>JANKKI010000100.1:0-2400000 GCA_025175665.1 Cinchona pubescens
TGAGATACTAGTACAGAGAGCAGCTTCCCTGGATGAGTTCACTCGGTTGACTGCTATTACTTGGGTAAGAATTGACACTCATTGGTGCTGCTTTTGCTAAATTTCTTATATTATGTACATTGATGTTGGGAATACCATATTGTATTAATGTATCTATATTTTTTCCCAACATCAATGTCGCTACTTTCCTGTGCAGATACGAGTTTGTAAAGCTTGGTGGGGATCAGCTTGTTCCTTATTATGCTGATATTCTGGGCTATCCTTCCACCCATCTATCTGATAAAGAAGAGAAAATAAGAGTGGTAAGTTTGTTTATCATTAGTGTTCTACTGGACCTATCTTCTATTTTGTATTGTCAACTCCTTTTGCTTTCAATCTCCAGTTCTTGTCCCTTTTTCCATTGTATTGGTTTATGTTTTAACTGTATAGTGAATTTTGCCTCAGGTTGCTCGTGAAACAAATGAAGAACTTCGTGCTATTAAGGCTGATCCAGCTGATAGGATTTGATGTTGGAGCAATCCTCTCTTATGCAAGGAGGTATAGCTAGTGGATCCTAGAAATAAAGTTGCTTGCTGTTGGTTAGTGTGGAAAGTCACATTTTGCACTAAAAGATGGAGAAGAGAAATCCATACTGTTCTCGTATATTAGGATGGGTATTTCCTTGTGATTAGGCTGCTTAATTAGAAATTATTTTTCCAAGGCACTATCTCTGAATATAACAGACAGCAAATCTTACAAAATTTAAATGGTCAAAGGAAAATCTTATGATGCATACTTATTTCTGTTGATTTCACTCTTATTGATGCTGGGCTTTTTGAATCTTCTACATATGTTACTTTTGATGCTAAGGGTTTGAAATGTGTTTTGATGCACTCTAGAAGGGTTATCAACTATCTTTACTATGGGTTATGATCTGATATTTTGACATGCATGTGAGATTAGTTTAATTCACCTGTCACCTTGATGGGGTGTAGTGGGTGTTAATTTCCCTTTCTACATGGAACAGGTTCTCTCTTTTCTGAATGATATTTTTGATACCCTTTTGAAGGCCTTAGCTGATCCATCCGATGAGGTATTCGTCTACATCGTATTTAGCTTGACAGCGGTTGGTTGCTTTGTCAAGTTGCATATTGATTGCTTTTCATTTCTCTTATTCTTCAAGTGAATCTACATGCTTACTACAATAAAGATTTGAAGCTGTTTTTATCATTTTAACTATTCAAAACCAGGACCATGTTGTATATTATCAGGGAAGAAAACTTTTTCATCTATAGCAATCGATTATATTCCTCTTAAACTTCTCTTTCTGAGGCAAATCAAAAAATGATAGAAGTACACTACAATAGGTATTTTGGGAGGATGGCTTGGACAAAATTTCTTTGGAAATTTCATGGACGAATCTTTAATCTAACACCTATAATTAAAAGAAAGTGTTGCTTGAAACAACTGAACAAAGAGGAAGAGAATGTGTATAAGAGACAGCAAACAGGATGGACCAGGGAGGGCACAAGTGGTTGCCATTGTCCATCCCTGCACAATGGCTATGTCCATGATTCCCACAACCCTCAAAATCACCATGTGTAGCACTTTCTGTAATCATGTTGGATATAACATGTAGGGTTTCATTTATTTATGATATATTTAGCCTGAACTCTGCTTGCCTGTCAGGCCCTCATCCTCCCGTACCCTTATCTTCTTTGGTTTTATCTTGTCACACTTTCATAAGTTTTTTCTTCTTCTTTCTTTTGGGTGGGCTATCATTGTAGGTATAAGAGTCATATCTGTAGTTCAATTTTTGTTCCTTATAGGCTGTCTCTGATAGATTCATATAGATAAATCCTGTAGGACATATGTTAGTAATGGTTTCTGTTTTTGCATCCTTTACAATATAACAGCTTTGCCTCTTACTGACTCGGTTTGCTTCTTGACTTTTCACTTTTTCTGAGCTCTGCTTCTATCAAAGAGTTTGTTTACTCAGGCTGCTTAAAAAGGAGCTCTACATGGGTACATCATGCAATGAATGTTCCCAACTTTCTGTTCTCCCAGGTAGTCCTTCTGGTGCTTGAGGTGCATGCTTGCATAGCTAAGGATCCACAACATTTCCGCCATCTTGTTGTGTTTCTAGTTCATAACTTTCAGATTGACAATTCTCTCCTGGAGAGGTGAGTGTTTGTCCTTGAGAAAATATGGTGGTGTATTTTCATTTTCTGGTCTAGTTTTCTTCTGAAACATATATTTTGGTGTTAGTTGTGACCTTAATTTCTTATTCATTTTCAGACGTGGTGCTTTGATAATCCGCCAACTCTGTGTGCTTTTAGATGCTGAAAGAGTTTATCGGGAACTATCTACAATACTTGAAGGAGAATCAGACCTGGATTTTGCGTCTATTATGGTTCAGGTTTGTGCAACAAACATCTTATTAAAACACAACCAACCCCACCTCCCAAAAGACAAAAAATTGTGATCAGTAATTTAATTCTTGGCTGTCTTTTACGGAATATAATTATGCAACAGAGACGTTCTTGGTTCATATTATTTTCTGATTGAGATAATTGTTGTGTTAGATGCTTTGAGAGAATGATTTACTATTTATATTGTGGTAATTCATATTTATGTGTGCTAACTTATTTCTTGCAGGCTTTGAATTTGATTTTGCTTACATCCTCTGAATTATCTGATCTCCGAGATCTTCTGAAACAATCACTGGTTAATGCTGCTGGAAAAGACTTATTTATTTCTTTATATGCCTCGTGGTGCCATTCGCCAATGGCAATAATAAGTCTTTGCTTATTAGCTCAGGTAAATCACTGTTGCTTTATGGTGTGGCCTTGTTAAATTTGTTTCGTCTCTTCCCCATTATTATTCTTTTTAACTCTTCTGGTCAGATAGTGGTTATGGCTTGGTTCTTGTAATTTGACACTTTCTTGCTGGGATTACTTACAGACTTACCAACATGCTAGTTCTGTCATTCAATCTCTGGTTGAGGATGGCAGACATTAATGTTAAGTTTTTGGTTCAGCTGGACAAATTGATCCATCTACTGGAGAAGACATTTGCTTACCTCTAACTGCAGGTAGAGAAGCTATATCCAAAATTTTTTTTTTGGTTTTGAGTGTATTATTGTTTCCGTCCAGTCATGCTTTGTCATTTTTTGAAATACGGGGGCAATGATAATGGGTAATTGCAGAATAGAAAATTAGTAAGCATGGAGGTGTTAATTATAAGGTTAGTCCAACTGATTTCGATTAGAGGTTATATATATATAGGGATTTTTTTTTCTTATTAGGTTAGTTACTACAGGATCTATTCTTATTTTCTAAGTTGCGATTTCTCCTGAGGTTTTATTTTGCATTATATATTTCAATAACGTGCTTTATGATCAAATTTTCCGTTGTAGTAGTATGGGAAATTGTTGGACCTCATCTAATTTGTTTCAGTATTTTTAGTTACTTTCATAAAGACACAGAGGATAGGTAATTGGATTTAAGATATCCAACCAAATTTAGAAGAGAATACTCCAACATAATTGTCTATACTGGAAGTTCGCTCCTAGGTAGTGGTCGACCTAAAAAGTAGTATTCCGGAATGCCTATTATCCAGTGCTAGAAGCTTAACCTTTGATTGAAATCTTAAGTCTAAACAGCGTTCTCTGTTCTGAACCTTTTATGGGTGAAAATATTGGCTGTGCTTGTTCTGGAATAAATTTAAGTCCTTTCAATAGAGCTGCTGCCCAACCTAGTCTTAGCAGGAAATTTGTCATGGCATTGGTCAAAATTAAATTATCCGATTCTCTCTCTCTCTCTCTCTCTCTCTCTCTATATATATATATATATATATATATTTCCGAAATGATGGCATGGACTTTGCCTTTGTGTTTGTATCTAAACGCTCATATTAGAGATCACTAATGGAGTCTTTGGATTAATGTCCAAGAAAAATTGAAATTCTTAAACATATTCATTGAGGACGTAGAACATGATCCATCTGTTGTGTTATTGGTATCTGGAGCACAAGGGTCTAGTGATGACTGTAATGCTTATTACCTTTTCTCCTTTTAGCTGCTACCAATATGCTACAATTCATGGTTGGTTTATAATATGTGGTATATGAAATCTACACATCTAGATGTGTATAAGAGACAGGTACAAGGCTTTCAAAAGCCATATATATGCGGTCTTCTGATGTTGCTTCCCAGGTATTTCATGATTTTTATTCTTATGTTGGCGGCACATCGAGGTGCTTATGACCAACTTTAAGCTTGCGTTGAGGCTTCTCGCAAATTGCACACAAGTCATTCTTCAAGTCTCTTATACAAACTTAGGGTTAGCAGGAATTTGTAATGCTATTCAATAATTGGTTGAAGTTTTTGCCAAGTGTGGTTTTCAAATCAATATCTCATCTCCTTGAATGAATGCATTTAGATTAAAAGGTCTATGCTTGATGATATTGGCTGCTCTTTGTCATTTGCCTCTTGTGGATGGACTTGGGCCATTACTCAATTATTTTTCTAGCCTCTATTGTTAAACCACAGCATTGAAGGGAGTATTTAGTTCATGCAGTGGCCATCAAGGTTTAGTGAGACCATTTCTTAGGTCTCATGTTCTCTGCTGTGAGAAATTGTGAGATAATAGCTAGAACTGTTCAGGATGTCTGGCAATAAAATCCCAGACTGCCAGCAAAATTGCTGGTTACTTGTCCACACTGTCATGTCTGCCCACAAAGATGGCAAAATCCCAGGAGAGAGATTTGCTACAAACAAACAAACAGACAAACAAACCAAGCCTTAATCCCACTAAGTAGGGTCGGCTACATGAATTCTGCTATGCCATTGTATTCTGTCATGAGAACCATATCCTCTTAGGAGAGAGATTTGCTACAACCATGAAAAATTTATTGAAGGGGCTTGTTTATATATAATACTGTGCATAGTTAGTTTTCTCATTAGCAAATACCAGCTGTTCTTTCTTGGTTAAAACTAAATGCTACTTTCACCTGTAAAGGCAACAGTATTGAAAACTGTACCTTCATACTCTTTTGGTAGCTTACAATTGAGGATTGTATCATCTGGAAGCCCTTATTCTCAAATGAATTACATTGGGAGTGGGTCACAAGCTTTTGAGGATGGTGATATGAATGATGATTCGTGGAATGTGCATAATGGAATAAATTTTGCTTCTAGACTGCAACAGTTTGACCAAATCCAGCAGCAGCACCGTATGCATTCAAAGTCACAGGCCCATTCACGCTACAGTTCTACCTCTTCAACCAAGGTTGGTTTTGCCCCATATTAAGTTCATGATGTCATTCAATTTAGAAGCCTGCTAAAAATAAGGTGCTCTTGCTGAAGGTCTCTTGGGCTCTTCCGGTCTTTGAAGAGACCTTCAGCAGCTCCAGACTTGAGCCGGCCTCCTTCAAGATCTTCATAAGAAGAGGTCCAGGATCACTACAACTTTGAGCGTTTTTTTGGTTGTGCTTTAGTTGAGGGTAATTATACAACAATCTAGGTGTTGGCTGTGTTTAGCATAAAAGTGTAAATTGTATATTCTAGTAGTTTGTTCTCTCTTGTTGAAACTTACAGAGATTGGGATGGTGGAACTTGGGTTTGGCAAGCTTGGATATTTCCGAGCTATTCTTTTCCTAGTGGACGGATGAATCCCATGTGGTTATGTTGTTTTTATTAAAGAACCATATGGGAAGAACATGGGATTCATCCTGTCTCTTATACACATTAGAACAAGCAGTAATTCATCCCTTGCAACGATTAAATAAATATCAAATTTGTGCAAATCATGGTATTTTGTTTTTTTGACAAATGTTCTTTTTCTATTTTTTATAACCTTCGCAAGAAATAAAGGTTCACAGGTGGCATCTTTAGCTGTTAAGGTAGTGATATTAGTGCAGTGTACTGAATATGAGAATTGAAATTATTAGACAATATAGGATAGCAATAAACATATGAGATTTTGACCACCTAATCTTGGCTTTCTCTTGCTTAAGACTGTAGCTTCAACACTTGTCGTAGAATTATTATCAGAAGTGGAACCTTAAAGTACTTCGTTTCATCATGTACTTCTTGAGCTGCTTTTGCAACCTTTTTGGTTGCAGCATTGCAGGAGCTTTCACTCTAGTATACTGCAAAATCCTTAATAAATCCTATAAGTCACATGATTGATGCTGTGCCTAGTATTTAATCTTTGAGAGTCTTCTGCTTGACTTTTGAAAATTTCGTGTAGCTCGTTTGTGATCTTCAACGGAGGAGGTAGGGTAGTTCGATCTCCGTGGGTCTATTATCTAAAACGGAACCCTAGTGGAACGTTTTCAGCCATATCAACTATAAATGTATGTATTTATGCCAAGAACAATTCTTTTAATAAACTATTTTATGCAATATAACAAAGAAAAGGAATTTGCTGAATATCCATGAAGAAGCAATGAAAGTAGCTGTTGAATTAACTGATGATTCGTGAATGCTGAAATTGCTCTGGTAAAAGAGCAAAGTGAAGAAAATCAGATCAAGCTCTCAATATTGATGCAAGGAGATATCTATATAGAAAGTTATATTAAATAGCTTTTCATAATTATCACTACAAGAAAAACTCACCTTTGTTACAACTTGCACTGTTTTAGGTGTTGCAAATACGACCACTTTGTAATATTACACTCAAATACAAGACACAAAAACTAATAATTTCAAGTCACAAATAATAGTGTGATCTCTATTTTTAAATCACAAATAATTTTGTGATTTTGTAAAAGCCCAAGTCCTGTCTCTTATACAAGGCTAGAGTATTACTCCTAACAAGGACACCACTTCCTTGATTCTTGGCCTTTCGTTACTTCTTTTCCTACTTCCTTTTCTTCAGGTAAAGAATGCTTTTTGTTCATCATTAGTAGACACATTAGATGTAAATTTATCTAAAGTTTTTTCGTTGGTAAGTAAACTTTACAACTCAACTAGAGTTAGTTCTTTAACCAATCCTCGTGTAGCAGTGATAAGCATTTGTATTTTGGCCTTAAACCATGAATAATAATTCTCCTTATCGTCCTCTCTATTATTACATTTTGAGGATCAAATTCGAATATCTTCATTGTAAATCGATTTTAGCTCAAGAGAAATATTGACTTAATGTCAATTATGATTTGAAACAACAAGGTTGTTTTGAGCTTTTGGACTTTCAAAAGCTTGTGACCCACTCCCAATGCTGAGACATTATACACACTCTAGATCTCCTTTGGAGTCTTGGCGTCATTAATCTGCTTAACAAGTCATCTTCTTTAACTACAACTAATGCATTTATAGCTTTGTCAACTTTAACTTTCCACTTCTTAAGTGGTTTGTATTCTGCCTTCGTTGGTGGTGCTATATCATCTCTATTGATAATAATTCACAAGTCTTATTGAATAGGTAGAACTTCGTAGAATATTCCAGAAACCATAGTCGTTGGATTTGATACTTAACTTATCAATGTTTCCAATTGAGACAGAGGCCTCTTTCATAATCAACTTTTTGTGGTTCAAACCACAACCAATTTGTGATATGAATTCATAGTGTTTCACCATACTTTTGGAGAATCTCTTGTAATGTATCTAGAGCAAATAAAGACTCAACAAGAATAAATTCATGACCAACCCACTCTGGTAACAATTTGTTGGATATTGGGGCTCAAAATAGAATTCTCAAATAAAGAAAATTATCAAATAAAGAGCACATATTTTCACTTGAATATAAATGTATTAATATTAAAGTAGTGGCTCACAATAATAATATTTACAAACAATAAAATTCTTTATTTGAATTAATAATGAAATTCTACTGAGCACTGCAATTTATTAGACATTCTGTTATAAACTTTGAGACTTATAGCTTTAACCCTCAGGGCTTGAATGAATTGAAAACAGAAGCAAACTTCTCTATTTATACTATGAAGGTCTCCGACAATCAATAATATTGCTTTGTAGTTTTGCACTGAACTGTCTAGTTTGAGTTTGGTTTTCAAAATCCACTTCACACCAATCACATCTTTGTGTGCAGGCTTTTCTACTAGCAGCCAGGGTGCAAAGGTTTTTCTCTTATATTTAATGCTTAAACCATGCTTCAAATATGAGAATTCATGCGCCTGATTTTTTCAGCGTGAATGAATTGACAAATGAATTATGTCAATGAAGCACTCTCTCTCGCTACTAATGACACAATCAGGATTCTTATACTAAAATTGATAACTATATTTAAAAAAGGAATTTCGATAGTTCATTAAATAGTGAAATAAAAAGTACGATAGAAGATATTTAGTGAAATTAGATGCATGCTAGAATGAAATTTGCTGCTAGTCTACTATGCTCTAATATAAAGTCAACAAAAGTGGTCATTTTGTATTTGAACACAGTAGATAAGAGGACTGCACTTGTCTTATGGTAAAGTCAGTGATGACTTTTAACATTTTGCATAGATTTTAGAATTATTTACTCCATTAAACTTTAAAAAAATTGGTTCTTTAAAATAATATAATGATGATTAAGGCAGTATATACGTTGATGTGGAATTGATTCTTTAGTTTTGGGATGGAGTAATTTTTTTCGAAGGCCATCCTAATCAGGTAGAATCTACAAATATCAGGGATTGGGTGGAGGCAATGCTTCAGATTATTTCAGGCCTAGCTTGTGTTTACCATTTCTGTAACATCCAAACTTATATTATTTTGGGTTAAATACATTAAAGTCTCTAAAGATTTGGACTATTTTGTAATTTATCTCTTAACTTTATTTTTTATTTTTTCACTTGTATCCTATCTATTAGTCCAACTTAGCGGAATACTATTGTAAAATTGTTAAATGACGAAAATGCCCTATTATAAAACGACACAGTGTTAGATCTTATAGCATAAAAACAATTAATGTTTTTCTCTTTCACTTAAGGGTGCGTTTGGTTCCATAAAATTGGGTCATAAGAGACAGCACCCTCCAATTCCAATTCTGCTATTACAGTCCTATTTTCAGAAAGCAAACGATTAGAAATGATACAAGATCTAATATCACATTCAATTCTATATATTCAATTATTTAGTTAGGCCAAAAAATTCTACTTTGTTATGAAATCTATAAAGATGATGATGTCTATTCATCTTTTCAAGTGTATTGGTTAATGTGATATTCATCGCCTTGAATTATGTAAAGGTTTATTGATCCCCTTGATTTATGTATCATCGTAAATGTTTACTCATGAATCCTTTATCTTGTAACTTATAAATAGAGGATTTTGGTACCTCATTTGTAAACTAATAAAAGTTGATAATATAAACTATGAGAGAATTTCCTACTATTTCTTTGTCTACTTTTCCCTTGTCTACACTTACTATATTTTCTATTTTAATTAGTTTTGTAGTCAAATTTAATAATCTTGACTTAGTTTTACAACCTTTTGTTAGCATGAGATAAATCAACTGAAGTAAAACTTTAAATAATTCAAAACGAAGGTATCACAAATTTAAATTATGGTTTAAAAATATTGAGTATTCCCTATTAGTACCTTTTTTTTTTTTATATATATATATATTTATACTTTCAATTGTGCTATTATAATATCATTAGAATTTATGTTGATTATTGTTTGGACAGACTTGTGAATTATTTTCAATATAAATTATAAGATTTGTATCTTTTAATGATTTATTAAAATAATGAGCTATTACATTAAATGAATCTCATCCAATTGATTATACTCCATTCCTCGAAGTGAATGTGACAAAATTTAAACAAAAATTATGGACATAGAATTGGTAGTCATTATTAGTAACTATTCTGATTGCAGTACTACATTTCACCTCGACTAGAAGTGCCAGAATAGTGAAGAGATAAAAGAAAAAAAAAATGAATCTTATCTTTGTGGTATGCATGACCAGATTGCGCACTTGTCATACGCCGAAACACCATCTTAAATAATATTCAACATCATTGAAAGACAGAGAAAACTCTAGAAACAAGTTTTCTCTATAATTATTTTGAACATGGTGATAGTGATAGTGCTATTGGTTTCTTCATTGAAGAAAGTATTGACTTTTTGGTTGACGGTGAAAAGATCTAAGAAAAAAAATGTTGTGATATTTTATTTAGCATGATTTCATTATAGTTTTAAATTTTATATGTCTTATTCTTTTGCATTAATTTCTTTTCTTCTATTGTTTTGTTATTATATTGATTTTGTTTAATGATAAACATTGGATATGCATTTAAATGTATTCGACACATCAGATGTTATTTTCATCAATGTTAACACCATAAAAAGTAGTGCACAATTAACTGAAAGTTCCGGTAGAGCAAATATATGTCTCATTGAAGGAATAAAATTGGTTATAAATAATGCACTATTCTCTACTAAGTCTCGAAGAAATTTATTAAGATTCAAAGGTATCCGCTGAAAAAGATATTATTTTGAGATTATAAATGAAGAAATTATTGAGTATTTATGTAACATTAGAAAAAATATGTTATAGAAAAGTTGCATGTCTTGCCTTTTGGTTTGTTCTATACAATTGAATCATGTTATTGTAGACTATAATCAAATTGATTTAAATACTTTAAATAAAATGGCAATGATTGGTTAGACCATCCCAGTCAATTATGATGCGTAAAAATTATTGAGAATTGATATTGACATCTCTTGGAGAACTAGAAGATTCTTTAATTCAATAAGTTCTCTTGTGGAACTTTTTGTCAAGAAAAATTAATTATTAGACTATTACCGATTAATTTCATTCTAAGATGTGTATAGAGATAAATTGACATAAATATTGAACATCTTGAAGCACATGTTCATATCCTAAATGATCTAGTACAATTGTTAATTAATAAAATGCTTCCAATTAATAGTTAGGCCATTACTTCTGAGAACAAAATTATCTATTTATGACATTCTATGCAACAACACTTATACGCATTAGACCTACAAGATATTTTAATTAAGATAGATGAGAAAAATCATTGATTTTATTTAGCCCTACTTGGATATAATATGTTATGGAACCAAACGCACCCTTAAGTGAAAGAGAAAAACATTAATTGTTTTTAGATGTGATAATTCATTTATAAAATATTGTGAATCAACGACTAGATTCAAGGTTTAACATAAAATGAGTAAAATCCCATATACCAATTTGAATGTTCCAATTCGAATTGGTATCGGTAGAACAAAACATATTACAAATTATAGTTAGCCACGCATTGTGTGGTTGACCAATCGGTTTCAAATGATAAGAATTCTCGTAAGAGGAAAGGAGCAAATGTTAAAGATGGTCATATAATAGAGGTGGGCTGTTCCTGAAGAGACCTCATACATAACTAATCATAAAATTCTAAAAGTGAATCAGTACAATGTAAATAATATCTACCTAAAATCTTAAATAATAGGATGGTGAGGGGAAAAAAATGCACAACCCCATTTTGGAAACCTATCAAATTAAACCCTATACTTATATTGATAATAGAGAATCATACCTGAAACAAATAAAATGGTTTTGGAGCCTAGATAATACCAAAAAATAGAAAGACACTACAAGTAAAATTAAATTCACGTTTAAAAGCGTGAAAATTTTGGACATTCAGTCCAAAGTCCTAAAGATGTAAAGTCCGTATGATACAAATAAATATTTGTGAAAAAATGAAATGAGAAAAATGAAATGTGCCATATAAAGCACACATTGTTGACTAAAGTTTTTTTTGCAAAAATTTGGTATTAATTATGAAGTGACTTATTCTCTTATGGTGGATACAATGAACTACTAGCTATATAATTTGTGTAGTAGTTCATGAAAAATTAAAATGCGTAGTCTAATGGATATTCAGCATATTTTGAATGACTCATTTGATATCAATATTTATATGAAAATCCCTGATGAATTTAACATGCCTGATGCATATAAAGGTTTCCAGGAACATTGCTCAAAAATATTACAAAAATACCTGTATGTATTAGATTGAAGCAATTTAGGTGAATATAGTATAATCGCCTCAATGAGTATCGTTTGAATAAGAGCTATAAAAATGATCTAATTAACCTATGTAGTTTCATAAAAAGGAACAAGATTAGAATTTGTGATAACTACTGTATATGTTGATGATATAAATATTAGAACTCTTGAAAAGCTTCTAAAGATAATGAATTGATGTAAAAGATCTAGGCAAAGATCTATAATTCGAATAATACATCGAACGAAATTTTTTGTATTAAATTTTTTTCATATGTTAAAATACATCTATTGAGTATCCTAATGGCACTGTCAGATTCCTGTCTCTTATACACATCTAGATGTGTATAAGAGACAGAAACATATAGCACCATCAACCAAAAAGTCAATACTTTCTTCAATGAAGAAACCAATAGCACTATCACTATCCTCAAAATTAGTTGGCTACATGTATACGATCTTACCATTAGGATCCAATTAGATTCTGTCTCTTATACATATCTTAAAAATTACTATATCATGGCATTCAATAGAATAAATTTTGGTCACTACTCTAGATCTTATATCATGCTACAATGTATTACAATTCATGAAGTAACCCTTGAATATATTTGACTAGATTGACTCTATAACTTTCTTATACACGCCAATAATAACATTTGAGAAGTTATTTTGCAAAATTAGGATGTGTTATTTCAACGATATCAAGTGATATTTTTATGAAAGAGTAAAAGTACATGTTGTACTCTTTTTCCTTAGCCATGGTTTTGTCTAAATGGATTTTCTTAACAAGGTTTTTAATGAGACAGCATGTAAAGTGTACTATAAATATTGAATATGTACTATACTTTTTTTCCCTTTATTACAGTTTTTTCCACTGTGTTTTCCTAATAGAAGTTTTTAACGAGACAGTAATTCATCATATATTCTTTAATGCATAGACATCTAAGGGGGAGTGTTATGAATTCTATAAAGATGGATGTTCATTTGTCTTCCCAAGTACATCGATTAATGTAATATTCATCTTTTTGAATTATGTGAAGGCTTATTGATTTTCGTGATTCATGTATCATATTAAGTGTTTATTCATGAACCTCCTATCTTTTAACTCTATAAATGGAAGACTTTGGCACCTCATTTGTAAGGTACCAAGGAAAGTTGATAATATCAACCATTAGAAAATTTCCTACTATTTCTTTGTCTATTTTTCCCTTGTCTATACTTACTATATTTCCTACTTTAATTAGTTTTGTAGTCAAGTTTAATAATCTTGCCTTAGTTTTATAGCATAGTTCTAATTCTACACTTAGCCCCTAAATCCGGGTTATACACGGATCTTAATATTGGTAAAAGTAAGAAAATGGATCGAATCTATCCCTATTAAGACTGTCTCTTATACACATCTAAATCTAGAAATATCAGATGGAGGTCCCTTTGCTTCTCAAGTGTCGTTGCATAGAAAACTTCGCTCGTCGCCGTTTCTTCCACCACTTATCTCCACTACCGCTTGCTTGTATAATCCACTTTTGCCTAAGCTAACCTTAAATCATCGGACAAGAAACTCAAATCGTCTATTTCCTCTCCAACTAGTGAATCTAGGCTCCAAAACCATTTTATTTGTTTCAGGTATGATTCTCTATTATCAATAGTAAGTATAGGGTTTAATTTGATAGGTTTCCAAAATGGGGTTGTGCATTTTTTTCCCCTCACCATCCTATTATTTAAGATTTTAGGTAGATATTATTATAATATTTTTTTGCTCTTTTGGTTGGTAATTTGATGTTGTTTGCAATTTTCTTTTTTTAATATTTGATAATTTTATGAAGAAATGCCCAGACAACATAGCAATCAGCAAACATTTTACATGGTATATGTGTTTGTGTTATGTGGAGGACATGTTGACTATTGCGATTGGTGTGCATCTAGATGTGTATAAGAGACAGATAGAAATTGGTTAAAAGTTTTAGAATCATTTTCTGAATTTCAGCCGATTTTATCGATTTCAAATTCAATTCGATTGAAAGTTTGGTTAACCGAATTGAATTGGTACACGTTTTGAATTCGATTAACCAAATTCAACCCGAGTTAGTTGGACCCTTAACATTGGGCAAAATCCTGTACAAAAACTTATTTTTCAAGTAAAATTTTCCTATTCATCAGGGATTTTCATATAAATATTGATATCAAATGATTTTCAAAATATGCTAAAAATACACACTAGATGTAACTTAATTGAATAAGAAGATGTATATTAATTACATATAATACTATAATATCATGTTACTTGCATAGTATTAATAAAGTATACACATATAGATGTGTATTTAACAGATGATTTGTAGATACTTATTTAATTAATATAATTAATTATATTATTATATAAGAATATTATAATTATAGTCACGATTAAGTTAAAAATAAAGCTAATTATAATAATTATAAAAATATAAATTTAGTTATTCAACTAAATATATATTTATTGATAGATGTTTATAAGAGACAGCCAATATAGATCAACTGTCTCTTATACACATCTAGATGTGTATAAGAGACAGGCATTAACCCAATATTGTTTTCATAAACTAAACCTAATATGGGTTTCTTGCTAAATTCATAAACTGAAGGAGGCACTTGAGGCAAAACTATTATTCTTGTATAATTCACTGTCCAATACTTATACCCATAAAGCATCACTGGCCCTGTCTCTTGTACACATCTAGATGTGTATAAGAGACAGATTCATAAGTTATAGGTGATAAAGAGTGTTCTACGCAATAAACATATTCAAGATAAGATTGGGTAGCACCTATTGATGAAAAGATGAGAGAAACACGCTTAAGGTGGTTAGGTCATGTATTAAGGCGACTAATAGAAGCGTCAGGGCGAAGTAGATTTTTAGAGAAATAGTCAATATAAGAGGGAAGATATACAGTAGTTACTGTCTCTTATACACATCTAGATGTGTATAGCCTATCTAGGAATTGAGGAGTCATTCGTTCATGACAAAGCGCAATGGTGTAACAAGATTAATGCGTGACTCTAATTAGTGGGAATAAGATTTGGTTTGTTTATTAAATCCATGTCGGTTAATTGAATTCAAAAATCTCCTTACCATTTTGAATTCATTAACCGTATTTATGAATCGTTAACTAATTTCTGACCAAATTAATTCAAAATTAATCATATTTATTAATTGAATTGAATTTGAAATATGTTGATTTGATTAATTGAATACTTGCACACCCCTAATTGGGATATTGCGTGTGCGAGATAGAAAGAGAGACTAAGAGAAGAGAAAGTGGGTAAATAAAAACTGATTTTCAGTGAGAGACTGAGAAACAGATCCCTCTTTGTACTTTTTACTGCCACTTGATTAAAGTTGTCTTTTTATTTTTTTTGGTCAAATGATTTGCTAATTTGAATTGCTCCTTGCCAGGGTTAAATTCTTGGTATGGTTGAATTCGGATTTCTGTTTTCTACTTGTTATTATGCTAATCATGATTGCATTTTCAATTATAATGGATGAACTTTGATTAAGTGCAAATTGTTATATAGTCGTCTTCTATGTCGTTAAACTTTGGCTGCACCAAGAAATGTTCATCAGTTATTAAGTGGTAAGATGAATTGTAAGTGTATTTTTTTTTAATGATTTGAATTTAAGTAGATGAGTGATTTTCGTTTTTTCAGGCATTAATGCATGAATGTGATTTATAATTTGATGGGGCTGTATATTTTTGCAAACTTTTTATGGCTGTTCTGGTACTTTTTCTTGTTTAATGCTCCATATTCTTTTGGGATGTGTAAAAAAAAAAATAATGTATATGGCTACTACACTATCTTATATAGTCCTTAACTTAAAGTTCTGATGGGATCCGATGCATTAATACTGGTATGATCGCACCCACTATCTTATATAGTCCATTTATGACAACATAATTATTTTTAGTTTTAAATTGCTCATTAAACTATTTTCATAGTCAATTTATGCTCACTTAACTATTATTAGCTTCCTTCAAGTACAATATCATCTTCAACATGAGTTTCTTTGGAATATACTTGTGTTGTCCATGCAATGCTGATGATATGGTTGGTTTATTTAGTGGCGATACCTAGAAAACATGATAATGGTATACCATAACTTCCGGATTGGCAGATGGATTCTCCTCGTTCATTTAAACTTTTATTTATTTATTTATTTTTTGGTAAGAGGTAAACTTTTATATTTGTATAAGAATTTATACATGATCTAGATATGTATATCTGGTGCCATAAAAATGGTATGGTTGCTTAAATTTTACCTCCTTGATGAGAAGAGGAGTTGACGTTATTTCCACCATGTAAAAACATGTGATTTTACGAAGTGAACACCTCTGCCATGCCATATCGTTTTAATACTTATCAGTATGAGGCTGGGATGCTTACTCTCTGGTGCTACAAGTGGTGGTTAGGTGTATATCTGGCAGCCATCTTAAAGAATTAGTCCTTTTTGCTACTTCATGCTGGTGTCCTTCAGGTGCCATGCTTGTGTTGTATCCTCCAGGCAACTTCTTGTACATTTTTGTTAAAAGAGTTTTTGATGGTATTGAATTGATCTATATCTATGGTTACCTATTATAAAAGTTTGAAAGTGCTTTAAAAGGAATAACAAGAGACTTTAGGTGTCGTAACAGTCTTTAATGTACAAATACGTATTAGATTAATACTGAGTAATCTGAAGTCCGGTATGTCTATACTAAAAAGAGTTCAATATGCAATTAATTTTAATCCTCTTAGAATTTAACTTCACAAGAATTTATGTAGATCCATGAGTCAATTATATCCGAAGATGGAGTCTCTCTGCCTTTTCTTTTTTCTTTGTTGAAAGTCTTTCTTGTCTTCAATTTTATATTTTGAAATAGGAAGATGTATTCTTATTAAAAAATTCAATAAATGAAAAGAGTACTTTTATGGAGTTGAAATAGTAATTTCATACACAACTAAATATATTTAATTTATTTTATTGCGTTCAGATCAATATAATTATTTAAAATTTTGAAAAGTTAAAATTTAATAATACATTCAAAACAAGTGTAAAGAAATATTTCTAATAAATCTAATTTTACGGACAAGTGACCAGATGGTAACATATAAAAAAATTATTGTTTTGCTCATTTGTATAATTCACTGTCCAATACTCAGATCCATAACTGTCTCTTATACACATCTGGATGTGTATAAGAGACAATGATGTTTATGATTCATATTCAAGGGTGAAGCTATGTGGGCAACGACTTTGATAGGAAAATAATTAAATTTTTACATAAATAATTTAATCCAACCCTATTGAATCCCTGTCTCTTATACACATCTAGATGTGTATAAGAGACAGGTATACTACATGTACTTGAAAAATGAATTTAAATGAAAATTATATGTCTATTTTCTATACTTATTCTTACACATCTACCATTGCCAAATTAGATAGGCTATAACCTGTAACTAATACATAATTGACTTTTTAGAATATCTTTATCACCTATAACTTATGAATCAATTTGAAAATCAAAATCTGATTGTTATAATTTGATTAATCATGTTTTGAATTCATTGATTATTTTATAATTCTACATGTAATTTTTCTAAGAATAAAAAAATTCTAGAGCACTAGTGTGTGATTAAAAATCTGACATTATTCAATTTTGACATCATATGATTATCAATTGAGTTTTAGTATTTATTATAAAAATGTAATTGATGTTTCAAGTGGCATTAGTGAAATTTGAATGTGTTTAGAGGGGCTTAGAAGATAATTTTAAAATTCCTTTAAAGATGTTGATCAATAAATACTTAATCCTCAAATTGATAATCATATGATGTCAAAATTGAATGTGTCAAAGCTTTGTGTTTTGTGCCATTGATACATGGCTATACTTGAGTAGTAGTATAAGACTGATCAATTATAAAATTTGCATGTGAATACATTATAGGTTCTTAGTCCATGATTCAGAAAAAATTCTTTTTAAAATCCTATATATGCTTAAAATAAAAAAATCCTTCTAATAATAGTTAAGTGCTGTCTCTTATACACAAAAAGATTTTTTTTTTTATTAAAAAGAAAATATTTTGCACATTGGTTCCAAGAGTGCTGTTAAAGTTGGGGTACTAGTGCATATGGGGTATAGCATAAAGGATATATAGATGTCAAATATTAAATCTAAACCTATTTTAACATTAATGATAAAGTTTGTAATTTATTCAAAAGGAATTAATATGTATAAAGAATAGTACTAAAAAATCAAGAAATAAAATAATAAGAACTTAACTTAGGCTTATAACTCAAATAATATGCCATGGTTGCAATAAAATGAAGGTAAAAGGTGGGCGAATAATGATATGTAAACTTTTGGGCAGAAAACTTTTTTCCAATTAAATTTAATCTACTATTTGATAAATTTCTTATATTTAATCTACTATTTGATCTTATATTAATAAAAACTTGTTTTAAATTATTTAAATCTTCTAAATCTTTAAAAGGTAGTAATAAAAATATTTCTTCTAAAATATTGTAATTATTGTTCATAAAAATAAAAGCATTTAATGAGATTAAGCTAATAATAATATAATAAAGAAAAATTATTTTTTAAGAAGATCACCAGCTAAAAAACCATATCATATAAATTTAATAATCTTTTCAGTTCTCTTATACACATCTAGATGTGTATAAGAGACAGGGCTAGTGATGCCATTCTTATACACATCTATTAAAATTAGGAGTTATTAGAAAATCAGAATAAAAGGATATTTATTCAAAGAGAGAAAGAGAGACATTTTCTTGTGTTTGCTCTCGACTATGTTTTTTGATAATCCTCGAATAAACTAAACTACTCTATTTATAGAGAACTGGACTTCAAAATCTGACTTCAAAACTTCTCAAGGAATCTTTTATCTTCAGATTTTTATTGACTTCCAGTATCTCTTGTCCGCCAATTTTTCTTTGCTGATTTTGTCTTCCATTGATTCTTTGTGTGCCTTTTTGTGATTTTGTCTTCATTGACTTCTTTGTTAATTTTTCTTTTGATTTTGTCTTCTATTGACTTTTGAACACTTTTATCTGTCTGCATTCTTGTTTTTTGCTGATTTCTCTTATCTTTCGTGATTGTTTTAAAAGTAACCATCTTGTCTATCTTGATAAACCAGAAAGAAGGTGGGACACTAGATCCACTTAAATACCTCCTCCTTAATATTTATATATAGAAAACGAACAAAAAATAGACTATGAGTTTATAAATTTAAACAAAGCTTATTTAAATATAGGATTAATTAAAAATCAAAAAGATATAGATGAAATTCTTTTAAAACTTGATAAATTAGAAATAATGGGTGATAATCCTATATTCATTATAGTCTAGAATTTTGATTCAATTGGAATTTTTAAAATTCTCACCTTCAACGGAACTTGATTCGCTTTCTATTCTGGTTGACTAGTCAAGTTTCACCTACTTGAAGGTTTTGAAATTCAGAGAATTTCCACTGTCTCACCCAAATTTTACTTGCTTGGGAACAAGACTTATTATAGGCATTTTTATAAGAATCTCTCTCAATATTTAATTTTTGTATTTCTTTTCTAAATGAAATTTTTTCTATCAAAACACTTTCTTATCCCTTAATCTACTATCACAATGCTTATATCTGTCTCTTATACAGTACCGAGTAGGAAGTTTTTTAAATTAAAAATTTAAATTACAACTTGGATTAGAAATAAGATCAATATATTAGAAAATTTATCTTTTCTTAGAAAATTATTCTAAAAGAAGACGAATACACATTTTTGTGTATAATAATTATTACCCTAACTACTTGGATTATTACCTTGACTAGAAGAACCTTGAGGTCTAAAAGGCCTCATTTGAGCTCTGAGATCTGTTGGGGCCTCATTCTCGCATATTTAAAAATTAGTTTTGAACTAGATTCTAATATTGATCTACTTTGATCTAAACTATTATCTTTTCCTTTAATATGCTCAAAATTAATATTATAACTACTTATAGAATCTAAAAAGTTTAACCATCTTCTTCTATTAGAGGCTGTCTCTTATAACACATTCTAAGATGTGTATAAGAGACAGGAACGGATTGTTCTTCAAATTCTTTCTTAGAGATTATTGATAACTTAAATGAATTTAATCCATAAATTACGCTAACATTTCGCATCTATTGTAGAAATTTTTCCTTTCTCTAAATTTTCCACTTGAATAACCACAGGGTAATGCTTATGATGAAGCAATAAAGAAAAATTGGGTTTAACTTTTAAAACAAACTATTTCCCCAACCTTTTCACATCCATCTTTTCTATTATAATATAATCAATCTAATGGTAAATTTAAACGTAGTTTTTAACTAATTCTTTAATCTTTTGAATTATTTTTATATCTTCTTGATTAAAAACTTGACCATTTTTCCCGTTTTTGAGTATAGAGGTCCTGCTATTTTACCTAGATCTTTAATAAAAGGTCTAGCATAATTTACTAATCCTAAAAATTTTTGGATTTCTTTTATGTAAAATCCTTCTAATTTATCAGGCATTTCTAAAACTTTTTTAGAAATATGTTCTTGTAGTCTAATTTTACCTTCTCCTATTCTTATTCCTAAAAAATTTATATATCCTTTACATAATTCCATCTTTTTCTTACTAATTATTATTCCATTTTTTATAAATTCTAAAAATACAATCTTTAAATGTCCTAAGTGTTCTTGTATAGTTAAACTAAAAACTAAAATATCATCTATATATACTATAACAAAATTTTTATATTTTAAAAATATATCATCCATTTTTCTTTGAAAAATAGATGGAGCATTCTTTATTCCAAATGGCATCACTAGCCATTCAAAATGACCTACGACATGTAAAAGTGTGTCCATTTTATACTATCCGGATGCATTTTTATTTGCTAAAACTGGACTTGGTCAAATTTACTATAAATTTTTTCCTTGAACACCCCAAACTCTGTCTCTTATACACATCTTATAAAGGAGAAGTTGTGTATTAAGATTTAAGCCTAATTTTATTTTATTAGATTCCCAATATTTTAAAGGATTAGACCCATTATTTCTAATTTATCAAAGTTTTAAAAGAATTTCATAAATATCTTTTTGATTTTTAATTAATCCTATATTTAAATAAGCTTTGTTTAAATTTATAAACTCATAGTCTATTTCTTGTTCGTTTTCTATATATATATATTCTTCTATTTCTTCTATATATGTTTCAAAATAAGGGTCTATGTATTCTTTTTCAAAATTTCTTCTTGTAAAGAAGAAATATCCTTCTTACAATAAGTAGTATTATCGATAATGACTTATCTAAAAACCTTCTGACAGTAGTTTTGTATAAAAGATCAGTCATATTAAATATCTACCTGTCTCTTATACCATCTATTTGAGTTGCTTTTAAAGGATTATTTGTTTTCTTATAATATTTATCTCGAATTTTTTAATTTATTACACACTTAGTAGCTCCTGAATCTATTAATGCTAAACACTGTATTTCATACTCATTATCAATTCTTATTTTACAGGCTACTTGTATACATGTTATAGTTTTATCTTCATTACATATATAATCTTTCAGTATTTTAATAAATAATGATTTTTATCATTTATTATTACCTTTTGTTTTAATTTTTCTAAATTATTTATTCTATCTTCTAATAAAATTATTTTATCTTCTAAATTTAATACTTTCCTTTCTAAAATTCTTAATTCTATTGTAGAAGTTTGAAAATTATAATCATCTTTTATTAGTACTATATCATATTTTAATTCTATGCATTTTATACATGCTTAATTAAAACATTCTGAACATATTTCTTTTTCTTGTAGTGGATACCAATTACAAATATAACAAAATTTATTTTCTCGATCCCGTATGAATTTTCCAATTATGATTACATTCTTTATTTTCTATAATATTCATTAATTCTATATTTTTAAAATCTTTTCATTAATTTTAATTGTTCATAATATCTATTATAGGATAAATCTGTTTTTACTAAATTATTAACAATATTATCTTCTTCACCTTAAAAAATAATTTTTCTTTATTATATTATTATTAGCTGCTAATTTATTTTTTCTTTTATACTGCTTTCTTTCTTCATATCTTTGTGGAGTATAAATAATTTTCTTACAGAAATCATAATCTCCTTTTTTAAGCTGATTTTGAATCTGAATATTTGTACATTTTTCTTTTAATTTTTCCATAATAAACTGATTCTATGTCCTATCGAACTTATTTTATAATTTTATTATTATATAATTCCCAATGTTTTTTTAGAAAAAGAAAAAGCAAAACTTATAATATTATAAATAATTTTTCTCCTTAAAAAAGGAGATTATAATATTCATATACAAGTTAAATAAAAATAATCTGTTAAAAATGGTTTTATAAAATTATTAAATATACTAAGTTGTTCTAACTGTATTAAAGCATCTCTTTGTATTCCTATTGTTCCTGAATTAGGATCATTTCCTGTAATTATCATTTGTATTCTATTTCCAAAATTAAACGGATTAGTTCCCATATCTACCATTTTTTGAAAATCTTCTGGAAAATTCATTTTCCAATTTTCCCATAAAGCTCTAGTACTTGGTCCTAAAAATGTTTCTAAATATTTACACATCTTCTTCTACCTGGAATCAAAGTTTTTATAAAATCTGCTTTACTAGATTTTTCCAAACATCTATAACATTATTCCAATTTTGAGGATCATGTCTTTGCTACATCTAGATGTGTATACTAGACACATCTATGGAACAATAGGTGTATCAATTCGAAGGATTGGTAATCTTTTCCTCTTGGTCTAATTTGTTCAATCAATTTGAACTGGAAGAATACATAGACCCTGTCTAGGATACATTAAGAGACACTATAAGACTTATACATTACGAAGTTTATTATATTGGTGAGTCCGACTTTGACTTCTATTTGGATTTGTACTTCCTATATTTTGATTAGCATTTGAACTACGCTTCCATATATTCTTTAATCGATTGTTCTTCTAGTAAATTAGAAATATTACTTTCTAATTCTTCAATCTTATTTTTCTTTTAATTCCTGTCTCTCCATACACATTCTAGATGTGTATAAGAGACAGTCTTCGGGGTTTCCTGAAAGGGAACACCCCAATATTTCTATTATTATCATAAATTAAAACTTCATAATCTTCTATCTGTCTCTTATACATATCTATGATGTGTATAAGAGACAATTCTAATTTATTTAAATTTATACCTAATTCTACTGGATAAATTATTCTATATTGATTTTTATCTAAATCTTCTTTTATCATAAATTCTTTATCTTTAATTTCTTCTATTTCACATAGTTCTAAATTCTCATCATTTTCTTCATTAACATCTTCTGACTTAGTTTCATTTTTATATTCATTAAATCTAATTGAAACTTCTCCTTTATTGTTTGTAATATATAATTAAAACTGCAAATATAGAAGCTTCTAATCAAGATATAGAAGATTTTCAAATGCACATCAAAGAATAGTTATGGTAATTATCCTAGACAACCTATACCTTTACAACAAATTCCAATTGATTCGGAACAAATTAGACCAAGAGGAAAAAGATTACCAATAGAACAGAATATACAATTTCAAGAAGCTCCTAATTTTAATGATACTTTGATATGCATTTGAAAATCCTCTAAATTGGAATAAAGCTTCTATATGTTTGGAAAAATCTTAGCTATATCTTGATTTGAAGCTTTTATATTTGCAGTTTTGTTTATATATCTTAGATCTAATTTATATGCATCTAAATGAATTTTCTATATTTTGTTTTAAAGCTTCTGTTCTATGTTTTAATTTCTAATTAAGCATAGATCTTAATTGGGAACTAATTCTTTTAATGCATTTGAAATATCTTCTATATCTTAATTTTAAGCTTCTATGATTTGCATTTGAAATTAGGAATATTCTAGATTAGTAATACAGTTTTAATAATTCTTAGTATATTTATTTGGAATTTTCTAATCTTCATCTTGATTAGAAGCTTCTATATTTGCAGTTTTAATTATATATTCTGGATTTTTAATATCTAAGTAAGCATAATTCTATTATTTGTTAAATATTTTAAGTGTTCTTTTGAACTAAAAATTAAAATTTCATCTGTCATAAAACTAATTCTAAGAATTCTTTTATTTTTTAATTCTATTAAAAGAAAAATGTACAAATATTCAGATTCAAAATCAGCTTAAAAAAGGAGATTATGATTTCTGTAAGAAAATTATTTATACTCCACAATTCAGATATGAAGAAAGAAAGCAGTATAAAAGAAAAAATAAATTTAGCAGCTAATAATAATATAATAAAGAAAGGCATTTCTAAAAGAAGATCACCACTAAAACCATATTTAGATAAAAATAAACATGTTAGAAAATTTAGGCCAGAAAGAAATTATAGAGCACGATTAGAATGTTTTACTTGTGGAAATACAGATCATTTAGCAAGAACTTGTCCAAAAAGAATTAATAATAGAGATAGAAATTCTTTATTAGTAGAAATGACACAAGAAGACTTAATAAATATAGATGAATATATTTCAGATCGACGTAATCCATTTATAACTACTTATAGAATCTAAAAATGATATTTTAATAAAACATTTCTCAGATAGTATTAGTGAAGAAGATAATATTGTTACTAATTTAGTAAAAACAGATTTATCCTATAATAGATATTATGAACAATTAAAATTAACTGAAAAAGATTTTAAAAATATAGAATTAATGAATATTATAGAAAATAAAGAATGTATTTACTATTCATAATTGGAAAATTCATACAGGATCAGAAAATATTTAAACATAATATCCAAACAAATAAAAGATGATTATAATTTTCAAACTTCTACAATAGAATTAAGAATTTTAGAAAGGAAAGTATTAAATTTAGAAGATAAAATAATTTTATTAGAAGATAGAATAAATAATTTAGAAAAATTAAAACAAAAGGTAATAATAAATGATAAAAATCAAGATTTATTAAATTATGAAAAAGATTATTTATGTAATGAAGATAAAACTATAACAAGTATACAAGTAGCCTGTAAATAAGAGACAGGATTATTACCTTGACTAGAAGAACCTAGCATTAATAGATTCAGAGCTACTAAGTGTGTAATAAATAGTAAAATAATTCCAGATAAATATTATAAGAAAACAAATAATCCAATAAAAGCAACTCAAATGGATGGTACAACTTTCACCTATGATACTTATCTAGAAAATAGTAAGATTTGTTTTCTACAAATTTGTAATACATATAGTACCATCAGATAATTATAATTTACCTCAGGTTTGGATTAGAAATTTAAATATAAAATCAGATTTTATTTTAGGATTAAATTTTTTATTCTTTCATACGGAATCTAGTTCAAAAACTAATTTTTTAAATATGCAACTTGATAAATTAGAAATAATGGGTGATAATCCTTTAAAATATTGGGAAAATAATAAGATTTATTAATATCTTAGATATTAAATATCTTATTTATGAATTATTCACTGTATCTTACTCTTCTTTATTTCTTACAGAGACTTATCTTCTAACATCTTTAAATTCAATGAAAATCTTTATCCTTTCTATTAGAGACATATCTAAATTATGTCTGGCTATTTACAAATGACAATCATATCGAAATAGTTAGAGGAAAATCAAGAATGGTAATAAACTCTAAAAGGTATTAAATTATGTCTGGCTATAGAATCAAATGACATTCCACTATCTGAATTTACTGAAATTCTGTCTCTTATACACATCTATTTTACCTAGATCTTTTATAAAAGGTAGCAGGACTAGAAGAACAATCAGTTAAAGAATATATGGAAGCAGAAAGTTCAATCTTCTAATCAAATTCATTTTCCAATTAGATGTGTAAATAGAAGTCAAAGTCAGACTCCACTCTTTTTTCCATTAGATTCAGATTATATTATAATAGAAACAGATGGATGTGAAAAATATAATAAAGAGGATGTGTATTGGGGAGCTGTTTTAAAAGCTAAACCCAATAAATATTTAGATAAAAAAGAAGAAGTAATTTGTGGTTATTCAAGTGGAAAATTTAGAGAAAAAGGAAAAATTTCTACAATAGATGCAGAAATGTTAGCAGTAATTTATGGATTAAATTCATTTAAGTTATCAATAATCTCTAAGAAAGAATTTACAGTAAGAACGGATTGTGAAGCAATAGTAAGATTTTATAATAAATTAAAATCTAGATGTTGTAATAAGAGACAGATGGTTAAACTTTAATAATTCTCATCTATTTTTAATATTATAGACTGTCTCTTATACACATCTAGATAGGTCTCTAATACTCATCTGCTAAAATATTAGTAAAGTACCGAACTAATTTTTAAATATGCGAATGAGGCCACCAACAGATTCGAGAGCTCAAATGAGGCCTTTAGACCTCAAGGTTCTTCTAGTCAAGGTAATAATCCAAGTAGTTCGAGTAATAATTATATAGAAACATTCTTTATTTCAAATAATATTCATTAATTTTATGTTTTTAAAAGCTTTTTCAGTGAAGTTGAATTGTTCATAAGATCTATGGGAGTGTAAATCTGTTTTTACTAAGTTATGGACACTTATTATAGGCCTGTCTCTTATACACATCTAGATGTGTATAAGAGACAGGTATGTAAGTAGAGTGTTTAGTAAAAGAATACTTTGAAAAGAATAATATAAAAGAAGAAAGCAGAGAAGTAGTAGTAAAGAAGGTCCAAATAATATAATTTAAGAATTCAGATAGTGGAATGTCATTTGATTCTATAGCGACATAATTTAGATACCTAAGTAGAAAGGATAAAGATTTTAATATTAAAGATTTTTGAAGATAAGGCTCATCGTAAATAAAGAAGATAAGACATCATAGCATTGAAGAAAGTGGAGTAATCGATAATAAAAGTCAAGAAAGAGTGATAATTCAAGATAAAAAGTAACTAAATCCTTGAATCGATAAATGTCTAAGGAGGTATTTAAGTGATCTAGTGTCCCACCTCTTTCCCGTTTATCAAGATAGACAAGATGGTTACTTTTAAAAACAATCACGTGAAGATAAGAAGAAATCAGCAAAAACAAGAATGACAGATAAAAGTGTTCAAAAGTCAATAGAAGACAAAATCAAAAGAAAAAATGGCCGACAAAGAAGTCAATAAATATTATTGAACCTGTCTCTTATACACATCTAGATGTGTATAAGAGACAGCCCATGGACCCTCAGTAAAAATTTTACCTAAGTCATTATAAAACCTATTATCTTTTTCTTGCAAAATTTATTTTTATGAACAATAATTACAATATTTTAGAAGAAATATTTTTATTACTACCTTTTAAAGATTTAGAAGATTTAAATAATTTAAAACAAGTTTTTATTAATATAAGATCAAATAGTAGATTAAATATAAGAAATTTATCAAATAGAATAGACTTAGAACAGTACGAAGTTTTCTTTTATAGTAGAAAAGAAGAAGAAAACAAGATCCAACTTAGTAATTTAGTTTTACAATATATAGATCATAAAATACAAAGAATAGAATTAAGAAGAAATCAAAATAGAAATAATACAAATAATCTGCTAAACTATTATCTTTCTTTCTCTTATACACATCTAGATGTGTATAATCGGCTGGAATACCCTCAAGCGCCAGTATTCTAGATCTAATCTAGTTGGCCCGAGGTGTTTTTAACAACGCCACTTACTAAGATTATTTTTAATAACAAACATCACAAATATATGGTATCAGAGCATATATTCATTTAGCCATGTTGGATTTGCAACAAAATCACGCATAGGTCAATTGAAATGGATTATTATTATTATTATTATTATTATTATTTTACATAAAATTGAATAGCATTTTGATGGAATTGGAACTATTAATTGGGATGAGGTGTTTTGTTTATAAGTATGAACATAATAAATAAGAATTAAGATTAATGATATAATAGATTATTGTTTGGTTAATCATTATGGAATCATTCTATATGAATGAAAATATTAGAAAATATCTAATTTCATTCCCCAATTTGAGACTTTGGTTTCAAATTAATTTACGTATCAATATAATGAAATTCATTTATTATTCAAACTAAAAAAGTGGGGGAAATATCATAAATTTATGCCGATAATAAAATTTAAAATTTTGATTTCTATTTCAATCCTTGAATGCGAAGCCAAAGTCTCCTTAATCTACTGGTTTGTAAGGATGATAAGGATTGCTAATGAATAAGATCAAGTCCACTGTCCACCACATGTTGCTTATATTACGTTGCTGTTGTTGTTGTTGTGTTTTTTTTTTTTTTTTTTTTTTTTTGTGTAACTTGAAATTATCAAAGAAATAATTGATTATTTTCTCAAGATAAGTCTTCAATATGGACCCAAAAGGAGTAGAAAAAAAATAAAAGGATGATAGTGAGAAAATAAGATGAGGAGAAAAAAGATTTTAATGTAATAATTAAAATTTTCAGGAAGTAAAACACTATGTGTCTTTAAAAACTCAGACTGCATCTGTTCTTAAAGCAAGAAAATAGTTATCTCAGCGGAATTGTAGAATTCTCCAAAATTTTTGTGCTAATTTAGACAAGTTTTCATTTTCAAAAAGTAGTACTCCAGTAGCAACACATCTTTTTCTTGTTTTGAAGGAATTGATTAATTCTAAATATAAGCAAATCCAATTTTCAGTGATTCTTTTAAATTTTCCAGAAAAAGTATTTAGAATTCCAAATGAATTATGTGCCATCAATTCTATGTATTTGCCAAACAGAGAAATTTCAATCACTTGTAATCATAAATCATAAATTTACAATTCAACAAAATTATGATTTTAATTCAATTCCAGTCTATGGAACCAAACGCGCAGCCTTAGTATTTTTTATTAAAAATCATTGGGTCAAAATGACAGCGCATGGGGACTTATGAAGATTGGTGGCTATGGCATATGGTGATGGCCAGATCCCCACAGAGTTTGGTCTGAGGATGGTGGGGCATCGCCAAGGGCCATACCAGAAAGATTTTCCGACTACATCTAGATGTAAAATAAGAGACAGGCTCTAACCATATGTTATGATTTTACAAATATAATTTTGGTGCCAAAAAATTATCCAAAAATCATCACAAAATGGTCAAATAAGAGAAAATTAGTAGTCCTTTGAAAGTCATTTTCACCCAATATAATGGGACTAATTGCCCCCACATTTTTGCTTAAAAATCATGTGAGACTTATACAGGGACTAGAATAACATATCATAGAGCCTTTGATCAAGCTAAAAATTGTTACATTAATTATTTGCCATCCGACTACTCAGTGACATTTCATCGAGAAGGTGTCGTGCGAAGCAAGATAGCTCACTTTTGCTTCAACTCGTATTCATTCAGAACCAAAATTATTCCATCAACACTGTACAAGTACTTATCATAGAAATCTCATGGTTGTAGCCGGCTTCCTTGAATGTTCAAGAAAGGAAAGAGTAGAAAAAAAGAAGAAGAAGAAGAGATGATTAACAATTTTTGCTAGTTTTCTTCTTTCACATTGTATTTCCTGTGCGTGTTTCTGTTGTGTATTATGTGTTGTAGTTTCTAAATTGTAGTTTAGTCCATCAAGATTTTGCTGACTCTCTATTATGATCCTTACAATTTTGGGAACACATACTGGACCCATATCCATGAACATTTTTGTTAGCTCATTGGGAAATGAAGGGTAAAATTGTCTTTTTACTATTAGTTGGCTCCGACGTTATAAAATGTTGGAGTTGACTCATGGGCAGATGTACTGGGAGTAGGATCACCCTTCTAAAAATTTGAAATTTGTGTTTTATTCCCTTGAAATTTTAAACATGCCTACAAGACTGGACAAGGATATGTGTCAAGTTCCGTGAGACATAGCTATATATATATATATCTATATCTATAAAGATATTTAAACTTCGTACTGTTCTAAGTCCTGTCTCTTATACACATCTAGATGTGTATAAGAGACAGATATAAACTTCGTACTGTACTGTTTTAAATTATTGTCTCTTATAATCTTTCTAGATGTGTATAAGATTTTGAATTTAGATATATTGTAATTATCAGTTGTTTAAAATAAATTTTTTTAAACATTTAATAGAAAATAATTATAATTAATGAACATTAAGAAAATGAATAACCGAAGAACTATTTCTACCCCTTAATTTCTAAAACACTCGTTAGTTTAGTATTCCAAGCATCACAAAATGAGGAATATTTAGGAAATTTTGAAAAGTTAACTGTTGATTAAAAAATGAATACTTATTAAATCATTCTTTATTAGTCTATATCTAGAGATCTATCTATATTTATATCTATAATATACATAAAAGAATCAATGAGTTTATTAATTGTTTTTGATAGTTTCTAAGGGATAATTTTAGAAGCTTCCTTAAAGTTTATGCTAGTATCACTTAGCTTTCTTGAAGTTTAAAAAATAACATTTAACTTCCTTAATTCTATTTTTGCAATTGTAACATTGCTAGCCCAAAGGCATAAAAAATTAATTTAAGGAGAGAAACTATAATTATTCTAGTTTTACCGTTAGTTACAAAAGTTTAACTTATTAAAATAGTTGGAGAAATGGTAAAAGAAAATTTGGGGGTATAAATAATTCATAGCAAAATAATATTGGGTTGTAACTGTTTATGCCCCCCATCAATTAAGATCGAGTATAAAAAATTATTATTTTTAACAATTTATGAGTTCATACATGATTTTCTATAAAATACTAATAACACATCTTTTAATTGTAATAGTACATGGTATATTTCTACATATTCTAATTTTTTATTGAAACTCACACATACAAGCATATTAATAGAATATATACATATATATATATATATATATATTTATTTATAACTAATCTGACAAAAAATTTATCAAAAAATTCATTTCAAGTTTTCGGAGTTCATGAATTTATGATTTGCCAAACAAAATATCAATCACATCTTATATTACTTACCGTATATGAATAACATTTACATGCTTACATGTTTTAAATAGATATTCAAATATACACACACAAGAACATTACACACACATACATTTTCATAATAAAAATATCAAAACTACATTTTATATTTTTCATAAGAGACAGGGTTTGCAAAACAAAGGAGTTGTTCATATTTGTTTATTATATTATATGATGTATTTCTGTGTATTTAAATTTTTATCCAAATTGATATACATATACAAATTAATGTCCACAAATATTTTCCTTAATTAGTTAAATGAAAAATTTATTGAGAAAATATATTTTAATTTATTTTGATTTACGAGTTTGAAATTGATCCCAAAAGAAAAACTAATCATATTGTTTGATCATATGATATAAGATGTGTTGCTACCTATTCAAATTTTTGTCTAACAAATAACCAGAAATAGAATATAATGTACACACATTTATAAATAATAATTTTGTCAAAATTTGTTAGAAACATAAAAAAGGTGCCAAGTGAAATTGTAAAAAACTTTATGGGAGTCAATGTTTATGGTATTACCCTTTTTGTTATATGGTTAAAGTGGTAAGAGCATAAATATCATTTCATGTAGTTTGGAACTAACTCTGGGTCCCAATAAAAGGAGAGGAAAGGTATGTGATATTTTTGAAAGTTCGAGATTATTAGGTGATATTAGCATAAATTTCAAGGGAGGTTAATGAAATTATCCCATTTTCTAATCCTAAAAATACCCCTTTGTTTAGTATTTTGGGCACCAAATTATAAGGTTTATTTAGAGAATTTTGAAAATTAACAATTAAATGGAAAAATAATACTAATTAAATAATTCTAATGAACACTAAGAAAATGAACAGTCATACAACTATTTCTATCCCTTAATTCCTAAAATGCCTATTATTTTAGTATTCCAAATATTACATTATGAGGTGTACTTGATAAGTTTAAGAAAGTACAGTTATGTATACTCTAAGCTTGAGAGTTTTGCCTTTAGTTTTGAGCATTCTTAGTGATTTAGAGTTTGTGTTTGGTGCTTATTTTTGCTTTCATATTCTAGAATGTGTTAGTTTATGTTAATTTAGTATTTGAAAGGTAATGTTAGTTTTTTTCATACAACTAATAGAGTGTTTTTATTGTAAGATTTGATCAGAGAAAATGGCGAAGTAATAAATCAAGCCATGTTTAGATGATGAAGCTAAGCCAAATTCTGCCCATAAAAACTAGTGTTAGTAATGTGTGATCACCAAATTCTCTTCTTTAAACTGGTGACCATGGTCATTGGTACTTAGAAAGTTTTTCAAGTGGATAGCTTATTATTGTGGTCACTGAGGTGCCATTAAACTTCTGTAGGCAAACTTTGATTGGCCACTGCGACATGAATTTGAAGAAGAAAAATTAGTCATCATGGTTACCAAGAGAAGTCAATGTGAGTATCGGATCGCAATACCAGATAAAGAACGGATTCTAGTAACCGCAATCACCAAGGCACCTTGCTTACCAAGCGTGGTCCTAGAATTTTGAGGGGCAAAATTGTCCAGATATTTGCAAATTATTACTGCAGCCTTCCTCCCCAATGCTAGCACTATAAATACATCTTTAAAACCTCTTTATAGGTTATGTAAAGTAGAACTAGGGTAGAACTAAAGTAGAAGTACGCTAATTTAATTCTTCATTTTCCTCCAAATTTGGGGAGGATTTTCTTAAATTATATATAGTTTCTAAGCATCTAGTTGTGGGTTGAAGACTCCTAGTATAAGAACTCTTTAGTTTATGTTTAATTTCATTTGCTTTGTATTAAATTAATGTAGTTTAGTTTATGTGTTACATTATTGTAGTTTAGCTTATCTTCATAAATTAATCTACCAATTAATGTTATTGGTCGAATATAATTTATCTCAACAGTATAAAAACACTAAACTAAATTAATTTCCAGATTAATAGGAAATTTTACTATGAGCTTTCTTCAAAAATGCTTTCTTTGTAGTAAATTAAGGGTTAGATTAGCTAATTAGGGTAGATTAATTTATGAGCTTTCTATCATTAATTGCTTGAATTCGTAGTGTAATTGTTAAATTAGTTTATGAGATTTTTTTCTAAAAATGTTTTCTTAGGATAATTAGTAGTTTAGATTAGTTAATTGCTTTATGAAATACTTTCCTTTTTTCATGCCTTCTTTAATTGCTTTCACAGAAATGCTTTCTTTAGGGTTTATGTTTACTTTAAATTATTTGCTAGTTTTTAACTAGTCTCTTAAATTCTAGTTTTACTTGAAAACTTCAGGGTTTGGAATCAATCATATCAACTAATAATCTAACTAAATAATTGGTAATCACCAACCAATCATTGTGGGTACGATTCTTACTTTCCTTTACTACTAGTTGACAACCATATACTTGCGGCAGGTAGAAGATGTGTATCAATCAATGGCAGTTACGTTTAAACTTGTTTGACAAATATAAATATATTTGTATTTTTCAAAATATCAATACCTGTTTTTGATAAATTGATTATTGTCAAATACCATTATCTTGGTACAATACTAGATATGAACCAACCTATATATGTTTCTTGTATAGTTGTTTTGTCTATTGAAAAGCCAAAAAAAAATTCATTCTATAGTTGTATTCTTATTTTGAAAAATCCAAAAGGATTTTATTTGTGATTGTTAGTTTAAACTAACTAGTGGTCTAAACTTGCTTATTTTTCTTGTTTGTGTGTTTTAGTTTTTTTTTTTCCTTGTTTTTTATTGGTATTGTTTGATATTCAAGAACATGTAAACAACTGATTGGAACTAATCATACCAGAAATTATCATTCTTATGGTAATGGAGGTATGCTAATGAGCATAATTCTTGCTATAATTGTTCTCCTACCCCTTAGATTATGTAATGGGATGGTATAGCCATCCATATTCTTATGAGAACTACCAAGAAATTCCTATTCTTTCCCTCCACCTCAAGAGTCATCATATGAACCAAAGTATCCATATCTCCTTTACCAACCAAACCAAGAAGTTGAAGAGGCAATATCAATGGACATACGGATGCAAATTCAAGAAATTCGTTTAGAAGAAAATACCCAACTTCGAGAAGGACTGGCCTAACTCCGAGAAAGACTAGCCTACTTCGGGAAGAACAAGCTCGACACTTTGAAAACCAAAACACATCCATCGAAAGGTTACAAGACCAATTTACTAAAATTTAAAGAATGGTAAATAGTGATGAACAATGGAGTCCAGCATTTCAACCAATAGATGAAGAACCCGTTCAAGAAGACAAAATAGATGAATATGTTTTGGAAGAAACCAGTTACTAAGAACCTCTCAAGCATGAATTCTCAACAATTGAGACAATTAAAGCTCATATAGAAGCATCACCGACACAACTTGTAAATGAGTGTTAATTTGTCCCGATTATAATGAAAGAGGTGCTATTTGAGGTGTTCGTGGAAAAAGAATCGACTCAAGAAGTGAGAGAAGAAGATGGATACTTTCTGTACCAGGAGTGTAAACCACATATGCCAAATTTAAATTCCTTGGGGTTTTTGCAAGAGCTAAGCACTGGACTTAGCAAACCTATCAAGGGCTATCACACTGGTAGCATGCTTTCTTGGTGTTGAGGGAGTATTTCTTTGCTTTTTATTTATTATAATTTATTTTAGTTTACATGTTTTAATTTAAGAACCTAGTGAATAATAAAGGCTTGTACTCTTGTGCTTAGTTTAAGTTATATTTTGATGTTGGTGAATGATTTTTTACTCTCTTGGACAAATTTGGTTATAATGAGAATGTTGATGACAATGTATGACTTGTGATTTGTGAATAATATACATGCTTTATGGAGTAACTTTGGACTTGGTTTTTACTTTTTACTTGTGGACATTCTAATTGTTGATACATTTTAATTGCTAAGTATTTGATCATATTTTGAGAAATTCATGTAAATGCTTGATATAGATTGAGAGTAGTCAAGCTTAGTTTCACACATGGTTGAATGTCTATTTCAAACTAATTATGTGTGAAACTAAGTTTGGAGGGCGATTCAAAATATAGATAACCCATATATTGTGTCTAGAACCTCGTCACACTTATGTGTACTTTTTTCTTTTTCTTTAAGTGTTTGAATCCCGTGAAGCTCCAAGGACCCTTTCATAGTTTAGCCATAATTTATTGTTGAAGGAAAATCAATTTCTAAGACTCACGAGTTTAATCGATTTGCATGATTTACTTTAAATTCCTCATTGCTTAGCCTTGTTAGTGTTGTTTTATTGTTGGTGAAATCCATAATTAAGGGTAGAACTCTTGTTTCTAAGTTCAATTTATGCTTAATTGTTTGCATTCACATTTATTTGATTAATATATTATCCATCTTTAAAACGAGCTTTTTGATTGTCCAAGTATAATTCATAATTATTGCCTAGTTTTGTTCAGTGTCTTATGTGTTTTTATACTATTTAATAGTATTTTTTATTTCTTGTTATATGGGTGAGTAGTAGGATGAGTTTTACTCGTCATTAAACAATATGAAAAATACTGTGGTAGTGTACATTGTCTTGTTAATTGACAGAATAGTTCTTGTTTGAAAAAATTTTTTCATTAAACTTTACTTTTTCACAATAACAATTGTTATATTCAAAAGTTTAACAAGAAGTAGTAATAAACTGTGAATATTACACATTTAGATGTGTATAAGAGACAATAAAAGCATTTTTAAATACTTTGTGGATGTGTACCAAGACAGGTACTTTAACATCTAGATGTGTATAAGAGACAGGTGTGTGTGTGTGTGTAGAAATGCTTAAGTATTTTTTTTCATACCATTTAAGCCAAACCTACCTACATGAATTTCATCCCTAGTGCCTCCGTTGTGCCTTATAACCTAATTTCTTTGCCAACCACATAACTTAGCCATATATACCACTTTATTTATCTATCCTCTCTTCATGCCATCACTTTAGTCATTGTAAAATTGTCCTAGTCTCTCCAATGTAACATTTAGAACTTATATAATTTGAAGAAAAATTTTGGTATAATTACTTTGGTGTTTGAAGCCAAGATATTAAAGTAAATTATATTCCCTTGTTGTAATTAATTGATGTATGTCATTATTATTTTTTGCACATTTAGAATTATCTAAAAAAGTTAAAAAAAAAGAAGGGAAAAGAAAAGAAAATTGAAAGTTCTATGGCCCCTTATTAAATAAAGAAGATTCGTCTTACCCTCAAAAGTTAATTTAGTTAGAAATAATATTTTTGTCTATCAAGTTTTGGTTGGTTAAATCATGTTGGTTTTGGAACTAGTATGTTTGGGATAGTAGTTTATGAGTTTGTATTGAAATGATTAAGGTGATTTGAGTCATTTATATCCAAATCTATCCTGCCTTATTACCTTAACTTACATTACAACTTTTAAAAGTTTTAAATGATCTTTAATCTGGGCTATTAGATATTAGAGAGTTGGGAGGTAAAAGTATGCTTCAATTGATTGTGTTCTTTAATAAATCTTACGGTGCCAACAAATATCCTCGTACATACATTTACATTAATTTGTACTTCTCAAAACAAGTTTTAATGATCTTTCTATACTTGAAGGTAATTTTGAGAAACATGACTTATTTGTCCAAGATCAACTTACATTTGAATTGACATTTTATAAACATTTCATTAGTCAAACTAATGTTTGTGACTATAACTAGTATAAGCTTTTGTAAATGAAGAGGAGGATGAAAATATTCAGTTTATAGATTTAAAACCTTATTTTCACTTTTGACTAGTGCACTAGAGTTCAACATTTCAATTTTATTGGTTTTGTTATGTGTTTTGTGTGAAAATAAAGCACCTTTTTTGTTTCATATTCTAGGATGTGTTAGTTTATGTTAATTTAGTGTTTTTAATATTATTTTAGTATTTTTTTATACAATTAGTATAGTGTATTTATTTGTAGGGATTGTCGGTTATAAAGTTTATACTGTATAATCGAATAAGAAATCCTATCAAGCAATCTGTTCTTAAACACATCTAGATGTGTATAAAGACAGGATTAAACCTTATAATAATTGCATAGCAACCACGGTCACCAGATTCCCTTCTTTAAATTGGTGATCAATCAATAATACTTAAATTTTTTCCAAATAGACACTGTCACCACGGTTGTTGAGAATTCATGCTTGAGAGGTTCTAGTAGTGAACTATTATTCTTCCAAATCACAAGTCATGACATTGTCATTCATCTATTTGGTCTTCTAGATGTGTCAAAGAAGACAGATGCTCACCTTCAGTAACTACGATCACTGGAACAAAGAAGGAATTTCAAGAACTCGGTCACCAAGTGATCACCATTGTAGTTAAAGTCTCTTTGAAAGTGTAAGGTAGAACTAGGGTAGAAGCGGTGTAGAAGTAGGTTAGTTTAGTTTTTCATAAATGTGGAGGATTTTCTTATATTAGATGTAGTTTCTAAACTCCTAATTATAGATTGATAACTCCTAGTGTAAAAACTCTTTAGTTTACATTTAATTTCATGTTCTTTGTTTTAAATTATTGTAGTTTAGTTTATATATTAGATTGTTGTAGTTTAGATCACTTGCTTTATTTAAATTCTTCTAAGTGTTAATTGGTAGAATTAGTTTATCAGCATTTCATTTAATTCCTTTCTTTACTTAATTTTTTGGATTAATCTAATATAAATTAATTAAATGGATTTTCCTTAAAAATTCTTTCTTAGTGGTAAATTGTAACTTAGATTACTAATTAACTAGATTCGTTTATAGGCTTTCTATTTAATTACTTTCTTTACTTGAATTTTTAGTTTAATTGTTAAATTCGTAAATGGAATTACTTAAAAATATTTTCATAGTGATAATTAGTAATTTAGATTTATTAATTCCTTTCTAAAATACTTTCCTTTTTTCTTGCCTTCTTTAATTGCTTTCACAAAAATGCTTCCTTTAGTGTTCATGTTTACTTCAAATTTTGTTTTGCTGGCCTTTAAATTGCTTATAGTCTCTTAAATTTTAATTTTTGTGAAAACTTCTATTTTAATCAATTAATACAACTAATAATCTGACCAGATAATTGGTAATCACCAACCAATCATTGTAGGTACAATCTTCGCTTTCTTTTACTACTAGTTGACAACTATAAATGTGTATAATATTGCCTAGTATAAAGTAGTAAGATTTAACTTATAGAAAACCTATAAATATTTAACTAGGTGTTTTTTGAAAAGGCATCATTACTTACGAAATTTTTAAAAGTTAACAATTGAGTAAAAAATGAATACTTGTTAAATCATTCTAATTAATCTATACTTATATCTATATTTATATCAATATCAATACTATATATAAAAATACCAATAAACTTATTTTTTTTTACCATTTTCTAATCCATTAAAATACCCCTTAGTTTATTATTTTGAGCACTACAAAATGGGAAATATTTAGGAAAATTTGAAAAGTTAACAATAAAATGGAAATTGAATACTAATTAAATATTTCTCTAATTATTGAACAATCAAAGAATTATTTCTACCCTTTAATTCCTAAAATGTCCATTGGTTTTGTATTCCATGCACCACAAAATGAGTGGTATTTAGCAAATTTTGAAAAGTTAAGAATTGAGTAAAAATGAATACTTATTAAATCATTCTCCAATTAATTTATATCTATCTATCTATCTATATCTACACACACACACACAGATATATATATATATATATATATGTATACACACACACCATATACAAAGTACCAATACTTTTCTTATACACATCTAGATGTTTTAAGAGACAGTTAAAAAACATTCTCAGTGTACATTATTAAAGAATTAAAGAACTGTTTCTTCCTTTAATTTCTAAAATGGTGTTAGTTTAGTATTTCAAGTATCACGGTGTGTGTGTGTGTATATATATATATATATACATATATCCCACATATAACTCTCCATTAGGCTGAGACTAATACATAATTTCTTAATCCTACAATTTACAATATGTCTCAAGTCTAAATGGCGAAGGAGTAGGAGAAAATATGTATAGGATGTTCCTTCTATTGCAATATTTCAATGATTTTGTTTTATTTTACAAATTCACTACTAATTCTTAAACCATAGATATGTTTTCCTAGAGACAGGATAATAAAGTTAACCAGCTTGATCAACATGAAAACTTTTTCTGTTGTATTAGTTTCAGCCTAACCCTGTCTCTTTTAGCACAACTAGATGTGTATAAGAGACTATTATGATTGTACGTATATTAGGTAAAGCCAACATGGAAATAGTAGATGAAAAGACAGTAAGCACATTTAGAGATGAAACAACAATACATAAAAATATAAAATATTATTCAAATACAATAATGATGAAATTGAAAGTAATTTCTACTTGTATCTCACATATTTTGTCAGAATTGGACTTTAAGTTCTGCACATCAAGTTTTTAAATCTCAATTTCGTATAAATTTTTATATATTTATAATTCTTCATGATTATAAAGTTTTTGAAATACTAAAAGAGAGAAATAGAAACTAAATGTAATTAGATATAGAAAATGAAATTAAAATAATTTTTTATATCCTGTTATCAATCACTACATCTACGCGTTTAATTTTTTAGTATAACTAAATTTACAAGAGAATTTGGATAAAGGGTTATTATAAATTGACACCTAAAATCTGATCTTGGATTTTCCGATTAAAATATAATTTTTTTCAAAAAAAAATAGGATGAACATTGGTTCATCTAATGACCAATTTAGTGACTTATTTAAAGAAGGGAAACCAATTTGGTCCATTATCTATCAACAATACCAATTTGGTCCCTCTAAAAGGTAAAAACACACACCTGTCTCTTATACATTCACGGTAGGTTAACGGCTATGCAATTATTATAAGGTTTAATCCGTTAGATTGTATTTGAGACAGTCAAGGCTATACAAAAACAAAAAATTAAATAAGGGACCGAATTAGTATATTGTGATAGATAAAGAATCAAATTGATTGATATTCTAAAGATAAGAGACCAAATTACTCTTTTTTCCCCTAATTGATTATACTTGAAATAGTTGGTCTTCTTAACCCAAGTATTTGTACTTTCGTATGAAGTCTCCACCAACTGTTCCCTTGATATGTTTTCCTCGTCGTATTAAAGAGGCATCCTACCCTGTCTCTTATATTTAATCTGTTTTATCTGGATAAATGTGTACTAGTTCAACTAGAGATGGTAGTTGGTTCTAGTACCCACTAGGCATTTAGCGGGTTGGGCCAGGTTCGCCCCGTATCACGAATAGGGCCAGGTTAAGGCCTAGTTTTATAAACCTGTGACCCAGCCCATGACATAGCCTGGACCAACCCGTCAATCAACATGTTGGCCTATTGACTAGTTTGTTCAATGGCTTGACTAGTCAGCCCCTTGATTAGACCAGTCAGTCTGTTGACTGGACCATATTTTTATTTTTTTATAATTTTTTAACATTTTAAATGACTTCTTTTCTAAACATTTATATTTTTCCTCTTAGACTAATTAATAATAATTTATAATAATAAAGATTAAACTAGACTAATAGATAATACTTTATAGTATAAGTAGTAAATTAGACTAATTTATTATAAGAAGTACTATAACATTTATGTACTTTCCTCTTGGAATAACAATTAGCAAATTAAATAATAAGTAATAACATTGAATAAAACATGAAATCCCTTGGACTAATAAATATGAAGTTAGAATAAAATTAAGAATTACTTGGTCTAGTAACTTGAAATAGCAATATGTAGTCACTTGTGCTAATAAAATATTTTAAAATAAAGTACTAATAAATAATAAATTCAAATAATAAGAAATAATTGGAAATAATAAGTAATAACTTTGAATATTATACAGTAACATGATCTAATAACTAATAACTTATTTTTCTTAGTTATGTCTTATATGATAAGAACTGAAAAATAAGTACTACTCAATAATAACTTCATATAATAGGTGTCTCTTATATTATTAAGCATTATTTTTGAATTATAAATTTAGAGTATTAAGTACTAATTTAAATAAAATAATTGATAATTTAATCTAATTTCCATTAATCAAAATTGGGTCAACCCATGGGCCATCCGTGGGCTAGACTGTGGGCCAATTTGTAGGCCAGCTCGAGCCTGGCCTGTAGCGTTAGTCCTTAGGCCTAAACTATGGCTAGGTAATTTCCATTACAGCTGGCCTGGCCCTTTTGCAGCCCGCCTTGTGGATGCCATCTAGGGGCCTAAACCAAAAGGCTTTGGGCTTGGCCCACACAACGGACTCGGCCATTGCGATCCCTAAAGATAGGCATGACTATAGTTCTGGAGCCGCCGGTTCCTTGAAGCTGGAACCTTGGGAGCTGGTTTCGGTTCCGATTTTGGAATAGGTGATTCCAGTCGGTTCTTTGGTTCCGATTTTGATTTTTTTTAATATAAATATGCATTTTGGATAATACTAATAAAATTTGTGAAAGTTAAGATGAGAAACAAAAAATTACATTTTATTTATATTTCAATTATAGATTTTATTTTTGGAAAAAAAAGTACACTATTACATCATTTATTGGACCATTAAAAATTCAAGCAAAGATACATTTTGGATAAATCATACTAAAAGATAATCTAAAGAAAAATTAAATGCATTAATTATATTGGTCTATAGACATGCATACATATATATATATATATATATATGTATATATATAGTTGATTTCTTATACACATCCAGATTTCTTATCCACAGACAGGTTAAAATAAAAATGAAGAATCTGGAACCGGCATCATTAAAGGCTGTCTCCCCTACCAATCTAGATAGCCGAACGCCCGAAAATATGCAATAACGGATTCGTATCTCTCTATTTATTTTCCTCCATTTCTTTGTCAATTTACCTATATCTAAACAATTAAAATTTAATAAAATAATTTGAATAAACCACTAGTTTATGGATCATCATATTCAAAATTCAATTCACTTGGAAAGATAATTTCATCTTTAAATTATTTATCACATCTGAATGGTGCAAGAATTTTAAAATTTTGATGAAAAATAAAATTATTTAATCAAACGATAAAATTTATTATTTTCTTTTAACCTATTTTGGCAAGGAATTTGTATAAAACATGCATATTTGAATTATCAATGGTTTTAATTTTTAAAATTTTGTTTTTAATAGTAAATGGAACCTCCTCAATTTACCTTAGTAAAATGTAGCCGGGAGAGGATCCTTGTTGTGCAATAATATTCTAAAAATAGATTTTCCATTGAATACGAAGTGAATAACCTCTAGACCAAAATATTCGAACACAATATATTCATCCTAATCACCCTTTGTCTTACACATTGAAATTAGACATGACTTGTCCATCAGAGTCGGCATTATCTTCTGACACTATGGAAAAAAGGTATAGAGGTATTGGAAGACAAATCACAGAACCGACAATAATGAGGTAAATCTTTATGGAGTGGATTGGTATCACAGCATATAGGCCACTGAGAAATGCTATCACCATGAGTGTCATGGCAAGTGTAATGTATATCTTGGTGCTACGGAATATGTCTGACTTCGGCAACAAGGGCGTTTTGTCTTTGACCATAAATTGTAGCAATACTGCAGCTATACAGGTCAAAAATGCAAATGAATCTGAAACAACAAACGCAATAAAAGCAGCTTTCTTTGAAAGAACTGCCATGCCTTCATTACCCTTTGCTGTTATCATAGCCACCTGGGACAGTAAATCCAGCTGCAAAAGTCACTGTTACTATCAATGCAGCAACAACTATGTTAGTCTCCCTGTTTTCTGAATCATCACTTTCAAAAGCTTCATCCATTATGGTAACAACATGTCCAATCCCTAGAGTAGCACCCGCTTGGACCAACTCATCCCTGATTGAACTCTAAAATTGATTTCATAAACAAAAGAAAACCATCAATATTAATATATTCACATGCCTCTTTAATACGACGAGGAAATTTTGCAATTCCGTTAAGAAACCATTCTATTGTCTTTTAAGATTTGTATAATATAAGTTTTTAAATTACAATAAGGTATTGTATTGTACCAAGTTAATAAAGCATAAAAGAATAATGGTTCAATAGAATAATGATTCTCTAAGGTGGCCGTAAAATTTCAAAAGCTTGTATTTATTTACGAAATTTTGCTAATTGAATTGTTGCGTGAGTGTTTGTGCATGACAGAGCTATACGAACTTGTGCGAAAGCAAAAAAAGGAGTTGGCTTTGGAAGACTTCAACCTGAAGACGAAAGCTGAGAAAGAACTAATTTTGAAGGTATTAAAGCTGGCTTGAATCATGAAGATTAGTCACTGTGATCAAACAAAGCCTTTAAAGATAAAACTTTGGCGATAAATTACAAATGGGACTTAGATGCTGAGTTCAATACTTATACTAATAAATCATTATTCATACGAAAAAAACAAAGGCAGAACATTTTAAAAAAAATATCTTTAGTAGTTCATATGAATTCAAAGAAATTTCCTAAGTGTGGTTTTGAGTCATTCTTATCTATGTACAAAAAAAGGGACCTCAGTCTAGGTCTCAACTGATTTATTAAAAGTTATAATTTTTTTTTTTAAAAACGAAAATACACTTTTGAAAAGTAGGTACAGCTTTTAAAAATCATTTTTAACTTTCGTAAACATAAAAAAGTTGTTTTTTAGTTTAAAAAAATTATAATTTGTTGAGAACAAGTACATTAATATGATTTCACAAAGTTTAGAAATCTACAGGAAATTCACAGTATTACATGTGATCTAATTGTCAAGTTTGTTTTGAAATCATTCATAATGAATTCAATCAAGAAGATCAAGAGTGGAATGACTAGCTTATATCCAAATCTAATTGGTAATAGTCACGCTTGTTAGAGATTACAAAATATGCCAGGCCAATCAACGGTGAACATAGGATTTGGATTTTGGGGACAAGGTATATATATATATATATATATATATATAGCTTCTTATATAGAGAGAGAGAGAGAGAGATTACAAAATATGTCAAGTCAATCAACGGTGAACACAGGATTTGGATTTTGGGGGCAAAACACACACACACACACACACACACACACACATATATATATATATATATATATATATATATATACTTCTTCTTGATTTGATAGGTTTTCCTTGCCCTCACATGCATTAGGTGCCTATCTTGCTTTTTTCTAGTCAAACTTGAAAAAAAGCTAGTGAAGCTTATTTCATTTATTCGGAGAAGGTGGAAATTGGCTTAGTAGAAAAGGGTTAAATCTTTATCAAAACAATCTGGACTAGCTCCAAAAGGTGTAATTCCATGTTGATTCCTCCATCAGATTCTATAATCTATTTCTTAGTTATAACATCTCTCTTACTAACTGGAATAAAAGAATTAGCTCTGAGTGGAAAGTTGTAAATCCAACGGCGGACGGGTGAATAACGCATAAGAACTCGCCTTGGGAGAGGAACAACAAGCTGGAAACGAAGCTTGGAAGCTTGATTGATTGATTTGCAAATGGGGCTTCTAATATCAAGTATGAATATAAAATGTCTACATATATATATATGGAATATTATATTAATAATATATATTTGGGGACAGAACATATATATGCAGAGACATGTGTGTACACATCTATATCTGTATGCATGTGTGTGTATATATCTATATATATTATATTCGAGAAGACATGATTTTAACAATTTCTTGAAATTTTAAAGGAGTAAAGTCTATTTTTTGTGATGGCTCAATTAAATATTTTTTTAAAAAAATTAAGGGAAATAATCTAATTTTGGAAGTCTTGGGGATAAGACTATATATATGTGTGTGTGTGTGTTATACATTTTATATATTTTTAAATTTTTTTTTGAGGAAGGGGAGCAAAATCCAATTTCAATACGAGTATAATAGACTCTAAAAAATTTCAAAGAGAAAACTAGAATTTAGAAAGATTTTTTTTTAGAGGAGGAGAGGAATAGCCCCTTTCCACCCTTATGTCTCTGATAATTTTGGAAAACTAGAGTTATGTGTACCCTAAATTTAACGATTTTGTTACTAGTTTTAAGCATTTTTAGTGTTTTAGTATGTGTTGTTGTTTATTTTTATTTTGTATGTTAGGATGCATTATTATGTGTTTATTTAGTGTTTTTGTACTTATTAGGTGTTAATTATCATATTTTAGTAGGTTCTTTTATTTAGAATTTGTTCCTTGTCCTTAACCTAATTCTATTATGATAGTTAAGTTTTCATTCGTATTTGTTCGTCTTTCATTTGGTCTCTTTTATGATCATTTAGTTTTAGAATTTAAGAGTTATTTAAGATATTTATTATAGCTAATAATGTGTTCTTATACGCTAGGGTCACATGAAAAAAAATGATGCATCAATTGGATATCAAATGAGGATTTTCGAAGGAAAACAGTGAAATGTCTTACACCTGTCTCTTATACACATCGTGTCCAATTTTATGCCTAGAAATTGATGTTGGGGTCACCAGTCCTAGGATCCAAAAACACCCATAACAAGGCTATTTTGTGACTGAAACTTCTCCCTATCCGTAGCTGTATATATAGAACATTTAAACCTTTTTTCACATAATTAGAGTGTGTTAGTAGATGTTAGTATAAGGTACAGTTCTCCTTCTTTTTCCTCCCCATTTGAGGAAGATTTTCTTAAATTAGATGTACCTTAGTATAATTTCTACTCTCTTGGTTGTGGATTGAAAACCATTAATATAAGATCTTTTTATTTATTTTAATCTCCTTTACTTAGTATTAATTTAGTATAATTTAGTTTAGTTGCTTTCATCTTATTGTTTTCTTTACTTGATTTCTTAATTTAATAGGTAGAATTAGTTCATGTGTTTTTTATTTAATTGCTTTCTTCACTTGATTTCTTAGTTTAATTATTAAATTAGTTAATAAGATTTTTTCTACTTAGCTGCAATTTGTAGTTCATATTAGCTAATTAGAGTAGCCTAGTTTAATTTTCTTTTTTTAATTGCTTTCTTTACTTACTTTTTTATCAAGTAAATGTGTATTGGATAACCAACTAGATGTGAAAAAAATTATGCTTTTTTTTTGTGTTAAAAGCTTGATTAATTAATTGCTTCTCAAAAATGCTTTCTCTTTTATTTGCTTTTTCTAATTGCTTTAAAAAAGTGCTTTCTTTAGCCTTAGTGTTCACTCTAAATTGCTTTGTTGGCCTTTAAATTAATTTCTTAGTCTCTTGAGTTCTAGTTTTAGTCAAACAACTGACTGGTTGGAAATCACTTTAAATATTAATCCAACCAAATAATAGGTAATTACCAACCAATCCTTGTGGATTTTATCCCTACTTTCTTGTACTACTAGTTTCAACCGTACACTTGCGGGATGCTTCCTAGTCAGTTGTAAGATTTAAGCATTTTATAAATAATATAATTAGGTTACAAAAAAAAGGCATCATGCTTTTGGCACCTTGCCGAGTATTGATTTTTATGTGATTTGATCTAAGTAACTCAACTAAATTATATCTGTCTCTTATACACATCTAGATGTGTATAAGAGACAGTCACTAATCAATAAGATTTTCTTTTGTAGTGGTGTTCTTATTTTGAAAAATTCAAAAAGATTTTCTTTGTAATAGTTAGTTTAGCTAACTAGTGGTCTAAATTTGCTAGCTTTTGTTGTTTGTGTATCTTAGTTATTTTTCTTGTTTTTTTATTTGTGCTGCTTGATGTTCAAGAGCATCCAAGGAACTAATGGGAACTATTCTATACTAAGAAAATAATCATTCTTATGGCAATGGAGACATGCTCAATGAGGATGATTCTTCTTATAATTATTCTCACTACCCTTATCAAATAAGATGGTCTAGCCATCCATATCCGTATGAGAGCTACCAAGAAATTCTTTATTTTTCTCTCCACCATAGGATCCTTTATATGAACTAATGGAGCCCCAATTCCTTCACCAACCAACTCAACAATTATAACAATGAAGAAGCAAGAGGAAGGATGAGAGAATGATGCATCAAGAAATAGCCAAACTCCGATAAGAACACGTTCAATTTTGAGAAGAGATGGCTATATTTTGAGAAGAACAAATTAGATTCTTCGAACACATCTACCAAAATGTTACAAGACTAACTTGCTAAAATTTAAGGAATGGTAAATGGTGAAAAACAATAGACTCCAATACTCCCACCAATGTGTGAAAAATTGGTTCAAGAAAACAAAATGGATGAATATATCTTAGAAGAAACCAGATACCAAGAACTTCTATCAAGCTTGTATTCTCAAGAATCAGAGCACTTAACACTCATGTAGAAGTACCACTGTTATAACTTGTGCATGAATGTGAGTTTGTTCTGATTACAACTACGAAGGTACTATTTGGGGTGTTTGTAGAAAAAAAGATGGCTCAAGGAGGAGGAGAAGAATGATACTTTTTAGAGGAGACCGAGAAGGTACAAGCCACTCAAGCCAAAGTTTAGCAAGTTCTTGGGGACTTCAGAGGAGTTAAGCATTGATGCAACCTTGTTAAGGACTATCACATTGGTAGCAAACCTCTTTGGTGTCATTGAGGGAGCAATTCTTTACTTTTTATTTATTATACTTTCTTTAGTTCACTTACTTTAGTTTAAGGATCTGGTATGTAATAAAGATTTGTAACCTTGTGATTGGGTTAGTTTATAATTTATTGATTGGTAAATGAATTTTGATATACTTGTTCAAAATTTAGTTGTTCATGATAATCATTGATGGCAATGTAGGACTTGTAATTTGTGATAATTAATATACAATTTATTGGTTGAACTTGGACTTGGAGTCTGTCATTTGATTGTGGAAATTTTAATTGATGATACACTTGATTTGATAAGTGTATTGAGCTTAATTTGAGAAATCATGTGAATTCTTGATTTGTATTGAGAGTAGTCTTTGCGGTTGAATGTCTATTTCAAGCCACTTATGGGTGAAACTAAGTTTGGGGGAATGACTTGGGCTTTTAGATATCCCATTTGTTGTGTTAAAACCGTTTATGTTTATGTGTGTTGTTCTTTTTCTTTAATTGTGTGAACCTCTTAAAACTCCAAGAACCCTTTCTTATGATATCCATGATTAATTGTTGAAACAAATTCAATTTCTAGGGCTCATGAGTTTAGTTTATTAGTATTTATATGATTTGCTTTAAATAGCTCAGTACTTAGCCATGATTAGTTTTGTGGTTATTGATGGTGAATTTTATGATTAAGGGTAGAACTCTTATTTCTAAAATCAATTTGTGCTTAATAACCAAAGTCAAAAGTCATTTCATAGTTTCATGTTTAGTTAGTATATGTTTTTCTGCTTTTGGTTAGTATTTTTTATTTTTATGATATGTGTGAGTGGTAGAATGAGTCGCACTTATTATTGAATAGTATGAAAATTGAGTGGTGTCTATTGTCTTGCTTATTGGGAATGGTATTGTTTTTGTTGTTTGTGAAAAGTTGAAATTGGATGTCGACCATAGTTTACATTTTATGTGAAAAATGGAATTTAACCCTTAAAACTCAACCACGTTTTCCATTGTTTTATAAAATATTTTTTAGACTAGTTTTGACCTCAAACTTTACTTTTTTCATAAGTTTTTTCCAATGTCAAGTTTAATTGATTATTGATATGGTTTAAATATCTCAAAATTTTTGAAAATTAATTTTAAGTAGATGAAGAAATGAGTTAAGTATCACTTAGTTATATTACATGAACTTGCATTATTAGATATTTCATGGGTTTTGTGAGGATTGGCTTAGTACATTGATGGGGTAGTGTAAATCCCTATTTTTGACAAATAGCTGGATTTTAGAAATAATATATGCATTTCTTGGACCATTTGAACTAAAAACCCTACCTTAAGTCAATTTTCTCCCTAATTTACCTTACAAGCTAATTTCTTTGTCAACCACATAACTAACCATTCCACTTTATTTATTTATCCTATCTTCATTGCATCTCTAATGTGATAGTTAAGGCTCTTATGATGGTTTGAAGGAAATTTTTGTGTAATTACTTTGGGGATTAAAGTCAATATGTTCAATTTTAATTATATCCCCTTATTGTAATTGATTGATTTATGTAATTCCAATTTAGATTTAACAGACTTTTAAAAAAAAGAAACGAAAATTTAACAGAAATTTAAAAAAGAAAAGAAAAGGAAAGAAAATTGAAACTTTAGGATATTTTATTGAATAATGAAAAGGTTCAATTTACCTTCAAAAGTCAATTTTGGTAGAAATAATGTTTTTCTCTTTCAAGTATTGATTAGTGAAGTGATGTTAGTTTTGGAATTTGTATGTATGGGGTAGTAGTCCAAGAGTTTGTATTGAAATGACTAAAGTGATTTGACTCAATTTTATCCAAATTAATCCTTCCCTATTACTTAGCCTACATTATAAGTTTTAAAAATACTAAATGATCTTTAATCTGGGCTATTACAAAATTTTGAGTTGGGGTTAAAGCCTTGCTTCGGTTGATGGTCTTTGTTAAACTTTGCTTTGCCAATAAATTTGCTTCTTAAAACAAGTCTTAATGATCTTTCTATACTTGTAGCAATTTTTATGAAACTTGACTTGTTTGTTCTGGATCAACTTCCATTTGAATTGGCAATTTATGTATGCTTCATTAGTCAAAGTTATGTTTGTAACCAAAAGAAGTGTATACTCTTATAAATAGAGGAGTAGATAAAAATATTAAGTTAAAAAGTCTTAGTGCTTTAATATGTGTTTTTGTGTATTTTTACTTTTATATGTTAGAATATGTTAGTATGTATTTATTAAGTATTTTAGCACTTATTTAAGTGTTAACTATCATATTTTAATAGGTTCTTATATTTAGAATTTGTGCCTTATCTTTAATCTGAATCTATTGGGAGTTAAGTTTTCATTCGTGTTTGTTCGTCTTTTGTTTTTGGTTTCTTTTGTGATTATTTTGTTTCAATATTTAGGAGTTATTTTTAGTATTTATTATAACTAATAATGTGCTCTTATGTGTTAGGGTTGCATGAAAAGAACAACGCATCAATAAGATATTAGATGTGTATTAAAGAGCAAATCAATAAGGTGTGATGATGCTGAGTTAGTAACCGCAGTGTCCAATTTTATGCCTAGAAATTGGTCACCGTGATCACCAGTTCTAGGGCCCAAAATAACCAAAACAAGGATGTTTTGTTGCTACAACTTCTCCCCCAACCCTAACACTATATATGGCACATTTAACCTTTTTTTATTTATTTGTATATAGTTAGAGTGTGTTAGTAGTACTGTTAATGTAGGCTAGAGTTTTTCTTCATTTTCCTCCCTATTTGGGAAGGATTTTCTTAGACTAGATATAGTTTAATGTAATTTCTACTCTCCTAGTTGTGGATTGAAAACAATTAATAGAAATCTTTTATGTTTATGTTTAATCTCCTTTACTTGGTATTAATTTAGTATAGTTTAGTTTAATTACTTTCATCTAATTGTTTCCTTACTTTATGGTCTTAGTTTAATTAGTGTAGTTATGAACTTTTCATTTAATTTCTTTTTACTTGATTTCTTAGTATAATTATTAATATTAGTTTATGAGTTTTTTGTTTTAATATTTTCTTAGTAATAATTTATAGTTTATATTAGCTAATTAGCCTTCTGTTGGTCGGTGTTTTTTGTTTTATTTATGTATGTATGTATGTATGTAAAACTTGGAGTAATACGTAACAAATAGTAATTTGGAGAAAATAAGTTGTAGCCTAAGTGGTAAAACTACATTTCTTTTGTGACCCAAATCACGAGTTCGAGTCACCAAGAGTGTAAGTAAAAATCCACCATATATTTTCTTAAAATAGTAGTAACGTGGACTAACAAGCAATAATTTGAAATAAATAAGCAATAACTTGAAATAAAATAAAGTAATTATAACTTATCCAAATAACTATTAATTTGAACTAATAAGTAATGAAAAATAAAGTACTAAGTAATAACTTGAAATTGACAACGAAGTATCGTGACGTAAGGTGGGGTTTTTAGCCGAAACGTGCTACACATGGAAAATTTTGTATAACCCAAGAAATTGGAATTGTAACCATTTGAATATGTATACGCCATATAGATGTTGAATAAGGGACGACTGCAATGCCTAGAATTTAGACATATCTAATACGTAATGATCAATTTTACATAAATTCTCAGGAAAAATGCAATTATAGTTCTTAAAATTTAGGTATTGATCCATTCAAATCTTTAAAGTTTTAAACAAAATACACATTTATGTACATTTCAATACAAACTAATTTTTTACTAGTCACTCTGCATTGCACACATAAAATGAGTAAGTTCATTGCTAATTAGTCACCCCGCAATACGGGATGCCTAGCATAGTTGTTAGATCATCCATAAAGTAAGGTATTTCTATTTAAAACGTAAGCAGTCCTCTTAATTTATAAATGACTGAATAGTTATAGCATAACAAAGAATTTTCCCATAAAATAATTGATGGATTGGGCAAAGGCTAGAAATAAACTTCACCTGTCTTGTTGTGACCTTATCTGCCTCCTGTGGTATCATGTCTAGTGGAGTCAAGCCAGCATTGTTTAAGGCATTCATAACCGCACAATGTTGATTCACAAGAGTATACCCCTCTAATTTCTTGGTGGCAACATAAAGGTGGAGAGGAGTGTTGCCATCAACATCCTTCTGATTGATGACTTCAGAAGCCCAGGAATTTGCCAAAATGAATTCCAATACTTGTTTATGTTCATTGTTTATTGCAAGGTGAAGCATATTCTGGAATTTACCAGTAGTCATCTCCCAACAATCTGGGCAGTGAAATAGAATCTCTTGTATTACATCCAGATGTCCCTGAATTGTGGCTATATGCAGAGCTGTCTTCAGCTCATCACCACTTGCACTGAGATAGGCCAAGGACTTTTCTGCAGTCAATAGTAGTTTTACGACTTCTTTATGATTGAACTTAGCTGCATAATGAAGTGCAGTCCATCCAAATTCATCCACTTTCTTTGCAAGATTTGGCAGCTTCTTCAATATCAAGTTGATGCATTCTGTATGTACATAATTGTCAAATTTCAGATCAACTTAAACTCACTAATCCCATCATCATGTTTTCTTTTGCCTGTGACTAACAACACAAAAAAGACATTTTAAAAAAAAATCAGGAAAATAACTATTATGTAATTAGTAGTAAAATTTTGTTAAAAATATAGTATTTCTTTGTGTGGATCCCTGAGCTAGTGGCCTAGTACTTCACTCGTTCATTCGTTTGTGTGTCCCATTAATCATTGACTGGCAATATGAACTTACTAAGATAGAATGATTTTTCAGAATACAACTAGGCTGCTGTAAATAGGACTAGTTCATAATATTAGTGTCATGGATTCTTTGATACTTTATACTCGACATTACCTTACATTGTTTCAGATAGGTGATGTAGAATTTTAAGGATTAGGAGTTTATGGCCAGAGGCGGATGCAGGGCCGGTTAGATCTTGGGGACGAAAGTTGTCTATAATGTAAATAATTTTAGTCAAAATTGAATAATGGTACACTCAAATTCGTAGAAGTTGAGCCCGACATCCTTATGTTGAGTTTGTGCTCGATCCAATTAAATTAATGTTGAGTCAAGCATGCTTGACTTTGAACTTATAAGTTCGAGTTCCTAACAAGAGACAGATGGTGAAGAGAGGCTTGAGAAGATGCTTCTCTTATAACATCTAAGTTTTTAGAATGAAATAAAATAAAAAAAATAATAGTACAAGAACCTATTTGAATTTGAATTTTAGGTCAAATATTTCACTTGAAGAGAAAGTGAAAGATCTATTTCTAAAAATAACGTGAATATTAATTTATTAAAAGAAATTAGAATTTTTTAGACACAAAAAGCAAAAAACCTAAACAGAAGTTTGTTTCATTCACTAAAAAATATAAAATAGGTAGGTGGGTTTTTAAGAAATTTTTGCAAGCTCTAACAGTGTTTGAAAAGAAAAGACAAAAAGTTTAAACTTTCTCCAAACTCAAAAAATATTAAAATCACTAACAAAAATTCCTTTAATTATTCAAAATTTAAAGCTTGAGAAAATTGAGGAAATAGATTTTAAAAACAAACAAGACCAAGAAAATTTGTTGAACTTAATACATAATAATGGGCTAAAATAATAATGAGACGTGGACAACCTAAATCCCAACAAATAAAAGTTTATATAAGAAAAATAATCAAATAATAATAAAAAAAATTTGAAGAGCAAATATTAATATTTTTACTTTCAGACCCTTATCAAATATATATTACATGTATACAATAGGGTGTAACCAAAAATTCTTAGGGGATAACCCTTCTCGCTCCACCTCTATTCATAATAATATATCATGAAATCAATCTCCGTCAAACATTTCCCTAACCATAGTGCATTTATCATCTACCTTATGTGAGTTCCAACCTCCGATAAACTATTCACTTTATTTTATATTTATTTTCCTTACAAAATCATAACAAGAAGTTTAAAAAATAAAACATCAAGAAAACAATGTGAGAGAAACGAGTAAGAAGCTTTCCATCATCCTAGCATATTCCGACTACCCACTAATAACCAAAAGGTATTAAACCAAATAAGAATTTTCAAAATTCTATGCGTTTTTTTGTTATTATTTTTTAAATTGGTAAAGTATGTCTACTACTTGTTTGCTAATCTCAAGTAAGTAATATTTCTACGCAAGTATTAAATTTTTAGTTTTAGATATTTTACTATTAATATTGTGCTAGTTTTCAATAAATTCAATGTTAGAAACTAGGGTACTTAGATTTATTCTTTTAAATTTTACAGATTAAGTTGTATTAGTAATACTGTTAATGTCAATCAATTAGTATAAGTTTGAGGAGAGGTGTTAATCTCAATCAGTTAGTGTAATTCAATCAATTATGTATAATTACCTAAATTTAAGTTATTTGGTTACCATATTGGTTGTTATTCAGATTTATTATACAGCCCATATTCGTTGTATTTATATGTCTATAAATATAGACTTATTCTATTTATATAATTGAACAATATTTTTATGAATATAAATAATTTCTCACAATTCTTTTTACTATTCTAATATGGTATCAAAGTTTTCAATCTCTTTCATAGATATTCTTCCAATCCCTTAATAGATTCAATCGTTGTTCTTTAATTTCTCTATGAGTATCCAATTAAAGGTGTTACCTTTTCAACCCCTTTAAAAGATTAAATCACTGTTTCACTTGGCTTCCATTATCGGTATATTTTCAATCCTTTTTATGGGTTTTTCAATCCCCTTAATAGGTTTTTTTTTTCAATTATGTTATATTAATAAGTTTTTTTTTTTTTCAATTATGTTATATTCTACGGACAAAGTTTCTATCACAATGTATTGATCCAAACAAAATTTTGAATTTCAAATTTACTCCAAAATCTAATTATTTCAAATATTTTTATTTCAAATTCATTTTCAAATCTAAATCCATATTCACTCATCCAAACACAATGTACAACATTTCCAAATCCGCCACTTGTTTTTTTGCTATACTATGGAGAATAACAGTTGTAGATCAGTGTTTGTTGGACCGTTGACTAATTTTGGATCTTAAACTTTGGCAACGTAGAACTACTTGGGCATAGTATACTAGCTCATTGCTGCTAAACTTTCTCAAGCGTCTTAACAAGTCATTTAATTAATTAAATGACTAAACGACACAAGTTATGTACATCGAAAGACTGTGGCTGAAATGGGATCTGAACTGTCTCTTATACAAAAACTAGATGTGTATAATTTTTATACATTCGGATTCATAATAAATCAAATTAATGGTGTACTCAGAAAGGTTTATTAAAAGGGCCCGTAAAAGGTGACAGCAAGTACACAGATAGTGAGAGATGAGTAAGTCTTGAATACTCATTTCGCAATGTAGAGTGTGTATGATAATCATTGAGTTCATAAATTAGCCCACAATGCTCACTACGTATCCAATTATTTACTCATCTCCAAAATCTTATCACCTGTCTCTTATACACATCTAGATGTGTATAAGAGACTTAAAATTCGGATGATGTGTATAAGAGACAAAGCTTGGAATCAGGATAAAATAGGTTGAATGAAACAGTTTTGGATCGAAAACTTAAAATGAAATTAATTTTTATCACGAGAGAACTTAACAATCTCGGGAATGATACAGTAGGTACCTGGGAAATTCCTCGCTGCAGCAACATGCAAGGCAGTTTTCTTACCGGGGCCAAGATAAGATGGCGACTTGCAAGTAGACAAAATGAGAGCCACAATCTGACGATAAGCCTTGTCAACCGCTATATACAGTGGACTCTCACCGGCAAAATTTTGCCGGTATCGAAACTTTGGAGCTTAATCCACCAACAACTTGACAGCATCAAAGCAGTTGAACCTAACTGCTTCGTGAAGGGCTGTATTTCCATCCTTATTTCTAGTCCCAAGCATCTTCTCAAGCCTCTCTTCACCATCAGTCCAGAAATTTTCATTACCTTTTGCACATTCGATTAGTGCTCGAATTATGTTGCAATGCCCCTTTCTTGCTGCCATATGAAGTGGAGTTTCGAAACGCGCATTTTTTTTGAGTGCCAAATGGGGTTTCTTGGCAAGGATTTTTTTTGCTGCCTCTGAAGCGTCACATGATGACTGAGCCAGTACATGGAGAATGGTGTTTCCTGTTGGAGTCTGCTGATAGTAGTAGGAGTGATGATCTTCTTCAGCCAAATCTTTGATGATGCCTTCCCAATTGCCTGACTGGGCAGCTCTGAACAGTTCAGGATCCATTGGCCTTTTTATAATATTGTATTGAACCTGCACCCTTGACTAGGAAATAATCCTGTACTGTTGTAAATCCACTTTTGAGAGCTATTGTAAGCTAATCTACCGCAGAAATCGGTGACGGTGTTGCGACGAGTTTTTCTGTAACATCTCCACGCCTTAAATATCGTTAGCGATCTTCTGTCCAAATCGTATTTCTTTCTATTCCATTATTAAATTCATCTACAAAAATTTATAATTATATTTAAAAATAATTCTAGTGTTTTTTATTTAGCAGTGAGACGGGATGATATAGGGCCTTATATATAGTACTGCTCCGATATGAGAGCCAGGGGAACTAAGGATCCGTTTGGTTCGAGACATATTTTTTAATTTTTCCTTCTTCTAGCATTGAAAATAATATTGATAGCAAGTTAATTTTTCGAATAGTTTAAAAATGATATCAATAATTCTAAAAATTACTTTTTATTTTAGTTATTAAATTTTTTTTTATTTGATATTGTAATTGGAATTAGTCCCACTGTCTCTTATACAATTACATCTAGATGTAATTTAATTTTAAATAAAATTAATCTTTTGTTAAATACAATTATTATAAACTATTTTTTTAAAATATTATAAACCATTTTAATTTATGTTGACAAAAACAAATTTTAAAAAACAATTAAATTTTAAAATATTTTTTTATTGTCATCAAAACAATGAAAATGGTATAAAAAATAGATTTTTTTTCCTTGTAAAATGTTTGAAAAAAATATATTTTTTAAAGAAAATATTTTATATCTGATCAAACAGACCCTAAAATATTTATCAGCAATTAATTGTACAAATAAGCATTACTGTACTTCAAAAAACTCTGCTAATCATTGTACGTGCTCACCCGTTGAATGTGAGAGAACTTCTATACACTTTGTAGGTCTATCTAACTATTACATCCTACCTTATTTCTCGGATCAGTCTTTGGTCTCGTACTCTTAACACGCGCACACATATATATGGCAAATTTTATAAATCTTTTTAAAAAATTATTTTTTTAATTTTAAAAATTTGTACAGCACAATTATTTAAAATACAAAAGAATGATTCATTAAAAAAGATTTAAATTTATATATATATATATATATATATATATATATATGTTTAACATGCATTCTCTACCATAATTATGTTTTAACGCTATATTATGCATGTCAAAATATCTAAAAAATGGGACAGAAGATTAACACAGTATCACAGAAAATTCACAACAATCTAGTATGGAAATGTCTGCAACTATGTAAAGGTTAAGAAAAAAGCTTAGGAATCAGGGAAATTCTATAACCCCTTTTAGGGAATCATTCGCTTAACTTTAAAAGTTTGTACAGTTACAAGCATTTAAAGCAGATTATGTTGTACTGTACAAGCATATGCTTTACAAGTACAACTTTTAAAGTACAAGAAAATTGTCCCCTAAAAGTGATTGTAGAAGTTACAGGAAATTCTACAGTCCCTTTTAGGGAATCATTCCCTTAATTTTAAAAGTTTGTACAGTGCACACATTTAAAGCACATGATGTTGTACTGAACAAGTGTTTAAAGTACAAGCGAATGGTTCCTAAAAATGGACTGTAGAATTTTCCCAAGAATCTTACTGTCTTATAAACATGCATAATGTAGCGTTAAAACATAATTATGGTTTAGAATAATTTTAAACATATATATCCTATTAAAACTAGCTAGTAAACCTGTCTCTTATACACATTTAGATGTGTATAAGATCACACAGGAGTGATATAAGAATTTTCAGGTCTAAAAAAATTGGTATTTGACTCAATAGTAAGAAGTTTTTTCTATAATATTAAGATATAAAATTTGTTAGTTAATTTTATTTTTCTTAAACTGTATCTTAGAAGCTGACCATGCCAAATAAAATAGGACGGAGGAAGTAACAATTTCAACTCAATTGATTGCTTAATATCATTTTAGGAGAGAGAGTTGACATGTTGTTTCCAAATTAAAAGTTAACATAGTTTTATGAGATTTGGTTAGACTGTTTAAAAGAAAAAGAAATTTGGGAGATTTAATGAGATTGTTAGAAAATAATATTGGGACGTAACTTTCCATGTTCTTTCTCGATTAATATCACAAAAATAAATATGCTACTTTTTTAATTTATGAACTTGTGACTTTTCAAAATAAAAATACAAGTTACTGCTTATTTTATTATAATACATAGGCACGTGTTTCTACATATTTTAAATATTTATTTAGTTGGAACACAAACACATTAACATGCACATATTTTCATAAAGTTGACAAAAAGTTTAAATAAGAGTATATATTTTAATTTTTTTGACTTTACGAGTTTGTCATTTCCTAAACAAAATACGAACCACATTTTTTATTATTCCATATGGTTTATTTCTAATTGTTCTATTTTTTTTTATTGAAACTGACACAGAGTTTATTTTTATAACGTTCTTAAATTTTTTTTAAGTAAGTTGACAAAAAATTCTTTATCACAAAATATATTTTAATTTTTTAGTTTATGAGTTTATGATTAACAATACAAAATATCAATATTTATAAAAATATTGTGTGTATATACGTATTCAAAGAAAGTCCAACAAATACAAATAAACACATTAACTCACACATATTTTCACAAATAAGTTGACCAAACACACTAAAGAGTACCAAGTGAAATTATTAAAAACGTTAGAGGAGATTTTTGAAATTACCTTTTCATTATTTTACTAAAGCACAAAACGTACAACTGTCATTAAAAAAAAGTGTACAACTGTCATTTTATTCCAATTCAAGCTCCACTTGGGGATATACAAGAGATTGGATGTAAGCGAGATTTTTTAAATTGACCAGTATTAAGTGATATTAATTTAAACTTCAAGAGAGATTATCCCCTGTAAAAATATATGGAGACTAAACAAGCTATTTGCCTTGAGTTAATTTGTGCACTAGCCAAAATGTCTCCAGATTCGGTAACGTTTGACAAATGAGCAAGGATTTAAAAAATGCGGAGGTGACAATAATCGATGCAACAGGTTGGAATGGGTCATTTGAGCGGACAAATTTACGACATTATATCGTGAGGTCGTATGAGTTATGAGACTCCTTCTCGACTATAAACCGATTTATTTTAGGACTTTTTCAATTTTTTCTTGTATGTGAAATGTTGTTGGATCATTCCTATGTGGTATAACTAATGTTTAAAAACTCGAAATTCAGACTTAACTCAAAAAATTAATGAGTTGAGCTTTTCGAATTGAATCGGTTTATCTATTAAGAATAAAAATATACTCTTAATTAAATTAAGTATTTAAAATTTTAGGTTATATATGTGATTCTATAACATTTTCTTCATGATAAGAGCAAAAAATTTAACTTTTTTAAAAATTTTATACAAAATTTATTTACTTTTGAATGTTAAATAACTCGACTCAGATAAATACTCGTGATTATACGGTGAATTTATCAAATTTAATCTAAAACTCGATAAAGCTCGTTGTTCATCCAGTCACCTATAATTTTTCTGAATTTTTAAACTATGGGTAGAACTACGAACTCGCTCTCACTTAAAATTATGAAATCTATGGTTCAGGGAGAAGGGGGCAGGAGGCCTACATTTTGAAAATTTTACATAAAAAAAGTTTTTATTTTGACCTTCCTAAATTTTTAAAATTTACATATTTTCGCTTCTCCCTCCCAAGTAATTTTCTACCATCGCTACTCGTTCAGTTATCTACAAAGATTTGATTTAGCTTAATTTAGATATGTTTAAGATGTCACTAAGAATTAGCAAAAGAAAAAAAAAAGAAAAAGAAAGAAAGAATTAGTCATTAAGAATAACGATGAAATGCAATTTAGGTGATAAACATTTCTTATGACTTATTGATCATGGGTTCAAGTCGTTAAGGGATTAGGAGGAAATGAAGGTTAAAAAAAAAAGGTTATAAGTTTCTTTTTTTTACCAAAAAGATACTAGAATAAAAGACTAAAATGAAGTGATTGACAGCCAAATGAGACAATGACAAAAAATTTCTCTTAACATCCAGTAGACAAGTAATAGTTTTGAAAATTAAAATAAAACATTGTACAAAGTATTACAGATTGTTTTGCAAACCTTCCTTGAGACTTATGTTAATATCATTTAACAATTCTAAACATCTAAAAATCTCATAAAACTATGTTAACTTTTAATTTGTTGTAACATGTCAACTCAAATCAAAAAAATATTAAGCAATTTATTATTTTGATAATTTTACCCTTATTACTTTAGACCTTGTCTATAGACAAAATAAATGATGACATTTAAATGACATATTTTTGATTAAGTAAAAGAGTGTTCTATTTAGTTAGTTTGTAAAGGAATTACTTAATTGTGTATAAAAACTATAAGCTCAAATTTCAAGCTAATTTCTAAATAAGTTTTAGTAATTCAATCACAACAGTTCAAAATTTAAATCCTTTCAAAATTGAAAATAATCGCTTTACTCTTTTGTCTTATATAAATATACTAGACTTTTTATGATTTTTAATATGAATCTCGTGTGCCATAAGGGCTCATTCTTCAAATTAGACAGGGAAAAGTCTTTAGATTGTTTAAGTAGGTTGGGTGACAGATCGACTTGTCAAAAAAATTCATTACAAATTTGTCTAATTGAGAATGGTCAAATCCTCTCTTAAACTAAATTTAATCGTGCAAAGCATTGTAAATAAAACACACAATTAAAATTTGATGTTAAATTTACCAAATGATATTGCTTAAGAAATTAATTTGATATATTCTTTTTTTTCCAACTATTCTAATTCATTAAATTTTGATACTAAATTAACTATGAAATCAACAAAGGGATAGAACTATAATAAAATTAGCTTATGTATACTAAAATGAATGTTCCATATCATTTTTTTTTAATTGGGCTAAGGGAAGGTTTGTCAAATTTTTGAAAGTTCCATGATACTTAGTAATATTAAGAAAAAACTAAGAGGAGGCTTCCAAAATTATCCCCAAGTTTTAATATGTACCATATAAATGTTAAAAAGTGTTGGCTCCATTTGGTTACAAAATAATGGTAATTATTTATCAAATATTATTTGGTCAAGTGATGATTATTCACCAAATAATATCACACACTATTCCTGTTTTGTCTTGTCCATTATTTACACTATTCATCTAATGTGACTCATCAATTATCTATATTAAAAGTACTATTTGTAAAAAAATCATTGTGGGTTTGAATTGTTGAAATATTTATGTTGCTGAAACCAATGACTAAAAGACAAGTCGAAGAAGTCTTTACTAACAATAATTTGAAATTAGAAGTTCGGACCTCTGATCTTCTACTAACTGTCGAAGTAATCATTTGAACATCCGACGCTTCGCATTAAAGTTTTTCTTCCACTTTTCATACAACTCTTTACGCTATTCAACTTCAATTTCACGAGTTGAATAGCAAATATTCCTTCAAACGATACTATTTTGGTCAAGAAATCTAAGTCGATTTGAGCTCTTAAGAGATGGAAATCCACTCCGTTGAAGCCCATAAATTGTGGTGGTAGTAAATTATCAAAGAAAATTGCATAGGTACTTGTATGGAAATTTTTTCCTCTCTCTTCAATCCTATTTTACTCTTCAATTATTCATAGCAGGTCTACCTTCTCAAATGTTCTATTGTTCAATTTTTTTCGATTTTTTTGTTTGCCACATGTTGGATCATGCCTACTACGTTGGTTAGTTCATCCATAATATATTGAGTTTTGATACAATCTAGATGGAATTGGGGTTTTGATATAGAGTTTCACAAATTTTGTTGTTAAATTTTGGAAAATTGTTAAAATTTGTGCAATTAATTAGACTAATTATTGCACTTTATTAATTTATTTTTTAATTTCATTGACTTATAAAGTTTGGTGTTGAATTTGTGCACCAGTGGTGCATTCTTCTGAAACGCTGAAGAAGTTGAAACTACACAGTTTCATTTAAACTAAACAAGCAAGCTTTCTTATTAGTAATGTGTTATTTACTCTTCTATTAAATTTTTAACATACTTTTATGTTTCCATTGTCTAACTAGTGGGTCGTATTTAGTCGATGTGTACCTTCAAAATCGTATTTAATGCAAAATAAAAACTTTTTTTATGTAAACATTTTTTATAAAAGATAGGAATGTTGCCAACAACTTTTCCCCTACAAGAAACACTTCAGATTGTCCTAAAATAAATGTAAATTACAGTTCCAGACCATTAAGGAGTGCTCATCTGTCATCTTATACACATCTAACAGATTCCAAATATTGCAATTAATTTAATGTAAATAAAGATATTTTGCAGATGACCGGTAAAATATTTAATGGTCTGGAGTGTGATTTAGTCGTTCAGCTCTCGGAACTCATCAAATTTATGAAAGCAAAATAATTAGATTATAATGTCTAATTACTATATTTTATAATTCTTCTCTTATACACATCTAGATGTGTATAAGAAGTCCATTCGTTATTTGCAATTCAAATTATTATTTCAGTTGACATGTTACAACTAACCAAATATCTCATTATTATAAAAGTCAACATTATTTTTAATTACTATTCAAGTCCAAATCTAATAATATTTACTAAATAAAAAGTGATTATTTACTATCCAAATGGTGCAGTTATTACTTTATTTGTTTTATTTAATCATCCAGCTTGTATTTCTTTAATCCTCGATTGGTGACAAATATCAATCAATCAGTACATTATAAAATGATTCCAAACCAACGACGCATTTTTCTCTGTAGAATTTAGAAATGTTGTCACTTCATTTGTTTATTTTACTCAACCAGCTTGCATTTCTCTAATCGGTACCATGTGAAATGATTCGATTCCAAACACTGGGAGTTCTTCCATGAAGATTAGAAATCTTGTACTTCCATTTATTTTAGTTACTCAACCAACTCGTTTTCATTTGTTTTATTTACTCAACCAACTTGTTTTCATTATTTCTTTAATCGTGGTTGGTGCAAATTCCAAGGCCAATGTTATTGCCACGGCTGTTATTGTTAATGCCACATATACTTTTAGCAAAATGCCAAAGTTACCCTTTATAATTTACTTGCGTTTTTTTTACTAAAACTTATTTAGAAATTAGCTCTTTTACACATATAGTGTGTATACCTGTCTCTTATACACATCTAGATGTGTATAAGAGAATTATCACTAAATTCCCAAAAAAATAACATGCTAGTCGAAATTCCAACTCAGGTAATCCCATAAATTCACTTTCAATTGCCACTTTCAATTGCACCATAACAAACAGGCCAAATAACTATTACATGAATCCACCTCCCATATCTTCAGCAACTTCGAAGGTGGCCATGCTGTACAGCCGAATAAGAAAACGTTTGTTGTGAGGGTTCACAAAACAAAGAATTAGTGAAAGGATAATTTTGTTATTTAAGTAATAATGTGATGTGGCAATAGGATTTTTGCTGTGACAATATCATTACCCCTTAAGCGTGGAAATAGGAATAATTTGACTTCCGTTTACATTGGAACATTATGACAGCTGTACAAGGTACAAATTTCTAAGTGATGGACAGCCTCACTCTTTTCATTTGACAAATGAATTTCTACCATCATATTTGGTTTTGTCACTTATAAGGTGTTTGATAGAGACTTAAGAATCACTCATAAGAAAAAAGAATTGGGTTTACTTTATAAATTATTTGCTCATATTTTATGACTCAAGTGCTGACCTCACTGCTGATGACGAAGGGACAATAGTGATTTATAAGAGACAATATATTTATCATACTTAAGTCAACACGTGGCTAATTACAAATAGTAAGAGATCAATTAAATGTAGAATTATCATAATAGAAGAGGATAATGAATAGATATAATACATGCACGATGGAGAGACATATAACTAAAAAAATATATAATTCAACTAAATATTTAAAATTAAAAATTAATAATTGAATAGTATGATTTTGCCACATATATTTATTTTAACAAATAATATTAAATTTATGACTTCGTAAATTATTTCTCCCTAATAAAAATACCTGCTGTCCCACCTGTCAAGTGAGCCATAGAACCAAAACTTCACCAAAATTTTAGAGATCCAAAGTCACAATTAATCTTTGATCTCTCTCCCTCTCTCAAAATTGTTCGTTAGATCATTTATTGTTTTATTATCATCCTCTATTTAACGAATCAAATTTGAACGTATCTTTGTTCATTTTTATTGAAACTCAATTACAGTCCTACTTCCTCTTAGATTAGGTCAATATGCATTTGTGTAATTTACATATTGAAAAATGATTTACAAAATTATAAATTCAAAATTACTTGTCAAAGATATTCCATGCGACAAAATCATATCAAATCATCAACGTCTGATTTTAGATATTTGGTCGAATTTCGTTCTTCTTTATTGTATCTAGTAACGTATCAATAATTTTGTCACTTCATCAATCTATATAAATGCACTATTACCCATTATGCGCCAATATAGTACTACCCTAAGAAACTCTTTTGTTATTCCTGTCACATCTATAGCCTATAGGGATGGTTGTGTAATTAATTGCCATTTGTTTAGATTTCTAATTTTATAAATTGACATAAATTGTGTTAACATATTTAACTTTTGTTATATATGTTAAAAACATATTTAGTTATATAGATTTGTTAAAGTGTATATTACATTACTTAGAATAGTCTTAATTAGTAAGACATTCCTTATTTGTATCGTAGTGTAGTCTATTTAAAAGAATTTTTTGTATCATTGTTAATGTCTCTTATACACATCTAGATGTGTATAAGAGACAGAGGAAATACGTTTTTGGAGAGACTAAAAAACGTGTTTATACACAGGCTAGATGTGTTAAAAGAAAGAAATAGTACGTAAGTCTAAACGTGTCTACCACATCACTTTCTAATCTCACAATTGACCACACTATTTGCCACATCACCAGCTACGTCATCTGACACGTCACCTAACATATCAAACTTTTTGCCACGTCATTTGTCATGTCATCTCACCTGCCACATCACTGGCTTTTATCTCTCGTTCAGCCTTGGGTTAATTTGGTCCAGTTCATTGATCAGAATTTTATTTGTCTGGTTTAGGTTGTTTTTGACCGATTTTCTACTTGTTTAGTCGGTTCCCTACTATTTTTTGGTCTTTTGAGTTCAACCATATGCTTGGTTTTTTGTGATTCTTCTCGACAATAAACTTTCTTTACAAAGTTACTTTATCACCAGCTTGGCTTTCAATTGTTATTTTACTATGAATGAATTCATTTAGAAGAATCACATCCTATTTCAACTACACTGGATGGATGGACGGACCTAATTATGTTTCATGTGCTCAAGATATGCAAAGTTTTCTCAAAGGTCAAAATTTGTGGCGTATTGTTAATGGATTTACAGTTGTTTCAACACTGTCTAGAGGGAGAGTCGATTGCCAAATTAGATGATCGATTTGAAGATTGGGACAATAAGAATCATCAAATTATTACTTGGATCCACAACACCACTATTCCTTCCAAACGTCAACAATTTGAAGATGCCATTTTAATATTGCCAAGTAATTATGGGATTTTCTTACCCATCAATACACTATCAAGGGTCTTGCGAGTCAATATCAACTTTTGACTACCTTATATCATACGAAACAGGAGCCACATTAGCCTGTTCATTCCTTTATTGCTACACTTAGTAGTCTCTGGGATCAATTGGCTCTTTCGGATCCCAAATGGGATACTCCTAGAGATGCAGCAAAGTACTCTGCTATTCAAGATCATGAACGCTTGATGCTATTTCTTATGGTTCTCCATGATGATTTTGAGCCTATTTGTGCATCCTTACTGTATGGGACTCCATTACTTACTCTTGAGACTACCTTTTTAGAGGTTATTTTTGAGGAAACTCTAAAAAGGTAGTCTCAAGAGCTGTCTCTTATACACATCTGTTGACGATGTAAAGTAGGAAACCGCTCTAGCCATACTAGCTCCTTCGGGTTTCTCTCAACCAAGGGAATGTCATTGTTATCATGATCCTGGTTATTGGATTTTACATACTTAGAAATTTGTTGAATTGTACAGCTGTCTCTTATACACATCTGTAATATACACAGAAAGATGTGAATCTAGATATGTTCTTCACAATCGAAATATTTCTTGTAGAGATGTTATCTATGTGACTAATGATTCTACTATGAATGTTAGTCTGTATAGACAACATCTCTACATCAAATATTTCTATTCCTAATACTTTTCTTATTCTGAAGCTCAAACTTAATATTGTATCTGTTGTCCAATTATGTGATTTGGGATTTGCATCTATTCTTTATGCCCTTTGGATGTTCTGTTTATGATCCATGGAGATATCAGATTCTTGGGACAAGACTATCTAACATGTCTATTCTCTTAATACACTGTCTACATGATTATAATTGTTCTAACATCCTATTCAAGTATTTCAAATCATCACTCGATTTATAGCATTCGCCTTAAGTCATGTATCTTGGTCATTTAAAAGAATTACTATATTGGCGCATAGTCTGGGTAATAGTGCATTTATATAGATCTGTCTCTTATACACACTTAGAAAACATCAAGAGACACCTTATATAAAAGTGATTATGTTACTATTGCACCATTTGATCTTGTCCACTCTAATGTTTGAAAGACCTTTCCCTATACCCACTATGGATGGTATTCAACAATATTTTGCTACTTTTGTTGATGACTATTCACGATACACTTGGATTTATCTTATAGGTCATAAATTTAACTTATCTAAAATTTATCGTGATTTTACCAATATAATCGATAAAACTCGATTCTCTAGTATCATCAAAGTTCTTCGTACGGACAATGCTATGAAATATAAAGACAAGTTATGACTAGACTTTCTTTATCAAAATCTATTGTGTATAAGAGACAGCCAGTAAGTACTGCTTTACCCCGAGACCTAATAAGTACACAAACATAGACATATCTTTGATATTACCCATATCTACTAATCTCATATTCTTGTCCTGAGAGGTTTCGGGGTAAAGCAGTACTTACTGGTATCGACATTATTAATAGGGTTTCTTCTTCTGCCATCAACAATCAAACTCCCTATGAACGTCTTTTTAAATCTCAAGATGATTACACATCACTCAAAGTTTTTGGTTGTGCTTGTTTTGTTCTTATTCAACACTCCTTTGCAGAACCTGTTCTTATACACATGCTAGTCTCTGTTGTTTCTCGTATGGAATCGAACATCAAAGCTATCGCTGTTGGGATCCCCATTTAAAAAGACATCATAGATGTGTTTAAGAGACAGGTGCGCTAGCCATAAGTACTTGGATACTGCGAAGTTGCTGCAGTCTGTCTCTTATACACTATTAGATGTCTTCTTAGAAAGATATGCTGTACTTTTTCCTGATAAGCATGCTGTAGATGTCCCCTGTTGACTCCACTTTTGAATAGTTCTCTTGATGACCTCCATGGCTCTCAAGATTGTGCTCCCGATGCTGATCCTATCCCACCATATCTCTAGAATTGCCTCCTCATCTCCACCTACTCTTCATAGGTCTAATTGTGTAAGAGAAATTCATTCCCGACTTCGTAATTTCACTATTTTTCTACTATCTTATCTTTACATGAATTCATTTCTTACCGAGCAGCCAATTCTAATCCAGTTTGGCAACTAGCTATGTTAGATGAGTTGCAGGCATTTGATAAAATGCATACTTAGGATCTAGTAGACCTACCTCCTAAGAAATCTGCTTTAGTTGTAAATGGGTCTATAAAATTAAGACTCAATCACATGGCAGTACAATTGAGCAATACAAAATTGTGTAGCAATAAAGGAACAAACTTCATCGAGCTCCCTACGGTCTCAAACAAACTATCGAGATTGGTTCTCCAAGTTTAGTTCCACCATTTGTCACCTTGGATTTACTTCTAGTCCTTATGATTTGGCTCTATTTCATCGAATATCTGATCATGGTACTATACTCTTATTGTTATATGTGGATGACATGATTATAACCAGGAATGACGTTGATGACATCACTGATCTCAAAAGTCATCTTCATAAGCATTTTGAGATGAAGGATTTGGGTATCTTGAGTTATTTCCTTGGTCTTGATAGCTTTCTTCCAACTCTGATGGTTACTTTCTCACTCAAGCTAAGTATACTTCTGATCTTCTTGCTTGTGTTGGCCTAAAAGATAATAACATTGCCTCAACTCCTATTGAAACTAATGCTTGTTTTACTCCTACTGATGGATCTCCTCTCTCTATTCCTACTTTACATCGTCAACTCGTAAGATTTATAGTCTATCTTACTGTCAACTGACTTGACATTGCCTATGTGTATAAGAGACAGTCAGTTTATGAACAATCCGCGGATGAGTAATTGATCCGATTGTTCTGCATTCGTGATATATCAAGGGTACCCGCTTCATGGTCTTCATTTTTGTTCCCACTCTATGCTTGACCTACATGCATACTTTGATGTTAATTTGTCTGGCGATTCAATGAATAGACGATTTCTTACCATCTTCTGCTTCTTTCTTGGTACTTCTTTCGTCTCTTGGAGGAGCAAGAAACAGACTATTATATCTCATTCTAGTGCTAAAATTGAATATCAGGCTATATCTAGATGATGTAGTTGACAACAGCGTTTAACCTTTTCTTGAATTTGCGGGGGGGATATTAACATATTTAACTTTTGTTATATATGCTAAGAACATATTTAGTTGTATGAATTTGTTAAGTGTATATTACGTTACTTAATTATAGGTCTTGATTAGAAAAAAATTCATTATTTGTATCGTAGTGTAGTCTATTTAAGAGAATTTTTTATATTATTATAAATACACAAAAAATATAATTCTTCCCTATGTCATAAATTCGTTCAAATTGACTACCTAGTTATTCCTATCCTCTTCTAGTAGATAGCCAGTCCAGGAGCACTGAATCAATTTTTCGTGATTAGGTGGGATCAAATCGGGTCGCTCACCAAATGAATGGACCGGGTTAATGTATTCCAAATACTTGAAAGTAAATGTTAGAACAATTATAATCAGAGTTTGATAATAGACAGTGTATTATTAAAATAGTATAAAAATATATTAGTATATAAGCATATGATACAATGAATCTAAATATTGACTAATAAGAAAATAATATGTGAAATACAATGAATTTATACGTACGTTAGCACCTATCCTAAAACTCAAGGTGATTGTAAATTTACTATATTGAGGTTGCTAATGAGATTTTGAAACTGATTTAAGAAATAATTTTTATAGAGAAAGCACAATTTCTTTTGTTTTTTGTTTTAATGGAGGAACCAGGGGCAATATGTTGTGAAAGGAACTCGCACATGGAATGTAAAACTGTTGAATAAGAAAAGTCTCGTTAAAAGAATTGAAAAAAAAAAAAGAAAAAAGGGAGGACATAAAAAATAACACTCATTGATTGAAACCCTTGATAAGGATGCAAAGAGGAGCACTATTAATGGATGGAAAACTTATAAAAGGAATTTAAAACATCCATAAAAGAGATTATAAATTCAATAAGAGATTGGATAAATAGTTAGACACCATGAAAAGAATTGGAAACTCTAATATCATATTAGAACAAAAATTAGAGTTCGGTAATAGATGGTGTGTTGGTAAAATAGTGTTTAAGGTAACAATATGATACAATGCATATCGACAATTTTTTTGGAAGATACATTTAGACAATAGTACTAAAAAATTTAGTCTTGCGTTAACAGCAATACCAAATCCCTGAAACATATGATTTTCTTAATGTGAATACCAATAGCCGAATCAAACATTGTTGCTAATTTGGCCGTCTTTATCATTTTTTGCTGCCGTCCAACATTCTAACGCTAACCTAAGAAGATATGCTCAGATCACTAATAGAGGAGAACAAACAACTGCAGCAACTGCGCAGAGATAAATCCTCATGGCTAGCACTGGTTGTACAGCATATAGGCCAGTTACAAATGCGATTACCATCAACGTCATTGCAACTCCAATACATACCTTGATATTTTGTAATATATTTAGCTTTTCCGGCAGGGTATGGTTGTCTTTGAGCAAAAATTGTAGTAGTACTGCAACCATGGAGAGCATCATCGCAAATGAATCGGAAACAACAAATACAATAAAAGCTGCTTTTCTTGCTAGAACTGCCATGCCTTCATTGGGACCCTTGTCAATGTCAAAGCCACCTGGGACGGTAAAACCAGCTGCAAAAGTCACGGTTATTACCAGTGTAGCAACAATTGTATACGCTTGAGCGTGTTCAAGTTCATCACTTTTATTAGATGCAATCCTCGACAGATCTCGTGATATTATTGTTGCGCCTCCCTAGTGTAGCCCCGCCTGTATGCATGTAGGTCAAGCATAGCCATCTATTAAAACAAGCAAAAGACAATATGATTGCATGGATGGATTTTCATTAATCTTAAAAACAACCATAACACGTGAATCACTTATATTTCACTAGATTCGTGAAAGAAAATAAGAATCTGATCAATTAAGTATCTAAAATTAAGAGTTAATAATTCAATAACATTTTATCACATAAATTGACTTTGAAAAGTAATTGGAGCAAGTCTTCTTGTTTATAATTTTGTAAATCATTTTCTATAACATAAATAATAGTAACAAATACAAACATTGATAAGGTGCATAAAACTATATATATATCATTTTTTCCCTTGGTTATTAATTAGTAGTTTGTCACGGGTAATGAGTCATTAGATACCCATTAGTAGTATTTCATAACACAAATAGTATGGTTGTAACTGGATGAATGGATTGAATAATTTTGAAATGATATAAAATTTGGATGAATTTAAAATCTATTATTCTTAATCATTAAAATTTTCACTCTCACTTTATTAGTAAATTTTAAATTCTCTCCTAAATTAGTGACTAGATCCAATAAGAAAATCTTTCACACAGAACAGGTAAAAAAAAAAAAAAAGAATTCTTACCTGTCTCTGTGTGACCATTTCATCCATTGATATTATGTCTAACGGAGTCAAGCCAGTTTTGTTGAAGACACTTCTATCTAGACCAGGGTGATTTACGAGATTATGCCCCTGTAATACGTTTGTAGCAACATAAAGATGGAGAGGAGTGTCCCCATTAACATCCTTCTTATTTATGAGGTCAATAGCCCACGAATTTTCTATGATAAATTCCGACACTTGTCCTCGCTCATTCTCGACAGCAAGATGAATTACATTCTGGCCTTTACTTGTGATTCCCTCCCAACAGTCCGGGCAGTGCGATAAAATCTCTTGCACAACATCTAGATTTCCATGAATTACCGCTACATGTAAAGCAGTCTTCCCAGAATCTTTGCGAGCAGCTATATAGGACAAAGACTTGTCTGCAGACAGTAGATTTAACAAATTTACCACTTGTCGATGATTATACTTGGCGGCATAATGAAGTGCAGTCCATCCACATTCATCCACATGCTTAGTCAGTTGTCGCAACGCAGCCAATATCAGCACAACACATTCTGTACAACAGTCAAATTTCATGTGAAAATGAGGTCTCATTTTTTGCTGAATTGCATAGAAAATCAAAATTGATACAAAAATTTAGATAATTGATTCCCAACCCTTATTAATGGTAAATTTTTGGATAGATCAAGGTGCACAGTTTATTATACACATTGTGATCCTTATTTACTTATATAATCCCATGTAAGAAATAGGTGCATACACCTTGATGTCATCCTAATTAGTAATAAGCTTGGTAAATCATGGTTTTCATTATTGGTACATGTCACTATCATTTTTGTTGTTGAAAGTTGAAACTTCTAACGCTCTCCAACTCAGTGCCACTAATGAATAGCTATTATATAGCTACGTACTAAAATTATAATCATCTTTCATTTTTTAGATGTTGAATCTTTTATTGATATTATTCAATATTCGTCGTCAAAATTATTGATTGTAGTCAGTTGACAATAAGGAGAAAGTGAAAAAAGCATTATAAACGATTAAATGTTGGACACAGCTTGAGCGTTAATATATACTCATTCGTCCCAATTATTTTGTGACTAATTTTGTTTTAAATCAATGTGTATAATTTTTAAATGCTGTATGGTATCATTTCCTAAATTTTTTATCTTTTTTTTTTTTTTTTTTGTTTTGAAAAAATAGGAATATTTAAATTTTACTGTTATTGAAATTTTTTTATAAAAAATTAAATAATTCTATATGAGTTATTCATTACAAGATATATCTGTTTGTCCAACAAAATTTCAATTAAATTCAATTGTGACAAAATAGATAGAGGGAAGGATTATATACCCGGAGAGTTCCGGATTGCTGCAGCGTGCAAGGCGGTCTTCCCACCGGGGCCATGATAAGATGGTGACTCGCAACTCAACAAAATCCGATCCGATGATATCACTATATCCCTTCTCAGCAGCTATATACAGAGGGCACTCCCCAGCAATATTGGCTTCGTATTGTAGGCTTGTATCTGCTTCTACCAACAATTTGACGACTTCATAGCGATTGTTCTCAACAGCCTTATGCAAAGCTGTGTTTCCATAGTTATCTGTAATTCCTAACATCATCGTGCAGAGTTTATTACGCCGTCCAGAAATTTTCGAACAATCGATAAGTGTTCCAACGACCTCGGAATGGCCCTTCGTTGCAGCCAAATGGAGTGCTGTCTCCTTTTGTGCATTTTGGTCCAGCAGTAAATAAGGATTTCTTGTAAGAATCTGCCTGACCGCATCCGAAGAGGTAGAAGAGCACTGGGATAGTACGTGAAGGACGGTGTTTCCTGTAGCCGTCCTCTGAGAATAGAGATCAAGATTGGCGATTTCACTCCAATTACCCGAAACAGCAGCTATATAAATTTGAGGATCCATTGGATCTCTGGCACTAATATCAATTTATCCTCCATGTGATCAAAATAATCAATTATATCGTTCAAGCTATCTGACATTATAAATTTCAGCTTCCGGAGAACGCAAAGCGCACTTTTCCTAATAATTGGCGAGGCACTCGGCCTACGTAATTCTATTAGCTGGTCTATTAGGAGGCCTACAACGGAGTTTACAATCGCTACTTCCATTCTGTTAGTAATGTACTCTCTCCAAGAACAAATTGTACCTCTTCCGCAACTTCTGCTAGTCCCTTCTCTGCTTCAGCCAACCATATACTACAAGATATGTAAACTGGCCTTTTGCTTTAAAATAAAATGCAGTTTTAAGGCAATTAGTGGGAATATGCCAGCAGTTTTCTGGAACTACTCCATTATTTATGCCTCGTGACCTCACTAGCTTCGCAGTTTATCCCAATTAAATAATTTTTCAATCAAATTATCAAAATAAATCTTTCCTACTCATTCCACAATATCGAATAGGTATTGACAGCGATTAAAATAAAAGTAAGATTAGACCCACATTTAACAATCTTGGAATTGTCAAGTGGGTAGTAAAATTTTTTTTTCCAAATTATCACCTAATCAATATTTATTTTATTATTTAGCTAGTTGCGTGATGGATACTTGTAAACTGCTACCATGTAATAAAGACGAGCCCAATAATAATCACTCTTTGTTTAAATCAAAAGTTATTTATAACACCACCCCTAAATTAGTAGATAATAACACTTTACCTTCTAAACTAAAAACAATAGACGATACATTTAGGAAAATTTTACCGTTCCCTTAACTTTTAAAACTTATATAATATAAACTTTTAAATCACATGATGTTTTGTACAAATATTTAAAATAAAAAAAAATAATTCATAAAAGAGACCGTAGAATTTTCAATTCCATCAAAATAAGGGTAACTTATATTCATCTCCCTTGTGGTTTGACCACATTATCAATGCATCCTTGTGAGATGTAAATTTGTACTGTAAGTAGTATTATTGATGAATCTTTAATGATTTTGTTTCGCTAGAAGATAGCTATTGGATGACATGATGATATAAGTAGTATGGTAATTTCCTTTGAAAAAATGTTCTATTTTCATAGATTTCTTATTTTGCACAGAATAATTCTCTTCTCTCTCCTACACATACTTCTCAATGTATTGAGCTATATTAGATGGCATGGGATTCAGGCATCATATACTTCAGACAGAGAGATCACAATTACATATTGATGTTGTCAAACATATATTTGAAAATTTTCCTTCTACAATAGGGTCTTCAGAATTTGATCCATTCTATCATCGTCTATAACCAGTTATTTAGAAAGATAAAATGTAAGTTTAGATCATTTTATTGCCTTAGTTTTGGATTATGTTGGAATTAATATATTTTTGCCCATATTTACACATAATTTTTTTTAATTTTGTAGACAGGATTATATATCTTAATTATACACATTAGATGTGTACAAGAAACAGTACGATACACACCATGCGTTTCACAGTCAGATTTTACTAATATATATATATATATATATATATATATATATATGTGTGTGTGGGACAAGGTGTTATTACGTGAAAGACCATTGAGAGTATGATTAGAAATTAAATTTTCACGATTTCCTAGGACATTAGAAAGCACAAACGGCGTTAATTGAACAGGCTAATTTGTTAATTAGAACTCTTACACAAAGTGCAATTACCCCATATTACTTCAATTAAATTGTCATTAACCCTATGTTAAATGATATCACTAGAATTTTTTGTAAATGTTATTAGAGGAGACTTGGACCAAAAAATTATTTGAGGACAATTTGATTTTATCTATAAGATATTTTTGAAATAATTTTATATTCCTCTCCTGAAGTTTGATATAATTTCAGGAATCTGCCTTCAAGTTATAATAATTAAAGTTGTCACTATTGCAACATTCCCAATCAAAAAAAAAAAGAACAAAACAAGTAAAAGATGGCACCCAAAAACCTGTCTTCTCTGTCGACCGTCATCATTCCTCTTCTGCCAAATCGCCACTGTTGTTTCCCAAACCACTACACCTGCTTCACCCAAAACCTACTTTTTCAGTCTCCTCTTCACTGATTTTCCTGCAAGAGCCCAAATCAAGTACAAGCCAAACAAACCAAAAAATTAGTAAATTTTACAGCACAAGAATGCACATTCAGACAAAATAAAATCGAATTGATCTTATCCACTAAAGACCAAACAAATTCCAAACTTCATTTATGACCGAATGTACTCTTTGGTTGAATCGAAGAATTATTATTATTATTATTATTATTATTATTTTAAACTGAATCGTAGGAATTTACTATATGCGTTAATGGAGTTTGTGAAATGAGAGTTTATTTCTTTTATGAAGGATTTAAGGCACAGGGATTTCTAAGTTTATTGAGGGCGTAAAATGTTGGTAGAAGCAGATACTAACCTACAATACGTCTTATATTGCTGGGGCCGTTGTAATAAGAGACAGCCATTACTTCAGCTCGTCTTTTTTCTTTGTTATTCTGTTTGTGCGGGGATTTTAGGAAGGGGATGAGCTGCGATATAGCAGCTGTGGAGACTGGAGACGAATGGAGTTGGATGACCATGAGTTTGGGAGGGAGTAAAATTGAGGGATTAATTACTTTGGGTTTTCGTTAAGTTTTAGAAAAGTTTAATTGACTGTGAAAGATGAAGTTAGTTTTTTTTTTCTCTATTCTCCTGTCTCTTATAGATATTCAAAATGAAAATTTTGAGACATCAACCTTATAAATCCCTGGATTTAGTTATATAAAACTTTAAAATAGGGGATGCAAGTGTAACTTTTGAAACCTGAGCGGAGGTCTCTATAATTATGCTAAACCACAGGGGAAGAACGTGAAATTAATCCTATTTTTTTATGAATCGTGGTTGATTTGTCCACTAATACAGCCGAAACGTCCACACAGCCCCCCACTATTTGGTCATGTTTGAAAAATGAGCAAGGATTTAAAAATGAGAAGCTGATAACAACTGATGCTACAGATTTTGAGGCACGGTGAGTCATCTTTTAGTTCTTTTTAGTTGCTGCTGAAGTGTTGAACCATTGCTGAAGATGGGAAAATCATGAACCAAAAAAATCTCACTTAAATTATGAATAAATTATCAATGGAGATTTGAATTGCTAAAGTTTTGATTGTTTTAGCCTTCATTAAAAATTTTCAAAAAAAAAAAAAAAAAAAAAGTCGCATATAAAATTTTGGGTTAATAACACTTTGCCCCCTAAACTAGGTGGGTAATTACACTTTACCCCTTTAACTATAGAAATATACATTTTGCTTCCATTGACACTATTCATCTATTAACAATATTAAAATTATTAAAATAATATAGTTAAATGACTAAAATATCATTGATATTTTCATTTTTCATGTATTTAAATTTTGATAGTGATGTGATAATTAATTAAAAATAAGCAAAAATAGAACTATATAATATTTCAATATAATCTATATCAATATTCTTCTTTATCAAATATTTAAAATTTTTGAATTTCATTTTATACTATTTCAAATTTGAATGTTGAAATATAATGGTAGAACAATTCCAAAATGGACTTATGTTCTATTGAAAATTTTTCTTTAAAAGTATGTATGAAAATATATTTTTCATAATTTTTTTGATTTTTTTGATTTTTTGATATCTCTTAATATTTTATATTTTTTAATATTTGACTTAACTTGAACAAATTGTGATGTTGGATATAATAAAATTTAATAGTTTCTCATATTTTCATTCTCTAAGGTCAAAGATATATTCTTTATGAATAATAATTAAATGAGAAGTATTTACTTTAAAATGAAGAGGTAGAGGGAGACCAGGAGAAGGAAAGGAGGGAGATAGAGGAGATGGGAAGAATGGGAGGATAAGGGGGAGGTAAGGAGATGGAGTAGAAAGAAAAAAGGTTGTATGTTAGACAAATTAGATGTGAATAAGCGTAATAACACCTTGTCCCAAACACACGTATGCACAGGTTGTCCCACATCAATATATGGATAAAAGACGAGGCCGAAGTCCAGGTAAACTTGTCCATGGACAGATGTTTTATTCTATTCTTATCTACATGGTACATTATATAATAGACACCTTGTCAACACACATATAACCGCCAATCGAAAATTTATCGGTTCATTTACCATCCAATTCAAAACATTACATGCAATAGTTAATTGAGTGCATGTATATAAAATGACAAATAAAAGCAAATAATGTATCACTAGATCCGAAAAAATAAAAAGAAATCCTGACAAGAATCTAAAATTAAGAAGGTTATGATATGATAAAATCTTACCATGTAAAGTAATTTTGACAAGTAACTATAAATTTGTAGTTTTATAAATAATTTTTCTAGTTAATTAATAAAGCCTGTCTCTTGGTCACATGACATAGGGATGGAACTGAGAAAAGGTCTTTGAAGACCATCTATTCCTGTCCTTATACACTCTATTTTTTGGTGTAGATTATGTTTCTTATTTCTATCTAGAACCTGTCTCTGATACACATCTAATGTTTTAAGACATGCTTTTTTATTTCAAAAATCAAGACCTTCATAATTTAAATCATGTTCTGTGCAGATGTCTTGCAAAAAATCAGAAAAAATAGTGATGTTTTACTGTTTGATTCAACTAATTTATATTTCATCAAAATTTAAAAATTTCGACACATCCAAATGTGACATATAATTTAATGATAATTTTTTTTTTTGAATGAATTGATTTTTGGATATGATGATCCAGTCGATGAGATAAAGCTAATGGTATGTTCAGATTATTTTTTTCAATTTTAATTATTTAGATAAATGGACAATAAATGCAGAGAAACTAAATGGAGATGATCCAAATCCTTTTATGTGGGCAGCTCCTAGGGAGTTCGTTCAACCGCTATTCGACTTTTTGACTTATTTAACTTGATTTTTGTTTTGACTTTCAACTTGAAAATTTTGAAATCAAAATCTCTCAAATCATATTAATCTAAAATCAGTTAAAGTCGAATCGTTTAAATTTAACTTATTCTGTCTATAAGATGAATGAGTTGAAAAAAGAAAAAAAAATTCTATTCATATCTATATAATTCTTTCGTTCCATATTCTAACTTCAAATTTAGTATATCATTCCATAAATTTAAAATATGTCGTAATAGAAATAGAAATTAATACAAATATTACAAGTTTATAGTTAAGACAAGAAAAAACATAACTAAATTATAAAAGCTAACAATTTGCAACATTCTTCAAAAGCAAGTTTCAAGAGTGGTTAATTTTTTAAAGATCAATTATTGTTGATTCAGCTCCAATTTTCACTATATTTAGAAAAATACATAAGAAATACAATAATCATGTAGTATTTAAAACAAATGAAAGAATAAAATACAATGGAATACTTTCACAAATATCCCCCAAATTTTATGCTAATATCACTTAGTATAGACAATGGCGTTTTTCATATTCACGATATTGATGAAGTAATGGTGGGTGAATTGGTCCCTAAACTTTCAAAAATCTCATAAATCTCTCCAAACTTTATATTTAGTGCAACGATACCCAAAATTAAAATGTCATTTAAGATGAGAGAGAATAATTTTTTTAAATAAGGTGATAGGATATTTTTGAACATCCCTACATAGATACCCTGTCTCTTATACACATCTAGATGTGTATAAGAGACAGCATCTTGATGTTATAAGAACCTATGTTTCGTGAATATAGCAAAAATCGCCATATTATATAGCAAAAAATTCCTAGGGCAGGATAATTTTGTTCTCCACTATGATATGTTGGAGAAAATACCAGTTCTGTCGTAACATTGATGGTGATTTGCAGTTTTTCGTGTAAATCTTCAATTTAGTGTACCATTTAAGATACTAGTTGGTTGGCCTGATGGACCCGAAACAAATATAGTAATAAAAAACAAGAAAGAAAATCATAAATGGAAGCAAAGGAATTTTTATTGAATGATGGCATTGTTTTTTGCTATATACGAAACATAGGTGGCGGCTCTATTCACAACAGAGGACGGCCCCACTAAAAAACAAAATAGAGGGTTACTTCTAAGCCTTATATGGCTTACAGAAACCAATGTTTTGAAAATCGGATCGGTCATTGAACCAGTGGCCTGTCTGATTCTCGGTCTGACCAGTCAATTTTTTTTTATTTTTAAATTTGATAAAATTTAAAGTGACTTAAAGATTAAAATATATTTCTATAAAATTCAAAAATTTAAGTCACATCATCTCTAAGTTGAAAACAACTTGCAAATACCAACATCATCTCTACAATCAACATTAACGTCCAACGTCATTTTCAACTTCAAAAAACTAACAACAATAATTCTAGATGTGTATTGTCTACATCCCAAACAAAGAAACAAATACAACAAAGAACAAGTCTAGCAAATAACATTACAACTGAACTGTCATTTTCTTAAGTAACACAATCAACATCAAACGAAAACTAAAAACAAATTACAAGATGTAGATCTCATAACTTCACTTCATGATTATCTCAGTTTAGCCATTCATCATCTTCATCAATAAGACTAATACCTAGTATTGAAATGATTCCAAATCCACATCTTCCTCAATTTTCTCATCATTATCATCATCTAAAAATAAAAACAAAATAATATATATTAATAAAAAACAAAAATAAAAAACAATAATATTAATTAAAAAAATAGTATAGCACAATAATATAATTTACAATTAAAATTTAGAAAGATTCAAAAAAATTATTTCGAACCAACCTTCAACTTGTTGAAAATTGGAACCTTCAACTTGTTGAAAATTGGAACATTTGAACACATCATCCACAGGATGATTCAAAAATGTAACAAAAAAGAAATAATAAAAATAAATGAACGAAAAATAGATTAAAAAATAACAAAAAAGAAATAACAAAATAAATGCAGAAAAATAGACAAAAATAATGGAAACTACTGTCTCTTATACACATAAGAGACAGATAGTGAACAGTCCCAAATTTACAGATTATTTAAAAAACTACAAATTTATAGTTACTTATTTTAAATTACTTTAGATAAATTTCTTTTCATGAAATGTTATTTTTAAGAAACATAAATACACCAAAAAATCAAAAATAAATAATAAAATTAAATGGAGAAAAATTAGACAAAAAAACAGAAAATAAAATATGAAATTATCAATCTTTTTGGTGTAAATAAACAAGAAAAATAACAAAACATGAAAGGAAAAAAAATGCCCGAAAAATAGAAAAAAAATAACGGAAAAGAAATAATTAAAATAAATGCATGAAAAATACACCAAAAAATAACATAAGAGAAATAACAACATAAATATAGGAAAAATGGACAAGAAAAATAACAAAATAAATCCAATGGATAGTCTCTTATTACATCTTGGAATAATATAACTTGCCTAGATGAAAATGTGGAGTGGAAGAGATGATGGAGGAAGTGAAGAGTTGAGAAGAAGCCAAGTGGAAGAGCCAAAGCACAAAGAGAAGGAGGAGGAAGGAGTCGGCTAGGCTAGTGGAAAAAAAAAAAGCAAGAAGAAGATGAGGAAGATAGATAGATCTAGATCCTTGTTGACAGAACATGATTTCTTCCACTTGGATTCTTCTCAAAGTCTTTCTTCACGCCGTTTGTGTTGTCTTTGGTCTTGTGTCGCCGCCTACCAAGGAATTTTTTTTTTTTTTTAAAAATTAAAACTGAAAACCACAAAGCACTAGTTGAACCTGTTTTTACCGGTTCAATCCGGTTCTCTGCGATTTTTTGTTCCACCCGGTTATGAAAGTAGACCGAACTGGCGGTTCTTCCAGTTGCGTCCAATCGTCGAACCACGGGTCCTAGTACTAGTTTCTGTCAGTGTTTTTAAAACACATCTAGATGTGTATAAGTCCTGTCTCTTATACACATAACCAAAGTGTATAACACTACAACCTAATCAACCCAACAATAAAATAATAAAACAATACAATAATGCTTGGTTTAAATTATTGCCTACAATGCCTTCCTTAAACCAAGAGATAGGCCTGTCTCTTATAGCAATAATCAATCTCAATTCCTTATCTCAAACCAACTCACATAGGAAATAGTATTTGATGTCAATGTGTTTGCTACGCCTATGGAAGACTAGATTCTTGATAACTCAATTGCTGACTTAATGTCACAATAAATCTTTGTAAGATCATCCTACTTTATTAAGCATACGATGCAACTTATATGCTTGAGTAGCACTATTATTACTGCAATATACTCTGGTTCTGCTGTATGCAAAGCTATCACCTGTTGCTTCTTAGAACATCAAGAAAATACCTCAGAACCAGTAAAAAATGCATAATTTGAAGTACTCTTTCTCTCAACTGTATCACCTGTCCAATCACTATCCGCGTAGCTAAATAACTCAACTGGATCATTGCGTGAATAAAAAGTACCATCCCCTTAAGTACCTCATGTAAATATATTTGAATTTTTGATATATCTAAAAATCCTATTTGCTACCTGCAAGTGTGACTGGCGTGGAATTTCTGTAAACCTGATAATCAAACCAACACTAAAAGTGATATCTGGCTTTATAGAAGTCAAATATCTCAAACTCCCTACCAAACTTTTAAAGTTCGTGGGATCAACATATTCTCCAGTACCATCCTTCGTTGGAGCTGTCTCTTATACACATCTAGATGTGTATAAGAGACAGCACCTATAGTTATGTCACTTGCATATTTTCTTTGAAGAAATAAAAATACCACACAAATCATGAACTTCAATCCCAAGAAAATGTGACATAAGTGCCATATCTATCGTCTCAAACTTCTTAATATGGCCTCCTTGAATTCAACAATCATCTCCATTATTTCCTATAAAAATCAAGTCATCTACATACAAACATACAATATTTTTATTTTGAGCCACGAGCCGAAAATTTAATATAAAAAGTGTGCTCATATGGATACCTTAAAAAAATATGTTAGAAATAAAATAAGAATCAATTCTTGTGTACCATGCCTTTGGAGCTTGTTTCAAGCTTACAAAGCCCTCTTTAAACTATACACTTGTTTTCTCGACCTTCCTTGAACAAAAGCTGCGTCTTGTTCCACATACACTTCCTCCTCGAGTATTCCAATCAAAAAAATGGACTTAACATCCATTTAATAAATTCTCCACTTAGCAATCCTCTGTTGTCAAACAAATTATATCAAGTCAAGCAACAAGTGCAAATCTCTCAAAATAATCAATATCAAGAGGGCTTTGTAATCTGTTTACCACCAATCTCGCCTTGAATCACTCCACTTCTCCATTAGGCTTGTGCTTCGTCTTGTAAACTCATTCACTCTAATGGTCTTTTTACCAGTTGGAAGAGTAAAAAGCTCCCATGTATTATTCTTCTCAATGGCATGAATTTCTTCTTCCATTGTTTTCACCCAACAATTATCTTGGACTACATCCTCATAAACAACTGGGTTACAATCTATAAATAAAGCAAAGTATTTACAATATCTTCATTAGAAGGAGAATTATCTAAAGAAATAGCATAATCCTGCAATCTAGCAGGCAATTGGCGCTGACGCTGTTGACGACCCGATGTCTAGATTGTAACCCAGTTGTTTATGAGGATGTCTGTTGCTCTTATACACCACTAGATGTGTCCCAGCAACATAAATGTAACTCCATTACTTGCTACACCCACGATGCTCAGTTAAAATATGAAGCTTTTAGATGAAAAGTCACACTCTACCGACAATAACTTTTCCTAAAAATTGCATAATCAACGAAGGATGGTACTGTGTTGTATCTAGTCAATAAAAACACATTTTTTACCTTTATCATCAAGTTTTCTACGCAAATGATATGGAATATAAAAGGAATACTGATACTAGGCAACCTACCAACCATTCTTCTACTAGCCAAAAATCTCAAGCTGTCAAAATTCTAATGTCCAAACTGCAAATGCCACAGTGAATTATTGTCATCAATCACAGCACTTAAATAAGAAAATTTTTAACTATTTAAATTTAATGGAAATAAGTGGTTAGGAGTCATCATCACTTTTGCAATCATCCCAATATTTTCATCAAAAATAGTACACATGCCATGCCTAATACAAATATTGTAATTTTTCTCTAACAATTGACACATGCTCAACAAATTATGACTCAACTCCATAATATAAAAATACCAGAGATAAAACTTGTAGACCCATTTTTCAGGCTAATGAAAAATTTTCCTTTCCCAAAACAGTTAAAGTGGTATTATTTCCAAATCTTACTTCATCCCTGACAGATTCATCAAATTTAGAAAATAATTCTTTTTTACCACACATATAATTACTACAGCCAGTATCTAAAAACTATTATTTTTGTCAACAATGTCCACAACATTACAAGTCAAAAATAAAGTCTATATATTTTGATTATTATTCTGAGCCTGATTGTCAACAATACTAGTCTGAAAATTCCTGTTAAATTTTTCACTAGATCTGCATTCAGATTTTTCATGCTCATATCATACAATTTTCACAATTATAACATTGAATTCTCTGATTATCTTGAGCCTGATAAAAATATTTCCTCCATCAAAATTATTACCTCTACCAAAATTATTGTTTCTACCTCTACCAGAACCACCTCTAAAAATAAAATTGTTACATCTATTACGTTCGGGATTCCATTGGCCTTTACTTTTGTTGTTGTTGTAACCACAACCTCTGTTGTTGTATGTCAGATTCATCTGACTGGATTCTCCTTGCTGCTAAGATTCATCTTTTTCGTTCAAATTCAACCTGTCTCTGTAATGCCTTCTCCATTTGTATCCTTCTCTATAGCATCCTCCATTTTCCCATTAATTCTCTATTCATGAAAAATTAATGAGCCCTGCAAGTTTCAATACTCAAATTGGATGTCTTTCGTTTCTTGAATTCTGTAACAACAAATTAACTAATAGCTGTCTCTTATACACATCTTTCTGTGTATAATTTGTCAGCCAATTCATGGTTGTTGAGTGCTATCAACATTCTAGAATGTATCTGATAACAGATACTAGTATATGGTTATTTTGAAGGGGAATTCCACCGAATGGAGTGAACTATCTCGTTAATGAACAAGATTCGATGAATTTAGATTTTTTCATCGTCAAAAGTTCAAATTTTCGAGAAAAACAAGATTCGATGGATTTAGATTTTTTCATCGTCAAAAGTTCAAATTTTCTCTTCAACATTATTAGATTATTTTATTGGATCCGGTCAATTCCTTGGAATGTCTTCTCCAAAATATCTCAAGCCTCTTTTCATATCTCGCCATAGCAATTTTTTCAAAAATTGAAATATTAATTGCCTGATGAATTTGTGATAATGAATGATTATTTTGCTGCACCGTTTGTACATTAACATTTCCATCGATTGTTCATGAATATGATCCTCCAACTCATGTGCTTTCAAATAGAATTTTGTCTGTTTTTTTCCAAAAAATATATTTACATTTATTTTTGAGTTTTAGAACTAAAGAAACAATTATAACTATGAATTAACCGTAACGTCTAATACTACTTTGATAGACCCAAAACAAATATAATAATCCAAAACACGAAAGAAAATCGTAAACGGAGGCAAAGGACTTTTTATGGAATGATGACTGTGTTTTACACCATATACAAAATGTAAATATTTAGGTAAATTTAGTTTTTGATTTTAATTGTAATCATATGATTTGGATTAAATTTTAGAATTTATGACATATTAACTGATAAGTAAGGTTTTTAAAGATTTAATTTACTAAAATTTATAAGTAGGATAAAAAATCGGGTCTATCAAATTATTTTCCTTTACAAAATGGAGGTGGCGACTCTGTTCACAACAGAGGACGGCCCCACTAAAAAACAAAACAGAGGGTTACTTCTAAGCCTTATATGGCTTACGGTAACTGGTACTACTATCAAAAGAAATAATCTAGTATACCCACAACCAAAGACAAATACTATTTGTCTCAACCCAACAAATGAGAATAAGACACGTGTCCACTTATTATTGTATGTTTGTACAATACATGATGCTTGATTTTTATTAGGAAATAATCTGGAGATGATTGTCTGTTTTATACACATCTCTAAGTTGAGACTCCACAATTGCCTGCTTATTGCAGGATCATGAAATTTTGAAGAAAATTCTTCATCTAATGAAGCTTCATATTTTAGAAAAATATCGTGGGTGTAGCAAGTAATGGAGTTACATTTATCTTGCTGGGGTTTTTGGATCTGTTAAGCTTTGGTTTGCTTTCTTGTAAAAAAGATAAATAACACAAAAACTATTGAAAAAAGTAGGTGACAACAACCATTAAATATTTTTAAAAGTTATAAGGAGGTTTTTTATTATAAGAAGAATAAGGAGGAGGTTTGCTTTGGTGTAAAAAAGATAAATAACACAAAAACTGAAGAAGGAGGCTTTTTTTAAAAGAAGAAAGAAGAAGCAATTGAGAACAATTAAAAAAAGGAAAAGGTTGGTTTTCTTCAAGATTTTTTGGGCGAAGAAAGGAGCAGAATGAAAATGATTTGGATGGGTTGGATTTGAGAGCTAAAATTCAAAAAGGCTCTCCTTCCAATTTGGATGGAAATGAAGAGAAAGATTAAGTATACCTATTCTAAAATTTTTGTTATCCTCAAAATGCTAGAAAGTAAAAAATTATTGACATATTTGTTCTAAAATTTTCTATTTCTTTTCTTTGAAACCCTCTTGAATGCAACTGAGCATTAATTGCACCAAACTTTTTGAAATGCAATTATAGTTTTCCCTTAATGTTATGAATAAAGTTCAAAAAATGCTGAAAGACATCAAGTAGAATTTACATAAGGCTACTTGCTGACTTATTCACAACTTTTATGATTATTAATTTTTATTACATTTTTTGTCTTGGCCCTTCCTTAAATTTAGGTTTCCTTCTTATTTGACCCCTATAATTTATTTAAAAAGTTTTCAATTAGATTCTCATGTTAAAAATGTTATGATGAGTTTAATTAATCTTCATTTAAGGCTTAATTATTCATTTATAAGACTTTAATTAGCTCATTTAGCCTTAAATTAGGAATATTTATAGTTTTATTAGTTTAATTTGTTTTAATTAATTTATAGTCTTTTTCTTAGAACTCATGTGAACCTTTATAGAAAATCAAAATTAATTTTATTATTTCTCCTATCTATCTTTTATCGTAATATTTTTGCAAAATTTGATGTATGAAATATACAATGGAGCTTTTCTAATGGAGATTCATGATTTAAATTTTTTTTATTAAGTGTTATTTATCTTTCAGAAATATCCTAATCTTTATACACATCTGAAAACAACTAAATCACATGGGGTGTAAAAAGAATTTGTTTTCTTTATTACCCACACATAGTTTAAAAGCTACAAAAATGCTCTGTACTGCGTTCAAGTGTCCAATTGATGAAAAATACCTTCATTAACGGAGCAATTAAATTGGTCAGTTATGCCCTTTTCTATCTTATTTAAGTATTAGTATTTTCATCCTACAAAAATAAAAGAATATAATGTGTAAAGAGTATTAAAATGATTCAGGGGTTTAGGTAATTTATCCTAAATTTTTAAATAAAAATAATTTTTTTTTTTTTTGATGGATTCACTATTATTTTCCGCGGTTATAATACTAAGAAAAGTCATTAAAAATTTTAGATGGTGTAAAAAGAAAAAAAAATATTTATATAAATTTTAAAAATATGGAAAAAGAATTATAGAACATTTATTAGAAAAAATTCAAAAATATTTTTAAAAAAACGATGAAGGAAAGTGGTAAAGGGGTGGGGAGGTGATGAATCTTAGCAGTCCTTTCCTGTCTCTTATACACATCTAGATGTGTATAAGAAATGACCTAATAAATCGAGTTTAAATGGCTGGACTTTATTTGATTTTGAGCTTATGTGATTTGATATTGACTTTAATATTTTTCAAGTCGAAAATCAAATAAATCAAGAAGTTGTTTATTGCTTTATACAAAATGAACACCTTAAGTAAAACCCTTTTTAGCAAGGGATTATTAGCATATGACATGAATAACACTAATTTTAATTGTTTCTTGCATATCACTAATTGAATAATTACTTAACTCTTTCGCTTTTGAATCTTTGAGAACTTTAATTTTTGTTCAATAATTCAAAAACATATACTACCCCAAGAAGGGGGTGGATCTTAGGTTGGGTGCTAGAAGGTAGGTGGGGCAAACTTATATATTGATTCTATTTTGAGTCCAAGATGTTTACTTTCTTTTGTTTTGGCTCAAAATTTGAGGTGAGCAGGCATTCGGTTAATTGAAATTTCAAATCGATTCGAATTAAATGCGGTTAATAAATTTGGTTAAATTAACAAATATTAAAATAGGTTTATCGAATTTAAGTTAGGTTATTTAATTCGAAAGTGAAATAGAAGTATTTTTAATTCAATTAATCAATTACCAATTCAATAGTACTTGTGTATTCCATTTAAACTTTTTAATGTTCCCCTATATAGTTTTGTAAATATATCCTAAACCCTCATGTGGTCTGAACTAAATGATAAAGTAGACATAAATCATCAAAACTAATCATATTTACTATATACGCACTCCTATTGTGAGTTGTCGCTTGAAAATTCGTTTTTCTTCCCAAAAATTTTAAAACTGTACTTCAATGCCCAACCTACACTTATTGTTATTTACATAAACTTATTCTCAAATTTGCTACACTTATCTATACTTTTACAACCAAAAAGCACAACAACAAGGATGCATAAGGTATTTTTCTATAATTTTTTCTTTTTTTTTCATGCATTAATTTACATTAGTTGTAATAATAAACTAATATCATTTTCTTCATTTTTAATCATGCAAATTGAGAGCTATATTTTTTGAAAATAGGGAGAATATTATTATTTTTTATTTTGTATATTAAATTACATGAAGGGTAAAAGTATAATTTAGAAAACCGTAATTTTGGATGATTTTTATCTGTTTTATTATTAGTACAGGCCACATGGGGGATTAGGATATTTTGTTCAAAATATATGGTGGTTATGGGTTAGAAAATAATACTATATGGGGGTTTAAAGTAATTTAATCTAATTTAAATATAGGGTAAGAACATAATTTTAACGAAAATCATTAGTTTGGATGATTTTCGTCCACTTTACCATTTAGTCTCAAAAACCTTTTTGTCCCATAACCCCCATATATTTTGAAAATATACCTTAAACCCCTATATAGTTTGTCTTAAAAAATAAAGTGGACAGAAATCATCCAAATTAATAGTGTTTGAAAAGCACGCATCCCAAAGCGAGTGTTTAATGACTGTCATCTTTTACACAAAAAATTAGTATAAATTACCATAGTAACATTTTTTTTGTATGTATGAATTTCGAACTCATAAGTATGTCAACCGGTCCCTTTGGTGTCTATTGCTCAAAGAGTGCGATCTACTATCCCTACCTCCCCCTACCCCTATTGTTACTTACATAAACCTGTTCTCAAATTTGAGACACTTATCCATCATTTACAACCAAAAAGCATAACTACCTGTAGGATGCATGAAATATTTTTCCGTAATTCTTTTTTTCTTTTTTTTGTGCATTAATTTGTAGATCCTTAATTGTAATAATAAACTAATGTCATTTTTTTTTTCATTTTTCCATCATGCAAATTGAAAGCTAAAATTTCTAAAAATAAGGAGAGATTAATCCTCTGAAAACTTTGATATTAAATTGTATATGAGGTAAAAATGTAATTTCAAAAACATGACTTTGGATGATTTTTTTCTATTTTATCATTCAGTTCAGACTACATGGGGTTTAGGATATATTTCCAAAACATATGGGGGTTATGGATCTGAGGATCATACTAAATGGGGTTCATGTAATTTATTGTAATTTAAATATGGGGGTAAGAATGTAATTCCAACCAAAACCATTAGTTTTGGATGTTTTTCGTCCATTTTACCATTTAGTATACACTACATGGGATGTGATATTTTAACACATGGTGGCAAAAGTATGAAGGCCATACCACATGGGGTTTACGGTAATATACACATCTAGATGTGTATAAGAGACAGGATGTTAGAGTAATAATTTATCTAAATTCTTACCTTGTCAGTTACAAAATTGTTACTGATAAATGTCTCATTATACAGTTTTATGATACGTATATTATTAATATTTGTAATTTATAACATGCTATAGTTTTGTACATAATTATATTGTTAATTATGGAATTAAGTTACACACATCTAGCCGCCGAAATCTAGGCGAGAAAATAGATATGCCTTTTAATAAAACTAATGGCATCCCTTTGATTGCATTACTTCACTAGCAAGGTATTTCCAATTGTCATCAAACAGAAGAGTGGTTGGACAAGACCAGCTAAGAGCTAGATAAGAGACAGACTATAGAGTGCTCCCATGGGAAAAGGGATATAGATATTTAGAGAAAAGAGGTATTCATATCATGAACAACTTAACTGAAGAGAGCAGATGAGATTTTTTCACCCATTCTCTTATACACATCTAGATGTGTATAAGAGACAGGCGGAAGTGAAACCTTGAGTGGATAATCCATTTGAGGTTTCACTTCCGCTATGAACAAATCCCCGGCATCATGATCCATGATCCGCTACTCAGATCAGATGGAAGACCTAATTATTGAGAAAGATTGCCTCGACAATTCAAGCCAAACTTCTAAGAATGACCGTTAAACATAAAAGATTTTATATCATAAATATAAACACATGTATGAACCAGAGCTAGGGTGCGAGAAGAGGTCTAAGATCAGATAGACTAGTAAGGAAGGCATTCTGCCTACTTAGAGATGTGTATAAGGGATCATATTTGATGTTGATACACAATATTAGAAGCTTGTAATATATTCCTTAACATACTAAGGAGTTTGTTTGATAAGAGTACGTATAGTCCTAATAGGAGAAAAACAAAGATTGGCAAAAGCATAATATGGATTAACCAAAGGAAGAGAAGTAGGACGGATTTTACAACTTTGTGTTCAAATTAGGTTAATCAAATTTGAAAATTAGCTAATACTTGTACGACTGTTTTTTGAATTTTGACTAATTTTATTAATTTAATAACTAATCAATTAGCTGATTCTCACCCCTACTCTAAATGGCACTTTATTTTTTCATAAAAAGAAAAAATGTTACTTCAAGGTATTTGGAAAATTTCGTACATTCTCGTTTATGATTGGCTGAGTTAGGGTCTCTACAGGAAGTGCAAGAGCAGTGATCCGCTGATTTAGGGGATCAATATTGGAGTGTTTCTGGATCAGAGTATTCTTGCTGATAAATTTTTATATAGGCTATTTCTCATAAAGGAAAGATCCTCGATTCATATTCATTTACATCACTCTAATTCAATAAAATAAACTTTTTCAGAGTGACGTGAATAAATATCGATCAAAAAGTCTACTCCATTTATCTTAGATGGGATCTATATAAGAATTTACAGGAAAGTTGACTGAAGGAATTAATTATCAAACATAGGATTGCAATAGACTGCAAAGGGACCGGTTGAGTTTTTATGGCAATGATATTCCCACAGCACAATTCTCAATGCCACAACACTTTTAATATTAAATGATATTATTACCCTTTAAGAAGCATCAAATATCTCATCAATCATTTGTGTTGACCCCACATTTCCTACTTTATCTTTGTTGTCTTGCTGCCATAGTCGGACAACGCTACCACGGTCATATCTCTTCCATGTTTTCTAACAACTTTTCCCCGTACCAACAAAAACATCTACCAATTCGTTCATTTTTTTAACTCAATATTTTGAGTTCTGACCAACTGCTACTACAACAAGAAGTCTCACCACTTAGGCTTGGTCATAGCCTGAAAAGGTGGAGGAGGAAGAGGTTCACCTCCGTCTCTCCCGTGGCAGCCATGAGCCATGTGCTCCTCCTCATTCGGAGGCCTTTTGAGTGGCATTTGAAGGCTCTTCCAACGATGGACCGTGGTCGAGGCTGGAGTGATGGCCAATCTGAGGCTGCAGTCGACAGGTGTGGACTTGGCGGAGAAATTGGGATAGGACGACGGCGAAGGGTGGATTGAAGACATTTATGTGTGTGTGGGTCCCAGATTAATTAGTTCATATGGAAGTTGGTTTTATAAAGGACAAATTTATCAATTAAATTAAAATTGCTGTGGCATTAAGAGTTTTGCTGTGGCGATATCATTGCCCATGTATTGTATCCTACTTAAAATAAGAAATTATTTATATAGATTCGATTTTATTATCAGATATTTTATAACACATCTAGATGTGTATAAGAGACAGATTTAATGTTTTATTATATTTATAAATTTTATAGTGTAAAATTTATAAGTATAATAAAACATTAAATTTATTTAAATATTTTCCCGACTTAAAGGAATCAGGTGGGAGTATTTTACCCACTTTTTGTTAGGCACTAATTGACAGTGCAAACTTGGTTAGGTGCTAGTCATCTACCGTCACGTGTAGGGTGACTGCAAAAAGTGGAGGCTGGTTCAAAGATATTCCGTGTTAGCTCTGATAATTGAGAGGGAGCACTCTATAGTCGTTTGATTTCTTGTGCTGGATCACGTGAGAATATACTGTATGTATAAGACATTTATGACATTTACTGGATCTAGAGAGATAATAGGCAAGATTGGAGGCCCAAATTATAGACTGAGATATAGTATATTTGTTTGTATGTTGACCGAGCTACATGGTGATATCTTATAGGCAGACAAATCATGACCTTTTATGTGATATGATAAATTATTACTCTAACTCATTCTTATCTGAACAGTTAGAATAAATTTTTAAATTTAGATTAACTTATTCTTTATTTTTGTTGTAATTATTTGTCAATTTTCATAATCAATCATCATCACAAACTCTATGTTATAGTAACAAAATATATGTTGCTTATATAATAAAACATATTTAGTTCAAAAAAATTAAATTATTTAACTAGAGCTAATTAATTAATTATTAGTAAAATTAGCAATATATAGGTCAAGCATTATTTTTGTTTTACGAATAATCATTATTGGATAATTGATTACCTTAAGTGTTTATGATATATTTATATTACTAAACAATTTACTTATACTGTTGAATAATTTAGTTATACGTTAAATATGCTTTGTAATGTAATCATAGAGTTTTCTAGTAACATATAATTTGTGGTGAATTATTAACACTAAAGATTAACAAATAGACAAAGTTGTTTTAAGAAAAAAAAAAAACAAAGAGTGAGTTAAAATAAAATTTTAAAAAAATTATTCTAACTATGCACATATAAATAGCATATCTCCTATGCTGCTGCATAGACTACCCTATTATACACATCTATGCGGAGGAGAAAAGGCCAAAATTAAGGAAAACATGAAAAGCAAGAATAATTAACATAGTGGAATAACTTTGCTTGAAAATATCAATATAAGGGTAAAATGCAATGCATAATTACATTCTCTTATACTAAACTATATCTTATACATCAAAGGGACATCCTATGTAGTTAATTAGCACTCGTCCGACATGTATCTGTAAATGGCACAAATTTTATGTAGAAATGATTAGAAGAATTTAAACTTTAACACCAAAGCAAGAGCTTCAATGCTTTCTTTCGAGTCAAATAATGATTGGAAGAGAAGCATGTTCGGCAAGAAACACAAGCTTGATAAACCAGCAATAGGCATTCTGGGCATATTTTGTTTTTATTAGCCCGATATTGTCACAAGGCGTAGATTTTCTCATCTGAATTGTAGTCATCTAGATCAGAAATGTTTGCCGAATGTGACCATGAGAATGATTTGCTTCCAGTTGCCCTTTTATCCGTCTCTGAAAATCTACGAAACACTCCAAAATGTTGGGGAAAACAAAGCACAAGCTGACCAGTGTACCAACAAGAATAGGTACTCCGACAACTGTGATTGTGATAGCTATCCAAGAGCTCTTCTTTCCCACGACCACAAAAGCTATAGCTAAATATGCTCCACAGGTGCTGATACAGGCAGCCCACATTAACTTATTTGCTATTGCTAAACGATTAGTTTTTGAGATCTCTGTGCAACACAAAGTGATCTGAACAAGCACTATGTCAGGTAGTTGTTGGGGATGTCTTGCATCTAACAAATAAAAGCCAAACATATATTGTTGCTGTTTAGTTTTGCGTCTTGGTAAAATTTGCAGATTATGGATGGATTTGCACGCATTCAGAAAGTTGTGTAGTCTCCTCATTCCAGTGGATCCAAAGCAAATTGAAGGCCTATAAATAGTGTGAGGTCTTTGGTAGAGTTTGAGCATGCAACCTCTTTAACACCTTTAGTGTTTTTGTGGTATTAACCAAGTGAGCGAATTGAGTCTTTTAGGGCGTTTAGCATATTATGGTTCTCTTAATTTTTTTTTTTGGGATATCTGGGTGGCTTGTTATTGGGCTATTTTGGGTTTGTAGAAGGTTCTCCAAATTTTTATAGAGTTTAAACATACAGTTGAAGGTGGAGTCACGAAGGTTTGTGAAATTACTTTCGTAGTTATTAAAGATTGCAGATTTGATAGTTTGTATATTTTACAAGGTTCTACCATTATAGATGCTGATCCAGAAACAAGTTTGAGTGTTCTTTGGGTTCATTACCGTCATTAAGTGCTTGTCAAGAAATTTTCGCAAATTGCCAACCTCCGATCCTAGCACACTACTACTAGAGAAATAAAGAGAGAGGTGGCATTGAGGAGGCAAAATACTCGGAAGGTAACAGCACTAAAGATTAATGACCTTCCTGCATTCTAGTCCATCGCGCACATATTGGCCATGCAAGTTAAATACAGCCAAGAAAGCTATGGACACGAACAAAACAGCTACAACTGTCATAAAGTTGATGGTATTCTGGATAGCTTCTCTATGAATTTTCTTGAGTTCTTTGGCAATGCCTGAAACTCGTCTCTGGGTTTTCTCCTTTTGTATCAATTGAGGATGCACCTCATGCTTGATGTCGCTTACAGCCCTTTTGAGTTACATCAACTTGACCAACATGCCTTGCATATTTTCCACCAGCCTCTAATACAGATTCTGCATATTGGAGTTTATCAACCATGTGTTTCATCTGACATGTTTGATGCAATTGTAGGCTTATTCAATATGCTAAGTGATTCTAGCCACGAGATACGCCAACAAGTTGATTTTGCACTTTTAGATTTTCTTCAAGAAATAAAAAATTCTCCAATAAGGCCTCTGCCCAGGGTAAACTTCCAATCTTGTTAGTGCGATTAAATAGCATGTCCTGCCAATCTTTGAATCTGATAGATTAGAACAATCTCCTTTTATGGGCATATATACTTGTGGGAATGGGATCCATAATTCAGATGTGGGAAATAACAGTGTAGAAGAGCCTTATGTATTAGGATTGATTTTGCTTCATACTATTGTTTTGCTCTTTGGTTCTGCTGCAACATGCATTAGAGGCTGGTGGAAAATTTTTGAAGGCATGTAACTATGGGAATGCATGATTATCTATGTGTCTATTTTTTTTTTTTTCAAATATATGTTGGTAGAAACCGTTAAAAGAATTGTTAAAACAAGATAATATTGGTGTTCTCTTGTAAATCTTTGACTTGGGCAGTGCCACACTTGGAGTCTGTAGATTATGGTTGCATGGCTGAGACCCCATCTAAGGGTGGCCCTAGTCAACCGAGTGAACTCATGGCACTGTCAAGTATTACTTGGGTAAGAATTGACACTAATCGGTGTTGCTTTTGCTAAATTACTTATATTGTGTATACTGATGTTGGGATTAACATATTGTCCCTCAATTTCTGTGAAAGAGAAATATCCCAAAAGAATACCTGAGAACTAAACCGAAAACAAGTTCTAAGAACTTGAGAATACTTTGTGTTCTATTTTGTTGGTGGTGCACTTTCCAATGGATTACTACTTCTTGTTTATTGAGAAAACTTGCCATAGGAATCCAAAGAAAAACATAATTATTTTGGCCAAGATAACAAGGGATAACCCAATTGCAATTTCGTGATGAACATGAAGTAAGTAGTTCATGGAGCAAAAGCAACACCGATTAACCACACATGCATACCCAAGTAATACTCTGTCTCTTATTACACATCTGACACAGTGTATAAGAGACAGGCATGTGTATGATAGAGACAGGTACCATTCATTTGGCTAAAGACTAGATGTTTCATGAATGGACAAAGTATATTGACATGAAGCATGACTTCATTCGGGAGTCTAGTGCAAAGAAAAAGTGTCTCCGGTATTAATTTTCTAAACATGAATCTTTTCTCAAGACTAGACTCGAATGAAGTCATGCTTTGGCTAAAGACTTAGTCCATTCATGAAACATCTAGTCTTTAGCCAAATGAATGGTACTTTGACTATCACAGTAAATGGTAGTTACACTTTGATGTAGATTGAACTCGCCAAACAAACCTTTTACCTACAAGGCTTGTTTGATTGCCTCGATGATAGCCATATATTCTCTTAGACACAGTAGTAGACAAGACTACAACATGTTATGAGTTTGCTTTCTAGCTAACAGCACAACCGCTTTAGTGCAAAATACATAGCTTGTAAGTAATCTTTTTTTTATTAAGATCTCCGACATAGTCTGAATCTACGAAACAACCCTAGTGTTACTATTTCTCCCGAACTCCAAACATGTGTATGAAGTCCGCGCAAGTATCTAAAAATCCACTTCACAGCCTATCAATATGTTTTACTTGGGAAAGACATTTATCTGCTTACCACACTGATTACTTGTGAAATGTCTGGAAGTGCGAACCATTGCATACATAATGTTGCCGACAACACTAGAATAAGAAATACAANCTGAGACTTCAAAGTGTGAATTTAGTCAAATCCTTGGCAGTAATGAGTATGTCATCAACATATAATAACCAAGTAAATGAAAGAACCATCATTCAATTTTCGAAAGTAAACACAACTATAATACATGCTCTGCGAATAATCATGACTCAACATAAATGAATCAAACCTCTTATACGACTGTCTTGGAGATTGCTTCAATCCGTACAAGGATTTCTTCAACTAACAAATATGGTCTTCTTTTTCTTCAATTTCAAATTCTTTGGGTTGTTTCGTATATATTTGTTCTTCAAGTTCACTATGTAGGAAAGTTGCCTTAATGTCAAGTTGCTCAAATTCAAAATCATGCATGGCAATTAAAGCAAGTAGAACACGTATAGAGCTATATTTAACAACAGGTGAGAAAATATTATTAAAATCAATACCTTGTACTCCGACTATAGCCCTTGCAACTAAACGCTCCTTGTACCTTACATTTTCAACCCCGGAATACATTTTTTTTTTCCTTGATAGATGTGTATAAGAGACAGGGCAAGAGGTTGATTGTAGCTTCTCTTGAACACATCTAGATGTCTTATCGAGAGAGTCCAAGAGGTTGATTCTAATGAATGAATAAATTGAAAGATAAATCAGGCACATGAAACTGTCTTCGAATATGTAGATGGTTCACCAATTTTTCAATTTTCTCATGCATCGACAAAGCATACGCAACTAAATTCACATACTCGTAATAGTTGAATTTCTTTCCTTGGTCTATCTCTGCTATGAAATATTCTTCTTCTTCTCGGTTCGAGCTCAGCAAGTGTCTCATCGCATCTAGCTAAATCAGAAGAACTTGATTGAGAAGGACTAGTGTTGCCAATTTTGACCTCTACTTATTTCTGCATACTCTCTTTGCCATCTATATTATAAGAATTAGAAGATTCCTTTCTTGGATGTAACATAGAGAATTCATCAAAAGTTATATCTCTGTTAATTATGAATTTAGGTGATTTGGGATCATGACACCACAAATGTTGATATCTTTTCATTCCAGATGGATACCCAAGAAATATACATTTTTTAGCTCTTGATTCCAATTTTCTATCATATACATGCATATATATAGGACACCCAAATATTCTCATGGTCATATTCAATAATCAAGGAGACTGACCAAATTTCCTTGAGTCTTAAAGTTCAAAGGTGCGAATGAGCACATCGACAATGTAACTAGCAGAGAGATTGCCTTTGCCCAAAAGACATTCGTCAATTCAGAAGTTTTTAGATCATACAACAAGCTCTTTCCAAAAGAATCTTGTCCATCCTTTCCGCCACACCATTTTTCTCGAGGTGCCATTTTCATGGCATTGTGTCCAAGAATTCCTTCATTCTTGTAGAATTTATTAAATTCACCTTCACAAAACTCCAAGCCATTATCGGTTCTAAGCTCTTGATTTGTTTTCATGTGTGTTTCTCGATCAAAACTTTCTATTTCTTGAAAGTTAAGAAAATATCATTTCTATATTTCAAAAAATACATCCAGACTTTTCTTGAATAATCATCAATAAAAGTCAACATGTACCTAGCACCACCCTTAGATGGGGTATGAGAAGGCTCCTAAAGGTCGAATGAATGTTATCTAAAATACCTTTTGTTTCGTGAATTTTCAAGATTTGAAACCGACTCTTTTTACTTCTCAAAGACATTATGTTTATAGATATCCATCTTTTGGTACTTTATCCGTAAAGAATACCTCTTTTTTGATATAGATGGCGTTGCATGATGTAATTGAATGTGTCATCAACCTGTCTCTTATACACATCTAGATGTGTATAAGAGACAGCCGTTACAGCAAGATCTCAGTAATTGGTAGATCCTCAAAATATAAGACATACTAGACCTAAGCACCTTCATGACCACAAGAGCACCGTGAGTGATTTTTAGAACTCCACCTTCACTTGTGTATTTGCACCCAAGAGCTTCTAGAATGCCAAAAGAGATGAAATTTTTCAAGTCTAGAACACATCTCATATCGGTGAGCGTCCTCACCACACTATTGTGTATTTTGATTTGGATAGTACCTTTACCAATGACTTTACAAATAGCGTTGTTGCCCATTAAGATAACTCCACCTTCAACTGAATTATATACTGAAAATTAGTCCCGATTGGGACACATAAGATATGAACAACCCGAATCTAAAATTTACTCATTATTAGATTTGGAATTATTTTCAATGGCTAAAAATATAATTTGTCATTCTTATCAATCTGCAATACACTATCTCAGATGTGTCATTATTTTTTTTGCTCATTTTTCTCCTTATGCTTTTCTTTATTTTTCAATTTAAAAAATTCGAACTTAATGTGGTCATTCTTATAACAAAATTTGCATCCCAAATTTTTATGTCTGGATTTGGTTCTTGATTTAAACTTTTAGTGTCTACAACTCTTTTTCTAATCTCCCTAATAAACAAACCTTTCCCGATTTTCACTAATTTTTCCAAGATTACTGCCAAGGATTTGACAGAAATTCACACCTGTCTCTTATACACATCTAGATGAGGGTGTCTTTTCCATAAAGTATTGTATCTCTTAATTTCTTAAATGATTGGGGTAAGGAACACAAATAATAAGTCTCGATCTTCATCTTCATGTTAACTTCTATATTACTCAAATCCATAAAAATAGAATCAATTTTTTCAAGATGTAAGAGATGTAAGATGTCGGTCACAAAACGTATGTAACTTTATTTGAGATAAAATCTAGTCACTACTATCTTTTTCATATAACAAAACTTTCAACTTTTTCCATATGCGTTTGGCAGTTGTTTCAGAGGCTGTCTCCTGTAAAATCTGATTGGAGAGATTTAAGACAATTCCCGACTTAGCCTTTTTATCCAGGTTGGCAAAGTTCTATTCTTGTATTTTCTCCGGCCAAAGCAACCACGAATGCAGAAGTATGCCTCCTAAAAGTTTATCACATGAATGCATATATGTAGTCTTGTAAAGTTTAGAAGTACTGAGGAACATGAACCAAAAAAGAAAAGCTCCATGGTAAACAAGGTGATAAAACTACAAAGATGATAAAATGAAAAACTATAGTAGTACAACAATATACTATGTGCTCAACAAGCTTTGTACCAGATCATATGCATATACAAAAATCTACATAACCATCTTTATAGCTTTAAGTATTACCAAGCAAAATCTTCATTGGAAAACTGCCCCAGTGCTTTAAGTTACACATTTAAGCTTCAATTCTTTTTTGCTCCAAATATGATGAGAAGAGAAGCACAGTCAACAAGAAACACGAGCTTGACAGACCAAGAGTAGGGAGTTCCAGTCAATATTGTTTCCATCATCCTGATATTTTCACAAAGCGTAGATTTTCTCATCTGAATTGAAGTCATCTAGATCAGAAATGTTTGCTGAATATGACCATGAGAATGATTTGCTTCCACTTGCCCTTCTGATCCGTCTCTGAGAATCATTACCAAACACTCCAAAATGTTGTCGGAAAATAAAGTAGCACAAGCAGACCAGTGTACCAACAAGTGAATAGGAACTCCCACAACTGTGATTGTGATAGCCATCCAAGAGCTTTTCTTTCCCACGACCACAAAAGCTATAGCTAAATATGCTCCACAGGTGCTGATACAGGCAGCCCACATTAACTTATTTACTATTGAAACGATTAGTTTTTGAGATCTAGTGTCCCAGGCAACCAAAGTGATCTGAACAACCACTACTGCTTGAGAAATGAAGAGAGAGGTCTCTTATAGGAGGCAAAAAACTTTCATTTCGAGTTTACGGAGATCATTCCCTTCCCTGTTTCTGGTCCATCGCACATATTGGCCAGGCAAGTTGAATATAGCCAAGAAAGCTATGGACGCAAACAGAACAGCTACAACTGTCACAGAGTTGATGGTATTCTGGACAGCACATCTATGAATTTTCTTGAGTTCTTTGGCAATGCCTGAAACTCGCCTCTGGGTTTTCTCATTTTGTATCAAGAGAATGCACCTCATGCTTAATGTCGCTAACGGCCCTTTTGAGATTCCATTGTTACATCAACTTGACCAACATGCCTTGCATGTTTGGCACCAGCCTCTAACAGAGCTTCCTTAATTTCCAGTGACTGCTTTTCCCCATTGGAGTTTGTCAGCCATAGCATCTGTCTCTTATACACATCTAGATTTGTATAAGAGACAGGATGCTGTAATGGATGTGTATGTCAGCAAAAAGCTTACTAGCTGAAATGAAGGGGCAGATTTGATAGAGTTAGGAAACATATGTACAATTACAAAGTTACAAATGGGCATAATTGTGGTATAAAGTCAAGCCTTAGTTTTTAGCAAAAAGATACACTATTTCTTTAACATCGAGTCATTTTTATGATTAATAGGAGTTATGCTCAGCCCAACCACTTATATGCCTTATGTGGGAGACCCGAGATAAGGCATATAAGTGGTTGGGCTGAGAGACAGTTATAAGATAGTTTAAATTTTCTCTCTTCTTCCCTTCTCAAATTCATCAATCGGAAGCAGAAGTTTTGTCATGAATTTCGAGCACCGATGTATGAAATGGTTCAAATGCATGGTAATCCGAGATTGCGAAATACATAAATACATCTAAGTCTCCAAGAAATCAAACTAGATATTCAGGTTTCTTTTCCCAAGCCCAAATGAAGCAAAACCACAGTGCAAGCAAAGTACAAGCAAAAACAGCTATATATTTATCAATTTCTACAAGAAAATTCAAAAACTCGAAAGAGATTGAGAAAGCAGCTGAATTGTTCTCTCCTCACCCCCCAAGAACTCTAAAAATCCTCCCGCTCCATAAAAGAAAAGATGTTAAGATGACAGTATGAAGACTTTTGCAATCTTGAGAGTTTAAGGAATAGAAGTTGGGATCAATTCATTAAGAAAACATACGAATGACTCCATAACAAGTTGACCAATCTATTAATAGCATCAGTTGAAAAATACCTGGGAACGGATTTTCCGAGTGGCTATATGCAAAGCTGTATTACCCTTTTTATCAGCTCGTTTAGAATGGACATCTAGAGCATTTTTTGGTTCATGTTCCTCAGTACTTCTAAACTTTACAAGACTACATTCCATGCTAAACGATGTGATTAAAGTTTTCACAATAGGTTGAAGGCCATATCTTGCAACTGTGTGTAATGCAGTTTTTCCATTCTTCCTCACAATTAGCATCGAGCTCACATCTGCATCTAATATGGCATTTACTATGTCTAGATGTCCGTGGGTAGCGGCTGAATAAAGGGGGCTTGTGTTTGAAGAATTGCAAACTCTACAAAGCTCAGGCCACAGACTCAGACATTTCTTGATGATTCCTGAATACAGAATCACAAAATCAAATACTTCAACTTAGTAGAACGGTTAATTTACAAGAATTTTTAAGTGTCTCTTATACAGATAGATGTGTATAAGAGACAAAATAAGGATTCAATGCTTTGTAAATAAAATGGTGTAAATTAAATACAACAGACTCTCAAAATTCGAGACAGAGCTGAGTTTTCAACAAAATTTATGAGTCATAAATCAATAATCATCCAAAAGAGTCACAAAATCATATTAAATTATCAGAAACTCAAACTGCAATAACCTCAATAAACCCATAAAAAAACACAAAAAACAAAAATAAAACAAAGAAAAACGACCAAATCTTGAAAATTTGAACTAAAAATACTAGTAAAACAAGTTGATCAAAGTACCCAAGTGTCCACGAGTAGCAGCAACATGGAAAGCATCCATATCAGCTTTAGAGTTAATCATCACAGTCTGTAGATCACAAAATCCCAGCAAATAGCTTGAAAATCTCAAGAAAATTATTCTGAGCAGCTATATATAAAGCAGTCTCCCCAGCATCATTCTGCAAAGCCATAAAAGAAGATGGATCCGACTCATCATCTTCTATAAGGTTCTTGAGGGCCTCAAGGTCCTCTTCCCTGACTGCTGAGAAAAATGATTGGTGGGTTATGAATCTGAAGGACTTTGAGTCCATCAAAAAGACTCAAAAGCTTCAATCTTTTCAACTTTCTTTTGTCCTTTCTCTTCGATGTGGGCTGCCTGTCTAGATGTGTATCTTATACACTTTCTTCAGAGTGAAGAGAAAGAGCTCAAGAAGTCTTCCTCTTGCTGTAAAGGATTGCTTGTGTACTGTGAGTGTGTGTGTGTGAAATTCAATGGAGAAAAGACCTGGTGGAAAAGATATTTGGGACTGACTTGGGGGAACGGGAGTGGAATAATTTTGGAAAAAAATATTTAAGTAAATCTGTCAATCATTTTATTTATAAATTTTATAATACAAATTATAATTTCAAAAAAATTATACAGTTAATTTTAGGGATTATTTTTTTATGTTTTAAAAGATTATACAGTATAATATTATATATTTTAAAAATTTATATAATATATAAATTTTTAAATTTTAAAAAATTTATTCTCAACAAGAGTGGAGTGGAATGTGAAAGATTTAGGTAGATTTAATTTTTAATTTTATTTATAAATTTTATGAATGGTGAATTAAATATTTTAAAATATCTAGATGTGTACTAAGATTGTACAGCTTCCTACCAGATTTTCCGAATACAATAATTGTGGTGCTACCACTTATGGGTTGCCTTTTACATCTCTGGTAGGAAGGGGTGATGGGAAGGTAAAGGCTATGATCCAAAACTAAAGTAAAGAAAAGTAGTTATTATGAGGTTGACTTTTAAGATTTCAACTATGAGTTCATTGGTTTTTCATTTATTTATTTATTTATTTTTTAAGTTTCAGGAAGATTCAAAAAGAAAATTTCTTCTATTTTTATGTTAGATTACATGTTTGAAATGTATTTCTTATATTTTATTGTGGGAGGGGAGAATACTATTCTATTACCTTCCACTGTAAAATTTCATATTTAATAAGTTACTTTTCAATTGAAATTTAATAAAGTAATAATTATACAAGTCTTACGATTTGTTCGGAGGTAATAGAATCTGTCTCTTATACACATCTAGATGTGTATAAGAGACAGCTCAAATATTTGAGAGTTTTAAATAGATAAAAAAGTAGATAAAGGTTTGGAATGAAAGAATAAAAACTAAAAAAAATAAAAAAAAAATTGTCCTTCTATAAATTAGATAATAGAGAGAAAATTTAAACTATCTTATAATTAATTATGAAATATTATATTTATCTTTTTCCCACCTCAACAAAACTTTACCATCTTCCTTAACTCACAAACTAAACCTTACTTTCTTATATCATGTTTCAGTCAACTTTGCTAATATTTGAAACTATACTTTTCTACCCATTTTTAAATATTCCAAATTTCTATGTTATATTATTAATGTGTTTTTGTCCTTAATGCGTACTAGCTGTCTCTTATACACATCTAGGATGTGTATAAGTTGACAGGCATAAGGATCCCACATACTGAACTATTAATATGCACCTGTCTCTTATACGTTGACTTGGATCGATTTTTAATTACAACATAAATTTTGTAATTAAAATTAAATTTTATAAAATTTTTTACATCGATTGATATCATAGATTTATAATATTTAATTTACAAATAAAATTTGAAAGGAGTCAAAGACTATATCTACTTAAGTATTTCTCTATTATTATTACCCTTATTATCGACATGGGCATTGCCCATGTCGACCTATTGTGAAGGGTAATAACTGTCTCTTATATCCATCTAATTGTGTATAAGAGACATAAGATGTATGCAAATTGGATTTCATTATAATAAGAGACAGGCTGGTGCCTGTCTCTTATACACATGATGAGATAATTGACAGATTAGAGACATCTTGAGTAAAGTTAAAGATCTAGATGTGTATAAGAGATCAGCTGGGTATACTACGATTTATTATAGAGAGGAGAAAATTGAAAAATCTTATTACCATATCTCAACTCTCATGAAGGGCTATCGAATACTGTCTAGATTGTATCTTGGAGGATACTTTAGTTGTGGGTTTTTGTAAACTTTCAATATTATAATCCTAAAATCAATTGGGAATATTAATCTTTGAGGTTATTTAATTTTGAGTTTTGTTAGCCAAAATAGATTTTGTTGTCTTGGGAACTGAAAAGATTTAGTTTGATAGTGTGAATTTAGAGGAAGATGGAAAGTGTATATGATAAGAGAGAGAGGCAGGGAGGATCGGAGCACCTGAAGGGAGAGGAAGAGACAGAAAAGAAAAGGAGGCAATAAGATCAGTTAATAACTGAAATCATTGAAAGGGCAGCTTTGTCAATTAAAAAAAATGACATATGGCAGAAAGATTTTTGATGTGACAATATCATTGCCCCCGCAAAACATCAACAAGAACACCAGGAAAACACTGCCACTGATAATTGAATATACACAATGACCAGTATAAATGTTGAATATTGCCAGTCTGCTATATCTTCCTTGTATTTCAGCAAACAATTGGGTGAAAGAAATTTCAAAGCACCGATAAGAGAGAATATACATTTACTGAAGTTCTAACAAACAGACTCCTATAATCATGACTCAGAGCTCATCATCAGATTCTGCAGAGAGCAACCGCGATAGATACTCTGTTGCCTGATTCAAACTTGGATCAGATCCACAAGGAGGAACAATCCGTTTCCTCAGCAATGTTTCTATAACAGGATACTTCCTTTTTCTGCCACCCCTAGATCTCAATCTAAATGTAAGAGACAGATCATGGCTTAAGCTCCAAGTGCACAGCTTTAACATGCTGATTGAGGTTGGACTTCTGAAAATTTATCAAAGTTGAACAGATGAATCAGCAAAATACAAGAATCTTGACAATCAATATGTCGGACAAAATATCAGACTGCTGAAAGTAATATGAAAATATTCATTCCCAAGTTATCATTGGTTGATAGATTGGAATTCGTCAAAGGATTTCCATCTTCATCAAAGACTTTGTTATGCTGTCAAAGTAGCATATAGGAACAATCTGTAAAGGTTATACCTACCACCTACATTTGAGAATGAGTGAAGACAGCCATCAAAGCCGCATTTTACTTTCACTTGTGAAACCCCTGCTTCATGTGATCAGAAGATTACGCTGTAATGTTCTTGTTCAGCTGATACATATAGCATGTGTATAAGAGACAGGTAATATATGATGACACAAGCGGACATGTTCCTTGAAGCATTGCTCATTTGTAAAATACTTCATACATGTGTGCTTCAGCACATAATGACCTCCAATGTATCCAACTTAACTGCATTTCACAAAGAGTTCCAGGAAAAGCTAAGAAACAAGAACCACTTACTCCAATTTGAGTGCAGCTAAAGCATGCATTGATGTTGTCCAAGCAAAGAAAACAAATGCAAACTCCATTCAAAACAAGAATGGATTATGCCTGAATAGAACTTTCTCTGACATATAGCAGCTTACCATGAGAATTCTCATGCTTTCTCAATTTAGATGCAAATTTAAACACCTTTCCACACCCAATTTGGGCAGACATACTGCTTTGACTAGACACCTGTCTTCCTGTCTCTTATACTCCGATAGCTTGAGTGGCAGTCATCCACTGGACAGGTAAAAGGTCTCTGTATCGAAAAATGTTTCAAATACACTGTAAGTATAAGAATCACTAGAACATAAATTGTACTCAAATCACAAATAAACCATGAAATAAAATCCTCAAACCTCAGAGACAAAGATAGCGTGAAAGAGGCATGCTTGAAGGATCTTCCCAGGAGGTCCCCCTACCCGGTACTAATCCATCCAAGTCAACGTAATGCCTCTGGCATTTTGGAGTTCTTTATGTGGGATCCAATGCTTGTCACGCCTAATAACAAATCCAGATCACATTACAACATATTAGTCCACATGATACTTTCAACGGATAATAAAACATAGAACAAAAACTTCAACCACCATAACCTTAGAGCAGGTAAAAGAATCCTTAAATCCAATTGCATACATAGAACGCCTAGGTGTCATCATGGTTTGCGAGTATAAGAGAAAGAAATAAGAATCAAGGTTAACGATACTAATAAATTCTGTTTCATTAATAACTATGATAATCATTCTATAAGAATAAAAATATTAAAAAAAATATTACTTTCATTCTCTCGTGACATGAATTTCAAATTTATTAACTTATCAATATAATGAAACTTATTTCCTTATTCAAACTAACATACAAGAATTGAATTATATAAACCCATAGTAAAGTTTATAATTCCTTTTTCGATTCCAATTATCGAACCAAACACCTCCTGAGCAACACCAGTAGTAAAAAACAAGAAAAGAATGAACAATTACCTCAAGTGAGTGGCTTTGCATATGCTGCCTCAAATATGCAGGCTTTTTGAAACTAACGCCGCACTCTTCACATATGTTCATTGTTGATCGTCTGTCAAACTAGGCCCATCTTTTGCTTGCCCATTTTCCTCCTCCTTCTGCTTCAATTCCTCCTATTTCACATTAAAAATGAAAACACATTAAAACTTGTGTAGTGCAATTATAAATAGTGTATACAAGAGCAGGGGTATAGAAAGCGAAACCTGATGGTGAGTGAGGATGTGAGAGGAGATGAGGGCCTTCTTGGAACGACAGATTCCACAATATTCACAATAATACCTTCTTATGTCTCTAAATATCACTGGTCTTTTATTCTTTTCTGCTTCTACCATTTTTTCTTCTTCTCCTTCTGAGCAACAGAAATCTGTCAATTAATCTATCGGATAACTAAAGAATCAATATACCCAACCCAAGAATGATCACTTTTTAGAAACATATGATCCGTCAAAAGGATAAATAACAGATTGTACTAATTTACACATCTAGATGTGTAATGAGTGTTTGTACTCATATTTAACTTCTCGTTCATTTTGCAATACACTCCGTTACCGGGGTAAAAATTCGCTAAACACACCCACGACGTTAGGCTGGCTGACGAAGAAGACTCAGAATCGTGGAGGAGGAGGAGGTCTGAAACGGCCGGAGAAGAAAATAAGAGTCTTTAGGGTTTGATAAGCTTTTTCATTTGCAAATAAATCCCTGATATGTGATCTAGATATGGAAATAGAAAACAGCGCTTATTCAGTCCTTGAATTTTCTTACTTTAGCCAAATGAGTCCCTCATCTTTTGTTTTAGCCGAAACAGTCCTTTAACTTAATTTTTTTAGTCATCCAACAAGTTTATTACTCTTTCCATCTTAATTTTTTTAGTATCCCAACAAGTTTATTACTCTTTCCATCCCATATTATTTAGTATGATTAAATTTACATATAATTTAAAAAAGAGACAGATGACCAATTGTGTAGAAATTTTTTTTCATAATTATCCTTCAATTAAAATACAAAATTTGTTAATTAATTTTAAATTTTCAAATTTTAAAATAACTTACGAGAGTAATTAATGTCAAAACATAAATTTAATACTATATCTTTGGAACTTATATTAATGATGAAATAATTTAATATTATATCTTTGGGACTTATATTAACAAAATCTGTAAAGTTTCGTCGAGATTTGTCAGTTTAAGTATGACATAATCTGAGACAAATTAAAATAAAAAAGTAATATATAAAATAAAACAAAAGAAATATTATTTTGTAAAATGTGCTACAATTAAGGCAATTTAGACAATAAAGCAATATCACTATCTTATATTCTTACATTCATACAACAAATAATATATTCTGCCATTCATGCTCTCCCAATGCACTTTCTCAACTCCAAAATAGATAATGATTTCATTACACCTCATCACATGCTATATACATCCAAGTCATCCCATGTCTGAAAAACGACTATAGATTATTCCAATCCAAAATAGTTTGTCCATGATGCATCACGTCCATCAAAGCCACCTATTCTCATTACAAATTGTTCTCTGGAAAGTCATGGATCATCCTCTTCCTCATCAACATCATAGCCGTAACAGAACTTTGCATCGCCCTGATAACCCAGTTCACTCCTATAACCCGATTCATTCCCTTGCTGGTCAAAATTCCAAGCATGCCCAAACTTGAAACTTAAGTGCTATTTCTCACTATTGCCTCTTCTATTATCCCTGCTCTCCCTCTAGGGATTCCTCGCTGCCTCACAAACATTTGACGACCAATTCACGTCCCCGTTCACAAACATCTCCCTGCTTGAATCAGTTCTCGCCGCCCTCAAAAAATTTGAGCAAATAGGCATACGCGGTCATGCCCCTCCATGGCATGCCATTGTAGGCGCTTGAACGTACATCAGATGAGGAATCAGTATATCCACTACGGCCATCATTTTTCCAGGAAAAAAATCCATCTCAAGCGTTGAGTCAATCAAATAACCTATTTTCGAATCAAAAATGCAATTTTAGACCCCTAAAATTTTCCCCAATCTCACCAGAAGTTCACCATTGATTTTGACCAAGATCACGACCCTGTTTTTTTGTTTCAATGTAAAATAATTTCAATATTGCCTAAATTACCCTTGTTGTAGCCGGACATTTTAAATGAAGCAAGGTGAAAAAAATAGATTAATATATATGCTTATTTTATATTGTCAAGAGTTGTGAAAGAATTGTTAAATTTTTATGTATTGATATATTGATACAATAGCCTATATTTATAAGTTTTTAGTATAATGAATTTAAAATGTATAATGAATCTATACACTGACTATCAAAGTAACTAAACATAAATTTAGACACTAATGAATAATGTAACTATACAATGAATCTAGATAATGAAATACCGGTTAATATCTCCTCCTCAATGTGGTTGTAGAGACAACAGGAGTTTGGAACACAAGAGAGAAAACGACCGGGTAGATAAGCCTTAGTAAAAATGTCGATGATACGATATTGTGAGGAAGCAGTTATGTCGAAAATACTATGATCCAAATCTTGGCAAACAAAATGACAGTCATTTTAATAATTGGAATCGAATCATAGAAGACATCGTTGTGAGCAATTTGTATAGTACTTTGATTATAACAACGAAGAAGAGTAGTGGATGAGTGAGTAATGCCCATATTTTTGAGTAACCATCGAAGTCAAATAAGTTCTTAAGTAGTCTCAGCAATTGCGCAATATTTAGCTTCGGTATTAAAATGAGATGTAACAGTCTGCTTCTTAATTTTTCAAGAGATAAGAGATGTACCAAGAAAAAAATAAAGATCTGTAATAGAATGTTTATCTGTAGTATCACGGATAATGAACATCAAAATAAGCGTGTAAATCAAGTGTGAAATGGCAACAAAAATGTAGACCGTGGAATCTTATTCCCTCTAGGTATTGCAAAATGCGAAGAACAGCTGCAAAATGAGTCGTCCTAGGAGTTGCCATGAATCTGACTGACAAGGTTCTGCATTTCCATCACGAGGAGTGAAGTGAGCATTAGTCTCAATTGGAGTAGAAACAATTGTACTATTAGTTAAGCCAGCCTGAGCAAGAAGATCCGAGATACACATGGCCTGAGTAAGAAAGTTTCCATCAAAATTAAAAGAGACCTCAAGACCAAGAAAATAACTTCGAAATCTCAAGTCATTCATCTCAAAATATTGATGGAGATGACGTTTTAATACAGTGATACCATCAAGATCATCCCCAGTAATAATCATATTATCCGCATAAAGTAAAAAAATAGTACCACCATTTGATACTCGACAAAGAGCCCAGTCATAAGAAGTTGACTGGTTACTAATTTAGTTCTTGGTTTATTGTTTGGTTTACCAAACTCGAGAAGCTTGTTTGATACCATAAAGAGCTCGTGAAACTTACAGGACATCTAGATGTGTGGATGATCATAACTGGGGAGTGGTTTCATATAGACATCTTCAATAGGATCACCATTAACGAAGGCATTCTTAACATCCATTTCGATGAAAGAGTTGCCAGCGACGAACAGCAGCAACAGCAAGTAAACTACGAATAGAAGTAAAGACAGGCAATAGCAGCAAAGGTTTCTTTCCAATCAATGCCATGTTCTTGAGCAAAATCTTTGACAAATAAGCGAGCTTTATGTCATTCAATTGTGCCATCTGAGTGAGTTGTAATCTTATACACTCACTTACGTGCAATGATTTTTAGGTAGTAGGTCCACAAGATGCCAAGTATGCATCTTATCAAAGGCTTGCAATTCATCTTTCATAACTTTCTGCCACACAGGGTTTGAACTTGCCTCTCGATAAAAAGTGGGTTCTTGGAAAGATAAGACAGTAGAAAAATAATGAAAATCACAAAGCAGTAGGAATTTCTCTTACACAATTGGATCTACGTAAGGCGGTGGAGACAATTCAGAGAGCAGCGGAAGCGAGGATCTTCGGTGGAGCATGATCTTGGATCGAGTTATCAGTCGGGCTATCATGAGAATATTCAACAACAGGCTTGTCTCCTGTAGGAAAAAGTTCACTAGATGGATTAGTAAAGAGAATTGAAGAAGAAGTGATAGGAAGATGAAATTTAGACATAAAAAAGAACATTTTATGTTTTCAGAAGACAACATGATGAGATATTCAGAGTCTTTTGGACTACTGATCCTAACATTGATAACCTTTATGTTCAATTAGATGTGCCAAGAAAACAACACAACCTTGCATAAGATTCTAATTTATGGTGCTCGTGTGGTTGGAGCAAAACAAAACAGGCACAACCAAAATTTTGAGTTTTGTATAATCAGGAGTAGATTGAAAAAGATGTTCATAGGGAGTCTTATTATTAATGACAGAAAATGGAATCCAATTATTGGTATAAAAAGCAATAAGTGCTGCTTCTCCCCAGAATCATTCAGGGCAAGAAGAAGAAATGAGAAGTGCACGAAAGTGTCAACAATGTCACAGACATGTGTTCAGCACGACCATTTTGTGAGGAAGTTCTTGGACATGATCTATGTACCATAGTGCTATTTTGGTGAAGAAATTATAGAAAGAAGTGTTCTTAATATTCCATCACATTATCAATACGAAATATTTTGATAGTATTAGAAAATTGAGTTTTGATTATGCTGGCAAACTCACGATAAATTGTAGACAAATCATATTTATGATGCATTACATAAATTCAAGTATATGGAGAAAAATCATCAACAAAAATAACAAAATATTGGGCCTGTCTCATTTAGACATCTGTTAAGAATAGTTGTTTTGTTCAAACTTCAATTCAACTTGTAACACCAATTTTAGGCACGGTCCCAAGAATCTGCCCTGTCCGAGAATCCTGCACAGAATAACCAGAGGGTGTAAACAATAAATGTAGACTAACTCACACAACTGACCAACTAATACTAGATTAAACATGAGTTTGGGAATGAGAAAAGTATTAGGAACGAAGACTGTAGAGGTCTATGTTGCCTATATGACTAATATGCAGAGAGAACCATCTCTGTATAAATAGAAGTGGCGCAAAGAAATTTTTATGCTTAGTTCAAAAAACAACCAGAGTTTGTAGCAATGGTTGCTATAGGCAGAATCAAAGTACCAAGAGAAAGTATCTGGAGTGACAGAAAGAGCAGTAGATGGAGCTGAATTAAGTAAAACCTATTTAAGCATTGATTTGATATCATTGAGAGTAACATTGGAAGACGAAAATGCAGAACCTTGAGAGAATGATAGAGGAACATTATCAACATTAGTAGTAGCAGCAACAGCACGATGTGGGCTAGATTTAATTGGGACAAATCCTGGTCGTCCTAAAGATTTGTATGGATTCTTGGGACATAAGAGACAGGTGACGAGCCTTTCTTTTGACAGATGCAGAGTAAGATAATATAAAAGAATGTGACCAAGTTCATGACAATAATGACGTTCTCATGATTGAGATGGTGTCCGAGGGGGTTGTAGCTAAACACGAGAATATGGTGACTAAGTAGGACCGAAACCTTAAGGGAATGAAGGCAAGTTTCTTGTGGGTTTGATGCATACCTGTCTCTTATACACATCTAAGTGTGTATAACTGTCTTTTTATTGACTTCTACATGTCCATAGATCCATGGACTTCCAAGTAACATATTTTTATTTATCTGACCACTTGTTGTCCATCTTCTGTAGCCATCTAGGTCTGCGGTATTTGTCTATATGACCTGTTGTTGTTCATCTTCCATGGACATCTGGGTTTGATATATCTATTTTTTTGACCTCTTGTTGTCTATTTTCCTTGGACTTCTAGGTAATCTTAATCACATCTATGCTCATATTCACTCTTGGGTTCAAAATCATCATGTAGAGCCATAAAAAATTGCATTAGACGCTGCTAATCTCGAAGAGCAAAATATTTTGCTGCATCTCCAACAGGCTCCCATTGAGAATCCAAAAATGCCAATTGATCCCATAAGTTGCTGATATGAGCAATAAAAGAGTGAATAGATTGATGTGATTCTTGTTTCACAGGATACAAAATAGTAAGAAGATGATACTGATTAGCCAGGTCCTTACTGGTGTATCGATGGGCAACGAAATCCAATAGATCTTTAGTGGAGTTGAAATGTCCAAATTGCTGACGTAAGGACGGGATAGAAGCATTACAAATCCAAGTAATGAAATATACGCACCCTAATCTTTCAGGCGATCAACAAATTTTGCAGATGACTTTTCAGCAGTTTGAATTAGAGATAGAATAGATTCGTCAATAATTTACCATAATTTACAACCTTTACGAAAACTTTAGATTTCCTGAATTGAAGACATAATTAGCTTGAACCACTAATAAAGAAAACCAGACCAGATCACGTGGCAGAATTGATGATGTGGTAGAATGGTGATGAATTAGTGCTGACGTGGCTGCTGACATGGCTCAGTGGTGATGATTGTGCGGTGACATGTTGATGACGCGTCTGATGACGTGACTTTTTTTTCTTTGATTCTTCTTCAACCTCTGGCAGGTATACACGAATATCAATTGGGTCAGAAAATAGGTCAAGTGCGTGAGAGAGTGTGAATTAGTTTCTGGGCTTGTAAAACAAGAAGATTCTGACCCAAAATCGGGCTCTGATACCATGTCAAGAGTTGAGAAAGAATTGTTTAACTTGTGTGTATTGATGACTGATACAATAGCCTATATTTATGGCTTATAAGTACAATGAATTTACACTGTGCAATAAACCTAGACACTGACTAACAAGGTAACTAAACATAAATTTAGGCACCAATGAATAACGTAACTATACAATGAATCTAAACAATAAAATTTATGTTAACATATATTAATCTATTTTAGAAGAAACAATAAGACAGGAAAACTAAAATACACAAAGGAAAATACAGGGAAATCAGGAAACAAATTGTTATACTTAAACAATGTGCTATCTGTACTTTCTAGTAAAAAACTAGACATTTGCTACAACAAAAATTGTTCTTTGAACATAACAATGGGTTATAATGCAGAGGAACTGGATGTTTGGTACCATACATAAATTCCACATGGGACAAAACAACAGATTTGTGACAAAGTTGGTAGTCCTATTCCAAAACCACATATAGCAACCATATGCAAAACCGATTAACAAATAGAAGTGAATTGGCCCAAGTCAGCACAATTCTTAAGCTTGTCTTATTATATACTTCCACAAAAACTTAGTAAATTTTTACGCCAATAGTAATTTGTATGCTGCAAATTAGAAGTCATAATATAAGGCAACTCAAGGAACATAAACTTTTTCAAAGTGCAAAGACATAACATCAAAATCATGGTTAGGTATAGATAATTACCAATACTCCCAAGACCTCAATTTTGATGAAAGAATATTGAAAAATATTAGAGAAAATGTTGCCCTGCAAGGAAAAGATTTATAAGGGAAATATATGAAGCCTCGAACATTTTTATGGATTCTTCAATGAACTTTTGTTCAAAACTGACAATTTTATTCCTTTCTCTTAACACAACTAACTACAAAAATAATTGCAAATTTCATGCGGATTTTTGCATGCGGATTTTTTCTCCAGGAATTATATACGGATTTTACTGCAAATTTTAGTTTTCTAGGTTTGGGATTAAAATTTTGCTACGAATTAAAAAATCCGCAGATAACAGAGGTCAACACATCTAATGACACTCAATCTATACACTCTTTTATTGCTCATAAGGAAAATGTCTGCTTGATACACATTTAGATTGTCAGCACACTTGGCGGAATAAATTTTCCGCAGCAATTTGCTGCGGAATTTAAAGTTAATTTCCGCAGCAATGTTGCTGCAGAAATTCCGTAGGAAATTTCAATTTACAGTGCAGAAACCCAGCACATTTTGGACAGATCTAATCGGGAAAAAATCACTTTTCCTCTCCATTTCCTGTACCACCAGCCACGGTTCACACTCAAGTCTTTGGATCCAATTACCATCCACTATTTCCGAACCTGGCTCTTATACAAATTCTTCTTAAGTATCTCTAATCAAGTTCAGAGGCATTTTGGAGGAATGAAACTAAGCAACACTCTCTGCGCACTTTATCTTCCGCAGCAAGTGTGCTGCAGAATTTATTCCGCAGCAAGTATAGCTGCGGAATAAGATTTCCAATCACAAAGATTGTGTATACCATTTAGGCCTACCTGCCCCCCTTGGATAACAAGAATTAAAAAAAGATGAGTATAAGAGTTTATTTTGTTATTTTCAGTTTTTTTATTTTTTTTGCAGTTATTTGTTGTCAATAAATTGTGTAGGATTTTGCTATGTTATTTTCATTTTTATCCCTAATTTCGTAGGATTTTGCTATAATTTTTGTAGTTTTATTTTTATTTTATTTTTATTTTTATTTTGTTTGTTATTGTATAGATTTTTGCTATGTTATTTTGATTTTTTTATCCCTAATTTCGTAGGATTTTGCTATAATTTTTGCATTTTTATTTTATTTTATCCTAAATTTATGTTTAGTTACCTTGTTAGTCAGTGTCTAGGCATTTTCTCTTATACACATGTTATCCACCGCCATACTATTTTATGGTTTGAATGTCTCTTATTTGTTCATGTTATTTTTCCAATATTGCTTACATTGGTGTCATGTGAATTTGTCTTGCATATTCATGTAATTTTTCAAGAATCCTTATATTATTGCTATGTGATTTTGTATTTGAATTAATTAATATCTTACTTGGTTTCATTGGTTGTTGTAGATGGTTGATGCAGGAGATCAAGGAGGAGAAAACCAAAAAGACAGGGAAAAAACAAATGAGGGGGAGTGTGACAGCAGCAGGCGTGTCAGCCCAAGTTCCTCCACCGCCATACTCCCAAGCATCACAAACTCAACAAACAAATGCCCACATTCCTGAGTTAATCCCCATTGTTAACTTTCGTGTCATGTGTCATGCTAGTCCATCCACATCTCAACAAAATCCTCAAGCTCAACAAATCCCTCAACCTCTCCTCTGTCAGTCTCTCATCAAGCTCAGAGCAATCCCTTATTCGTATCCTCTCCGGCTGGTGGCCTTCATACAGCTGCCAGTTCTTCTAGTGCCGTTGGAAATGATGCTGATGACACATTGATTTGGATAGAGCCCGATGGAGATGGGTTAATATTATTCATAATAAATATAAAATTGTGATTTAATTGCTTACCCTAAGATAACGTGTTGTATTAATCTTGTTTGCTTGCAAACTAGGTTTTGGCCTCACAAACCAAGAATTGAGGGCATCACGCTGCATAAAGACCAAGTTTGAAGAAGGCAAACCCTCGTGGAAGAAGTTTTATACGTTTACAAGAGACATGTGGTTTGAGGAATTTCAGGTATTATGGTCTATATTGTTTCAACGTATTAATTGACTATGTAATTATATGTTTCATATTGTTAAATAAAAACTTACTTTGAGCATTGCAGAAAAAATTTAGATGGCCACCTAGGCACAATACAGTGGTGAGAGAGAATTTCGAAAAGAGAGGCCCATCCTCCTATAAGTATTCTAAATTTCTACCATCTTTTCGGACTTTTTAATATTTCTTGGATGGGGATAGTGCATGGGACTGAATAAATATTGGCAGTCCCAAGAGTTCAAACAAAAATTCACCAAAATAAGAAGAACCGGTGTATTCTAATGCTTGGTGCATCACTGCATACAGGGGGTTCTATACCACACAGAGTGCATTTCAAGAAAATGGTAATACTAATTAATTTCTTGTACTTTTAATACTTCATTATATTACAATACCTTTGTTATTGATGACTTGAAAATATTTATTTCTTTTAATTACGTAGGTGAGAGGTGAAAATCCGCCATTCTCTCGATTTCTATTTCCGTACCCATAAGAAGAAGGAGGAGATTGGGTTCATCCTCGGCCCAAGCTGTCTCTTGTAACACATTAAAGGCTGTATAACAGACTTTTAGATTTGTCCTTTGATATTCTTGTTTCCATAAAGTTGATCTTTGTTATATGACTTTTGCAGGATAACTTTGAAATAAGTTTGGCGGGTCAAGAAATTCACATGCTAGCAAGCTTCACTACAAGCCCAACTATCTGAAACAAGAAACCAGTTGCATACTTTGATGGAGCGATTAGGCGTTCTTCCTAGATCCTCTCGCCACCAGCATATCCTCACCTCTTGATACACATCTAGAGGATGATGCGATGGTAGCTCGGATGCTTAGTGTATTTGATTGTTTACTTAGATAACTAAATGTTATATATGTATTGTATTTGAATTTGTTTCGTATTATATTTCTTTCAATGCGAATTGTTTTTGAGATAAAATTGCTCGAATATGACATGATGATCAATGCGAATTGTTTTTGTGATGAAATTGTGGAATGTGGCATGATGGTACGGGAAGAAAAAACCAAACAATACTAACAAAATTTTTCCGTGAAAATTATTTGGGGTTTGTTATGCGGAAAATATATGGGGATTTTTGGGGATATTATATGGGAATTTGTCGATATTTGCTAGGGATTTTGTTCGGAAATTATATGGGAAATTTGTCGGGATATTTGCTAGGGATTTTGTCTGAAATTTACACAGGATAATTTCCGCAACAAAATCCCCATCAAAACCCTTGTAAACATGTTTTTATGTCGAAATTTTGATGCGGAATTACAGCCAAAATATCCGCATGTATATTTCCGCAAAAATCCCCATCAATTTAGTTGCGGATTTTGTAATCCGCACAAATTAGTATCCACGGCTTTTAAATCCTACACAATTTATTGACAATAAAATAGGCAAAAAAAATATGAATAATCTTAAAATAATTTAAGTTTCTATCACAAATCAATTGTCATCAGCATCAACTTTAATGTCAATTAGAACTCCAAATGTCAAACCAAATAATACTATAGTTTCAAGAAATGTTAGCTAATTAAACAATCAACAAAAATACAGATTTTTTTATTAGTTTGATTTACTATCAAGCCATCACCTGAAAAAATCCTTGTCCCAATTACGTCCTGACTTGCATTTTCAAAATAAAAATAACAAATTCGAAATTTCACAAGCATACAAAAATTAAATAAACATTGAAGATACACATCTAGATTTCAATATAAAAGAAGAAACCCATTATTTAATTGCTTTTTAACAAATGTTAAAGTGAAAATGGGGAAAATAAAGAAAGCAACATTTACCTTGATGAAAATTAAGATGAAACTGCATAAGAGTTACATTTTTTGGCTACTACAGAGAAGAAAAACAAAAGAAAAGAATAATAAGAACAAACCCCCATCAAGTAACTGAACGGACAAAGAGAGATACACTGCCTTTAGTTAGGCCTTTTCTTGTCCTTTTAAAAAAAAAAAAAAAAAATCATTTTCCCAATGCTATAACTCTTCAAATTTATATTTCTTTTCAATAAAAGATAAACTTTATCTCCCTAAATTTGAACTTTACCAAGCATACGATAATAAAAAATCATATAATTATCCTAAGAACTAAGCAAATAACCAATATCCTCTCCCAAATATTGTTCAACTATTTTCTACTTTTTTATCAAGAAAGGATCAATTTTTTGCCATGACCAAAAAACTTTTGATGTGATCAAAATAGCCATCAATTTTTAATTCACCAAACAACAGTGGTTATCCTGAAATTATACTTTGAATACAAATATTATCAAAAGATAACAATCTAGAAATTTAGAATACTTAAAGGAAAAAAAGAAATCAAAAAAACAAAGTGAAGGAATTATTGACCTTTATTGGCACCCATCTCCTTCTGAACTTGAGTTTCCATCTTGTATAGACCTGTAGCTTCTTCTTCAGTTTCCTTCAAAAGCTCCTTCATCTCATTTGATTCTTATAGTTGTAATCTAAATTAATCAAATGCAAATCCAAATAATTTATTGCTCAAAAAATGGACACATAAACATGTTCAAAACACACGCCCTCATACACATACATCAAATATGAGTATATATACTATATAAGTTCAGAGAGTTATAATTCCATTTGAAAGCAACTTGTATGTTGCTTAAATGAAAATATGGGCACTAAGTTTAAGCTAAGCCTATGGTTTGTTTAATTAATCATAACCAAGAAAAGCAATAAAGAGCAATTCCATATAAATATATTTGAGAGATGCAAAAAACTATAGAAATATACAAGATACACATCTAACTACTGTATTTAAATTGACTCATTTATTTATCTCTTAAATCTGCAAGAACAAGAAAGTATTTCAAATGCAACTTAACAATCTATTCGTATTTACCAACTTTAAAATCCTTACTATGCAAATTGTATTATTTCCTAACAGTTGTTAAATAAAACTTAAATACACTTACTGTTTCTCCAAATCAAAACTCTTTCACAAACTTTTTCTAATAAGGCACTTATTTCTACATTGACAAGAAAATAGAAAAAAAGTAAAATAAAAGATAAAAAAAGGGAAAATTTAGTATTTCTAGAGTAAAATTGGAAAGGAATGAAATTTACACTCAAGTCATTATCACCCTCCATATTATGCTCATAGTTCCTGTCTAAAAGAAGAAAAAAATAAACATAAAACTTTCAATTAGGTTGTGGATATCCTTCGACAAGAAATTTTTTTTATAAAGATCATAATTTCAACTCAAATTAAATATTAAATAAAAAAATTAAAAAAAAATAATAATACTTGGTGAGATTGACAATGAAAAAAAGATTTTTTTTGTTTGTTTTACAAACCTGCACATATTTTCTGTCAAGATCTCCTCTGTGGCAACTCAAATCTACTTAGGATGATTAAAAAATTAAAAAAAATCTACCTCCATGAGATGTGAGATCCATATAAAAAAAAAAGAAAAAAAAATTCAGGCAAAAAAATGGAAAAAATGAGAAGAAAAAAAAAAACACAAAACTTTTAGTTAGGCTGTGCATATCCTTCGACAAGAAAAAATAAATTATAAAGATCATAATAACTCAAACTAAATATTGAATAAACAAACAACATAAAAAAAAAAAAAAAGAATACTCGGGAGATTGTCGATGAAAAAAATTATTTTTTTCTTTTACAAACCCGAATATATTTTTTGTCAAGATATCCTCTATGGCAACTCAGATCTACCTGCGATGATTAAAAATAAATAAAAAATCTTTCTCCATGAGATGCGAGATCCATATTAAAAAAAAGAAAAAGAAAAAATCTTTCAAACAAATAAATGGAAAAAATGAGAAATTACAAAAACCAAAAAGAATAGAAATATACTGACAATAATATTCATTGTAGAAGAGGATGAGTAAGTAGTTTGACGGTCTCTGGGGCAAGATTCGGGATGTAGTGGAAGGAGAAATCACGGAATTTTCATGGTGGAAGGAAGGATAGAGGATTTTCAGTGTTTGTTGATAGAGAAAAAGAGAGGGGAAGGGAGAAGAGATTTGATGCAAAAAAGATGATGTGATAGAAGTCGCGTAGAAAAAAAAATTATGCATGTGAGAATTCCTCAAGATGTAAGTATGAGAATTACAACTCTATCCCCACATAATTTAGTAGTTTGTCCATTTTGTCCTCAAACCGGACCAAAAAATTGAACAATTCACGTGAGCAGCATGTGCTCCATTTTAGCAGGAAAAGCTGGACCAAAAAAAAAGTGGCAAAGTGCCTAGGCTCTTTATCTGTTTAGGTTTGATAAACTTGTTGGGTGGTTCCGCCACAAAAAGGATAAAATTGGCTAAAAATTTTAAGTCAAAGTATTGATTCAGTTAAAATAAAAGATGAGGAGCTAATTTTGCTAAAGTAAAAAAGTTGGATGACTAAATTGACCATTTCTCGAAATGAAAATTGCCATGCACTTTCCTTTTTCTCTTGAATTGTCGTTTTTTCAATGGTATGTAACTTTTGGGCCAAAAATTGCCTCTTGGTTCTGGTGGGTAAAAACACATTACCTGTCAAGAAAGACACAACTTACTCAAAGTGTAATTTTTTAGGCTAAAAATTACCTTTTTATTCTAGTGGGCATAATAAAATTACCTAAACAAGAAAGATTTACTTACTAAAAAAGCCTAACTAGAATTCTAAACTCAATTATAAGAAGGCATGTCAGGTACGTTATATGTACAAAAAAATAATTATCGGGCATATTTTCTCTTCAAACAGACTCCTTTAATTTTTTTTATAGATTTTTTTCATCTACATTCCTACGGCTCATTAATATGACTTTTGGTAAGAGAAAAAGACAAGAACAAGATAATCAGAGCCTGAAATTCAAAATATTAAAGAAGATTCAAGTGATGAAGCCGTTGAAGAAATTAATTTGTCAAGTAATCAATCTCAATAGTCAAAAAGAGATGACATATTGCAACCAAGTAACAAGTTGAAACCACTCGTAAGCGAGGTCATATACATGGGTACTGCGCAAGGCAAAAACATTGGACGAGCAAAGATATGGCTATGCAATCATTATAAGACCCAACATACTTGTACTTATACTAGAATTCATTATTATTTATTTGGTCCTCCACTGGGAAAAAAAGCAGACATTGCAAGATGTAGTGCTATGTTAAAAGATAGGGCTACATATGAGAAATTAGAAAAAAAAAAGAAGGTAGATGCTCCTGAAAAATCTAGTGTCCCCTTATCCTTGAAAAATTCAACACTAATCAAATCACATAAATTATCTACTAAACCCATTGAGGATTTTTTTTGCAATAATGGAGAGGTATGGTTGACATAAAAATATGTGCTAATGGAATACCATTTAATGTATTAAGAAACTCTCAATTTCATTAGATAGTGTCAGCAATAAATAGAGATCCTAAAGGTTATAAGGCACATTCCTACGATAAGGCAAGAACTACTTTGTTAGGTGAATACAAAAGAAACATTTAGAAGGATTTAATTCCTGTCAAGGATACTTGATACACATAGGGTGTTTCTATAGTTTCTGATGCATGGACCAATTGCAAAAAATCAAACTTTGATCAATGTTATTGCAACAAATAGTAGGGAACAAAGTTTTTGTATGCAGAAGATTTTTCTGGGATTGAAAAAATAAGAAAAAATATTGCTGAATTTTTGCTAAAAGCTATCGAAGAGGTGGGTGCTTATAATATTCTTTAGATCGTGACGGATATGTTGCTAATTGCAAACTTGAGTAAGAAAACTGAAAGCGTACGTGTAACTTTTTTTCAATCCCATGCATAATTTTGAAAAAGAGTTCAAGATTTTGCAATTTTCTAAATAGCTTGAAGAAACATACCGGATGGGTAAAGAGATTGTCAAATATTTTGTCAACCATTCACATGCTTCAGCTATATTTAGAGCAAATTCTAGGTTAGAACTTTTGAAAGTTGCCAAGACTCGTTTTGCTTCACATTATATTTTATTGAAGCGACCTACTGATTGTAGAGAACTTTTAACAACTACAGTTGTTCTTAGAACTTGAAAACATTGGGTGAAACATGGAGATCAAAAAGCGAAAATTATGGATTCTTTAGTTGCTAAAACCATATCTAGTGAAGATTTTTAGGATGAGGTGAATAATATATTAACTATCACAAAACCAATTTATTTGTTGATAAAGTTTTGTGATAGTGAACGACCTAAAATATGAGAGATTTATGAAAGGATGGATACAATGCTTGGAGAATTAAAAGACATCATAAAGGATAACAGGTAAATTATACTTTATGTTTAGTGCATTTATTTATATTATATATTGAGCACTAATCTATATTGGGTACATATTAAAAGTTTGTTGACCGTTGTAAAATATTAATAGTGTTAATAATGTATAATTCACAATACTTAATATTATATAAAAATGCTATACCTTTTTTTTTTTGGTAAATATAAATTAATGTCAAAAAATATATGAAACAAAAGTTATAGTAAAAATACATTTTTTTGCTCTATGATAAACTTTTATTTTTCGTAAGTCTATGATAAACATATAGATTCGGATTTTTCACATTATTCACATATATACTAATATCTTTAACTTTTTAGGCATTGGGATTAGTTATGACCACGGTTTAGGAACTGCCAATTCTGGTTCTAAGAGAAGCCGGAACCGAACTAGGGGAAGTCGGTTTCAGTTCCTGTTGTAGAACAGTTCTGGCCAATTTCACTGTTAGTATGTTTCAGTTCCTGTTCTAGAACCAGAAGTTCTGGCCAATTTCACTGGTTCTATAATTCAACTGTATACGAGACAAAATGAAATTGGCCAGAAAAACTGTTTTTAAAATCTTGGAAATTATAATAGTAAAAAAAATTAACACTTTTATTAACAATGAGAAATAAAAAAATACATTTTATTTATATTTTTTTGAAAAAATTTACACTATTGCATTATTTATTGAACCATTAAAAATTAGAGTAAAGATACATTTTAAAAAATCCATATTTTTTGAGAGTATTTGGGAGAATTAGAGAGGAATAGATAGATTGAGAGAATTGTGTGGTGAAAATTTCCCTACCAGGGGATATTTATAGGTAAAATGATAGGAGAAGAATTATAATCCATTTTTCTTTTTTTAAAAAAAAAAAATTTATTTCAATACTCGAAACGCCATACTTTGGTTGCAAAAATGGAGAACGGCGTGTTCATGGTTCCAGTTCTAGAAACTGTCAATAAAGGTTCCAGTTCCGGTTCTGAAACCAAAACTGTGGCTACCTCTAATTGGGATTGCTATGAAAAAATGGAAGAGATTGTGATAGGAAATGTGCAAAGTTGAATATACCTACACATTGCTTTGGATTTGCACTCATACCTGCGATTTTATAATCATGAGTATCTCACTTTACCTGCACCAAGAGGCATGGCTAGAAAGGCTCTAAACAAAGACAAAGAGATTATTAGTGGAGTGATGCAAGCATTTGAAAAAATAACATATTGTGCTATTGAAACGTCTCTAATTTTAATAGAACAATTTGTTACTTATATTCATGTAAATGGTTATATGTTACGATTGCAGCACAAATCGATGTCGTAACAATGGATGTAATTAATTGGCGGGCTACACATGGATCAGAAACTTTGGAGTTGGCTGATATTGCTAGAAAGGTCTTATCTTAGCCAACTACAAGTTCATCTGCCGAAAGGAATTGGAGCATCTATTTATATATTCTTAGTGTTAAAAAAAATAAATTCAATACTGCTAGAGCTAACAAATTAGTATTTATCCATTCAAATCTTCGTCTATAATATCGTTTTATTGAAAGTTACAATAATGATCCGTATAAAAAATGGGATGTTGAGTCGAAGGCTACTTGTATAAATAATTAATCTAGTATTAGATTGGAAGAGATGAGGTTGAACTCTTTGGAGGGTGATTATGTAGACAACTCAAGTCACCCTAGAAGAAAAAGTATAGATGCATCCTTTTCTACTCCAACTCCAACTTTAGTATCTCTAAAGGAGATTCCTTATCTACTAGCTCTCAAGTTCGTGGACTACAACAAACTTAAATTTTTAGATTCACATCAAGTGAGAGTGTTAAAGGAAAGAAAAGAAAGTAGATTAGACAATTATTAATTGATTCCGTTTTTGTACCCGTATCGCGTACTACAACGAATTGTGCAATACTGGGCAAAATACATTTTAGGCTTCAAGGTATAGATTATGAAAATGTTCAATACATGAACAAAATAAAATAATAGGGTGGATTGATTCATGTCTCGGAATTGGAATTGGTATTGGAATTATATATGATAAAATCAGTGTAAGTACAGACCACTGGTATCTTTATAATAACTAGCATTTGATAGTATACAAATTAGAAGTTTCATTTTAAGCTTCTTATGCCTTTTTTCTAATTTTCTTCACTTTCCAGACTCTTGCTTTGTCCTGCCTTACTAACCGCTGCTGCCATCACAACTACTACCAAGCAACACCATAAATCACAGATGGTCTAACAGATTTTTATTTTAAGTTGCCAAATCAAATTTAGGAATTTGCCAAACACCACCCCATCCCCATCCTTAATTAGGCTTATCAATGGGTCGAATTATCAGATTATCGTATCATGTAAAATGTGACTTATTTCTTATCATGTCGTGTCATGTGAAACCCATTTCTTATTATGTCGTGTTCGTGTCTGACTCATTTACTATTGATAGAAAGTATCAGCTTATCTGACAAAGTATATAACTTGTGATCTATTTGAATTAAAATCTCAAATTTAATTATTTAATTACTTAAACAATTATTAATGCTAACCTTGTTATCATATAATTTAAAATACATAATTAAAAATATTAAATTTTTTTAGATAATATTTAAAATAATTATTATGTTTGATTTAATAATATAATATTAAATCTATTATTCAAAATCTTAAAGTATACTATATTAAATTATAATAAAGAACAAATTTCAACAAAATCTGTTCATACAGTAATTTAAAGGGTTATCATGTTAACTAATGGGTTGACCCAACCCAACCCATTTAATTTCGTATCATAAACAGGTTGACCCAATAATAACCTGATAAATTTCGAGTCGTGTCATAACCTATTAATTTTGTATCGTATTCGTGTTGTGTTATCGAGTCATGTCAGAAATTGCTAGCCCTATCTCCAACCCAAAAAAACAAATTTGGTAGGGAATGAGAAATTCTCAACTTTTCATGAATATTCATACCTACTATCTAAGCAACAAGTGTAAGGGCATCATATTTGTATATGATTCCTATCAAAATGACCAAATATATAAATAAGCTAATATAAATATTAAATATGAGAAACTTTCACTATATTATTAATAGTTTTACGAAGCATTAGTTTAGTTCAAATCGTTGAAGAAAAACTATTTTGTCTTTTGGACCATTTAACAAACATCTACAATATAAAATATCTTTTAACCATTTCCATACCCGATAACTAAAAAATCACAAAATGCATTTCAATATTCCTAGCTACTCTACGTCTGACAATTACAAACACTAAATGTGTATATTGAATCCTCTATATTCTTAAGTACCGTAATAAGCATAGGCTTAAAAAAACTCTATAGACTCTTATGAGATATACTTGGTCAGAAGGTATAGGAATCAGGTATTGGATATTTCCAATTTTTTAATTCTTTTTTAAAAAAAACACCTCTAAACCTGAAAATATCAGGATTCATACATAAAGACTAAAACTTGAAACAAAACAAAAAGGTCTCCAAAAGCAATACAACCATATATACATATAGAGAGAGTAAGAGAGAGAAAGAAAGAGAAAGAGAGAGAGAGAAGAAGAAGAAGAAGAGGAGGAGAAAAGGAAAAACTAGCTGCTTTTATATATATTACCTCTTTAGACTTCATGTTACGATGATTCTTGTGGAATGGGGTTAGGAGAGATTAAGGGATAACCGCATTGGCTTTAGAGAAATTAGGGCTTTCTTTTGGAAATTTTTTTGGTTAAGAGAATTTATATTGTAAGAAAAGAAAAGCGAAAGAATCAAAAGATGAAAATACCACTGGGTGCTGGTTATGAACTTATGATCTTCTTTTAATTAGAGGCGTGAACGACTAGAGTTGAGTTGAGCTCGAATCTTGATATGTTTGAGCTTGAGCTCGACACATTTACAAGAGTTGAATTTCGAGTTCAAACTCCATCGAACAATTCATTTAGAGTTTGAGTATGAACTCGTCAAAATATGATAAGCTCAAGCTTGACTCATGTAGGCTTGACTTATAATTTAATTATATATTTTCTATTGATAGAAGGTAAATTTAAAAGTATGTAAAATTTCTTAACTATACTTGTAATTGTGCGTACAAATAAAAAATAGATATTATATATACGGAGTTTGATTAGGTTCAACAAACTCACAAGCCGATACCAAACCGAGCTGAGCATTTGATCGAACTGTTTGCTAGCGACTTACGAAAAGTTTGATTTGTGCAAATCCAAAGCAATGGTGTAGGTACTGTCTCTTATACACATTTATTTTTTGAACCAAAATGCATATTAACTACTTTCTCTTCAGGATGTAAACGGCTAAATAAGTTAAACAAATCAAATATTTGAGTGTTTAAACTTTTTTTATTATTTTAACAAATTTATATGTGTTGATTACTTTTTATGTTTTGAGTCAAAGTTAAATGACCTTTTATCGAATTGAGTTATAAGAGAAGTCGAAGAGTATACAAATTTTTACATGTAAATTGAAAATTTAAACTTATCAAATGGGTTGAAATGAATTAAAAAATTTAACAAACGCTAATCTTGTTGATTACTGACAAACCAAGCTTAAAAGAATTCTTACTAATCTGCATTCAATTCGAGTATCGAGTAATTTGATTTTTTTACAACACTCCTCCCCCTGCTTCAATTCATATGTTACCTTTGATTGGTACATAATGATTAAGAAAGTTATGGAATTGTCTTAATTTGTGTAAAGAAAGTAATTCAAATTGACTAACTTATACTTCTATATTAATATAAGAAACTAGATAATCATGTCTTTATTAATGTCCATTGTGTTTTTAACTTTCTCCATTTATACGAGTTTACATTTTTTGCTTAAACCAACTCATAATACATATTGAATAAAAAACTACTCGATCAATAGTTTTTGGAAAACGAAAGAACATTGAAATGTTGGGTGTTGGTATTGGAATTACCGTTAATTTACCATAGAATTAAAAGGGAGAGATAGGTGATGAAAAGACAATATATTTGCTTTTGTGATAAGGGCAAAGCTGGAAAAAAATATAATACTTTATTGATTTTTAAAGCAACAGATAATTTGACATAAAAAAATTATTTAAAATAACAAATAAAAAAGAAACGAAGAGCATATTAGTTTATTAAGGTGTAATTTGGAGGAACTTTTTCTTTCTTGGAGTTGAGGGAAACAGAGAGAAATAAAGTGAAATGGGAGATCAAATAGTTGAAAAAATCTCTCTTCAAAATTCGAACCAGGAGAGAATGAAGAAAAAGTGAACTAAAGGCAATGTGTTTTTTTAAATAATAGTTTGTAATAATTTTTTTATCACGTTCTTTAATCAAATATCACATCTTAAAAGTCGATATAATACTTCTTTCAAATAATATTTTAAATAATATTTGTTCAAGTCCTATTTTAATATTTTACTTGGAGAAACTTAAAAATTATACTTATTCAAGTTCAAAAGGATTCCATATGTATATCAAATTCTTTTCTTTCTTAATGAAAAAAACTTAATTGTATGTTTCTACTCTCATAACTTATCTTTTTATTCATGTATTTTCATCTAAACTCCCAAACATGGCCGAAAAGATTTTGTATCAAGTCTTATCTTTGAGTTAATTGTGTCCTGCTGGTATGTAGATTTGCATGTTGTAATTTACCTAGATATTATTTTGGCAAAAAAAAAAAAAAACACTTAGAGGCAGAAAATTAACCCATTTTGCATTCTAAGTAATTCTAATGAATTCTCTAGTATTTTGATCTATTAATTGTGTAAAATTGCATCCTTATATTATTCAATCGAGTAATTAACGTAGTTAGGTTATCTATATTAGATATATCTTGAGTCATTAATCTATAAAGATAATTTTTTATTTTTTTTAAAAGACAATTTACCTTAAATGTGACAATAGAGGTTAATGGTATTCTTCCTACATATATAGTTCAAGATAAAAATTGTTAGGATAAATTTTAAAGGAACATGTTTAATAAAGATAAAGGTTTTAGGACAAATTCTCTTATGATGAGTCATGAATGTCGAACAACTACCTAGTAATTGTAAGGATTATATGGTTTGGGGAACCATTTGATATAATTGATAGTCCATGAAGCAACATCTCCTCCATCCCACGTAAATTCTTGTATATAGATGCATATATAAATAAGTTTTCTTCTACCCAAATATGTCATTATATACCTCGAAAATGTACCATGGAAGAATCCTAGAAAACTTTCGACCTAGAAGACCATAGGTGCAAAGATGATGCGACCTATCAGACTTTTTTCTGCAAATGAAGATATATCTAGGCGGTATAAATTTAAGGGATAATTTCATAAATCTCCCCATGTTTAGTACTTCTGAACTTTTAAAAATGTCATTTATCTCCCTTTTTTTCATAAAGGGCATAAATCTTTATTATCAAATAGTATGAAAAGACATTTATGCCCTCACTACTTTAGCCATATAACTAAAAGGGTACTTTCAAAAACCTTCCCTAAGATATTTTAATACTTTTACTTTGCACACTTTAGGTTCCTAATAAATTTTTTAGTCAACTAATTATTACAAAAAAATGTGTGTGCTAATGTGTTTGTGTTTGTCTAACTAAGAAAAATTTAAACACTTAAAAAATATAATTATATATTTTATTTGAGAAATCAAAAACTTATACATCGGGAAAAATTAAACAAGTTGTTTAAAATTTTGTGCTCAAAAGTTCATTTTAGAAAATACATTGCATATTATAATGAAAATATTATTTGTATTTTGTTCAATAAATGACAACTTATAAACTTTTACCAAAAATTTGTCAATAACAAAATTTTGCATTATAATTTATTAAAAATTTGTCGACCCTTCTTAAATGATTGAACAAAAACTAAAGCATAATTTTGTCAATATTATTTGGTAAAAAACATGAAAAGTTACAACATAATGCTATTCATTAATAATTATATTTACACCACCCAATTTTTTTTCTCCAACTACTTTAATAAATTAAAATTTTGTTACTTGGAGTAAAAATGGAATGAAATTGCTTTCTCTCCCCTTTAAATCAATTTTTTAAACATTTGGGTTGACAATGTTACAACAAAAATTAAATTAGAGGATGCAAGTGATATTCTTTAAAAGTTTAAAAGTGTTAAGTAGGATACTAACATAAATTTTAGGGGAGGTTTATGAAATTATCCCTAAATTTAACTGTATGATTTCAAATTGACATATTTGATTGCTTGATAATATTAAATTTTTATAGTACATTGTGAATTGTAATTGCAGTTTTTTCTTCAAAAAGTTTATGGAAGTAGATAGTATGATACTCCTATGAAAGTTTTTTGTCATATTACATATTTATTTCCATAGAAGGAACCATTTCTTTGTTAAAGAAACTTCAAAAACTAAATTGACTTGACATCCAACTTTACTTTGATGCTTGTAATTTCACTACTACCCTTTTTCTGTAATAAAAGGTGGATTGTCTATATTTAATTAAACTTAGGAGGAAAATAATAAAAAGGAATTTAATTATCTTGTGAAAGTCACTATATTTAAGATAATTATGATAAATATATCATCATGTGTTAATGAAAAATAAAATCGGACGGGGACTGAACGCGTACAGGGAATCATCGTCTTGAATCATAATAGTATAGATTATTTGCGACACACCACGTACATGGGAGGACAATAAAGGAATACTTTAAGCAACATAATCATGTTGCATATGTGAAAATACAAATCGTTTTAGAATTGCTTTTTACACTTTATTGCCTGTAATATTCTTCTTTTTGAAAAGCTAAATTTCACACAGCACTGATGATGAAACATTTGTATATTTTGTAATTTTATCTTCCATGTGTCGGTGTGTTTGGATAAAATTTGTGGATTATTGCTTCAATGAATCAAAAAATTATTGAAGAACTCTTTTTGCTGCCAATTAATCTTTTGCTTTTTCATGTAATTTTACGAGTAAATTGTAATTGACCCTAAAATTATACGAGGACAATTTAATATTTTTGTGTCACCCTTTAACAGATGACTTTAACGATTAGTTAGTGGCGACTAGATGTATATAAATTTTTTTCCATTTACATGGGGACAAAAGTGTAATTAACCCTAAGTTAAAAGGCAATGATATTGCCACTCTAAAAATCTTAATGCCATGACTAAACTAGCTTCGTGTCTCAATGATTCCACCACCACTTACCTTCTCCTCGTTAGCCCTTTCTTTCCTCCTCCCACCGCCATCATCACCACTGCTCCATACCTTCACTCTCTCTTCTCACTGGAAGAGCCCAAGTCGTCTTGTGTTCTCGACTATCATCCTCGCTTCTTTCTTTTAATTAACAAAATTCTACACAAAACACAAATTTTTGTCTTTTTTTTTCTTTTTCAAAAACCCATTATTTTATTGACAACTCAACGCCTAAAAGACCCAATAATTTATTGAAAAAAATGAACTAAGAAAATAAGGAGAAAAGGGGGAGAGTTCAAAAGCAAAATCCAGAAAATAAAAATAAAAAGGAACTAAACTTTATACTTTAAGAAGCTTCTTTAATTCTTAAATAAATCTGAAAAAAAAGTAAAACTAATCAAACTAAAAGAAAGATTCACTCAATTGTTCATTTTTCTGTTGAAAATATTTGGAAAAAAAGAGAAAATTAAGAGTGTGTTTAGGAATTTGGGATGGAAAGAAAGAGAAAGTTTAAGTTAAGAAAGAAAAGAAAAAAGAGAGAGAATCATAGTTTTCTTTCATGCTATTTGGAACTTTGGAATTATGAAAATGAATAAATTTACAAGTTTGTTTAAATATCTTGTTATGTATTTTGGGGGTAAAATCAGCATTAACAGAAAGTTTTAAATAACAACTTTAACTTTCTTTCAATTTTTTTTTTCATATTTAGAAGGAAATTCTTTTAAGTTATTTATCCTCCAATTTCTTCTAAGTCTTTTTCTTTTTTTTTTTTACTTAAAACTCACAAACAAAAGAAAATATCACACTTTTCTTTCTCTACACTAATGAGACCCTACAAGAAGTCTATTAGAATCGGCTCTTTCTCTTCTTTTCTTTCCAAATCCCAACTTTCAAACTAAGCTTAAAGGAAGAATAAAAAAACAAAACATGGAGGTATGTAAAGGTGAGATTGGAAAAATTATGAAAAAATTAATAATTTTCATTTTTCTATAAATAAAAAACAAAATAAGGATGCGAAGATTGAAAGATTGAATTTTGAGTATTTTGGTGGGTGATAAGAAAATGATGGCGAGGTCAAAGGGAAGATTGGCTGATGGTTCTTGGAGGAGCATGGCTATGGAGTAGCGTCAGACGGACTGGAAGGAGGGTATAAAGGGTCAGCTGATGTTTGACAAATGCGGTAGAAATAAATGGGTAGTGCCTGCAAAATTTGGCTGGTATGATTTTAAAGGTAATCTTGACATTATGGTAAATATGGCTGTGTCTCTGTAACATTTAATGATATACCAGACAGAAAGGCACCTTAATGAGTCTGCAAGACAGTATAATTACAAAAAATCTCAAAAATAATATTCTCTTATTTTTAAAAAAAAAAATAACTAGTGAAAATCTTAAAAAGAATTATTTAAAAAAAATTAAAAGATAATATTGTTAGTAGATATGAAAGGTGAGAGGAAGTTATGGGAGGGTTACTAGGGGTATATATTGATAAAACAAATAATGACATCAAATCAAATCCTTCCTCATACTTTATATATAGTATAAATGTTGTGGCAATATCATTAGCCTTAGTTAAAGAGCAAAATGCACGATTGATTAGCATACTATTAAGTTGTTGCATAAAAGATAATTGAACTATTTATTTTACAAATTTGATCACTGAACTACTTTAAATATGTGTATGCAGTCACATGCAACATACATTTAAGGTAGTTTAATAACCAAATTTATAAAATAAATAGTTCAGTGACTCCAGACACACACTTAAGGTAATTTAGTAACCAAATTCATAAAATAAATAGTTTAGTGACTCCAAACACACATTTAAGGTAATTCAATGGCTCCAAACACACACTTGAGGTCATAATTCAGTAATCAAATTTATAAAATAAATAATTCAATGAATATGTTTGTAATAACCTAATAGTTTGGTGATCATTCAATTAGTAAAAAGATGGAAAAGAATTTAGGAAAGTGTATATTATAGGACTAAAGGTCATATGAGACTTTTATGTGGATATGATCTATGCAATAGTGCATCAGAATTAAAGGATTCATAGCATAATACCGTAGAATGAGTCATATTAAAATTTTCCGTAGAATCATTAGTTTCAGTAAAACTTAATTTTGAAAATAATTTTGGCTGTACATCTTTTTTATTGATTTTGATCTTGGCAGGGACACAACTTGCACCATTCATTTTGAGCTTACTGCCTAACACCCTTTATTCAAAAGACACTGGGCACTCAATTTTCACACGTTCAAGCCAAAAAAAGCTTGAAGACAGATCCACCTAATTAACATGTGAATTTGATCGGTAGGTCTTAGAAATACACTAAAGAAACCAAATACTTAGTGCGTATTGAGTAGAGATGTCTCACTATAGATTAGACCTTTAATAACTTTCTTTTTTCTCGATTGTTTTTTCAGTTAAAAATAACACATGCTGCACTATTTGATTGAAGGCACAAACATTATAAATAGACCTACCTAGGCGCAATTAGCAAAAGCACCTTTGCAATTCACCACTCTGTGTTGTGTGTGTGACAATTGACAAGATGAGGAGTTTCATGCGCTTCTTTACAATAGTGTTTCTGTTCACGGTGCTTTCTATGTCCTCTGGTATGTAACTTTCTTTTATATCCTTTGTTTGATACAATAATTTTCAAGACAATATTTTCTCCATTAATATTTTTTAGGGTTCTTATTTTATACCAAGTCCAACCATATTCTCTAGCCTTTTTAATACAGGCATATAAAGTTTTTGATCGTGACCTAATTGTTAGTAATGCCTTTTGATTATGAGAAATATGCTTTCATAAATTGTTAGATCCTAGAACTTATTGAATGCTTTATACACATCTAGATGTGTATAAGAGACAGATATAAAGGAATATTTGACAAAATTAATGACGTTTTACAAAATTCATTAAAAAATAAAATGAAAGTCTGACCGATTATACAAAATGTTGGTCTCTTATAAAGACATTAAGATGTTGTGTATGGAGAGAATTGAATGTCTCTTATACACATTAACAAATTTTGTGATAATTTAATAATTTTGTCATATATTGAATTTATACAATGTATTGTAATGTATTGTATCCTTTTAACTTTTAGATGTTGGACCTGGTTGTTAAAGATGTCAAATTCAAATAAGGAAATTACGTATCATGAATATGCTGATGCAAATTTTAATATGTAATTTATCTATATTATATCATGTAAGAGTTGCTCTTTTATATCTGTGATATCATTTAATATTATTTCTACTATATCCCTCTTAATTGAATAGTTTTACAACATTTACTTTTTTCTTATACATGATTATTTCTTCAAAAATTTTTCTCAAATTCTTTTCAAAATTTTAAAATATGGTTTTTTATAAGCACACACATAGAATGTACAATAATCACTAGTACTAATAATTAGTCACTTACCACGATTAACTATTTGACATGGCATGAGGGGTGCGTGGCCTATTGAAATGTATTTTCATTTCAAATTAACTATCGTGCGAGGAAAAGTTTTAACATTTGAAAAATTTTATGATCCGTTAATGTACTAAACTTTTATTTTTTGAATATATATACAGTACAATACACTATATATTGCTTATTACATATTATGGTCAAGCTAGATGCAAATATAAAAGGAAAAAAAAAGTGTTCTTCTAAAATTAATTTCGTATGATATATCTTGATTCATTTATTCAGATACGGGACCAATGGTGCTGGCAGAGGCAAGAACGTGCGAGTCTCAAAGCCACCGTTTCAAAGGAACTTGTTTCAGGAAGGGCAACTGTGCTGCTGTTTGCCAGACAGAAGGATTTCATGGTGGCGATTGCAGGGGTTTCCGTCGCCGATGTTTCTGCACTAAACATTGCTAAATGCTGCTGCTGCTACTACTATATGAGGAGTTCTTTTCCCTTGTGAAAGTGTTTTGTCTTCACTGTCTTTCCTCTGTTGTTTGTGCGTGTGCGCTGTCGTGCCCCCACTGTTTGTCGAAATAAGAATATGACCAGATAAATGAAACTTTTATCTGTCTCTGAAAGAACACGTCGACTCATTAGGCTTGCTCTTTCTACCTGTTGTAATATGCATTTATGTTATTATCCAAGTTATTCAATCTATTTAATATCAATGCATCTCAACATCACTAAGTAGGTACCGATGCAGAAATGAAAGTTTAGGGACAAAAGTATATGAGAACGGATCGGATCCGATCCAGAATTCCTATTATAATTGATGAAGGTTGATACATTTGATTTGATGTGAGGTAAAGGAGAAGAAAGGAATGTAGAGAGAAAATATATGAATGTAGCCCGTAGGCTCTGTATTTATTGTATATTACTTGACCGTTTTGGGTTTCTTGTCTTTGTTTACATGTTATTCATCTAGTATTTATAAGTAGAGATTCCCGCCTCTAGATTTGGATCCTCTGACCTATAGGAGGTCTGACTGCTTATCGAGTATGTCTGATCATCCTTGTAATGGGTATATATTAGCGACAATGCTGTCTTACAAGAATATTCCTCATAGGGGTTATAGAATACGAGTCACTATTTTATAAGGTGAACATTTCATGTATCATCAATAGTCAATAACCTTACCTTGCATTTTTTCCACGAGACAAAAGCTTGGACCTATAACCTCCATGTCATGTGGCTGAGAAATATTTTTCCAAAATATAACTATAAGAAATAATATTTAAATAGTAACATCGACTTTTTATTAATTAAAATTCTATTAATGATTTATTTTTTAAAGAAAGAATAAATTATTTTGGGACATTGTTAACTTAATTGAATAATTTATTAACACCCTAACAGTTAATGGCATAAAACTTTTATCCTTTGCTAATTATTATCAAAAAGAAAAAAAAACTTAATTTGTTAATTATTAACATAGAGACATTAACCTGTAATTTACACTCATATTACTAAAATATGTTAGACTTGTAACTAATAAATGATTCAAAATAATGTCTTAGACAAACAATAGATCATAAATTCTTTTAGTAGAATAAAACAATGGAAGAACAATATATTAACTTATTTTATTTTAAAGTAAAGCTATGGATACCAAAAATTTACTATTAAAACAATCAATCATTCAGAAATAAATGATGTTTCATCAAGACTAAGTTGATATTTCAACATGAATAAGTAATTTGTTATGTATGGATGATGAGATTCATTTGATACAGAGCCAATTCTAGTACACTTATTGGAGGGTTCAATTGGCGTGCATCCAATAGAAATTGAACCTACAAATTCGTCAATTATGAGTTGGGCACTTTAACATTCAGCCATGGATGCTAATAAACAATTTACATAAAAAAGGATAATAATGAAAAAAAGAACTTACTTTCTACTATAATTGAGGATGATACACATGTTTAAAGATGAGATTAAAAGAACTATAGAGATAATATAGAAATTATTGTTGCAAAAATATCTTGAAATAGTTAAATCATATTATGATTTTGATTAAGTTTGTTTATATATTAGTAGTTATTTTTGTTTTTCCATAATTGTATATGTCTATATTTAGGAGTTTAAAACAATTTTGTAAGGTTATAACTAAAGTTTTAAAAACTTCAAAGTGGAAAAATATGAAAAAATAAAAAATAAAAGTTTGGATACAACAATATTTAAAAGAAAAAATTTTGGGAGCAAGTATTCTACTTTTTAATTCCCAACCCTTATAAACACACATAACCTACATAGATCACCAAATATTCTGGAAGCACGGCCGCCACCTCCTACCTCCTCCCCAATGGTTTGCCCATGTCACTAATGTATCTTTAGATAGGTAAAATAATGAATGAAATCTAATCAATTAGACAAAATTAAAAGGTTGAAGATTTAATAAAATTATTAACAAATAATCTTAAATTATGGTCTTATAAATTATTTTTCATTAAATATATGCCCTCAATCTCGTTACTTTTGTGGTACATTTCTTTTTCCCTGCTTTTGGTTTTCTTAATAATATAGTTAACAATAATTTGTGGGGTTTTAATTAGATTGTGATATCGTGTCTTCCGATTGCATGAAAGACGAGAAAGACATTTACTATTCAAAAAAAATAGAGTACTAGAAAAAGAAAACGAACAGACATGACGTTTTTTCATGTTGTTATTTGATGGTGGTGCACTTGTAAGTCGTAATATTCATGAAATTCAAGTCTTTCTCATTTCATCTGTTTGTAATTGTTGGAGTTGCCTCCAAAAATACTTTTGTTTGAAAGTTTTTGTTTCCCACCTTCTTTGTCCCTCCTTTGTGAAAGCTATTTGTCCCACCTTAAAAATTTGTGGTGGATTTCTTCATCTTATATTTGTTTTGTAGTTTGTCTTTTATCAACACTAGTCAAGAAGTTAGACTATGCATGTTGGTAGTTTGGGAAATTTTCTTATACCACATGCGTAACCACTTGGCCCGCATGGTAAGGTGTGGTGCATGTGTGAACTACTAGAGTTTACTTTTCGAACATTTTTTCTTCCTATATTTTTAGTTTGTTAGAGTTTTTATCTGTCTTTACTTAATAGCTCGTAAGGTACCTGATTTTGGTATTCACACTGGTATTGAGTTAAGAAACCATTTCGTTCTTATTTTTTCTCCCAAAATATTCCAGTTGCTCTCGAACTCTAGCTAAATTGTTCAATTTAAATAGAGTCCTTGAGGTCTTCTTCCAAACACAACGAGAGCTCTTCTCCTTCTGCTTCCTTTTCCTTATTTTCTTCCTTTGTACTGAATAGTCTTGTGATAGGCTCAAAATCTTGTTAGCAAGTACATGCGACTGAGGCTGCCGTTGAATCCTAGAGAGAAACAGTCCATTGATCCCATTTGCATTGGTAAATTAAAATCTCATGGGGGATGAAATCACTTTCAAGGACAATGATTACAGGCCTCGGCAATTCTGTTCCAATTTTGATTATTGTTTTTGTCCATTTATTTCAACAATCTTGAAAGTAATTTTCCTGTATTGTTGTAATGGCCAATGTTGGTGTTCTAACATGTCCAAATTACAACTGTTCGATGCCAAGAACTACAAATGCTGGTCCACTAAAAAGGTTTTGTTTTATCTGTAGATCCTCAAAGTGGATCACATCTTATTCGGAGATGATGCACCTACGGAATCCAATAGAGTTTAATTATACTAATGATAATCAAACCAATAGGAGTCACGTGTTGAATTTCATGACTGACACTTTGTTTGATATGTACCGCCTATATAATTCCGACAAAGAAATATGGGTGGCCGTTGAGAGGAAGTACAACTTTGAAGATGTTGGAAAGAAGAAATATATAGTTGACAAATTCTTGGATTTTAACATGGTGGACGACAAGCATATCACCAAGCAAATCCATGTGTTCCACAATATTATTCTGGACATCACTGAGGAGCTCATGAAAATAAATTATGCCTTCCAGATTGTTGCACACCACTCTGGAAAGACTATAGAAAAATGCTGAAACATGGAAAAATTGTTGTGATGCTTGACTAGGTGATATCTCATATCCAGATCGAGGAACGCAATCGTTAGAAGGACAAATCTGATATGGCTCATAAGTTTGCAACCAAGGTGAACCTAATGGATAGCAAGCCTGAAGGAACTTCTCAAAGGTTCAAAAGTAAATATCATGGATCCAAGAAAGGCTGAAACCACAAGGTCAGAACTAGAACAATCAAAATAGATAGTCAAGTAAGTTCAAAAACTTTAGTAAGATTAATAAAAAGTCTAAAAGACCTTGCTATACTTGTGGAGTTGTAGGTCACAAGACAAATAAGTGCAAATTTTACAAGGGACAAGAGTAGTAATCAGCCAAATAAGTGAACCTTACTAAAGGCAATGAGGTAATTATTGCTGTTGTTTCTGAAGCAATCTTGACTTGTAATATGACCGAATGGATTGTAGATACTGGAGTCACAAAGCATGTCACTGTTGACAAAAGTCACTTCCGTGAGTATGAATGAGTGAGTGATGGGAAGTAAGTCTTCCTTAAAGATGCTCATACTGTTTCAATTCTAGGCAAGGGAAAAATCCTTTTAACGCTTACCTCTAGAAAGTTTATTAGTACCTTTGACCAATGTGCTGCATGTTCCATCCATGAGAAGAAATTTAATTTCTGATTCTTTGCTTAATAAGGTTGCTATTAAACCTATTTTTGAGGGTAATAAGCTAATTTTGACTAGGAACAGGGATTTCGTGGAAAAGGTTTTTTGTTGTGGGGGTTTATTTGTATTTCATGCTACTTGCTATGGAATGAATAAGAATGGTACTTTCGCTTATATTATTGATTTTGTCAATATGTAGCATGCTAGATTAAGACATTTGAATATTGACTCCATAAGAAGAATGAAAAATACAAACTTGATTCCTAATCTGACTCATTATAAGCTCACAAAATATGAAATTTGTGTAGAGCTAAATATCATAAGGAGCCATTTAAATTTTTTGAAAGTACTAGCAGTCTTTTAGAATTAATTCATAGTTATTTTGGGGGTTTTAAAAATAATATGAGGAAAGGTGGAAAGAAATATTATGTCACATTTATTGATGATCTCAAGATACATAAAAATATTTCCACATTTTAAGTGAAAAATTTGAAACTGAAAATTGTACATTAAATTCAAAAAATGAATTAAAGATCTGTTAGAGAAAAAGATTAAAAGATTTAAATCTGATAGAGGAGATGAACATAATTCCATATTACTCAAGAATTTTTGTGAATAAAATGAAATAATTCATGAGACTACTTCACTTTACTCGCCTCAATCCAATGGAGGCTTCAGAAAGGAAAAATAGGACTCTTAAAGATATGATAGATGCAATGTTGATAAATTCTAGGTTACTTACTAACATCTAGAGTAAAGCTATTTTGTCTTCTTGTCATATTCTTAATAGAACAGCTCACAAGAAAATTTTATAGACATCTTATGAACTGTGGAAAGTTATGCTCCTAACCTTGGATATCTCAAAGTATGGGGATGTTTAGCTAAAGTAGGAATGCTAAAGTTTAAAATTAAGAAATAAAATTGGGACTAAAACTATTGATAGTGTCTTCATTGAGTATGTACATAATAGTGGTTGGTGGGCATAGGTTCTTGGTTTGTAGTCTAATCATGTGATGGAAACTAATTTTTGAAAATGTTTTCCCAATGAAAAAAAAATTCGGCAAAAACATTGTCTCAAGAATTTCAAGATTTAGAAGAATATAAAAATCAAGAAACTTAAGAATTGAGAAGAAGTAAAAGGGCAAAAGTGGAAACTAATTTTAGACCTAATTTTATAACTACTTTTATAAATGAAAAAGATCCAAAAATATATAAAGAATCAATGAATTCAATAGATACTAGTTTTTAGAATGATGCAGTTAAAAATAAATTTGAGTCCATAATAAATAATCACACCTAGGAATTAGTAGATTTTTCTAGAGGCTGTAAATCTATTGGTGTAAGTGGGTGTTTAGAAAGAAATTAATACTTAATGGGTCTATGTGATAAGTTTAAGGTAATAGGTTAGTGAGTATCAAGAAAATTACACAAAACCTTCATATTGTGTTATTTTGATACTCATTCACCTATTACAAGAATTACCACTATTAGGGTGCTTGTTGTTATTGCTTCTAAAAATCTGATTGTGTACCAAATGAATGTGAAATTTTTTTTTCTTTTCTGAATGGTGATTTAGACTAGAAAATATACTTGCATCAACCTGAAGGGTATGTTGTTGAAAAACAACAATATAAAATGTGTAGACATGTTAAATCCTTGTATGGTTTAAAACAACCTCTAAACAAAGATATGAAAAGTTTGATAAGTCTCCTATTTCTAATAGTCTTAAAGTAAATGAATTTCATAGATGTATCTATAGCATAGCTTATGGAAATGTTGGAATCTTGATATACTTGAATGTTGGAATCTTGATATACTTGAATATTGGTAACATGTTTATTTTTCGAACTGATAAAACTGTTGTTATACAAATCAAGTCTTTCGTTGCTTCTAATTTTGATATGAAAGACATAGGTGGAGCTAATGTTATTTTGGGTATAAATTGAATAAAATTAACAACAGTTTCATATTCTTAGTCACACTATGTGGATTTCGAAAATCTTTAAAAATTTTGACCACTTTGATTTAGGTCAGTTTGTACATTAGTCTTATCATTATCAGATATTCAATTAGCATCAAAAGAATTATCTAGTTTCTCACAAACTGAATATGTAAAATTAGACAGGAGTGTTATATATTTAATGAATTGTATTCGTTCTGATATTGTATATATTATTTGTAGATTGAGTAGATATACATATAATCTAGATAGGAGTCATTAGAATGTATTATTTAGGTTGCTTAGATATTTAAAGAGCACCATGCATCTAGGACTTTATTTTCCTGGTAGTCTTTCTATACTAGAAGTTCATTTTGATGCTAATTAGATATCTGATAATGATAAGACTAATTCTACAAGTGGTTATGCCTTTACTTTTACTGGAGGTGTTGTTTCTTGGAAATCATCTAAACAAATGATAAATTTACCATGAAATATGAGTTTATTGCTTTAAAATTGGCATGTTCAAAAGTAGAGTGTCTTCAAAATTTATTGATTAACATTCCTTTGTGGCCAAAATTTGTGTCTTCTATTTCTTTGCATTCTAATTCACTAGCAGCGAACGCTAGGGTCAAAAGCAAAATCATAATGAAAAGAGTCCGCATATTCATTTGAAACACAATATAGCGAGACAGCTCATGAGCAATAGGGTTATTACCATGGACTTTATGAAGTTTGAAAGAAGTTTGGTTGACCCTTTGACTAAGGGACTGAGGAGAAATTTTGACCCAAATATATCGAGGGGGATGGACTTGGACCCATTGATGAGAATTGAATGTGATGGCAACCCATCTTACATTAGTGGAGATCCCATAAATTAGGTTCAATGGGTAATAATAAGTAACAAAGATAATCTATATGCACTATCATGTATGATCCCTCCGTATGGTGTAGATGGTGCTTACTATTTATAAATTATGGAGGCTCAGTCTATGACTTTTAATAAGTTAAATCCTTTATAGGTGATGTGTGGTAGTACATACTTGATAAACTCACCTATATGAGTGTAGAAAGTAGGATCCGATTTCTATGAGATTGGTGGTTATATCTCTAGAGGACTTATGAACATCCAGGTAAGATGCACAATCCAAAAGGCACCAAACCGAGAGGTTACAATTGATTGAAATCTAACATATGCTCAATTGTAAAGGTGTTCATTAAAGAGGAAGGTTTAAGACCTTGATCACCTATCTTTCTATACTTCTTTGTTGAATACACTAAGTGTGATTCAAATCCGCAAAACATTATCATTTATGTGTTAGATTTTTTTAGTTAGTACCACTTTTATATTTTTCAAGTAATGTGGGAGATTATTAGATTTGCCTCCAAAAATACTTTTGTTTGAAAGTTTTGATTTCCCTCCTTTTGTGTTATCTTTTTCGTGAAAATCATTTGTCCCATATTGAAAACTAGTGACGGATTTTTTTTTAATCTTATATGTGTTTGGTATTTTCCCTTTGAACAACACTAGTTGCGAGACTAGACTATGCATGGTTGGTAGTTTAGGGAATTTTCGTAAATACCACAAACGCGGGCTTGCCCGACCCGGCACGACGCGATTTGGTGCATGAGAATTGTTAGAATATTACTTCTCCTACATTTTTCATAACAAATCTAGATTTGTATCTATCAAAGTTCTTATCCATCTTTGCTTACTAATTTCGTATGGAACTTTACTTGTAAAACTCTGTCCGAGGAAATTATTTTATTCTTATATTTTCTCCTAAAACAGACCAATTGCTCTCAAACTGTGGCCGAATTGTTTACTATAAATGGAGGCCATGAGTTCTTCCAAACACACCGAAAGTTCTTCTTCTTCTACTTTCTTTTTCTCATTCTCTTCCTTGATACTGAATAGTCCTGTGGTAGACTCGAAAGTTTATTTCTGAGTGCATGCAACTGAACCTGTCATTAAATTTTGGAGAGCGACTATCCGATGATCCTATTTCAATAAGTGGATTACAATTCCGTGAGGTGCGAAATCACTTTTAAAAAAAGTGATTACATACCTCGACAATTCTATTCCAGAATTTTGATTGGTGTTTTGTCTATTTATTTCAATAGTTAGATCATAGGTGGTCTCAATCTCAGGCAATAGTATTCCCTTTATGGTTTTTTTCCCCTTGCATCACTTTTTGCTCATTTTAGTTTTATTATTTTTGGGACATAGTTAGTATTTATAATCAAGCAGATAAAAATGGATAAAAACTTCAAAATAATTAGAAGACCTCAAAACTCAATTTATGACCAAGCATGGGCGGATCATTGGGGGAAGGGAAGGGCAACTGTTCCCAAGATTTTCAAAATTATATTTTTCTTTTTTAAAAAATTCTTTAAATCATTATTAATTTATTATAAAAATTAGACTCTTCCCCTCTAAAAAAATTTAGAGAATATAAAAAATTGTTCCCTATGTATTTATTTATATAGTCCAATCCCTAAATTTTAAAAACATATTATTTTTCTTTATATTTTAAAAAAAAAATTCAATAATACCCTTACAAAAAAAAACAAAACTAGACTTTATCTCCTAAAATTATTTGCAAAAATCATAAAACTGTCTCTCCAAAAAATATGTAATATAGTTTTTGTCTTCTAAAATTCAACTCCTGAGCTGTCCTTATGACCAAGTATTGGTTAAGGTCTAACTGGTTGTTAGTGTAAATTCCGTATGTAAATTTCAATACCTTATCGTTGATCAATTAAAAAATTAAAAGGAAAAATGTCACTACAATTGAAGTTTCTCAGTTGCATCGAGAACCTCCAACTGAACTTGCTAGCTTCGCTCATCATCTTATATATGAAAAGAAAAGCTCTGGAGCAGCAAATTCATTTTTGATATACTAAGTTTAACATCTGAGATGAAGTATAAGAAATCGTGTGACTTTATCCTGACTGACGATATCGTATTGACTCCTATATGAATTTTTTGAAAGGCTATGCTTTAAAATAACTAGTCTGAAGAAAAATGGTGCTAGTTAAATTTTTAAATTCCTAAATGAATAAAAAGTTTTTGACTCACCTCAGAGTGGGTATCTAAATTGTTAGATAATTGAAATGCGAAGACAAAATAAGTAACTTAAATCATTAAATAATTAAAAAGTAATTAATTTTTTTTTATTTTTGTCATAAGAGAATAGCAATAATACTCTATGTACCAAAAATAAGTATAAGAATTTTCTTCTTATGCAAGACCCAAGATCACTGATGATATGAACACGAGGCACATCTTGCATCTTCGCATTTTTGGACCTTTGTGCTAAATTTTGCAATTCTTTTTTTGTAACAAATTTTCTAACGTTTACAAGAGATGGGTTGTTTTTACGCCACTTTCCACGCTAGATTTTTTCCATGGAAACTGATCAGTTGTATGTATCAAGTCACTCACATTAAATTAGCAGACCACTTTTCCACATATTAGTATCCAGTTGGTGCGTTCGACCATCTATTCTCCTCATACTGTGACAAAAGATTATGCTTTTCAATATAGAAACCGTTACTAGTATTAATTAAACCAACGATAATCGATTTAGAAGGCGAGAAGGTGACCAGATTAAATAAAAAATTTTAGAAATTAAATTTGATTATTCTCAATCTTTTGTTAGTAGTCGATTTCAACTCTTGCTACTCCAATCCTTTGTTGATGTTAATTCATACAAACAACTATAAGCTAATCTATTAAAATATGTACTCGTGACCTTCTCTGATTTTAGAGAAAGAATGCAACTTATTTTTCTTTTAAACTTTTTATTAAAAAAAAAAACTGTTATTAATGCAAATTGCAATGTCTATCAAGGACAAAACCTTCATGAAATGAACTTATCATATATAGTACCGAGCAAAGTGCGAGTATATCTCCCTCCAACATTTATTTGTATGTGTACTCTCCCTCGAGACAAGTTGAGGAGTTTTGTGGAATTCTTTGCAACAATTTTACTCCTCCGAGCACTTTTTCATGGCCACTGGTAACTTTCTTTTCGAGCCATTAATTTGCAAATTGATTTGCTAATTAATTTGTTTCCTTTTTAAAAGAATGCATGCTTATTGATGAAACAAGATTAGATTTGTTATGGGAGAGATAATATAGAAAGATATAGAGTTATGAGAGAGTGAGTAAAGTTGGAGAGAGGGAGAGAATAATTGTGGAGAGAGAAAGAGAGTAATGTTTTTCTTGATTTTGGTATAAATGAATTGGACCCCCTTACAATTGAGGGGTAAATTCCTATTTATAGGTATTTGACTTTGGGCTCAAACCCCTAACCTGTCCTTAACCAATGAGTTCCCCATTGGGGATCAAAGCCTACCTAATCTGATCTCAATGGTTGTCCATTTGGTTTGAGTGTTGAACTGATTTTATGAAAGTCTAGACTATCTTATATTTTTGTCCTTAAAGAGTTATATTGGACTAGCCACATGTCAATACATTACAAGTGAACAAATTTATATATCACCAATAGTCCCCTTAGTTTGATGCTAGACTTAGTTCAGGATGAGGCTGATATTTCGTTAGCGTCTCCATCTGAGGCTCATTATCTTTTTGACCAATAATGCTTCAACCTTTCTTGACTTTAGTTGCTTGACCAATACTCTCTTTGTATAGTTTGATACTTAGTCTGCACTTCAATCCCCAAATAATTATTTTTAGGTCCTTTATAGCCAACTTGGCCTTTTCCAAACTCAGTATAATATACATCACTTCCTCTTTTTATTTTATTTTAGTTTGTTTTTTATTTTTTTTGGGATCATAGTCTTTTTTTTAAGCTCACGTTTTTTTTGGGGGAGGGGGTATGATCGGTGATCGACTATCTTCCTTTTTGGATTCCTCCATTATTGATCAGTGATCTACTACTTTCGGCGATCGATTTCGGTAATCAACCACTTTTGGCAATTGGCAATCAGCAATCAGCCATCGGTGCTTGGCTATCTTTCTTTTTGGATTCAGCCATTGATCGACTATCTTATAAAATCTGATCTGAGTAAAGACATCTTCATAATCGGCTCATGCATTCCAAGAAAAACATGATGAATAATATGTTTAATCAATTAAAAAATCATATCTCAAATAAAGACAAACTTCTAAAAGCAACAATCCCAGAATAATGCTAGTGCATTTTTTAAAAATGATATTGATTCAATATGATCTGTTTTTTTAAAGAGTAAATTTAATAAAAGTGATGGTAATACTATTTGGAAAAAAATCTCCACCAAAAAATTATCTCAGTTTAACGCAAGGTCTAGCAAAAATGATGGTGATATTTGGAAAGAATCTCCACTAAAAAAAGATCTCAATAGATCTACCAAAAAATAATGATAATATTTTGGAAAGGAGAAAAGAATTTTTGCTAAAAATTATCTCAATAGATCTATCAAAAAACATGGTAATACTTTGAAAAAATAGTTAAAAATGAGTCACTATCAAATATATTAAATTATAGAAATTAAAAACTTATCTTCTTTTTCGGAGCTATAAACAAGTTACACTTGAACTGTTTGGCTCATGTTAAAGTTAAAAATTGTTTGGCTCATGTTAAAGTTGGTCGGCCACTAAAAATGTGAACTCATTTTATTTCCATAATAAAATGATACTATCTTTCAATAATAATAGAGAACCTTTTCCCAGATGAAAAACACTTGAGAGAAAAATATTTGATTTAACTTATGTATCTTGTGAATTAACTTGAAGAGCAAAAGCTCTTTTATAGTAGTTTACATGAGTTAAAAAAAAAAAGAAAAATATTTTACAGATAAAAAATAAATCACACCATGCTACAAGAAATATGAGATAAGTTACAAAATTTCCAAAAATATCTCATATTGTTGAGATTGTTGAGAAAATCTTGAACTCTTCAAACTTGAGATTGTTGAGAAAATCTTAGATTCTTCAAACTTTGCATGTTATTATGCCCCCTCAAGTTGGAGCATGAAGGTCTCGGATGCCGAACTTGGCAATCAAAATCTGACATTGATGAGCACCCAAAGACTTGGAAAATACATCAGCTAGTTGATATTGAGAAGGAATATGATGACAATGATAAGACCTTTCTGAATACAATCTCGCACAAAATGACAATCCACTTCGATGTGTTTGGTGCGTTCGTGATAAAAAAGATTATTAGCAATGTGTCAATTTGCAGCCTGATTATCATGATAAAATTCGACAGGAGTGTGGTGCAAGACATGCAAATCCACGAGCAAGTGTTTCAACCAAATAAGTTCACAAGACGTAGCAACCATGGATCTATATTCTGCATCCGCCGAAGAGACAGAAACGGTAACTTGTTTCTTGCTCTTCCATCTGTCTCTTATACACTTCTAGATGTGAAAGATAAAATAACCAGTACTTAGACCGACGAGTCAAGGACAACCAACCCAATTAGTCGCAATAAGATGTCAAATGAAGTGAACGTAATACAGATAAAAATAACCCTTGTCCAGGAGCAAGTTTCAAGTAGCGCAAGATTCGAAGTGTAGCAGCCCAATGGTTCTCTCGAGGTTGGTGCATAAATTGAGAAAGAATATGAATCGAGTAACAAATATCTGGTCGATTTATGTTAAGATAAATCAACCGCCCTACCAATCTTCGATAAGAACTAGGATCGTTGAGAAAAGGACTATCATCCAAGGCCAATAGTTAATGTATGTTCCATTAGAAATTGCACAGGTTTAGCACCTAATATCCCTGTCTCTTGTAAGATGTCTAAGGTGTACTTTCGTTGTGAGAGTACTATACCTTCAGAATGACGGGCAACTTCAAGACCAAGAAAATACTTTAATGGTCCAAGATCTTTAACAAGAAATATAATGGACAAGTATTTTTTCAACTCTGCCAACTAAGATGAATCATTAGTAGCTAAGATGACATCATCTACACATACTAGTATTGCTGCAAAAATGGAACCATGATGATAAACAAATAATGAAGTATCAGCCTTAGATTGTGTAAATCCAAACTGTAGAATAGCTGCTGAAAATTTAGCAAAACATTGTCGTGAAGCTTGCTTTAGTCCATATAATGAACGTTGAAGACGACAAATGCGATTATCACCATCAGACAAATAACCTAGTGCAGGTTGCATGTATATTTCCTCATGCAAATCCCCATGGATAAATGGATTATGAATATCTAGTTGATGCAACTCCCATTTCGTACACTGTAGCAACAACTAAAAGAGTACGAACCGTAGTAAATTTAGCAACACAAGCAAAAGTTTCATTATAATCCAAACCTTCAATTTGATTGTATCCTTTAGCTACCAGACGAGCTTTATATCATTCAATTGTGCCATCAGAATTGAACTTAATCTTGTAAACCCATTTGCTTCTAATAGCTTTCTTTCTAGCTGGTAATTTTTCCAAACGCCAAGTATGATTCTGTTCTAAGGCGTCTAATTCTTGTTTCATTACTTTCCTCCAATGATCTACTTGCACTGCTTGCCTGTAAGAGGTAGGCTCATCATGATTGGTGATGGCCGAAAGGAAACTGGCATGGGTATTAGAAAATTTAGAATAAGAAACATGGTTAGAAATATGATAAAGTATACCTGAGGCAGCTGAATTGGAGGCGGCAGAAGAACCTTACTATAACCAAGTAAAGTTACTTGAAAATTTGTGAATTTGGATGGTCTGACTTTAGTGCGTTTGGGTCTGACTGACTGTGGGTTAATTTGCGATAGGCCAAACGCCTCAGTAGAAGGTGATTGTGAAATAGAAGGTTCAACAACTTCTTCTTGCATATTTGATGGAGGGATTTCTTGTGGCACAAGTAAATTTGATAGGGTTTTAGGATGACATGAAAACTCAGGTAAGGTGGTTATGTGGTCTTCATCATTAATGGGAATCGGCAAAGGTACAATTTTTTTTAGGGAAGAAGACAACATTGTTTTATATGGAAAATTTTGTTCATGAAAAATCACATCACAAGAAATAAAAATGCGATGTGTATTTAAATCATAAACTTTGTAACCTTTTTACCCATATGGATACCCTAAAAACACACAAGGTATGGCTCTATTGTGAAATTTATCATGTGAACGAGGAATGACAGAAGCATAACAAAGGCACCCAAACACACGCAAATGAGAATAAGAAGGTTTTGTAAAAAATAAAAGCTCATATGGACTTTTACCAGAGAGAAGTGGAGTAGGTGTATAATTTATCAATATAAGCTGCGGTTAGTACACATTCACCCCAAAATTTAATTGGAATACCTGCTTGAAATCTTAAAACCCTTGCAACCTCAAGTAAATGTCTATGTGGAACGTTCGACTATACCATTTTGTTGGGGTGTAACACACAAGAAAATTGGTTAATAATACCTTCTTGTTGGCATGTTCATTACAAGGATATGTTTGTGAATTAGAGACATGTCACTATCCATAATTTTAACAAGGTAACGATACTGTCTGTGGACCATAGCAAGATTTGATATTAACAAATGAGAAACTTGTCTCTGATACACATCTAGATGTGTATGGGCTCCTTGTGAAATCATCGACGATGGTAAGAAAAAAAATGACATTTAGACATAGAAGGAGTATGGTAAGGGCCCCATAAATCACAATGTATTAAAGTAAAAGGTTCACTAGATTTAATATAGCTAAGAGGAAACGGTTGACGAACTTGCTTGGCACGATGACAAGCATCACAACATTCATCAACTTTATTGCTTATACTTAAATGAGAAAATAAAAGTCCTGAAATAGAATTTAAACAGCTAAAAGACAAGTGGCCCAAATGTTGATGCCACAAAACAGCTTGATCCTTTTGAAAAGAGAAGGCCGAACCAACAAGTTTGGCATGGAAATAGTAAAGTCCATTCTTTTGCTCACCCATGCCAATTAGTTTCTTCGTTACTAGGTCCTATAGAACACAAAAGGAAGGGAAGCAATGAGCAACGCAATTTAATGCTTGCGTTATTTTGCTAATAGAGACAAGGTTACAAGCAAAAGAGGGAATTTGTAGGACATTATTTAAGGTTACTTGATGAATTTAGAGCCTCATCTCCATAAGTGTTAGCAGTGACAAGAGAACCATCTGGTATACGAACACTAGAATCATATTGAAGATCCTTCTCATTGTATAAAAGATTTCTTTGGTAAGTCATATGATCAGAAGCCCCAGAATCCAAAATCCATTCACTAGTAGTTGGAAAAAAAATCAGGTTTACCAGCAAAGTTTTGCTATTGGTCCCATTTCTTTGGAGCGTTTGACATTCAACAAGAATAGAAGCTACTCATACTGCTCCTTGGTTAGGCCACCAACTGGATTAGGAACATTTTCTTCTCCAACCTTGATATTGTTGGCAGACTTCTCTTTTCCTTTTCTATTCTTGTCCCACCAATCTGGATACCTATATAGTTCGAAACAAGTCTCCTTTGTGTGCCTTGCACGTTTGTAATGCTCGCAGAACAACTTGGAAACATCACGGTTTCCTGTCATGTTCCGAGCACCGAATGACTTGTTTACAATTTTTGAAGTGATGAATGTTGCCCCCTCAGGCAAAGTATTTCTCTTTACTGCTGAGACTTCTTGTTGTCTTTCGTCCTATGAAACCAATCCATATGCACGAACCAAAGTAGGTAAGGGATCAGTATTTAAAATCTGAGATCTCACCATATTAAACCTATCATGGAGCCCCATTAAGAATTGATGGACTCTCTCATGTTCTCTTCCGACAACCAATGAAATCACTTTTGTAGCTCCACAGGTACAAGCGGGTATTTGCAAATACCAGCCTTGCTCTTCCCAAAGTCCTTTCAATCTGGTATATTAGGCAGCTACAAAGAGATCTCGTTATTGGGTATTGATGATGTCCATCTTTAACTGATGAATGCGAGGTGCATTGCCTTGTGAAAAACGCTCTTCCAAATCAACCCATAGCTCCCTTGTTGTATCAAAGTATGCTACACTATCGTGACGTGAAGAATGTAAGGAATTAAGTGTGATGTTTTTCTTGTATTGAATTTAGAGTGAATAAATTGAAACCATTTATAATTGAGGGATGAACCCTATTTATAGGTATTTGGCTTTGGGTTCATATCTCTGACCTGTCCTTGACAAATCAGTCTCCCGTAGGGATCAAGTTGATCTAACTTCAATGGTTGTCTATTCGGTATCTATGATAGTCTAGACTATCTTACATAATTGCTCTTAAAGAGATACATTAAACTAATCATGTGTCAATACATTACGAGTAGCAGTTGAATTAACTGCGCATCAATACATTACGAGTGTGTTAATTTATGTATCGTCACTTGTACACTATTTTGTGCTATCTTGATTTGCATGCATATGGGTTGTCAAATGGTGGCAGAGGTAGGGACGTGCATGTCTCGGAGTCATAGTTTCAAGGGATTGTGTTTCAGAGGCAGAAAGTGTGCTTCTGTATGCAAGACAAAAGGCTTTACGGGTGGCCATTGCAATCTTCGGAATCTCAAATGTTATTGCACTAAACCTTATCCTAACTAGCTTGATTAAAACAAGGGATTCTATTTTGGAATTATGTAATATATTATAGAGCGAAAGGCTGTGCAATCCACTCAACTTTCACACGTTACTGAAATTGTCCACTCAATTTTTTTTGTGGCCAAAACAACCATTAAACTTTCAAAATCGTCGACTATTGCCCATTCCGTCCATTCTGGACGTTAAAGTCACTATTCTGTAAAAAAACATGTGAGAGACATGCTTTTTGGAGGGGCAAAATGTCAAAACGAGTAATATATTATTCTATCTCTCTCCAAAAATCCTAGCCACCTTTTTTCGAACCTATCAATCTCATACCTCCACTCTTTTGCCACTGCCAGCACCTCATTCTCCTCCTCCTCCACTTCCACCACCTCCTACCTCCCTCGCCTTTCCTACTTTTTTTTCTTCTACCCTCTCTGCCCCTTGCCTACCTCTTCCTTCCCATCTCCCCTTTCTCATGCTCTTGTCTACTCGTTCCCCTTCCCTCCTCCTCCCTTACTGCTCCTATCTCACCCTCCTCTTTCCCCTTCCTTCATGCTCCTCTTTAGTTTAGTTTTATTTTATTTTATTTTATTTTTGTTGGGATCGTTAGAATGAATAAACATCAAATTTTTAAAAAATTATCTTTTGGGTTCTTTGTTGGACAATGGATTATTTTCTACTAATATTCAAGGTCAAATTTTTTTTTTGGTTTGAAAAATTAGAATTGGTTAATGCATTTTTGGCTAAAAGTGACAGCTTAAATAAGTTGGCAGTCTTTTTTGGACCTTTAATATTAATAGAAAATAATCCCTGTCTCTTATACAAATCTAGATGTGTATTCAATTAAGCTTCAATCTTTTATACACATCAACTTAAACCAATTCCGTAATTCAAAAGATCTTAGAAATTTTCAAATTACCTCATTACTGGGAACAAAGATCTCAAATTTTTTTTTGACTTTTTATTTTATGTACATAGAACCAAAGATCTGAAAAAAATTTTCTTTTGAGAACAAAGACCGAATTTGTTTTTTTTTTTTTTTTTATCTTTCAGGATCATTTTTTCTAACAAAGATTCAAGAAACTTTTTTAGAAATTTTTTGGATCTCATTACTTGGATCTAAGATCCTGAAAAAATTTTAATCTTTTTGCAAGGCAAACAAAGGAACAAAAATCTACTATACATTCTTTTATTTAGAACAATTTTTTTATTGGGAATTTTTAATTTTTTTTGCTAGATATGGGTAATTTTTGTGCTAAAATTCAAAATTGAGAATGATTTTTATCCAAAACTTCAGAATTTGTTTATGTATTTTTTTGAAATGGATAAGGCTAAAGGGGATGGCAAGAAGAAGGAGGGGCAATAGTGGAGGAGGAAGAGGATGTCGCAGAGTAGGGAAAGGGAAGGGTAGGGGACAAGAAGAGGATTTCTTAAAATTTTAATTTGACCCTCCAATTATTTAATAAATATTAGTTTGGCCCCATTGAACAAAATAATTACTGTAAAGACATTTTTACCCTTTAGAAAATTCATGTGCAAATCACGTGTTACTCACAGCAGTCACTTTAACGTCCAAAATGGACAGAATGGATAGTAGTCAACGATTTTGAAAGTTCAATGGTTGTTTTGGCCACAAAAAAAGTTGAGTGGGCAATTTCAGTAACATGTGAAAGATAAGTGGCCTGTACGGCCTTTTGCCCTATATAAGAACTATGTAATATATTCTAGGAAAATTCTACAATCCTTTTTAGGGAACCATTCCCATGAGCTTTAAATGCTTGTACAGTACAACACCATATGCTTTAAAAGTGTTGTACTGTACAAGCTTTTAAAGTTAAGGAAATAATACCCTAAAAGAGACTATAGAATTCCCCTTATTGTAATAAAAAAAAAAAAAACAAGAAATATTAGGTCATAAGGCATTAGTTCTCTGCAATTCCCATCATTTAAGGATTAATTATTACATCAACTTCACTTGAGCTTTGATTAAACTATCAAATAAACCTCAAAGCCTGGCCAAATAATTTTTTTTTTACCAAAAAATGATAGCTGTATTGATTGAAGTACAAAAGATTACATACTTTGGATATACATCCTCATATCTTGTTGTGCTTGATCATTCAACCACAGGGGGAAACTTTGTTCCCACGTTACATTTCGAACAAGAGTTTTTGCGGACTTCGCAAGTTTATGATTTTTTTCATTTCCATTCCTCTTAACAAAAGAAAATGAAAATAAGTAAAAAATAAGCTAAGCTCTACTATGTCAACCAAAATTAGTCCTAGTCTACCATGAAGGGAGGATCTGTTGTTAATACAGTCAATAAAGCTAGATTTACAATTACTTTGATATTCCACAGCTTTCCAACTAGATTGGATAGCACTGTCGACTGCTTGCCTTAGAGCTAAACCTTTCTCTGATTTAGCTTCATTATATTTGTATCAGTAAAATCCCAGGATGCTTGAATTTCTCCTTTCCAGTTTCTAGCCACAATTTTCCATCCTGTCCTAATCCTTTTATTGTCCAATGTTGCATCACAGTTGATTTTTATGACACCTTCAGGAGGAGGAGCCTAGATTGAATGGTGATTTTGAGTGTGCTCTGCACTAAGCACTTTAGCTTTCTTCTTGGAATTAGCCTCATCAAATTCCATCCACTCTTGCATTGTTTTGTCCATTGATCTCTTTGCTATTTGCTTGTTTCCCCTCAAAATAGATTTTGTTCCTTGCTTTCCATATCTGCCAGCTTATGTTAGCTGTCAAGTGTATATGGTGTTAGGTTTTGGACATTTACATATATATTAATTGTGTAATATGTGTTATCATAATTAATTGGTCCAATAGACACATAAAGTGATCTATTATAGTTTAAGATAAATGGGCCTAAGTCATCTAATTAGTATGGGCTTTTATGTGTAGATATCCTAAAATCTTATTTCTTGTTTTATGATGGGCAAAACCTAAGGGAATAAGGAAAGTATATCTATATATATATCGGTTATGCTCCCCAAATTATGCGTTGAGTTACTTTTCTTGATATTTCATCATCAGAAAAGTGAGAACCCTATTCTCTAAAATACATACACAGTAATTTGGAAGATCAATAACCACAATATTCAAGAATCAAATCCGTAGGTTCAAGAATCACATCTAGGTATTCAAGAATCACATCAATTCTTACGGGTTTATGTACGCTTCCGCATCTAGTATTTAATTTATATTCTTGATGATTAAACATGAAGGATCCTGGTTATGATAACGTTGGTTGTCATGATATTAAAGTTAATTTGGTATTCCAACAAGTGGTATCAGAGCATCTTCATGTTGAATCATTGAAAAATCAATTTTTCTTCGCATTAATTAATTGATTTATTATGTGATTTCAAATGGATTTAGTTCTTGAATTCAACAAATTTTTTATGTGATTTAATTTGCTGGACTTAAGAACAATTGTCCGTATATATTATCATAATTTTTAGACCATATAGCCATTTTTAAATTCTAATCGTCTCACATGTAACCATGCATATGCTACGAGATTTAAGCATGGTGTACTAAGAGGACGATTCCACATGAAACAAAAAAAAAAAAAAAAAAGGTAAATTTTTTTTTTATTAAGGTGTACGGTTTTTTTTGAAAGAATGTTTAAAAAAAAAAAAGAATTACGGAATTGGTTTAAGTTCATGACCAATAAAACTATTATGGTCATATACTTTCTTTTTTTTTTTAATTATTTTTTTAAAATATTTGGTAAAATAATTAAATTCAAATTTTGGTTAATTAATTAAATAATGTCTAATATTCAAAAATATATTGATTAACACAACATGCTATCAAAATAGTCCCTCTTGTGTAGGTCAATTTATTTTGAAATATTAAGATTAATTGACATTTGTAATTCATGCGGATATTTATCGACCAAAAGAAAAGTTAATATTGAATCGATTGTCATATACAATCGTAGAGAAAAAATAAGTGATGTCCTTTCAAATATAAAAAAGTCTAATTTAATCCCAATACGATTGTCTTATTATTGGACAACATTTATTGTCAATATTTGATTACTACACCAAGAGTACCACTTACAAGTTAATATTTATGTCCAAAGACTAAATATTAATGTTGTGTTGGGTATCTTGTGATGGGCCCTGTCATTATTTGAATTTAATTTATTATTTAAGATTTGGAACTTATGTGAATATATTATTTTGTTTTATTTTCAGTAAATACATTTGCTTCTATGATATTTGCCAATATCAATTCCATCACTATGTTGAATGGAACCAATTTTAAGGAATGAAAAGAGAACGTAATGATCGTTCTTGGTTGCATGGATCTAGATCTTGCGCTAAGGATTGAACAACCCATTCCTCTTATAGATAATAATTCCGTAGAAGAAAAAAGAGACTATGCGAAGTGGGATCGTTCAAATCGCATGAGTCTTATAATTATGAAACGTGCAATTCCGGAAACATTCAGGGGCGATGTGTCCAAAAAGGCAACTGCCAAAGAATTCTTTATGGAAATTGAAAAGCGTTTTGTAAAAAACGATAAGGCTGAAACAAGTACGATTCTATCGAACTTAATTTCAATGAGGTATAAAGGAAAAGGAAATATAAGGGAGTACATCCTAGAGATGTCTCATCTTGCTTCAAAACTTAAGGCACTAAAGTTAGAGCTGTCGATGACTTGCTCGTACATTTGATTTTGATCTCTCTTCCTGCACAATTCAGTCAATTGCAAGGTCAGTTATAACTATCAAAATGATAAATGGTCTCAAAATGAGCTCATTTCTCATTGTGTGCAACAAGAGAAAAGATTGAAGCTTGAAAAGATCGAAAGTGCTCACTTGGTAAGTACCTTTAAGGACAAAAATAAGAAAAGGAAAAAGGATAAAGAAGCTGCGGGTGGTCCACTTCAAAAGAAACAACAAAAGAAACAAACTGAGGAATTTGGATGTTACTTTTGTAAGAATTCTGGACACCTGAAAAAAGACTGTACCAAATATCATGCTTGGCGTGTAAAGAAAGGTACGCTTCTCGTTTTGGTTTGTTTTGAGGTTAATTTAGCTTCAGTGCCTCGACATACTTGGTGGATAGACTCTGGTGCTACTACTCACATAAGTGTGTCCACTTTTGCCTAAATTGCCCAAGCCGAATGATGCTGAAAGATTCATCTATGTGGGTGATGACAAACCAGTTAAAGTTGAAGCAATAGGGACTTTTAGGTTATTATTAAAAATTGGTTATTATTTAGATTTGAAAGAGATATATATTGTACCGTTTTTAAGACAGAATTTGAATTCTATTTCTATTTTGGACAAATATGTCTCTTATACAACCTAGAATAGTCAGTTAAGTCTTTTTCTGAATTCAAATATTATTTGTACTGGTTTTTTGTCTTCTCATGATAAACCTTTATTTAATCGAAACTATTGTTTCATATAATGAAACCTTGCATATAAGTTCACGTGGTACTAAAACCAAATTAATCAATGAGAATTCTGCTTCACTTTGGCATAAGCATTTAGGTCATATATCTAAACAAATAATTGAAAGACTTGTGTCAGATGGAATTCTTGATCCCCTTAATTTGTCAGACTTTCAAATATGCGTTGAGTGTATTAAGGGGAAACAAACAAATATAAAGAGATTAGGTGCCAGTAGATCTTCAGACGTCTTAGAAGTAATACATACGGACATTTGTGGGCCATTCCCTACTGCTTCTTGGAATGGTCAACAATATTTTATTACATTCATAGACGATTTTTCTCGTTATGGCTACCTTTCTCTAATTCATGAGAAGTCTAAGTCATTGGACATGTTCACGGCTTTTAAAGCTGAAGTTGAAAACCAACTTGGTAAAAGAATTAAGGCTGCTAGATCTGACCGTGGTGGTGAATACTACGGCAGATATGACGCGATCTGGTGAACAACGTCCAGGACCTTTTGCTAAATTTCTAGAAGAGTGTGGAATCGTCCCACAGTACACCATGCTGGGATCTCGTAGCATGAATGGTGTTGTTGAGAGACGAAACAGAACTTTAAAGGATATGGTGAGAAGTATGATTAATCATACAACTTTACCGGATTCACTCTAGGGAGAGGCATTAAAGACTGCAGCTTTTATTCTTAATAGAGTTCCAACTAAGGTAACGACCAAAACTCCCTATGAACTATGGACTGGTTAAAAGCCTAGTATAAGGCATTTACATATTTGGGGTTGTCCAGCTGAGGCAAGGCCTTATAGGCCAAATGAAAAGAAATTGGACTCAAAAACGGTCAGCACCTATTTTGTTGGTTACTCTGAACGGTCTCGGGGGTACAAATTTTATGATCCCACATCCAGATCCTTCTTTGAGACCGAAAATGGCCAGTTCTTTGAGGATATTGAGTTTGGGGAGAGAGATAAAGTTAGAGACTTTGTCTTTGAAAAGAAATCTATTTCCCTTCCTACGATTTTTATTGACAATGATCTATTCCTAACATTGTTCAAGAAGCAATACCAGTACCACAAGACAATGTTAAAAATCTTCCCCATCAAGAGCAACACGAACAAACTCAACACCCTCAAGAACAAATGCCATTAAGGAGATCTATTAGAGAACGGAGAAGTGCGGTTTCGGATGATTATATCGTATTTTTCCAAGAACATGAGGATGGCATTGGATTGGTGGAAGATGATCCAATCAACTTTCATCAAGCCATGCTTAGTGCTAATTCTTTCAAATGGACTGATGCTATGAATGAGGAAATTAAATCCATGAAAGACAACGACGTTTGGAAACTCATCACACTACCCGAAGGTACGAAACCTATTGGTTGTAAATAGATATTTAAAACCAAAAGGGATTCGAAGGGTAATGTGGAGAGATATAAGGCTCGTCTTGTCGCAAAGGGTTTTACTCAAAAGAAAGGCATTGATTATAAAGAGACTTTCCCTCTCCCGTATCATCGAAAGACTCTTTCAGGGTAATAATGGCTTTAGTGGCACATTTGACCTTGAGTTACATCAGATGGATGTAAAGACTGGGTTTCTCAATGGTAACATTTATGAGACCATTTATATGATGCAACCAGAAAACTTTGTGTCCAAAGATGCAAAGAATATGATCTGTAAATTAAAGAAATCCATCTATGGGTTCAAGCAAGCTTCTCTTCAATGGTATTACAAATTTCATCAATTTGTCATCTTGTTTGGTTTTGAGATTATACACATCTAGATTGTATAAGAGACACAAGTCAAGTGGGAGTAAGTACATTTTTTTGGTTTTATATGTCGATGACATACTACTTGCCAGTAATGATATAGGCTTATTGCACGAAACCAAGAGATTTCTATCAAAAAAATTTGAGATGAAAGATCTTGGGGATGCCTTTTTTTGTATTAGGGATTCAACCACATCGAGATCGCTCTTGGGATATTCTTGGATTATCGCAAAAGAACTATATTTCGAGAAGATACTTAAGAGATTTGGCATGCAATATAGCAAACCAGGAGATACCCCTGTTGCTAAGGGAGACAAATTCTGCCTCGCTCAGTACCCTAAGAATGATTTTGAAAATAAAGAAATGCAAAAGATTCCGTATGCTTCGGCAGTAGGAAGTCTAATGTATGCTCAAGTTTGTCCTATAAGAGATATTGCGTATATTGTTGGGATATTAGGCAGATTTTTAAGCAATCTGGGTATGATTCATTGGATAGCAGCCAAAAGAGTCATGCGGTATCTTCAGAGAACAAAACATTACATGCCCACATATAGGAGATCGGATAAATTAGAGATCATTGGGTATTCCGACTCTAATTTTGCTGGATGTGAATACTGTCATGAACACTTTATTTAGATGTGTATAAGAGACAGGATTAAACTAACTCTTGGAAAAGTGTTAAACAAACACTCATAGCTCCTTCCACCATGGCAGCTGAATTTATAGCATGTTATGAGGCATCCAATCATGGAGATACAATCTATATGGTTGCAAAATTTTGTCAGAGGGCTGCGAATTGTGGACGGTATTGAAAGACCACTTAAGTTATTTTGTAACAATAAATCAGCAGTATTATATTCTAACAATAATAGGAGTTCAACGAAGTCCAAACACATAGACATCAAGTTCCTAGTTGTTAAAGAAAGAGTTCAGAGTTGTCAGGTGTCTATAGAGTATATTGGCACGAACTCCATGATTGCAGATCCGCTTACTAAAGGATTACCACCTAAGGTCTTTCATGAGCACACTGCTCATATGGGTGTTATGTCTTTTGAGGATATTCAGGATTAGTGGGAGTTTATATTCAGTTTATATACTTAAATCTTTCAAGACACATCATATATTTATGAATATTTTCTGCATAAATAAAGAATTCAGTTTTAGAAATAAAGTGTTCAGTTTAAGTTTCACTCTAACTTCAATTTCAGTTTGATCTCTATAAAGAATAAAGTTGGACCAGTTAAAAATAGGCATGTTTAAGATCACTTATAGCATGTAATTTTCATGCTACACATCCATACTTGATCTATGTCATTTGGTTGTGTTGATGTACGTGACCAAGAATGGGTTTAGTTACGATTAATGTAACGAAAATCGTCTTGATCCTATATTGACATGATTAATGGAGGAGATTGTTCAGGGATGACTATGGTCATGATAGCTAAAAGTTTTGAGCTCATAAGGTTTTATACAATAATATATATGTAGTCCAAGTGGGAGAATGTTGGGTTTTGGACATTTACATATATATTAATTGTGTACTATGTGTTATCATAATTAATTGGCCCAATATAAAGTGATCTATTATAGTTTAAGATAAATGGGCCTAATCATCTAATTAGTATGGGCTTTTATGTGTAGATATCCTAAAATCTTATTTCCTGTTTTATGATGGGCAAAACCTAAGGGAATAAGGAAAGTATATATATATATATATATATATATATATATATATATATATATATATATATATATATAGGTTATGGTCCCCAAATTATATGTGGTGTTACTTTTCTTGACATCCCATCATCAGAAGAGTGAGAACCCTCTTTAAAATACATACACAGTAATTTGGAAGATCAATAACCACAATATTCAAGAATCAAATCCGTAGACTCAAGAATCACATCTGGATATTCAAGAATCACATCAATTCTTATGGATTCAGGTACGCTTTCGCATTTAGTATTTAATTTATATTCTTGATGATTAAACATGAAGGATCAGAGTTATGATAACGTTGGTTGTCATGATATTAAAGTTAATTTGGTATTCCAACATATGGTTCTCTCCATTCTTCCTAGCCACAGCTTCATTCATTGCTACCCACCAATTCCAAAAGTTGTATCTTTGCTCTTTAATTCCATCCCATTAGATTGGTGCTATATCTGATATTCTTTTAGCATTACTACAGAAGAACACCAAGCGTTCTACTATTTCAATATCCTCATCACAGCACCTGCATCTCAAATCTCCCATCCCAACTCTTTTGTAGATCATTTCTCATTAACTGGAATTATTTGGTTCAAGCATTTCCAGATGACAATGTTTTATTTTATGTTTGATTCCCAGTGTCCCAAAGAACAGCCATACCTTTGATCTTCTTGCCACATTACTTGATTCAGCTCCAGAACGGGATCCATGTTTCGTTATCTTCCCAGTTCCTTGGCTACCATATACCCTGATTTAACTTCATACTCCCCAGTTTTAGAAGGGTTCCAAAATAGTTTATCTTTTCTGTTAAAATAGCTTAGGGGTATTCCCAAGATTTTCTCTCCCACGGTTTTGCTGAATATGTTGAAGATGCTCTCTCTGTTCTATTTGCCATTTTAAATTAATTCAAATGCCATCTCTTCATTGCATCCAATTTGTTTTGATACAGGAATCCAGCCACAGTAGTTATTAGATATCCACCTATCCTTCCATATGTCTATATCTTTTCCATCACTAACCCTCCATATTAATAGATCTTGAACAACCTTTCTTGCAGACATTAGATGAACTGCCTTTCATACCTGCAAAGCTGTATTTTGGACATTACACTCCAAAATATCTTAGGGTTTTTATAGTACTTGTAAATCCACATCCCTATGGCTATAGAAGATCAGAAACTAAAATGAATCTGGATGCTTGTATAGCAAAGAATGCATACCAATTGAAAAGTTCCAAATCTCTAAAACCCATTGGAAAGCTGCTATCCATTTGATTTTCAGTTTCAATGATCTTAGCAAGCTCTCTCTAAAGCCAATGCATTTTCTCCCCTTGCTTATTGGATCCCCACCAAAATATAGCAAACTTTTTCCTTATTTCTGTGTTCAGCTTCTTTGAAATCCTAAAATAGGACATGGTGTATGAAGGTATTTCCATGATGACAACCTTTAATAATACCTCTTTCCCAACTAGATTCAGCAGCTTGCTCTTCCATCCATTGAGTTTCTAATCAATTCTCTCTCTAATATAGCTGAAGACTTGACTTTTGGATCTACGTATAACCATGGGTAGACCTACGTACTTCCTCCTGGTGGCCTCATTCACATGTCTCCTAATTCCTGACAAATTGATTCCTTCTGATCATTACTGCAGTTCCTACTAAAGAATGCCGATGATTTGGAACAGTTGACCATTTGTCCAGAGGCTTTCTGGTACTTTAACAATATCTCCATCAATTTCCATGCTTTTATTGTGTTCATTTTATAGAATACTAAAGAATTATCTGTAAAAAAAGAGATGAGAAACCACTCTACCATCTCTACAAATTCTAGACGTCATTTGGCATAAAGGGTTAAATACATTAAACCTCATAATGTTTGGGTCGTTTTGCAATAAATCTTCTAGACCTCATTTGGTTGGCAGGGATTCTAGGCAGAAAAAGTAACCTTTTTCTCAAAATTTAAATTCTGGTGTTTGGTTTATTTTTTGACTTGTTGGGAAAGTAAAGTTTTTCCTCAAAAAAAAATAGATGCACAATACTAGGATTTTAATTCCTCAAATCTCATTAGTATTCTGATTACTTTCTTTAAGAATTTAATCTAAAATAGAGCTCCAGACTCTTTTATCCCTTTCCTTTCTTCCAGCTTTTTAGATACACTTTAATGCCTCATTCATCAATATAATCACAACGTCCTTTGAAAACCCTACCTTCTCAACCTTTACTACTCTCTCTTCTTACATCCTCAACTATTAAATACAAATCCGAGTCTTGGTCTTTCGATTTTAGTAAAGACCACTTCCAAGTTTGAATTTAATTTCTATATATGCAATTTTAGTTTTTTTTTTTTTTTAAATCTCATGGTCCTCTTTATTGTACGTAAGATGAACCTTCAAAATTGATTGTTCTTGTGATTGTATGATTTTTGGCTAATCTAATTGAAAATGTTAGATTTTATTGAATTTTTCTCCATAATATGGTTTTGGGACAATGTTCGGTAATTATATCGAATTTTGGATGTTAATTACATATTAGAGTTCAGCTGTTGTTTCAATATGCTGCTTTCTCTCGGTTGGCGAAATCATATATTAAATTTTAATTTTTCAAGCATGGATTAGATAACAAGTTGATTAAGAAGTCTGCCTCGTCAAATCTTAAAGTTGCAAGAATACTTGTTCGTCATAATGTATTGGATTATTTTTTTACCATCGAAGATTATCAGAAAGAACAAAATTTTGAAGCAAATTTTAGTAGAAAATTAGTTCTGATACTTAAGATTTGTCAAGAATTGGATTGCTTAGTTCTGTTTAAAATTGTTTAATAAATTATTTACTCACATATTAGGTCTACAGGGATATTTTTGATATTTTAGTGAAAATATAAAATACATTCTGTATTATTTATTGTGAACCAAACATTAGAAAAATAATCCATATAATTTTCCTGCAAACATTCCTGAAATTCTATCCAATAACATGAAAGTAATATTTTTTTTGTGAAATAACATTCCTGAGTAATCATATTTCTAGTTAATTTTACTTTCCTGCCATATAAATGAGACCCTATCATTATCTTTTTCTCACTTTGTTCCTTTTGTTAGTCCAACTCACATATTGATTATTGCTATAAGTTGTTAAAAGATGAAAATTCCCTATTGTAAAATGACACAACATAGACGATTGTTGAAGTCTGCTGGCTCTAGCATATTGTGGTGGTCGAATTCAGGCAGCAATTGTTAGAACGGCGTGCCATTGCCGGAAAGATTTTCCAGCCACATTCTGGAGTAAAAACTTACATGGTCGAACTCCATTTTCTGTAGAGAATATGAATTTGGTGTCAAAATAACCCAAAAGTCATCCAGACAAGAACAAAATGAATAGATTCTTTGAGAGCCATTTTCACCCACTATAATGGCTCTAGTATTCCCACATTTTTGCTTAAGAATCATCGTAGGCTTATTCAAGAATTGGATTAATATACCATAGAGCCTATAAACAGGATAAAAATTTGTTAGATTAATGATTCTCCATCCGGCTTCTCATAGTTATTTCGTTGAGAAGGTATCATGCGATACAAGATAAGTTCACTTTTGGGGTTCAACTTGCATCCATTCAAGCCCAAAATTATTACAACGAGCACCCATACAAGTTCTAATCGTGTAAAATTTCATGTTTACAAGCTTTTCTCTAAATGCTCGAGAAAGGAAAGAGTAGAGATATGATTAGCAATTTTTACTTGTTTTCTTCTTTTATGTACTTTCTATGTGCTATGTACACTTCTGTTTGTTGTAAATCAGAGAGATGAAAGATGGCCTAGCAGTTTCTACTGCTAGATCTTATAAAATGAGGATTGAAAATTTGCCCCAAAAAAATGAGAAAAACGCTCAAAGTAGCATTCTGTTCATTTGAAAAAAGAAACCAGAGTTCCTAAAATTATAGTTTAGTTTTCCAAGATTTTTAAACTTTACATTTTAACCCCATAACTTTGGGTACACGTATAACTAACCCAGATCCGCGAGTATTTTCGTTATTTCATTGTGAAATCAAGAATAAAATTGACTTTTTTCCATTAGACGGCGTCGTCATTATAAAATGTTAGTGTCAACTGTCAATCAAGGGAGCAAAGTGAAAAAAATGCCTGTCTCATAACATTAGAAAAATTAATATAAAACAGCTCAAATCTCTACGAAATTTAATGTATTATAACCTCTAGAGAATGATATGGTGGAGTGGTTAAGCGAAGGGCATTTGGTCTTCTCACCTTTTCCGTTTAAAAGATTTAACAAAAGGGAAAGACTATTTTGGTTACTATATATGGCGTGTGCCCAATTTGGCCCCATTTGTATCAAACTAAGCCAATTTATTCTCTTATATTAAAAATATTAGGCAATGTAGGATTTTTTACTAAATTTTTTTTCAAATTAAAGGTGAAAATCATATAAAATACAATGTGGCCATTGAACACAAAGGACTAGAAGTTAAAAAATTTAAAATAATAAAATTTTGGTCATTAATTTCCGTTATTGAAGATTGTGCTTCAAGAAGATGGGACAAATCTAGTAAGAGCAATGAGTGAAAAGAGAAAAATGCCGAGGTAATAAGGAATAAGACTTTATAATCTCAAATTGTAAGCCACATGATATTATATATGGCTTTCACCATTAATTTGTCCAACTTTTTTATCGAAATCCTACATTGGCTAACATTTTGAAAGATGAGGGACTAAATTGGTTTATTTTGATATATAAGGAACCAAATTGGGACATCCCAAAATAAAGGACCAAAATGATATTTTTCCCTTTAACAAAATAACCTTTATAAGGAGCTAGATTTGTTATTTGGAAACTTTTATGCTGAAATGGTAGTTTGACTAAAGAAACCTCCATATGGCATAGTCTATTAACTCATAATCCCCATATATTTTGAAAAATTTTAAATTCATATATGGCTTGTCTTAAAAGGAAAAGTAGATAGAAATCATCCAAATTAACGGTGTAAGACAAGCCATATATGTCCATCTATTTTTGTTTGATGAAAAACATAATTTTTTTTTTCTCAAAAGATTTAGGATAAATTACCGCAAACCCCCATGTGATATGAATTTGGATCCATAACCCCTATATATTTTTTCTAAATATATCATAAACCCATATACGTGCTATAGACTAAATGATAAAATAAACATAAATCATCCAAACTAATCATACTTCCTCCGTCCCAATATGATTGTCACATTAGACATTTACACAAATTTTTAAGTAACTATAAAATTCTATAAAATATCTATAAATGCCCTTATTAAGTGGAATTTACTTGATATCTAGATGTGTAATAAATATTTGAAATTGGAGAACTTTAGTTGTCGAGGATACACAGAGAAGATAGTAAAGAGGGAAGATAAATCGATTTTTGGGACCCATTAGTTATTGAAATTGGGAATATTTTGAATGTTTAGAAGGATAAATTTGAAATTTTAACCAAGCAAATCATCTATTTTAGATAATGTAATATTTTTATTGAAACATCATAAAATGAAAAGTGTAACAATATAAATGGGATGGAGGGAATATTTACTTACACACGCGCCCCTATTGCAAATTTTTACCTAAAAATTTGTTTTCCCTCCCAAAAGAAATAAACTTTGTATACCCAACCAACCTGTATTTCATTACTTACATAAACCTATTATCAGGTTTGCTACACTTATCCATCATTTATTACCAAAAAGCACAATTACAAGGGTGCATAAGGCATTTTCTTGTAATTCTTTTTTTTTTTTCAAAGAGTAATTTACAAATCTTTAATTGTAATAATAAAGTAATGTCATTTTTGTCATCATACAAATTGAAAGTTAAAATTTCTAAAAATAGGGAGAAATGAATTATTTGAAAGATTTGATATTAAATTATATATATGGTAAAAATATAATTTCAAAAACATGATTTTGGAATTTTTTTTTTTTTGCCTAAATTATCATTCAGACAGAAACATAGAAAATAGTATATATTAGAAAAAACATATAGGGGTTATGGATTCGAGGGTCATGTAGGAGTTTACTGTAAATTATCGGGGTAAGATCGTAATTTTAACAAAAACCGTTAGTTTAGATGTTTTTGACATAATTTATTATTTAGTCTAGACCACATGGGAAATTAGGGTATATTTCTGAAATACACTGGGAGCTATAAGTATGAAGGCCAAACCACATGAGGTTTATGGGAGAAATTTTATGTCAATTTAAAGTGGATGACCTATATTTTTTAAAAACTAGAGGGCTATCCTAGGCGGACTCTGTATTCTAAAACTTCTATTGATTGAGAAGCAACTAGTGAGTTGACTAGAATAAAAATTTCTTGTAGATGTGTAAGGTAAAAAATATATTGATAAAAATTTATAGTTATCTAATACATCCATGCTCCGTAGTTGTTAATGTTTCCTTACTTTACGGTTGGTCATCCGCCTACATGCCATCTACCACATTCCATCATCTCCTATCCCAACAGAATTTCCCTCTTATCTTAAACTTCCAATCATTTCCCTTCATCCAAAAACATCCCACAAAACCATAATAACCTATCTTTCATAATTGGTTCTTCTTGTTTTCTGATTTAAAAATCAAGAAAATGGGACTCAAGTCATTGTTCAATCGAAAAAAGAAACGTTTGCAACGACCCCCTTCTGCAAAATGGCCATCACCTATTAATTCAAGATCGTCATCAGTTCAATCCAGAGCAAGAATTGAGGAAGAACTCGAGCAAGTTTTCAAGAAATTTGATGTCAATGGCGATGGAAAGATCTCAGCATTCGAACTCGGTTCGATCATGGGGAGCCTAGGCCATCCCACCACAGATGAAGAGTTGCATACATTGATGAAAGAGGTGGATTCTGATGGAGATGGTTACATTGATTTGCAAGAATTTATCGAACTTAATACCAAAGATATTGATTCTGAAGAAGTCATGGAGAATTTGAAGGATGCATTCTCTGTTTTTGACGTTGACAAGAATGGGTCGATTTCCGTGGATGAATTGCAGAATGTGTTGAAGAGTCTTGGAGAAGAATGTTCATTGGTTGAATGCAGAAAGATGATTTGTGGGGTTGATGCTGATGGTGATGGGATGATCAGTTTTGAGGAATTTAAGGTCATGATGACGGGCTCACGTTTTGATTCTAATGAACCCAAGACTTAGAGGAAACAGTCATCATTCTTGATGGTTATGTGTTTTGTTCCTTCGATTTTCTTTTGTCCATTCTGTTTATTTATTTATTTAGCGTATTAGGAATTCTGATGCTAAGAAAATTAGTATAAATATTTCAATGTAATATGATATTGATACTGTGGCAAAAACTAATGGATGTTTTGGGATTCAATTGGGAATTCAAGATTGAATTCTAATTAATTGAAGACTTCAAGTCTTCTAGTTCATTGTTAATGAAAGCAATCCTGGTGGAAGGTTATGAATTAGATTTTAGGCTTGATATACTTGCATACGTTCCAGCAACTCCGTAATGATGAAAAAAGGGTATAAACAATTTCAGCTCTTGGAACCATTTACAAAATTCTGAACATCTGAGAACGCCTCAAAAGGATGTTGCGAATTGCTCTCTCCATATTCAGAAGAATTCTATCATCTGCAATAATTTCAATAGAAGTATTACACACAGAACAGCAAAAATAGGGACAGAGACAACCTATTCTTAATCTCTTTCTTATTCTACTCTGCCATTTACAACTTCATTCTCGTCTATCAACAGATCGTTGTATGCAGAAAAGTTTATGAATCACTTCCTTAGAAGCTGATGGGAGAATCTTTCAGTATTTGCTGCTTCATAATAACGATGATAGCTTTGGAGCAGCTCTGAGTCATCCTAGTTGATACAAGGTTGCCTCGTGTCCAGTTATATTCCAGTAATCCATTCTTTGTTTTCACAATTCGATCTATCTACATCCGAAGGTACATTTTCACCAACTATATAAACCATCTCAATCTCCCGTAGTTTCGAGTATTTGAACCTAAACAAGCAGAAAATCATAGGGCCAATAACATGAATTAACCTACATGTTTGTGTATTTCTATGGGTGCTTAACAAATGATATAGTATAAACAAGAAACACAACTGTTTCACAATGTTATTTTGGTGAAGCTGACAATAAATAGAATAAGAGGAAATCTCCAAATAATGCTAATGAAGCAGCCAGAGCAATTAAAAGTGCCAGATGCTAGCTTAACCATGTAAATTCCTGAAGTTCCAACATCCTTGGTTGTAAGGTGTCCCTTTACAATTTTCAGGCTCTTATAACCCTCCAAATGTATCTTCTTATCATAAAACAACAAAGGTATTTGGTCGACAGATAGGGCAATGAAATACATCTCTAATTCAAATTTCAAATAACTAGAATATGATGAAAGCCTATCTGCAACGACAATTAGCTTTCTGGCAATACTGTCCATAAGACAATAGTGAATTATAAGTTTCCTGAAACTTTTATTTACTCCAAATAAGAGTATTTTGAAAAGCTAAAGATATTATGTAGATTATTATGTCTAGCGAGTGTGTGTGCGCCAGCTCAAGTGTTCACATATTCATGGGTATATATGACACAATTCTATGCAAATCAAATTGTGCACTAATAGATTGATAAAGGCTATTCACTACAAACTTAGCTGAACAAAATGTATGAAGGCAATGTTCTTTCACAACATATCAAATAGCTCATATTTCCACAATAACTGCCAAATCAAGACGGTAACAAATTCCAAAGTATTGGACTTGCAAATATTGATTTTAAAATTTCAGTTCAACAAGCTAGTTTCATATAAACAAAAAACAGCAACACCAATTCTTTTGCATTATTCCACTATCATCACAATTAGAGGAAAAGCTATACATGGGGAAAAATAAAGGGAAAAAGATGTACCTTTAGGTTCAAATAAGAATGATGCAACCAATTTGATTGTGGCTGATGTCATCTAATTCTACTCTAGATGTGTATAAGAAGCTTTGTTCCTGCAAGAGACAGACAATGTCATTTTGGTCTGAATTGAAGGTTGCTGTTTTTTGTTTATATGAAACTAGCTTGTTGAACGTCAATTACAGACCTCAATGTCTTCAATCCAGACCACTGAGCATTGTTGTAGCAGAAACTCCCTCAAGTAGAAATTACTACAGAAAATCCAAAATGTCACCAATAATCACTGCTTAAGTGCATTGATTATCCTTAAAACAATGAAACCGGCTGTTGTCCCTCACGATAATTTCTCTGCCAACAATGCCCGAGATGAATTTAATAGCACTATGGCAATCAACACAAACCCTAAGGTTCTTAGTTATCCTTAAGGGTACTCCAGGCGGGAGGGCAACAAGGCCAAATGCAAGAGCAAGCTTTTCACTATGGTACCACACTTCTGATTCTTTCTCTTCTTCTTCTAAATCATAAAGCGCAACGTCTGTATCAGGAACATAACCAGCGGCTTTCATATCTTTCTTTAACTTATTCAGCATTGCCTGAATCTCAAAATTTCTCTCGTGGGAAGTATCCTTTGCTTGGAATATATGAACAGAATTCTTAACAGAGATCCAACTATATCCTACACCATCTAGATGTGTATAAGAGACATCTCTGTCCTTACACGGTTGGCCTCTTCCCACCTGCATTTGATGTCAACAACAACTAGGCTGAAGTGAAAGTGAAAGTGAAAGTGAAAAGTTAAATGGACAGCCACTGCATGAGCAACAACTGAATATGAAATAAAACTTTGAAATTTAAATAAAAGTTCCCATTATTTGATGATAACCCCAGGAACAGGAAATATGGAGAAAAAAATAATTGTGTACGAGCATCAATCTGAGATTTAAAGCATCAGGACACAATAGATCAAGAGCTCACTCATGGAGCTAAACACAGGTATCCATATAAGACTTTATTCGTTAATGTCCAAGAAATGATTTCTTCTCTTTACACATCTAGATGATAAAGAGAGTTTAGACCCATAAAAAACCACAGCAACGAACCACTAATTTTAGGTGATAGTGTGAAAGTAAATTCTTCTGGGGTTCCCAAAACATACAAATATTAAACGTCAGATTGAGAAGGAATTGAAATTACCTGCCAGCAGCTGCAAACATATTTGAAAGTACAACGTGATTGCCAGAGTCCATAGGATCAAGTTCAAATAAATTTTCAGCAGCAATTTTGCCCAACTCTAAATGGAGGCTTCCTGTGGACTTTACAAGCCGCTAAAAGTGCCCCCCAGACCGAAATTGTTGGACGAATAGGCATGTTCTTTATAAACTCATACGAGCGCACAACCAACCCAGCTCGCCCCAACATGTCCACAACACAAGCATAATGTTCAGCCCCTGGTTCAATGCCATATTTCCCTCTCATCGAATAGAAAATATCCATCCCTTTCTTCACCATGCCTCCCCTACTACACGCTGTCAACACACACACGAATGTCACATAATTAGGCATCACCATAGAACTTCCACTTGTCATCTCCTCGAACAATTCCAATGCCATATCAGCATGCCCCTGATGAGCATACCCACCAATCAATGAGTTCCAGGTAATCAAATTCCTCTCTGGCATCTCATAAAACGCTACCTCACAGTCATCTATACTCCCACACTTTCCATACATATCAACTAATGCACTTCCAACAAATACATCCCTTTCAATACACGCCTTCACGGCAACCCCATGAACAGCCACTTCCAAACTCCAGGCCTGCACAAGCACTAAGCACACTCGAAATCAAAAAACCCGTAGGTTCAATATTCCCTCTCATAGCATCCACAAACAAATCACATGCCTTCTCACCCATATAATTTTGCTCATAAACAGCCACCATACTACACCAAGACACAACATTTCTTACCTTGATCTCATCAAAAACCATCTCCGAAAATTTCACCTCTTTACATTTCCCATAAAAGTCAACCAACCCATTTAACACTGCCACATCCCTTTCATAACCATATCGAATAGTATAACCATGTAACTGCTGTCCTAGTTTTAAACTCCCACAGTCCGCGCAAGCGTTAAACATGGCACAAAAAGTAATCGAATTAGGAGGCTCCTTTCCTCCATGTAAAAGCTCAATAAATTTACTAATAGCATCTTTTGGCTTGCCACTTAGCACTGCATTGCAAATATAAGCATTCCAAGTCGCGATATTTCTGTGAGGCATTTTATCAAACACCTTACATGCATATGCCTTCAATTAGGTTAGTTTTAGCATACATATCAAAAGCGCTGCACCCAACAAACACGTCAGAGATCAATTGCAGCTTCACCGCCAATGCGTGAAACTGTTGGCCGAGGAAAGGGGCTATCAGAGCAGTAGAGAATTGGAAAGACATCTAGATGTGTATAAGTGAAGTCATTAGGAGGGATATTATCAACCCGGCGCATGTTAGAGAAATGTAAAAGGGCCGCGTTGAAATGGCCGTTTTGTACGAAGCCGGAGATTAAGGATGTCCAGGTGACGACGGAGCGGGCGGCAGCTGGGGTTGTCGAGAAAACGAGTTGCGCTACCAGTTATAACTCGACATTTGGACAACATTGGCAACTGTCTCTTAGTACACAAAGCATGAGTTCAATTTTGGTGCAACGTTCTGATGATTTTGGCGTGGATGGCTCGGCCGAGTCGAAGGGAGGAGTGAGTTGACTCGGCCGAGGTGAGTAGTGTGCCGAGGGCATCGGCTGAGAAGAAGAGCATCTATAAGATCACAGATTGGGGCCGGGTTTCTCTTACGAAATGTACAAAATGTGCTGAAATTCCAACGCTAAAATGACCAGATGTTAAAAGCGTGATTCCTAAGGCGCTCCATGCAACGCCTTCAAATCCCTTAATTCAGGATGGGGTAATGACAGCCACAATCAAATCTCTAATATCATCTCCTGTGTTCTGTCTCTTATCCTTTCATCTAAGATGTGTATAAGAGCAAAATCTATAAAATAAGAGACGATTCTTCGGTATTAAAACAGATGTCGTGTCATTAGAGAGGTTGGTTTAGACGCTAAAAAAGATAATTAGATTAAATGAAAGGTTATAAATTCGATTCTCATTATATTCAATTCTTTGTTAGTCGGTGACCTACTATAAACTACTAAAATATACCACTGCAAACCACTAAAATATATGCCAGTGACCTACATTGATAGTGAAAAGAGAGAATAATCTACCCTTATTTTAAATTTTTTACTAAAAAAAAATAGCTAAATAATTTGGCGTGAGAATATTGCATTTCCATATTATAGCGCCTTTAGATGTCCAAACGTTACAGGCGTTGATTCTATAGCCACTTTTACGCCTTTGCAGTACCTAAAGATTTAAATGTAATAACTACACGCTTTCACATTCTCTAATCACAATTAATAGGCTTTAGAGTTTTTTAGTCATTTGCAATTTTCGGAGCTAAATGTGGCAATCAATGCCTTGCTTTCAGGGCGTTGCAAGTTTTAGGGCAAATAGACTCGCACAGACAAATGTATTTATATTTTTGTATTTGTGCTAAAATAATTCAACTTTTTCATTAGAGTCAAAATAGTCATTTAATTTGAAATTTTAAATTAAATATTTGTAATTGATTTCTTACATTTTCTTGCATCGTCTAAAATATAGAGTTTTTTAATAACTTTTCTAGGATAATTTCGATACAAGTATAAAATCACACCGTTCATTACCCTTGATCATTATGGGAAAAAATTGCAAAAAATTAATATTTTGTAGATGATCAACTAAATAGTGACTAAATTGATTACAATATTCAATAAGACGGCTAAATCATTTAAATTTTAAATTTAGAGACTATTTCGACTTTAATAAAAAAAAAATTAATAATTTATTTATTTATTTATGTTTTATTGATAACCAAAGGAAATTTCTATTTAGAAAAAAGGACTCTTGTCAAGTTGTAAGATCGGTTGCAGGGACAAATGCAACGACTCGCGCCGGTACATGTTCATTCTCCCAATTTCAGCCGACATGACGTGCAGCCTCACTAAAAAAAAGTTGAATGATTATATTGGTCAATTCCCCTAACTGCCAATTAATTGTTTCCCTGTCCAAGTAAGAATGAAATAGGAAAATTAACAAATATCTAAAGAAAATGGACTAGACGATTCACCGAAAAATGGATTTAACAGACATTTCTACTGATTCCATTTTCTGCTAATAAACTGTACCACCCAAACTACCCGACGCCTTGAAAATTAAGGGAATTAGGCAGGGTGGTTCTTTGATGGAGTTTCGTCCCTCAAGCCAAATATAATAAACAATATTATTGGATATGTGTAATATTTTATAAATTTTAATTCTGATCATATAATGACCTGACAAGTATTAAACTCTTTCCTAATTCCCTTACTTTTGTAATAGCTTTTGATTTTGCAAAATAAACCAAACAAAAAACCCTCTGTTCTGACTTCTGAGGGAAAAACAACACCAAAACCTTGAAATTGGAAGTATAAATTTTGCAAGAAGGGAAGAAGAGCAAAATCAAGAAAAATGATGATTAATTAAGGAAACATAAAGCCTTTAAAGCAAAATCTAATACAGAATCTCTCTCTGTATGTGCAAAATTTAAAATCATGAAGGTATGAAATTGATGAAGCTGTACTCGATCCATCAACACAAGAAGTCACCTATATAACTTGAAATAGTATTCATCATCATCATCTGCTACATATGAATATATATATATACACATCTGATCAAAACTAAAACAAGAAAAAGAAAAGAAAAAAATACTAGGCTAGAAAGCCAAGGACCCAAAAGAGAGAAGAGAGAAACCAAAACAGAAAAAAGAAAAACTATACTAGATACAAGAAACTCAATAGGTGATTTTGAGGAGAAGATAGAAAAGCTCTAAAGCCTCAGTTACCAACAGAGATAGGCCTATTTTCAGCTAATCCCAAGGGGGATCTTGAACGCTGTTGTCGAGTAGTACTGATCCCAGTAAGGCTAATTTCTTTAAGAAGTACAGGTCTCATCTCCGGCTGCTGATGAAGTGCTGCTGGATACTTGAATTTCTCCATTTCTTGCTTGATTTTTTTGACTTGGCTATGAACTGCAACGTCTCCAAGATATCTATCATCTTTATCTTCTACCAATTGATTCTTGTTGTTGTTGGAGGACATGTTGCTCTTCCTGGGATGCTGCTCCATTTCTGTTTGCTTAACCATCATAAAGAAAACTAGAAAGAAAAATACCACAAGTTTTTTGCTTTGAACCTACAAAACGACCAACTAATCTTGATCTGATCTCTTGAGGGAAGTTGTGAAACGTGATGGGATTATTGTTGTATTTATACACGAATATGGAACGATGAGAGGGACACTGACACGAGTTGTTCATGAATTAAAAGAATTGGAGCTGATGGGGAGGTAGTCATCAAGGGTAATTTGGTGTGAATGCGTGGGTTGGGGTCAGATGGTGTTTCATCTTATCTATTCTTATTTTTTTATTTTTATAATGTGATCGGGTGGCAGAACAAATTTAATTACCAATTTGGTGATAGTAATAATTTTGACAATTAAATAGTGAATAAACCGTTTTATGATTTAAAGAATAGAGGTGAATATAATTTTAAATTCACATAGCTTGCAGTAATATTTATTAGTGTACTTAATTGATGTTAAAAATTTGACACGTAGGAAATTGGACGGTGGGGTGTGGATGGGGTGCTATATTTCTTAATACATTATATATTGTGTCTGAGAGACAGATTTATTTTATTTTCAAAATGTATGAAGGTTCTGTATTTACCATGAATATCACAAGGGATGATTTGGAACCTTCTAGATTTATATTTGTTGCGTGGCTAACTTTGATTATACACATTCTAGATACAGTATAAGAGGATATTTGTGAGGAGACTAACAAAATCATGGAAAGTTTGATGGCTTGTGTCTTATTTGTTACTTTTTTTTCGTATTAAAATAATTGTCACATTAATTTGTTAATATACACAAATTTTAAAAATTATTAAATTATATTAATTTTATTAAAAAAGTTCAAATTGACCAAAATAATTTTTCAAATTAATATCTTAATTACATAATTTTAATTTTTTTTAATGTTGTATTAAGGATAAAAGTTAAAAATATTATTTAATCTTTTTTAATCTTTTAAAATTATAGATAATATAAAATAAAATAAATTGTTTAAAGTGATAATTATTTTAAATCGGAGAAAGTACTCTGTAATTATGGTATCACTCTATTGGGTTCTGGATTTAGCCTAGAAAATGACTACAATTTCTTTTGTTGTTTGGGATGTGGGAATCAAAGGATTGTGGGAAACTAGTAATTGTCAAAAGAAGATGGGTAGATGGCCGGCCATTTAATTGTTTATTCATTTACATTATTTATTATTTAATCAAAATGAAACATAAATATCATTTTATAGAATGAATATAATCGAAACTTAAAGACCAACTAAATCTATATTACTTATTGCCTATTTGTAATATACTATTTGCTTGTTGGTTGAATGTTTTTTACCCGCTAAAATTATGAGAGGAAAAGGAGTTAGGGTTTAATCAAGGGTATATAAGTCATTTAAAAATCACGTCTATTGAAATATTCCAAACTTTATTAATAAAATTAAGTTACCTACTGAAATTATGAGAGGAAAAGGATTTAGGATTTAATTAAGGGTATATAAGGCATTAAATTATTTATATGTACGATTCAGAATATGGGAATTTTCTCATTATGTTCCTCCTCTTGTGCCTAAAAAAGAAATAAACTTTTATGCGAAGAAATCTAGTCTTAAGTAGTACTACTTATAATCTAACGGAAGAAGAAGCTTCTTAATCAGTGATCAATATTCCTCCTAACAATGAACAATTCCATCTAAAACAGTCCAAGGTTGACCGCGTCTCAAATACATAATTGTATACATGGATGTATAAGACAAATGGCCATAGAAACTTTAGGAAAATTCTTGCATAGTATAGTGTCATGGATCCTTTGGTCTATGTTGTTCTACATTATTCATCTAAATGATATGAAGTGATGTAGAGCAATATAGATTAAAGGGTCCATGACACTATGTCATGGATCCGGTTCATATAAAAATCTCCCGAAAACTTATAGTATATTGTAAAGAATCATTGGCTAGCTATTCCTGTACATGATACTCATCTTTCTGGGAAAATATTTAGGTAGACCTGATTTTTTATCCCACTTGTAGACCCTGTAGTGTAGATAAACATCATAGAATCTATTATATCAACTGATGTAAGAAAGATTTTATAAGATTTAATCTTGACCGTAAAGTCTACAAGTGGGGCCAAAGACCTGGTCTATGTAAGTATTTTCCTTTCTTTCTTAATCCAAACAAAGTTCATTTGTATTCCATATTACACTAAGGCATTTTTTTCAAAAAAAAAAAAAAAAAAAACACTCCTTTACATTTTAATAACTTAAACTTATGACCAATAAGTTTAACTGAGAAACGTATTACTAACTAAATTGTACTTCGTGTTTTTTTTTTACTAATGTATATTATACTGCCATAATCGATGTAATACAAATCCTAAATGTAAATATCTTTTTTTTTTTTTTTAAATATCTTTCTCTACAATTAATTATATTTCGTTATCTTTTTATCAAGATTGCCAAAATTGAAGTATTAGCCATCCTAAATGTAAATATCTTTTATATATATATATATATATAAAACTCTCCCCGTACCCCTTTAGTTATAAAGAAAGTATTTTACCATTTAAATTTCACTCTATTTTTAAATGTAAATATCTTCTAATTAACAATATAGTCTGCATTCTATCCATCAAATAATAATAATAATAATTAATATAGTCTTGAACGCTGAAGCCTGAAGGTTTCTGTCTCTTAGCTAATTAATTATTTTGGAAATCAGAATTCAAAAGTTAAAATTCCCTCATCTTTCTCACGTAAGATTGATGAACCATATAACTATTGAAAATTGCATTAAAATTGGAAATTTTGAACATGCTGCCAAAGGGCGTGAATACAATCTTAAAATTCTTGAACTTGAGATTCATCCTCCTAAAATTGTATGTTTGTTTGAAACTTTGAATCACAAGAAGATCTAAAAGAGGACATAAAAATACGCCAAAATGTCCAAGATTCATATTTGTCATTGAAGAGCCAACTAGGATTAAAAAAGCACTTTTTTTCCTTGCTACATGAGTATTGTAGTGAAATCAACGTTAAAGTTTTCTTAATACGTTGGACAAATGTATAATATGTTCTCCCCCAACCCCCCACTAAAACAAAAAAGAAAAATCAAATAGAAAATGTACAATTATGCAGTATTGTAGTTAGGAAATATTTAAACTAGGTATGATTTTAAATTCTACCTATACATTTTGTGAACAAAATCAATTTTTATATAATTTTATTTATATTAACTGATATCATTTATTTCACATGATTTAATTTATAAATTCACAAGATCTACAGACAAAATCAAAACTTAGTCTACATAAATATTTCCCGATAAGTAATTCCCCATATTAGATTTTTAGGTTAGTGGCCAGATGTGCCACTACCCCCCTCCTATTAATGTAGAATGTGCCAATATTTTACGAAAATGCAGTTAATTTCACACTTCTTTGACCTTGAATTCATGTGTAATAAGTCAGCTCCATAAATAGACGAGGTGTTAAGTTCTTGCAACCTTAAAATCTATTAATTTGAATCTCTAGCATTAATCCATCTCCATCAGTCCCCACGAGTCTTTTGATTTATCTAGATAAGCTTCACGTATATTTCTTAAACAGTGCATGAACCGATTCTGACTACTCGACGCCAGACTTTCCAGAAAGAAGGAAATGCACATAATTGAAGTTATATTACAGGGTTAAAAATAAAAAAATAAAAACCTTGCGTAACGCATGAATCTTTTGATTTCTTAAAAGTTAACAACGTCAATATTCTGAATGATTTATTAATAGGACATAGTTCTTTTTTTCTTTCCTTTTCTTGAAAAATACAGTAATACAGAAAAGAGTTAAAAGAAGAAAAAATATTGTCTTTTAAATAAATTAAAAAGAAGTTCTAAAGTCTCGTTAAGAAGTCATTTCGTTAGTTTTAAAATTTTGTATACTATAAATTTTTAAAGTAAATTGTATTATACTGTAAAAATATTTAAAATACAATAAATTAGTGGTTCTCTAACATATTATAGATTTTACCAAAATAATACTAGAAGATTTCATATTTCAGGAAATTTTGACCAAGTAAAATTGATGTCCACACTTAAACAGATCATTTAGGCAAACCAAAGAAAAATGTTGAATTTCTAGGTGGTTTTGTGGTCAATAGATTGTGTTGTCCGCGTTAACTAGTGTTCAATTGTCGGAGCTGTGTGAAAGCATTAATCAGAAGCATGTTTGATGCTTAATTTAATTTGGATAGTCACAACAGATGGTCTTATTGATCGAATCAAAGAACTTTTGGCCGGTTATCATGTTTAACAAGTTGTTTACTGTTTGTAGTTTATACCGAAATCTATACTAATGACTTATATGTGTAGTTACTAGTGAATTGAAAATAGGAACAAAAGAGATTTTCTACCAAATTCTTATCATAGGTTAAATGACATTCATTTTGACTTCTAGAATATCTCCAAAACGTAACTTTTTTTTTTTTTTGTGTTAGAGAGATTTGAAATCCTAACTCTATTTAAATTCTCTCTAAAGTAAGAATATGATGGTTAGACTTTAACCATTACGCTTTACTATTTCCTTAGCAATTAATTAGTCCTCTTCCTTGAGATAAAAGAATTTCAACTCCTGAAATTTTAGAATAACTCACTATGTAATTAAGTAGGCTTTTTCTTCTATAACTAGAGAAAATTTTTTTAGTAGGCGAGGAGCAAATTTTTAAGTAGATCAGTTTCATAAATTTTTTTAAGGTAATATAAATAAATTTAAAATAAAAAATTCGTGACACTTATTATACACTGAGCCAATTTAAAAATTTTCTGCATACAAGGTATGGGAACGAAGGAGCGCGTAGGAGTGGAAAGGGAATAAAGATGCTGTGAATCAAATCCTCTTTAAAAGGGGTGGTTTATTAGATAGTGTATTTGATTTTCTCATGAAAAACATTAATTGTGGAGGTAATAGCTTTGTTTAGACAATAAAATATTTCATCATTAACAAAATAACATTTTGTAATAATTTTCTAACACATTTTTAGCCACTTTTTTTTATTTATATACTTCACATCTAAAATAATTGTTATAATAATTATTTAAAATAATAATTCAAATAATATTTAAAATAATAATTATTTAAATTTATACCCATATTTTTTTTCCGTATATTATACTGTTAGTATTATTTAGAATCCTTTACCCACTCTCCTCAACGACAAGAAATTTATCTAATTCTAAGAATTTTTCTAAACACTCTTGTTGCATGTATTATATGTACCATTAAGATTCTCAAATAGAGGAGAAAAAGAAAATGAGAAACCTTAATAGGTCACATTTAATTTCCAATTTTTAGTACACATTTGAGGTTGACCAGGTCAAAATCCCCCGAAGCAACAAAGCAATGTGTATGATTAATAATGGCGTTTTAGGTAATATGATCATTACTGGGGTGAAACATTAATGACGGGAAAATTAGGAAGCCGTATAAGACGATGACGTGGCCAGACGACCGTGTATAACTACTTTTAGGTCCGGTGGTTAAGTTTGTTGACGGTCGGCTCAACGGCGGCTTAGGCATGAAGAGTGAGGATTAAATGCCACGTGGCCATTATTTACCTTTCGCTCAACCAACTTGTTCTCTTTCTATTGGGTAGATTACCTAGGCATTTTCACACGAAAGATTCTTGTGCTTTAGTAATATTTTTTGAAAGATATATTTTCAAAAGTTTAGGCATTTTCACATGAAAGATTCTTATTAGTTTTCCTGGGGTCAATGTTTTGAAAACTAGATCGGCCATTGAATTGGTGGTCTGTTTGGTTCGCGGTTTAATCGATCTGATCAATTGAATCGATCGATTCAATAATTTAGGATTTTTTTTAATCAAAGTGTGATATAATTTAAAATGATCTAAAATATATTTATATAAAATCAAATATAAGTGAAACACTATTTTTGGATAATTATAGTCATAATACCCAAAAATACTAATCAAATTTCTAATAAGAAAAGTGAAATTTATATAAAAATAAGTATAAAAAAGATGAAAAAAATAATAACTTAATAATTTAGGTTTTGGCGTGTTCAATGTTTTGCTATTTTGGAGTTTATTTTCAGGATTTTTTAATTTTTTTTCTTTATTTAAATCATTTTTTATTATGAAATTTAAAAAATTAATTTTTTACCGGTTTTCGATTTTTACCGGTTCCCGATTTTTTACTGATTTTCTGTCCGATTTTTTGGACAGACAGGATATGTAGTTGGACAGGACCGGTGGTTCTTCCGGTTCGCGGTCCAACAAGTCGAAACGGCCGATCCGATCCGACTTACAAAACACTGCCTGGGATAACTCATACAATAGAACATAACTAATATTTCGTTAATTTTCTATTCGAGTTTTAACAAGATATCGTCTCTTCATTTTTGGACAAATTCAGTTAGGAGAGGTAGATTAATACAGTCAAAAGACCGGATACCCCTCTTGAAAAAAAAAAAAAAGTAATATTTTTTGAAGATTTTTTTGCTTATGTTTATACAGCAAGATTAAGCAAACCATTCCTTCTTTTTTTTTTTAATTGTTTTATTTTCAAGTTAATTTCAGTATTGATTGGTTTATATATGGTGTGAAATTGGATCACAAATTAATCAAACTAAATTAGAATAATTCTCGTTGGATAGCTATTACGTATTCAAGATATTATTTATTATTTAGAATGTTATTTAAAATATTTATTGTAGCAATAATTTTGAATATCATATATGCGAAATAAAAAATTAGTAATTGAAAAGTATGCCAAGATATACTTATAAAATATTATTTAAAGAACAATACATAATTTATTTGTCCAATCGGATAACAATTTATTTTGACATTGCTTAAACTTCAATTGTATGCTGTATTTCAACTTGAACTAGATATCTCTCCCACGAAGTAAACCATCACACTTCCAATCCAACCAATTGCTAAGATAAATTCCTTTTTATCTAGCAATTCATACTTCATGAATGTTGCACACAACTCTGTCTCTTATAATTTGAGAAGGAATGTTTATAAGAGACTTGTTTTGCCTTCTTTGTTACTACACAAGTTTTAAAATGTAAAAATGTGTCCGGTAAGAAAAAGAAAAAAAAAAAAAAAAAAAACTCCAATTTTCAATTACTTTTTAACAATTTTGTTTTATCTGAAAAATTGGTTGGCAAATCTTTTTTCATTTTTGAACGTCAAAATAGAAGCAAGATGAATTCTAAAACTGATGCTATTTTTAAACAAAAAGATGAGAAATTCTATTGCAATAATCGATGCTTAACTAGTATTAATTATTTTCTGCTGAATTCTTTTTTCCTAATTGCCATATAAGCCAAAACTGTTGCTCACATTTACAAACAACCTGTGCATTTGTAATCCTTGCAATCTTGAGGTGTGTGAAGTAAGACATGTTAACACATCAATTTCTGTCAAGATTTGTTACTAATATATTGCTTGTAACTGCAATTAAAATGGAGTTTCATAATGATTCACCAGGGTTGTTTGAGAATTCTTTACACGTACGTCTAGGTAAATTTGTTACTAACAAAGTCTTAGAAGTGATGATTAATTTCTGACAACAATCATTGCTTGTGCAAAACGTGGAAATTACTTAACTAGCTTTTGAAGAAAATGCCCAAAAAAAGAAAAGACTTCGTAAAACAGCACATTTAATTTCCTTGCTTATAGATTTACATTGTGAATTGTTTTTGTGCTACAATTGTTAATGATGAAAGGCTAGCGGCTCTTCTAGCTCCACTAGAAACCCACAAAAATTTTGTCATATGGCAGGAAAAGTATATTGCTAACTCCCCCAAGAAATTGGTAATGAAGACATGGGATACGTTACGTTGAAGGAAAAAAAAAATGTTTTAAAGCATTTTTTTTTTTTAGGTTTAATCATTTGATTTACTTATTAATTAATCAAGTGACTTTACACAATCCTCTTTACTCTTTTTTCTTTCTTGCATGGGTAACTTCATTATATTCTTCGCTTCTTTTACAAGCCATAATTTTTCTAATCTAGCAAAAAGCATGTTGATGAATTAATGTATAATAAATCATACATTAATATTTAGATTTTTAATTAATTAGGTAGACTAGCTAAGGTTCTTGCAGGTCATTTTACATCCACTTTTCTTGGGGGAATGACTGAGAAATTTTACTTGATAAATTGATTCCCTTTAGATTTGTAGATAATACAGTGTTCTTCCTATTAATACATTACTATAAAATAAAAGTTACTAACCAACGAAATTTTAGTTCAGTGAGAATTGTTATTAACTTAATTGACAGAATAGTCAGCATTTAAGGAAAACATTTGCCATTTCTCAGATAAATCTCTTAGATGCTTATGCACTAAGTTTACGGAAACTTCAGGTTGTAAACAAATAAAAAAGTGAAGAGACACTTAAGTGATATTGCTTATTTGACTTTTTCAATCATTACTTTTATCACTTTTTTCTTTCAGCATTACTTTTATCACTTTGACCATGCATAGGCTAGAACACAATTAAGCAATTAGAGGAGAGTAGGAAGCCCAAATGATTTCATTATGCATAGATTTTTTTTTTATTTTTTGGTGGAAAAATTTTGCTTTTTCAAAGGTGGTTGTGGAGTATATATACGTCTATATGAGAAGTTAAAATTGATTAGTTATGCTTAAATCAACTTACAATTATAACTCATAAAACTTTTCTCATTTACATATGTAATACACTTTTTTCATTGTGATGAATAATTCTAGTAACAGAACACTATTGAACTTTAGGAGTTCACCTGCAAGAGAGTTTATTTAAGGAGTGAAATTAATTCTTGTGCTTTATCTTTTTTTCATACTTTAAGCAACGAATCTAATCATAGCATTATATATTGTAGAAAAATAATGTGGAAAAATATTTTCCAATGAAACATAGAATAAGTAAACCATTAATCCAAATTTTAGTTATCAGTTAATATAATTGCTGATAAACTTTTTTTTTCATTGTTGAAAAAGAAAATCTATATATAATTTCAATAAATAGAAACAGCCATTATTGTTACAACAACCTATAGTTGGAGGGAAATAAGACTTCGTATATAAGATAATCAAACCTAAATAAGGCACATGATTTTTTGTCACATATTCTTTGTTATTTTCTATCATATCACGTAATAAATTGTCAAATTTCTTTTTATTAAAGTAATCTTGACAATTCATTAAATAATGTAATCAAAAGTGACACAAGATATGAAATATAAGATGTTTAGCGCCTATATACACTAACGACACCACAAATGCAGAAAACACATAAAGGCTCTATAACCATAAACAAGAAAGCCGAAAAATGATATAATAACAACCACCTTCTAATAATTTGGCTCCCTCAACTACCACAGTCACCCCTCAAGAAATACATAACTGCCTTATATCTTCATAAAATTTAAAATTCTAAGTTAGTGTGACCAATCTTCCACACCCCCGAATTTGAATTTGTACCTCAAATATAAATCATTAGAAAATATTTAGGTAGATCTGGTCCTACTTGTAGATCCTGTGGTATAAATTAAATATTATGAAATTTATGACATCAACTGATGTAAGAAAGATTTTATAAGATTTAATCTTGACCGCAAGATCTACAGGTGGGACCTGTCTCTTAAGATCTATGTAAGTATTTTCCTAAATCATTAGTACGACTACTAATTTTACCTCCAAGTGTCAACTTCTGCTTCTGTCGCTGATAACTACTCGGGTCATATTGTCTCATTGATGTCAATGACCTAATTATAGGATTTTGAAAATGAATCCCCATTCGATTATATGATTCTACAAGTCGAGGGGACCTTGCTTTAGGACAAGGACTTAATGTAGACAAGTTCATAAAGGGCTTTTTGTTGGGAAAAAACGGGAATAACGCAAGCAAAATATTCACTTAAAATTTTTTTTTCACCACTTAAATAAATCGTAAACAGATCCGAATAGTAAAAAAATCAAACGACAAATCAACAAATACAAAACACATAGAATTTTTATGTGATAAACCTCTTCAATGTGAAGAGTAAAACTCACGGGATCTAATTCAGAAATATTTCACTATTAACGGATCAATGAGTACAACCAAACGAATCTTCAATAAACACGTAGAATTCAAATACGCTCACTCATTACTAAAAGTGAAATCTACAATTTTGTATAAGACACAACAATCCTAATCAGTGATGTACAAAATTTGCTACTAAACATATCGATAAATTAACGATATGACTATACCAAATGTAGCTTGCACTGCCGAGAATATTATACTGGAATCTCACTACAAACATTGAACAAAATTCACTGTTGGATCGAAGTACAAACTGTTGATTTTCTCTCCTACAAAAATTGGCATTGTTACTGCCCAACATGAAAAGAAATTTTTTGTTGTTTCTTTTTTTTATTCATGTCTAACACAAGCAAACCAATGTGCCTTTTATAAGGCTTGTTGTTTGCCTAATAAATTGTGGACCATATGCCCTTATTGAACCAAAACTCTTCTATCGCCACACTAATACACACATGCATGGACATACAATTTAGTTTTGGTTTTAGGAATCTGGGCTTGTGGTCCTTACTTGAGGAAGGATTCACGCAACAAACCATCCTCCAACTCAAGCAGAAGTATTTGTCAAACTGACAACCAAACGACAAGGCTTGAACTTCTCTATTGTCAGAGATTTTGTCAACATGTCTGAATCATTATCATCTACATGGATTTTTGGAAGTTCAATCGCCTTAGAATTTAGAACATCTCATATCCGATAATATCGCACATCATTGTGCTTAGATCTTGCACATGGAAAGTTATATTCTTGCCAAGGTGAATAGCACTCTGGCTATCATAGTATCATACATACTGCTTCTGAATAAAACTAGGGTCATACATAAACTTCTTCATTCAAAACAATTCCTTGCAAACTTTGGTACTAGCAATGAATTTTGCCTCAGTAGTAGGCAATGCAACACTTTTTTGCAATCTTGATTGCCACACCATAGATCTCCCTGCAAATGTAATCAGATAGTTTGAAGTAGACTTCCTTGTGTCAATATTTCCGACCATATCTGAATCTGTGTAACCACAAAGAACGGGTGTACCAGTCCCAAAACACAGTTTCAAATTTGATGTACCTCGGAAATATCTCATAATTCACTCACAACTTTTCGATGCTCTTTGCCCGAATTTTTCAAAAATCGGCTAACAGTACTAATTGCATGGGCAATGTCTGGCCTAGTGCAAACCATGGCATACATCAAACTCCCTATTGCCGATGCATAAGGAACATGTTGCAAGTCTTATTTCTCCTTATCACCTAGATGGAGCCTGTCTAGTGCTAAGCCTAAAGTGTGTAGTGAGAAAAATGCTTACCACTTTAGCTTTATCCATACAAAATCCTTGGAGTACTTATTGAGTTCTTTTTTCAACCTATCAATTTTGTTAAAATTATTACCAAAAATCAACATATCATTAACATATAGTAAAATGATAGTCAATGTCAGAGAAATTTCTGCACGAATACACGATGGTCGGAAGTGTCTTCTTGTACCCTTGCTAGATCATCATTGATACAAACTTCTTGTACCACTACCTAAGAGTTTGTTTTAGGTTAAACAAGCTTCTCTTTAACCTCTAGATTAAATTTTCTCTACCCTTCACTATAAAGCCTTCTGACTACTCCATACAAATTTCTTCTTCCAGATCACCATGAAGAAACGAGATTTTCACATTCATTTGCTCTACTTCAAAAACAATACTCATTTCCAAACCAAGTACCATACAGATGGAAGACATCTTCACAACAGGAGAGAAGATTTTTGCGAAGTGGAAGTCAATAACTTTCTTCTGACTGAAGCTCTTGACCACCAATCTGGCTTTGTATCGCAGAAGTGAAAGCTCTTCTTCATTCTTAAATATGTAGATCCACCAATTTTTCATAACTTTTTTGTTCTTCAGTAGCTTCAACAACTCAAATATATAGTTGTCATGCAGTGATTTCATCTTATCATCTATAGCATCAACCCACTCTGCCTTCTACTCACTCTCTATGGCCTCATCATAATTATCTCCTTTTCCCCCATCAGTGAGAAGTACGTACTCATTTGATGAATAACAGATTGAGGGAACTCTAACCCTTGTCGACCTTCTTAGTGAAATTTCAGGTTCATTAACTTTACCTATAGGATCATATGCATCATCAGCAATGATAATCAGCTCACCCTTACCTTGATCATCTTAATGTCGTACCTTATCATGATTTTCATCATCAACTATATCGGACACAATGTCGCAAAAGTCAAAACTGGATCTAAGTCTATCAAGCAATCAGTACTTGTAGACTCTGTTAGATAACTTCTCTTCCTTGCTAATATCTTCAATGGTTTAATCCTCCATGAAGATAACATAACGACTTCTCACAAGTTTCTTAGAAACCGGACTATAAAATCTATAGCCAAACTTATCATGACCATAGCCAACAAAGATACATTGTCTAATCTTGACCTCCAACTTAGACCTCTCATCTTTAGGAATATACACAAATGCTTTGCAACTAAATAAGCGCAAGTGATCACAAGATACCTTTTTGCCGTACCATACACGATTAGGAACATCAGCCTGTAAAGCAACAACAGGAGAAATTAATAACATGTGTAATAGTATATACTGCCTCACACCAAAATGTATGTGTGCGCAACAAAATATTTCGAGTCTGTAAAAATTGAACAAACAAGAAATATAATGATAAAAATATGAATATATGAAATAAAAGATTACAATCTCTAGGATATTCTCAATATGGGAAGAAAATTCCTTCGATTCTTTACTTCACATGCGATTCATTATATTTCAGCTTATTCAATTTTTTCATACTAGGTACTATTTTGATATTATCTCCTTATTTTAATTTAATAAAGAGATAAATACTAGAGTACATATATCCTTATTGGCCAAGTCTTGCAGACATGTGACATGGCACAATTTAATTGGAAGAACGACACAAATACGTTTAATTGGTCGAACTACCTCATTTTGACATGTGGAGCAATATAATTGGTTTTAAATTAACCAAAATAATACTCCAAAATATATATATGATATATGGCATTATTTAATTGGACCATAAATATCCAATTTAAATTTATTTATAGACAAATGATAATTTTAATTGAAATAAAATTTCATTGTCTACAAATGGCGCTTGATGAAAATCTTCAAATCTTGATATATAGAAGACTTGAAGAGAAAATTTGAAGACTCAGAGCTTCCACAGCTTGCAGACTTCAGAAATATGTGTGTCTGTGTATATGTGTATCTGCCTTCTTTTTTTGACCCTCTGAGGGATGACCCCTATTTATACATTTATGGAAGGGCGCAAGGTAGAAGACTTGTAGTACATGTGTAACTTCTTACTTGCATACCAAGAAACAAATTCTTCTCCTTGCACACATAAGAGATATTCATATATAAGGACTGTACTATTTTGATATTATCTCCTTATTTTAATTTAATAAAGAGATAAATACTAGAGTACATATATCCTTATTGGCCAAGTCTTGCAGACATGTGACATGGCACAATTTAATTGGAAGAATACTACGACACAAATACGTTTAATTGGTCGAACTACCTCATTTTGACATGTGGAGCAATATAATTGGTTTTAAATTAACCAATACTCCAAAATATATATATGATATATGGCATTATTTAATTGGACCATAAATATCTAATTTAAATTTATTTATAGACAAATGATAATTTTAATTGAAATAAAATTTCATTATCTACAAATGCCCCCTCGAGACTTGTTCGTGAATGCCGGCCTTCGAATTGTGGTTGAAGGGACAAGTTTCGATAATTCATTTATGTGATAAGTATCAAAATACTTGAACTTGTATGAAGCCTTGGCGATGAATGTCGAAAGTTAAATTCCACATAACTAACTCAAAACCATCAAAACTCTGAAATTAGGAAATAAAGGAGCGACGGATTTATCCCTTCTTTTATCGTTTAAGTGTGCCATGATCGTTGACTGATGAAATATTCCATGGATTGCGGTGATAGATTTCCATCATCTATGAGGACTTTTTCGATAATTATGATGAGGCCATAGAGAGTGAGTAGAAGGCAGAGTGGGTTGATGCTATAGATGATAAGATTAAACACATCTTGACTCTTATATATTTGACAGTCATATTGAGACAATTCTTTGTGAAACTAAAAATGAGTTAAGACTTTTGCACCAACGAATAAAATCCCTATGCCATATGGATTCCAAAATCAATAACAATTCTAATCCCATATGAAGTCTAACAAGAAACTCTTTCCATCCAACTTGTATGCAATTTGAGACATCTCCATCAACTATAAATAAAACGATTCTAAGCCTTGTTCCTCATCAATTTTTTTTTTTTGAGAAACCTTCTTTGGCAAGGTATCGTAACTACTATCTTTGATTTTTTATTTTTTTTTGCTGCAATTGTTTTGCTATTGCTGCCGCTGCTTCTTGCCGCTTTTGCGCGCATTGCCCTAGCCACCGCGCCTGCGCTGCCATTTGCCGCTTTCTTACCGCTGCCGCCGCTGCTTTCTTCTTTATCACTGCCGCGCTTCTACGCTTATTGCCGCCTTGCTTTGCCGCTTTTGCCATTCTTCTTTGCGCTTCTTTGCTTGCCGCCGTTCTTCTTGCTGCTGCCGCTGCTAGCTTGCTGCTTCTTCTTCTTCTTGCTTGCCGCCTTTCGCTTCTTCTTCTTTGCTTTCTTCTTTGCCGCTTGCTGCTGCCTAACCGCTTCTTGCCCGCCATTCGCTTTCTTGCCTGTCGCCGCCGCTATTTTGATCTATTTTTTTTTTTTTTTAAATGTCCCAGAGTAAAATTCACAAATCATAAGGACTTTATGCTTAATATTCGAATTTTGTTTGTGATGCAGCCACATCATCCATGCAAATCAAGGACTATGATACACCGTTACCACACATCTAGATGTGTATAAATGTTTACAGATAGAATAAAGCTCACCCTGAATTGAATTGCATTTGGGAATGTCCAAACAAATGCTAATAGCTTAAACTACTGGGAATGGTTGGAAGACGTGCTCGTGCGACACAAGGAGACACTCTTGAGGGCTCATGTCTATGATGCTGTTTATGCGTCACGCTACTCGTATGATCGTTGTGATAACATCTTGCGCGCCTTCTGCAAATATTGGTGCCCCTCAAAGTCAGTCTCCATACTTCATCTAGATATTTATAAGAGATGTGCAGTTCCCACCAGGATAGAGAATAAGCTGGAAGCTTATTGGCCATTTGATGCTTTCTACGATGAGGTTGTGCCAATGACCAAAGAACTTCTCAACATTAATGGGGATGAAAAATCTGTCACTTATACACATCTAGATGTAGACACTTGTTTGCGGCATACTATAGGCTTACCAAAATGGTCGTGAAGAAGTTCATATTAAAGACAGGTGCGCTTTTGGTTAGTGTATAAGAGACAGTGCGTAGTCTAGGAAAACTCCAGGGGTCAAAGACGAAGCACCAATACAAAGCCCAAGAAGACTTTCAACCCATGTGGAAGTGTGGACAGTCCTTATTTACTAAAAATCTGTCTCTTATACACATTCCATTTGATACGTTGAACAGGTCTCTCTAGGGGAAGTGTATGTGAGCCTATAAGAGACAGGCTGAAACACTCCACCAAGTCTAAGGTGGTAAACAAATAGATAGATATGTATATGCACAGATGTCAATAATTTGACACTTATGTGCATAAAGCATCGAACAAGCTGCCTTGCCCGAAGTTCGGCTTTAATTCAATAAGATGGCACAATTCTTCAACACTACGGACCAGAAGACATCAATGTTATGTGCCATGTCAAGTTTTCCTAGACTACGCATGACCCAAGAAGAGGAAAAAGTCCTCATAGATGATGGAAATTTATCACCGCAATCCATGGAATATTTCATCAGTCAACGATCATGTTTTTTGACCTTTGTGACGGACAACATTTTTATCATCGAGTTGTATGATCCGTGCAGATTCAGCAGCAATTTGGTTTTTGGGGCACCTTCAAATATTTTTTCCCCCCCTTTAAAACAAACCCTTTTTCCTAAAAAATGTTCATTGTGGGAATGTTCAATTCGTACATCAACTCATTCTATCCTGACCATACCTTATCCACAAATAGACATCCATTAGTTAGAAAAGAGTATGTCATTTGGTGGTCGATGCAGTATCGAAGAAATGTCCAAGGTCAAAGAGAATCAGACTTAACGATTAGAGAGCAAGCTCGCCTATCTAAAGCTCAATAAGCGGAGTTCGAGCGCACCCTTATCAAGGACCACTCCAAAGTCAATGCCTCTCCAAAGTGTTTATCCTAGTATGCAGAAAGAGACTATAATAACAATTAAGAGAGAGCATGTTCCAAGGAGGATACAATTTCTTTGGGTATTCTTGTTTACCAGCTTTAGAAGTCCAATTTCTGTCTCTTATACACATCTAGATGTGTATAAGAGACAGCTCATGATTCTTTGGAGAACTGGCTTGAGAAGAAAGCAAGTATCGGAGATAGGACGATCAACTTCGGTCAAATCCACAAATGTTGAGGCTCCAAAGGTTATCGAAACATCCTTGTTGAAAGGCATGGAGGATGTGGAGATAAATATCAATATTATATCTCCAAAGAATCATGAGGGCCTCTCGAACCCAACTTCTTGGGAAGCATCAAAAAATAATACGATCAAGATATTGGATGACAGAGAATATCATCACTGATAATGGAAAACCTTTCTGGAGAAAGCTGTAACAAAGATCGTCACTGGAATCGACCAAAAAAGTCAAAACTTTCTAGTTTGGAGAACATTTCTATTAACTCATTATTTAATAATCAACATAAAAAAATAAAAGATGTCACCAAAAGAATTGGCAGAATACGTAAATATACGTCATATATTTTCTTCCTCTTTTTTTTTTTTTTTTTTTTTTTTGATGTATCTTGACATTGGTCTGACTCTTCTCTTCTTTTTTTTTAGTTCACTACCATTGAAGCGCCCGTAGAAGGAGTTGGTGACCATTTATTCAGTAATCAAGACATTATCATCAATAAGACGAATATAGATAGATTATTGACATGAGATGGTATACTAGACAGTCCATGCGATGAACCGATGACAAGCCGGCAGAGGCTTATGCTCCATCACAGATACCATTGAATCACCATGGAAGTCTCCACAAGCAAGTCAGAACACCAATTTTTGAATTTCATGGCCACAAGGTGATAAAATCATGCCAACGAAAATATATACAAAGCCTGTGGGAAGAACTTTGCAATGATATCTCAAACACTTCCTAGACCAAATCTCTTCTTTGGAGGAATGTATCAATGAGGTAGTTGAAGAAATATCAAGGATAGATTCTTCAATTATACACATCTAGATGTGTATAAGAGACAGACTCTTTAGCTGGCTTACTCACGAAAGCCAAAAAGTATGACTCTTCAAGAGCTTTAGNCATAGAGGTTAGCTCGACCATTGACCGAGAATATGAAAATCTCAAGCAAATGCAAGTTGAAGTATTAAGAGCACAAGATCAAATCTCTTCAATCCAAAGTACTACCTTCCTGACAAATGAAGATGCTAGGGAGCTTGAGAAGATGAGCAACATCCTTGAAGCGAGCAAGATAGCTGTAGCGGACTTCAAGTTTGATATTTGAATCATATCAAATCCCCTTTTTTGATTTTTTTTCTTAATTTCACTTGTTTGGACACTTTTCTTTCAATAATAAAGACATTAATTACTTTTTCTTATCTTGCAATTTTTTTTTCAAAACAAGTAAAGTAATTAACATCCATGAATTTAATTTGAAATTGAACATTTTCCACAACCACCAATAGTTGCTCCCAAGGTGTGAGTATGAGTTATCTCCTTCAACTTGTTTGGGAGGATATCGCAAAAGGGAAATTGTCACACGTAGTTCCACGGTCAAGAAAGCATGATCGGGACTGATGCCGTTCACAGTTTAACCTCTTAAATCAGGATATCTATTTGTTTACCACCTTAGACTTGGTGGAGTGTTTCAGCAGTTTAACCACATACTACACTATTGGTGGTTGCCGTCCACAGTTTTAGCTCATGTGGGCCAGGAGCATCTATTTGTTTACCACCTTAGATTTGGTGGAGTGTTTCAGCAGTTTAACCACATACTACACTATTGGTGGTTGCCGTCCACAGTTTTAGCTCATGCGGGCCAGGAGCAACATGCAGTTTAGGCTCATGCGTCAAGGAGCATGGTAAATCTGCATAATATCGCTTCTATATTTGCATTTGATGGGGCCAATTCTTAATCCATCTTCAGCGATCAATTTGTACGAGCCATTTGCTATAGACTTCTCTTATAACATAAGGGCCATCCCATTTTGAGACAAACTTCCTTTGACCTCGCAATCTGCATGAGTTGGTCTTGAACAAAGGGCGTCATACTCTTTTGTAACTAATGGATGTCTTCTTTGTGGAGGTATGGTCAGGTCTCTCCAGAATCTGTCTCGTAGACAAGTGCGTATGGAGTCGCTTGAGTAGGAGTTCGAAAAGTTGTCCTATATGCCCAAAGAGCCTCACCAATCCTTTGATGCCAATCTCTTTTTGACTTGTCAATAACTTTTTTTAGCAAATTGCATAGAGTTTTGTTAAAAGCCTCAGCAAGTCCATTTGCGACATAGTACATAGAAGAATTATATTGCTTAAAGCCAAACTTCTAAAGCTTGTTCATTGCGGCATTGCGAAAGGTTTTCCATTATCGGTGATGATATATCGTGGAACCCGTATCGATAGATAATGTTCACGCGAATAAAATCGACCACGTATATTTACGTATTCTAAGGCTAATAAAGATATGTCCACCAGAAGACTTTGGCAGTGGTCCTACTATGTCTAATCCCCAAGCATCAAATGGCCAAGAAGAAACAGTAGGATGTAACGGTTCTGGTGGTTGATGAATGAAATTGGCATGAAACTGACAAGCTTGACATCTTCTTACATAGTCTATGCAATCCTTCACCATGGTCGGCCAGTAGTACCCCATCCTTTTAATGCGGAAGTGCAGCTTAGGGCCGGATTGATGAGCACCACATATTCTGAGTGAGCCTCTTCCATTGCTTGCATAGCTTCATCCTCACCGAGACATCGCAGAAAACTCCATCAAGCGATCGCCGATAAAGAATGTCCTTATAGTAGATGAAGCGAGGTGCACGGCACGACATTTCTGTTCTTCTTTTTGCGTCGTCAGGTAACTTTTCATAACTGAGATAATCAATTATTGGTTGTCGCCAATCTTCTTCATCTCCACTTCATAAATGGAAACCACGTGAGTATTTTCCTCTTTCACATCGTCTCCTTCTTCAAAATGAGGAGGCACAACCCAACTTTGACATATGGGGACTTGAACTTGTTGATTAGGCAAGATGAGCATTGAAGCTAATCTTGCTAAAGAGTCAGCTTGTCGATTGTCCCTCCTTGGAACATGCTCTATAGTCACATCACCTAGCCACCCCATTAGTTGCCGAGCATAATTATAATATGACACATCTCAGAAGAAACTGCATTGAACTTGAAGCTGATTGGCTTCTCTTTGAAATCTAGCGAAACTCTAAGTTGTAGTTGCTTCATATCAACCGCCCTTCTCGATACCACATCTAAGTGCTTGATATAAGCGACATTATTTGCCTGTTGATGTGTTAGAGTGAATGAATATGGACATATCTCCTTCGGGAGTGATCCAAAGTGAATATAATGCCTTTATGTGCAATAAAGGAGCTTGGAATCACAAGTGATGAACAGTAAGGCTTAGTCATGACATACTTGATCGGATTTGCCTTCGATATCAAGCGGATAGTATGAGCTTGAAAGTAGTGCTTTAACTTTTGAATGGCAAATATGAGAGCCAAACACAACTTCTCAATCGGCATATAATTTAACTCATTTGGTGTCATGGTCGAGAATATAAAAATATATCTCACGAAACCACCCGTATTAGCTGCACCTATTCCTATATTCATATTTTTATAGCAATATTGGCAGAATTCAAGGCTTTTCAGGGAATAGGTGCAGCTAATAAATATGGTTTCGTGAGATATATTTTAATGCTTTCATGCTTCTGCACGATAAGCATTATCTACATGCTTCATAAGACTCAAAAGGTACACCCATCTTCATCAAATGGCTGAATGGTTGACATCTCCCAGCCAAATTGGAGATAAATCTTCGAAGATAAGCCAATCTTCCTTGCAAACTTTTCAACTCATGAATGTTGCGCGGTTCGGGCATCCTCGAGATAGCATCGATTTTGGATTGATCAATTTCACATCCTAGGCTGTATAGAGAAATTGGCGATATCGTCCTTGCCGTTCGACTCCAAAAGCGCACTTTAAAGGATTCATCAAAAGTTGGTATCTTCGAAGTCTTTCGAACACCATTTTAAGATCTTGGACATGGTCAACTTGTTTCTTCGACTTGACAACGAGATCGTCAACATAGCACTCTATATTCTTGTGAAGCATGTCATCGAACCTTATCCTTTCTGGATGGATACACATCTAATAGATTCCCTTGGTGCCATTCGGATCTGACGCCACAACTGAGGATCCATCCATATCCAAACTATTGTTTCATAACCAGTTGTGGCGTCGACCATCAATTCAGTAATAATGAGATGTGATAAGTCATCATACTGGACAAGCTTCATTGAGATCTCGAAAATCAACGCAAACACGAATCTGTCCATTCTTTTTCTTCACGGGGACTATACTTGAAATCCACGCTGGGTATTTTACTTCTCGGATGAAACCAGCTTCTATGAGCTTGTTCACCTCCATCTCAATTAATGGGATCAAATCAGGCAGAAAACGTCTTTGGGCTTGTTTAACGGGTCTTGCACCTCGCTTAATGGCCAAGTGATGAACAACAATTTTCGGATCTAAGCCAGGCATCTCTTTGTAATTCCAAGCAAAAACATCCTTAAATTCGAGCAATAGTTCAACATATGCTTGTTCCTCTTCAGGAGTCAACCATCTACCTATGTAGATTGGGCGAGGATCATCATTTGTGCCAAGGTTGGAAGTATTGTTTCCTTTCGTATTAAAAATATACTCTTGTGCCTTTGGAAAACTCAACCTTTCATGAATAGGTTGCTTCATCAAAACTCTTCCTCGTGGGCCAAGCCTATCAAACACCGAAACACGTGGTGTAACTTTTCTCAATCTATCAAAGACTGATCGCCTTGAACCTTTCAATGCAGTTTCTTCTTTGATAGTAATATGATGCGTATTAGCCCTTTTTATTGCTATACGCACAGGAGAAGGTGGTCTATACCCAAGGGTCCCATTGACATGTTGTTGACAGCATATCCCTTGTCTTTCAACATCTTTTGGGTAGAAGTCATGCCATGTGTCTCTTCTGATTTATCTCTGCAGACAGTTTGCCCAAAGTTCCTTCTTCCTTAGGATCGTAACCAGCTTTCACGAGCAACTTGTATGCATTTGGACCAAATCGCTCGTCGGTTCGTGTTTTAGGTAATGAATTGTGCTCTATTTCGGACTCCACCTTTGGCCGAACAAAGCCTTCAAGAAGAGTTTCGCTATACTTGACCACTTCAATTTTGGTGAGTGGTACAGTGAACTCTTTTAATTCATTGCTTCCAACAAAAGGAGATTGACCTTCTTTTCTCTTCGACTTTGGAACATAGCGTAAGACATGTGTCTTAGATTTTTGACCATCTTCAATCGACAAACTCTTTCTTTGTGTTAGATGTGTATAAGAGACAGTCTCAAGGGACTCCGCATACGAGATCTCCTGTTCGATTATGGCCGTTATGGCAATACTTGAAACATTGATGAAGAGTTGAAGGTATAACATCATTCTCGTGAATCCATGGTCTCCCAAGAAGCATATTATAAGATGTTTTTGCATCGATAACATGAAATAGTGCACTTGAGGATAAATCTCCAATTAATAAATCAAGTGTTATAAGACCAATGGCTCTTTGTCCTCCTTGATTGAATCCTTGGATCATGAGGCTATAAGTAAGAGTTCATCACTTGTGATTCCAAGCTCCTTTATTGCACGTCCATGCATTATATTCTGATCCTCCATCGAGAAGTATCCGGTTCACTTTTGCTTACGTGCATATCCATTTACGAACAAGGGTCGATTGTGAGCTTTCGTCCCGAGCAATAAATCTTCACCATGGATTCACGAGAATGATGAGATGTGTATAAGAGACAGATCCATGCCTGATCGTTCTAATGCTGCTGACTCAAAAACTACTATCGATGTTCACAACATGGCAAGATGCGAAGGATGTCTGCATCTTTCAACCTGGTTAAGCATGAATTCTTTATATTGCTGCATAGGTCGAAAGAGATGTGTATAAGAGACACCATCTTGGAGGTATTGATGACGAAATTGTTATTCTTCGGACTTTCTTTTTGCAACCCGTATTTTTACCATCGAAATTTTGGATGCAGACAGCTAGTCTTTTGCGCTTTAATTTTTTTGGTTCTTTTGCGAGTGACGAGTGTCATCCTTCGTCTGACTGATCATTTGTGGCATCATCATCCTTCAATAATTTTTCAATTTGCTTTTCAAAAGGTACTTCACCTTGCGGAAAGGTCATGTCTTATGGCTGGAAGAAGCGGAAATCCACATATCAAAGGAGCCATGCAAAAGTATTGTTCTTATCTTCGATGAATAGACGAGATTGTTTATCATTCTTCAACAAATTTTGGGAGTCAGGAATTATAGTGTATCTGATTTGCACTTGCGTTATCTTCTTCAAGCAGAATCTTACCTTGGCGGAAAAACTTCATCACCTTATCAAGAAGGGATGAAGAACTTACTGCTTTTCGAACTCCCAAAGGCATTTATTGCTACAAGGTCATGCCAAAAGACTTTGAAGATACCAACTCGGGACACCTTTAAACTGCGCTTTTGTCGCGATCTTCAGGTGAGTATTTGTTGTCATAGCTATAGCTGTCTCTCAGACTTGGGAGAAGACTTGCCCTTTCTTAAAGTCTGTTTTCTTTATTATGGCGAGGATCGAGAACAGGCGGTTCTTGATTTCCAAGGCCAATTTCAAGACTATGAGCTTTTGTCGCCAATTTCTCAAATGTCGGAGGTTGGATGCCTTGTAGGATGTAACGAAGTCCCCACTTCATGCCTTGAATGCACATTTAGACTGTCTATGACTGAACTTTCCAACGCCCGACAGTGGAAAGACGAACCGGTTGTGCCACATGCTGTTTCGGATTTCCTTTGCCGTCAAATTGCTGAAACTTGGGTGGTTGATATCCACAAGGCATCATCAAGCTGTCGATTCTTGCGGAATAAGGCTTAGCGTATATAGGGTTTGATTTTGAACCATCTTCATATCTCACCTTGATCATACCTTCAACGAACTCCTTCAATTGATCGGTATGAATCATTCCACCCGGAAGTCACATGCACTTCTTTCGCCTTTCCTTGTTGTGAAGTTTTAGCTTCTTGATATTCGCCAGGTGCCTTTGAATTAATTTGACTTCCTTCCGCGGTACTGTCTTTCTTGTTGACGAGTTGAGTGATGACGGCATCTTGATCTTGTATGCGCTTCATCATTGTTTCCATCATTCTAGTTAGGCTTGCCATTTGATCCTCTAGAGTTGATGTTTGCGTTACCATATTGCATGCTTCTTGTGGTTGGACCAACAATTCGTGGATCTAGGCGACTATTTTGCGAGATCCATAGTAGTTTGGATACGCACGTAAGCAAAAAGTGAACCGGATACTTCTCGATGGAGGATCAGCTGTGAATATAATGCCTTTACGTGCAATAAAGGAGCTTGGAATCACAAGTGATGAACTCTTACAAAACCGTCTCATAATATCTCTTATATCTCTTAGAGATGAGTCTGTTTGTTCGACCAAAGGTGGCTGTCTCTTATACAGCATCTAGATCCTCTATAAGAGACAGATCCTGTCTCTTGTATATTCTCAATATGGGAGAAAATTCCTTCGATTCTTTACTTGGATGCGATCAGGGCTTCATGACTTATTTTCGAATCAAATATTGAATTCTTCACGTCTTGATATGGGAGACTGAAGGACTGTCTCTTATACACATCTAGATGTGTATAAGAGACAGTATCAAAAAAGTACAATCCTTATATAACAATATCTCTTATTAATGCAAGGTATGTGTGTCTGTGTATATGTGTATCTGCCTTCTTTTTTTGAACCTCTGAGGGATGACCCCTATTTATATATTTATGGAAGGGAGCAAGGTAGAAGACTTGTAGTACATGTGTAACTTCTTACTTGCATACCAAGAAACAAATTCTTCTCCTTGCACACATAAGAGATATTCATATATAAGGATTGTACTATTTTGATATTATCTCCTTATTTTAATTTAATAAAGAGATAAATACTAGAGTACATATATCCTTATTGGCCAAGTCTTGCAGACATGTGACATGGCACAATTTAATTGGAAGAACGACACAAATACGTTTAATTGGTCGAACTACCTCATTTTGACATGTGGAGCAATATAATTGGTTTTAAATTAACCAATACTCCAAAATATATATATGATATATGGCATTATTTAATTGGACCATAAATATCCAATTTAAATTTATTTATAGACAAATGATAATTTTAATTGAAATAAAATTTCATTGTCTACAGTATGTGTGACAATTTTGTTTCAAAAAGAAAATATCTTACTTGCTCTACCAATGTCCTATTTATCATTTCTGCCAGGCCATTCAACTAAGGAGTCTTGGATGGGGTCTTTAGGTATCATATACCCTGCTGTCTCCAATAGTCATCAAATGGTCCAAGATATTCGCCATCATTGTTAGTGCAAATACATTTTCGCTTCTTACCAGTCTTCCTTTCAATAGAAGTCTAAAACTGTTTAAAGACACCAAGCGTCTGATCTTTTGACTTCAAGGCATACACCCATAGTTTCCTTGAACAGTCATCAATAAATGTGACAAAGTAAAGGGTGCCACCAAACATCTAGATTTTCATTGGACCACTATTCCCAAAATTTATACTGGTGGTAGATGATGTCTTTGTTACAGGATTGATCTTGAAAGAGACCTTATTTTGTTCCCCAGCCAAGCAATGTGCATACTTTTCTAGTTGAGCAATCTTCAACTTGGAAAGTAAATTCTTTTTGGCCAAACAACTAAATCCCATTTTCACTGATGTGGCTAAACCTCTTGTGTCATAATTCTAAAGAGGCACTGTCTTCAACATCATTGATATTATTAATGCACACTGAAGTCTTGGTCTAGTACAAATCCGAACTCTTCTTCCCGCGAACCATGATCAAAAAACCCTTAGTTATCTTGCATTACCCATTATCTTGGGTGCTAATATAACCCTTATCATCCAACACACCAATTGAAATTAGATTCAAACGAACATCTGATACATGTCTGACATCCCATAAAATCAATGTCACCCCAGTAGATTTTGCAATACAACAATCCGTAAGCCAACTACCCTTAACTGACTATAAGTACCCATTTTCAATATCTCGAGTTACCGGGAGTGTAAAATGTGAATAAATCCTTCCTTGATGTCACATGGAAGCAGGCATTACTATTGACGACATAATTTGATTCATCACTGACAATATTAATCAAATTTTTATCCTAGACAATCACCAAATCCTTTGTACTAGTAGTAGTTACACGATTCATTACTGTCACAATTCTTCTTTTCTTGTTTTCCTCTATTCTCACTTTTTAGTTTGTTGTAATTTTTTTTGATGTGTTACACTCAAGATACTCGTATGTTGACTTCGATTTGTCCTTACTCTTGCCTCTGTTGGATTCTTCTTTATCTCTGTTTCTGCGTCTTCTCAGATTTTTCGTTAGTAATACCTTAGACTGTAAAGTTGATGCCTCTTGAATTTTTCATCTCACCTCTTCATTCAAAACAGATTTCTTCACATAACTCAAGGTCACAGCACTACTAGGAGTAGAATTGGTCAATGTGACATGGGCATTCTCCCAAGAATCCGGTATAGTACTCAGCAACTGAAGTCCCATAATCTCATTCTCAAACCTGACACCCACGCCTGATAGTTGGTCAAAACACCCTTGAAACTCATTCATGTGGTTAGAAATAGAACATCCTTCTTTGTATTTTAAATTCATAACTTGTTTCACTGAGACTAACTTGTTATTGCCTAATTTTGAAGCATACGTAAGGACTCAAACTTCGCCTACAGGACTCTAGTATGCTTGTCATTGGCAATGTGATTTAAAACATTATCATCTACCCACTAACGAATGAAGCCACAAACCATCTCATGCTTAAAAGCGCAATCCAAATCAAACATGGATTCGAGTTTCTCATCAGAAAATACAGGTAAGTGTAATTTCTTCAAAAATAGTAGATCGTTCATTTTGTCCTTCCATTTATGATAGTTAGGGCCACTCAATCTAATCATCCTACTATAATTAGATTCCATATTTATTCAAATAAAAAATCTCAAGCAAATAACATCGCTCTGATACCAGTTGTTGAGAAAAAAACGGGAATAACGCAAATGACATATTCACTCAGGAAAATATTTCCTCCAGTTGAATAAATCATAAGACAGACCAAAACAGTAAATAATTCAAATGACAAAATCAACAAGCACAGAACATATAAGATTTTTACGTGAAAAAAACCCTTCAATGTGAAGAGAAAAAACTACGAGACTTAGTCTAAAAATATTTTACTATCAACGGATCATTGAGTACAGTAAAACAAGTTTCCAATAATTACCTAGAACTCAACACGCCCCTATTCACTACCAAAAGTGAAATAAAAAATTTGACAATACACAACAACCCAAATCACATATATAAAAAATCAATTACTAGATAAGAGAAAATAACAATCTGACCGTTATATCTGACACTGCCGAAAATATTATACTGAAATTTCACTGCAAAAAGAGTAAAATTCACCGCCAAATCGAAATATGAACTACTGATTTTCTCTCTTAAAAAAAATTGCGGTCGCTACTGCTCAACACGAAAAAAGACTTTTTTGTTGCTTCTTTTCCTTATTCGTCTAACACAAGCAAACCAATTATAAGGCTCGTTGTATGAATTAAGGTTATAGAATCGAAATATGAACTACTGATTTTTCCTCTTAAAAAAATTACCGTCGCTACTGCCCGAAACGAAAAGAAACTTTTTGTTGCTTCTTTTCCTTATTAGCCTCTAACACAAGCTGGACCAATTATAAGGCTTGTTGTTTGCCTAATAAATTCTGGGTCATATGCCGGAAAATTTCTAAAAATATACCTCTTTTCAAATTTATTCTTTTTTTGTGCCTATTACAAAATGTATTTCCGGATCAGTGGAACTCGTATTCGGAGAATGCGAGTTCCAGAAATTATTTTTTTTAAAAAAAAAAAAAAAAAAAATTCTTCGACTGACCTCAATGCGAGGTCAATGAAAATTATCACATTCTCTGTCTTTAAATTTTCAAAAAAAAAAAAAAAAAATTCATTGCAACGCATTGCAATTAATTTTTTTTTTTTTTTTTTGATTTAGCAAATTTGACTATGTATATTGCGAATGGAAATCGTGCACTATTACAAAAATATAAAAAATGAAGGATTTAGCAAATTTGACTATATATATTGCGAATGAAAATTGTGCATTATTACAAAAATAGAAAAATGAAGGATTTGACTGTAAGATAAAATTATTTAAATACTAAACCGTAAATTATAAACTATAATATTAACGAAGTAGTACGATATTTGGGAATAGTAAACTATTCGCCTTTAAATCATAAACTATAACATTAACGAAAGAGTACGCGAATGAAATGTGTAAACCGGCAAATTTATTAATTTATCATATTTTTGATAAAATTTTGACATAACCTCCCATATTTTACGAACATTCTCCCTGCCAACAACCAAACCCAACAAGATTGTTGCTCTTTTTTTTTTTTTTTTTTGTATTTGGGGATTGTTCTTAAAATAGGCCAGGCCTCGCAAAATTTTATCAAGGCCTATGATAAATTAATAAATTCCTGGTTTACGAGGTCAATTTTGACTGACCTCGCATTCCGCGAATGCAAGGTCAGTCGAAGAATTTTTTTTTTATTTTTTATTTTTTTAAAAAAAAAATAATAATTTCTGGAACTTGATCCGAAAATACATTTTGCAATAGGTACAAAAAAAGAACAAATTTGAAAAGAGGTATATTTTTAGAAATTTTCCGTCATATGCACTTATTGAACCAAAACTCTTCCACCGCTACACTATTACATACACACACATGCACGGAGATAATATTTAGTTTTGGTTTTGGAGATCTTGGCTTGTGGTCTCCGCTTGAGGAAGGACTCATGCAACACTTGTCTTGCCAATAAATCAAAAACTTTAATGTTCTATTGTATAGAGTTACAAGGCCAAAGAAGAGATTCACAGCATAAGTTGCTGTTTCTTGAGTATTCTACAAAAGCAAAACTTCTTGACTTATCAATTTCTTTATCACAAGGAATATTCAATTTCACCACTCGCCGTGCTTGAATTAGGCAATTCATTTATTTTCAAACCGAAGAAAATTGAACCCCTTATTAATTTGGAAGAATTCAAGAATGGTAAATCTTGAATTTAATTAGCTTCTTTTATTTTCTTGAACTTGCTCTAGAAATTGTGGCAATTTTGAAACGTATTTTGACGCTATACGTGTTTCTTTCCTAACTTGGATTGGAGAGCTTGCTGCCAAAAACCAATCTATGTTTCTAAATTGCTAGATGCTCAAACCATAGGATCATCCTATATTACTCTTTTATCACACTATCTAATGATTGTCAAAATTCTATAAAGTAATTTTAATGGGATAATCTTAACAGTTCATCTTTTCGTGTTTGGTTTCCTTATTAGCGTCTAACACAAGCAAGTCATAAATGTAGATATGCATGAATTAGTCCTGTTTGGTTTACTTTTTTCCCAATTTAGTAATTAAATACTTCAAAGTTTCATTTTAATTATTATTTTGATTGGTGCATGAGATTAAAAAATTGTTAAAATGTATTGATTTTACACAAAAATATTTCAAAATGATTAAATTATCCTTCTTTATTATTTTTCTCGCACGATCTTCTCCCCATTAATATGGAATTAAGGGTAAGGTTAGAAAGACTCCATTTAACACTTACTTGAAATTCTGAAAACAACCGATAATTTGACATAAAACAAATTATCTAAAGCGAAAGATAAAATAAAATAGAAAGAATAATTGTTAATCAAATTTTACTAGTTATTTTGCTATATTTTGCTTATAAGGGAAAAAGAGACACATTGGACTACAGACAGCCCAGGGCGGAGCCTTCACAAATCTAGATGTGAGAGTTGGAGACAAAGCCCAACCAGGAAGATTAGTTATTCCCAAATTCCAATACAACCTTTACACACGTACTTTGGGAGCAGATTTTAAATTTTAAATAACAACCTTTCATGTTTATAAATGTACATGGCTTGACTTTTTAAAATTTAATTATTCTTATTTTCATTTTAAAATTTATAATTTTAATTGTCAAACTCTCTCTTTTTATTTATTTTTAAATGAAAAAGTCATCTCAAAAGCACCAATAATGAGTTTATGATAAAAGTATATATCATACTCATTTTTTTTTGTTCATATTGCTGTTACTACATGTTCTAAAGAATTGGATTGATGCACTGTCTGATTAATCAGATTTTGATTTATCTAATTTTCCTTATGCCCATCTTGGATGATATAAGCACAAATTAAATTTTATCTTTCAGCAATCTTCTTCCAAATGCTGATAAAGTTCCGGGGCTTTGGACAGCATAGCCATATGACCAGCTCCAGCTACGGATTTCACCTCTTCGGGAGGGCTATTTTTAATCATAAACCTTTGGAAATCTTCCTCAACAACTTGGTCATCCTCGCACACCACATAAACCCTTTTAACTGAACCATATTTTTCTTTTGTTAACAGAGATTCCTTTGTCATGTCCTCAATAAAGAAACCATGTGGTCGGACTAACATTTTTGCTAATTCTATGTCCTGCACGTTCAAATTAGTGAAATATGCATCAAAAGAAAAGTTTTAATTAATTTTGCAAAAATTAACTTGGCGAACACAACCATTTACCGATAGTGTATGTGAGAAAATTATTATGCACTTTACCAACGGTTTATTCTATGTATCTTAATTTTTTTGGTAGTAATATTTTATGTGTCTCAAACATAATATCTTTTGACAATCTCAAAATTTAATTTAACACGTACACATTTTGTATTATTTCGTTTCTTTCTTAATCTAATGATTGAAGGTAAAATCTTGTATTGATCATAGTACATAAAATACCATGATACAGTAACAGTGAATCTCATACGGTGCCTATATTTATTTTTGCATATAAAGAAAAATCTTGCTTGGCAAAGGGTGTATAATGTTTGTGTCCTCAATAAGAAAACAATGGCCACTATCCTATTGTGTTTTTTTTACTTTTCAATTGCACATGTAAAATAATTGGTTAGATTAATTGTTACCGGAACACCGGATGTACCCTTATCCCAGCAAATTCTTACCAGTCACGGATTAACTTTAAGTGTAAATTCCAATCTGAGCCACCCAAACTTAAAAGTATGGGCAATGATATTGCTACAGCATAATTCTTAATGCTACAGAAATTTAATGTTACTTGACAAATATACCCTTTTATAAAAGTAACATACTTTCTTTTTGGACTTGGCACAGATTCTTCAATCAGCCGCCACTACTCCTCCATAACCCAAGCTTCCGGCCAACCATCCGGCCACCAATTATAACCCCTACCACTTTCTAAACTTTCTTCTCTATTTCTGGTCCTTTACTATTATAATAATCCAAGGTCTTTTTCTTTCTCTTTAATCCTCTTATTTTTCAACTAAAAAGGAAAAAAAAAGAAAAAAACTTCTTTTACCACAACTATCAGTTCAAAGTTTATCAAACATATATAGAAAACATCCACACAATATTCTGTGGGAGCAGACTAGAATGGTTAAGAATATTACTCAGATATTTCTCCATTAGCCCCAAGAACATCTTCCTCACCGTCTAAAGGCATTTGAATCCAATAAATTATTCCAAGACCACTATATTCTCAATTCTATTGTTAACTCCTCAAATCACTATTCATAATCTCTATTTACCGAGAATGGAAGAGATGAAGAAGTGGCTTGGGTAGGAATGGAAGAGAGAAGAGCAGCGGTAGATTGGGACAAGAAATAGGAGAGAGTGGTGATGCATCTGGATAGGGGAGATAATGAGACTTAGTAGGAGACTATAGAAGGAGGAGAGGGACCAAGAAAATTGGTAGGGGTTCTGAAACTGTTATGAGCTTTTAAGGGTAGTAATGTCATTTATACAACAAAATGCTGTATAAATATCATTGCCCTAAAAGTGTTCTATGTAGCCCTCCAATTATTGATTTTCTCCATCAGTCCCGTCAAACATGCAATCAATAATTGATTTTCCCATAATGCACATCAAATTTATGAGACCGTGACATGTCTCTGACACGAAGTTAGTAGAGGGTCAATTGTTTAATAAATCATGCTAAAAAACTATCCACTTGGATAACTTTTTTATTTTCAAGTTTTTTAAGAAAAATGTTATTGTGCATTTTTAAACTAAGGGTGTATTCGTGGTTAAAAAAAAAAAAAGTAATTGAAAAATTATGATGGACTAATGTAAGAGTGGTAGCAAATAAAATTTCAAAGGCTTGATTGACAAAATTTTAATAAGCTAAGGGATTAATTAAAATTAACTCTGGTTATAATCTTACAAGGGAAGGAGACTATACCTCATATGCACAATGTTTATATATTTTGGCTATGTAATCTGGACCGAGGACAACTGTTTTCGGCAGGTTTCCGTCATTAAATGTAAACTGACAATCCATGACAGCCTCCATGGATGATCTCTTAAAATACTGCAATAAAAAAAAAAAAAAATTCCCATATGAACAATTCAGAAAAAAAAAAAAAAAGTACCCTTTGCTTAATTGATGATACATCAAGATGTACACGTTTAATTTGATACATTCTCAGAATCAATAAATTAATTACCTCTTGAATTAGAACAACTGGTGGTTCTTTGAAATCAGGTAGATATGCTGAAATGAAAACTGCAACTGAGATTTTCTGAGGAAAATTCTGCATGGCAAGAGAAATGCACAAGCCAGCATAACTATGGCCCACCAAAACCACCTTCTCTTCATCAGGTAAAGAGGTCATGAAATCCATTAATGGCTTAACGTAATCATCCATTGATGAAATCTCTTCCAACTTGAACTTTTTTGGATGAATTCCACATGCACCAAGGTCCAGTGCTTTAACTTTATGACCTGCCAGATTTAGAATGGTAACAAGTTTGTACCAGCACCAACCTCCATGGCAAATCCCATGAACCAGAACAAAATGTTTCTTGGTTTTGCCTTCCATTGACCAATTGACTTGAAATATCATAAGGGAAATGCAAGAAGTAATTTTGAGTACTTTTCGATTGCTATGTAATTTATAGGCTAATGCAAATTAATGTGTGCAAGAACTTCAATTGCTATGTAATTTATGACTAATGCAAATTAATGTGTGCAAGAACTTCAACTGCTTTGTAATTTATAGGCGGTAGTGGGCATCTACTGGCCAAGTGCTTTGACTAACTTACAATTAGTGACGAGAATGGGTTGTTAGCCTCATTTGTTTTTTTAATTAAAAAGCATCTAAGGTAGAGTTTAATTATTTTTTTAGTGACTCGAATTTATAATCTATAAGTTATAAAAAAAGTATCTTATCAATTAAGCTGTAATTTATTGTTTTTTTTTTTTTTTTTTGAGTGATGTGATAATTTACTCTAAAAGTAAGTTCTTTCACTCCCAAAATAAATTTCTGTGAAGGAGAGATGGAGTGAATTTTATTACTTTTATTTTTTCTACTCTTTCTTTAAAGAAGAATACAATGAATGGTGATTTTTGTAATTTTTTTTGGTGGGCAGCAAATGTCCATTTTTCTTTTTATTAGTTCTACACATGAAAAGCTAAAGTCCCTGTTCTACTCACCATATATGGGTAAATATATGCTGAAAACCATGATTAATATGAACATGGAGCAGTAGCTAGATGTTAATTGGTGATCATCTTGTTTTTGTCTCCACCACATATATTCTTCGAGACTGTGATTAGTTTCGTTGGAAAACAACGCATGCACTTAGATTCTTATTATTTACTCGACCGAAAAAAATGTTATGGAAAATTTCAGTTATTAATGGTTTTGCCTTTCTGTTTGGGAGGTACATTAATTTGTATGGAACAAACAGGAAATATATAAGGTAATAAATATTATAGCACCACTACATGTTTTGGAAGAATGTCCTCCCAAACAGGAAATATATACTCAAGGTAACAAAATTTTAGCCATTCGAATTCGAAAAGGGTTAATTTTAATTTTTCTTTAACGTTTTGAATTATTATTATTTTAGTTATTAACATTATTTCTCTTAGACACATAACTCCTTCCATTAAATCTAACTTTTCATTGTTGTTCTTTTGACAAAAATGTCCTTCTAACTTTATCTTTATACAAATCTTATTGACTCTCTTTTCTTCTCATTTTTAATTACTTGATTAGTTTTTTCCTATCTCTCTAATTTTGTTGATATGATTAAGCAAATTTTCATCTTTCATTAAAATGTTGTAAAGTTTATCAAGTGTTATTTATGAAAAAAAAAAGAACAATACTTAGTAAAGGTCATAAAAAAATTTGTCTACACATTAATAATCTGATGGTAAAAATATCGTTTTAATTAAAAATCAAATATTTTTCTTTAAAAAATAATATTAAAAATTAAAATGATAGTAATTTTAAATATTAAAAGGTAAAGTAAAATTAACCCATTTGAAAATGACATTTGCAATCCATTCTATTCTGTCCTGACCATGGCCCCTAATAGGGCAATGATATTGAAACAGCAAATATCTTATTGTCTCAGCATATATATTTTTGTTCAAAGATGAAAATACCCTCCAAATGATTCATCTGTTTTATATACTCACCATCCTTTCCCTTAGCATCTCCACCTCCATACAAAGCCGCTCCTTCTTATCATAATTTTTATTAATATGGATTTTGAACGAAATCTGTACCTCCACCAATGACTGATTGTGCCAGATCAGATGCCTTGGTATTTGCAGTAGCAATATCAGTGCCCTTAAAGATTGCAACAAAAATGACAAGTCATAAATTGGCGTTACTTTGGTCGATATAGACCCAAGAACAATCCAAATAGAAGTTGGCGATGGCCGAATGGTATCACCAATATTTAGACCAATGAATAATTAATAATTAATTCACCATTAATATTTCTTTTACAATTTTATCAATATCTGATTTTCTGTTTAACTGGATAAAATCATTTACATAACCTTAAATATCAGTTTCTATGGAAACTCAGTTTTACAATTCTACTCGACTTTTTAATTTTGGAAAAAAAGGTAATTAGTTTTCCATGGAAATTCAATTTCTCTATCAAAGAAGCTATTAACGGTGTCTCTTTATCCATGACTACTTCAACTTCAACTTAATCGAGAAGATAAATTTGAACATGCTATAAAGTAGTTTGGCTATGGTAATTTTTTTGTTAATCATTAAGAAATTATTAGGCATCATACTAGTTGTTCAATAATTAACAGAAAGATTTCATTTGGAAAATGTGATCTCTTATTTTGTAGTAAAGCGGATCACACACTTGAAATATGTTTTACCTATTGATTATTAAACAATTATTAAATTGTCTAGTAATTACTCAATGATGACCATAAATCTATGTGTCGTTTGACTATAACCCATATATATGGACAAAGTTAAGTGGAAGTTCAACCTTCCCCTTATCCTATCCAGCAGCCTATTGAGCTGTTATCTATCAAAATTATGTTAAGTCACACTTGAAGTTGGGATTTAGGGATTAAATCTTGACATTTACAGTTAAAGTAGTCAGCATTACAGGCACTCAAGCAACAAACAAGTAGTAGTAGAGAAAGGAACAATCAAGCAACAACCAAGTACTAGTAAGATAGGAGTGAGATAGACAATATAAATATTATAGTTTCACTATATATGAGTTTGATTCTAACAAAAATGCTATCTATATTCATTGTATCATGTGTAGATTTTGATATTTTGATTATAGTCAATTCCATCATTCCAAACAATATATAATCATATAAAATTAAAGAAAAGTTCTTTTTGATGAAAAAGAGTATGAAGGCTTTAATTTGTCTGTTTTCTTTGATTTATGTAGTGTTAATTTTAGCTTTTTTTCATAAATATTAGGATCAATCTACTTTGAAGAATAGAGCTTCACTCAGAGAATTACCACAAGTCACATGGGAAGTGACATTCAAAATTCTAAATTAGAATTGAGAGTAACATATTTGAAATACTTACTTGTTTGGATTTAAAAAATGACTATTATTTGATAAACAATATTTAGTTAATTTTTTAAAAAAATTTTGAAAATAATGTTGACTTTTAAAATAATGAAATAATTGTTTAGATACGAAATAATATTTTGAAATAATTATTTAGATTGCAAATAATAAAAACCTATTATATGAATTAACAATTGGAAAATACAAACAATTCCACATCTAATTGAATCACCAAATTTATGTATTTTCTTCACGATATTGTAAGAAGTTTATTTTAAATTGTCAGGTTCTTTCATTTGTTATCAATTTGAAGTAGTTCGGAATGTCCAACTAGTTATAACTTACGAACTAGTTCTGTCGAACTCTATCATACATTTCTGTCGTGTAATTGGTGGTTGATCATCAGTCTATTCAGATGTCAACATGAAACCATGATTAAAGATCGAAGGTATGATTTATGCGTTTCCAATTAATAGTCGTTAACTGCTCATTTAAAGTGTTCGGTCAATACACTTAGGAAATCAACGTTTTTCGACATTCCAAAATCTACTAATGTATGCGAGACATGATACAAAATTTTTTTTTTTGACAAAACGATAACAAAATTTTATTACAGTATATATGAACATGTACACAAAAAGAACAATTGCTCAAGTATTTGCCTGATTAAACTCCATGAGCCATAGGAGGAAGACTAGCTCCCAATTAACTGCATGATTAAGACTAACTGCAAATTTTTTCATATTACTGACTAATTTATTAACATTCTGAGGGATAAACGAGAAGAAGATTTTTTGACATAACATCATTAGTTTTATCGAATGTAACATGTACAACTTTTTCAATAAAAAATGTTCTTCTATTGTATACTTGGTATGCTTTCTTGTCACTAGAATATCCTAGAAAAATTCTTTTATCCGATTTTTTGTCAAATTTTTCAACATTTTCTTTGATTTTTAAAATAAAACATTTTCAACAAAAAATTTTGAAATAGCTCACAACGGATTTTTTACAAAACAAGAGTTCATAAGTAGTTTTATTTAAAATAGGCCTTAAAAAAACACGATTCACAACATAACAAGTCGTGTTAACGGCTTCGGCCTAAAAATATTTTTGGTAAATCACATTCACTAATAATAGTTCTAGCGGCCTGTTGAAATATTCTATTTTCCTTTCAACAACACCATTTTGTTGAGGCACTTTAACAACCGAAAATTCACATGAAATACCGTTGTGATCACAAAATTCGGAAAATCCACTGAATTTAAATTCGTCTCCATTATCACTTCTCAAACGGATGATTTTTAGATTAAACAAATTTTGAATTTTGAAATATAATTTTACGCAATTTTTAAAAGTTTCATTTTTGTGAACAAGAAATAGTACCCAAGTATACCTAGAATAGTCATCAACAATCACACAAACGCATATTTACTACCACCGAGACTACCATGTTGAGTTGGACCAAACAAGTCCAAATGCAATAGATCCAAGAGTTTAGAAGTAGACATACAATTCTGTATGGTTTAAAAAACACTTTAACTTGTTTACCAAATTGGCATGCATCACAAATTTTGTTTTTCTAAAAACTTTAATTTTGGCAAGTCTCTTACCAATCCCTTCTTGATGTGTTTTTCAATTAAATCCATGTTGAAATGACAAAGCCTTCTATGCCAAAGTTAAGGATTATCAATAGAAGCGGTTAGACATTTTACATAACTACTACCAATATTGTCAAGATAAATCACATAAATATCATTGTGTCTAGTACCTTTAAATAAAACAATGTACTCTTTATCAAGAATTAGACATTCATGTTTGGTAAATAACACATATAAATTTTTATCACAAAATTGACTCACACTTAATAGATTGTAATTCAAATTATCAACAAGAAGCACATTTTTAATCAAAGTCTCACCATAAAAATTTTACCTACATCACCAGGACCAATTGATTTTGCTTTCATGTTATCCCCAAAAGTCACCTTTCTACTATTTTTGGATATGAGTTTGGTGAAGAGAGATGCATCACCCATCATATATTTTGAACACCCACTATCTATGAACCATTTGGTATCCTTGGTGATATTCATTTCCTACACAAGAAATTAAGTGATAACTTTTGATACCTATATTTTCTTTGGTCCATAAGAGTTAGTAAAATGCCTACTAATCCATACAGTATTCATACCGAGTTTTTCATTTCTTTTGACGTAGCAATTATTTTTCACATGTCCATGTTGTTGGCAATAAGTGCAAATAATATTTTTATTTTCATATAAAGAAGATTTTGATTGTATAAAGGATAAATCATTCCTTATAAATGTGACAAAGTTTTTGTTGATCAATACATTTCTATTCTTTTTCAAATCAACAATATTTTTTCTTTTTTAAGCAAGAGAATATTCAAATCATCCAATCTTTTCTTGCCAAAGAGGCTTGTTCTTTCTTGATCCTTGAATCAAAGACATGCATTTTTTTCTTCACATTACTGTTTTCTTTTGATAACCTATTATTTTTATTCACAAGTTTAGAGTTAGCATTTAATAAAGCGTTTGATTTCTTTACTAACTCCTTATTTCTAGCATATAATTCTTTTAAACTATTATGCAATTTTAAAATGAAAGCTTCAAGATCATTGTCATCATTTTCATCATTAGAATCATAATCAAAGGTTACCTGTCATCATCACCAATGGCCATAAATGCCATTTGTACCATCTCCATTTCTTCTTCAACTTCTTCTTTGGAGTTGAAATCATCCCATGTGATTTGAAAATTGTTGAAGCAGGACTTTCTTCTTTCCTTTTTCTTCTTGCAATGACACTCATTTGCAAAGTGTCTGAGTTGACCGCATTCAAAGCACTTTTCATTTTGCTTTTTCATTTTTAGCTTGGTCTTCCTTTTGAAATTATTTCAGTTGATAGCTCCACCTCTGTGCTTCTCATTCTCCTTTTATTGATGTAGTGTTTGAGAAATCCTTTGGTGATGAGTGCAAGATCTCCTTCATCAAGATTTTTATCTTCTAGGTTGATGGAGCAATTTCATCTTCTTCTTCATAAGTCTTTAATGCAATGCTCCTTTTTGGTCTTGCTTCTTCATCATCACTACTTTAGCCTTTAGTTTCAAATCATAGGATGTAATAGAGTTAATTAGAGATTCAATAGGTATGGATTTTTAATTTCTTAACCTCCTCTATAGCGATTGTTTTGGCCTCCCATTCTTTGGATAGGGCATTCAAGATTTTTCTATTCTTTTCACCCAAAGAATACTCCTTACCCAAGGTTTCGAGATCCTTAATGATGTCATTGAACCTACAATATATTTTATCAATATTTTCATTTGGTTCCATCTTGAAGGACTCATACTTTGCAACAAGTAAGGATTTCTTTTGCTCTCGAACATTATCGCTCCCTTCATAAATTTCCTTCAATTTGTCTCAAAATGTCTCGATTTCTTTAGTGGAGATGCATCCTTTGACACAAATTGATTCGTTAGCATCCAAGACATTGTATAGCACATTCAGAACTTTCGCATTTAAGGTCAAGTTTGCCTTTTCTTGTGGAATGAGCTCATCCCTTTTCTTTTCTCCTATTCTATTTGTATGATCATCAATAATGGTAGTTTCAAAAGGACCTTCATTTACAACATACCACAGGTCAATATCAATGAATTGTAAAAGTATTTTCATTCTATCTTTCCAACTCAAAGTTTACCCCATTAAACATAGAGGGCCTTGTGATATATTGACCTTCAAAAAATAAAGTATTATTGATTGCCATAATATATCTTTACTCAAAAGAAATTTAAGCAAATGAATAAGACCAACGTTCTGATACCAATTATTGGCCCCAAAGCAACATAAGAGAGGGCGAATTAGGTTTCTTAAAAATTATTTTGCAAAGTATGAACTTATAAAACCTTTTGTACTTACAAGTAGTTTGACAAAGATAATAATCAATTAAGCTTATTAAGTATAGAAAAGGTAAAGAAAGAGATTAAAGAAGCAACACTTCCAAGCTACCAAGCTTCAAATGTTAATCCACTAGAATGCTTCACAACTTTGGTGAGCCAATAATCTTCTAATATACACAAAGTAGGACAATCCTTGCTCATAACTAATTCTCTTTAGTTTAGCCAAGGATTTTATTCTCAATCTCACTTTTGTAAAAGATTATCACTCCACTCAATATTTTGAATAACACTCTAAAGTACACACTAATGCAATATTTTTCAATAGCCAATTTGCACTCAAATTGCTTTTTCTTGCTTGTATTCAATCTGTAAGATATATCTTTCATTCTTATAAAGAGTTGGTGTTTATAGGTGCAATAAATTGGGTTGTAACCACCTTGCAACGGCTCAATAATAAATGCTCAAAAATTAGCCGTTATAGGTTTCGGACGTCCGAAGTTATTGTTGTGTGTCCGACCCAACGTCTGATCTCAAATATAAGTGATATTGGTAGTGGATGTCGTTCGGACGGCCGAACTTGCGTCCGTTCTATCGTCCGAACCAGGTGTATTTGAAAGGTTCACACTTCGAATGATATATCGCGTCCGAGAGGTTTAATGCTTATCAGGGAATTTTTCCTTTCGGACAGTCAACTTCGTCCGATGTAAACTTCTTTCGAATGGTTGGATGCATCCGTTGCAGTGCCTTAAATTCTTGATTCTACCTTACACTTTTGGACGAAGAAATGCGTCCGAGGGATATTCCTTCGGATGCGCCTGTGCGTTCGATGTGGATACTCCAAAAACCTTGCTCTCTGTCTGATCGTTTGGATAGTGAATTGCATCCGAGAAAATCTTGTTCGGACGAGCTTGTGCGTTTGAGAAGTATAATGCTGTTTTGATGGTGTACATCATCCGAAAGCTCTGTTTCCAGTCAAACCAGCACAGCTTAGATTAAAAGGTTAAAAGTATTGGTATCATCAAAATAAGGCTTGTGGATCATCAAATGATGGCTCAAGCTAACGTTCCGATAAACTTTTGGAGGGATGCTCTTATCACTACCACCTATATCCTTAACCGAGTTCCTTCTAAAGTGATCCCCTCAACTCCATATGAGTTATGGAATGGGACAAAGCCTTCTCTAGAAGACTTGTGTCCTTGGGGATTCGTATGGTACGTTCACAACTCTTCCCATAAGTTTGGAAAGTTAGGTTCTAGAACTAATAAGTGTATCTTCATAAGATACTCACAACACTCTAAAGGCTATATAATGTATGGTGAACACCCTAATGGGGGATTGACTGAAATAGAATCCTGTGATGTTAATTTTTTAGAAGATGAATTTCCAAAATTAAGGGAGGTAAATAAGGGAAATCTTGAACTTTATGAAATAGAGAAAAATCAAGATAGTGCATCTCAACCTGATGGATTGGATGTGGAAATGCAACCAACTCCAGAGGATATTACGAATAGTAGGAGCATACCCAATGAACCTTCTCAAAATGCACAGTTACGCAGAAGCNAAAGCGTGAAAAATGTTCCATGCAAACACTTCGATATAAAAGGTGAGACCTTTTTTAGTGTAATTGTGGATGTTGATGAACTCTTTTCTTATGAAAAGGCATTGAACCCACAGACAATAAGTAAATGGCTAGCAATAATGGAAGAGGTGGTAGACTCTATGGCTAAGAACCATGTACAGGATTTGGTTGATCTCCCGCCTGGGTGCAAGACTATTAAGAACAAATGGGTCTTAAAATTCAAGCGCAAGACTGATGGATCAATCGATAAATACAAGGCTCGTCTTGTAGCCAAAGGTTTCACTCAAAAGCGGGTATAGACTATGAAGAGATGATTTCTCCTGTGGTAAGATTTGCGTCCATTAGACTTATTTTGGCAATTGTCACACATTTAGATTTGGAATTGTTCCAAATGGATGTGAAGACAACTTTTCTCAATGGAGAATTAAATGAGAAGATCTATATAGATCAACCAGTTGATTTTCAAGTCAAATGACAAGAGCACATAAAGTATGCCGCTTAAAACGTTCTATTTGCGGCTTGAAACAATCATCTAGACAATGGTATAGAAGGTTTCACCAGGCCATTTTGTCAATTGGTTTTATAATAACTGAAGAAGACCATTGTATTTATATTAAGAAACTTGAGAATAAATTCCTCATTCTCTCATTGTATGTGTATGATATCCTCCTAGCAAGAAATGAGAAGGATTTAATAGTCACTACTCAAAATTGGTTATCGACCACTTTTGAGATGAAAGACATGGGTGAAGCAGAATATATACTTGAGGTAAAGATCTCGAGAAATCGTTTTAAAAGATTTTTGGTTTGTCTCAAAAAACTTATATCAAAAGAATTTTAGAACGTTTTTGCATGCAATACTGCAAACCAATAGATACCCCTATGAAAAGGCGTCTATACCTCAGCAAAGAACAACGTCCTAAAACAGAAGAAAAAACAAACCATATGGCAAAGGTGCCATATGCAAGCGCTGTTGGTAGTCTAATGTATGAACTTATGATGTGTACTCGACCTGACATCTGCTTTGCAGTAGGCATGGTTAGTAAATATCAAAATAATTCTGGTACTGTGCATTGGATTGCAATTAAAAGGATATTTAGATATTTGAAAGGAATCTCTAATATGACTCTATGCTATCAAAGTGGGATATAGTGATGCAGAAGGATCAATAGCTAGGAATGAGCGTAAGTCCACTTCTAGCTACGTCTTTAGCCTCGGTGGAGGTGCCATTTCATGGTGTAGCAATAAGCAACAGTGCGTGTCATTATCCGTGATGGAATTTGAATACGTTGCATGTACTGCTGCGGTACAAGAAGCAATTTGGCTTAAGAGGTTTTTGCAAAGCTTGAAGATTACAAGGCAACTTCATGAAGCTATGGTGATTCATGTGATAACACAGCAGCTATAGTTTACGCAAAAGATCCTAAATATCATGAAAAAACCAAACACATTGACACACGCTACCATTTCATAGTGACATCATTGCATAGGGTCAAGTAGTGTTGATAAGCATATTTCCGCAACTAATATGTTAGTTGACCCGTTTACAAAAACAATCCCCAAGGATGCTTTTTATAAGCACATTAAGGGTTTAGGTCTATTGAAAATTTGATTTAATTGTTTATCATTTATGCAAATAAAGTACCTTTCTTGTGGATTCTTTGCGTAATTTTTTAAGGCACATATCTAAGAAAATATTTCACTTGGCTACTCAAAGATTGTTCCACTCACACGAAAAATCTCCCCAGCTCTGAAATAGTGAGTAGGATGAGACTTAAATGATCACTAGATACCGAACGTGGTGATTTCCTTATTGTTATTAACACAAGTAGGGATAAGATGAGCCTTAGTTATGTACTAAGATGAGACTTAAATTTAGACAATGAAGGTATCCACACTTCATATAACCTATTAATAGCCGGATTTGAATCTTTAGATTCAAGATAGTTGCCTTAAGAGGTAGCTAGTCCAAGTTCCGTATGGTGTAAATTAGAGTGTGACAATCTAAGTGGTGAGTTCCACCATAACATACTTTTCATACTGCATGTGCTATAAGTCGACCGATAAAGAGAGTGATTGAATGGATCCCTGCTTCATCACATGGACTTATTGTCCAATCTATTATACCCTCTGGGACTGGAATCTACATCTGTGAGCCCTATGGACTTATTGTCCAATCTATTACACCTTTTGGGATTTGAATCCATATTGAGAAATTAAGGGTTGATGTTGCTACTTTAGCATGTTATCCAAAGGTCAAGAATAATGCGATCTAGTGAAACATGCCTAGGAAAGCAATCAATCTTTGATCTATCAGTATGAGTATTCAAGGAAATTTATCTAAACTTACACATTAAACTTTGTAACTCATTGTAATTTTATTTTTAAATAACCTTTGGCTACAAGACGAGCCTAGGATTTACATGGCTCTATTATTAGAGGGATCAGAAATGCTAAACTCTGTGTAATTTAGATAAATTGGGGTATTTCAAGATAATTGAGTGAAGTTATGTTAGTGAGATTGTGAAATAGTAACTTGACAAAACATCTCTCGTCGGTACTTTTTTCTCATTTGGTCGTACTTATCATTTCCTGTATGTTAATAGGATAAGTTCTGGATATTAACTTAGGAAACACGTTATACACAATGTGTACGAGTGGGAGATGTTGTATATAGATGACTACCTAGCATATAACGTGAATAATTAATTAGTTAGACAATGACTCTATTTCGACAATCTAGTGATTGTCTGTGAGACAATTACCTAAGTGATAATTATTTAGTCAAAATAATTATCTAAGTGATAATTATAATTGACCAAATCATATTATCATTAGAACTTACCAAGTTGAGTTGGAAAGGTTTTCTCAACTATATGTAGTTGGGAGTCTGTCAATAGAGTTATATAAATAGACCTATTGGCCAGAGGAAAATAATTACATTTGATTTTTTCTTTTTCCCCAACTCCTTACTCCATAAAATTCCTTAGACTTATTCCTCCTAGAAAAACCATCATAGTCTCCACGGGTCTTGAAATATGTTACATGAAATTGTAGGTGACTCTGGTAGCTGCTCTATCCAACTGAGAAATGTGATTGTTGCTATTGAAATTGGACTCGTAAAATTCGCAAATCCTGTAAAAATTGTGAATTTTTGAGATACAATTTCTTGGCCTAATTAATTTATACCAATAGATACCATTTAAAAAATAATCCCTATTTTATAATAAATTGGGTTACCCTTTCCAAATATGTTTCACCCATTGCCAATCTTTCCCTTCACTCCTCTTTGCTTTCCTTTTCCATGTGGATACGAAGTAAAAAAGAAAGATGAATAGCCATTTAGTCCACTTCAGTGTAATTAGTTCTTTACATATTCAATTATATGACATTCTTTACATAGTCAAAACATTAATTCACACCTTTATTGTTTCCTTATCCACTTTTTTTTTTTATTCATTCAAGAGAGCTTTAATAAACCTCTGCGACCATATGAATAATTCTCAAAAGAAAAGAAAAACAAGAAATAAAAACAGAAAAACAAGAAATACAAAATTCTCTAAGTTAAAGGTAGACCAGACATCTGTGAGAGATAAATAACCAAGACCCTCCAACATTTTTGTCAAGTTTCCGTTTCAAAATTAACAAGCTAAAAATGCTTGAAGAGTGTAATCATGTAGGTTATAATCCATGATAATTAGAGTGTAATAATTTCTTTAGATTTTGGTACAATAATGGAATTGGAGGAAGGAGGAAATCAATGGGGAAAGGGAATCGAACTCGGCAAATATTTTAGGGGATTACTAGTAATTACATTCCACTTTACTTAGACTTAGAAATGTTCATGGATTTCCCTAAATTGTTAGATTCAAGCCCAGGTAGATCTACGCAGCTGGTATATTAGGATTGGGCCTCTTAATTTGAGTTCATTTTGTACGACTCCCTAATTGGATTACGTTGATTGTGTGTAGTTATATGTGGCCCATTAAAACATTTGCATGAAATAGATAATGGTGTTTGTTTGTCTATGTAATTACGCTTTTGTGTATCATCTATAGTACTTTTAGGGCAGGGAAGGTGGGGCTGTCCTAGAGACACTCCGATGTTTCTAATTAACAGAGAGCATTGTGGTTGGTGTACGGACACAAGAATGAAGGTTTGGGGAGGTAAAAGTATTTGAGAACGGACTATTTACTGTATAAAGTTATGTACAAGACTCAGAGTGTCAAAATATTTGATTTATAATAAATAAGTTGATGTTGCATTTTTTTTTCACGAGACCATACTTAAACCGTGACATTTTTGGCACATGATCGAAAAATATTTTATTGAAATGTAATTTTACGAAATAATATTTAAATAGTAATATCAAATTTTTTTAATTAATTAAAATTCTATTAATGACTTTTTTTAAAGAAAGAATAAATTATTTTAGGGACACTATTAACTTAATTTTTTATAAAACCGTAACAGCACATGATATAAGTTTCTAATCATATTCTAGTACACAACTTAGATTGTATACAAACTAATTTGTAAATTATTAACTTGAAAATTAATTGCCATAATTTACACTATGTATTGCTAAAACATGTTAGACACTTATAATTAATAAATGAGTCAAATTAAGATTATAAACAAATAATAAATCTTAAATATTTTATAAATGAAATAAAATATAAGGAGACAGCATATTAACTTATTTTAATTTAAAATAGGGCTATAAATGCAAAAAATTTGCTGTTAAAATAATGAATTATTCAAAAATAAAATAATAATTTAATATAAATAAGTTACGAACTCTTGTACCTGTCTCTTATACACATCTAAGATGTGTATAAGAGACAATAATGAGAGAAAGATACTTTATTTAAAAATAAAATTAACACAAGAACCATAGAGATAATAAAAGCAATATATATAAAAAAATGTCTTAAAAATCATGATTAACATAGATTTTTAAGATAATTAAATTTGCTCTCAAAAAGATGTTTCTCACAATGAAAGAAACCATTTCACCCCACCAGCCCACCTCAAAACTTCTATACTTGCGTATGTTTCCCACTCAAATTCTCAAACTTTGAGTCCACGCACTGAAGAGTGGAAGAGAATCTGTATATAAATCTGTAAAAGTAAAGATCTCTGAATTTTCCTTTTGTTGATTATTGTGCCGCTACTGTAGTTTTTGTTACTAGTCTAGACCTCTGAATTCTCATGTAATTGGAGCAAGTATATTATAGGGAAGGCATTTGATGAAGTGACTTTGAATGTTGACGAGGAAGGGGGATCATGATTTCTTGTTGATGACGTTGAAGTATTATTAGATTTGTTGAAAAGATTAGCATATGGTAAAGGGTTAATTACACTTTGCCCTCTAAACTATAGAAATACACTTTGTCCCCATTCATATTATTCATCCTTTAAAATTTTAAAATATTAAGAAAATCTAGTTAAATGTTGAAATGCCCTTAGTATTATATTTTGATTTTTTATGTATTTAATTGATTTTCGATAGTTACAAAAGTATTAGGCAAAAATAAAATATAATAACACATAAACATCTTTGACTTGCAAAAGAGAGTGAAAATGTGATAAAATGTTGAATTATATTATATCTGATATCGCAATTTATACACGTTAAGTCAAATATTAAAAGTATAAAATATTAATAGACATAAAAAAAATCACAAAATTTTATAAAATATATTTTCATACAATACTTAATAAAGAAAAATTTGCAATAGAAAATAAGCTCATTTGAGATTGTTCTACTAATCAAATTAAACATTCAAATTCGAAATAATATAAAATAAAATTTTAAATTTTAAAAAATTTGACCAAGAAATATATTGATAAGATTATATTAAAATATTATTATATAATTTATTTTTGCTTATTTTTAAATAATTATCATATCACTATCAAAATTTAAATACATAAAAAAAATCAAAATATACAACCGAGAGTATTTTAGTCATTTAACTAGATTATCTTAATAATTTTAATATTGATAATAGAAGTGTCAATGCGGGGTAAAGTGTATATTTCTATAGTTTAGAAGACAAAGTGTAATTACACACTGAAGAAATATAAATTCTAATTCAGGGGGTAAAGTGTTATTAACCCTATGGTAAATTAGACATTAAATGTTTTTTAGGACTAAGCTGCTATTCAAGTACTTTAATTTTTACTATAGAATTACAATTATTTAGATGTCAAAACCTCACCAATTACCAACCTGACAAATCTTTAGGTTCTTCATCCTCACTCAGATGGTCATTTAATTGCCTCAAGAAACTAAATTTTTCGATGACGTGTAATCTACTGAATGCTCCTGGTATATATTTGGTGTAAAAGATTATTTAAAAAGCTAAACAATACACATTGCATTTAACAAAAAAAAAAAATTAAGCATGGGGCCTAGTTTAATGGAACACCAGATTAGTCTAAGAGATTGAGAATTCATTAAAGATTTATTTATGAAAAGTATTAATATTGACAATGTAAATTTAGTAGGTATAAACGCATACACATAATTAATTTATTACTCTCTATCACATGACAATGTCAATTTACTTTCACAAATTCCTCTAACAAATTAACTTAATAGATAAATTTTAAATTCTTTATTAATTCTATCAATTCAAACACAATCTTAGACATATCCGATATATAATAAATCACTTATTGCAAATTTTTGCCATACTTGTACCTTTCTAAATGTACAACTTTAACCAATGTGATAATATAATTAGCTAATGTTTGAGATGTGGAGCGAGTAATTTAATCAAACTATATTACAATCCATGGTCGAAAATTGTTGTAACTTCCAATTAAATGCTACTCTCTTCGTTTCCTTTTAAGTATCACTTTAACCTTTAATACAAAGATTAAAAGTGTTATTAAATAGGTTAATTTCTTGGTAAAGTTGATCATATATGACTAAATTGCCCTTTTGACTAGTAATAAATTAAAACAGTCCCAACATTAATTACAAGTTGAGTAATTACTGGAGTTGGAAATAGATAAGGGCAAAATTGATAAAAAAAAAAAATTAATACTTTATTGAACTTCTAAAGTGACACTTAAAATGGAACAATTTTTTTTTTGTTTTGTTAAAGTGACACTTAAAAAGGAATAGAGGGAGTAAAACGAATGAATTTTAAATTTATCCAAATTAAATAATTGTAAAAGGATGATTTTAAATTATTTACATTTTAGTTGTATTTGAATTTTAGTTATTTTAACTTTTCAAGTCACTTCAATGAATGAATTAATTTTAAATCATTCACCAAATTCATCAATCCAATATGTAGTTCTTTTATTTCTAGAAAATGTCATGATGAGGTTCGGTCATTAAGTAAGTTATGTTTACTCCGGGCATTATTAACCGAAACCCTACTATCTACGAAATGTTAATTAATTAGATCATAACAATTAATTAATTTGGGGATGTTGGCTGAATTGAAATGAAAGATCCACCATTGACTTAGAGATTATAAATCTCTAATTATTACAAGGGAAAATAGCCAATTTAGTCCTCTGACTTATTTACTTTCGCCAAATTAGTCCCCCTTCTTTTATTTTAGCTGTACTAGTCCTTCAACTTAAATTCTTTTAGCCTCTTCGATCCTTTTACGGTGGCACCACCAAAGAAAAGTTCTTATTTTAAAACAATCCAGCTATACCAAGGGCAATTTAGTCAATTAAATCTTCTACACTAAAGCACCAAACCGACATATTTCCACTCGAACTAGCACTCCTCCTTCACCCTGCCTCTTTTCTCATGGATCCCCTTACCGCCACCTCTTTCTTAGTACCACCATTACCACCTTCAATAAGCTTTTTAAAAACCCTAAAACTACTTCTTTCTTCCACCTTGATTTTCCCAATGTTACCAAGCTGAACCGATAATTACTCCCAAAATCTAATCTTTCCCATTTTTTTTTAAAATCTGCCTAGAATGTCAATGTAGTTGGCAAAGCTAATATGGTTAACCAACAAAGGTCTTTCTCTGTAGTAGTTACACTTGACTTGATTTTGCTTTGAATTTAGAAATTAAATCGGTTCATCAATATTTCTATTGATGATTTTCCCCTTGTTATTCAAGATTATAACTTTTGGCAATTTTATCATCAGTGGGTATATAATTTGGATAAGTTTGTGCTTGTTGCACTTCTTTTGCTGCTATTATTCACTATTTTTTGTGAAATTTTGCTAACTTTTTGATTGTTTGGTAATTTATTGATATGAATTTTGTTGGCTTTAAGATCTTTGATTGCATTATGATTAGCCACCAAAACAGGGAATACACACACACACACACATATATATATACTTTAGTCTATAGTGATTTCTTATGTTCTTATGTTTGCAAGAATACTAAGATTACTTTTATCTGCGTGAGATAAGCAATTTCCGAAAGTTAATAATCTCATATTCAAATTTTTGAATATGGGGCTTCAACCCCTTTTTGCTACTTTACTAAAAAACTCTGTATTGCTACCTTCACTGTACGACATTTTGACGAGAAATTAGCCAACCCATAAATGTAAATGTAATAGGGATTTGATGAGAGTAAGTTATTTTTTTTTATTTTTTTTTTATTTTTTTCAGGAAAAGAATTGCTTGCAGTTCCGTATTCCAAGATTTTCTCGATTGCCTGACCTACAACATTCATCAAATTCTCTCTCTCTCTCTCTCTCTCTTTCTCTCTCTTGTGAATATATTATTGTTCTGATTGGGGTTTTTTCACCTTACAACATAAATGATGAACCCCTACTGATCGCATAATGCGATTGGGAGTTTGGGACAATAAATTTGCTGATGGCAGAGGTGGTGGAAGTGGAAGGTGGTTGGTAATAGTGGTTAAAGTTAAAATGATACCAATTTGATATTTTAGTGTATAATAATTATTGTATTGACTAAATTACCCTTAGTGTGGTCGGATTGAATTAAAATAAGAACCTTTTTGGTGGTGTGGTGCCACCGTAAAAGGGACCAAAGTGGCTAAAAAAATTAAGTTGAAGGATTAGTACGGCTAAAATAAAAGATGAGGGACTAATTTGGCAAAAGTAAATAAGTTGGAGGATTAAATTGGCTATTTTCCCTTATTACAATCAAATAAATCTTTTGTAAGGAGTTAAATATGAGATCTGACTCACATGGGCACTAATATTTTAGAACTGAAAAATATTAGTGGTTTAATTATGCAAATATGTTATATAACAAAAATTCTGAAATCTTCTCTATAATTTCGTTCAGCAACAACAATAAATGCATCCCGACTTTGTGTTTTATAATATTTTTGATGGATTTTATTAATCATTATTTATTGTATTTCTGTTGAGTTGTTTTTGTTCTTAGTATATATGTTCTCGAAAAACATATACTACTATTATTTTAAAAAGTACTATACCAACTTTTTTGATTGACTACATATGAGATAAACAGGTAATTAAAAACCATATATTAAATGATTAGAAATATTATTTAAAAAATAATGAAAAAAAGCACCATCCAAACAGTACTATAATTGTGACGCGAAGTTTGAGATGTTGTAATGATAACCGTGCCATATTATCATTAATGACATGGCATATCGGCGAAATGAAAACTTTTATTTTGGTTAGGAACAACTACACTAGACATTTCTAGTAGTGATAAGTTCATAATTGTACTAAATTTTATGTGTTAATTACCACGTTTTTATGTGTTGAAAGCAAGATTTGAGTTATTATTGAGCTTAATTTGGTTATTCTTAGTTTTTGTAGGGTTACAGTGAAAAAGAGTTGAAAAGGATGCAAAACGACGAAAGGAAATGCTAAGAACGGAACATGCACGAATATGAAGTCATTCCAGATACTGTTTTGTATTTCAAGCATAACTTTTGATCTGAAACTCCAATTGAGGTGATTTAAGAAATATTGGAAATCTATGACGTAGAGCTGAAACTTTCATGTTTTGAGTTTTCCCAAATAATGCAATAATCAAGGTGAAAATCGAAGCCGAAGGTGGAGCACAATTGAGGAAGTCAGCGCACATGCGCTGGAGCTGGCCTGCGCATATGCGCTGAGTCCAGAAGCTTAAATGCTAGAAATAGCTCGCGTGCACATGCGCTCTAGGATCTCCGCGCATGTGCGCGGAGTTTTTGAGTCTTTGAGGGATTTCTTCTGCTGGTTGGACTCTTTTTCACTCGATTTCACGTTCTTATCAGTAGGCATTATTTGTAACCCTAAATACTGATTATAAATACCCCAAGTTGGGTGAGAAAAAAGGGATCGAGACTTTTATTTTCTTGTTGGCTAGGGTTTTAGCAGAAAATTTTTCTCTTTATTCTTTCATGGCACTTTGTGCCTAAACTCTTTTCTTGATAGAGGGAATTGAATCCATGGTCAATTCTACAAAGTTGTGAGACTTCTTGTGCTTCAATTATTCACTTTTATCTCAAATATTGATTATTTTTCTGCGATTAAAATTATGATTATTCTTTTTAGCTTATTATTGCTGCAGAATATTAAGTTATTAGAATTAATCTACTGCTAGATTGTTTTAACCGCGTGTGCATAATTCAATCTATGAAGCAACATGAATTTGATAATTACTAGATTTGTGTTTGTTGAATTTAGGACAATTAATCATCTAATTGGCATAACCGCGTGTGTTTATGTTTAATTAGCCTAATTGTTCTTGTTGATTTTAATGCTTCTATTAATTGATCTTTGATGCGTGTTTGGGTTAAATTAATAGTTAGGGTTAATTGGATCGCGTGTTGAAAATTAACCAACTTTAGAAAGAAATAAGAATCAACTTTGAATTGGTATCCGTTGGGGTTAATTCTTCAATTAGTGCTTGATATAAATTGAATTATCTTGTGTGTCAATGATCGACTAGTTAAGTTGCCATGGTGGATATGACCAAAATCAAGATCTTTCTTAATTGAATTTTCTTTAGATATTTTCTTGTTTTAGTTTTAGTTAAAAAGCATTCCAAACCCCCCCTTGTTCCAATTTAGCACAAAAATAATCCCCTCTCTCTGTGGGACGAACTCAACTCACCACTACTACATTAGAGTTGTTAATTTTGGGTGCTGAAGCATTACGACGGCATTGCAACTCGACAGCATCATTTTTGAACACCAAGTAGTTAAAGAACCGCAGAGGACTAGAAGAGGAGACATGAAACGTAGACATGATAGAGAAGGGTTTATGCTTCCAAAAGAGTACGTGATGAGATAGTCGCAGACGTTTAACTATGAGATCATAACAGTAATAGCCTTTGTGTTGTAAGCCATAGCCAAGAAAACAACATAGTATAGAGCGAGGTTCTAATTTGGTTCGCTCATGAAGAGAAAGTAAGACAAAGCAAGCACATCCAAACACTTTGAGAGTTTGATAATTTGGAAGCGTACTGTAAAGATGCTCATAAGGAATTTATTTTCAATAGTGGGAGATGGAACTTGATTAATGGTGAAAACTGTTATAAGAGCGGCTTCTCTCCAAATAGATTCAGGAACATTTGAGCAGAGTAATGGAGTTCAAGTATTGTCTAAGATATAACGGTGTTTTTGTTCAACCTGACCATTTAGTTGGGATGTACCATAGCTACTAACAAGATCTTTGAGGAATGGTTCCATAGTCATGAAGAATGGCAATAAAAGAAGAGTCTGTTATTTTACAACATTATTGGAATGGAAGATTTTAATATTGTTAGAAAACTGAGTTCTACTTACACAACGAAATTCACAATAAATTTGCAAAAATTCATACCTACATTCCATTAAGTGAATTCAGGTAAAGAGAGAATAATCATCAATAAAAATAACAAATATTAGGATCCTCCTATAGATGAGTAGGAGATGGACCCCAAATATCATATTGAACAATATCAAAAGGATTAGATGAAATATAATCACTTAAATTAAATAGTAATGCATGTTGTTTTCCTAGTTAACAGGAAATATAATCAAATAATTCATCTTGAACAAGACCTAAAAGACCACCAAACATTAACTGACGAACTCGAGACAATAAAGCATGACCTAGGTGAGAATGCCATAATTGTAATGAATAATAGTTTTTATTCTGAGCAACATCACTGGTATGAAGTAAGTGGAAGACATAATTCAAACATGTGACCACTTTTACAGCCTGACTTAACTTGCTTATTTGTCTATAGATCTTGAATAGTACAACCATGTTTAGAAAAATACAAATAAATGTCAAGATCACATAGTTATCCAGCAGAAAGTAGGTTAAAAGACAAGTCAATGACATAATAAGTATCCGGAATGCTAAACTCAAAATTAGTAACAACACCAATATGACTAATATGCAAGGATGATCTATTAGTAGTGTGCATCCTTCCCCTAGGATTAGATTCTGGTGTTTTGTTAGTGAATAATGTTGAATTGGATGACATATAATTAAAACATCCAGAATCTATAAGCCATGAAGAAGAACAACCTAGTGTGGCAAAAAAAATAGAAAAGGAAGTAGAATCTCTACGTGATAGGACCTGATTGATTAAAACTTCCAAGTCTGACGTTGACATAGAATGATGCAGATTACCATGACTAATGTCTGTACCAGAATCTGCTTGCACAGTTGCAATAGGTTTGTAACATAACACATCTCGGCACTGAGCAATAATATGTTTGCAACAATCTGCAAAATTATATCCCCAACATCCACAATAATCACACTTCTTTTTAGGTTGCTCCCCTTTTTGCTGAGATGGTTGAGTTTTTGAAGAAGTAGAGGCCATGACTACTTTAATAGTTTTTGGATGCAAACTTTGTAAGAGATTTTCTTCAGATATTAATTATGATAAAGTTGAGCGCAGTGTAGGCAAAACTCGATGATGTAGGAGACTAACTCTAGTAGGTTCAAAATTATTTCTCAAGGCCATAAGAAGCTGAATCAACCGAAGATTATCCTTGTGAGCAGTATAAAGTGTAGCATCTTTGGCATGAGAGAATACAGACTCAGACTATGCCAATTGATCCCAAAGACTAATCATTTTAGAATAAAAATCATCAATAGATTGTCCAGATTCTTGGCAGAGAAATTGTAGGTTGCTTATAATCTGGTACTAATGAGAAAGATCAGCTGTAGGAAATCCCAAGCTCCTTTGGCAGTCTTCGAAACCATTGAGAAGAGATTTGATAGAAGGAAGATATATTTATGAACCAAGAAATGATCTTATGATTAATGCTATCCTAGTCCTTCAATCTATCAGCAAATTTATTAGATGACTTTTCGTTGTCTTGCATCGGTTTGATTTGATCTCTAGTGATATGTCGCTAAAATTTACGTCTTTTGAGGAAACTTCGCATGGCTTGCATATAGATTCTATAGTTACTTCCATCAAGGGTAATATTTGTTGGATGTATGACATCAAAAGAAGCATTAGAAGCCATAATAATGAAAAGAACCTCTAAATAATAGACAAAAGTACAAAAGAACCAATTTTTGAACGAAATTTGCCCAAACAGATGCCGAAATGAGTTCAGAACACTGAAAAATCCTAGAAATTGGCCTAATCAGTGAAAGAACCAGTTAGAATGTGGCTGAATCGGTGAAAATATTAGGCTATCGATTAAACCGATATGAGTTGATCAAGGCTGGGGAACAATGCAGTGCTCACGTAATGCATAAGTGACAGGGCACAGATGTGTCGCTGATGTGGCACTAACATGACAATAACATGGCAGTGATAAACGTGGCGATGACGTGTTAGTGATGCAGCGCTAATGTGATGCTGCTGTGTCAATGAGTCAACGTGTTTGTCAGGTTCAATGCCAACGCAGTGTTTTGGCGTATGTATTGCATCTACGGTTGAAATGATGCTCAGCGTGTTAGACATATAGAAACTTTTGGCAACGCGTGAGGGCCCGTGCGAGATCTTTTCCGACTGATTTTTGCGCCATTGTGATTGTCTGATCTTGTTCTTTTGGATTTCGGTTCTAGTTTTTGTTTCGAAATAACACACATATAATATTTTGACATATTAGAATAAATCTGCTACGGTAGAAACGTTTTGTTAGGCCCCAAGGTGGGACTTTGATATCATATTAAAGAACGTAAGTTTCTATCTCAAAACTAATTAGTAACAAGTGGAATGGCTTAGGAACTTATTAATTAATTCAGATTTGTATCTTTAGGCTAACTGATGTGGGATACTTATATTTCGACAGTAAGAAACCCAATTTACTTTACTTTTGATATTTACACTTTGATCTTGTATTTCAAAGATAAAATCCATAGTTATTTTGCATCAAATTAATGTTCTAATGGTTCCAAGCATCATTTAGTGTAATTTTTATTGGATTTAGTTGATATTTGAGAAAATAACGAAAAAGCTGAAAATAGCGAAAAAAGACTTGCGAAGAAGACGATGAATAGTGTCTTTTTTTAGACAATTATATCCCTTAAAAAGTCAAATATTTGACTAAATGGAAGCTCTAACGGAAAAAAAAAAATTGGAAAAGGTTGAAAGTTACGATTTTTATAATTCAATGACCTTTCAAGCTACGAAATGTAATTCAATGATCAAAAGCAATACAACTTAAAAGTATAGTAACTTTTTTTAGATTTTGCTCTTTAAAATAATACTATATCAACTTTGGAGATAGGATATATGTGAGATAAAAAGGTAATTAAAAAAGTATGTTAAAAATAATTACATAATATTATTCATAGAACAATAAATAATTTAGCCATTCAAAGAAAGTTTAATTATGACCTGGCAAATTTAGAAAGATAACAAGTTTGTACCAGCACCAACCTCCACGGCAAATCCCATAAACCAGAATAAAATGTTTCTTGGTTTTGCCTTCCATTGATCAATTGACTTGAAATATAATAGGGGATATGCAAGAAGTAATTTGACTACTTCTTTTGTTGGAGGCTGCTACTATTTATAGCAAAGATTTAGTGTTGTTTGAGTTGTTGGACTGACTCAACAATTGTACATCCGAATTAGGTAATTAGTTAAAAGAGTATGAGATTGCCACATTAATTTGAATGGACCAAACAGAAAATATATAACGTAATAAATATTGTAGCACCACTGCAATTTTTAGATTGTAACTCCCAAACAGAAAATACACACATAAGGTAACAAAATTAATGATGTATGTGTGCGCAACAAAATATTTCGAGTCTGTCAAAAATTGAACAAACAAGAAATATAATGATAAAAATATGAATATATGAAATAAAAAAATTACAATCTCTAGGATATTCTCAATATGTGGAGAAAATTCCTTCGATTCTTTACTTCAGACGCGATCCGAGGGCTTCACAGCTTATTCCCGAATCAAATATTGAATTCTTCAAGTCTTGATATGGGAGACCTGAAGAACACTTGATGAAGATCTTCAAACCTTGATATATGGAAGACTTGAAGAGAAAATTTGAAGACTCAGAGCTTCCACAGCTTGCAGACTTCAGGAATATGTGTGTCTGTGTATCTGTGTATATCTGAGGGATGACCCTTATTTATATATGCATGGAAGGGAGCAAGGTAGAAGACTTGTAGTACATGTGTAACTTCTTACTTGCATACCAAGAAACAAATTCTTATCTCTTTACACACATAAGAGACATTAATACACAAGGACTGTACTACTTTGATAAAATCTCCTTATTTTAATTTATTAATAAAGAGATAACACATATACTAGAGTACATATATCCTTATTGGCCAAGTCTTGTAGACATGTGATATGGCACAATTTAATTGGAAGAGCGACACAAATTCATTTGATTGGTCGAACCACCTCATCTTGACATGTGGAGCAATATAATTGGTTTTAAATTAACCAATATTCCAAAATATATATATGACATATGACATTATTTAATTGGACCATAAATATGCCAATTAAATTAATTTATAGACAAATGATAATTTTACTTGAAATAAAATTTCATTGTCTACAAATGCCCCCTCGAAACTTGTTTGCGAATGCCGAATTTTGAATGCGACTGAGCGGACAAGTCTCGATATCTTCTTTGGGCTTTCATCAAAATATCTCAAACTTTAATGTTGAATGAAGCCAGGAGCAAAAATATGCTGCTCATGTGAATTCTACAGCTAGAATTCTCACAATCTTTAGTATTTTACTGTCTTGGCCTTTCAATAATGAACCCAAGGACCTGAGGCAATTCGAACCTCCATCCAGCACAATTACTTTTGCCCTCAAACTGCATGAACACATTGCACCATTTGAATACAATCATCTATAGGATTAATTAATTGTAGCAAAACATGATCACCATTTCACAAGAAATATCTAAGCCGACGTAGACAATCCCCAGGAATCCTTAACTACATAAATTTGGAAACCCAACTAATCCGCACCCAAAACATACTGGAGTCTAAACTGATTTTTCCACCGTTCAAGTGAGCCAATGAGGATGAAGCTCAAGATACGAGAGCGAGAACAACCCCATCAAAGAGATCCAAGCACGATGCCTCTCCAAAGTGTTTAAAGTATGGAAAAGATGACCATAATATAATTAAGAGAAAGGAAGCCAGGACGAATCCTAAGAAGACTGCAAAGACAAGGATAGACAAGGCTTCCCAAGAACTCATAGTAGTAGACAAGCCTCGTTCAATGAGGCAAAAAGGCCAAAATCTTGCATCAACTGGCTTGAGAGGCAAGCATGTAACGGAGACAGGACGACCATTCAACTTCGGTCAAATTCACAAATGTTGAGGCTCCAAAGGTTATCGAAACACCCTTATTGAAAGGCATCGAGGATATGGAGATAAATATCAATATCATATCTCCAAAGAATCATGAGGTCCTCTCAAACTCAACTTCTTGGGAAGCATCAAAAAATAATACGATGAAGATATTGGATGATAGAGAATTTGTTCAAGTAGAGGGTAAACATTCTGGAAAAAGCTGTAATAAAGATCGTCACTGGAGTCGACTGAAAAAAAAGTCAAAACCTTCTAGTTCGGAGAACATTTCTATTAACTCATTATTTTCCGAAACAACACCTGCCTCAAAGATGTCACCGAAAGAATTGGCAGAATACATAAATATACGTCATATATTTTCTTCCTTTTTTTTTTTTTTGATGTGTCTTGACATTGGTCTGACTCTCCTTTTCTTTTCTATTTTTCTCTTTTTTTTTAGTTCACTACCATTGAGGCGCCCGTAGAAGGAGTTGGTGACCATTTATTCAGTAATCAAGACATTATAATCAATGAGACGAATATGTCCTCAAAAATTGCATGAGAATGTTACTGGCAATCCAAGTATGCGTGAATCCATAACTGAAAAGCCGGCAGAGGATTATGCTCCATCACAGATACCATTGAATCTCCATACAAGTCTAGATGTGTACAAGAGAAGTTAGAACACCAATTGAAACATTTCATGGCCGCAAGGTGATAAAATCATGCTTTTGCAGATAAATTCAGAAATTGGTGTTCTAACTCTGATATCTCAAACAGATGGTAGACCAAATCTCTTCTTTGGAGGAATGCATCAATGAGGTAGTTGAAGAAATAACAAGGATAGATTCTTCAATTGCCCTTCCTCTAATAGACTCTTTAGCAGGCTTACTCACACAAGCCAAGAAGTATGACTCTTCAAGAGCTTTAGCATCGGCGAAGATTTCGAGAGAAGCATATGCAGAAATTCTCTCCAAGGCAAATGCACACCTTTCGGAAGTCAAAGCAATGGAGGAAAAGGTAGATAGATTCCATATTTGATAGACCAACCATCTACAAAGTCTTCAAGGAAAGCGGGAATCTATTGAGGATAGAAAAATCATTCTTCAAAAAGATCTTGATGATTTGGAGAAGCAAAACATGGAAGTTAGTTCGACCATTGAACGAGAATATGAAAATCTCAAGCAAATGCAAGTTGAAGTATTAAGAGCACAAGATCAAATTTCTTCCATCCAAAGCACTACCTTCCTGACAAATGAAGACGCTAGGGAGCTTGAGAAGATGAGCAACATCCTTGAAGCAAGCAAGATAGCTGTAGTGGATCTCAAGTTTGATATTTGAATGATATCAAATCCCTTAATTTCATTTGTTTGGACACTTTTCTTTCAATAATAAAGACATTAATTACTTTTTCTTATCTTGCGATTTTTTTTCTCTTTTTTTTTTTGGCAAAATAAGTAAAGTAACTAACATCTATGAATTTAATTTGAAATATCACATTTTTCTTTAAGGAAAATGAGTTGTTTTTAAAGGGGTGTAACTGCTCCTTGTGTCTCTTGCCGTTCACAGTTTAACCTTTTATGGGTCAGGAGTATCTATTTGAGCTACCACCTTAGACTTGGTGGAGTGTTTCAGTAGTTTAACCACATACTACACTATTGGTGGTTGCCGTCCACAATTTTAGCTCATGCGAGCCAGGAGCAACATGCAGTTTAGGCTCGTGCGCCAAGGAGCATCTAAATCATGCATAATATCGCTTCAAATATTTGCCATTGATGGGGCTAATCCTTAATCCATCTTCAGCGATCAATTTGTACGAGCCATTTGTATAGACTTCTTGGACAACATAAGGGCCATCCCATTTTGAGACAAACTTTCTTTGACCTCCATGTGCAAGGATGATTGGTCTTCGAACAGCAAGAACGATATCGCCAATTTGAAAAGAGCGCAGCCGAACTCGCTTATTGAATGCTTTAGAAAGGCGAGCTTGGTAACACTCAAGACAGTTATTGAGCTTCGAAGACAGTACAAAGAATCAAGTGCTTCCAACTCTTCAAGACGAAGGCGAGCATTGTCTTCTTCATTAAGTCCTTCTTGCACAGCAATCCTTAAAGAAGGTATTTGACATTCTAGTGGAAGAACTGCTTCGACACCGCAGACAAGTGCGTATGGAGTCGCTTGAGTAGGAGTTCGAAAAGTTGTCCTATATGCCCAAAGAGCCTCACCAATCCTTTGATGCCAATCTCTTTTTGACTTGTCAATAATTTTTTTTAGCAAATTACATAGAGTGTTGTTAAGAGCCTCAGCAAGTCCATTCGCAGCAGCATAGTACATAGAAGAATTATGTTGCTTAAAGCCGAACTTCTCGCAAAGCTTGTTCATTGCAGCATTGCAGAAAGGTTTTCCATTATCAGTGATGATATATCGTGGAACCACATATCGATAGATAATGTTCACGCGAATAAAATCGACCACATTTTCTTTCTGCGAGAAGGTCATACTATGTCTAATATACACATCTAAATGGCCAAGAAGAAACATGTAGGATGTAACGGTTCTGGTGGTTGATGAATGAAATTGGCATGAAACTGACAAGTTTGACATCTTCTTACATAGTCTATGCAATCCTTCACCATGGTCGGCCAGTAGTACCCCATCCTTTTAATGCGAAAGTGCAGCTTAGGGCCGGATTGATGAGCACCACATATTCCTAAGTGAGCCTCTTCCATTGCTTGCATAGCTTCATCATCACCGAGACATCGCAGGAAAACTCCATCAAACGATCGCCGATAAAGAATGTCCTTATAGTAGATGAAGCGAGGTGCACGACGATGAATTTTTGTTCTTCTTTTTGCGTCGTCAGGTAACTTTTCATAACTGAGATAATCAATTATTGGTTGTCGCCAATCTATCCTTCTCCACTTCATAAATAGAAATCACGTGAGTATTTTTCTCTTTCACATCGTCTCTTTCTTCAAAATGAGCAGGCACAACCCAACTTTGACATATGGGGACTTGAACTTGTTGATTAGGCAAGATGAGTATTGAAGCTAATTTTGCTAAAGAGTCAGCTTGTCGATTGTCCCTCCTTGGAACATGCTCTATAGTCACATCACCTAGCCACCCCATTAGTTGTCTAGCATAATTATAATATGGCCACAACTCAGGTTTCCTGATTTCATATTTGCCAAGGAGCTGATTGACTACTAACTTGGAATCTCCAAAAACTGTAAGTTGTAGTTGCTTCATATCAACCACCATTTCGAGACCAAGGATAAGTGCTTGATACTCATCGACATTATTTGAACATTGATGTGTTAAAGTGAATGAATATGGCAACATATCTCCTTCGGGAGTGATGAATCTTACTATCAGCTACACATCTTGATATGCGGCACCATCAAAATACATTGTCCAAGGCGGAAGAACTTCGACCACGAAAACATCTTCATCTGGAAGTTTATCAATCAATTCCCACTCAGCTGGTATGGGATGGTCGGCCAAGAAGTCAGCCAACACTTGTCCTTTGATAGCCTTCGCAGGAAGGTAAATAATTTCAAATTGTTGAATTTGAAGGTACCACCTTGCAAGACGATCTGACAGCACAAGCTTAGTCATAACATACTTGATCGGATTTGCCTTGGATATCAAACGGATAGTATGAGCTTGAAAGTAGTGCTTTAACTTTTGAATGGCAAATATGAGAGTCAAGCACAACTTCTCAATCGGCGTATAATTTAACTCATTTGGTGTCATCATCCGGCTTAAATAATATAGTGCATTTTCTTTACCCTCACCATTTTCTTGGGCAAGTAATGCTCCTACAGACCGTTCCTGTGTAGCAATATAAAGAATTAAAGGCTTACCAGGAATAGGTGCAGCTAATACGGGTGGTTTCGTGAGATATGTTTTTACGCTTTTTCATTGAAAGCATTACTACATGCTTCATCCCACTCAAAAGGTACACCCTTCTTCATCAAATGGCTAAATGGTTGACATCTCCCAGCCAAATTGGAGATAAATCTTCGAAGATAAGTCAATCTTCCTTGCAAACTTTTCAACTCATGAATGTTGCGCGGTTCGTGCATCCTCAAGATAGCATCGATTTTCGATTGATCAATTTCAATTCCTCGGCTATGTACGATAAACCCAAGAAACTTTCCAGAGGTAACTCCAAAAGCACACTTTAAAGGATTCATCTTGAGTTGGTATCTTCAAAATCTTTCGAACACCATTTTAAGATCTTGACATGGTCAATTTGTTTCTTCGATTTGACAACGAGATCGTCAACATAGCACTCTATATTCTTGTGAAGCATGTCATCGAAGATCTTTTGCATGGCCCTTTGATATGTGGCTCCCGCATTCTTTAAGCCAAAAGGCATGACCTTGTAGCAATAAATGCCTTTGGGAGTTCGAAAAGCAATGAGATCCAAGTTCTTCATCCCTCGGTGCCATTCGGATCTGGTTGTATCCCGAGGATCCATCCATAAAGGATAAAGTTTCATAACCAGTTGTGGCGTCAACCATCAATTCAGTAATAGGGAGAGGAAAGTCATCTTTCGGACAAGCTTCATTGAGATCTCGAAAATCAACGCAAACACGAATCTGTCCATTCTTTTTCTTCACGGGGACTATACTTGGAATCCACGCTGGATATTTTACTTCTCGGATGAAACCAGCTTCTATGAGCTTGTTCACCTCCATCTCAATTAATGGGATCAAATCAGGCCGAAAATGTCTTTGGGCTTGTTTAACGGGTCTTGCACCTCGCTTAATGGCCAAGTGATGAACAGCAATTTTCAGATCTAAGCCAGGCATCTCTTTGTAATTCCAAGCAAAAACATCCTTAAATTAGAAGCTAGTTTCATCCGAGAAGTAAAATATCCAGCGTGGATTCCAAGTATATATGTCTCTTGGGCGAGGATCATCATTTGTAGCCAAGACAGATTTCCTAAGACTCAGCTTCAACAGAATCTTCATGCCTTCTTCCAAAATGAAAGGCTTCTCCATCATCTTCTTCTTCTAAAGGCTCTTCGTTTTGAACAGTGATATGGTTGCAGGAGGCAATGCTTTCCTTGTCTTCCTCCTTGGTGCATATATCAATGAAGGTTTCCTTTCTTACATTTAACAAATCGCCGAAATGTATGAAAATGTTAGTAACTTGTCTTCTTAAATTTCTATCATTGCAGGAAGTATTGTTTCCTTTCGTATTAAAAAAATACTCTTGTGCCTTTGGAAAACTCAACCTTTCATGAATAGGTTGCTTCATCAAAACTCTTCCTCGTGGGCTAAGCCTATCAAACACCGAAACACGTGGTGTAACTTTTCTCAATCTATCAAAGACTGATCGCCTTGAACCTTTCAATGTAGTTTCTTCTTTGATAGTAATATGATGCGTATTAGCCCTTTTTATTGCTATACGCACAGGAGAAGGTGGTCTATAAACCCAAGTCCCATTGACATGTTGTTGACAGCATATCCCTTGTCTTTCAACATCTTTTGGGTAGAAGTCACGCCATGTGTCTCTTCTCCATTTATCTCTGCAGGAAGCTTGCCCAAAGTTCTTTCTTCCTTAGGATCGTAACCAGCTTTCACAAGCAACTTGTATGCATTTGGACCAAATTGCTCGTCGGTTCGTATTTTAGGTAATGAATTGTGCTCTATTTCGGACTCCACTTTTGGCCGAACAAAGCCTTCAAGAAGAGTTTCGCTATGCTTGACCACCTCAATTTTGGTGAGTGGTACAGTGAACTCCTTTAATTCATTGCTTCCAACAAAAGGAGATTGATCTTGTTTTCTCTTTGACTTTGGAACATAGCGTAAGACATGTGTCTTAGATTTTTGACCATCTTCCTTTGTTAACTCTTTCTTTGTGCTACCCTGCAGGTAGAATTTAGCATCAGCAAAGTAACTTTGGCTCAGTGAAAGGTTTTTCATCAGCAATACTCACTTCTTTATGACGCCGTTATGGCAATACTTGAAACATTGATGAAGAGTTGACGGTATAACATCATTCTCGTGAATCCATGGTCTCCCAAGAAGCATATTATAATATGTTTTTGCATCAATAACATGAAATAGTGCACTTGAGGATAAATCGCCAATTAATAAATCAAATGTTATAAGACCTATGGCTCTTTGTCCTCCTTGATTGAATCCTTGGATCATGAGACGGCTTTGTAAGAGTTCATCACTTGTGATTCCAAACTCCTTTATTGCACGTAAAGGTATTATATTCACAGCTGATCCTCCATCGAGAAGTATCCGATTCACTTTTTGCTCACGTGCATATCCATTTACAAACAAGGGTCGATCATGGGCAAGGACGTCGTCATCTTTCAAGTATCCTCTTGGCATAAATTCTTTCAAAGTAATAGGTCGACAGATATTTTGAAACATCACACCACTTGGAGGGATTGATGACGAAATTGTTATTCTTCTAGACTTTCTTTTTGCAACCCGTATTTTTACCATCCAAAATTTTGAATGCAGATTAGTTTTTTGGGCTTTAATTTTTTCTGTTCTTTTGCGAGTGACGAGTGTCCATCCTTCGTCTGATTGATAATTTGTGGCATCATCATCTTTCAATAATTTTTCAGTTTGCCTTTCAAAAGGTACTTCTCCTTGTGGAAAGAGGTTGTCATATAATGGAACGAGATTGAAATCTCCAAATTTTATCGTAGGCTGTATTGTTCTTATCTTCGATGAAAGACGAGATACTTTACCATTCTTCAACAAATTTTGGGAGTCAAGAATTATAGTGGTCTGATTTGCACTTGCTTTATCTTCCTCAAGCAAAATCTTACCTTGGCGGGCTAACTCCCATCACCTTATCTTTAAAAACAAAACACCTTGTGAGGGGATGACCAACCAAGCGATGGTAGCAACAATAGTTTGGATCATTAACTCGCCTAGCTTCCTCTGGCCGTTTCATCTCGGGGAGTTCAATGAGTTCGGCTTTGAGTAGATCATCGAACATGTCTCGAAGATCAGAGTCGAGGAAAGGATATTCTTTCTCTTGCATCTCCCTGAGTGTTGGTTTTCTTTGTGGCCTACCTTGCACAGGCTCTACCTTCTCGGACACCTTTTGACTGACTTTTGTCGCGATCTTAACAGGTGCAGTATTTGTTGTCATAGTTTCTTTGTTTCCAGACTTGGGAGAAGACTTGCCCCCTTTCTTAAAGTCCTGATTTTCTTTATTATTGCTAGGATCAGGAACAGGCGGTTCTTGATTTCCAAGGCCAATTTCAAGACTATGAGCTTTTGTCGTCAATTTCTCAAATGTCGGAGGTTGGATGCCTTGTAGGATGTAACGAAGTCCCCACTTCATGCCTTGAATGCACATTTCAATGGCGGACGTCTCGGAGAGTCGGTCTCTACAATTAAGGCTTAAAGTCCTCCATCGATCAATATAATCAACAATTGGTTCGTCTTTCCACTGACGGGCGTTGGAAAGTTCAGTCATAGAAACAGTCCTCTTAGTGCTGTAGAACCGGTTGAGAAATTTTCGCTCTAATTACTCCCAACTATCAATCGAACCGGCATCAAGATCAGTGTACCAGTTGAATGCGTTACCTTTTAGTGAGCGGAGTAATTGCTTGACCAACAAATCACCATAAGTTCCGGCATTATTACATGTCTCGACAAAGTGTGCCACATGTTGTTTCGGATTTCCTTTGCCGTCAAACTGCTGAAACTTGGGTGGTTGATATCCACAAGGCATCATCAAGCTGTCGATTCTTGCCGAATAAGGCTTAGCGTATATAGGGTTTGATTTTGAACCATCTTCATATCTCACCTTGATCATACCTTCAACGAACTCCTTCAATTGATCGGCATGAATCATTCCATCAGAAGTCACATGCACTTCTTTCGCCTTTCCTTGTTGTGAAATTTCAGCTTCTTGATGTCCGCCAGGTGCCTTTGAATTAATTTGACTTTCTTCCGCGGTACTGTCTTTCTTGTTGACGAGTTGAGTGATGACGGCATCTTGATCTTGTATGCGTTTCATCATTATTTCCATCATTCTAGTTAGGCTTGCCATTTGATCCTCTAGAGTTGATGTTTGCGTTACCATAGCAGGCATAACGAAAATCTTTATCACCAAAATTGAGGTGGTCAAGAGGACTGTCTCTTATACACATCTAGATGTGTATAAGAGACATTAATTGAGACGTCAAATGATCGAAACTGGATTGAAGGCTTTGTTGGTCCAACCACAAGAAGCATGACAGGTTTTCTCGATTGAAGCTCCAACATCTTTGAGCCCCAACATAGGAGAAGTGATTTTGGATATGCACGTGAGCAAAAAGTGAATCGGATACATTGCACCTCTGGATTACTTTGAGAGAGGGCTCTCATCATGCTTCTTGTGGTTGGACCAACAATTCGTAGATTCGTAGAATCATTTGCAGATCCCATAGTAGTTTTTGAGTCAGCAGCATTAGAACGAGCAGGCATGGATTTGTCGTTCTTTGGAGCCATTTATGTAGATTTGCAGTTGAATATATATGAAGCAAAGAGATGGAAGGTAGAGATGGTCCCACTGGGCGTGCCAAAATTGTGCGCAACAAAATATTTCGAGTCTGTAAAAATTGAACAAACAAGAAATATAATGATAAAAATATGAATATATGAAATAAAAAATTACAATCTCTAGGATATTCTCAATATGTGGAGAAAATTCCTTCGATTCTTTACTTCAGACGCGATCCGAGGGCTTCACAGCTTATTCCCGAATCAAATATTGAATTCTTCAAGTCTTGATATGGGAGACCTGAAGAACACTTGATGAAGATCTTCAAACCTTGATATATGGAAGACTTGAAGAGAAAATTTGAAGACTCAGAGCTTCCACAGCTTGCAGACTTCAGGAATATGTGTGTCTGTGTATCTGTGTATATCTGAGGGATGACCCTTATTTATCGCAAATTGTTTTGAAGGGTCGGAGACACCAGTCAACAGTGTTGCTAATTACTATAGCAGGTGATATTTTCCTTTTCTTTTTTTCTTTTTAAACTAGGAATTTGATTTTTGATCTCATTTATAAATTTTGTGATATAAATTAAATTTTGTAGAATAAATAACATTAGTTAATATAAGTAAAATTTCATAAGATTTAATTCTACTCACAATCTTTATGAATAAAGCCAAAACACTGGATCTGCTTTTTTTTTTTTTTTTTTTTTTTTTTTGTGGATTGCTATAATCATTTCATTTATGACTTGCTATACTTGGCTTAGATAGCAGCAAAAATGACAAGTCATAAATATGGCGTTACTTTAGTAAATATGGACCCAAGAACAAACCAAATTGAAGTTGGTGAATTGATGGCCGAATGGTATCCTAATATTAGCACAATGAATAATTCAAAATTAATTCACCATTAATATTCCTTCTATAATTATATCAGTGTCTGAGTTTTTCAGAAAATTTTACAATCTCTTTTAGAAAACTATTTCTTTATATTTTAAATATATATACCGTACAACACTATTTGTTTTAAAATCTTATATTGTACAAACTTTTAAAGTCAAGAGAATATTTCTCTAAAATGGACTATAGAATTTCTCTAATTTTTAACTGGATAAATCATTTAGATAACCTTCGATATAAGTTTGATAACGAAGTGTAAGGCGGTAAGACTTTTCCTGATTCGAGATACTGTAAGATAGGAGGAACATGTGTTATATATATATATAACCTTTTATATAGTTTCTACTGGAATTTTTAATTATACAATTGTACTCGAATTTCTAATTTTTGAAAAAGGTAATAATTAGTTTTCCCATGGAAATTATATATATATATATATATATATATATATAACCTTTTATATAAGTTTCTACTGGAATTTTTAATTATACAATTATAGCTCGAATTTCTAATTTTTGAAAAAGGTAATAATTAGTTTTCCCATGGAAATTAAATTCCTCTATCAAAGAAGCTATGTCTCCGAATCCAAATAAATGATTAAATGACCACTTAACCTTCAACTTAATCGAGAAGATAAATTTGAACATAATATAAAAGTAGTTTCGCAATATTCCATCATCCTTCACTTTAATTTGATTAGACCCAAGTGTAATTTTTAATACTTCAGAGGAGCTTCTTGTAATTATGTTAAACTCCAGGGGAAGAATATGAAATTATCGCTTTATAATTTTCTTTGGGCCGGGGAAAGTGAAGCAGCAAATTTAGACCCAAGCACCAACTCCTAAGGAGCAATGGAGGAAGTAAGAGACAAGGGTGAAATCGAATCATTTTCCTTGGAAGAAATAGATATTATTCAAATAGAACTTTGAGAAAATTAAAATTTGTTCACCAAAAGAATTTTCTGATTAGTATTAAAGACAGCCTCTACGTGTGTGCCCCTCTCTCTCTCTCTCTCTATATATATATCCACCTATACAGTCCACTTCAAAATTTCTGTGCATGTGTATGTTTGCCTCTCAATTCTCAAAAATATGATTGTACCACACCAAAATAGAACTTTGATTTTACAACTGCCAAATAAAACATTGTTTCTTTGTCTTAATTATGTACAATACAACTATTTTCAATTTTGAGATGCTTACGAGATCTGCACGGCTCTTCCAATCTGATTTTTTTCTGAATCATCAGTAAAACACATTCTTGATTTCAAGCAGTCAAATTCAATGTTTGGTTTGAGAAAAGGAAATAATCAAACAAGGCACAAGCTAGGAACATATTTAGGTAGACTCAATTTTTAGTTCTATCTGTATATCTTATAGTTAGTATTAAATTTTATAAAATTTTAATTACATCAACTGATTTCATTTATTAATAAGATTTAATTCACACTATATGATCTACCTAAATATTTCTTCCGCAATGAAAAGGTTATTCTACAACGACTCAGTGAGTATTATTTGCGTGGAACAGTCTGGGGGTTTTACATTTATTGGAAGATAGACCACTATATGAACTATTCATTTAAGTAGTTAATTAAGTTCGCTAAAATTCTACAAATACAAATATATTATGTTTGGATGGAGGGATTTGGGTGAATGTGATTTGAAATCCGAATTTATAATAAGTTATTCAAATAAGATAATTTATTTAGTTGTGGATTTGAAATTCACAAATAAATAGAAATGTGATTTTAATAGTTAAATGAGTAGATTTTAAATTTACCTAAATTTCATGTCATTTCAAATTCACCTAATTTAAATTCATGCATTTCAAATCCTTCTTTTAAATCAAATCCACCCATCCAAACAATCTTGCGTTGATGATTAAGACATCGTTATTACAATTAGCAACGTGTTTCATTTGAAGAGATGATGTTTAGATACTGTAAAATTTACACGTGTTATATTTAGATAGTGCAAAAATCTGTAAAAAAAAGTTAGAAAAATAATTTACGTAAAATCAAAAATTCAGGAATATTTTCTAAAGTTACTTTACGTGGTAAGATCCTATTGAATCGCCAACTTCCTAATTTTAGATATTCTATCGAATTTCATTCATTTTCTTTCTTTTTCTGGTGACACTTATGACTTTGTTACTTGTATAGATACACACAAAAAGAAAATTAACCTAATTGGTTAATTGGGATATGCTTAATATAAACTTTTTAAAATGACTTGCGTCAACAAAAAATAAATCATTAACTGCTTTACTATTTTACAGCAACCTCAAAATTCGAATATATTGATTTTTTTTTTCCAAGAAGTATGTATTGAGTTATTGGAAAAGTATCAAATTTCAACTACACCTTCGACTAAGTTAAGTGGTAGTCATCTTTAGTGAGTCATGACCAGCTAATTAAAACAAATTTTTTTTACCATATAGTCTCGTTCACTGCTGACAAGATATCCATATGGCTTTGTCAAAAATAGAAATTTTAGTCCGGGGGACTAATGCTGCCGTGATGTGAAATGATTCGAATGTGGTATTGAATTGGGCAGTTTTCAAGAAGAATATTTCGTTGTGATTAAGGTCTCTAGCTAATGCTCTGAATGGTAAGATGTTTTTGACCTTTTAAATGCACGAGGCCAAAAATTCTTTACTAAGATTATTTATTTCGACAAAACATTAGATATGCTTTCACCTTGCTATTTTCTTTTTCTACAATAGTTGGATCATATCCGCCCTAGCATGCAAAACCCTGCCTAGGCAAATTTATTAATTAATTTATTTATATTGATGAAAATTTCAAAATAATAATGCTTAAAATTTTTCCCCCATTCTTATATTATATGTATGACCTGACATTGAATACTGCTTAAGTGGTAAGATAATTTTTCTTAATTTTTAATATGCTTCATTTTTAACTATATAATTTAGGGACTCCAAATTTTTAAGGGGTTAATGTGAAGAAAAGAAAATAATTGACAAATTTTAGGGGTATAGTTATAGGATAAACTTGAAAATTTTTAAATCAAATTCTCCGTAGGTAGTTCATAATTTTCCAAAGTTTAGCCCTTGGTTGGATGTGACTTCGCCACTGCCCTATAACCTATTAATTATGAATTCGAATCATTATGGGTAAAAAAAGGGATGACTTAGTTCGAGTCCCTAATGTTTATGATGTTTATTTTGTTCCGTGTAATTTTGCTTTTGCGATTATCAACCTATATTTGTATGTGTGTGTGGTTCCCATCCAACACCCCTCCCCCCACAATATATACATATATATATATACATATAGGAAAATAGTGAATTTCACCCTTGTTACTTAAGCCATCAATATATATATATATATAGGAAAATAGTGAATTTCACCCTTGTTACTTAAGCCATCACTCCTTGGGTCCAAGTTTGCTGCTTGGCCCTCCACCTTCACCGGCCCAAGAAAAGATAATAATTGGGCTGTGTGTCTATATATGTGTATGTGTGTGAGATATTAATAGATTTTTAAGGTAATTAAATTTGCTCTCAAAAAGAAATTTCTCACATATTGAATGGAAGCCATTTTATGCAACTAGCCCACCTCAGAACTTCTACACATACATATGTTTCCCTCTCAATTGTCAAATTTTCTAACTTGACGCACTAAAGAGTCAAGGGCGAAAAAAGAATATGTGAATCTAAAGACCTTTGAATTTGATAGTGAAACGTTCTTTCATGATTTATATTCAAATTTGAGATGCTTAAGAGGTCTCTACGGCTCTTCCAAATCCGATTCGATCCATTTGGAATCATCAGTAACACACCTTCTAAATTTCAAGATGCCAAATTCAATGTATAGTTTGGTGTTGGCAAACAAACAAAGCCACAAACTAGGAAAAAAAAGGTTAATCTTCAACTACTCCATCACTCTTTGCATGGGACAGTCTTTCGAGTTTGTATTTATTGGAAGATAGATAAGATATAGACAAATTAGCGACCGATAATTTCTCTTGTTGTGGGCGGGGATGTCCAAATACAATTTAGCGACCGACCATTTTCAAGCAAACAATGTGACAGACAAATACAATTTGACTTATTTTACGGCTAATTGCTTGACTTGTGATCCTTTTTTAAATTCATCGCGCATTGGAGTTGTTTTTTTTCACCAATTCCAAATTGTGACTTCCGCATTTTTGAAATGCATTTCAACCAAATAAGCATTTTCGAAATGAAGAATTTCATTTAATAATTTTGAATTTTCACAATTTAAAATGCTTTTGAAAGAGAGAACCTGTGAAAAAAATTAATCCTGATTCCGGATTTTTGAAATGTAGAATCATCTAATTCCTCATTTTTTTTGAAATGTGGAATCATCAAATTCCTCATTTTTGAAATGCGGAATCTACTTGTCCTTTTTTATGATACCAATTTATATATTATGTTTGGTTTTTTCTCCTCTTTCTTTCCATTCCATGTATTCTTTCTCTTCCTGCTATTCGTAATGTTAATTCCGTAAATCAAACCAATGTATATAGGATGGAGTTTGAGCTTTGGAGCTTAGGAAAAATGGAGGAGAAGAAGGAGTATCATAGGAGACACGGGAAGAGGTATAAGACGGGAAGGAGAAACTCATGGAACTGAGATTAAGTGGAAAGAGTATATGTTTTTGAAAAGAATATGCATTTTGGAAAAAATGGTTTCTGAATAATTTTGATAATCATCTTTTTTTATTTTCAAAAACAATTATTTAAATTGAGGAAAGATAAAAAAGAAATAAATCACTTCCATATTTACAAAATGTGTATTCAGGTTGAAAACGCATTTATCAAATGCAACAGTCACAATCACAATCCAGAAACAAATAAAAAAAGAATCTCATTGTGCGATAAATTTTAAAAAATGTCACAATTGAAGCAATTAGAGCTTATTTTACTGTGCTAATTTTTCTTTAATTTTCTAGAAAATTTTGATGGTCAAATCCTCTTAAATCACTCAACTAAGACATAAGGTATTAGCATCTATAAAAAAAATTAGACCAATTAATTATGATAGCACATATTATATAATTAATATAGGAAAATGATATTTGTACATAATTTTTAACCTCTTAGACACTCATTTCTTTTAACAAGCAAAATGACTAAAAACTCTTTATTTACATCACTTCATTTTTATATACCTAAAGTGCCTTTATTTTAATGTTTACTTACTAGAATAAGTTTCAAAATATTTTATAAGTTTGAAAACATTATATTAGTTTGAAAATTTATATATAAAAATTTTGATTTTTTTATATAATTTTTTTTTAAAAAAACTTGAAAAGGGAGTTAGTTGATATTAATATTATGCATATGTTTTATATTAAAGTATAAACTATATTGGCGATTCACACAACATATTTCATGCATATAAAATGACTGATATATATATATATGAATCCATTTTACCTCCACCAATTTTAAAAGGCTTTGAGTTTTTTAAATCAAAGTTTTCTCAACCCAATTCAACAATGCCAATCACCCTCCAATTTTTCTCAAAATTTGCATTGCCTTGGATTTTCCAATGGAGATTTGAATTTGTCAAAAATAATAATCAAGCCTTTCCACTACCTCTACTAGTAAGGCAAGGCTCAATCAAATGGTGGGATGCTTATGATGCCAGTGCTGCTCATAAGACTCAAATCCAACTATGGTTTGCTAAGAATTCACACTTCTTACTGCCATCAGAAAGAGAAACTACCCAGTTTCTACAGCAAAGGTCTTCAAATACTGTCCTACTAGCTTCGGCCAAGAACAAGGACGCATACATCAAACAACTGGAAGACACTCTCTCCCAGCTCAAAGAAGGAACTTCAAGCTCCTCGAACAAACAGGAAGTTTCTAGCAAAAAGACAAAAGAAAAATCAAAAGAAAAGAAATCAAAGAAAAAGATTTCAACAAAGAAGAAAAAACAGGTATTATCATCCAGTTCTGATTCCAGCTCAGCTGCCAGCATCAGCACTTATGAAGATTTTGCCCAATCAAATGAGGACGACTGTTATGGTATCGACCTCAGTAAAATTAGAGAATCCCAATTGTAATAGATATGATTCCTATTCAAATGTACTTTTTTATACTTATACTGTTCAAAAATACCGTTCACTGTATACAGTACACTGTAGCGGCATAAATCACGGGAAAAGTTACTGTTCACAGGTCACTATTTGACACTGTAGCAATGGTAAATTTTCTCTATAAATAGGATGTTTTCAATCTTACAAATCATCCGAAAAATTTCTAAGATATAATTTTCTTTTCTCCGCTTCCTCTCCTCCCAGAGTACCACTAGCAGAAGTAGGTTGTACCAACACTTCGCCTGAGTTATTCCTCAAATCTGTAATTATTTAAAGTTTTAATAAATTTCATTTTTATTTTGCTTTACTGTTTGATGGTTGGCTAAGCCACCTGAAATATTTTAATCGGATTCAAGTCCTAATTGAATTGGAACAACAAGATCTATATCCCATCCGTGTATTATTATATTTAAATCAATTCAAATTGGATCCAAATCATTGGGTTTATACATAGATCCAAACCAGATAAATGGGTCCGAAACTGGTGAATCTAGATCTAGCCCCGTCCACCTAGATTCGGCCACGATTTCAAATCACATTAGTTTTGAAATCGTTTATTCGATCTGGATTCATGTATAAATCCAATTATCTAGATCCGTTTAACTATTATAACATATATATCATATTTGTATTTGGTTATCTTGATCCGATTAGGACTCGGATCTAATTAAAATATTTAATATATAATAAATTATATATATACCTATACATATACATATATATATATACACCTTTTGCTTTACTGTTTGATGGTTGGCTAAGCCACCTGAATTATTTGTTTAATTCCATTTTTAATTTGGCTCCCTTGTCCCTTACCCTTCTTCCTCTAGGTTTTTAGGGGTCCCCGGTTCTCCTCTTGGTATCAGAGCCCGGGGGAAAGTAGGGTGACTACTATGAACCGGTGATGTTAGTGTTAGGCTAGATTATCCGTTTATGTTAGAACTGATATCTGGTGATGGTATATAGGGCGTCTACTTATACCTTAAGGTTATCATGACGCTTGAGTTTACTCGCAGAAGCCCACGTACCTAACCAGTTGATTAGCATTTATGTTAAATATTTAAGAATTTCATAGATCTATTAGATCTTTAGTTAATTTTAACATTCATGTAAGATTTTGTTGGTCCTATGGGATATGACTCTGTTGCCGTTTAGCCGACGAAAGAAGGCGTTGAGATTTGATAGGTCCTCTACCCATAGAGTGTAAGGACTTGTTCTTGCAAAGATCTAGACTGAATGTTAAGATTTGCATGTTACCTATGAAATCAGGTTATGCTTTTATATTTATAATAAATAATTGGTATCAGCTTAAACATAATCAGATAGATCTAAAACAAACATTAACATGGTTGGTTTATAATTTTCATCCTATGAAACCCAAAGGTTTCTGTGCCAAAGGGAACAAGGGGGTACAACCATACCACTCGCGTACTTTATTTTTCTGCATTTATATTTTCTGCATTTTCTTATATTTTATTTTGTTTAAACATGAGTGCTTTCTTTAGATCTAGTTCCAGATCTTCCCAAGCCTCCTCCTCATCTTCTTCAAATCCTTCCTTCTCTTAAAGAAGAAATCAATTTTACTGATCTTTCTCAATCTTTGGATAATTGGAAAATTCCCAAACATCCTTTCAAAGATATTTATAAAAACAACAAATGGAGTTTTTCAACTGACTATTCTGTCAAAACTGTTGAACAAACCATCCCTCTCAGTCTAGAATATGACGAGATCAAATTACTTTGAAAAGATCAATTGAAAGTTTTAAACAAAAATACAATTATTTACATTTTGGACTTTCTCAAATTGCTTGCAAAACCTTTATCTAGAGAAGGTGGATACGTCTCTTTTACTTTCACAAAACTTCTCGATTAATCTCGATGTAGTTCCTGTCTCTTATACACATCTAGATGTGTAGTCTCTTATACACATCTAGATGTGTATAAGAGACAGGTATTGAACCTCAAAGATGATCTGCTGAGGCTTTGCCTCAGTTCCTAAAAATACCTTAGTTTCAAACATTAGGCAATTCTCTCGGCTCGCCACCAGGAACCTGAGAACTTTTACAAAGCCTCAGTATTAGGTATGTTTACTCCTAGGCATTTTAGTACTTCAACCCCTGATTTTCAACCCACAAAGTGCTAGGCACTCTGTTTCTTCTGTTAATACCCAAATCCATGGAATGAGACCAGAATCTAATTTTCCACATGCCAGTTACACTGTCCAACAGGAAGATGATGATTTGGTCAATTCTCCAACTTACTCTAGTCTTAATCCTTCTGGACTTGACGCAGAGATAAATGTTTTAACTGTTGAAACAAATTTTCAAATTAACAAAGAGAATTACTTCGAAATGAGTTTTATGCACCTCATAATGAAGTAAGAAAACCAAGTTCTATCTGAACAAGTGATTCCACCTGATCAGATTATTGAAAAATTAAAAGAACAGTTTTTAAATATTTTAAATAGAGTTACTGTTCTCAAATTTCTTATTCAAATTACTTTGGTTATTAATAATGAACTTTTCATTGATGCTACTGCATTGGTTGATCTTGCGCAGATTTAAATTGCATTCATGAAGGCTTAATTCTGCAAAATATTTTCAAAGATAAAGAAAGCATTAGTAGTGCTAATGGTGAATCTTTGGAAGTCAAATTCAAATTATCTGATGTAGAAGTCAGATATTCTGATTGTAGCTTTCCCTACAATACTTTTTTATTAGCCAAAAATATCACTACTCCTGTGATTCTTGGTGTTCCATTTATTGCCTACTTAATACCTTATACAACTACGTTTCAAGGTATTATTATCAACTCATTAGGAAGAAATCAATTCATTCCTTTCAAACACCATTTCCAGCTTTTGAAAAAACTCTTAATCCTTTGCAAATGAAAATGAATCAAATCAATTTTTTGAAAAAAGATCTTAAATTTGAACGACTTCAAAATCAAGTAAAAGATCCAGTTTTCAAAACAAAGATTCATAATTTGCAAAATAAAATTCAAACTCAAGTTTGTGCTGATATTCCAGCGCTTACGGAATAGAAAGCAACATGTGTAACTTTACCATATGAAAAGGATTTTCGAAAAGGATATTCCAAGGAGCTCGTGCTATTCGGATGAATCAAGAGCTTCGAATTCTGCAAAGAAATAGATGATCTCCTTTCTAAGAAGATTATCAGGTCCTCCAAGTCTCCTTGGAGTGTCGCATTTTATGTTAACAAAATTCCGAAGAGTTTTTTCAAAAGCTGGAAATTTGAAAGGAATGAATTGATTTCTTCCTAATGAGTTGATAATAATACCTTGAAACGTAGTTGTATAAGGTATTAAGCTGCTTTAGTCCTTTTGCATCTTTAGCAATTTTGTGAGGTATAAAAGATATACACATCCTAGATGTTAATATAGATTCTTGTTTATATTGATAAATTATCCTATTTATTCTGAAAATTTAGATTGGAACAGTGTCAAACAAGTGAGCCTGTGAACTTAACTTTCCCGTGATTTATGCCGCTACAGTGTACTCGCTTCAAAAATTAGTTTATGTCAAACTTGATCGATAATTTAATGTCTTAGTGTGCAATTGGGGGCGGTACGGCCTATCAACAGATCGATTGAATTTGCTGATAAATTTCCAGACCAGATTCTGGATAAAACCCAGCTCCAAAGGTTCTTAGAATGTTTAAACTACATTTCTGAACACATTCCCAATCTTAGTATTCTTTCAAAACCCTTGAATGACAGACTTCGTATCCAGAATCCTCCTGCATGGCCACATATAGCACACTGTAGCAAATACATAAAAACACAAGTTAAAAATTTACCTTGTTTAGTTTTATGTAATCCAAATTCATTTAAAATTGTCGAAAGTGATGCTTCTGACATTGGTTATGGCGGCATTTTAAAACAAAAAGATTCTACTTCTGAACAAATTGTCTGTTTTACTTCAAAACATTGGAATAATGCCCAAAAGAATTATTCCACTATCAAAAAAGAAATTTTAACAATTGTTAGATGTGTATAAGAGACAGGGGTGAACTCATCAAAATGTTTGAGGGCAATACCTGAGCTTGTAAAGTACGCCAAAGCACATAGGCTCTCTTAAAAAGATGTAAAAAATCTTGTATAAGAGACAGGGTAAAGATGGCAAGCAATTTTGATCAATCTTTGATTTTGATATTGAATTTATAAAAGGTAGTTCTAACTCCTTGCCGGGTTACCTTACCAGAGAGTTCCTACAGGACAGAAATGCCCCGCAAAAAAAGAGTGATCCTGAACCACAAAGATGACCAAACTAGATGAAGCCTCTTCATCTACTCAAAACCCTATACCTTTACAGGTAGTAGTTCAAAAGTCTTGGGCAGAAATTGCTGAAGACAATCCACAGCTTGGTGAAGCTTTCAAACAATGGTTGCAATTTCAACAGGCCTTGTCTAATCCAGGACAAGCTCAGGTATTGCCCTCAAACATTTTGATGAGTTCACCCTCATCATCTTAAACACTCAACACGATGCCTTCTGCATCAAAAAGTACGGTACCTTACGTACCCAAACAAACTTCAAAAGGCTTTGTTTCTTCAAATATTTCCCAATATGTCAGGAAGACTGACTATCAAATCTTAATCCAAATTGAACCAGAATGGTTCACCAACAATCCTTTAATTGTTGCTCAAAAAATCCTTCCTACTGGATTCAATTTTTTGCCATTCTCAAACCAAAAAACCAGAGAATTTTATGAGTTAAAACTTAAAGATTCTCAATCCATTATTCCAAAAAATAATATGCATACCAGTCAAGCATATTGTGTAACTGGCATGTGGAAAATTAGAAAGATTCACCATTAGCAATATTGTGCGTTCTAAATAGTTTTTGTTTATTCTTTTTCAAAAAGAATAAAACCTATTCTTTCCCAATCTGGTTGAATAGATTTTGGTCTTTAATCGGACCTAATGAATCCATTTTACCTCCACCAATTTTAGAAGGTTTTGAGTTTTTTAAATCAAAGTTTTCTCAACCCAATTCAACAATGACAATCACCCTCCAATTTTTCTCAAAATTTGCATTGCCTTGGATTTTCCAATGGAGATTTAAATTTGTCAAAAATAATAATCAAGTGGAATATCCTTTTAAGGCAAAATCCTCTGTCAAATGGTTCACATTATGTGTATAAGAGACTGCTCATAAGACTGTGTACAGTGAACAAAACCCTATACCTTTACAGGTAGTCTCCCAGCTCAAAGAAGGAACTTCAAGCTCCTCGAACAAACAGGAAGTTTCTAGCAAAAAGACAAAAGAAAAATCAATTCTTGAAATCAAAGAAAAAGATTTCAACAAAAAAGAAAAAACAGGTATTATCATCTGATTCCAGAACTGGATCATCAAACTTATGAAGATTTTGCCCAATCAAATGAGGACGACTGTTATGGTATCGACCTCAGCAAAATTAGAGGATCCCAATTGTAATAGATAGGATTCCTATTCAAATGTACTTTTTTATACTTTACTGTTCAAAAATACCGTTCACTGTATATAGTACACTGTAGCGGCATAAATCACGGAAAGTTATTTTTGACAGGTCACTATTTGACACTGTAGCAATAGTAAATTTTCTCTATAAATAGGATGTATTTCAGTCTTACAAATCATCCAAAAAATTTCTAAGATGTAATTTTCTTTTCTCCCCTTCCTCTCCTCCCAGAGTACCACTAGCAGAAGTAGGTTGTACCAACACTTCGCCTGAGGTATTCCTCAAATCTGTAATTATTTAAAGTTTTAATAAATTTCATTTTTATTTTGCTTTACTGTTTGATGGTTGGCTAAGCCACCTGAATTATTTGTTTAATTCCAGTTTTAATTTGGCTCCCTTGTCCCTTACCTCAGGCGAAGTGTTGGTACAACCTACTTCTGCTCTGTCTCTTATACACATCTAGATGTGTATAAGAGACAGTTCCCAATCTTAGTATTCTTTCAAAACCCTGCCGAGGTAAACGAGAACATCTATTTCTTTTAAACAAGAATGAAATCTGTCTCTTGATACACATCTAGATATCTTGTTTGATGGTTGGCTAAGCCACCTGAATTATTTGTTTAATTCCAGTTTTAATTTGGCTCCCTTGTCCCTTACCCATCTTCCTCTAGGTTTTTAGGGGTCCCCGGTTCTCTTCCTTTTGAAACCTAAAAACCTAGAGGAAGATGGGTAAGGGACAAGGGAGCCAAATTAAAACTGAAATTAAACAAATAATTCAGGTGGCTTAGCCAACCATCAAACAGTAAAGCAAAATAAAAATGAAATTTATTAAAACTTTAAATAATTACATATTTGAGGAATACCTCAGGCGAAGTGTTGGTACAACCTACTTCTGCTAGTGGTACTCTGGGAGGAGAGAAAGGGGAGAAAAGAAAATTATAACCGGGGACCCCTAAAAACCTAGAGGAAGAAGGGTAAGAGACAGTCCCAATTGTAATAACAGATCGCCTAAACAAATAATTCAGGTGGATTAGCCAACTGTTCAAACAATAAAGCAAAATATTTTGTAAAATTTATTAATACTTTAAATAATTACAGATTTGAGGAATACCTCAGGCGAAGTGTTGGTACAACCTACTTCTGCTAGTGGTACTCTGGGAGGAGAGGAAGGGGAGAAAAGAAAATTACATCTTAGAAATTTTTTGGATGATTTGTAAGACTGAAAACATCTGTTTAGCCTATTTATAGAGAAAATTTACTATTGCTACAGTGTCAAATAGTGACCTGTGAACAGTAACTTTCCCGTGATTTATGCCGCTACAGTGTACTATATACAGTGAACGGTATTTTTGAACAGTAAAGTATAAAAAAGTACATTTGAATAGGAATCATATCTATTACAATTGGGATTCTCTAATTTTACTGAGGTCGATACCATAACAGTCGTCCTCACATCTAGGGCAAAATCTTAGAGACAGATACACATCTAGATCTGTATAAGAACAGATGATAATTCTGCCATTGCAAAATTTCCCTATCAATACTTTTCGATTAGAATTTGCTGATAACTTTTCCAGTGATTCTTGGTGTGGATAAAACTTCCTGTTTGTTCGAGGAGCTTGAAGTTCCTTCTTTGAGCCGGGAGAGTGTCTTCCATTGTTTGATGTATGCGTCCTTGTTCTTGGCAAGCTAGTAGGACAAGATTTGAAGACTTTGCCGAGAAACTGGCGTTTCTTTCGATGGCGAAGAAGTGTGAATTACTTAGCAAACCATAGTTGGATTTGAGTCTTATGAGCAGCACTGGCATCATAAGCATCCCACCATTTGATTGAGCCTTGCCTTACTAGTAGAGGTGGAAAGGCTTGATTATTATTTTTGACAAATTTAAATCTCCATTGGAAAATCCAAGGCAATGCAAATTTTCAGAAAAATTGGAGGGTGATTGGCATTGTTGAATTGGGTTGAGAAAACTTTGATTTAAAAAACTCAAAGCCTTCTAAAATTAGTGGAGGTAAAATGGATTCATTAGGTCCGATTAAAGACCAAAATCTATTCAACCAGATTGGGAAAGAATAGGTTTTATTCTTTTTGAAAAAGAATAAATTGAACCTGTCTCTTATACACATCTAGGTGTGTATAAGAGACAGTTACTGGGATTATCAAGGTTATACACATCTAGATGTGTATAAGAGACAGCACCAAGGAAAAATGACTCATTTAATAAAAGATTACTTTTACAAAAAATCTTTCTATTTTTTGTAAATTGAATGTGTATAATATGCTTGACTGGATTCAATTTTTTGCCATTCTCAGACCAAAAAATAAGAGAATCTTCTGAGTTTTAACTCATAAAATTCTCTGGTTTTTTGGTTTGAGAATGGCAAAAAATTGAATCCAGTAGGAAGGATTTTTTGAGCAACAATTAAAGGATTGTTGGTGAACCATTCTGGTTCAATTTGGATTAAGATTTGATAGTCAGTCTTCCTGGCATATTGGGAAATATTTGAAGAAACAAAGCCTTTTGAAGTTTGTTTGGGTACGTAAGGTACCGTACTTTTTGATGCAGAAGGCATCGTGTTGAGTGTTTAAGATGATGAGGGTGATACTCATCAAAATGTTATCCTGGCAATACCTGATTCTTGTCCTGGATTAGACAAGGCCTGTTGAAATTGCAACCATTGTTTGAAAGCTATTTTTCTGGATTGTCTTCAGAATAGGAATCCTAGATGTTTATACTGTCTACCTGTAAAGGTATAGGGTTTTGAGTAGATGAAGAGGCTTCATCTAGTTTGGATTGGATCTTTGTGGTTCAGGATCACTCTTTTTTTTGCGGGGCATTTCTGTCCTGTAGGAACTCTCTGGTAAGGTAACCCGGCAAGGAGTTAGAACTACCTTTTATAAATTCAATATCAAAATCAAAGATTGATAAAATTGCTTGCCATCTGGCAGAATTTTGTTTTGAAGCAAGATTTTACATCTTTTCACTACTAGACAGCTTTGGCAGCTTTACAATGTGGTGGTCGAAGTTTAAACTTTTGATTCCAAAAGATCAGACTGAAATTTTGAAATGCATAAAACAATTGTTAAAATTTCTTTTTTGATAGTGGAATAATTCTTTTGGGCATTATTCCAATGTTTTGAAGTAAAACAGACAATTTGTTCAGAAGTAGAATCTTTTTGTTTTAAAATGCCGCCATAACCAATGTCAGAAGCATCACTTTCGACAATTTTAAATGAATTTGGATTACATAAAACTAAACAAGGTAAATTTTTAACTTGTGTTTTTATGTATTTGACTGTGTCTGTGTGCTTTTGTGTCCATGCAGGAGGATTTCTTTCGAAGTCTGTCATTCAAGGGTTTTGAAAGAATACTAAGATTGGGAATGTGTTCAGAAATGTAGTTTAAACATTCTAAGAACCTTTGGAGCTGTATAAGAGACATCCAGAATCTGGTCTGGAAATTTATCAGCAAATTCGATCGATCTGTTGATAGGGATAATTTTGCCTTGGCAAATATTATGTCCTAAGAATCGATCGAAGTTTGACATAAACTAATTTTTGAAGCAGAAATGACTAAACCATTTCTTTTTGTTACATAATTTAGAACAACATTTTAAACATGTTCAACATTTTCTTAGATCCTGTCTCTTATACACATCTAGATGTGTATAAGAGACAGAATGAAATTATATTATAATCCTTATACATATATATCATTCTTGTTTATTTGAAAAATTGAAGAAGCATGCAATCTATGAAGCAAGTCTTTTTGTTTGGAATAGGAACTGATCCATTGTAAAACTTTGTTGAGGGGTTTGTAATTGATGACTAAGCGAGGGACACCTCTTTCAATTTCGGAATTTTTGTTAACATAAAATGCGACTCCAAGGAGACTTGGAGGACTGATAATCTTCTTAGAAAGGAGATCATCTATTTCTTTTGCAGAATTCCGAAGCTCTTGATTCATCCGAATAGCACGAGCTCCAGCTTGGAATATCCTTTTCGAAAAATCCTTTTCATATGGTAAAGTTACCACATGTTGCTTTCTATTCCGTAAGCGCTTGAATATCAAAGACAAACTTGAGTTTGAATTTTATTTTCACTGTACACTGTACCTGTCTCTTATACACATCTAAAAAGATCTTAAATTTGAACGACTTCAAAATCTTTTTTCAAAAAATTGATTTGATTCATTTTCATTTGCAAAGGATTAAGAGTTTTTTCAAAAGCTATGGAAATTTGAAAGGAATGAATTGATTTCTTCCTAATGAGTTGATAATAATACCTTGAAACGTAGTTGTATAAGGTATTAAGTAGGCAATAAATGGAACACCAAGAATCACAGGAGTAGTGATATTTTTGGCTAATAAAAAAGTATTGTAGGGAAAGCTACAATCAGAATATCTGACTTCTACATCAGATAATTTGAATTTGACTTCCAAAGATTCACCATTAGCACTACTAATGCGTTCTTTGGTCTTTTGAAAATATTTTGCAGGATTAAGCCTTCATGAATGCAATTTAAATGCTTGCACCACTATCAATTAATGCAGTAGCATCAATGAAAAGTTCATTATTAATAACCAATTCAGTAATTTGAATAAGAAATTTTTGAAAAAACTCTTATTTAAAATATTTAAAAACTGTTCTTTTAATTTTTCAATAATCTGATCAGGTGGAATCACTTGTTCAGATAGAACTTGGTTTTCTTACTTCATTATGAGGTGCATAAAACTCATTTCGAAGGTAATTCTTTGTTAATTTGAAAATTTGTTTCAACAGTTAAAACATTTATCTCTGCGTCAAGTCCAGAAGGATTAAGACTAGAGTAAGTTGGAGAATTGACCAAATCATCATCTTCCTGTTGGACAGTGTAACTGGCATGTGGAAAATTAGATTCTGGTCTCATTCCATGGATTTGGGTATTAACAGAAGAAACAGAGTGCCTAGCACTTTGTGGGTTCTGAAAATCACTAGTTGAAGTACTAGAATGCCTAGGAGTAATAAACCTAGCACTATTTGATCTATTGAAGGAAATTTCTACTGAGCCAGTAGAGAATTGCCTAATGTTTGAAACTAAGGTATTTTTAGCTGGAACTGGAGGCAAAGCCTCAGCAGTATCCATCTTTGAGGGAGGGATACTTGATCCCAAGAAATTGGCTTAGGAACAGATAGGTGAGATCTGCTCGAATCTTTGAAAAAGAATAGTTTCACCTTTCTTTGAGTTCTAAGAGCTCAAAAAGCGAGTTAAGAGACAGAATTTGGTGACGACGATCCAAGGGCCAACTGTAAAGATCCACTTTGTTTTATAATTTAGATCTTAACAGTTTAAAGTTAAGGAATCTAAAATATTTGGATCGTTTAAAGAAACTGAAAAGTTTGGAAAACAATCAAAATAAACAGGACCACCACATAGGCTGGTTTCAACCATGCCTAGTAGTGAATCATTGAAATCTAGAAATCTGGCATCTCTTAAACATAGTAAAAGAGACGTATCCAGACCTTCTCTAGATAAAGGTTTTGCAGCAATTTGAGAAAGTCCAAAATGTAAATAATTGTATTTTTGTTTAAAACTTTCAATTGATCTTTTCGAAAGTAATTTGATCTCGTCATATTCTAGACTGAGAGGGATGGTTTGTTCAACAGTTTTGACAGAATAGTCAGTTGAAAAACTCCATTTGTTGTTTTTATAAATATCTTTGAAAGGATATTTGGGAATTTTCCAATTATCCAAAGATTGAGAAAGATCAGTAAAATTGATTTCTTCTTTACCCAGAGAAGAAGGATTTGAAGAAGATGAGGAAGAGGCTTGGGAAGATCTGGAACTAGATCTAAAGAAAGCACTCATGTTTAAACAAAATAAAATATAAGAAAATGCAGAAAATATAAATGCAGAAAAATAAAGTACGCGAGTGGTATGGTTGTACCCCCTTGTTCCCTTTGGCACAGAAACCTTTGGGTATCAGCTTAGGATATATCAGATAGATAAAACAAACATTAACATGGTTGGTTTATAATTTTCATCCTATGAAACCCAAAGGCTGTCTCTTATACAATCTAGATGTGTATAAGAGACAGGGAGAAGGCGGCTTGGTTGTTGTAGATTGAGATAACTCTAGATTTGGTATAAATAATCAACTGATAGCCCACGAAATACTAATTGAGTAAACTCAAGCGTCATGATAACCTTAGAGGTATAAGTAGACGCCCTATATACCATAGCTGTCTCTTATACACATCTAACATAAACGGAGATCTAGCCTAACACTAACATCACCGGTTCATAGTAGTCACCCTACTTTCCCGGGCTCTGATACCAAGAGGAGAACCGGGGACCCCTAAAAACCTAGAGGAAGAAGGGTAAGGGACAAGGGAGCCAAATTAAAAATGGAATTAAACAAATAATTTAGGTGGCTTAGCCAACCATCAAACAGTAAAGCAAAAGATGTATATATATATGTATGTATATGTATATGTATATATATAATTTATTAGATATTAAATATTTTAATTAGATCCGAGTCCTAATCGGATCAAGATAACCAAATACAAATATGATATATATGTTATAATAGTTAAACGGATCTAAATAATTGGATTTATACATGAATCCAGATCGAATAAACGAGTTCAAAACTAGGAATTCATGTGATCCGAATCTAGGTGGACGGGGCTAGATCTAGATTCACCAGTTTCGGACCCATTTATCTGGTTTGGATCTATGTATAAACCCAATGATTTGGATCCAATTTGAATTGATTTAAATATAATAATACACGGATGGGATATAGATCTTGTTGTTCCAATTCAATTAGGACTTGAATCCGATTAAAATATTTAATATATAATAAAGTTATATATATTAGTTATTCTATGTGCACAAATATTTTGTGTAAATTGCTAACATGGTTTATATCTAATGTAAAACATATGCATAAATATTAATATGAACTAAATCTTTTATTTAACAATTACGGGAAAGAAATTCTATAAAAACTTGAGTTTATATACATAAATTTTCAAACTTATAAAATATTTTAAATTTATTCTAGTAAGTAAATATTAAAATAAGGACACTTTAGGTATATAAAAATGAAGTGATGTGGATGAAGGGTTTTTAGTCATTTTGCTTATTAGGAATGGATAGAAACTGTGATTTCTTTTCATACACCATGGCTGTCTCTTATACACATCTAGATGTGTTGCTTGACATACATTTGGAATTGGAAAAAATGTATAGAAATTTTATCAAACATTATAGAGTGCACTTATATAAGAAATCACCCAAGTTTCCAGCAAAATCAACATATTGCTTGTCTTTCTTCCTGTGTAATCATCCATTTGACCATGGGATTTAGTAATCTATAATCCAGCACATCACCTTAAAAGGAAGCTTGATTCTCAATATAGGAGAAAACTGAAAAAAGAATAAATCATATCTATTTGTTATTTAGAGGAGTTGTGTATTTTAGTGTATAGGAGTACTAATTTTTTGTGAGATTCCAATCATGCAATATCATTGCCTGTTTTGGTACATCAATGATCCACCAGCAACAGTGATGATCCACAATAAGCTACCACAATTAGCTATTCTTTAAGCCTTTTAATCTCAAAACTGATCTTTGCTAAAAATGGTTTGTTGGTTTGCGAAAATATTTAGGCTGATAATATGGGATCGATGGAAGAAGAGGGAAGGAGAATTGATGGAGGGAGGGCTTCATGGCTGGCCCTGGCCGATGGTTATGGGGAAGACGACGAAAGCATGGGAGCAATAGAAGGGAAGGCGTGTGGTGGTGGAATTCATAAAGATGATGCCAATCAGTCGGGGCTAATTTTGTCATTTAACATAAGTATCATGCGGCAATATAATGCCCATATCAATTCCCATAATATATATATCCGAAACGGCACAAGATTTTTTGTCTCACACTCTGTACCACTTTCTATCACATTACTTAATGAACTGTTAAAATTAAATAATAATTATGTGATTTTAATAAAATAATTTTGATAATTGTGATAGTTCATTAGGTAGTATGATAGAAAGTAACACAAAATATAAAATAGAAAATTCTTAACCGTCCAAAATCTAACAAAAACTGGGTAGAAGGTGGTAATTGGTACCAATATAGCCCATGGGCGGAGCCTTCTTAAACTTTCACAAAACTTCTCGATTAATCTCGATGTAGTTCACATTACTATATGTAAACCTACATGGCTTGAACTTTTTAAATTTAATATTCTTATTTTAATTTTTAAGTATATGACAAAAATGCCAAGCTCTAATTTTTATTTTTTAAATGAAAAAGTCATCTCAAAAGCACCAATGTTGAGTTTATGGAAAAAGTATCATACACATTTTTTTTTGTGTTCATATTGCTGTTACTACATGTTCTAAAGAATTGGATTGATGCACGACCTGATTAATCAGATTTTGATTAATTTGTTTTCCCCATGCTCATCTTCCTTCATTAAAGCACAAATTCAATTACATCTCTCTGCAATTTCTTCCAAATGCTGAAAAAGTTCCTGGGCTTTGGACAGCATAACCATATGACCAGCTCCAGCTATGGATTTCACCTCTTCGGGAGGGCTATTTTTTATCATAAACCTTTGGAAATCTTCCTCAACAACTTGGTCATCCTCGCACACCACATAAACCCTTTTAACTGAACCATATTTTTCTTTTGTTAACAGAGATTCCTTTGCCATGTCCTCAATAAAGAAACCATGTGGTCGGACCAACATTTTTGCTAATTCTATGTCCTGCATGTGCAAATTAGTGAAATGCATTAACATTGTGTTTGGATGGAGGGATTTGAGTGGATTTTATTTGAAATTCTAATCTATAATAAGTTCTCCAAACAAGATAATTGATTTAGTTGTGAATTTAAAATCCGTTAACAAATGGGAATTTGATTTTAATGGTTAAATAAGTAAATTGTAATTTATACAAATTTCATGTTATTTCAAATCCACCTAATTCAAATTCGTCTCAGATAGATTTCAAATCCTTTCTTCAAATCAAATCCACTCCTTCAAACACAATAAAAAAGAAAAGTTTTAATTAATCTTACAAAAAATAACTAGGGGATACAACCATTTACTGATAGTGTATGTTAGAAAATTATTATGCACTTTACCAATGGTTTATTCTATGTATGTTTTTTTGGTAGTAATATTCTCTGGGCAAAAATTTAGATAGATTTGGTTTTTGACCTTGTAAATTTTGTGGTGTAGATTAAATTTTAAAGAATCTATGACATCAGCTGATATAAGCAAATTTTTTTAAAATTTAATCCTAACCACAAAATCTACAGGTGGGGTCAAAAACCGGATCTATCTAAGTTTTTTCCTATTCTCTGTGTCTAAGATATAATATCTTTTGGCAACCTCAAAATTTAATTTAGCGTGTACAAATTTTGTATTATTTTTTCTTTCTTAATCCAGTAATTGAAGGCAAAATCTTGTTTGAATCACTGTATAAAATACCATGATAGAATAACATCACCCTACTTATGAATCTCACATAGTGCCTCTATTTATTTTTGCATAGAAGGCAAAATCTTGCTTGGAAAAGGGTTTATGTAGAACCATGTCCACAATAAGAAACGAATGGCCACAATCCTATTATGTTTTTATACTTCTCAATTGCAAATGTAAAAAAATTGGTTAGATTAATTGTTATTGTAAGACCGGACCGCACCCTTATCCCAGCATAATTCTTACCAGTCACGGACTGACTTTAAGTGTTAATTCCAATCGGACCCACCCAAACATGCAAATATTCTATGTAGCCCTTTAATTATTGATACTTGTATGAAAGGCACATTCTATGAACGCAAATTTTAAAAACAATTGTAGAAAAGTGGAATGTTAAAAAGAATTATTTAAAAAATTAAAAGACAATATAGATAGTGGAAAGTGGAGGGTAAGAAAGTTATAAGGAGTTGCCAATGAAGAGTAGTATAAATGATAAAACAAATAATGACATTACACCAAATTTTTCAGTATAGATATATAGATTCTCAATCGGGCCTTCAAACCTCCAATCATCAGTTGATTTTCCCATGTTGCACATCAAATTTGTGAGACCGTGGCAGTATGTTCTCTTACATAAAGTTAGTGGGAGGGTAATTGTTTAATAAATCAAGCTAAAAAATTATCCAGTTGGATGTTACTCTTTTTTGTTTTCAAGTTTTTTAAGAAAAATTTTATTGTGCATTTTTAAACTAAGGGTGCATTCGTGGTTAAAACAAAAAATAAAAAATAAAAAATAAAGTAATTGAGAAACTATGATGGACTAATATAAGAGTGGTAGCAAATAAAATTTCAAAGGCTTGATTGACAAAATTTTTATAATTTAGAGGGTTTAATTCCAATTAACTCTAGTTATAATATAATTACAAGGTAACAAAGGAGACTATACCTCATATGCACAGTGTTTATACATTTTGGCTATGTAATCTGGACCGAGGACAACTGTTTTTGGCACGTTTCCGTTTCCTTGATTAAATGTAAACTGATTCAATCCATAACATCCTCCATGGAAGTTCTCTTGAAGTACTGCAATAATTAAAAAATAATAATTCCCATATCAACAATTCAGAAAAAAAAAAAAAAAAAAGTACCCTTTGCTTAATTGATGATACATCAAGATGTACATGTTTAATTTGATACATTCTCAGAATCAATAAATTAATTACCTCTTGAATTAGAACAACTGGTGGTTCTTTGAAATCAGGCAGATATGCTGAAATGAAAACTGCAACTGAGATTTTCTGAGGAAAATTCTGCATGGCAAGAGAAATGCATAAGCCAGCATAACTATGGCCAACCAAAACCACCTTTTCTCCATCAAGTAAAGAGGCCATGAAGTCCATTAATGGCTTAACATAGTCATCCATTGTTGAAATCTCTTTCAACTTCTTTGGACGAATTCCACATGCACCAAGATCCAGTGCTTTAACTTTATGACCTGCCAAATTTAGAAAGGTAACAAGTTTGTACCAGCACCAACCTCCATGGCAAATCCTCCCATGAACCAGAACAAAATGTTTCTTGGCTTTGCCTTCCATTGACCAATTGACTTGAAATATAATAAGGGAAATGCAAGAAGTAATTTTGAGTACTTTTCGTTGGAGGCTACTACTATTTATAGCAAAGATTCAGGCGTTGTTTGAGCTGTTGGGCTGACTCAATAATTGTACATCCCAATTGGGTAATTAGTTAATGAGTGTGAGATATTTTCACATTAATTATAATGGCCAATCAGAAAATATATATATTATAAGGTAATAAAATGTTAAGGTTAATAACACTTTGCCCCGATTACACTATTCATTCATTAATATTTTTAACACCATTAACAAAAGTCAATTAAATGACTAAAATACCCTTATCACTATTTTTTTTTTATTCTTTTGTTTTCAACTTTTCATAGTGATGTGATAATTATAAAACGATAAATAATTTTATGTATAAAATATATCAATATACTCCATATCCATATATATATATATATATATATATATCAAATGAATCTCATAATTTATAGAGTTTTTTTTTTATTTTTTTTATAGCAATCTCTAAAGTTCGGTTTGATATTATTTTGAATTGTAGTTTTTTCATAATAGTAACATGCTTCTTAAAGTAAGTTCTTGGTAACATTTTCTATTTGAAACTTTTCTTTAAGGTTTTTATGTGGCAATAGATTTTTCATCAAATTTTTATAATTTTTCATTGTACCTTGCATTTTATATTTTATATTTTGTCTTTAATGTAGTTAAATTACAAAGTTGAATACAATTTGAGTAAGTTTTTCTTATAATTTCACTCTTGAAGACAAATATATCCAGTTATATATATTTTATTTTTCCTAATTTTCGATAATTATCAAACCATTATAAAAAATAAAAGTGCTTAAAAAATAAAAAATAAGTGACAAGGGCATTTCAGTCATTTAACAACTTTTCTTGAAGGTGTTTGAAATGCTCAATGATGAATATTAAAAATGAGGGACAAAGTATAAATTTTTTAATTTAAGAGTATACCAAGTAAAGTATAATTATCCCCATATTTTAGGAGGACAAAGTGTTATTAACCATAAATATTATTGCACCACCTCATGTTTTGGATTGTAGCTCCCAAACAGAAAATATATACATAAGGTAACAAAATTTAAAGATGTGTGTATGCATCTGGATTGAAGGATTTAAAAAAAAAATGAAATTCATCAAGTTATTGGTAATTTTTAGAGTTAAAACTAATTAATTTTAAATTTATTTGAATTAGAAAGTGTGAACGGAAGAATTTAAATAACTTTTTTAAAAAAAAATAAAAAAACTCAATTCTCCTTCTAATGACTATGAATCCATGACCAATAAATCATAAAAGAAAAACGTTTTACTATCTAAGTTAAACTTTGTTGTCTTAAAATAACTTCTAATTTGGATAGATTTGTAATTCATTAATTTTAGTTTTATAAGTTCCTCCAACAAACTAGTGAATTTTAAATTCTTTCCTAAACTCATTTATCCAAACGTAATATATGTGAATTAATTTGTAACTAGGCCATTCAAACTAAAAATGATTAATTTCACTTTTTCTCTTAATGTTTAGAATTATTATTAATTTAATTTCCAATATTATTTTTAGGTACTTAACACTTTCCATTAAATCTAACTTAATTAGTATTGCTGCTTTTTTGGCAAAAATACCCATGTAACTTTGTATAAATAAAAAGTTATCTTTCTACAAATCTCATTCATTTTTTTCTTGTCATTTTTACTTGGTTCGTTTTTTTCCCATTTCTCCCATTTTGTTGAAATGATTTAACAACTTTTTATCTTTCATTACCATGTCTCAAAATTTATCAAGTTCTATTTATGGAAAGAAAATAAGATATTTTAAATGTCATAAAAAAAATTTGTCCACACATCAATAATTTGATAGTAAAAATATCATTTTAGTTAAAAATCAAACACTATTAAATTTGACTTTCAGTCTAGAAACTTTTGTAACTAAAAAATAGTGTTAAGTACTAAAATAATAATAAGTCTAAACATTAAGGGGTAAAAGTGAAATTAATCCATTCAAAAATGACATTTGCAATCCATTGTATTTTGCAAATTGTTATGGGCTACGGATATTGCCAAAGCAAATTTGCCTAAAATTACCCCTCTATGCTTAATGCCCAATAGTAAGGTTGATAATTTTTGACATGATCTGATAAAACGACATGAAATTAGCAAGTTATGACACGACTCAAAATTTATTGAGTCATTATTGATTCGTTTACTATACAAAATTAAATGAGTTTAGTTGAGTCAACTCATAGGTTGACATGATAAGTTGTTAAATTATTGTATAAACAGATTTTGTTGAAATTTTTTTATTATAATTTAATATTGTAAATAATAGATTTAATATTAGATTATTAAATCAAACAAATAATTATTTTAAATATTATTCAAAAAATTTCAATAATTTTAATCATGTATTTTAAATTAGTATAATAATAAGGTTAGTATTTATAGTTGTTTAAATTATTAAATAATATTTATAATTGTTTAAGTTATTAACTATAATTAAAATTTGAGATTTTAACTCAAATGAATTGTAAATTACGTAATTGTCAAATAGATTGATACCTTCTGTCAATAACGAACGGGTCAGATACGAACACGATTTGAATCCGAATAAGTCAAATACAAATAAATACAATAAAAAATAAATACTACACAACACAATATCGATAAAAAATAAATCACAGCTAACAAGACTCAATAACTTAGACAATTCAACGCATCACCATCCATATCCAATAAGGTATGGCACCAGCTTTGCCTTTGCGGCTCTATGTGCTTTTTTTTTTTTTTTGGTCTCTCTCCTGTCGCCTCTTCCTCCTCACCAGATTCCTTCCGTCTCTTCTCCCCATCTCTTTCCTTTAGTAATTGATACAAGCACCAAACCCCATTATTCTGAAGTAAAAGTATGTAGCATTGGAATTCTCTACTCAACTTTTCACCATTTTAAATTTTATTTCTAATCCAACAATGGACACCAAGGAACTGATCAAAATGAAAATTGACAATATAAAAACCTGCTTAAAGTACCAAAAGGAATATTTTCAATAATAATAATAATAATAAAAAAACATATTGTTTTTTGTAAAACTAAAAATTATGAATTCTGATTAAACCCCATGAAATTGAATATCTTCAAATACTCAAAAAATTGGATCTTTTTAATATTTTCAAATTAATTAAACCCACAATGCAGTTAACAATTTCAATAAAACCCCAAAAAGGGTTCTCAATCATCAATATTCGCAGATCTAGATCTAATTTTCATAGTGTTGACAAATGATGCTGCTCAGTTTAATCGTATTTCTTACATTAGTCTCTCCTCCAATTAATAAAAGCTCTTTGTCTTTTTCCTAAAAAAAAAAGAGCTTTCGGCATCATGTTGATGTTGTTTCTATAGGAGATGGGCCAAGAAGGAAGAACCTGCAACTGCAAAAGAGAGAGAAGACGAAAAGAGAGAGAAAGAGAGAAATAAAGAAGGCACCATACAAAAAGATTGGGCCCGGACACGAATTTGAAATAATTAAGGAAGTATTTAGTTTATGGGTGTTACAAAAAGAAATAATAATTAAAATTAATAATATGTATAAATATTGTTTGATATTATAAGAATTATTTACTTTTATTCTTTATTTATATTTTGATTTAATTATTAATATATTAAAACTCATTCATTAATCATTACTCAAGATAAACATATAAAAGAAAATAACATAAGGTAATATCGATAGTGAAATTTATAATTACTATTTCAGTTTCGATTTCTAAATTCAAACCAAAAGCCTCTTAATATAATTATGAAGGATAATTTTATCGTCAAAATAAAATTGCTCCGGCTAGTTTGATTACATGGGTGATAATATCACCCAGTGTTTTGAAGGGTAATCTCTGACCTTGGCCCCTAGTTTTAGAAAAAAAATTTATGTGGACGTGACTCACGATAGATGAGATAAATCTTTTAATTTATATTTATTTATATCATTTTAATTCATTAAAATAATATTCTTTAAAGAGATATAAATAACATATATTGATCAAAAAATTTATATCACCTAACATAGATTGAATCTATATAAAAATTCCCCTAATCTTAATATAGCAGGTGATATTTTCCTTTCCTTTTTTTGGTGCTATAATCATTTCATTTATGACTTGCTATACATAACAACAAAAGTGACTATCCTAAATTCGGCGTTAGTTGGGTATTATGGACCCAAGAACCATCCAAATAGAAGTTGGCGAATTGATGGCTGAATGGTATCGCAATATCAGCCCAATGAATAATTAGTAAGTAGTGGGCGAATTGATGGGCGAATGGTAGGGCAATAATTAATAACCATGAGTGTGACTTTAAAAAAATTTGCACAAATTTTCAAAGGAAAAATATGAAGTAGTAGAAATGTTAACAAAAAATTATAAAAATAATAACATAGAGAGTGGAGGGATTGAGGGTGGGAAGGAAATTATGCGTGTTGGATAGTTACTCATATCTGATAAGGGAAAAAAGTAAAATTCAAATAATAACAGATACCAACCGAACTAACTTTCTCATTTTATATATAATATAGATAATTAATTTACCATTAATTTTCCTTCTATAATTTTATCAATATCTGAGTTTTTAAGTGGATAAATTATTTACATTGTATTTGGATGGAGGGATTTGGGTGGATTTGATTTGAAATTTTAATCTATAATAAGTTATCCAAATAAGGTAATTGATTTAGTTGTGAATTTGAAATTCACTAATAAATAGGAGTTTGATTTTAATGGTTAAATGAGTGAATTTAAAATTTACTCAAATTTCATGTTATTTCAATTCTATATAATTCAAATTCATGCATTTCAAATCTTTCCTTCAAATCAAACCGGCCCATCCAAATGCAGTGTTAGATAACATTAAATATCAGTTTCTATGGAATCTTAGTTTTACAATTCCACTCGACTTTTTAATTTTTGAAAAAAGGTAATTAGGTTTTTTCATGGAAATTCAATTCCTTTCTCAAAGAAGCTATTAGCTGTCTCTTTATCCACGACTATCGTCAACTTAATCGACAAGATAAATTTGAATATGGTATAAAGTAGTCTAGCTATGGTAAAATTTATTTTAGTCATTAAATAATTGTTAGGTTCTCTAATAATTACTTAATAATTAGTGAAAAGATCTCATTTAAAAAAATATGACTCCCTATTTTGTAGTAAAACAGATTACACACTCCAAATATGTTTGCCCAATAATTATTAAACAACTACTAAATTGTCTAATAATTGTTCGATGATCAACATAAACTTTATCGTTTGACTATAATCCATATATATGGACAAAGTTAAGTAGGAGGTTCAACCTTTCCCTTATCCCAACCAGCAGCCCATTGGGCTGTTGGCTTCCAAAATTATCTAAAGTCACTCTTGATGTTACGGTTTAGAGATTAAATCTTGGTACTTACATTCAAAGTAATCAACATCGTAGGCATTCAAACAACAAGTAAGTAGTAGTAGAAAAAGGAATAATGTATTAGTAAAATAGGAGTGAGATAGACAGAGAAGTGTAAATATTATAATTTCACTATATATGAATTTTATTTTTATTTTTAAAAAAATACTGTACTTATCATATGTGGACTTTAATATATCGATTGTATTTAATTCCATGATTTTGAGCAATATATAATCATATAAAATTAAAGAAAAATTCTTTTTGATGAATAAGAGTATGAAGGCTTTACTTCGTTTGTTTTCTTTAATTTTGTAGTGTTAATTTTAACTCTTTTGCATGCATATTGGATCAATCTACTCAGAAGAACAGAGCTTCGCTCTGAGAATTACCACAAGTCACATTGGAAGTGACATTCAAAATTCTAAATTAGAAGTCAGAGTAACATATTCAAAATGCTTCTGTGTTTGGATTGGAAAAGTTGGACATTATTTGATGAATAATATTTAATTAATTTTTTTTGTAATTTTTAAAAATAATATTGACTTTTAAAATAATAAAATAATTTTTAAAATTCGAAATAATATTTTGAAATAACTATTTAGAATACAAATAATATTGAATACTTATTACATGAATAAATAATTTGAAAATACGAACAATTTCACACTTAATTAAATCACTGTTTATGCATTTTCTTTATAGTATTTTAAGAAGTCCGTTAAATTATTAGGTTTTTATTTGTTGTCAATTTGAAGTAGTTGAGAATGCCGAACTAGTTACAACTTTCAAACCAGTTTTGTCAAACTCTACCACGCATTTCTGCCACGCAATTGATGGCTCATCTTCAGTCGTCCAGATTAGGGCTGTAAACGGGTCGGATCCGGGTCGGATCTGGCATATTCTGACCCAGATCCGTTTAATATTACTAGTTCCGGATCCGGACGGGTCTACAAAAAGTATATCCGGATCCGGACCCGTCGGGTCTTGTCGGATCCGGATCCGGGTCCGGGTCTTAATAAGTTTTTTAAAAATTATATGTAAAACTATTACAATTTATCAAAATTTCTTTTTTTTAATTATACAAAAGTTTTGAGTTTGCAATTAATATTTATGCATGTATTTTATACGTTAAATATAAATTACATGGGCAATTTACACAACATATATGTATATATACATATAAAATAACACTAATATACAATAATTTTATTATATATTAAATATTTTAATTGGATCCGGGTCTTAATCGGATCGGAACACCAAGATCCAGATCCGACCCGTTTATTATAATAGCTAAACGGGTCCGAATCGAATTCGGGTAATTTGAATTTGTCATAGATCTAGATTCGGATAAACGGGTCTTTCTCATATCGTTGACAGGCCTAGTCCAGATGTCGATGTCGAACCATGGCATAGATGATTTGTGCCTTTCTAATTAATATATTAACTATTCATTTAAAATGTTTGGCTAATGCAATTCGGAAGTTGATGCTTTTCGACATTCCAAACCTACCAATATATGCGAGATATGGTCCAATGTTTTTTTTTTTAACAAAATGATAACAAAATTTTATTATTGTATATGTGAACATGTATACAAAAAAGAATAACTGCTCAAGTATTTGCCTGATTAAACTTCATGAGTATCAAATCACATGGGAAAACTAGCTCCCACTTATCTGCATGATTAAGACTAACTACAAATTTTGCCATATTACTAACTAATTTATTAACATTCAAAGGAACAAAGGATAAAGAAAATCTTTGAAACGTACTACACAGTACATTGTCAACAACTGTTTTTAACTTAATTTTCTTTTCTTCATATTCATTTATATAATTAATTCAACTTAAAAATCAGATAATTTTGAGATTATTTTTTCAATTTCTTTCATAAAAAATTTTAACTGGAGTCTCAACTGGAAAAAGTTAAATACACTTAATTTAATTGATTGAAAGAAATAAATAGTGAATAATACGAAGAATATAATAATGAATAGGATAAATAATGAATAGTGTAAATTATGTATAAGACAAAAATATGAATAGTAAAAAATATTCTTGCCAGCCTTTCCCTTCACATCTCTTTGCTTTCCTTTTTCGTGTGTATACGAAGTCAAAAAAGAGAAATGAATAGCTATTTAGTCCATTTGCAGAGTGTAATTAGTTCTTTACATATTCAATTATTAGACATTCTTTACATAATCAAACATTAATTAACACCTTTATTGTTTCCTTCTCCATTTTTATTTTTTACTTTTTAAAAAAAAATATCAACTACTAATAGTCACCCAAGAGAACTTTAATAAACCTCCAACACTTTTGTCAAGTTATAAACCTCCAACAATTTTGTCAACATTTTAATTATTCATCCAAGAGAAAAGAAAAAGAAGAAATACAATTAACCAAGACCCTCTAACATTTTTGTCAAGTTTCCATTGAGCAATTAACAAGCTAAAAGTGCTTGAAGAGTGTATCATGTAGGTTATAATCCATGATAATTAGAGTCTAATGATTTCTTTAGATTTTGGTACAATAATGGAATTGGAGTAAGGACGAAATTAATGGAATCGAACTTGCCAAATATTTCAAGGGATTACTAGTAATTGCTTTCCACTTTTCTTAGAACTTTGAAATGTCCATGGAATAAAGCCCAGGTATGTCTAATTTTGATCTAGTCAACTGGTATATTAGGCTTGAGCCTCTTAATTTGAGTTCGTTTTGTAAAACTAGCTCCTTGGGTTTCATTGATTGTGCTCATTTATATGTGGCCCATTAAAACCTATACATGAAATAGATAATGGTGTTTGTTTGTCTATGAAATTATGCTTGTGTATCATTTAGGAGGTGTTTGGTTCACGTTCGAGAATCGGAATCGGAATGGGAATCATAAACCCCACTATTGGTATGGGTTTATATCATTCCCCCTTACTTGTTTGGTTTAACATAGGAATGGGTTTCATTATATTAATAAGTTACTCAACTTGAAACCCATGTCACAAGTGGGGAATGAAAGTAGGTATTTTCTAACACTTTCATTCCCATAGAATGATTCCCATAGTGTTCAACCAAACATCATCTATGGGTATCATTAACTTTGATTCCCATTCCCCCCTCTCATACCCATAAACCAAACACCTCCTTAGTCTTTTTGGGTACTTCAAACCATAGAGACTAATTTGATACTCAAGTCTTAAAGAGTTTGAAAGAATAGAGAGATACAATGCTTAACCTCGTAAGAGTTTGAGAAAATGGAGAGCAGGAGCTATGTAATTGACAGAGAAGATTGTGGTTGGTGTATTTTTTATGTAAGATTATGCGAGGACATACCTTATATGTAATCTATATATATATATATAAAACATAGATTTTTAATATAATTAAATTGCTATCGAAAAGAAATCTCTCACAATGAAAGCAACCATTTCATCCTACAAATCCACCTCAAAACTTTTATACATGCAAGGGTTGGCAGTTTGTGACACGACTTGACAACACGATCCAAATACGATATGAAATTAACAGGTTATGATATAATTTGAAATTTATCGGGTGATTGTTGGGTCAACCCGTTTATAATATGAAATTAAACGGGTTGGATTGGGTCAACCCCTAGGTTGATAAGATAACCCATTAAGTTACTGTATGAACAAATTTTACTAAAATTTTTATTTTATGCCCTTATAATTTAATATAGTATATTTTAAGATTATGAATAATAGATTTTATATTAGATTTTTAAATCAAACATAATAATTATTTTAAATATTATCCAAAAAATTTAATAATTTTAATTATGCGTTTTAAGTTACTATAATAATAAGGTTAGTATTAATAATTGTTTGAGTTATTAAATAATCAAAATAAGAGAGATTTTAGCTCAAATGAATCCCAAGTTATATAATTGTTAAATAAGCTGATACTCTCTATCAATAGTAAATGGGTCAGACACGAATCGAATAGGTCAGACACAAACACAACACGATAAGAAACGGGCCCCACACGACATGACACGATAAGAATTGAATCATACCTGACACGACACGATAACCTGATAACCCGACCCATTTACAACCTTACATGCAGATGTTCTAGTCCACACGGTAAATAGTCAAAAGCGAATCTGTAAATATGTAAAAGCAAAGACCTCTGAATTTTCGTTTTTGTTGATGATTGTGCCGCTGCTGTGCTCAGTTTTTTTACTAGTGTAGTCCAGACCTCTTTAATTCTAATGTAATTGGAGCAAGTATAGTAGTATGACGAAGGTATTTGATAAAGTGATTTTGAATGTTGACCAGGAAGAGGATCACGATTTTTTGTTGATGACGTCGAAGTATGTTATTAGATTTGTTGAATATTATTAGTATGGAATGTATATATATAAAATAACAGAGTAATAAAAGTTATTGACGTGTCATTAATTTAGTTTAAACCTCTTTAATTCTCATGTAATTGGAGCAAGTATAGTATTATGACGAAGGCATTTGATAAAGTGATTTTGAATGTTGATGAGCAAGAGGATCATGATTTCTTGTTGATGACATTGAAGTATTATTAGATTTGTTGAATATTATTAGTATGAAGTGGATGTATATTAAGTGATAAAATGATAAAAGTTATTAACGTGTCACTAATCTAGTCTATATCTCTTTAATTCTCATGTAATTGGAGCAAGTATAGTATTATGACGAAGGTAAAGTTGATAAAGTGATTTTGAATGTTGACGAGGAAGACGATCATGATTTCTTGTTGATGACGTTTTGGCAGGAAGAGCTCCAGTCTTTGTTGCCCCTCGGTAGAGTGAGTCTACTTAGCGAACTGGCAGGACGCAGAGATGAAATTTAAAAAATAAGTGTACAATTGATCTGATTTATAAAGTTGAATTAATTATGGGGCGGGGCTTGCTATCGTAACCCTTTCTCCCGGTGTATGTGAAAAAGAGTGACGAACTCATTTATTAGCCGATCTAGTTCAATACTTTCCGGTTGAGTCTAGTCAATTGGAAACTCCTCTTTCTTCGTCTCAAGATTCGAGAACAATTCCTAAGATGTGAGTTTCGAGACTTCGAACTTTGTCTAGATACTCTTCTTAGCCAAGCACCAACTCCGTCTTAGTCTTTATACAAAGCTAGTCCCCATCATCCTATCAGTCATGGTAACGGATTGAGTCTTTCTCTTTCGGTAGCTGGTTTGCACTCTTTGTGATCAAACACAACCTAGGAAGAGTTGTAACCCACCTCCCAGACCAAGGGAAGAAGGTATCAGTATTATTAGATTTGTTAATAGTATTAGTATAGAATGTATTTATATAAAGTGACAAAGTTATAAAAGTCATTGATATATCATTATTTTAGTCTAGACCTCTTTAATTCTCATGTAATTGAAGCAAGTACAATATTATGATGAAGGTATTTAATAAAGTGATTTTGAATGTTGACGAGGAAGAGGATCATGATTTCTTGTTGATGATGTTGAAGTATTATTAAATTTGTTGAATATTATTAGTATGAAGTGCATGGATATAAAGTGATAAAGTGATAAAAGTCATTGACGTGTCACTAAATTCTAAAAAAAAATAACAAAATCTAGCCAAAGATCTAAAATCAGAGAAGTCATAATTCGATGTGATCTTGTCATGTAAAGTGATTTTAATAAGTAATTATAAATTTGAGACTTTGTAAAGGATTTTCCTATTAGACTCTATGGTAAATTAGAGGTTAGGACTTTGGACTGAGCTGCTATTCAAGTGCTTTAACACAGAATAAAGAATTACAAGCATTAAAATTTCAAAATAGGATAAGAATCCTATCTATTTAGAAGTAAATAGATTCCATTTACCTATAAAAAATAAATTTTAAAAAATATTTTAAAACTCAACATCGTTCATAATTTAAATCATGTTTATATAAATACATTATAAAAAAAATTAGAAAAAAGAATGGTGTTTTTTGTTTGATTAAGATAGGTTTTATTTCATCAACCTATAAAAAATTATGTATTATCTAAATGTGATATAGTTTAGCGATAATTTTTTTTTTGAATGCATTAATTTTTGGATACACTGATCTATATGATGAAATAAAACTAATGATATGTTCAAATTATTTTCTTGAGTTTTATCTATTCAGATATAAGTAAATAGGCAGTAAATGAAAAGAAATTAAGTGGAGAGGATCCAAATCTTCAAAACCTCATCAATTAATAGAAAAGGTGTAATGAGACTCATGTTTTTCAGTCATCTCAACAGTTGTTATACCCATTCCACATTGTGAATGTTATACCCATTCCACATTGTGAAATAAGTAGTTAAGACTTTTCCTCACCCAGATGGTCATTTAATTGCCTTAAGAAATTAAAATTTTTCAATGACGTGTAATCTATTGAATGCTCCTGGTATATAGTTGGTGTAAAAGATTAGGCTGATGTTAATGCCAGAGCAAAGTGTTAATTTTCAATAACATATCATCTGAAAGTATGACAGAGCAAAGTATGACAAAGTATGATGCTTTCTGAAAGTGATTCTCTTTATGCAGATTATTTTTCAATAACGTATCATCTGTAATCTGTAGAGATCCTATATTTTTGATTTACTTCTTTTGTCCCACAAAATTTTCTGTTATTATAGCTAGATGACTACTTTGATGGAGAAAAAAAAGACTTAAGAAACATTTATGATAGATTAAAATAGTTGTGGGACAAAAAAGTTTAAATAAAAGCTTGGGAGGTCTCCTTGATATTAATGAAAAACTTGGAAAGCTTTTGTGGGATAAAAAGGTAATTAAGAGATGAAAAGTAAACTTTCTAGCAAATAAAGCTCTTTTGATCATTTCTTCGCATGTACCTACAATAGCATGCAAGTAATGCCCTTCATCAAGTTGATGATAAAATACACACACGTTCAAGTGGACATTATGCACTTGTTACATAACAACCCCTTAGAGGAAAGGCAAAGCACGGGAACAACGAGTAGGAGAAATGGAGGTTTGGGTTTTAGAAGGATTGGTTTTGCTCATATTTTACAAGAAATGCTTACTTATAAATCTGATCATATTAGAGCCCGCCAAGAAACACTTGGTACTACGGTTGTTGGAGGAACAATGAATGGGTCACACAGAAAAAATGAAGTGAATTAGGCAAAAAGAAAAGCAACTTGGACAAAAGAAGAAGTGACTTGGACAAAAAGAAACAAAGTGGCTTAGACAAATATTTTTTGTCGATATGTAATCCACCTCAGACCGATCAATTAGAATTTTTTTTGGAGGTCTTCAATAAGATTTTAAAAATAAATGATAGAATAAAATTGTGATTATCCCGATTGATAATCTTTTCTATAAAATAAATGAAACAAAATTTTAAAATTAATTTTTCTTTGGATATAATTCTAACATTATGCTTATTAACTAATTATTCAATATTGATTGATGTTATTTTTAGGTCAAGGTGTAAACTTATTATATTAAAAAGTAATTGGAATATTATTTCTTTTCTATCTTTTGTTTTTCCATATAACAGGTTTGCTTTGTACACTGAGGTGTAAGATCAATTGTTCGAAGTATTTTTTTTTCTTTTTTATTTGTCATTCCGATAATAACTCTCACACATTTATATGTATTCCATGTAAATGTGGAATTTTAATTTTTTATAATTTTGATGAAATTAAATATTTATTAAGTTTTTGATCTTATAGTCTAACCTATAATTTGATTTTTTAAAGTTTACTATGTAATATGTCAAAAAATCATTTTACTAAACAAAAATAGATTTTTAAAAGATTATGTTATAGATGAAATAAAATCTCTTAATAATGTTCATAGCAATTAAAAATCTTCAACAATCAACATCTATGCGACAAGAAATTAAAAATTTTAATTTTATATTTAACAATCATGCTCCTTAAATGTCTTTTCTTTTTTTAGGTTATCACGTAGAACTTACTAATAACTTAACTTAGTTTTATTTGCCTTTATTTAGCTAACTAAAAGTTTCAAGTATCATGCCAGCAACATTATTTGCTTTTATAAATTGAATATATTTATCTTAGCACAGGTAAGCATAATTGGTAGATTTATATAAAGTTTTAAAATGCCATAGTTTCATTTCGACAACTATTATTTAAAATATTATTTTTAGTATTATTTTTAAAAAAAAAAAATTATAGATGTGATATAAGTGAAATAAAAAGTAGTTAGAAAATATGTTTAAATAATTATTGCAAAATATTATTGAAAAAATAATGAATAATATTATGGTGCTGTTTGGACAGCCAATAATGGAGCATTATTTGGTGAATAATATTTGTCTTTTGACTTTAGTGGTTTTTGAAAGTAATATTGATTTTTGTAAAAATAGAATAATTGTTTGGATACAAAACAATATTTTGAAATAAGCATTTGGATTGAAAAAAAGAATACCTATTATTTACTGGCCCATTTAAAAATAAAATAATTGCACAACTAATTAAATAACTATGGATGGTTTTTTATTTAATTCCTTTATTGATTTTCTTATTTACGATGGTTGAGTTTTTATTTTTTATTAGATTTTGAGTAATTCGGCTTATCAAACAAGTTACATATTTTGAATTATGATTGTCAAACGCTTCCACTCATCTATTTAATTTGTCTGTTATTTTAATACTAGACTGTACTTGAGAACAGAGTGTCGATCTTTAAAAAATATTCCAAAAAATGACATTGTTTGACATTTCTAAATTAAATTTAAACTAACAAAATATAGCATTACAATTTGTATTCTTTTAAAGCAATTAGAGATAAGCCCGTAAATAATTCTCGTCTAGACTCGTTTCATTAATTATTTATTTGGATCTAGATAAATGTGTAAATCTAATTACCCGGATTCAATTTGGATTCGTTTAGTTAGTGTATAATAAACCAATTAGATATGGATCTTGTTGTTTTGATCCGACTATATATATTTATTTATTTCCAATATAATTTTTTTTTAAATGTAAAATACATGTATGAATATGAATATGAATTAAATATTCCTTTTTTACGATGAAAAAATATCTATAAAATTTGAAGTTTTTGTATATAAATTTTCAAATTTATAAAATAATATCAAGACTTGGATCCAATAAGGTCTGACGAATTCGAATATGTATCTCCTTTTATAGATTTAGAAAAAAATCTAAATTCGGATTCAAATCCGATAATATTAAACGGATTTAGTTATGTATATGCAAGATTTGACCTGGATCTGACCCGTTTACATGCCTAATTGGAGCTCCACTTCAGTTATTACCAAAAAGATTACTTTAAAAACAACAATGCAATAGGCCTGTTAATGGGTCGGGTATAGAACCATACCTTACCCGATCCGGACCCGTTTATTTGGGTTTGAATTTATGACAAATTCGATTACCTAGATCCGATCCGGACCCGTTTAGCTATTATAATAAATGGGTCGGATTTAGATCTTGATGTTACTACAGGATTCAGATCCGAATCCGATTAAATATTTAATATATAATAAAATTATTGTATATTAGTATTATTTTCTATGTATATATACATATATATTATGTAAATTGTCCATATAATTTGTATTTAATGTAGAACACATGCATAAATATTAATTATGAACTAAATACTTTTTTTATAATTAAAAAAAGAGAAAGTTTAATAAATTGTAATAGTTCTATATATAATTTAAAAGTTATATAAAAAGAATGTATAAGACCCGGATCTGACAAAACCCGACAGATCAGGGTATGGATTTACTTTTGTAGATCCATAGGAGATCCGGATCCGAATCTGAATTCGAAATCGAATCCGATTATATTAATCAGATCCGGGTCTGGATATGCTAAGATCTGACCTGGATCCGACCTATTTACAGGCCTACAGTGTAAATAAAAAGTGACAATTGTAAATATTCTTCACTTAGTCTTATCACACTATATTTGACTAAGACACATTGCTTAAAATTATTTACGTAATTATTAATTGAATATTTTTTTAAAATATAAATAATGAATATGATATGAAGTGCAAATAATTGGATTGTGTGAATAATGAATAAGACAAAACATGAATAGTGCAAAATATTATTTGAAAAAAATGTTTCGCTGACCAAACAGAAATTATTGCTAACCAAATATTATTTGGTAAATAATACCCTATTATTTGCTATCCAAACAAGGCCATTACTATTCAAACGGCGATTTTGACCTTAACTTGTATGGTAAACAAACAAAACTAAAGCACTGGCAGACGATGCCAGCCCCCAAAAATTTTGGAATTGCATACATGATATTTATTTCATAACAGTTCAGCAGTAAAATATTTAGTACTTGCAAAACACACCCAGCTCAGAACCAGATGGAACCTCCAAGGAATGCATCCATCATCTGAAATTCTGGTGCAACAACCAGTAACAGCACCAACAAGACAGGACTAGGAATGGTTGCAATCGGGGCTGAACCATTGCAACATTGGCCACTGGCCATGATCAAAGCCAAGGAAGAAGGATGGAATGACGTATGCTTTCAGACTGATTGCAAGAATCTGTTAGATAAGGTGCAAAGTGGGGAGAAGCAGAACCCCCATGGGAGTCTTCATAGATGACATAAATAGACTTCAACTAGAATTCTTCAAATTTATTTTCTCATTTAGTAAAATAGATGAGAACCAAATTAGTCATAGATTGGTAAAATTTGCCATTAAGAGCAAGTATGATGTTAAGTGGAAAGTCAATTTCCCCCTATTACTTACTGGGAAAGCCCAGGATAATCTAAGAGTAATTACCCTATAATTATAATTGTTATTTCTATTATTTGAATGAAATTATGTCGTTTTTTTTTTTTTTTTTTTATATAAAAAAAACACTATTATTTGCATGGGACTATATGGAATACTCTTAGAAAGTCAAGTTCAATATAATTCAATAATACAAATAGACAATAACCATAAACTAATTTGGTAATCTGCTTCACTCACTATGAGAGAATCATGAATAAATTTGCTACCCATAAGCATGCAAGAGTGAGTTCCATAATGGAAAATGGACAGTGGAGATGGCCAACTGGCAGAAGGATACTAGAAGAACAATTGAGGAGACTACAATTATTCCTGGATGTGTAACTACTGATCAAGTAAGATGGCTGGGCACCTCATAGAAATCTTCACAGCTCCAACTGCCGTGAATGCTCTCATCTCACATTCGGTATATAAAAATGACTCAGAATGAAAAGATTATTTCAGGAAGAATTGATATCTTTTTAAAATAGACAAGAACATGTATTCACATCATTCGTTGGTAACTTAACCTAGAATCAAATATATGTTCTTTTTCATTATCTAAAATAAAATTTTAAAATGTCAGAACATGTGGATTTTCAATAAAAAAAATATTTCTTTTTTGTTTTTGTTTTTATTCATGTGTTGTACTACTTCCACAATTATTAGAAACTTTAAGTATTTTGTTATAAAGATAAAAAAAAAAAAACTACATCTTATACACAATAGATTTTTATAATTTAAATAATTAAATCGTATAATTTTTATTATTCGAATATAAATAAAGATCTAACATGTAATTTATTATTAACATTATATCATGCAATTAAATTAATTTATCTTAATGATAAAGACTGCAAATAATTATATTGTACATTCAACGATTCAAATAATCGTATTGTACAATTTAGTTAATTTATCTTAATGATAAAAAAATTACAAAATTGCATATTAAATGTTGTTTACATTCAAATTATTTAATTGTATAATTTAACTTATTATATAATACCATATTTATTTATAAAAGGTATATATAAGCAATAAGATTACTAAAATGCAAATAAAAATTTTGAATAAAAATCTAAAAAATGAGATGAACTTGATAGCTCATAAATTCCTCTTCCCAAATTGAAGTTGGAAAGAGTTTTTTTTAATTTTTTTTTTCCAAAGGAATGGGATTCTATGATTAAATTAGAATGGGATTTCCTGAAATGACCTTTTCAATTTAAACTTCCAATACCAAACAAGAAATGAATTTGGTATTTTATTTGGTAATTATACACATTAAGTTTAAAAAAAGGGATAATTTCAGAAACCTCCCTTGAGGTTTAAGCTAATTACACTTAGTACCCTTGAACTTTAAAAAAATCACTTACCTCCCTTATTTCAAACTTTTTGTAACATTTTCAGTTCATTCATTTAAAGAATTAAATTTAAGTGGAGAGAGACTATTTTTCTTCCAATTTTACCCCTAATTCAAAGCTTTCATTGATTAAAATAGTTTGAAGAAAAGGAAAAAAAGGTATAAAATAATTATTAACAAAAAACAATAGGTTGTAAATTTTCATAGTTTATCCTTCACCAATTAATGTCAAAAGATATATTTTAATTATTTTTTATTTTAAAAGTTAATAATTTCCAAAATAAAATACCAATAATATTTTTTATTTTTATATATTATGTATACTTACATATTCTAAATTTTTTGTTCAGAATGACACATACAAACACATTAATACATTGCTAATTATTAGGAATTAAGTTGGCTAAATACTTTATTAAAAAATTCATTTAATTTTTTAAGAGTTTGTGATTTCCCAACCAAATTCGAATCATATTTGCTTTTTTATAATTTATGATAGTTTTTTTACGCGTTCAAATTTTTGATCGAATCAACACACACTAGCACATTACATAACCATACTTTTTTGTAAATAAATTTATTTTTTTTTTCAAAAATACATATTTTAATTTTGAGTTTTGATTTACAAACAAAATATTACTAATTATATTTGTTTATTATATCATATGATGTGTTTTACATATTCAAAATATTTATTCAAATCAATGCCTGAAAAACTACATTAATATGCAATATTGTCATGAATTTACTGGCTAAAATATTTATTGAGAGAATAAATTTTATTTATTTATTTATGAGTTTGTGATTCCCCAAACAAAATACTAATTATGTGTTTTTATGTGGTGAAAATTTTTATCAAAATATATAGTAATATCAAATTAATGCATGCACATAATTTTTTAAATAAGTTGATAAAAATTTATTAGATATTATAAGGATGTCTAGTGATAATTGTCAAAAACCTCAGGTAGTTTTTGAAACTGTCCTTTCATAATATGGCTAAGGTATCTGGGGTATAAATATCATTTGATATATTTTAGTACCATAAAGGGACTCATTAGTAAGAGAGAGGAGGTAAGTGATATATTTAAAAGTTCGAAAGTATTAAGTGATATTAGTATAAAGTTCAGGGGAAATTTATGAAATTATCCACACACAAAAAAATTAAACATGGGAACAAGTTTATTGGAGTGCCAGATTAGTCAAGATATTGAGAATTCACGATAACTGGCTTTTCTGCCAAATTATTAGGATAACTAAAGATTTATTTTTGAATTCTAAAATTATTAAATATTTGTAGGTACGTTGACTTTAGAAGTTACAAACATATACACAGATTCGATTTATTACTATGTTTAGTATCACATGAGATTATAGATTACCGGGTGTCACATTGAGCAAGTAATTTAATCATGCCACAATACAATAAATCAATATAGGCAGCCCCGAAATAGATTAATGGTTAAAAATTGTGTAACTTCCAAATAAAACTAGTAGGGATAATTCTGACAGAATTATTTCTCCATTAAGTGGTGAATTCATATACATTCTTGAGGGATTTGAAAAGATTAAAATCTAAATCTATAATAAATTATTCTAATAAATTAATTGATTTAGTTGTGTGCATTTAAAATCTATCAATAAGTAGAAGTGTGATTTTAATAGATAAATGAATGGATTTGAAATTCATCCAAATTTTATGTTATTTCAAAATCACCCAATTCAGAAATCTGTTCATTTCAAATCCTACCTTCAATTCAAATCCACCCATCCAAACACAACCATAGTTCTTTTAGAGGATTCTACAATCCATTGAAAGAATCATCCCATTGACTTTAAAGGTTATGCAATACAAATTTTTAAAACACATAATATTGTATAATACAAATCTTTAAAGTACAACAAAATAGTTCTTTTAATGGAACTATAGAATTTTCTGTTATTTTATTTGTATAGAATTTTCTGTTCTTTTAACAGAACTATAAAATTTTTTGTTCTTCAAAATACAACAAAATAATTCTTTCCATTCTTTTAATATAGGTTGGTTAGTAGAGCAAGTTACTACTTGTGTTTACACCCGAGCATGATTAACGAGAACTCTATTGTCTAAAAAACACGTTTGTTAGATCGTCAATTAATTTGGGGATCTAATCTTTGGCTGAACTAAAATATACTAATAATTATCTAACCATTGACGTCGAGATTACAAAATGTCTAATTACTGGAATTGTCAGATCTTTTGGTTAGTTTAATATGGTATGTAAATAGATATATAGTAATATTTTGGTAGAATTGCCGGAGCAAATCACATCGTCAAATTGCTTTAGTTGACAAAATTGCCCTACATAATTTCTAAATTACTTTTCATGGACCCAGCAATCTCACAACTAGGGTTGGCAACGAATTGAGCTGATTGCGAGCAGCTCGGTCAAAAACTTGATTCGAGTTCGAGTTGACCGAACTCGAGTTGAGCGAGCTCGAGTTTGAAACTTTTGATGAGTCGATCTCAAGCACAGGTATGTTATGCTCGAATGCTCGTCGAGCTTTTCGAGCACCATATAATTTTTATTTCTTTTTTTTATTATATATAAAATTACTAAAATGTCCATACTTTTTAGAAATATTACATATTTTACCCAAGAAAAAGAGTTCTGTACTCGAATTCAAACTTGAATTCGAGCTCGTTTTACTTATTTTGAGAGAGCTTGAATCGAGATCGAACTACCTCAAATTTTTTGAGCTCGAGCTTTGAACTCAATTTTTGAAGGTCGTTCGAGTTCGAGGTTGAGTATTATAAAAAATTTTGAGTTTGAGTGTGAGTAAGACACTAAATATGCTCGATTTGGCTCGTTTACACCCCTACTCACAATAAACTATTGATGTTTTGAGCAGTGTTTTGAAATTCGGTTCGGAAATTTGATTCAAAACATCGAACTGTGAGAGACTGAAGGTCTATCGGTTTGATCCATTTATATAGACAGTTATATAAAACATTAGACAGATCACTTGAAAAAATTGTGAACTAGTAAAAAACATTTCAACTAATTTTCAGAGGTTTTTAAATTTCAGAATAAAAAATAATTTTAATAAAGAGAAAAATAAAAAAATCATGAAATAAAATCCAAATGGCAAAGCAATGGACAAATCAAAACCAAAACTATTAAGTTATTATTTTTTTGATCTTTTTAATACTTATTTTTGTACAAGTTTTATTTTTCTTATTAGAAATTTAATTAGTATTTTTGGGTATTAGAACTAGATGTAGTTATTCTCAAAAAATAGTATTTTTCTTCTATTTTGGATTTCATAAAAATATATTTTAAGTCATTTTAAATTATACCACCCAAAAAAAAGGAAAAAAAAAACTAAATTAGTGAACCGGCCGGTTCAACCGGTCGGACTAGTTGAACCACGAACTGGACAGACTACTTGTTCAATGTCCGGTCCGATTTTCAAAACATTGGTTTTGAGTTGTGACTCCATATGAGTATTTCAAAAAATATAACATGCGATACACATGTGAGTATTTCAAGCTAAAATATGCTAATAATTGTATCAAGAAACTAAAATGATACATTTTGAATTTGTAAGAGATTAAATATATCGTTTTAAATGTGACGGATTAAAAATATATAAATGTAAAATGTGAGAAACTAATAGAGTTGTTTTCCCTCCCTCAAGTATATTAAATAACCAAAATTGTGAATTCTTCCCCATAAATTAATTCGTTCTGAACCAGATTTTCTGGGGAGTTATAACATGCATGTTATCGACTCCATGGGCACAAATTTAGAACTACGAACTTTGTGGTTGATTAATGCATCAATTTATAACTAAAATGGTGGAATTCTTCCCTATAAATTCGTTTCCTTGAGCAACAACTAAAAGTATACCAATCAATTCAAGATTTTACTATTTGATAATTAAGAGATCAAACATCTAGCTAGCCTAGCAGATTAAAAATGGGGAAGGCTTCATCAGTTCAGTCCATTCTGGTCATGGTTCTCTTCACAATAGATTTATGAAGTTCTCTCTCTCCCTTTCTTTCTCTCTCTCTTTCTCTGTGGGTTTTATTTTGTTTGTGTACGTACTCTTTAACATGCATGGACACATTAATAGTTACATGAAAAATCATTTTTGCATGCAGCACTATCGTTTCCAAATATGGGAGCATCACAACAGATGGTCGAATATTGAAGACAGCTGTCTCAAGAAAACTTCTACAAATTTGTATTTCTTTTCCTTGTATGCGAAATGAAGATTGTTTTGATAATTGTTCAATTTTATTTGCGGTTTCCGCGAGAGCGATTCTGCTCTTGGCATATGTGTCTGAATTAGTCGAACGGTGAAGAATTAGCATGTGCGCTAAAGGCAGTAGCTAGAAATGTTTAGTGCACATGCGCTGCTACAGTGCGGGCATGTGCGTGCGCCACTACAACTGTCCGTTTGAAATTAAAAAATGGGTAAAATAGAGAGAGTTGCAACTTTTGGTTCAAGAGGGGTGTTCCATGTATTGAAAAAGTGTATTCCAATGGATTCCTCTGATCTTCCATCTCTATAAAAGAGAGTTATATCCACTAATTCAATAACATTGATCATTAAAAATCTGTCTCTTATTATACATTGTTCTTGGGAAGATTTTTAATTTTGCTATTAAAAATCTTCAAGAATTTGTTGTATCCTAGAGGTAGATTGCTATTCACCCAAAAGCAAACTATTGAGTATAGTGGGGGCAATCAAAACCTTAAGGAAAGTGATATACACGCCTCGAATTCTACAGGTTTGATGATATTCCCAAATTCTAAAAGAAAAACACTTGTTTCCTACTCCATTTTTGCCATTTCATTTCCTCTAATCTTAACAATCTTAAGATTTTGATTGTGAGTAATCATGGAAACAAGTGGTGAGCCTGCCTTTAAAGTAATGAATCAAGATTGCATAAAATTGGAACGTGTTGATGGAACCGGAATAAATTTCAACCGGTGGAAAGACAAGATGATATTTTTCCTCACTACACTAAAAGTTGCTTATGTTTTGGACCATGCATTGCCTGAAATTCCTGCACCAACTATTGGAGATTCAGAGGAACTCAAGGCACAACGGGAGAAAAGGAAGGAGGATGAGATTGTGTATAGAGTCACATTCTCAATACCCTGTATAGACCGACTTTATGATCTTTTCACAACGGTCGAATCTCCAATAGAAATTTGGGCTGCCTTGGAACATAAATATGCTACACAAAAATAAGGTGCGGATAAATTTCTTATTAAGAAATATTTTGAATTCTATACATCTTATTGACTCTTCTTCTATTTTGGATCAAGTTCATGACATTTAAATTATTGTTTCAAATTAAAAGATCTTGGTGTTGAAATTTCAGAATCATTGCAAGTAGGGGCAATTATTGCAAAATTGCCTTCTAGTTGGAATGATTATCAAAAGAAAATGCTTCATACTACTGAAATTTTAACAATTGATCAAGTTTTGAAACATATAAGAATCGAAGAAGATACTAGAAATCTTCATAAGAAGGATTTAGAACTTGTTTCAAAAGTAAATTTTGTTAATGAAAATAAGAATCAAATTACAAGTTCTAAAAGAAAGTTTTCTAAAAATACTAATTCTAAGGACAAGTTCAAAAAGAATAGAATATGTTATAATTGCAGCAAGAAAGGACATTATAAAAATGAGTGTAATTCCAACAAGAAACAAAAGAAGAATAATGCCCCTAAGGCAAATCTTGTTGAAAGAGATGCTGAAATTATTGCAATGATAACTGATTGTCACATTGGTATTGATTTCTGAATTAAATGTGGCAACTTCAACCTAATCAAATGATTGGTGGTATGACTCTGGTGCTACCGTGCACGTCTGCAATGATAAGTCTCAATTCAAGACTTATGAAGATGTTCCTGATGGCTATGAAGTGCTTATGGGAAATCATGCTTCAGCCAAAGTTCATGGTAAGGGAAGTGTGGAGTTGCAATTCACTTCCGGCAAGAAGCTTGTGTTAATGAATGTATTTCATGTTCTGAAAATTAGAAAAATCTTGTATCAGCCGATGTATTGAATAAGAAAGGGCTGAAAGTTGCATTAGAGTCAAACAAAGTTATCTTGACCAAGAATGGTGTATTTGTAGGAAAGGGCTACTCTTGTGATGGCATGTTTAAACTTAGTATCAATAAAGACAATATTTCTGTTTATATTGTGGATTCTTCTTATTCTTTATGGCATGGTAGATTAGGATATGTTAATTATAAAATACTCCATTTTATGTCTAAATATGGGTTAATATCTATCTTAAAGATAATTTTGAGAAGAAATGTGAAACATGCATTTAAGCAAAAATAACTAAGTTGCCCTTTCCAAAAGTTGAAAGAAATACACAATTATTAGAACTTGTGCATTCGGATGTTCGTGAATTAAATGGTTTTCTAATGAGGTGGTAATAGCTATTTCATCACTTTCATTAATGATTGCTCAAGATATGTGCATGTTTATTTAATGAAAGCAAAGGATGAAGCATTTGATATGTTTAAATCTTATAAATCTCTTGTAGAAAATCAATTGGATAAGAAAATCAAAATGTTGAGGAGTGATGGAGGTGGTGAATATTTTTCTACCGAATTCTCAATATTTTGTGAACAAAATGGTATTATACACCAAACAAGTAGAGCATACACTCCACAACAAAATGGTTTGGCTGAAAGATAGTGTAGAACTTTATCCAGATATGGTTACAATACCATGACTTCAAGTTCTGGCTTACCAAGAAATTTGTGGGGAGAAGCTTTGTTGGCTGACTTGTCATTTACATAATCGAATTTCGTCTCTCAAGACTAAAGTGTCACCATATGAAATATGGAAAGGGAGAAAACCAAATTTAACTTATTTTAAAGTTTGGGGATGTATTGCCTATTATAGAGTCTCAGATATTAAAAGAGTAAAGTTGGGACCGAAAGCACTTAAAAGTGTGTTTGTTGGCTATGCTGAAAATTCTAAAGCCTATAGATTACTTGACATTGATTCTAATGTTATTATTGAATCAAGGGATGTTGAATTTTTTAAGAATAAATTCTTGAAAATTCAAATATTGATTTGGATCCAATTAAAGTACAAGAATCGATTCCAAATGTTGATCCTTCTTCTAGTAATAAAAGGAAGGAAATTGATACTCCTTTTGAACTTAGAAGAAGTCAAAGACAAAGGAAAGAAAAATATTTATTTTCTAATTTCATATCTTTACAAGCTATTATTTTCTTAGTTGAAGGCAATAGAGATCACTTGTTTAATAAGATTCCAATCTAGTATTAATTAAATGTAGAAGATGATCCTAAATCATTTGGTGAAGTTACGTCATCAAAGGATGCAACATTTTGTAGAGAGGCTGTAAATGATGAGATGGACTCAATATTATCAAATAATACTTGGGTTCTAGTGGATCAACCTCCTGGTTCTAAACCTATTGGTTATAAATGGGTGTTTAAGAGAAAATATGCTACTAATGGATCCATATTGACATATAAAGCAAGACTTGTAGCTAAAGGTTTTAGACAAAAGGAAGTAATTGATTATTTTGACACTTATGCACCTGTTGCAAGGATTACATTCGTTAGGGTACTAATGTCATTAGCTTCCATTTATAACTTGTGTGTGCATCAAATGGATGTTAAAACAGCATTTTTAAATGGTAACTTGGATGAAAAAGTGTATATGAAATAACCAGAAGGTTTTACTTGCCAGGAAATGAACATAAAGTTTGTAAACTAATTGGATCTCTATACGGTTTAAAACAAGCACCCAAACAATGGTATCAATCTAGAAAAGTTTGAATCAGCTTTACTCTCAATTGGATTTAGATATAATAATGCTGATAAGTGCATGTATTCTAAATTCATTAAAGAATATGGTGTGATTATTTGTCTGTATGTAGATGATATGCTAATTGTTAGTACTTCTTATAAAGGTGTACTTGAAACTAAAAAGTATCTGTCTTCTCAATTCAAAATAAAGGATCTTGGTGAAGTAGATACTATCTTAGGGATTAAAGTTAAAAGGCATAGTGGGGGTTATGCTTTATGTCAAACACATTATGTTGAGAAAATTTTGAACAAGTATCAACATATAAATGTGAAAGAAGCAAATATTTCTTTTGACCCGAACTTTAAATTAAGTGAGAATACTGGCAATCCTATTGCTCAACTTGAGTATGCAAGTGTAATAGGGACCTAATCTTATGCACATCTAGTTCATAAGAGCCAGACCACTTTTAATTGCCATAATGTAGATTGTCTCTTATACACATCTAGATGTGTATAAGAGACAGGAGGAATGTTACATAATGTCACTGTGAAGTCTGCCATTATTATCAATTATTATTGGGCTTAATATTTCAAAGTAAGACCTAAACCGTAATTGCTTGGAAAGCAATTGGGAGATGTATAAGAAACAAATCGTAATTGCTCATTCCACAATGGAAGCTGAATTCATAGCTTTGGCCTCAACTGGTAAAGAAGTGGAATGGTTGAGAGACTTGTTATTAGACATCAAGTTGTGGCCTCAACCAATGCCAGCCATTGCTTTGAATTGTGATAGTGAAGCCACAATGTCTGGAGTATTGAATAAAATATACAATGATAAATCTAGACAGATTTGTCTAAGGCATACTTATATTAGACAGTTGTTAAATGATGGCATCTTATCAATGGTGTATGTAAGAACATACAATAAGTTAGCGGATCCATTGACTAAATCTCTTGCGAGAGATTTGGTGAGATCGACGTCATTATGAATGGGATTGAAACCCTTTGCCTAAAACTACTAGCAATGGTAACCCAACCTTTATTCTAGTACTACCACTAGATTAAAAGGTTTAAAGGGTAAAAAAAGGTTGCTAATAAGTAGTTGTGAGCACTAAAATTATGTGTATACCATTCCATGTTGTTAGTGTAAATGGTAACTCTTAAGTGGGAAGGACGAATATATAAATATTTATATTCTTAATGAAATCATCTTGCTGTGTTTTTAACCTTAAAAGCTTGAGAAGATTTCACCTATATGATCATAAGAAGTGGTGCCGCTTCTAACAAAAGTTTTGGGTTCTCTTTTATACATGATCATGAATTAGGATATAGCACATGGATGGTAACAGTGCTAAAGCTATTTTGTGAACATATGTATAAGGTTAACAAGTTCATGTGTGTGATAATTCTAGTCTAATTTAAATCATGGTTTAAGCAACAAATGCCACCTTGATTTGATTAGATCTAGTGAGTTATTTACACTACAGAAAAGTTTAAGACAATAGTCACTTTTCTTTATGCATAATGTTAAAAGAGATATAGTGAGTTGTATTTATATTACAAACTAAGTGGGAGAATGTAAATATGTAGTTTGTGATATAAAAAAAATTGGTGGGTATGTGTTGCAATTTTAAAAAAAATTAAAAAAAAATTTAAAAAAAATGTTCAGCGCACATGTGTTTCGCCACAACAGTTGTTATTTTGAAATTGAAACACGGGTAAAATGGAGAGATTGCAACTTTTGGTTCAAGAGGGGTGTTCCATGGATTGAAAAGATGTATTCCAATGGATTCCTCTGATCTTCCATGTCTATAAAAAAGAGTTATATCCACTAATTCAATATAACATTGATCATTAAAAATCTGTCTCTTCTTATACATTGTTCTTGGGAAGATTTTTAATTTTGCTATTAAAAATCTTCAAGAATTTGTTGTATGCTAGAGGTAGATTGCTATTCAACCAAAAGCAAACTATTGAATATAGTGGGGGCAATCAAAACCTTAAGGAAAGTGATATACACGCCTCGAATTCTACAGGTTTTGATATTCCCAAGTTATTTTAAAAGAAAAACACTTGTTTCCTATTCCATTTTTGCCATTTCATTTCCTCTAATCTTAACACCTCTGACTGGATTAAATATTTTATAAATGAAATAAAATATAATGAAATAACATGTTAACTTAATTTACTTTACAGTGGGACCATGGATACCAAAAAATTACGATTAAAACAATGAATTATATATTCAAAAGTAAAATAAAAGTTCAACATAAATTAGTTGATGTTTCATGAACAAGTTAATACACAATTGACATGAAAAACGATAATAATGTAAAAAGAACTTTCTACAATAATAGAGAATTATACCCTATTTAAAGATGAGATTAAAAAGAGCTAAATAGAAAATAAGAATAATATAGTTTTAAAAAATATCCTAAAATAGTTAAATCATACTATTAGAATTTTGATTAAGTTGATGTAGATATTAGTTAGTTTGGTTTTACCATAAGATTACATAGACATATATTTTAAGATAATTTTATAATTATATAAAATTTTAAATATATCTTATACAATCTAGATGTGTATAATAGACAATGAGTCTAAAGTTTAATTTTATAATGTTGTGATTGAAATTTTAACAACGTTAAAGTGAGAAAATATGAAAAGTGAAAGTTTAGATACAATGAGATTAAAAAAATAATTTGGGGAGAGTGGGGGAGTTTGGGAGGCCCCTCCCCTAGTACGTCCTAGGGTGTTTAGCAATCATTTGATTATATTAGAGAATAACAACTTGTAGTATTCAGCAATCATTAAAGTAAATGTAATTAGTATTTAGCAATCATTAAAGTAAAAGTAATTTTTTAATACAACAAATAATACAATTAATTTTACATGTAATTAATAATTATAAGAATCTGATAGTGGTTGTCCTAAATTTTTCTTAATAAAAAATAATTTTAGACGATTTTAAAATTAAGAAGACCACACAGTCCTTAATTTTTATACAAAATGTACTTGAAAAACAAATTTAAAATGAAAATTAAATTTCATTTTATGTATTAAATTTAAAAAATGTTTGAAATTTTTATGTTTTCAAGCTCACCATTACACTTATTATTAATTTTTAATATGTCATTATTTTTAATTGTATGATTTAAAAGCTTCAAATTTTCGGAAGGGCAAGGTAAAGAAAAAGCAAAAGCTGAAAAACGCTAGGTATGCAATTATAGGATAAATGCTTAAAAAATTCCTTAACTATTTTTTGTTTTTTTCATAGTTCATGAGCTTTAGAAGTGATGATTTAATTTACCAACAAAAAAAAAGAGAGAGAGAGAGAGAAGAAGAAGTGATGATTTATTTGAGACCAAAAAGGGCTAAAAGCAAAATAATCTCACGAACTTTCACCTCAATTGCAATTTATCCCCCTCAACTTGTTTAAAGCATTTAACTTCCTACTTTAAGTTTTTCGATAAAATTATCCCTACTATTTCAGTTACATTTATAATCAGTTTGGTTTCATATCAGGGAGATCGACTACTGAAGTCATGCATCTCTTAAGTAGACTTACCGAGAGATACTGAGATAAGGAAAATAATTTATATTTGATTTTTATTAAGATGTCTCGATCTTGGAAATGCATACGATAGAATCTCTAGAGTAGTTATGTGGAGAGTTTTAGAAAAAATAAAAGCTAGAACAACATATATAGAATCAATAAATGAGTCTCGTATAGGGATGTAGTTATAAGTGTGAGGATTACCTTTAAGTGATTAGAAGAGCAAAGAATAATGTTTTGGGTATACAAGAGACAGGTTATATGGCAAGATCAAAGGGTGGAAGAGTACGTTACTAAGCTCTGCTGGAAAGTGATTCTATTAAAATCAGTGGCTGACACTTTGCGTCTTATGTAATCAATGTTCAAACTTTCTAAAGGGCTATGCAGTGATATCTCTAAGAGTATGGCAAAATTTTGGTGGGAAAATGATCAATACAAGCAGAAGATGCATTGGCTCAATTGGGGAAAGCTCTCTGAAGTTAAAGGAAAAGAGGGATTGGGATTTAGATATATCCAACATTTTAACAAGCTATACTAGCTAATCAAATCTGGAAACTTCTGAAAAATATTAACTAATTGCTAGTTAGTAAGGTAGCTAGGGGGAGATATTTCCCTACAACTTCAATGTTTAATGCCAAGAAGAGAAGTGGGGAATCCTGATTTTGGCGGGGAATTAGAAATTCTTTCAAGTTAGTAGATGATGGACTAAGGTCTGAGGATAAGGGTAGGAGATGGGAAAAAGATTAAGATTTGACAAGACAGGTGAATCCCTGGTTGACTGCCGAGTCTTCGAACCCTGTGCAAGAATGGGGAAAGTTAAGTGAAGTTACAACAGAGGGAAAAAGTTGTATTGAAGTATATGGGAGCAACCATCTGTCTCTCATACCAGATGGAAACCTCTAAGGAATACAACCATCATCCCAAATTCTGATACACCAACCAGTAAAAACACCAACAGGACAGGTCTAGGAATAGTTGCAAGGGATAGGCAGGGTCAAATTCTAGCCATTGCGGTTGAACCATTGAAACATTGTTTGGAAACTGAAGTAGCTGAAGCCCAGGCTATGTAAGACTGGCCATAATCAAATCCAAGGAAGAAGGATAGAATGAGGTGTGGTAAAAGACTGATTGCAAGAATCTGTTAGATAAAGTGCAAAGTGGGGAGAAGTGGAACTCTCCAATAGGAGTCTTGATAGAGAACATAAATAGACTTCTAGTAGAATTCTCTACACGTATTTTCTCATTTAGTAAAACAGATGAAAATTCAATTTAGTCATGAATTGGCAAAATTTGTCATTAAGCGCGAGTACGATGTTAAGTCGAAAGTCAATTTCCCCCCATTACTTACTATGAAAGCCCAGGATAATCTAAGGGTAATAAGCCTATAATTATAACTGTTATTTCTATTATGAATGAAATTATGTTGTTTGCTAAAAAAAAAAAAAACACTACTATTGGCATAGGACTATATAGACTACTCATAGAAAGTTGAGTTCACTATAATTCTATAATAGAAATAGACCATTAACTAATTTGGTAATCTACTTCAGTCATACTATGAGAGAATCATGTATATTACTAATTTGCTAGCCATAAGCTTGCAAGAGTGAGTTCTTATAATTAAAAGTAGACAATGGAGATGGCCAACTGGCAAAAGGATACTAAAACTTAATTGAGGAGACTACTATTATCCCTGGAGGGTAGCTACTGATCAAGTAAAATGGCAGGGGCACCTCAAAGGAATCTTCGCTGTTCTAACTGTAAGAAAGTAAATCAGATATAACGCAGCGAAATTTAAAATTTTTACTTTCCTATCACGGATCACCTTGATTAATTTATACGTAGTACAAGATGTGTATAAGAGATCAGATCTTAATAGTTGATCTCCTACTAATCTCCAATCAAATGTTTGCTACGTCGACCCACAAGACGTACCTGTGTCTGGCACTCTAATGGTATCCACACAGATAATTAAATCAAGAATCTTCACAAGATTGATTGACCCAAACCACAGAGTGCTAGCTCCTAAATTATTATTTTCTTTTCTTAAAACCGTGACAATCACGTTTTTTCAAAAAAGGATTTAACGGCCCTTTTTGTTTTTTATGGCCGAAATAGTACTCGTACCATTCCAGTACATCAACCTTTTACTATCTATATATATATATAATATATTATATATATAATAATATAGTATCCCAATCAAATTGGGTTTAGAGAATTACAAATTCTAATCAGTTTGGGTCATGGGTATATGAATAATTATAAAACCATTAGAACTCTTAATATGTCTTACATATTAACTCCTAATATTTATAACTTATTATAATTAAATCCAAAAATTAATTTATCTCATAAATTAACCCATAAGTATCTCATACTTATCAAATCATTTTAATTCTGAATTAATTATCCTTAAGTGTGTGACCCTTTAGGTTCCCAATCACGTTGGTAATAAGTATAAATTATAATCCTAAATGAATTAGGATCAGGATTAGATAAATTATACACCTTTAATTTATCATTAATTCTCCAATTAATTAATTAATTTACACTGGGTAAATCAAGATTGGCTTCTCTCAAAGCATCATGACCCTGTCTCTTATACACATCTAGATACTGTCTCCTATTACAGACCTTCTCTTATAAACATCTATTGGTCATATCTTATCTTTTCATCAAACAAACTATACCGAAATTTACAGATTAAATACTCATTAAGAGTAACGACTAATAGAGCCAAAGAATAATAATCCACAGTCAAGATAAACTCATGACCTCAAGTCAAAAGACCATTAAACTACTATCACAAAGAGATTAATCCACTGGCATTTAAATAATAATCCGTGTGGAATACTCTTAGCGGGTCAATCCGATGCACTTATTCTTAATAAGCATCCACATACTCTTATGTGCTAATATACTAGTGTCATACACTACGATTAGGGATATACACGAATAAAATATAATTACATCATAACTCCTTATGATTTTACATATAAATATTTTATTCGTTAAATGCCATATTACAAAATATACATAAATATAAAAGCGTAATTTATCCCTAAAATTAATTGGGTTTAGGGCATACACTAACACTAACTGCTGTGATTGCTCTGATCTCACTTTTGGTATAGAGGAATGACGCAAAATGAAAAGCCATTTTAGAACGGATAAGTTTCTACTTAAAATACGCAAGAATATTTATTCACTTCTTATTCTTTGTTAACATAACTTAGTATCAAATATTTATTCTGTTTCATTGCCTAAAACAAAATTTTGAAATGTTAGAACTACGGATTTTAAATAATAAATAAAATATTTTTTATTCATGTGATATAATACTTCCACAATTATTAGAAACTTCAAGTGTATATTTTGCAATAAAGATAAAAAAAAAACCACATAAATATATATACATTTTTTGTTTATATTCAAATAGTTAAATTGTACAATTTTTATTATTTGAATATAAATAAAAATCTAACATGTAAATTTATACATTTTTTAACATTATATCATGCAATTAAATTAATTTATCTTAATGACAAAAATTACAAATAACTATGTTGTGCATTCAAATAATTATGTTGTTTAATTTAACTAATTTATCTTAATAATAAAAATTTTAAAAATTGCATATTAAATTTTGTTTATATTCAAATAATTAAATTTTATAATTTATCTTAATGATATTTTAAAAGTTTTAATCATAGACATTACGTTTAAAAAAATTAAACATGCATGGGAGCAAGTTTAGTTCTGCCAGATTAGTCAGGAGATTGAGAATCCGTTAACTGGCTTTTCAGCCAAAATTTTGGATGATTAAAGCTTTATTAAGGAATTATAAAAGTATTAAATATGCAAACGTACGTTGATAGACATGATTTTAGAAGGTAAAAACACATACAGCTATCATATGAGAACACAAATTCAATTTATTACTCTCTATCACATGAGATAATAGACAACTGAGTAAGTGTCACATTGAGCAAGTAATTTAATCATACCATAAAACAACCAATCAATACAGGCAGCCCTTCTTCCCGAAAAAGATTAATGGTTGAAAATTGTGATACTTCCAAAATAAAACTACGTTGTAGGCATAATTCTTGCGGAATTATTTCACCATTAAGTGGTGAATTCACATACATTCTGTTTGGACAGAAGGATTTGAGTGAATTGAAATCCAAATCTATAATAAGTTATTAAAACAAATTAATTGATTTAATTATATGAATTTGAAATCCCTCAATAAATGGGAGTATGATTATAATAGCTAAATGATTGGATTTAAAATTAACCCAAATTTTATGCCATTTCAAGTCAATCCAATTCAATATTCAAATCCTTCTTTCAATTCAAATCCAGTCCATCCATCCAAAGGCATGTATAGTTCTTTTACGGGAAGTCTACAGCCCCATTGAGAAAATCATCCTGTTGGCGGTAAAAACTTGTGCAATACATATTTTTAAAATACATGTAGTATAAAACAAGTTTTTAAAGTAAAACGAAATAATTTTGTCAAGAGGACCATAAAATTTTCCAGTCTTTTATTTGTATAAAATGTAATTGGTCAGTAGAGCAAGTTACTGCTTGTGTTTACACCCGGGCATGATTCACGAAACTCTATTCTCTTAAAAAAAAAAGTTTATTAGATCGTTAATCAATTTGGGGATCTAATCTTTGGTTGAACTAAAATCTATATATTAGGTTGGTCAGTAGGGCAAGTTACTAATTGTGTTTACACCCAGGCAGGCATGATTCATGAGAACTCTATTTTCTAAAAAAAAAACGTTTATTAGTCAGTTAATTAATTGGGGATCTAATCTTTGGCGAATTAAAATATATATATTAGGTTGGTCAGTAGAGCAAGTCCTTACTACTTGTGTTTACACCTAGGCATGATTCACGAAAACTCTATTCTCTAAAAAAAAAGTTTATTAGATGGTCAATTAATTTGGCGATCTAATCTTTGGCTGAACTAATATATATAGTGTAACAAGAAATGAGATAGTGTATGAGATAGAAGATTATGTGATAATTTAGAATTACGAATTTTGTGGATAATTAATTAATGTAATAATTTATAACTAAAATAGTGGAATTCTTCTCTATAAATTCGTTTCCTTGAGCAAAAACTAGAAGTATACCAACCAATTCAAGATTTTATTTGATAATTAAGAGATCAAACAGCTAGCTAGCCTAGCAGATTAACAATGGTGAAGACTTCATCAATCCAGTCCATTCTGGTGGTGATTCTGTTCGCAATTGCCATTGGTAATTAATTTATATGAGTAAAGTTTTCTCTCCCTCCCTCTCTAGTTTTCTCTCCCTGCCTCTCTCTCTCTTTAACATGCATGAACACATTAATAATTACTTGATATCATCTTAAATCATTTGCATGCAGCATTATCATTTTCAAATATTGGACTAGCAACACAACAACAGGTCGTCGAAACGGTGAAGAAAACAGTCGGAAAAAAACTTCTACAAGATTGTGTTCTTAATCCTTGTAAGGTGTGATGCAGATTGCACGGGTTGTGGCTATAAGATGGCTTCCGTTTGTTATTGATCATGGTAGATGTTTGCCAATACCGTACTCGAACGGTGAAGAATGATTATCAACAATGCATTGCATATGCATTTCTGTGTTTTAATTAATTTCTCGTCTTTATTAATGTATTTTCTTTTGATCGGGTTGTTTTTCTTCTTATTTTCTTAAACCATTGTAACTGTCGAATATAAAATATTCTACATTGTTTAATTTAAAGATTCTGAAATAATTAATAAAGTTCATGAGCCACATCACAAATTGTTAATTAGTTTTGAGATAAAAATTTATGTTTTTTAATAATTGTATGGTGATGTATGTACCTGAAAATGAGTGTCTAAGAAAAATTCTTTTCAAGTAGTATATCATTCACTATTTCCGTGGAGGGAAAACTGAGATATACGTTATAATGATAGCCATGCATATTCATATTGGGGGAGCTGTGGATTTACTTATTAACATCTAACCCTTACGTACTCTCCTAAAATGATGTTATTGTTTGTGCCCAATAAAGTGAATGAAATAAAGTATTACTTACATCACTGGCTTTGCCCTTTTGTATTCAAGATTCGTTAACCGTCGTGAGATAGATATATTAAATATTCCGCTCAAGTTAAATTATGTTTTTTTGTTTTTTGTTTTTCTCTTTTTCTTTTGTTCTATATGTGGGATGCAAATTCAATTACTCACCTATGGTATAACTAGAATTTATTATACTATATATATATATATATAGATATATATTATATACAGTATTTTGTTAACAACTTATTTTAGATGTGAATAATTGCACATTCGTGAAAAACCTCTGGCTTGATTGAAATGAATGAATGCAGAGTTCTCAATTTTTTCCATTACGTAATGTGAAATTGTAAGAATTAAAAAACAAATGAAATTGATTAACTATCTGCCTTCAATTCAAATTAATTTATCTAATCTTATTTTTAACTACTTTTATGTTCATCTATTTTTTTTTTCTTTTTCTTTTTAACTACTTTTTGGGAAAATTACCTCATTAGTCTTCCAATTATTTCATTAAAACTGATTAGTCCTCCAACTATTTCATTAAAACTAAAATTGTCCTCTAATTTTAATTTTAGCTAGATTAGTTCTTGAACTAAATATTGTATCTGGTTTGATCCCTAAATGGCAGATATACCCAAAACATAAAGATTTTGAATTTTGACTAGTATTGATTAGGGGCATAACCGTCAAATCATTTGGTCCTATGATTTTTCTTTTTAAAAATAGTTTTACACTTTTATAATAAAAAGACAAACATAGTACATGGATTAATGATGGTCTAGTAGTTAAGTGCTTGAAATTTTGTTTTGTTGCTAATATGGGATCGGAATATACTGCCATAGAAACGCTATATTTATTTTTCCCAATAATTTTATTTTATTTAAACCAAAAACCCTAAAATTGTCCTTATCTTTCTCCTTAGACCAATGCATTGCCAACACTACCCCTCTATCCCCACCAATGAAGTATTCCCGCTCCCCTCAATCTACCATCACCATCTCCTATCTCTTCTTTCTCGCTACCCTCACCTACCATTATAGCCGCCATTTCCTCCTTCCCCATTACCATCTTTCCCTTTCCCTTCTCGCTATCCCTACCCTTCCATTGAAACTATCACCACTTTATGTCCTTGCCACTTCCAATCTCCTCCATCTCCAGTAGCCAGACTTCTCCATTTATTCCTTCTGAAACACACATATATCAATGATTTCTTTGAAAGTATGATCTTTAACCAACAACTTCCTCGTAAAACGCTACTCAATTTCCTTCTCTTCCTTCCAGTTTTGGTGGTCCGAACTCAACGATAAGAATGTAATTATCTTACAGAGGAAGCTCTATAGATTGATTTTGAAATGTGGAGATGAAATCAAAGTTATCTATGATTTGTAAAAACTATCATGTTAGTATTATCAAACTCCTCGGCATTTTCGTTTCTAACGATCACAAAACTAGATGATTTGACGATTATGCCCCAAGTAAACGCGGGTTAAGATTTAAAAAATTTATATTTTGGATGGAGCCTCCATTTAGGGATTAAATTGGATATAAATATTTAGTTCAGGGACTAATCCAGCTAAAATTGAAGTTGGGGGACTACTTTAGTTTTAATGAAATAGTTGGAGGACTAATAAGGTAAATTTTAAAAAATGAAATCATAGCATCAGATGATTTGACGGTTATGCCCCTAGTCAACACTGGTCAAAACTCAAAAAATCTATGTTTTGGACGGAGCCGCCATTTATGGATCAAACTAGATACAAATATTTAGTTGAGGGACTGACTAGGCTAAAATTAAAGTTGGGGAACCATTATATATATATATATATATACATACACACACAAAAACATTTTGTTAACAACTTATTTTAGATTCGTCCATTACACATTGATGAAAAACCTCTGGCTTGATTTAAATGAATGAATGTAGAGTTCTCATTTTTTTCCTATGTAATGTGAATTTGTAAGAATTTAAAAAATGAAATTCATTAGCTAAATGCCTTCAATTCAAATTAATTTACCTAATCTTATATTTAACTACTTTTATGTTCATATGTTTATTTTTCTTTTTCTTTTTAACTACTTTTTGGAAAAATTACCTCATTAGTCCTTCAACTATTTTATTAAAACCCGAATGATCCTCCAACTTTAATTTTAATCAGATTAGTCCCTAAAATAAACATTTGTATCTAATTTGATCCTAAATGACGGCTCTACCTAAAATATAATTTTTTTGAATTTTGGCCAGTGTTGACTTGGGGCATAACCATCAAATCATTTAGTCCAATGATTTTTGTTTTTTAAGAATCACCTCATTAGTTCTTCAACTATTTCATTAATACCAAAATGGTCCCCCAACTTTAATTTTATCTTCTAGACTAGTTCTTGAACTAAATATTTATGTGTAATTTGATCCCTAAATAGTAGATCCACTAAAAATATAAGGATTTTGAATTTTGATCGGTATTGATTAGGGGTATAACCGTCAAATCATCTGGTCCTACAATTTTTTATTTTAAAAATAATTTTACACTTTATAATAAAAAGACAAACATATTTCACGGAATAATGATGGTCTAGTGGTTAAGTGTTTGAAATTTTGTTTTGTTGCTAATATGGGATTGAAACATATCCATGCTATATTTAATTTTCCCAATTATTTCATTTCTTTTAAACCAAAAACCTTAAAATCATCCTTATCTTTCTCCTTAGACTAATGCATCATCAACACCACTCTTCCATCCCCACCAGTGAAGCATTCCCACTCTCCTTAGTCTACTATCACCATCTCCTCCTTTCCCATGTCCTATCTCTGCTTCTTGCTACCCTCACCCCTTGCAACCATCACCATTTCCTACCCTTTTCTATTCCATCCCCTGAGGTCTGCCATTACCGCCACCATCTCCTCCTTCCCTTTCATCATCTCTTCCTTCTCATTGTCAGTATTCCTCCATCAAAACTATCACCACCTTATCTCTTTGCCACTTCAAATCTCCTCCACCTCCAATAGCTAGACTTCTCTCTACAGCCTCTATTTATTCCTTCCGAAACACGCCTATATGAATGATTTTTTGAAATTCAATCTGTAACCAACAACTTTCTCGCAAAACGCTACTCAGTTTTCTCATCTTCCTTCCAATTTTGGCGGTGCGACCTCAATGACATGGACGTAATTATTTTCCAAGGAAAGTCCATAGATCAATTTTGGAATTAGAGATAAAATCGAAGTTATCAGTGATTTGTAAAAGCTATCATGTGAGTATCATCAAACTCTTCGGCGTTTTCGTTTCTAATGATCATAAAACTAGATGATTTGAGGATTATGCCCCTAGTAAACACCGGTTAAGATTTAAAACATTTATATTTTGAAAGGAACTGCCATTTAGGGGATCCAATTGGATATAAATATTTAGTTCATGGACTAATCCGGCTAAAATTAAAGTTGGGGGACCACTTTAGTTTTAATGAAATAGTTGGAGGACTAATAAAGTAATTTTTAAAAATTAAAATCATAGGATCCGATGATTTGACGATTATGGCCCTAGTCAACACCGGTCAAAACTCAAAAAAATTATGTTTTGAGTGGAGTCGCCATTTATAGATCAAACTGGATACAAATATTTAGTTCAGGAACTAACTCAACTAAAATTAAAGTTGGGGGACCATTCTGGTATTAATGAAATAGTTGGAGAACTAATGATGTGATTTGTTGTTTATTCAAAATTCTAATTTTATGCATATATTTATAATTGATTATTTTTTCTCGAAAGAGTTACAAAACTATTACTGTATATAAACTATTATATAAATATCATTTATATTTTACAATACATGTTAAATATAAAATTATATTGTTTATAATAAGTTAGGAAGATAAATTTTTGTTTATTTGAAGTATATTTATTTTAGGTATATAATATTTAAAGGTTTATTTCTAATAAAGTGAGAGAAGCAACCTAATTATGTATAAGTCGTATAATCATTGCAACCTAATTAAACCAAAACTGGTTGCCTATGTGGCAATAGATATTCTATGAACAGCTTACTTGGCACAACTTATTAAGAGTAAATATGTAAAATACCTAAACAGGGTAAAATATCCTAGGCTAATATGATACCCCACCGAAATCTATAAATATGGGTCCTAGCCTCGTTATTGTGTCTTTATTCTTATTGTTACCAAAGCATTCTCTCTCTATTTTCTCTCTCTAACTCTTGCACTCATCATTATAAAAAATAGATAAGGAAGAATTGTAAATTTAGTTAAAAAAAATATTTCAAAATCTTATGAAAATCCCTCAAATTATTTTTTTTTAAAATTTTTTTGTCACAACTATTCTCTAGACCAATAGAAATCCCTCATTTTTTGTAAACATTTCGTCCTTCGAGTATTTTTATAATCCGTAAAAGAGACCTTATATTTTTTGATTTATCTCTTTTGTCCCACAAAATTTTCCGCTACCATAGCTAGATGACTACTTTGATAGAGAAAAAAAAAGCTTGAGCAAGACAGATGATATACTAAAATAGTTGTGGGACAAAAAAGTTTAAACAAAACTTGGGAGGCCTCCTTGATATTAATGAAAAACATGGAAAACTTTTGTGGGATAAAAAGGTAATTAAGAGATCAAAAGTCAATTCTCTAGCAAATACAGCTCTTTTGATCATTTCTTCGCATGTTGTAGCATTCAAGTAATGCCCTTCATCAAGTTGATGATAAAATACATGCATGTTCAAGTGAACATTATGCACTTGTTACACAACAACCCCTTAGAGAAAAGGGCAAAGCAGGGGGGACAACGGATAGGAGAAATGGAGGTTTGGGCTCTAGAAGGATTTGGTGTTGCTCATATTTTACAACAAATGCCTACTTATAAATTTGATCATGTTAGAGTTCGCCAGGAAGTACTTGGTATCCATGATTCTACGATCGTTGGAGGAACAATGAATGGGGATATTCTCGAAACTCACACAGAAAAAAGGAATTGAGTTAGACAAAAGAAAAGCAACTTGTACAAAAAAAGATGTGACTTGGACAAAAAGAAACGAAGCGGCATAGACAAATCTTTTTTGTCGATAACTTTAGACCAATCAATCAGAAATTTTTTTGGAGGTCTTCAGTAAGATTTTAAAATAAATGATAGAATAAAATTGTGACTATCCCGATTGATAATTTGTTCTATAAAATAAATGAAACAAAATTTTAAAATTAATTTTTCTTTGGATATAATTCTAACATTATGCTTATTAACTAACTATTCAATATTGATTGATGTTATTTTTAGGTCAAGTTGTGAACTTATTATGTTAAAAAGTAATTGGAATATTATTTCTTTTCTATTTTTTTTTTTCATATAACAGTTTTGCTTTGTACATTAAGGTGTAAGATCAATTGTTCGAAGTGCTTTTTTTTCTTTCTTCTTTCTCATTTCAAGTGTAATAACTCTCACACTTTTATATGTATTCCATATAAATGTGGTATTTTAATTTTTTATAATTTTGATGAAATTAAATATTTATTGAGTTTTTTATCTTATAGTCTAAGCTATAATTTTGATTTTTTAAAGTTTACTATGTAATATGTTAAAAATCATTTTACTACACAAAAATAAATTTTTAAAAGATTATGATATAGATGAAATAACATCTCTTAATAATGTGCATAGCAATTAAAATTCAACAATCAATTTCTATGCAACAAGAAAATAAAAATTTTGATTTTATATTTAACAATCATGCTCCTTAAATGCCTTCTCTTTTTTTAGGTTATCACGTAGAACTTTCCAATAACTTAACTTAGTTTTATTTGTCTTTATTTAGTTAATTAAAAGTTTCAAGTATCATTGCAGTAACATTATTTGCTTTTATAAATTGAATATATTTATCTTAGCACAGGTAATCATAATTGGTAGATTTATATAAAAGTTCAAAAATACCATAGTTCTATTTCAACAATTATTATTTAAAATTTTATTTTTAGTATTATTTTAAATAAAAAAAGTAAAGTAACCTTTTGAGATGAGATATATGTGAAATAAAAGATAGTTAGAAAATATGTTTAAATAATTATTGTAAAATATTATTTAAAGAATAATGAATAATATTACTATTCAAACGGATATTTTGACCTTAACTTGTATAGTAAACAAACAAAACTAAAGCACTGGCAGACGATGTGGCCCCCCAAAAATTTTGGAATTGCATACGTGATATTTATTTCATAACAATTCAGTAGTAAAATATTTAGTACTTGCAAAACACACCCAACTCAGAACCAAATGGAACCTCCAAGGAATGCATCCATCATCTGGAATTCTGGTGCAACAACCAGTTACAGCAACAAGACAGGACTAGCAATGGTAGTGGTGGCAATGGGCTGGGCCAACCCGTCGGCCTGGCCCGTCCAATCCATTTTTTAACCGGCTAGGCCCGGCCAAGCTAGGGAGTTACTGTAGCCACCCATGCTAGGCTCGGGACCGAGAGTTGGGCCGGGCCTAGGCCAGATGCCAACCCTTTCCCAGGAACTGCTTGGCCATTGACCGTGATCGCCCGCGGTCAACGGTTTGGCGGTCAACGGGCCGACTGTTGGTGACCCGCGGGCCAAACCCGTCGGGCCGACTGTTGTAATTTTTTTTAAAAACAATGCTATTAATGATAGTTTTATCCATTTTTTAGCTATAAAACAGCTAGTTTTTGGGGGATAATGTTGGAAAAATTTTTCTATAAATACCACACAAGTTTCCCAATAAATCACACAATAATTTCTCTCTACTTTCTCTTATTTCTTCTTTCTACTCTCTAACTCTATCTCCAAGTGCTATTACAATTTCTTTCATACTACTTAAATTATATTATATAGTATTTTAGAAATTTAAAATTATCTTAAGTTGAGAGCTGAATTGAAGATTTGGATATTTATCCAAAATTCAAGTAGTGAAGTGCTCAAGTGGAGTGTTCAAGTAGTCCAGTGTATAAATTAAAATTCAACATTTAAATTTTTAACTTGGTTTTTTCATACTTTTTAATTTATTAATTGTCTTTATCAACTCTATTATTTTTTTTTCTTTATTATTGCTTTGTTATATTCTTTTATTTGAAAATTTAGTAGCTTGCATCTTTAGTTTTCATAATACCACTTTATTTGTTTCTTTATTTAAATTTTTTTTCTATTACAATAAAATGGAACAAGGATCACAAGCACCCCACATCCTACTAGATGGTCCTACAATATTTGTTGATTTAGATGATATGGATAACCAAAATGAACAAACACCTAGTAAACAACCCACTACTACTAAAATGAAAAGTCTCGTTTGGAAATTTTTTGAAAGAGATGAAGAAAATGAGACTACTACTTGTAAATTATGTGTTCCATCTATATCATTTAAGCACAAAAAGAGGGAAGGGGAACCGGAACACTTTATAAGCACATTAGTAAAAAACATAGTGAAATTCAAGAAAAACTAAAAAAAATGGTTCAAATACAAATTCACACCACACAAGGTATGGTAATGGGGAATTTTAAATATTCACATGAAAAAAATAGAGAGGAAATGGTTAAATGGATAGTTAGAGATGAATTGCCTTCTATTTTGAGTCAAAGTTCCAATTTAGAATAATACATGTACGAAGCCGTGAACCCACAATTTAAAAAGGTTCCTAGAAGTACTTTGAGAAGTGATATTAAAAGAATGTATAAGGAAAAGAAAAATGAATTGATAGCTACTATTGCACTGACTAATTGTAAAGTTGCCTTTACTGCCGATTCTTGGAAAGCAAACACAAATGAAAATTATTTTTGTGTCACTGCACATTGGATAGATGTAGATTGGCATTTACAAAAGCGAATTATTAGTTTTCAAATTTTTGAACACCCTCACAATGCCCCCCAAATTACAAGGCTGATTACTAATTGTGCCCGTGAATATGGTTTGTTTGAAAAAGTTATATCCATTTCTTTTGATAATGTGCTGTATCCTCAAATAATACTACAAGCGTGCCTATGTTAAAAGATGTTTTCAAACCTATTTTAGGTGGTGAGTTATTTCATAATAGATGCGCATGTCATGTACTTAATTTTTGTGTTCAAAATGATTTAAAAATGGTTGAAGATATTATTAGCCCAATTAGAAGTGCTATTTGTTTTATTCGTTCATTTACTACTCATCAACAAGATTTTAAACGACTTTATTTAGAAAATGGCATGAAACCTTAACATTTTCCAATACACATTCCACTAGGTGGAATTCTGTTTGTCATATGTTATCAAGTACTTTTGGTTACGAAAAATTACTTTCCGCATTTTACAACGAGCACATTGGTTCTGTTAATGCAACTTATTTGGGTGAGGAGAATTTTAATCGAGTTAAAATAATAGTAGAAATTTTAAAGCAATTTGAATATGCTACAAACTTGTTCTCCGCTGCAATTTGAGCCCGCTAGCCCGCTACAGACCAGCTTGTGACAAGCAATCTTCCTACGGGCTGGACCCGGCGGGCTTCCGGCCCAGCCCATCGCCACCTCTAAGCAATGGTTGCAAAGGACAGGCAGGGTCAACTTATAGCTATCGGGGCTGAACCATTGCAACATTGGCGATACGACTGGCCATGATCAAAGCCAAGGAAGAAGGATGGAATGACGTGTGCTTTCAGACTGATTGCAAGAATCTCTTAGATAAGGTGCAAAGTGGACAGAAGCAGAACTTCCCCATGGGAGTCTTGATAGAGGACATAAATAGACTTCAACTAGAATTCTTCAAATGTATTTTCTCATTTAGTAAAATAGATCAGAACCAAATTAGTCATAAATTGGTAAAATTTGCCACTAAGCGCAAGTATGATGTTAAGTGGAAAGTCAATTCCCCCCTATTACTTACTGGGAAAGCCTAGGATAATCTAAGAGTAATTACCCTATAATTATAATTGTTATTTTTATTATGAATGAAATTATGTCGGTTTTTTTTTTATATTTAAAAAAACACTATTATTTGCATTTATTGGGACTATATGGAATACTCTTAGAAAGTTAAGTTCAATATAATTCTATAATACAAATAGACAATAACCATCAACTAATTTGGTAATCTGCTTCACTCACACTATGAGAGAATCATGTATAAATTTGCTAAGTGATATTAACATAAAGTTCAGGAGAGGTTTATGAAATTATACTAAAAAAAAATTAACATGGGAACAAGTTTATTGGAGTGCCAGATTAGTCAAGAGACTGAGAATTCCTATAACTGGCTTTTCTGCCAAATTATTAGGATGACTAAAGATTTATTTTTGAATTCTAAAAGTACTAAATATTCATATGTACATTGACTTTAGAAGTTACAAACACATACACAAATTCAATTTGTTTCTTATATGTTCTTTATCACATGAGATTATAGATTACCGGGTGTCACATTGAGCAAGTAATTTAATCATGCCATAATACAATCAATCAATGTAGGCAGCCCCCGAAAAAGATTAATGGCTAAAAATTGTGTAACTTCCAAATATAAGAGACAAACTAGTAGGCATAATTCTGATAGAATTATTTCTCCATTAAGTACTGAATTCACATACATTCTGTTTAGATCGAGGGATTTGAGTGGATTAAAATCTAAATCTATAATAAATTATTCAAACAAATTAATTGATTTAGTTGTGTGATTTTAAAATTCATTAACAAGTAGGAGTGTGATTTTAATCGATAAATGAATAGATTTGAAACTCATCCAAATTTCATGTTATTTCAAAATCACCCAATTCAAATGTGTTCATTTCAAATCCCACCTTCAATTCAAATCCACTCATCCAAACACAACCATAGTTGTTTTAGAGGAATTCTACAATCCTATTGAAGGAATCATTCTATTGGCTTTAAAGGTTGTACAATACAAATTTTTAAAATACAAAATGTTGTACAATACAAGTTTTTAAAATAGATCAGAACCAACCAGTTGGACCGGTTGAACCGCAAACCGGATAGGCCGCCGGTTCAATGCCCAATCTGATTTTCAAAACATTGTGACCGTTTTGAGTTGCGACTTAATAGTCCCATTCTTCTTCTCAGGTGGTGTCTTCTTTATTTTTGTTATTGATTTATTTATTTATTTATTACTTAATGAACCCAGTCAGGGATGTTGAATGGGCAAGGACTGGCCACATCCACATTTTTGGTTTTCTTCTTCTCTTTCGACCAGTCTCTTCTATTTCCAGCTCAACATGTGTTTTTTCATTCCAATTCCACAGACATGCCAATCATTTACTACCTTGAAAATTGACTACTCAAACCCTAGAATTACCTAATTTTCTAATCCATTGCCTAGTCCTTAGATACCAAATTACCAATTTTTAAGGGCCCACAAGCCTATCTAAAACTCTTATAGTCCTACGGATATGGTTTTTTTTTCCTTCTGTTAGTTTGAGCATCTAAATTGATTTTTATAAGCGCTTTTGTCTCTATTTTTTTTAAAATAAATTTTTGTATTTATTTTTATTTTCTTTGTTGTTGTTTTTTATTGTGATGGTTGGGCTGGAGTGGTGGCTTATGGCTTCTCTTAAGGTAAAGGAATCGAAATGACAAGTGTGGGACTTGGGGTTTGGGAATTTTCTATTAGTATATTTCCATATTCTATCGTGATGGGCCTAATTATGACGAATGAAAAATCTGGTGTGGGAGGTGGTGATGGAGGAGAGACTTGAGTGAGTGGTGGAAGGTGGTTGTTGGCTTGGGTGAGGCAATTGTGGACCAAGTATGGGGGAGAGAAACACAGAGTGGGCCCATGATTAATTAGGATTTCAAACAAAAGGGAATTTTTGTCAATTAATACAAATTTGCTTTGGTTGGATGTGATTTGCTCTGGCAATAACATCAACCTAATACTTTAGAAGTGCAAATGAAATGTGTGGTTTAATTATATATTTCCTCAAAGGTAAAATAACCTTAATAGTCTCTTATATTTTATATTTGTATTTTTTTAGTCCATCACATTTAAAATGATGCATTTTTAGTCCTCACAAATTCAAAACGCACCATTTTGGTCCCGTGTCGATCCAATTACAGGTATATTTTTGCCTGAAATACTCACATGCATATAAAATATAATATATTCAAGTGTAAAATTAACAATACATAATATTAAATAATCAATTGTCCCAAAAAAGAAGAGGATTGGAGCTGTTGGAATAGCGTTCATAGAGGAAAAGCCGCGAGAGAGGGGAATAAGGATGGCGATGATAGGTGAAAATTTTGGAGTGGTGGTGATAGAGGTTTTAGGTAGTGTCGTTTAATATTTGAAATTTGTGTGTTGCTAATTTTGCCCATGAAAAATATAACATTTGATACAAATGTGAGTATTTCAAGCCAAAATATGCTAATCATTGTATCGAGGGACTAAAATGGTATATTTTGAATTTGTGAGAGAATAAAATGCATCATTTTAAATGTGAAGGAAAAAATATAAATGTGAAATGTGAGGGACTAATAGAGTTGTTTTCCCTTCCTCAAATATATTAAATAACCAAAATTGTGAATTCTACCGTATAAATTCATTAATTTGTTTAGCAACCAAATTTTTTGGGGAGTTGCAACATGCATGTGATCGACTCACATGGGCACAAATTTAGAACTACGAACTTTGTGGTTTGATTAATGCATCATTTTATAACTAAAATGGTGGAATTCTTCCCTATAAGTTCGTTTCCTTGAGCAACAACTAAAAGTATACCAATCAATTTAAGATTTTACTATTTGATAATTAAGAGATCAAACAACTAGCTAGCTCAGCAGATTAAAAATAGGGAAGGCTTCATCAGTTCAGTCCATTCTGGTTGTGGTTCTCTTCGCAATAGCCATTGGTAATTGATTTATGAAGTTCTCTCTTTCACTCTCACTCTCTTTCACTCTCTTTCACTCTCTTTCTCTCTTTCTCTCTCTTTCTTTGTGGGTGATGATGCTCAGAATTAGCACATGACACATTTTCCAAGAATGTTCTGGAGGTGCTTATGTGGTGACCTCATTAAGGGCAAATATGTAATTTTCTTGTAGGTTCATCTAGTAAGAAATTTAGAGCCCCAACCCCTCTCATGTAAATCTACAAATAAGAGGCTTGGGTGCTAGGATTACCATCGGAAGTTCGTTTATAAAGTTCCTCATAATACAAATATTCAAATCGCCACAGCTTTTCTACTTTTTCTCTCTACGAAACTCAACACTGCTCGTCATGTGGCGCCGTCTGTGAGAATTCGGCATATTTTTCAGCTTCTTTCACTATTTTCAAATACCTTCTTCCGGTTGATATCGCTTTTAAGAACGATGAAAATAGAAGCACTAGACGCACTGCTAGCAAGGAAACCGAGGCCAGTAATCAACACCTCGTGATACAAAACGATGAGGCAAAATCTCGAGGCTTCTTCTGCAACTTAGCAGAAACAAAATGATGTCTTAAAATACATCTCGGATCACTTTGAATCTTTCAGAGCATTTGTCAAGTTACGTGAGAATCAAATTCCATCTGAGCACTCGAACCGAGCGATCACACCGCGGGTTGAATGACAATGCTTTCCCGACAATTCCTGTCTGAAGATCTGGAAAACAACTCTTCCATACAATAGGACCGAGTGACCTCAGACACAAAATCACAAAGTCGTGATCAGACGAGCGATTTGATGAGTCGCATTAGTCGACAAGTAAGCTAGAAAAATTATCGGTGAGCGACAGGCTAAGCGGACATTCCTTAAAAAGCTCTGAATTGAGAAGACCCTCCTCGGCTATTCTAAAACAGCTCGAGGAGCAGAGCCTCGAAAACAAAATTCAAGAAATTATGAGAAAGAATAACTTGTGCTGAATACCACTACTCCAACAGAAATAGATAGAGATCTGTTCACGTTCTCTATCAAAATCAAGCCATTCCCGGTGCAATTCAAACTACCAGACCTCGATCGTTACAAAGGGGACTGTGATCCATCTGATCATTTTCAGCATGTGGTGGCTGTCACAAGCCTTTATGGCTATAGTGACGCTATCCGTTGTAAATTGTTTGCCACTACCTTTCGAGGTCCCGCTCAAAAGTGGTTTCAAGAGCTGCCAGTGAACTCAATTGCCACTTTTAACAAGCTGGCGAAGTCATTCCTTTGCCATTTCCAAAACAATTAGTACTACAGAAGGACACGTCACACCTCATGAACACCCTTGACCCCCTCAGAAAACTGATTTGATTCAAACTCCTATGGAGAACAAGACAGGATTCAATTAAGATCAAGCAAAGTAAAAGTTTGATTTCAATTTGTGATACCTAAGTATTTTGGATTTGATACTATATTACAAATTTGTTGCCTTTGTGTGCAGGAGATAGTTGAAGAAGGAACAGAGATATTATACTAAAAATAATGTCAAAGGTCTTCAGCTATTACAAGGGAGATACTATCTATTACAATGAAGAGTATTATTACATCAGCCTAATCAGCCGCACGGGAAGGTCCTACTTCGGAAGGTCCGGCCGATGAAGTGGAAGATGGACCCTCGGGTTTCGGCTCAGCTTTAGGAGCAGAAGATGAAGGATCACCCCAGTCCATGGTCGAGACCTCAGGAGCTCCGGGATCGGTACAAGGGCCTTAAATTGTGCCTGTAGAGCGTTGATGATCCTCCTCATTGATGGAGGTATCATAAGGCAACGCCTTGTAAAGGTCCGAATTCCTCACCAAGCGGTCACACGCCATAGTAAACCCCATGGTAAAGACCTTCTTGGTGAACTCCTTCAGCATTACGTCTACCTCTTCCAAAATGACGAATGCATTTCTTCATCGGACAAGGAGGTCGTTCCCCCGAGAGCTAAACTTTGCCTCGGCCAGTTCAGTTTCTTCCTAAAATTGAAGGATCTTTTTCTGAACTAGCCTGGTAGAGTCTTCTTCTCCAGTTTCTTCCTAAAATTGGGACCAAAGTTTGCCCCGCACTTTGTCAAGCTCGGTCTTCCACTCATCATATTTCTTGCCTGCTTCTTTGTTGCATGTGATCTCGTTAGCCTTCACTGCCTTCTTCACCTTCTAGTCCACAACAGATTTGGCATGAGCCAATTCCTGCTTCATGGAATTAACGCTGTGGAATTGAATGAGGCCTCCCGCTCAGCAATGGAGGGCAAAATTGTGATGACTTGAAAAAGAACAAGCAAACAAGTTAAAACACTAAAGATAAAAAAATAGATGCTTTGAAGAAGAACAAAAAACACTTACATTCATCGGCTGATGTACAGCTCATTTAGCCTTTGTTGGGGAGTGAGCCTCTTCACATAGCTCATATCCAGGGGCAAAGCAACCGGTTTTGCCTATTCACGAGCCGCCCTCGCGAATTGAGCTCGATCATTGATGTCAATCGGTGGGGTGGGTCAAAATTTGGTGCTTATAGAGTGATAAGGTGCCGGTAGAGGGTCGATGGAGAATTGGGACCATGGAAGGTCTCGTGACCCTGCGACCTTCTCTCCTCTTCGAGGGTGTACTTTTTTCCTCCTGGACAAGTTGAAAAGAGATAAATTAGTAAAAAATTTGAGGCTCCACAACAGACAGAAATGAGAAGATGGAAAGGACGGTAGGCTTTACCATATGTGGAAATTGTATTGCTTATATAGGGAGAGCTTCCTAGAACTTTTCCCAGAGCCCCTGGCCACAATGCCTGGACCTCATGGAGGAAAAGAGCATTGCGGTCTCCCTGGCCCTCTTCTTGGTGACCCGAACTACCTCAGGCGCTGGTCAGGCGGCGGTCTGTAAAGCCAGGGTGACGACCTGATCGTCACCCGAGCTATCCGGGCTCGTTTGCATCTCGGAGGTAAGATCTAGAGGTGCTGTTGGTGTAACACCGGTGCCCTCCGATGGTGTGCAGGCGTTCTCAGACGAGGACCTGATAGTAGTAGATGATGAAGGTTGAATTGAAGGGCCCGCCCTAGAGGGGAGAGCAGAGTCCGCACCGGTGGCGGGAGTAGTGGAGACTAGCCCCGTCATAATTCTCTGAGCTCTGTAAGAAGTCAGAAAATCAGTATCAATTCACAAAACCAAAAGAAAAAAAAACTTTATGAGGAATGCTAAGGGTGGGGAACAGTCCAACCCAACCTAAAATATTGTTGGAGTAAAGAAGAATGGCAGGCTAGTTGTGGAAGTCTACTCTAAGGTTTGACTCAACGAGTGTCTTAGCGTCGATGGAGTCTGGATGAGAGGCATTTTTGGTTTCCAAGTTCTCTTTTATAAGGTTCCAAGGACCCCGTGGCATAGGAGGATTGAGGTACCAGACAAAGAAAAAAGAATTCTTCCAGTCGTGGATGGAAGAAGGATTACCCAAGATAAGCTGTCTGCCTGCGGTTTGAGGAGAAATATAAAAGAATCCTTTCATAGGGGACAGTTTTAACATTATCCTAAAGTGTTTAGGGACATGGGGATGTCATATAATTTATAAAGAAAAGAAAATCAGGCAATGAGTCGAATGGCATTTGGAGTTAGTTGGGATACACTAATATCTTAATGAGCTGAAAGATGGATGAGGAGGGGAGCTATTGGGAGCCTCAAACCCGCCTCAAGTTCCTCTTGGTAAACTGTTAGATAACCAGGAGGAGGCAAGTGACCTTGGTACTCGGATGATGGGAATCCACTTAATGTGCACGTTTCTAGGAAAGCGATACCTATCCCTAAGAATCTTTATGTCCTCGGGGTCAAGGGTGTTCGAGATGTTTAGAGTTTGGAGGCCGGGATAGTCATTGTGAGGAGGGTCCACTGAGACAGGTTCGGGAGGAAAGTTTAAAGGGACTGTTTCCAAGAAAGCCTCGTCAAAAGGATTAAGTAGCCTATCAACATCATCTACGGGAGAAGATGGTTGCGGCGTACTAATGAGGGAAGAAGGTGTGAATGTATCGGCCATCTTTTTCTGTGTTTAGGGCGTAAAGATCTGGGAAAACTTTGGCGAGTGGTGTCCAGCTTGGTCGGTGAACGGCGTTCAATAACCAGAGAAATCAGAAACAGAGAGGCAGGAGTATGGTAGAGAGGAGGAGAAGAAGAAGGTAGTAGTAGTGTTGTAGGGGAATGATGGGGAGGATTTCTTAAGAGCATAAGGAAGATATAGGGATTAAGGTTGAAATTGAGAAAAAAAATTTAATTTGAGAAGAATGGAATATAAATAGGAAGAGTTTTCTCCAGAATATTCTATGGTTTGGGGGGGAGGATAACAGTTTGAAATTCAATTTCTAGGGAATCAAGAAGACGATGTGGGAAAAATGAAGTGTTATGCGGCGAAATAAATGCAATAAATGTGGCGTGGTGTATGTAATTATGGTGCGTAGGGACTCAGCAAATAGCTGGTTATGAAAGGTAATTGTCACACTAGTCACGTCTTACCGGGAAACTTGCTGGTCATAAAAAAGAAAGAGGTTTTGGTCTTCGGGTTAACAAGACGAAGTAAAGTTTAAATCTCGAGGGTGCTTTGGCTCGGGTTAAAGTCTTTTGGAACAGTTAAAGCTATAAAAAGATCGCTGGACCCAAGGTGCGAAGTCCGGCACCAAGTCGTTAGGGGACTTCAACTAGATGTTGTCGTCTTGGTTTCAACCACAAGGATCGGAACCAAGCCAAGGGGACTATTGATGATGCTCAAAATTAGCACATGACACATTTCCCAAGAATATTCTGGAGGTACTTATGTGGTGACCTCATTAAGGGCAATATATGTAATTTTCTTGTAGGTTCATTTAGTAATTTAGAACCCCAACCCCTCTTATGTAAATCTATAAATAAGAGGTTTGGGTGCTAGGATTACGATCGAAAGTTCTTTTATAAAGTCCTTCATAATATAAATATTCAAATCGCCACAGCTTTTCTATTTTTTCTCTCTACGAAACTCAACACTGCTTGTCAGTGGGTTTTAATTTGTTTGTGTACGTACTCTATAACATGCATGGACACATTAATGGTAGCATGAAAATCATTTTTGCATGCAGCATTATCGTGTCCAAAGATTGGGGCATCAGAACAACTGGTCGAAAGATTGAAGACAACGGTCTCAAGAAAACTTCTACAAATTTATATTTCCTTTCCTTATATGCGAAATGAAAATTGTCTTGAAAACTGTTCTATTTGCAGTTTCCACGAGAGCGATTCTACTCCTGGCATTTGTGTCTAAATTAGTCGAACGGCGAAGAATGCCTCCGTCATCAGTTAATTTTCCACTTTTTTTTTAAGAGACCAAAAAGGGTCTACAATAAATTTCACTTACCCTAGTGACTTGAACCTAATGTAGCATTACCATTTTTGACTTTGTGTTTTATATCTCATGGATATTCGTGGTCTTTATTGTATTTCTTTGAGTTGTTATTTTTGTTCTTAACTTTATGCTCTCAAATAATGTTTTAGAATTATTATTTAAACATATTTTTTAACCACATTTTATTTTATACATATCACATTTAAAAGTTTCTAGTTTCTAAATAATATTCTAAATTAAAACTATCCAAACGAATAACTGGCTATGTCCTTCCGCTTGAGTTAATTAAGTTCCTCCAGTTCTATGCTTCCCCTCCCCCTTCACCTTCCTTTTATTTTATATGTAGGATACATAATCAATTACTCGCCAACGGTACAGCTAAAATTTGGACAACCTCTGACTGGATTAAATATTTTATAAATGATGACAATAAAATATAATGAAATAACATGTTAAATTATTTTACTTAACAGTGGGACCATGGATACCAAAAAATTACTATTAAAACAATGAATTATATATTCAAAAGTAAAATAAAAGTTCAACATAAATGAGTTGATGTTTCATGAACAAGTTAATAAACAATTGACTTGAAAAACGATAATAATGTAAAAAGAACTTTCTACATTAATTCAAAATGATACTCTATTTAAATATGAGATCAAAAAGAGCTAAACAGAAAATAAGAATAATATAGCTTAAAATAATATCCTAAATATAGTTAAATCATACGATTAGAATTTTGATTAACTTGATGTAGATATTAGTTATTTTGGTTTTACCATAAGATTACATAAACATATATTTTATGATAATTTTATAATTATATAAAATTTTATGAGTCTAAAGTTTAATTTTATAAGATTGTGATTGAAATTTTAACAACGTTAAAGTGAGAAAATATGAAAAGTGAAAGTTTAGATACAATGTAGTTGAGATTAAAAAAATAATTTGGGGAGAGTGGGAGAGTTTGGGAGGCCCCTCTCCTAGTACGTCCCTGGGTGTTTAGCAATCATTTGATTATATTAGAGGGTAAAAACTTTGATTGTATTCAACAATCATTAAAGTAAATGTAATTAGTATTTAGCAATCATTAAAGTAAAAGTAATTTTTTAATACAACAAATAATACAATTAATTTTACATGTAATTAATAATTATAAGAATCTGATAGTGGTTATCCTAAATTTTTCTTAATAAAATATAATTTTAGACGATTTTAAAATTGAGAAGACCAGACAGTCCTCAATTTTTATACAAAATGTACATGAAAAACAAATTTAAAATGAAAATTAAATTTCATTTTATGTATTAAATTTCAAAAATCTTTGAAATTTTTATGTTTTCAGGTTTACACTTATTATTAATTTTTAATATGTCATAATTTTTAATTGTCTGATTTAAAAGCTTCAAATTTTTAGAAGGGCAAGGTAAAGAAAAACTGAAGCAAAAGCTGAAAAGCGCTAGGTATGCAATTATAGGATAAGTGCTTAAAAATTTCCTTAACTATTTTTTTTTCATGAGCTTTAGAAGTGATGATTTAATTTACCAAAAATTGAAAAGAGAGAGAGAAGAAGAAGTGATGATTTCTTTGAGACCAAAAAGGGTTAAAAGCAAAATAACCCCATGAACTTTCACCTCAGTTGCAGTTTATCCCCCTCAACTTGTTTAAAGCACTTAACCCCCTACTTTATGTTTTGGGATAAAATTATCCCTACTATTTCAGTTACATTTATAATCAGTTTGGTTTCATACCAAGGAAATCGACTACTGAAGCCATACATCTCTTAAGGAGACTTACTGAGAGATACTGAGATAAGGAAAATGATTTATATTTGATATAAGGAAAAGGATTTATATTTGATTTTTATTGATCTTGAAAAGGCATATGATAGAATCCCTAGAGAAGTTATGTGGAGTGTTTTAGAAAAATAAGAGTTAGAGCCAGTACATATAGAATCAATAAATGAGATGTATAGGGATGTAGTTATAAGTGTGAGAACACCAGAAGGGTTGGCACGAGAGTTCTCTATAAATATAGGTTTACACCAAGGTTCAGCTCTAAGTTCTTATCCATCTGCATTGGTTATACATGAACTTACAAGGCACATATAGGAGGAAATACCATGGTGTATGTTATTTACAAATGATATTGTATTAGTAGATGAAACAAAAGATGGGGTTAATACTAAACTCAAAGTTTGGAGAAAGACACTTGAGGCAAAAGGGTTTAAAATTAGTTGATCAAAAACATAATATATGGAATTTAATTTTAGCAAGGGTGCAAGTGCGAATAGAATAGGGGTTAGTATCAGAGATCAATAGATATCTATAAGTGAAAATTTTAAGTATTTAGAATCAGTTCTTCAGAGTGATGGTGGTATAGATCGAGATGTTACACATCGGATATAAGCGGGTTGGACTAACTAGAGAATGGCATCAGGAATATATTATGCGACCGCAAAATTCCTTTGCGACTTAAGGGTAAATTCTATAAAACGACAATTAGGCCAGCGATGCTTTGTGGGTGTGAGTGTTTGGTAGTGAATTACACACATGAGCAAGAGATGAGAGTAGCAAAAATGTGAATGTTAATATGGATGTGTGAGTACACTAGGATGGATAAGATACACAATGAGCATATTCGTGAGAAGATTGGAGTAGCATCTATTGATGAGTAGATGAGAGAAACACACTTAAGGTGGTTAGGTCATATGTTAAGAAGACTAGTAGAAATGCTTGTCAGGCGAGTAGATTTTAGAGAGAGTAGTCAACATAGGAAGGGTAAAGGAAGACCGAAAAAGACTTGGTGAGTAACTTGTAAGAAAGATATAGCCCATCTAGGAATTAAGGAGGATAGGGTTTATGATAGAGCGCAATGGCATGGTAGGATTCATGGAGCCGACCCTACTTAGTAGCATTAAGGTTTGGTTTGTTTGTTTGTTCTTCTCATCTTTCTCTTTTATTAATCTGTCTCTTTTATTTTTCCTTTTATATTTTCCTCATTCTCTTTTGTCACTTCTAAATAATTATACTACTATTACTAATTGATTAAGGGTAAATTACAATGAACCTCCTTTATTTTAGCTATTGTTCACGTGACCCCTTGTGACTTGTAAACTTACAATTTGCTCTTCTATAGTTTGTGTTTTTTATAAAGTAAATAGAAAGTTAATAACCTAACGGATTTGTGCAAAAATTTAAAAGTACCCCTAAAACTAATATACTTCTCCACTTCCCAAAAAAATCCTCTGTCATTAAGGAAGAGTTTTGTTTTATGTTAAATTACATAACTAATCTTGATAGAGGTTTTAAATGACTAAAACAATGAAATATTTAACAATTTCACTTTAATCCACACTACAAGGGGGGTAGATTGTAGGTTTTCAAATCATAAGGAGGTAACATGATATTAGTCAAATCACAATGGGTTCCTTGTAATTTATCCAAATGATTATCAATTATAAGCTCTAGTTTTTGTACATATATCTAAATAATTTTTTTAGATTAAACATGTTTTGTAGTACAAGCATATGCACTTTTATTGTAATATAGAGTTTGTGATTAATTATTAATGCTAAAATTAACAAATAAATAACTACAAAAATAAATGATGGGGTCAAATAAAATTAAAAAATTATTCTAAGTTACATATAAAAATTGTGCATACTAGGTCTTTTATGATATTATATTTTGGCTTAGTTTACTGTACTTCGAGCCTCTTTGTTATGCAACCTTAAATGTATTTTATCTGTCAAATTCTTTTTGTTGTCATATATTGACTAACTTTATTGTACCTCTAGCCCCTATGTTAAGCACCAATGTTTTGCTATGTTTTGGTGTCGTCACGTGAGAAATATAAGTTCCATTGATTCCTATTTTGTAATTTTACTTTATCCTTAGAATAATATATATATATATATATATATTTTAAATTTCTTTGATTAATCCTTTAATTTTTATATCATGCTAAACAAACTATCCAGTGGGATAACTATGTTTCCAAGTTTTTTTAGAGAGGTTATTATTCATTTTCAAACTAAGCGTATATTTGTGGTAAAAAAGTAATTGAGAAACGATGATGGACCCATATAAGAGTGGTAGCCTGTCATATTTTCAAAGGCTTGATATATCGACAATTTTTTTGGTAATTTAGAGGGATAAATTAGACCTAGCAAGACCTGTAACGGAGCCAATTTGAGTTAGGATAGACCAGATATATATTGATCTGTTTGTACAGCATGACCTAATGCCTCCATAATTTGTGTCAAAATACTAATTAAACAATTAATAAACCAGAAGTAAACTAGTGTTCATGGACTAAGCTTAGTGGATTGGATTCAACCTCCAGAATGTCTTCGTGGACTGGGAAAACTGTTTTTGGCTTTTAGGAATGAGCAATATAATTAGTTTAAAATTTTTTATTTTGGGATTTATTTTTTGGGACAGAAATTAGATTTCTTTCGGTAGGTTAGATTTCAGGTTTAAAAGTTTCAGTGGATTGAGCTTAAGTAGATGTTATATATAATAAAAAATAAAGTACACTACGAGTACACAAATGTTAAACAGGGCAAAAAAATATTTTTAGTCCTCAAAGCTTGGTCCATTGATATTTTTGGTCCTCAAAGTTTCATAAAAAATAAATCGTGTCCCATATCTTCTAAATTTCTACTAAGTCAGTACAATTGATAAAAAATAACATACTTCTTTGTTCAAAATGATGAGAAAGAACTATTTTTATTAGTTTAGGCAAGAGAAAGTAAAAGATAAAGGGTAATTTTTTTTGTTGGAATAGAGCTACAGAAATAAAAATATTATATTATTTTTATGTCAATTGTCCTAATTGAGTAGAAAATTGATAAATGAGGGATATGATTTATTTTTTGTGAAACTTTGGGGACTAAAAATGTTACAGGGCCAAACTTTAGGGATTAAGAGTATTTTTTATTCACGTTAAAAACATAGATATGTTGTTTATTTGATAATGAAGTGTAATTTAATTAATAAAACAATTTCTGTTCACTTATATATTATAAATTCAAGTCAAAAAATAAATAAATAGAGATTCACAATAGAACCTCTTTTGATGTTTATTTTCTAATGTAGTTCTACTTCTGTGAATATCTATATTAAACACACAGACAACAACTCAATAAAAAATCGAAATATTGCAATACCATAGTACTAAGATTCACCATTATCTTTTCTTGGGGTGGTGAAGGCGGAGGAGTAATGGCGAATGTAACCAACTCACTTTACGTGAGTTAGTTATTAAATATTTTGTTTAGGGATGTAAAATTAAAAATTTAAATTCTTAGATTGTATTCTTAATGATAAAGATTAGATCGCTTATTTTTTTGTCTCATTAGACCTTTCCTTTCCCCTTAGTAATAAACATAGTTAGTTTGGGTGAAAAAAAAAAGTAATGGCAAATGTAGCAAGGGCGAAATTCATTATTTTCCTTTGAATATATATATATATATATATATGATTCGATTAAAATAGATTTTTAAGATAACTAAATTTGCTCTCAAGAGGAAATTTGTCACAATCAAAGGCAGCCAATTTTATCCAACCAGTCCAGCTCAAAACTTCGATGCATACATATGTTTGCATCTCAATTCACAAATTTTGAGTCCACGCACGAAAGAGTGAGAAGAGAATCTTCATACCCAAAGACCATTTAATTAATAACGTTCTTTCTAGATCTTGGTTGTATAAAAACACTAACATACAAGCATTATTTCAATTTTGAGATGCTTAAGAGGTCTCTACGGCTCTTCCAAATCTACGATTCCTTTCTGAATCATCAACAACACACCTTTTAAATTTCTAGATGTCAAATTCAATGTATAGTTTGAGGAAGGCAAACAAACAAAACCACAAACTAGTTAAAAGGGGTTAATCTTCAACTACTCCATTATTATTTACATGGAACAGTCTTTCGAGTTTGCGTTTATTGGAAGATGGACAAGATATAGACAAATTAGTGACTGAAAAATTCTCAAGTTGTGGGCGGGGATGACCAACTTTTCCACAACACGTGAGTTCGACCATTTTCAAGAAAACAATGGACAGACAAATACAATTTGACATGACTTGTTTGGTAGTGGATATATTTCTCTAATTCCCTATAGTGACGGATATGTTCGAACCACTTCGGCTCCGTTTGGTTCGCAGACTGGTTGAAACATAATGTCTCATTTTCGTATAATTAATTCTATGATGAGTCGTCTCTGAATGATTAATTCATTTATTTAGTATTTAGTTGATATTGAATTGTATGAAATATGTTTAAAAATAATAACCATATTGTATTTAGTTGGAGATCGGATGAGATCGAATTACTATTTTACTAATCAATATGTTCCTAAATTTACACTTTATTTTTTGTAATCCAACAAATAACATTCAAATAATATTAATGTAATTATGATATACTAAAAATAAATGTGAAAATTCAATAAATTGTTATTACATAGAATAATCAGCGGTATTCATTCCGATGCACTAAATTGAAAAACCTATTAACCTCATCTATTTCGAAGCATAAAAATAGAGTATATGAGCCATTTAATGTTACTGGTTCGAGTATTAATATTAGAGGATTAATAATTTATCCAGTATAACCTGACGCAATGCATATATTGAGTCAATTATGTATTATGACCTAATAATAAGAGACTTTTACTCCATTTGTACTTATTTACAGGTGTATAAGTGCAATATGTTGTCTTTTATTTTTAAAGATTTACTTTTTAATTTTACATATTAAAGTCTAATATTAAATGACTTTTACATCTCTTATTCTACTCAATTATAGGAGTATTTGTGTAATTAGATAGTCAAATTTTTTTATTTTTTAAATTTTGGAACACAAAATTATCACAAATATATTGGGTCGAGTACCTGCGTAAAAGGACCAAATATCAAGTAATTTTCTCTTGTTTCGTTAAATCAAATTTGGTCGCCCATTGGACATATGGACTTAATGCCAATTTATGAATACCCCAATAATCCAACATGATATCATATGACTTAGGTTCATAAAGTTAATTTGATAGGGTTAATTAGTCAAAATTTTTGTTATCCCATCTAGTGCAATCACCTTTCTTTTTCTCTAAACAATGTTGTAAAAAGGGCCAGGTTCAACACCGCAGATAAAGTAGTTGAAAATGTCTTACCCAATAAAAAAATAGTGGAAATGGATAATATAGCTTAGTACAAACTCCATAATAATGTCACGTTTGTTGTTTTGGGTGTTCCGAAAAATAAGAATAATTATTTTAAGGTCATGAACACAAAAATGTTACTAATTACGTATCTTACTGTCAAAATTATTATTTTTTTTTTTACAAACATTAATAATGAAATTAAATAAACAAATAAACCAGTTCCTTCGAGTTGAGACACTATCAGTGAACTATGTTAGACCAACCAGAGGAAAAGTTACAATCTTACTCAATACAGTAGTAAAGAAACGTTTCTTGACATGTGCCCTGAAAATTCTACATGAAAGCAGAAACTTACAAGTATAAATAAAGAAAAAGGAAAGAAATTACACGAGTTTGAAGAAGTGTATACTTTTTAGGCACATGGTTGAATTAACCTCAGAATTAACGTGGCCACGTGATTTTTCGTGATTCGACTACCATAATTTCTAAACTTTCTTGGTAAATATCGATCCTTAAATACAATATACTAATATATTTTGAATACTTATATAAATATAAATAGTAAAACACATGGATATAGAATTCTCAAAAAAAAAAAAATGTGTACATAAATAAATCTTTTTGACACGATTGAGAATTTCGATTACATTACTTGGTAAAAGAGTTGATATGCTAATTTTGGTCTCCACTTAAATAGAGGCATTCTAATTTCGTCTTCTATTTTTTTCTTTTGGGTTAACTTATAAGTTAGGTGCTATCAGATCAGTTTACAGGTGCTTCAATTTAATTTACTTAGTCGACTTAAGGTCACATTCAAAAGGATAATTTCAATATATTGAGAAATTCAAAATACAATTTTTGAATCCTTTATATCCGAGTTATTCGCTGGTACATACAATTATCCATGTCTTGTTTTAACTCACTTTTTCTATATTTCCCTACTCGTTAACAACGAGTCACTGAGTTCAACCAATTAATTTAGGGACGAAATATTCCTTGATTAGTTGTCATTTACGCTCGCACGATACCGTGGAAGATAAACTATTCAACATATATAAAAGTATGTGAGAAAAGTGGAGAAATTATAAAATCAAGCACATCACACTCCAATATTAAAATTCGTATAAATACACAGTATAATAACCTACAATTAACTCCAAAATTTTTTTTATTTTAAACTCTCAACTCAACTTTTTTCAATTGAACAAACTAACAGACCCTCTGTTTATAAGGTAATAAACTTACTTACCAAGAAACCCAATTGAAATAAGAAATTCAATTGAATTAGGAAACTAAGAAATAACTCCTAATATCTTTAATGACTAAATTACTAAAAATTCAACAATAATATAATTCCCAATAAGTAAAGTGTTTGGTTTAATTATGTCATTACGAATCATATAATGTTGTAACTGAGGTTCTATAATTCTAATTTTTACAACAATGACTAACAAAATTGGGGAGACTTTCCTTTATCCATGGAAAGACAATTCAACCAGAAGGACAAAAATAGGGAGTTGGCTCTATAGAGCACATAATCATCTGCAAAATATTAATCTCATCAAGAAAACTAAATAAAAGAAGACAGAAATCATTTTGCCTATAATTAATCAATATTCCTAAGCTTTTTAGAGTTAGATTGTCTAATTAAATGTATAAAGGCCGACACTGTCGAACTACGTAACATTTGAAAGAAAAAGGAAGCGGAATTTCTAGAGAAAATTAGGCTTCACTTAGACGTATTATTGAGAAACAGTTTCTAGAAATTGTTTCTATCTTTCACCACCGACATAAATAATCATTAAAAATAAATCTGAGAAGAAAGTTACATGTCTATGTACTAGTGTATTTGACCTAGTTATTTCGACAATAAAATAATTCTTCCCATTATGTTGATCCTGGATTTGATCGTTTGTTTAGTATTTGTTTATTTTTCTTTTTCATGGGTGAGCTTTTTTTTTTTTTTTTGACGTGGCCTGCAGTGTGTATCTGAAAGTCGAGACAATTAATTTTGTTGGCAAAAATCTTTTTTGCAAGGAAAATTCTCTTTACTATTTAGTATAGCTTACACTTGTATGTTTAGGGGGTCCAAAAACTTTATCATAATGGAGTCAAAACTTTCGAATGGTAGATAATTAACTAGTATACAAGTTAATACTCAGGGAATACTTTACAGTCTATTGAGGAATCATCTTGTTGGTTTTTAAAAGTTTGTGTAGTACAATTTTTTAAAATATATTATATTATACTGTACAAAATGGAATGTTACTTGAAAAGTGTAGAATTTTCTTAATATTTATGAGTAAATATTTCATGTACCGTCAGTATATAAAATTTTTACATCATCGGGTTTAGATACATGATGCATGTACAAAAATAATTTTGAAAATTTAAATAATGCACATGTGTCATGCATCTAGATCTGATAATATAAAATTTTTTATACACCGACGATGCATCTAAGATTTATTCCTTAATAGTATACTAGCCACTATCCTTCTTATAAAAGTCACCATATTCCCATATTCTATTCTTTTTCCAAGTATACTGTATAGAGAACATTACCAAATTTTAGTTGCATGCCTTCCTTTCCAATATTAATAATCATGGCTTGAATTGAGATGGTCCTTCTTACAATGAGTGAAAACAAATCTTAGCTTAAAAAGATGAAAATTGTGTTTAGGAGTTTTTTTTTATTTTTTTTTTATAAATCTAAAGTTCAAATGGAGTATCATTTCTAATATTTATTTATGATTTATTACAAAATGAACATGCAACCAACTCATACAGAATTACAGAAACATAAATTACACTATATATATATATATATACAAACGCTATTCCAAACTTAGCCGTTAATAGATATAATTTGAGTGGTTAGCTTGAATCTTTGCAGTAATGTTCTTATTCAATCCTGGACGTGGTGAAATTAGTATGAACTTTTTGATTAAACCAATGTGCAAACTGAGGAAACATAGAAGAGGTATGGAAAACAACAAGTGTTGTTTTTCCTTTCTTGGTCCATATTGTAAGAAATATTCTTACAGATAGCATTCTAGACGTTCCATTCATTTTTTAATCAAATAACTAGCATCTTCTCCTCTAGGAAAATAGAAGGTATACTCTACTTTGCACTCTTAAATTTGACACAATTTTCATATTGTATTTTGAATTTTTTTTATCATTCTTTGCACCCTATTTAATATTTTCATTTCTTGTCACTTTAGTTCAACCGATAAAAAATTTCTTCAATTTAGTGGCTTTTATTAACGTTCATATTTAAGTGGGAAAAAAGAAAAAGAAAACATCAAGGTGCAAAGTGGATAAAAAACAAAGGTCAAGGTGGACTATGACAAATAACAAGAAGTTTGGGGTACAAAAAGCAATTAACAGAAAGAAAAATAGAAGACCAATTTAGAGAGTTCAGTGAGCTAGACAAGGAGTTTAGGTATCATTCTTTGAAGATTAATCAAAGAAATGAAACTTACTCTAGTTGAATTTGATAGCTAGAAATATTAGAAAAAAAAAAAATTTTGATAGGGTAGTTACGAATACGAATGGTTTTCTTGAAAATGATATTCAATCTTATACTAGGTACCTTGTATGTACTCGACCTTTTCACAAATTTCCCCATTATGCCTCTAACTTTTTTTTTGGGAAGGAGGGATCACTTTGCACTCTTAATGTTTTATTTTCTTATCACTTCAATCTAACCGTTGACAAAAGCTATTTAATTGACAAAATTTGTTAACAATTGGACTGAAGTGGCATAAAAAAAATATTAATATACAAAGTCATAAAAATAACGTTCCGGGTATAATGCAAAAAATAGTGAAAAGTTAAAGAGTACAAAATTGATTATACCTGAATATAAATACTTCGCGTTATTCCTTAATTGACCAAATAGGAATAGAGAGAGATTCTAATCGAAACTGGAATAGTATTTAACTAAAGACTAAAGTATCAGTATATAACTAAAGTACATAAAAAAAATTGTAGTACATTGACCAAATAAAGAAATAATACAAAAAATTGACATCATAAAAGACAAATAACCAAAACAATAATACAAGAGGAATCCATTGAATAATTTGAATCTACCCCAATGTTTGCAAAATTACCTTAAGCATGTCTGACTTTATAAACTTTGATCAAAATAATTTGAATAAAACTTATTCTAAAATAATAAATCTTCATGGTAATAGATCGGTGTTCTGCAAAAAGGATGGATTATTAGTTGTACGGCAATAGGTCGGGCTAATCTACCTGTCCGCATTGACCCACTAGATACTGTAAGGGATCAATTCCAACCCGTCTATATATCTATGGCTATTCCTAGGCCTCATTTTTTCCAACCGGCACAGCCAGTTCCAGTGATTGGCCTGTGACCAGCCTACCCCGCCAGTGGGATCGTGACCAATTCGGCTCGGCTCCTTTCGTCAACCTGATGACCAGTCAATTTCAGACTCTTTCTAAAACTTTTGCACCATTTTAAGTGACTTTTTTTTTTTCTAATAACATTTATGTATTTTTCTTCTTGGACTTATATGAAATAATTTGGAATAATAAATAATGAAAAATGAAGTACTAATTAATAATATTTTCAAATAATAAGTAACAACTTGAATTAGTTTAGTAATTTAGAATAAAGAATTAATAGTTTGAACTACTAAATACAAGCTTCAAATAAAATAAGTAATAATTTGAAATCTTTTTTTATTTTCTTTAGTTAGATATCGTATACTTATAATTAATGAAAAATGATGTATTAATTAAAGATAACTTGAAATAATAGGTAATAGCATGAACTAGTAAGTAATATTTTTGGATAATAAGTAATAAGTTAGAGTATTAAGTACTAATTTAAAGTAAAATAAATAATAATTTGGTTTAATTTCAATCATTTGAAAGTGGGCTAGCCTATAGGCCAAATCCTAGGGTTAATTGAGGATTAGCTCGAATCCTACAAGGCACGTTTCGCGGTGAGCCTGGCACGTGCGACAGTCATGGGCCAAGTATTTTTATTTCCAGGTTCGGTCTGAAATACTCATTCTGGAAAGGCAGCCCAACATGTCCGAGTCCTAAGTTATTGGGCTTTTGGCCTGGTATGATCCATTGTCATGTCTAGCATTGCTCTCTTCTAACTTTGGTCAATCTACTATAAGTTATCCCTTTATGATTTTAGGAAAATCATTTACAAAATCACAAATTTCTAGCCATATGTCAGGATCATATCACAAATTCACTTCACGCAACAAGATCTTATTAAATCATAACTCTCTCTAATTTTAGATTCTCGGTCGGATTTCTTTTCTTATTTTTCGGATCTAGTAATACACCAATAACTGTCATTATTTATTTCATTTTGTATAGATACACTCATAATTTTAACACATATTCTCCTTTAACACATTTGATTCATTATATATGTAATAAACTTATCCAAGTTGTGAATATTATATTTGTACATATTAATTTCAAATACATTTGGCTTCTTTAATTTCACTTTTTGGAATAATAGCATTTGGGGGCAAGCAACATTAATCCAACCGTACAATTTCTTTATCGTCTTTGGAAAATACTATAAAAATAAGAAGATAGGTTAATTTATATATATATGTACACTAGAGAATACTGTCACGTTAAAACGAACTGTAATAGTAAGAAAGACATTTTTGAGCTTTTGGTAATATTGAGTGTGTCCAAGTGTCTTACGGTGACCAACCATGGTGATTTAAATCGAGCCATTCCGGTAGGCAATCGATTGCGACCATGTAAATTAATATATATATGAAATTCTAGAGCAGCCAAAATGTAAAGTACAACTAACATACCAAAAAACGAAACTATATGCGTAATCAGACTATAGTAAGGGCATAGCATCTTCTATTTCATATTTTATCTCACTTTTTATCATATTATTTAATAAAATATTAAGATTTTATATAATAATTATAGTGGATAATTTTAACAGCTCATTTGATAATATAATAAGAAGTGAGATAGGGTATAAGACAGAAGATCCTTAGTATTAAATAAAATAGTTAAACATCGCCTCGAATTCTCTATCCCAACCTCTGTCTCAAACTATTTCCCACCATTTGAATATTTTCCATGTATTAGTTAGTTGTTTGCTATGTTTACTTTAACTTACAAGTATTCAGTATGATGGAATAATTATGGCAAGCACGTTATTTAGAGCATGAGATAGCATATTGATACATGAATTAAGTTAAAAAATTGTGTGATTGTGCAATATAAACTCGTATTTATGACTAAAACGACATGCAAAGGATGTTCTATTTCGATCATCTCTTGTCCCAATCTCCTATCTCACATATGATATGTTTGACATAATAATATTTATAAGTCAAAAGTATAATTATCAAATTAACATTCACATGGTAAGACAAAAGAGAAGATTGGTATAGCAAATGAGACAGCAAAACCTTAGCAAAAATAATAATTCTTCAATATAAAAAAAAACTATATATATATATATATATATATATATATATATATATATATATATAAACACACTTAGGAAAGAGTTGTTGAAGAAACAACAAAGAAGCATACAAACAATGCAATTTGATTGGACCATGTTGGGGAGGAATATAAATAGATGGCGACGTGAGTCATGACGCGGTATGTGTTTATAAATAAAGCCATTCCTCTCTCATTCCTTCTCTTAACCTCCCATAAACAAAACACCAATCGCCCTCCATTTTGATCCATTCTTCTTCAACTCTTCATTTAGCATTAAAGGCATATTCAGCCAACTCGGTCTTTCTTTCTTATCCATTCATTTTTCCTCATCATATATATTTAAATGCTTTTGCGGTTGTCTTCTTTTGTATTTTCAAAAATATTCTAACACGAGTTTATATTATATATATATAATTCTGTTATTAAGATAAAGTTATAAGAATCCTACATTTTTTCTCGAGCAACTGGTGTTAGAAATCTGTGAGTTTTTTGTGTCATATTTAATTGATTCATCAAAGTTTTGTGCTGGCTAAGAAATGGTTTGTTTGGTTTCTCGAACGGGAAGGCATTTGCAAAGGTACAACAAAGGTATCGTCGACTTGTTGTATTTTCAAAATTTTTTTTTTTTTGTCTATTAATTAACATCTAATGATATAAATTATTTCAAATCGTATTTCTTACCCAAATTTTAAGGGATCATGGTTGAATGGCTAAAACTATCTGAAAACAATTAAAAATGATGAAAAAATGAACAATTAATGAATCTTTCTAAATTTCTTGATGAGATATAATTTGGACCACTATTTGCATGATAAGTGAATTTTTTTTTTTTTTTTAATTCTCTTTATCATGATCATGGAATGTTTGGTTAGCAATTTTTTTTCTTGTTTTTGAAAATATAATTAGATTTTAATATATTTCATTGTTCAGGTGTATCCCATATAGATTTAAGGGGGAAGAAAAAGGAAGGGCAAATAATCCAGTAGAAGTCCTTGTTATCAGTTCTCAAAAAGGTCAAGATATGATGTTCCCCAAGGTAATTAGTGGCAAATTAACATTGGACCTTCTTTATTATATGTTGGTGATTCATCCTGAACTTGTAATCTAATCATTAAATTGTGGTGATCATGGTTGTTCTTCAAATAATTAATAAACTAATCAATAATGTGTGAAAATTCAGGGAGGTTGGGAACTTGATGAATCTCTTACTGAAGCAGCTTGTCGCGAGTCGCTTGAAGAAGCTGGAGTTCTTGGCAATGTGGAGGTTAGAAAAACTATGTTCTTGTTGATTTATTGTGAATACTTTCGTTCCATGTTTTTGGGTTGGTTTTCTTTCAAATCTTAATATCCATATGATACAGCCAATGAGAGTTGGCTCAGATAGTGTAGTAGGGCGACCAAGTCATATGTGTCCCATACTTGTTGGTGGGCGCGGTAATTCGCTGAAATATATGCCGGTAACTTGATTTTGGAGAAAGAGAGTAACTTACCATCCTCCTAAATTTCTGACTTACCAACAAAAAAAAAATCCATGAACTAAAAAATAATAATAATATGCTAATGAGATAATATATTAATTTGAATGCATTTCTTGAATATAGTTTGTTCTGATGAGATGGGGTATATATAATATTGCAGCATGAATTAGGTAAATGGAGATTCAAGAGCAAAAGCCATGGAATCTATCACGAAGGTTACATGTTCCCTTTGCTTGTCACAGAGCAACTTGATCTATGGCCTGAGCAAAATGTCCGGAAAAGAGTGTGGGTATGTAGCACATCTTTACAGACCACTAGTATTATTAGACTTTTGTTTTGCACTTTTGTATAATATTAAAATTTTGAAAAGTAACTCGTGGAAACTTCTCTCTCATTCCATCATGCCATGTTTCATTCTGAAATCATGGTAAATATGCATAAATTATATGATTTGCATCGATCGATAAATTTCAAAATAGTTATGCTAATTCAATATGACATTTATATTACCTTAAAGTTTGTACAAGAATTAATGTAACCGCTTTAATTTAAAATCAGAGAGAATTAGTACTTTTCATCAAGAGCTAAATTAATTTCCACTTTCAAGCTTCATATAATTAACATAGTTTTCATTAGCACTTAAGAGAAATTTATTTGATACATGTGTTGAGTGACGAAAATTCTAAGCTAATTTCATGACTTTATCCTCGAAAACAATATGCAGATGACTGTGGATGAAGCCAGACAAGTATGCAAGCATTGGTGGATGAAAGAAGCATTGGATAGATTAATTAATAGGCTTCTCGAAGGAGAGCTTGAAGAGGAGGAGGCAAGACCTTCCAGCTAATTTCTTTTCTTTTTTTTTTTAATCTAGCTTTTTCTCTTGTATAAAGAAGACTTCAGTAAATCATAATTAAGTCCAAAAAATCTCCAAAGTAAGATGGTTATTGGACATAATGTCCAATTCAAGAAAGTTTTCTTTCTTTTTCCTTTTTTTTTTACCCCGTTAAGGATGCATGTTAGTATACAGAAGTATTTTAATTAATTTCCGAATTTCAATCCAATCAGTTAACCTTGATATTTTTTAATATAATTAGAGAATAAAATATACCAGTACAAATGGCACACACCTATGAATGTACAAATTTTTTTTTAAAAAATGATAAACATTTAAAATTTAAAATGTATAAAAAATTGAACGTGTTGAGAAGTTGTTTATTAGATAGATATGAAAAAAGTTATGAGTTCAATTAAGAAAATATATTAATTTTGATATTACACGAAAAGTAATTGGTCTTATGTTTTATATATAGTTAGACTACATGTACAAATGGCACATATCTATTTGTGTGCAAATTTAAAAAAAAATAAAATGGATAAGCATTTAAAATAGATAAAAAAATTGGAAGTGTTGGGCAGTTATTTATTGGATAACTATGAGAAGTTATAAGGACAATTAAAGAAATGTATTAATTTTGATATTACACAAAAAGTAGTTGGTCTCATGCTTTATATATATAGTTAAATTAGATTAGATGTTGATTTGAAGTTAATCAATGAAACTCAGCAGGCAAAATGGAAAGCATACAAATTTAGACTATATTCTAATATTTCAGAACCTTCGAAGAAATCGAGATAACGAACCAAACAAATTTTGATTTTTTCCATCATGTATTCATGAATCATGAGGTCTTCAGTACTTTACTCTCTTTCTGTCTTGCGCTAAAATTTATCATGCTTTCCAAGATAGCAACGCCTGCTTATTATTCTCTGAAATGAGGCCACTAATATCCTTGGTAACATGCAGCATTAGTTCTAATTAAGGGTCGCTTAATATTACACTGAAGTGTAACTCAATTGGTAGTACGTTCTTCTATGTAACTCAATTGTTAGAGATATATGATTGAATGTTGATCCTCTCAAGAGTTTGCTTAATATGTACCCAACCGAGGCAAGAAATTAAATATTCAGTTAATCCTTATTAATCCTGTTTCGGCTGCTAATAGTTTAGATCATCAAGAAGATTTGAACACTCAGCCTTCTTTGAATTCGAAAAATTTTGGATTCTTCATTGCCAATTATGAGAAGGAAAGATTCCAAGTACATGTTATTATCCTGGATAATTTCAGAAATCTCTTCTAAAGTTTAATTTAATATTATTTAATATCTCTAAACTTTAAATAATATTACTTACCTCCATTAATTCTATATTTCTTGTAATATTGTCAGTCCAATAGATTAAAAATTTGATTTAAAGTGAGTGAAACTACTTTTCTCCTAATTTTACTCTTAATATAAATTTTAATTGATTAAAGTGGTTTGAGAATGTCTAGATGAAAAGAAAAGCGGGGATATAAACATAACTATTAGCAAATAGCATTGGATTATAATTTTCATTTCCTTCACCAATTAATGCCGAAAAATATATTTCAATTTTTTTCAATTTACAACTTTGTAATTTTCAAAACATAATATGAATAATATGTTCTAATGTTTAAAAAAACACATACATGCACATTAATGTGCACATAAATATTATGATATAAATGACAAAAAATTATCAAGAAATTCATTTTATTTTTCCTTTTAGTATAGGAGTTTGTGATTTCAAACAAAATACCAATCATATTTATTATTATAATATAGAGTGGATTTTTACGTGTTGCAAATTTTGTGTAGATCGACACACACAAGCACCTTACATGCACGTATATTTTCATTAATAAATTTGTAAAAGAATTTATTCAAAAATATATTTTTATTTTTTTTGTTTTGAGTTTGCGATTTTTTGAAAAAATTCTTATAAAAATTATTTATTATATTATTTAGTATGTTTCCACTGTACTATAAATTTTTAGTCTAATCAATACACATAAACACATTAATGTGCGCACATATTTTCGTAAATTAGGTGATAAAAAATTATCAAAAAAAATAACAGTTTAATTTTTTTGGTTTAAAAGTTTGTGGTTCTGCAAATTAACTATTGATAATTTGTTCAATTTTAATATATGGTTAGTTTTTAGGTGTTCAAATTTGTATTTAAATAGACAGAGGCAAACAAATTAATGTGTACAAATATTTTTGTAAATAAATTGATACAAAAATTATTAAAAACCTAAAGAGTGCCAAATTATCAAAAATCTCTGGCGGGGGTTGTGAAATTATCCTTTTAGCAATATGGATAAAAAAACTAACTGTAAAATGTCATTTCACACATTTTATACTTACTTTGGGACTCACTGACAAGAGAAGGGAGTTAATTGATATTTTTAAAAGTTTAGAGGTACTAAGTAATATATTAGCTTAAATCTTAGAGAATGTTTATAAAATTATCCCTATTATCCTCTTTAGATCACAACTTAATTATTCGAGGGAATTTTAGTAGGATGCTATGGAAAACATTAAAGAACCATAATTTCGGGACTAAAATGCCAAGTAGTCTTCCTCTAGTCTTATGCATCATCCAATTTTGCATAGAAATTTCCAATAGAGAGTGCCATTATGGGCTAGTCTAAAAGTCAAGAATGCCGTTGGTTCATTTTGGACTAAAGGGACAATGAAAGCCTGCCACTAGTACTCTTATATGTGTATCTGCATAAGCAAGCAAGCAAGCACTTCCAAACACATGCAAGTGGTTATTTCTGCTACTTGCTAAATTCTACGCAGGCAAACAAGCACAACTTGCTCCATGCAACAGGATAAGAATATTGGCCTCTGTGAAGCTTTGGTAAAATAGCATAGATATAAAGTTCAGGTCGTTTTTGTACACTGGTTAGACTATCTATGATCCTTCTAAGAAATTTCCAGCAGCATCTGAACAAGCAAATGCAATTCAGTGTGAACTATGGAATCTGAGGCCCACAAAATATTTTAAACTCAGTTGTATTGTACAAACAAATTAAGTAGACTAGTCTAGAGATTTTAAAATAATTGGCACACAACTGATGTTAAACAAAGGAAAAGTGTTTACGAAACATTCACAACATGTGCGAACCGTCCAAATATTCAACTCTATACATGAAATAAAAATAGACTATGTGATGGATTTGATTTATAGATTGATTTACAGAATGAATTTAAAATGAATGAATTTGTATTGGATAAATTTGAAATGAAATGAAATTTGAGCGTATTTAAAATTCACTTATTTAATCCTTAAAATCTCACTTTTACTTATCCGTAAATTTTAAAATTTTAACTAAATTCACTCACTTATTTGAATAAATATATAATGAATTTGACTTAAAATCCAAAACCCCTCACTTCAAACGCAGTGATAGACTAATTAAAAGCCAACGCTTCTGTGTTTAAAGTTCTACATCATTACTAGGCAATGACTTGGAAATTTCTCATCAACATTTCTTAGTGGAAATTGAGTAGATTATCACAGTTACATCTCTATTTTAATAAAGTTTTTATTTACTTTTTCTTTTTTGTGCATACACTAAGATGCGGAACATTATTTTGCGGGACGGACCTGTTTCCTTTTTTCCTCACGAAGAAAGTGCTACGTATTTTCATGTAGAATGGCTTTGGTGCTTCTATTTTCAACTCTGTGTCTCTGTCGTTCTGTGCTAGACTTGATTTGCACTTCACGTGCAACATTTAGTATGTATTTGCCATTTGGTGGTTAGGGTAATTTCTTTGTTTTTTCCTTAATTTCTTGGGAGCTCAAAATGTATTGAATAAACAAAAAAGATATAAGACATGCACCCAGTTTACCTGGATCACAAGCTCTACCTAATTGTATGATGTATATCAAAATTTATACGTTTAATAAGAATACAATTAGGCCTCGTTTGGTTGGTAGGAAAATAAAGTTATCCAAGATTCTAATTACCTAGGAATGTTATTCCATTATGAAAACATATTTCTTTATCATATCTCGATACTTTCAGGAATTTTGACAGGTGAATTGTATGGATTCTTTTTCCAATGTTTGGTTCAAAATAGCATACTACAAAATGTATGTTGAAGTTTTACTAGATTACCAACAATATCCCTATAAACATAATATGTGGATAAAAAACTTATGAAACAATTTTGCATTATAATACAAATAAAAATTAGATTAAATAATAAATATTTTATTTTTGTTTTTTTTTGCTTATGTTTTAAAAGATAATTTATATTTTTCATTAAAGCACAAGTAATCAATACTTTTTAATACATCTAATTTTTGCAAACTATATATATATAAAAACAAAATCATGGCAACACGTATAAAATATAAAATATATTTGACACATTTTTATGACCAGGTTTTAAAAAATGGTATGCTATCATAGTAAATTTTGTACAAAAAAGAAATAATACGGTAAGAAATTAGATCAAAGACAAAGTATCAAAAAAAATAATCAAATAATATATTTTATCTGAATTAGAAGTAATCCCTAGCCTATAATAAAATTAATCAAATTCAAGACAAAAGACTAGCAAGTTTTAAACATAACCAAACAATGTAATCTAATAGATTTGAGAATCGAAATTAATAGTCCTCCAAAACTTGCTTAAAAAAATGTTCTTTTTGACAATCTTCGACAGTGAAAAAATAATCCAATAAATTTAAATCACGGACACGTATCATTCCAACCTTATTTTGTTCAGAAATTGATAACCCTTTCAAATTTTGAAGTTTTCTATGAAGCTTGTGATTATTATCACTTCTATGTTGTTCTGGACCTACAACAATTTTTGCGAATTTGGTCATTTGCTCGCTATTTTCTTTCATGTGAGCATTTAGTAATCAGTCATACACTCTAAGCTCAAAACCAAACTATCAACACTCCTCCTCCTTTTGTGATGCATTTTCTTTGAACTTTCTTCACCGTGAGAATTACCTGTTGGTTTTTGGATATCTTGAGGCTGAACATTATCTGTTCCATCAAATTCTTCAACCTCCTCATTTATGTTATCTTTCCTATTTATTTCTTCTAACATATCGGCGGATACTTCAACATTCTTTAGCTGGAATGTTATATAAGAACGAATGACTCAAAGGTCCTTTGACTTTTTTTTAATAATCACTATTGGTCCCTAACCTTTACTTCAAGATGACGTGGGTCTTGAACTTTTTTATTGGCCGTCTAATTTCGTCCTTATATAGCATTCCACCCAATTTTTTTTTTTTTTTTTTTTAAAAAAAAAAAAACTACCCATTGACTAGTTTTAGAAGGGTATTTTGAACATTTTTACTGATTGACCACTAACACTTGTCTTATTTCTATTAGGGCTTAGCTCCACTTTGTACCCCTAACTTGTACCGAATTCTCATTTCGCACCCTATTTTGAATACTTTGTATCTCGAACTGTCTAAATCTTCCCATTTAAGTCCTAAAATGTGATTTTGTTAAAAAATTATGCGTGTGTAACACTTTCCGTTAAGTACAAGTGACCGAATAATAAAAATGCCTAACTCCACTTTGCACTCCAATTTCTACCGAATTCTCAATTTGCACCCTAAACTTTTTTTGAGACAGTTTACACCCCAAAATTGACTAAATCTCCCACTTATGTCCAAAATATGATTCCGTCAAAAATAATAACGGTTGTCGGGTATGTGTACAAAACTCCCCGTTAAGTGGACCATAAAAACTCAAAAAAGGAACAAAATAAAAAATTAAGAAAAAATTAATAAAAGGAAAAAAATTGTGAATAGGAAAAAAAAAAAAAGTTGAATAAAATATTCAGAATAAACTTTAAAAGAAATGGGTAGTTTAATTTAGAAAAAAGAGCACGATGACTGGTTGGGGAAGAAATGATTTTTTTTTATTTTTTAATTTCACCCCAAATTTTAGTTTAATTTTATTTATTTCCAAAATAATTCAATATAACTCAATTAGAATTTATAATGGGTAGTTTAGGAAGAAGGAATGAGTGTTGAGAGGGAAATGAGTGAACAAGAATAAATGAGGAGACTATTTTTTAACCCAAAATTTTGGTCAAAGAAGGGAAAATTTCCCACCACTAAATTTCTAGCACCTTTAATGATTTCTGGTCACTTGCAATTAACAGAGATTGTTGCACATGCGTCCTACAACTGTATATTTTTTGACAGAATCATATTTTGGACTTAAGTGGGAAGATTTAGATAGTTCAGGGTGTAAAGTGTCCCAAAAAAGTTTAGGGTACAAAGTGAGAATCCAGTACAAGTTGGGGTGCAAAGTGGAGTTAGACCTTTCTTATGGTCACTTGCACTAACCAGAGAGTGTTGCACATGCAGTCTACCACTATTAAATTTTTGACAGAATTACATTTTGACACTTAATTGAGAAGATTTAAACAATTTGGAGTGTAAACTGTCCAAAAAAAATTAGGATACAAAGAATCTAGTACATATTAAGCAGTGTAAAGTGGAGTTAAGCCTTTTGATTAAACAAGTTGAAAATAGGGTAAAAACATACCAAAGAAATCAGGGCAAAACTTTGCCTGTTAGACTATTACCTAGAATTTTACGCTATTTTTAACTTATTTAAATCGAATTAAGACAAGTGTTAATTGGTTAATCACTTGAAGTGGCCAAAATGCCCTCATTGGCACTGGTTAATAGGCGTGATTTTGTTAATGGCAACACCGTCCACAGACCAAATTGACCAGATAAAAAAAGTTTATGGACCATATTCTCCCAAATTAAAGTTAAGAGACTACTATATGAATAAAAAAAGTTGAAGGACCACTGAGTCATTTGTTGTAATTTAAAGCTTTAATTTGGGGGGATAATTTTAGAAACTTTCCTTGAACTTTATGTTAATATCACTTAGCACCCTTCAACTTTTGAACATCTCAGTTACTTTCCCTCTCTTGTTAGTGGGGCGACTTTAATAAAATAACAAAAGGATTGTTTCAAAAACCTCTCTATGTTTTTTGATAATTTAATTTTGCATCTTTTAGTCTTCTAATTTAATAATTTTTTGGTCATTTTATTGTGAAAATGTGTGCACACAAAGTTAATGTGCTTATATATGTGTATTTGAAATTCTTTTAATACGTAGGAAAACACGATATATTATAAAGTAATTGTGATTGAGTATATACAAAAAAAATTAAAAAATATATTTTTTGTCAACTTATTTATGAATCTGTAAGCACATGTTAATATATAATTATGCCAGCCGGTTTAAATAAGAAAAATTAGAACACTTAAAAATGCACCATTTATTATGATAAAAATGTGTGTTTTTAATTTTGTTTAGAAAATCACAAACCCATAAATTTGAAATTTTAAAATATATTATTTTACTAAAAAAAATTTTGTAAACTTATTTATGAAAATGTGAGCACATGTTAATTTCCCTGTTGTGCCTAATTGACGAAAAATTTGAAATGTACATAAACACATTTTTGTCCTATAGTAAAATAAATGTAATTAGTATTTTTTTGGGAATCACAAACTCATAAACTCAAAAGTAAAATGTATTTTTTTCAATATAAACTGGTGAGTAACTAGAAAAGATTACCTCGTATACTTGATAACTCTAGTAAACTGGATAAGTAATTGAAGATTTTTGTTAATTTCTTTCATATGTATTTGTATTCTCGTTTTTGAATTAATTATGATAATTTTGTGTTAAATTTTTAGTTTAATTAAGTGCTTAATGGTGTTAATATTATGCAGGTTAAAAATTAAATGTTAGAAGCTGGAAGGAACAAAGCTCAAGGGACCAAATTGCAAGATGAAATGAAGATTGCTGGCAGGAGAATTGAGATCGTGGTCTCGACTATTCCAGACCGCGATCTCGACTCGGGAATTAGTTCTACTATTTTAGAGTTGAGATCGCGGTCTCAAATGTTCCAAACCACGATCTCAACTCGCTGAATGCTAAATTGTAAGGGCAATTTTGTAAACTTCCAGCTAGAAAACCCCTAATTTTGCCTTGTGTAATGTTGCACTATTTAAGCTAAGTAGAATTAATTTTAGAAGGAGAGTAGTAGGGAGCGAGTAGATAGTTTTAGAGTAAAATAGTATTTAGTTAGTTCTAGATAGATTCGGATAGCTTGAACTACAAGTTACTTTTTCCTAATAGAAATTTCTCTTTACTTTCATGTTAGATCTTCTTTAAATTTCTTGTCAAGTTTGAATTTTTATTAGATAATCGTAGTGGGTTTTTTGTAAGTTTCGCATAGATATAATTTTTAATTTCTTTCTTGTCCAATTTAGTTAAAATTTCTTTACTTTCAAATTAGGGTTTTTAGGAAAATTAGGGTTCTTATCAATTTCTTGCTTTCTATTTAAGAATTTTCAATTTCTAGCTTTAATTTCTAGCAAATTCTTAGTGGGCTTTCTTAATTCCAATTGAAAAATCCAAAAATATTTAAATTTCTAGTTTAAATCTTTCTAATTTATAATTTAGAAATGAATGCTTTTAATTTTCAAAATTTCTCTTTTGTAGTCTTTTTAGTTGAGTGATTCACTTGTTTTTAAATTTTAGTCTTAATTATATTAAATTAGGTTAGACTTTAAATTATAGTAGTTTTCATTAGAATAGTTCTATCATCTACCAATTGATTTAGCTTAACTACACAAGAACCCTTGAACCTTGGTAATTGCAATCGACAATCCTTGTGGGAACGATCCCTACTTCCCCTTGCTACTAGTTGACAACCGTATATTTGCGGGATGCCATCTAGTTAGTATTAGGATTTAGGTGTTTCATTGAATTATAACTAGATGTGTTAAAGAGAGGCATCAAGTTTTTGGCGCCGTTGTCGGGGATTGTCTTCGGTTTTTGGCAATATCAAGCGCTTTATGGGTCGTGTAGATTAAGCACTTTAGATTAGTTTAATTTAGTTTTTAATTTGTTGATTTTTATGTTTGATTTGGTGGTCTTGTGGAATTGACTTGGAATTTTAATTGACTATTTGCCTTGGTTGTGGAGTGCATGGTAAGAGGTGCTCAAGAGCCATTTATTTGCTTTGATTAGGAAAGGGAGAAAGAGCTAAGACAAATTCAAAGGTTGAGAAGGGTACAACAAGTAGAGCAAGAAAGGATAGAAATGGCACATGCTAATGCTCATCAAGGGAATGTGAACATGGAGAACGAAGAAAAAGAGATAGGTGGAAATAATTGAATGGGTGGCTATAGGAATGGAAATGGCATGAATGGGATTGGAAGGCCATTAAGGGAGTATGCTTTACCTAATTTTGATGGGGCAAACTCAAGCATTGCACGGATGCCCGTGCAAGCCAACAATTTTGAAATCAAGCCCGCCTTAATCCAAATGCTCCAAGCCCATGCCATGTTCGGAGGTGGACCAAATGAGGATCCCTATACACACCTCATGAATTTTGAAGAAGCATTGGACACGTTCAAGTTTAATGGAGTATACCCGAATTGTGTTCGGATGAGGGTGTTTCCTTTTTCTCTTCGTGATAGGGCGAAGTCGTGGTTGCAATCCCATGCCCAAGGAACATTCACCACTTGGAACAAACTTGCTCAAGAGTTCTTGGCGAAGTACTTTCCTCCCGCAAGAACCGCTATTCGAATTAAGGAATGAGATTACATCGTTCAAACAAGATGTTGGTGAAAGCCTGGGGGAAGCTTGGGAAAGATTCAAAGAGTTGCGAAGAAAATGCCCACATCATGCCATTCCTTTGTGGCTTCAAGTTAAAACTTTTTATAATGGTTTACTTCAAGAGACAAAATCTATCGTAGATGCCTCCGCCGACGGTTCTATCTCATATAAGACCCCGGAAGAAGTTCAAGAGTTTTTAAATAGGATGGCATACAACCACTACCATCATGGACGGATAACTCCACCGGTGGTTCGACATCAAGCTAATCAAGCCAATACAAGTAGTGGAGTGTTGAATCTAAACATGCAAGATGCCCTTTTGGCTCAACAAAGCATGTTCATGAATGTGATGAATAACATGGCAAAAGCATTGGAGAAACTAAGGAAACCTAGTAGTGTAAATGCTATGACTTCTTCTCCAACTCAACCAAGCATGACATGTGATTTTTGTGGAGGCGGCCATGCCAATGAGAGAATTGTGAGATGCCATATGGAGCTAATGATCAAATTAATTATGTGGCTAATCAATCTTCATTTCCAAGGAACCAATCCGGAGCTTATGGGGACACTTACAATCCTTCTTGGAGGAATCACCCAAATTTTTCATGGAGTAACACCAACAACCAATCCAATCCTCCTTACCAACCAAATCTCCCATCTCAAAATGTCCAACACACTCAAGCCCCGAATTTCTCATCTAGATCGTATCAACCGCCACATCAAAGAAATGTCCAACCCAACTCATATCAAAATTTCCCCAATCCTTCGTTTCAAAACCAACAACAAAGACCTCCTTTCCATTATGCAAATTCTTCTCAACCTATGTACCATGATCAATATGGTCCTAGAGATAATTTGGGTGAAGAAGGTTGGAGAAGAGAAGCCGAGTATTTGAGAAGAGAATTGGATAGGAAAGCGGAAGAGCATAAAAGAGATTATGAGAATTTGAAAGCTTCGACAAGGAATTTGGAGATTCTATAGAATTGGGGCAATGGGCAAGGTTGAATAATGACAAACCTATTGGGGCATTTCCGAGTGATACTATTCCAAACCCCAAGGAGCAATGCAATGCCACAACCTTAAGGAATGTAAAAGAATTGGTTGAATCTAAGGAGAAGAAAAAGGTGGAGGAAGGAAGCAAAGAGCAAAAGTCCAAAGTAGTTGAAAATGAAAGGGAAGTGGTTGATAATGAAACCAAGAAGCAACAAAAGAATGAGATCAAGTTATCCAACAAGAAGCATGTGGAGGAATCTTTGAAGATAGATCCATCAATAAAAGTGTCATACCCTCAAAGACTCATTGATCCAAGAAATGAGGAAAAAGAGAAACAATTCACCAATTTCTTGGATATGTTGAAAAAGATTAATGTCAACATTCATTTGACTGATGTCCTCACCAAGATGCCCAACTATACTCGTTTCATGAAGAATTTTTTGGCAAGGAAGCGAAAGTGGGATGATGATGAGAAAGTATGCCTTGATGCCAACACAATGTAGTGCCATTGTTCAAACGTGGTTGCCCTCTAAACTCAAGGATCCCGGTAGTTTCATGATACCAGTGAATGTTGGAGGAAAAACGTGGCATCTATCACTTTGTTATTTGGGGGCAAGCATAAATATCATGCCAAAGGCCATCTATGACAAGTTAGGGATCAACAATGTCAAGCCAACTAATATCACACTCCAATTGGCAGATTTATCTGAGAGGAAACCATATGGCTTGTTGGAAGATGTGCTTGTACAAGTTGAAAATTGGTATTTCCCGTTGATTTCCTTGTGCTAGATACGGGTGAACAAAGTGAGATTCTATTGATTTTAGGGAGGCCTTTCTTGTCGACCACTCATGCATTAATTGATGTGCACAAAGGGAAGTTGATCTCACGAGTTGAAAATGAATCAATTGATAATATGCCCATTGTTGAAGAGAAATGTGCTAACCAATCTCTTAATTCTATCCTTGCTAGGTCAAATAAATAGCAAAATGAAGTGAACATGCAAATCAATTCGCTCAAGCAAGTGTTGGAAATAAAGGAAAATCTGATAAATGAATTGAAAGAAAAATCACCCGACAAGGGATGTGTGTTGACAAAAGATGAAGAGAGTTTTGCAACGAAAAGCAAAATAGTGATGTCAAGAAATTGAGAAGGCACAAGAAGAAAAGAAAATAGTTTAAGAAACAATTGGATATGTTAATTAGTGCACTAGCAATGGCTAAGGCTAGCAAGAAAGGACTTGTGCATGAAAAACCCGAAAATCAAGCTTTAATCATGAAGAAAAAGGGGATCAAACTTTTTCTGTGGAAACCAAAAGGGAAAGGAATATCAATCATCCTCAATTACTTGGAATTAGGGTCATGCCATAGTCAAGCTAGTGAATATAAAAGAGTGCTTCTTGGGAGGCAACCCAAGTTTTTAATTTAGTTTTTATTGTTTTCTTTTGGTGTGATTTTTAATTGTCTGGATTTTGAGTAAATTGGTTTGAATTAGGTTAGAATTAAAACAAATATATATTTATTTTGATTTTTTAGTTGAATAAATGGTGCTAAAGAATGATTGAAAATTGTCATCCTAACTTGTGAATTTTCGTTTGTAGGTTACCCTTGTAAATGGAGAAAAGTGGTCAAGAGTGAAGCAATTTCGGCTAAGTGTAAAAATTCACTTTACAGAAATTGAGCTTGAGACCGCGATCTCAAATAGAAATTGAGCTTGAGACCGCGATCTCAAAGATTTGAGATCGCGGTCTCAACCTCAAACTTCTGGAGGGCAGAAGCATCATTTGGTCGAGACCGCGATCTCAATTTTGAGACCGTGGTCTCAACTCTAAACTTCTGTAAAGGCTTATTTTTGCACCGAGTTAAGATTGAGGTCTCAAAACTCAAACAGCGATCTCAACATCAGGCCAGATCTGTGGTCTCAAAACTAAGACCACGGTCTCGACTGCCAGAAAGTTTTAAAAAGATCAAATTCTTCTTTTCTTCTCACAAACTCTCCCTATTCCTCTTTCCTCTTCACGAAAGCCCTAACCCCAAATTCTCCAATTCTTCTCTCATCCTCACCAAAAATCACCAAAAACTCTACATCCACCACTAATTTCACTTTGTTTTTCTATAGGAACATCAAAGCAACCTTCTTTTTGAAGATTTGTGGAAGAAATTTGGCTTCAAGGGGGGATTGACACAAAGGCAATTCTTGGAAAAATTTCAAATCCAAAAAGAACGGGTAATATCTTTCCTTGAATTATTAGTTGTAATTAGCAATTTTTGAAGACAATTGTGGAATTTGATGGATTAAATTGTGAAAAAAATTGTGGTATTGAATTATTGAATTGTGGACAAGTAATTGGTGCTAATTTGTGATAGAATTTTGAATTGTCCAATTGTTGAAATTCTTGGTTTGATTTGTGATTGAGTGGAATTGAAATTTTCGAATAATCTTTGGGAATTTGGATTGTGATTTGTGGTGTTGAATTTTGCTTGAAAGTTGGATTTTTTGAATTGGTGATTGAATTCTTTTTAGAAGCTATGTATGACAAGAAGGGTATATGGCAGTGCTGAGAGAATGGTGAGAATGAGAGAGAGAGGGACTGGTTCTAGAAAAAGAAAATCCAGAGAGGGGACAGGCGGAGAAGGGGGATCGAAACAACCATTTCAGGGTGGTAATCAAATTGAATCTCAATTCTCGTGTGATAGGGCTCAAAAATTATTCAAGAGTAACGAGAAGCATGAGGTAATTAGAGAGAGGAACTTTGACCTAACCATGCATTAGGGAGTATATGAAGATTCTAGGAGAGTGATAGAAGAACAAATTAGATCAAGGCATTGGGAGGGTTTTAACGCTCAAGTTGACCCCGGTGCTACCCAGTTAGTCAAAGAATTTCATTGTAATTTATTTGAGTTAGAAGATGGCAAGGTGCGCATACGGGGGGTTTTGATAGATTTTGGTGCTGATATGATTAATGCGTATTGCAACATACCCCCTGTACCTTCTAGTCAATATTTGGTATTTTTGAACAATTAAAATAAGGATATGGACATGCAATCGAAGATGCCATTTGTGATAGGAGGGTTGAGTGGATTAAGAGTACTTCATCTACCATGGAATTAAAATTTCTTTATCAAGGACTCTCATTAGTGGCTAAGTTATGGTTTTATTTCATTAGTAGCCGCATTTGGGGGTCCAATGCAGTGAGCTTTATCCAGAGGGACAAGGTATACTTAGTCTATGCTATCATGACTGGGATCCCAGTGAATATTGGTCACCTAATTAGACAGGAGTTTTTAGAGAGTGATAGGTCCAGACGACCCATATTTTATGCCACTAGTCTAATTCACCTTCTTTGCACCATAGTGGGTTGCCCAATTGGTCCTTTGGAGTCCTTAACACATCCTAGAGGAAGGATCAATCGGGAATATGTCTATAGGATGGTGAGAGAATATAAGAAGCACCACCAAGAGGAGCACCCTGCCTAACCACAGCCACAGCCTCAGCCTCCACCACCTCAGAGAACTTTAATGATTTCGATACCTGCAGGTGTAGTATTCACATCATGCTCTGGTAAGTGAAGAAGAAAGGAACGATCTACAGAGGTACTGGTCGTACAGTCAAATGGTGATGCACAACAACTGGACCGTTATTGGAGAAGCTTTAAGGGTTACTTCATTAGGCACTTGGGTCTAGCCACCATCACCTCCGACATGGCACTTTGGTCCACCTCGTGGACAGTACTACACACCACCGGCGGCTACCACACATCATGAGGGATCTAGCCACGCAGGTGCAACTGGAGGGGACATGGATGATGATCATGGGGAGGCCCCACCTAGTGATGCTGAAGAAGGTCAAGATGAGATGGAATGAAGAAAAGAAGCCACTATTTGTTTGTGCATGAAAGAAGACTAACCTTGATCATTGTACTAATTTGATGGATGATGATGATTTCACCTATTTTCATTGGACACCATAGCTTTTGATTACTTTAGATTATGTTTGTTTATTTTCAGTTTTTGGAATTGAAGTATTTCAGTTTTTCTTTCTTTTAAGTAGTTTGTCTAATGGCCAAGACTTAAACTGATGCCAAGTGGTACATTTTGATGCTTCATGGATGATATTTCTTTTGGATTATTAAACTGACACTTGGTGAAGTTTGGTTATTGCCTAACAAGAGTAATATCGCTAAGGGCCCTAAGCTGATGTCATCTTTGCATTAGTTGATGAGTTGAATGGAATATTGATTTTGTTTGAAGCTTACTTGGTGAGATGCATGGCATGGCTGCTCTTAACATTTTTACTCAATTTTAATTCTAGGCTTAAAAGTAGGACATAGTTTAAGTAGTTTTCGTTAGTTTTGGGTTTGTCTTGATGTTTAATTTTGGGTGAGTGGAATGATGATTTATTCATCAACTTGAATAAAAGAGACAAGTTTGGGGGTGTTTATCTTTTTGTGTTGGAAATGGTCATTTTATACATTTTGTTGCCACTTGATGATTAATGGATGGAAAGTTGATCAATTAGGTACTCAATGATGATAAATTTTTATGTTCAATGCTTTGTGATTGAAGTATGTGATGATTGATCCATTTCAAGAATTTTTGTGTGAGTGAGTAGTTCATTTGCAATATAAAGAATTCATAAACTTAGCATTGCTATTTTTCAAAAAGAAGTGATGAAAATTTTCAAATCATTTATATTATGTGGTTGATGAACTATCTTTTGGAAAGAAATGAGTTAAATGAAGTAGAAGAAATTGTGGGACATTTCGTGTGTTTGCATAGGGAATATTCTTCTAACTTGTGAATAATTGATATTCGAGACTAATTTTTGGTACATTTCACTCCTTTTTCTTGGCTTAGGGCCAAAAAAAATTAGGAATAAGGCGAGTACGGGATTCTGACATGTACCCATGTTATTTCTCTAAAATAAGCCATTAGAGGAGTAATAAGGCGAGTACGGGACTCCGACATGTACCAATGTTGTTTCTCCGAATTAAGCCATTAGGATTGCGTTTTTCGTATACCTATAAGTTGTGGAGTAAATGTTTGTAATACTTATCATTAATCTCATATTACTTAAAAATTCCTTATTAGAGGTTTATTCCCGAAATGTCTGACAATTGCATTTAAGTTGATTCCTCATTGAACTTCTATTTTCATAATGCTTAGTTGAGAGAGCTGATTAACCTTATAATATTTGTGATTTGAGAAGTAATGATGTTTCAAATGAAAAGAACTAAAACTTTTGGTAACTCTTTTCGAGAATGGTAATACTTGGTAATGTGAAATCTTGTGTAGTGAATTAATGTGTGCTTCTTTGTAAAATGAAATTTCAATTTTGGATTGATTTACTCATATTTTTCACATATCACGTAGTGTTGAACATTTTTTTTGAGAGATCGCTTAATTGTTCTAAGTACATCCATGATTCATCAAGTGTCACGTCAACTTTGCAGGTGTTTAAATGTTTGAATGTTAGTAGGTTTCATTTATTGTTAATCTTTGTTTTGCTCGGGACTAGCAAAATGCTAAGTTTGGGGGTGTGATAACTCTAGTAAACTAGAGTTATTTTTCTCTAAATTATAGCATGATTTGGATAGTTTAAATTTTGAAATTAGATAAGTAATTGAAGATTTTAGTTAATTTCTTTCATATGTATTTGTATTCTCGTTTTTGAATTAATTATGATAATTTTGTGTTAAATTTTTAGTTTAATTAAGTGTTTAATGGTGTTAATATTATGCAGGTTAAAAATTAAAGGTTAGAAGCTGGAAGGAACAAAGCTCAAGGGACCAAATTGCAAAATGGATGAAATGAAGATTTCTTGAAAAAGAGTCGAGATCGCGGACTCGAGAATTAGTTCTACTATTTTAGAGTGAAGATCACGGTCTCAAATGTTCTAGACCGCGATCTCAACTCGTTGAATGCTAAATTGTAAGGGCAATTTTGTAAACTTATAGCCAGAAAACCCCTAATTTTGTCTTGTGTAATGCTGCACTATTTAAGCTAAGTAGAATTAGTTTTAGAAGGAGAGTAGTATAGAGACAGAGTAGATAGTTTTTGAGTAAAATAGTTTTAGTTAATTCTAGATGGTATATTCTATTAGGATAGCTTGAATTACAAGTTACTTTTTCCTAATAGAAATTTCTCTTTACTTTCATCTTAGATATTCTTTAAATGTCTTGTCAAGTTTAAATTTTTATTAGATAATTGTAGTGATTTTTTCGTAAGCTTTGTGTAGACATAATTTTTAATTACTTTCTTGTCCAATTTAGTAAAAATTTCTTTACTTTCAAATTAGGATTTTTAGAAAAATTAGGGTTCTTATCAATTTCTTGCTTTCTATTTAAGAATTTTCAATTTCTAGCTTTAATTTCTAGTAAATTCTTAGTGGGCTTTCTTAATTCTAATTGAAAAATCCAAAAATATTTAAATTTCTAGTTTAAATCTTTCTAATTTATAATTTAGAAATGAATGCTTTTAATTTTCAAAATTTCTCTTTTGTAGTCTTTTTAGTGTAGTGATTCACTTGTTTTTAAATTTTAGTCTTAATTAGATTAAATTATATTAGAATTTAAATTATAGTTTTCATTAGAATAGTATCTATTGATTTATCATCTACCAATTGATTTTGCTTAACTACACAAGTACCCTTAAATCTTGGTAATTGCAATCGACAATTCTTGTGAGAACGATCCCTATTTCCCCTTGCTGCTAGTTGACAATCGTATACTTGCGGGATGCCATCTAGTTAGTATTAGGATTTAGGTGTTTCATTGAATTATAACTAGATGTGTTAAAGAGAGACATCAATGCCCAGGTGTTTTTAAGTAATTGCATCCAATGTTATTTGCTAAAATTTCATTTAAATTCCTCAAATTTTCTTTTTCTTTTTTCAACTAATAAAAAATACTGCTATGGGTAGTAAAGGAATCAAAATTGCTTCTCTCTCCACTTAAATTATATTTTAATCAATTGGGCTAAAATTGTTACAGTAAATATAAGGTTAGGAGAGGTTTGTGATATTTTTAAAAATTTAAGAGTGATAAAATAATATTAGTTTAAAACTTAGGAGATGTTTATGAAATTATCATAGCATTTGGTTCAGAAAAGACTAGGACCTATCTAGCTAAGTTCCTTCCAACTCATGTAGTATAAACTTTTAAACCATTATTTCAAAGGGTAAATCACCTTATACCATCATGTGGTTTATAAGACATACGTTTATAGCCCCCATGTATTTTAGAAATATATTCTAAACCCCCATGTGGTCTGGATGAAATGGTAAAATAGATGGAAAGTATCCAAACTAATGGTTTTTGTTGAAATTACATTCTTTTCCGATATTTAAATTAGGGTAAATTATTGTAAATCCCCACGTGGTATGACTCTCAAACTCATAACTCCCATATATTTGGAAAATATATCCTAACCCCCCCCCTGTGGTTTGAACTCAATGATAAAACTTATAAAAAAAAAAAAAAATCTTCCAAAGTCATAATTTTGAAAATATATTTTTACCTTATATATAATTTAATATCAAATCTTTCAGATAATTCATTGCTCCCTATTTTTAGAAATTTTAACTTTCAATTCGTATGACGAAAAAATGAAGAAAATGATATTAGTTTATTATTACGAATTAAAGATCTATAAATTACTGCTTGAAAAAAAAAATCACGAAAAATACCTTATGCACCCTTATAGTTGTGCTTTTTGGTAGTAAATGATGGATAAGTGTAGCAAATATGAGAATAAGTTTATGTAAGTAACGATATGGGTAGGTTGGGTATACAAAATTTATTTTTTTGGAAGGGAAAACAAATTTTCAGGCAACAAATTGCAATAGATGCGCGTGTGTAAGTAAATATGATTAGTTTGGATGATTTATATTTATTTTACCATTTAGTCCATACCACATGGAGATTTATAATATATTTAGAAAAACATATGGGGGTTATGGGTTTGAAATTCATACCACATGGGAGTTTACGGTAATTTATCATAAACTTTTTGCAAAAATTATGTTTTTCATTAAACACTCGATTTGGAGCACGTGCCTTTAAAACACCATTAATTTAGAAGATTTCCATCACTTTACCTTTTAAAACAAATCATATAGAAGTTTAAGGTATATTTCCAAAATATTATATGGGGATTACGAGTCAAAAGTTAATACTATATGGGTTTATAGTAATTTACCCTTATTTCAAATGGTCGTTTCATTATTCAAAATGTCAAGAATGATTCCATATGATATCTCAAACAACGTTTTAAATAAGGTTTCAAATAATATGAAAAAATAATGTCCAAACAAATCCAACCTTTATTATATTGTGGGATAATAACTAAATTTCCGAGAACGGAAATGGTGAACAATATACTTGAAATTTTTTGCATAAAGTAGAGCATAAAACTCAAAAAAAAAAAATATATATATATATATATATATATATATATATATATTGTTAAGTTCAATTTTATATTCAAAAAACATAAACAGAGTTGGACGGAATTTCTGTCCCAATTGACGGGATTCGCTTCAAATGTTCCCATTGGGTCAGATACATCATATATTTAAAAGACTAAAGCCTAACTCCACTTTGTACTTCTAAATTTGTACATAATTTTCACTTGCACCTTATACTTGTCCACATTTTCAAATACTTTGCACCCTGAACTATTTTATTCTTCCCAATTCATTCTAAAATCTAATTCTGTCAATAAAATTAACAATTTTTGAGAGTATAAACAATACACGTTGTTAATGGACAATTTAAACTTAACGACGCATGTTATTCACATGCTCTAAAATCGTTAGTTTTATTGACGGAATTAGATTTTGAACTGAAGTTAGAAGAATTAGACAATTCGGAGTGTAAAATATCCAAAATAAAAATAAAGTATACAAAATAAAAATCGTGTACAAGTATAGAAGCGCAAAATGGAGTTAAGCCAAGACTAAATGTTTTGGGATTAAAATTGCATTTTTTTTCCTTATATCTTTTACATTTCAAACAAACAATAAAAAAGAAATGGAGCTTCAAATGCAACCTTATCTTTTATAGATTATATAGACACACAAAGAGTAGTAGTACTGCAGTACTATCATATACATTGTGATTTTTTAATTTGCAAACACAAATTATAATTCTAGTTAGAAAATTTTTTATTTTTATTTTTGAGTAAAAATTAAAAATAGAATTATACTTAAAATTTAAAAATAAGCATTTATATGAGTTTATAACTTATTCAAAGTTATCGAAGGTAATATTCCAATTTTCCAACATAAAAATACATAATTCTGCTGCAAGCTTTTTGTGTGCTGTGAGTCTGTGAATCTGACGTGTGTCTGTCTATATATAATCAATAAACTCTTCCATTATATATCTCATTCAATTTTTGTGCTAGCTAGAGGAACTGAAGATGGTTTTTCCGATTCCTCAAAAGGGAAGGTATTTACAGCGGTACAACGACCATGGTTGTCGTCTTGTTGTAGGGTATGTTTTACTTTTCTGATCCTTTAGAATAGTTATCTCTGTCAAACGTTCAAAAATCTTAAATAAAAATAAAAACCAACAAAAGAAATAGAAAAAATGAAGAAAACAATGGATTCTTGAATATTATGGAGACTAAACATTGAACAAATGTTTCTCCTATGTTCCCTTTTTGTTTTTTTTTTTTTCAAGTAAAAATGTTTCTAAAAGAAAGGAAAATTAAACTCGTAGGCATGCAAATATATGTAGTCTTGTCTCTCTTTGTACTCAATCATGACAAGCAATCCTTGACCACTCGATTCTTCAATCTTCAGATGTATCCCATATAGGTTTAAGGCTGAAGGAAATGAGAGGACACCTAATGAAGTAGAAGTCCTTATTATCAGTTCACCAAAAAATCAAGAAATGATGTAACAGGATAAGGTAATTAAAGTTATGGATCTTCTGTCTCAAATCTTGTTATATTCTCTGTTTCCCAAAACTTATTTTAATTTTTGTTACACTATTAAATGATTTATTAAGATTACTTCATTAAAATTACCTTATAAAATCTTGATAATTCAGTTAGTAATGATAGAGAATGAAACAAGATATGGGATAGAAAATCCTATAGTGGTAACTAATTACTAGAACAACTTCCCTTATTTGATCAATTTGTGATGCTTCAAATAAAAAATAACCTTGTAATGATGTGTTAAAAAAAAAAACTTGATTTTTAACAATGCAAATTAATTACTAGGGAGATAATCTTAACTTAACGAATGTATTGAACAAGCTGCATCTCGCGAAACACTTGAAGAAGCAGGAGTTCTTGGAAAAATTGAGGTAAGTTAATTAGATTATATTGTGAATATGCCATTTGTCACTTTGGCTAAAGTTTGGTTAATCTTTTTATCTCCCAGAAGATGTTAATATAGATGTGACTGCAGGATTTCTTGAATATTGTATTTCTTATGATAGAATGGTGTGTGTTACACAGCATGAATTAGGTAAATAGATATTCAAGAGCAAAAGCCAAGAAATCTACCATGAGGGTCACATGTTTCCTTTGCTTGTCACAGAACAACTTGATCTATGGCCTGAAAAGAATGTTCGAAAAAGAGTATGGGTAAGTTGCACATCTTTGCCTACCCTCACAGGCTTTGCATTTTGCCATTCTGTACATAAATTCATTAACATGGGGAAAAGAGAAATGCCATAATTAATTAACTAAATTTCCGAAGTTAATTAGAGCCCTGTAATTAAGTTTGTACTAGAATATGACCAATTTAATTAATTTTGCACGCAAAAAATAGAAGGTTGTACTATAAGATGATCACCAATTTAATTTTGTAATCATACATGCATTATGGGTTTGTTTTCAACAGCTTATTGGAAACTGTTTCACTATATAACTTTTTTTTAATTGAAAATTTAGTTTAAAGAGACTTTGTTGACAAAAGCTTTTTTTTGTTTTTGTTTTTTAATATTCAGAAAATTAATTAAAAGTTGTTTTCAAAAATAATTCTGCACATGTTGTGTATCTATACAAAGTAACTAATAAAAGTCATGGATATGTCACTGGTCTAGAAAAAGAAGGAAAGAAATCCAGCTGAGGAACTAAGATCAAGAAAGTCGTGATTCGATAAAATTTTGCTACGTAGAGTTGATTTGGCAAGTAGTTATATATGAATTTGTGACTTTATAAATGATTTTTTTTTATATATATATATACTTAAAATCTAAATATCCACTCTCAACTCTCATGTCTCAAGTCAGATAATCAAATGATCAGTGATGAGTTTTCCTGTGGGACTAATTTCATTTTGTACCTCTCAATTTATACAATTTTTACTTTACATTTTAAACTTTAGTTTTGGACACTTTGTATCCCGAATTCTCAAATTTGTCCTACTTTAGTCCATTTTTTAACGCCGCCTAAGAATTAACGGAATTTCTTTGTGTATACGACAAATTCAGTAGGATGTACAATAATATTTTTGTGTACAAAAATAAAGATTCTGTTAACTTTTTTAACGGTGTTAAAAAAGGGACTAAAATGGGGCAAATTTGAGAATTGGAAGTGTAAAGTATCCAAAACTAAAATTTAGAGTGTAAAATGAGAATTGAATATAAATTGAGGGGTGCAAAATGGAATTAGTCCTTTTTTGGGAAATGATTGACATGCATTAATATTGTATGCAGATGACTGTGGCTGAAGCTAGATGAAGTATGCAAGCAATGGTGGATGAAAGAAGCATTGGACAAATTAGTTGATAGGCTTCAGTCAGTGGATGTCCTTTCTACAATTCACTCTTCGGTGGAGCAAAGTTTTGCCCCAGCTATAGAAGCAAATCTTGAAGTGGAAGACGACGCTTAACCTAGCTAGTTCCTTTTCTAATAGTATATAATTTTCTATTGATTGTACATACATGGAAGACTTAAGTCCATGGATCTTCTAATTAACGATGTGTAAAATGCAAGTGATTTGTTTTTTGGATTTGAATGCAAGATATTTCTTGGCTTGCCTATCAATAACTGATATTTAACTATCAATATATAATATACACTTGAAGTATGAAGACTCTTTTAGAGAAATGTCACATTTCATTCTTAGTATAAATAAGTCTAAAAATCTAAGAGTAATTAATAAGTTTTATGGAGTGCTCTATTTATTGTCAATTGGTTTTGAGATAGAATGTCACATTTTTCAACATATTATCAGAGTTCATCGATATAGTGTCCAATTTTCTATTATCCATACTTGTCAACAAGCTCTCTCTAGTTTCAGGAAGTTAACCAATCCAAGTGACGAGTTCTCTAACCCCTTCCAATGGATTCACTCTAGTCTCGGGAAGTTAGCCAACCCAAGTTGCAAGTTGATAACTAATCTGTGTCACGTGTCAAAGGGAGTTATGTATAAATATCTCGGATTGCCTAGTCTAAAGATTTTAAATTAATTAATAAATTTTATGAGTCACTTTACTCATTGTTAATTAATTTTGAGATAAAAACTCATAATTTTTAACACTTAAGATGTCTTGATGATAAAAGGGGTTATCATGATGTTTATTAATCTGAATCATGGAATCCAATACTTAGTATTTTGGATCGAGTCAACCCCAATATATCAGCATTCAAAGGTTTTATGTAGCAGTAAATGTAGAGGGGAAATTCTGAAATACATCAGATCTATGGCACTATAGTATTATGTTTTCAATTCACTTTTTGGTTTAGAATGCAATACAATCATGTTACTTATTTGAGTGATATGTTTAATTTTGAACCAACAAATTTATGATATAATACTATTTAAATTCCTCAAGAATATATTTCTTGGTGTATATTTAATCTTTTCTCTGATATCAAATCATAGTTACTAGATTCGTGTTATTCTTTGATACGCTATACAGATATCGGTATGTTGTATGTACGTTACTAAAAATGTTTATACTGAGTCTAAGCTTAGTGGATACATCCTTTTGGTAGGTAATAAGTTTGATTATTTTAGTATGTACACTCCAATATAACACTTTTAAGAAAGTTAGAACCCATACAAATTTTTATAAACTTATTGACATTTGTTAGAATATTATTGTAATTAGTATCAACAATAAATATTAGTTTAATTAATTAATTCCATGTCAAATTGAATTACTATAAAGTAATTTGTAATTGATATTCTTGATCTTGATTTTGTTAATTTATGGGAGGGATAATTGATCCATGACAATTAGAATAATATTTTTTTGGAAAAAACAAAAAAATGTAATTTATATATACAAGTAAAAGTCAACTTCTAAAATACTTAATTTTAAAGTTATAAGTCGGTCAAATGATAATATTTAAATAAAAAGAACCAAATTAGTATTAAAGTTTATAAAACTACAAAAAAAAAAAATTAATTTAATTACTAAATCTTTCACGAATTAAATCTAAAAACTGTTTAGTGAATCGATAAAATTATCCTATTATTCCAAATTGCAAAGTATCATAAATCAAAATACATAAATTAGTATGTAATACTTAAAGTTACCTAGTGGATCTTGTAAGTATGCATCAAAACATCACCCTCTTGATCATCTGCATAGCAATTTCCCAGAAAGAGCACCATAAAGGTCCATTCAAAAGGGCAATTTGGAAATCAGTTAATTTTGGAATAAAGGAATAATCAAAGCCAGCCACTTGTGTGTGTACGCATCTGCATAATAAGCAAGCACTTACAACCAGATGAAAGTAGAGTTGTTTCTTGCTTCAGATGTACTTGCAAAATTCTACGCAAGACTGACAAATTAAAGTCGATCCATGCATGCAACAAGATAAGATTGATGTCTTTTAATCAGTAATAAAGCAATACTGTAAGTGCATTCATAAAGTTAGGTCTATAGAAATTAAGGCTGTTAAAGCATTTATAAAGTTAGGTCCATAGAAATTAAGGTTGTTAAAATAGACTAAGGATCCTTCTAGGAAATTCAATTGCCTCATCTGAAGAAAAAGTAAAGATACTAAAGCTTAAAAAGCCAAAATGTTTGTATGTTATAGTCCATAAAATCCAGTAACTAATGAAAGAGCATAGATACTTTTCTTTCAATGGTCACATTAAAAGGATTTCTATCAACAATGATTGATTCAAACGATAAATAAGTAAACAATTAAAATATCAAAAAATTTTAAATTTGACTTTCGTTATTTTTAATTTATATTTAGTAGGTGATTTATAAGTACTTAAACCATTTAAATATGTAATGGTGGCCTACCTTAGTTAGGTAAATGACAATGGAGACAAAAAAGAATAACTTGTCTTTCTTCTAAACTTTATTCTCCAAAAAAATAAATAAATAAATAAATGAAGGTTTTCTTGTTCGTGACAACAATGCTAGAAAATTCTTATATATTTTGACATTTACTAAGACGAAAAAGGTGTTTGGAAAAAAAAAATAAAAAAATCTAGGTGTAGTTGTTGAGGACTAATGCTACAGTCACGATCATTAGCATTCCTATTGATTGGGAAATCTGTGGACAACCAAATTAATATCCAAGCATTAAGCAGAATTTTCAATAAAATCGATGGCCTCAAAAGATGTTGTAATACTAAATCGTTCCCTATTTAATTTTTAATAATTGTATTGGAGTCAAATTTTTAGTAGTTTAATATTTTAGGCATCGATAGTTATTTGGTAATTATTGTCCAATTATATTTTTGTTAGCCAAGTTTAGGAATATATATATATGGGGTGTATGTTGAAATATTTTCCTGACAGAGTTTGATGAAGTTTTAATTAATTAAGAGTTTCAACAAAAATGGGTTCCGGCAGTTAGAATTTTAGCGAGGAAAAGAAAACGGCCGCTAAAACACATTTACGGCGACCAAAATCTCCCTTTATAGCCAAAAAAATAAAATGAAAAAGTATTAGCAGCCAAATAATGACCTTAATTTGTTGCCAATGTCATAGATAAAATCTTAACGCTAGCAGCCAAATAATGACCCTAATTTGTTGCCAATGTCAGCTAAAATCTTAACGCCAAAATTTTCTTTTCCTCCATTTAATTTGGCGACCATGAAATATATATGAAACCAAAATTTAGTCACTAAATGTAATACTTTTTAGTGACGAAAAAATGAAGTTAGTAAAAGACAAAAAATTTTAATTTTTATATTTTTAATGAGTACTTTCAGGGACCAAAGTAAAGTTACTAGCTACTGACAATTTTCCATAAAATATTTATTTAAGTTTTAGCAGTGGAATTTTCACTTGGTTGTCGTTAGATATACCTTGTAATACCTGAAAATTAGCCAATTCTACATATTGTTACAAAAAAAAGAGAAAAAAACCAATGGTTTCTGATACTATAGAGTAAAAGAAATTGAATTTAAGTAATTTTCCTTTCTTTTATTGAATGTTAATCATGAAAAGTTTATAACAATTAACATAAAATGTGAGTCTTAGTGCCATCAATACAGTCTTTTTTTTTTAAGAGTAGTGTAAAAAATTACTCACTTCACGTAACGATGACTCAAAATTTGACAAATATTAATTGATTGTATTAAAACATGTAAAAGGACATGAAAAAAAAAAAAACAAAAGCATACATTGTACAACTTTTAAATTTATAGATCTTTTAATTTTAATTTAAAACAAATAGAATAAGCACAAAAACAACTTAATTTTCAACTTTTAATTTTTAAGACACTGAAACAGTGGAGCAATTCGAATATCTTTTGAGCTATCAATTCCCGTTCTATCCCTTTTTTTTTTTCTTTTCAATTTCCATTCCATCCTTGTAGCACAAACAGGCTGGCAAAATTTAAAACTTACCATAAATTATATTTTATACACAACTTTGTTCTTGTATGGTACCATTGACATACATTTCTAAAATAATTGTAAAAAGTATGATAGACATATATATTAGTTAACAACAATTTGGAATCATATGAAAAGAAAATTAATAAATAATATTTTTAACATAATCTCCTATAAACTGAAAATAAAAGGAAAAATAAATACTAAGCTAAAACTATATCATTAACTAGAGAAAGAACAATAAAAGCTCAATTTAAAAAACAATAAGAGCTCATTTTTTACATTTTTTTGGAACAAACATTAGATAAATATGTACGATCAACAAATTTTGACAACATATGATACTTATATCAAAATACCTATATCTAGGTGTCAAACATATTTGTGATTAATTTTAGCATTTGAAATATTATGAAATCTTGTAACAATAAGCAAAGTACATCACGATGTCCTAATAAAAAAAAATCCATCGACGAATCCAATACTTAGTAACTTCTACGTATTTCCAAAATGAAGTAAAACATCGAGATCAATTCACACGATAAAAAAAATAAACCGAAATATTGTTCTTGAAAGAAATTATTATATTCCCTTATGTATTAAAGCATAAAGTTTCATTGACGATCTTTCCAACCATGATAGCATCATTTCCTATTATAATACACATATAAAAGGAAACAAATAAGTTTACATAATAAATAAAATAAATTAATACACAAGTTTTTCAACAAAACATCAACAATATATTTAACAAACAAGAACTAGCTAGTATACTTACCAAGCAAAAACATATGCTGTCAACAACTTATTCCATATCACTATCGATAATTTGGTGCAAATCAACTTTGTTTTCATCATCATAATCACTAAGTGTGTCATCATTATCATAATTTATTACCATTCCCCTTCACCTTGGTCATTTGTAGAAATTAAGTTTACATGTCTTCGTTGAATATAATTGTCAATCACAAAGACAATTTCTCATCAACATCTTCCCTTGTTAAAGCAGACTAGGCTCAACAACTTTATCAATTATTTGAATATTGGAAAATTCATCTTCTTGATAAGCATCACTACAAACTATTTGATTCTCTGCTAGTAGATTTTCTTCAAAAGAACTAAATAAGGATGAATCAAACAAATGTCTATGATAAACTTTCTGAACAACTTGCCAATTCTCTCCCAATTTTGTGTCATTTATATAGAAAAATTGAATGACTTGTGTATAAAGAATTTAAGGATCACTATCATACCACAATCTATTAATATTGATACTAGTGAAATGCCCATCAATTGCCAAAGGTTTATTTTTATCCAAATCAAACCATTCACACTTAAATAAAACAACTTTACAATTGTTATTTACGTAGTTCAACTCAATAACCTCATCTAGAATGCCATAAAAAGTAATGTGCTTATCTTTGTGAAAACCTTCTACACATACCCCACTATTTTGAGTTGAGTTACTTGCCGAGCATCACGCTTTGTGTTGAGAAATTTTATCCCATCTTCACAATACATCCTGAATATATTCCAACACACATGTCAGAACCTAATACTAGTAAATATATAACATCACTATCTTGTACAATACCTTTCTTACAATTGTCATTTACGTAGGGACTTATTATCTTTCTTTGCCCAGTGGTCTTGTTCTAGAATTTAAAGACTATTATTGTGTTCTATCTCCTATTAGAAATATTGTTTCTATTCCATGTTTAGACACTGATGGTTTTGTCATTATGAAAAAGAATAAATATTATTCTTTTTCATGTAATGGCATTTTATATGGAATAGCTGTTATGAATAATGTTCTTTATATTCTAAATATGGAAAATCCAATACTGAACATAAATCCTAAAAGGCCTAAAATTGATAATGTGAAACAATATTTTCTTTGGCATTGTAGACTTGGTCATATAAATGAGAAAGACATTACCAAATTACACAATAATGGTTGTTTGAGATTATTTGATTATGAATCATATGATAAATGTGAATCTAGTTTACTTGTACAGGTAAAATGACCAAGTCACCTTTTAAAGGAAAGGGTGATAGATCTAATAAATTATTAGGGCCAATACATACTGATATTTGTGATCCTACATCAATCCATGCTAGAGAAGGTTTGTCATACTTCATCATCTTTACAGATGACCGTTTGAGACATGGTTATGTATACTTGATGAAGTATATGTCCAAAAACTTTGAAAAGTTCAAGGAATTCAAGAATGAAGTTGAAAGACAATTTGGTAAAAGTATTAAAATACTTCGATTTGATTGAGGTATGGAATACTTGAACCAAGAGTTTCAAAATTATCTTAAAGAGAATGGGATCTATTACAATGGATCTCTACTTATACACCACAACTAAATGGTGGGTCTGAAAAATATAATCGAACTCTATTAGATATGGTTCAATCGATGATGAGTTTTGTAGACCTTTTCAAATCATTTTAGGACTATGTTCTTTATACTGCCTCCCATTTACTGAACCGTGTTCCATAAAAAATTGTTGATTCGACACACTCCGTATGAGATATGGTTTGGAAAAAAACCTAATTTTTCATATTTGAAAACTTGGGGCTGAGACTGCCTTGCTTATGTGAAGAGGGTAAAATCTAACAAAATTGAAACTAAGTCAGATAAATGGAATTTGTGGGGCATCCAAAGGAGACATGTATATACTATTTCTAAAAAAAGAGTTTATTTTTGAAAAGGCAAGTGTGAGAAAAATAGATTTCGAAGAAGTTCAAGAAATACAATTTGGCATTGATCAACAAATAGAACAACAACTTCAACACATATGATGTGATAGAAAATAGAGTTAATGATACACAAGCTCTTCGAATGACTGCTAGGATATATCATGCCCCAAAACAATATGAATTTCTTGTAAGTAAGCACAATGATGTATTAATTATTATGAATGATGAACCTACATCTGACAAAGAAGCATTATCTGATAAAGACTCTTAGAAGTGGTTACAAGCCATGAAGTCTAAGATATATTCCATGTATGACAATAAGGTCTATTTGGACTTTAGTTGATCCACTAGAAGGGATTAAACTCATGGCGTGCAACTGGGTCTCTAAGATAAAGATTGACATAATGGTAATCTGATTACCTATAAGACACGATTGGTGGCAATAGATTATACACAAAGACAATAAGTTGAATTTGATAAAACTTTCTCACCAGTTGCATTGCTGAAATCTATTCGGATTTTACTTGCTATAACTACATATTATGATTATGAGATTTGGAAAATGGATTTAAAAACTACATTTCTTAATGAAATTTTGCAGGAAGAGGTGTATATAATACAACCTGAAGGATTTATATTCACAAATCCGAATAAAGTATGCAAGCTATAAAAGTCTATTTATGGATTAAAGCAAGCTTCTAGGAGTTGGAACATCTATTTTGATGGGACAATCAAAGAGTTTGATTTTCTTAAAAATAAGAATGAACCTTGTATATACAAGAAGGTTAGTGAGAATTGTTTTCTTGATACTTTATGTGGATGGCATATAATATAGTTGATAGGAAACAACATACCTATGCTTCAAAGTGTAAACTAATGGTTGTCCATCAATTTTTCTATAAAAGATTTAAGAGAGACGACCTACATTTTGGGAATGAGGATCTATAGAGATAGATCTAAAAGATTGTTTGGCATTACTCAATCAACTTATAAAGACAATATTCTAAAGAGGTTTAGTATAGATCAATTGAAGAAGGATTACTTACAAATGTCTCATAGTGTGTACCTTTCTAAAGATATGTATCTTAAAACAGATGGCATGAAAAAGATCTCATATACTTTGGCTATAGATTATATAATGTCTGCTATGTTATGTACTAGAGCCAATGTTTCCTATACTCTAAGTGTTCGAGCAATTTTCTATCTAACCCAGATAATGGCCACTGGATAGTAGTCAAGAATATTTTTAAGTACTTAACAAGGACTAAAGATTTATTCTTGATTTATGGTGGGATTAACAGTTCACAGATACATGAATACTAGTTTTCAATTTAACAGTAAGGATGATAGCAAATCGCAATCTGGATACGTATTTCTTAATGGTGGTACAATCAGTTGGAAATAGGACGGTTGATTCTACAACAGAAACCAAATATATTGTAGGTTAAGAAACAGCAAAAGAAGCAATTTGAATCAAGAAGTTTGTGGCTAAATTTGGAGTGGTTCCCTCCATTAGTGACACTATACTCTTATATTATGATAACAATAAAACTATTACACAAGTAAAGGAACCCAAGTTTTATCAGCGATAAGCACTATCATTTGATTAGAGAAATCATTGATAGAAATGAAGCAAAGATAGAGAAAATCTCCAATGATGATAACATTGCTGATCCGTTCACTAAATCCTTGTCCCAACATAAACATGAGAGTCATGTTGTCTCATTCGATCTTAAGCATATGAATGATTGACTATAGTGTAAGTACGAGTTTGTTAGTGTATGCCCTAAAGCCAATTTATTTTAGGGACAAATTATACTTTTATATTTATGTATATTTTTGTAATAGTATATATAGCATTCTTTATCTATTTGATATAATAAAAATTTTCGAATGATACATATATGAGGAAAAATCATAAGTAGTTATGAAAATGTGATTCTCTATGCAGTTGTATTTTATTCGTAAATATCCGTAATTGTAGTGTTTGACACGAGAAGATTATCACATAATTGTATGGAGATGCTTAAGTGCATCGGATTGACCCTCCAACAGTATTAGACACAGATTATTAATCGAATGCCAGTAGATTAATCTTTTTATAATAGTAGTGTAATGATCCTTGGACTTGACGTCATGAGTTTATCTTGATTATGGATTACTATATTTTGGCTCTATTATTTGTTACTCTTAATGAGTAGCACATACTGTAGAATTCGGGTATAGTGTGAACATAAAAAGAAAAGATATGACCAGCATAGGATTCACTACTCCTTATAATGGGAGAGTATATCTTAGTGTGGCCACTTCTTGAAATACGTCAGAAATCTTTATGTAAAGTGATAATAGAATTGACGAGTATCTCAAGTTCTATTTTAACTAAACTGTATTTTGAAAAGAAATAAATTGATTAGTATAATAAGAGTTGGCATTATATCTGTACTTTCGAATTAATCGGGATATAATATGGTGAAAGATAATAATTACATAGCAAATAAATCACTGATAGGTAAAATTGAACCACTTGACATATCTCGACACTTGGGTGGTCATGATACTTTGCTAAAAGCCAATCTTAATCTATAAGTGTAAATTAATTAATTAGTGAATTAATGTTAAATTAAACTTATTTTATTTATCTAATCCTAATTGATTTAGAATTATAATTTATACTGATCGCCAACGTGATTGAGAACCTTAAGGATCACACACTTAAGGATGATTAATTCGGGATTAAATTGATTATTTGATAAGTATGAGATACTTATAGATTAATTTATGAGATAAATTAACTTTTTGTGCTCAATTATAATAAACTATAAATCTTTGGAGCTAATATATAATATATTAGAACTCCATAAGTTAATAGGACTTTATGCTTAACAAGTCCTTTTCCCCAATTGAATGTAATTCTTAGGGAATATATTCATATACGTATATATTTGCATATCCCTATACCCATGTATGGCTATGTGAAAAGGAAAAGATTTTCGTGTTTTATTTTGTTGAAAAATGCAAGAAGAGAGAGAAAATAAAACTCCATTGCTTTTGTCAATCAATTTTGTGAAGATTCCTAAATTAAGTATCTGTATGGATACCATTGGAGGATGGACATTTGTACAGCATGTGGATCAACATCCCTGACAAATTGGAGATTTTTCCACAATTTTAAGGTAAAATCTCTATACTTTTCTAGTACTATGCATAAATTAATTAAGGTGATTCGTGATAGAAAGTAAAATTTTAAATTCCACTACATATTGTATGATTTACTTTCTAACGGTGGCATCAGAGTCACCCTTAATTAATTTATGTAGTTATATTTAATTGTTGTGTATATTGAATTTGTTCAAGTTATATGAATTTTGACTTTACCAAATTTTATTTTGGAAAAATATTGAAGAAAAAAATATTTTCCTGCCATGCAGTTGATGACGTCATTGCTGATGTCATCTACTAACATTATCTGATAATGTCAGCAACTAACGTCAGTAGTGATGGACAAAAAAAAAAAAAAAAAAAAAGGAGGTTAGTGGGTTTTAGACATTTTTAGTGACAATTTGGTGTTTATCACTAAAAATGCTTAATAAGTTAAGCCACTTTTAGTGACACTTATAATACATTTTCATTTACATTTTTTTCTAAATTTGGTTTTTGGAAACCACCAATTAATATTTAACAAGTGTTATTTAGAATTAATTGTTAATATTTAGAAAATCACTTAACTTTAATATGATTAAAATTTAGAAAGTATAAAATTTTGGAAATATTTATTTAATTCTAGTGAGATTAGAATTAGACAATTTGTATAAATTTTAGAAATTTATTATATTTGAATGAGATTGGAATTTAATAAATGTTCAAAAATTTTGGAAATTGTTTCTAATTATAATTTTGAAATTCTATTATTTAAAGTATTTATTTTCTAAAGAGATTAGAAAATAATAATTTTTCTTCATAAAATATTTTCATAAATAAATCAAGAATGATAATTTCATTGACATTGGAATTATGATCTATAGTGATTCATGATTAGATACTAAATGTGATTTTTATACTTTTATTTAATTATTGATTTATATAATGGCAAGATGGATGATTATGGATTTAAAACTAATGTGATTGTGTATGGCTTATTTTGTTCATATTCATTAGTCGTAAATTTTTAAATAGAGACTCTTATGTCCTGCCTTTTCTCTTTCATTTTGAATGTAATTCTTTTCTCACCTCCCCTCGAATGTAACTCGAGATTTCTTTATCAATCATGTAATTTACATTAAGGGAGATTAGGGATAGGATTGTATATCTAAAATATTTATATAGAATTACATTTGTAATGTACAAGATGATAGACATGACACAAAGGTGCAACCATGAAGGAAATTTTCAAGTAGTCACGAGTTGAAGATTGCCCTTAGGATTTCATGACGTAGTTTCCTTTGTGACTCAAGGAAACTAGTTTAGTAAAAGTCCATAACCATCCGTGGTTTTGTGCATGTTTTATTTATTGTATGATGATATGATAATATTGCATGTAATTTGATGAGACCTAATAAATAATTGAAAGGAAAAATCCCTCAAATCAATATTAAGTCAATAAATAAGTTGCCTCCCAATATTACAGCAACAAATGAGAATTCTTCTTAGATATAACTTGTTAGGCTAATCCAAAATTACTCTTCGTTGAACATGTTTAAACTATGAGATCAAATCTTTGAATAATGGGAATGACTTAATGGAGGCATAGAATTTGTTGGGTACACTCAAGACCCAGTTACGTTCTAATAGTAATGGATTCCTCCCACATCTATTATAATTTAAAAGGACCAACTTCTAATATTACACAACTAGTCCCTCTTAATTTTCTTAATTAACCTATTATCCGTTAAAAACCTAATAAGGGCTAAAAATACCCTTCTTGGCTAACGTAATAATATAGGGCCAAAAAGGGCCAGGTTTTACACTTGTCCCAGCAGAAACATGAGAGTTGTGTTAATTCATTTGGTCTAAAGCATATGAATTATTGGCTTTAGTTCAAGTGGAAGTTTGTTAGTATATAATTATTTTAGGGACAAATTATACTTTTATATTTATGTATATTTTTGAAATATGACATTCTTTATCTATTTGACATGATAAACATTTTCGAATAATACATATATGAGGAAAAATTATTAGTTATGATGATGTGATTCTCTATGTAGTTATATTTTATTTATAAATATCCCTAATCGTAGTGTTTGTCTTGGGTAAATTAGCACATAATTATATGTAGATGTTTGTTGAGAATAAGTGCATCGAATTTACCTATTAAGAGTATTTCACATACATTATCAATCGAATGTCAGCGGATTAATATCGTTATAATAGTAGTATAATATTCCTTGAATTTGATATAATGATAAAATGTTTATCTTGATTATGAATTGCTGTATTTTGACTCTATTACTTGTTACTCTTAATGAATCTCACATATTATAGAGTTCGGGTATAGAGTGAATCATGAAAAGATAAGATATGACTAATTAAGGATTCACCACTCCTTACAATGGAAGAGTATATCTCAGTATGGCTACTTCTTATAATACGATTTAGAAATCTTTGTACAAAGTGAAAATAGAATTGAGAGTGTCTCAAGGTCTATTTTAAGTGAATTATATTTTGGAAATAAATAAATTGTTTAGTGCAATAGGAGTTGGCATTATATATGTACTATTGAACTAATGGGGATATAGTGCGGTGAAAGGATAATAATTACACGATAACTAAATCACTGATAGGTAAAGTCAAACCACTTAACATATCTCGACAATTGGGTGGTCAAGATACTTTGCTAAAAGCCAATCTTGATTTTAAGTGTAAATTAATTGATTAGTAAATTAATGATAAATTAAAGTTGTTTGATTTATCAATAATCCTAATTGATTTAAGATTAGAATTTATACTTATTACTAACATGACAAAGAACCTAAAGGATCACACACTTAAAGATGATTAATTTGGGATTAAATCAATTATGTGGTAAGTATGAAATACTTATTGATTAATTTATAAGATAATTAAGTTTGTAGCCTCAAGTATAATAACCTATAAATCATAGGGGCTTATATATAATATATTAGAACTCCTAAGGCTTTATGCTTAACGAGTCCTTTCCCCAAGCTGAATGTAATTCTTAGGATATATATATATGCATATCCTACCCGTGTATGGCTACGGGAAAAGGAAAAGATTTTCACGTTTTATTTTCTTGAAAAATGTGAGAAGAGTGAGAAAATAAAATTAAGGAGTTAGTATTCCATGACTTGAATTTTCCTGAATTAATTATCTGTATAGTACCATTAAAGGTCAAGCATTTGTGCAGCTTCTGCATCGACATTCTTGTCAGATTAGAGATTTTACCGCGATTTTAAGTAGTATAATCTTTATACTTTTCTTGTACTACGCAAAAATTAATCAAGGTAATCCGTGATAGAAAGTAAAAATTTTAAATTTCGTTGCGTATTGTATGATTTACTTTCTAACAATTACCAAAAGAATTAAATCCCTCAGTTGCTAACTCAATTCTTACATTACAAGGAACTTCTACAAATCTTGGAAATTGCTTATCTAAATGCTTCCACACATCAGATTCAGATAGATGCCTCATAGTGTTTTCTTCCTCAACATGTGTTTCTTTATACCATTTCATGTCTAATGCTATTTGCTTTGATATATATTACCGTTGTAATCTTGGTTTCAGTGAAAAGTAACGTAAAACTTTGTGAGGAATCTTTTTACCTTTATCATCATTAATTTTCCATCTTGACTCTAAGCACTCTAGTCATTAAGCACTCTAGTCATTCTTGTCTATCCTTATATTTCTTCCAAAATATAACACAATCATTCTTGTATGCATCAATCTATTCACACCTGACCCCTTAACCTACATCCTCTAAGACTTTTCTAGCTTTATTGTAATTTTTTGGAAGCCTTTCACCTTCAAGTAGAATTTCTTTTAGCATTTGGACTAGCATATTCTAGGATTTATTACTCTATTTGTTTAGTATCTTCACATGAAATAATTTCAAAAGTGAAAGACAACAAGGACAACTTGCAACCAGGATATAACTCGCGTTTTGCATCTTATAGCAACTTATTAAACTGAACTATATCTTCTTCCTGTACTTTATCAATTTCAGGAGAGCCTTTTGAACCACAATGCCCAGTTTCAATAAATGTACACCTCTGTATAGCTTCTAATATTTGGTGAACATCATCATCCTTATCTATATCATCAACAACGTCATTCTCCAAATCATCATTGACATTGTCATCCTCGTCATCTAAAGATTCTCCTTGATGAACTCGAAGCACATATGATTTGTCAATTTCCGGATACTTCAAATATGATTTAACCTCATGAAGAGTCCCACGGTTTGAAGTTCATGCACCTTTTGCAAGGACAAGGAATCGTGCATTTACCTCCTATATTGTGCTTAGCAAATTCTATGAAATCATTGACCCTTTTTAGATAATCTTGCGCGATTTATTAAGAGCATCCAACTCTGAACCATTTTCTATGACCTATAAAACAAATTAAAATGAGGTGTGAGGTGTAACATAAACTGTATAATGATTATACTATAAACAATATGTTAAGCTAGTGAGAGTTCTTGACAAAAATATGTTTTCACTGAGATTTGAGAATGCAAATTAGACAAAGAATATGGATATTTGTCGAATTTAATCTAATATTTATCTATTGTGGCACAGCCTAAGAGATTTGATAATCTAATCAATTGAAAATAAGAAAGGAGTCTTCTAGGCATTTGCTGCTATACAGGTGCTAAGTTGGAGAGTTAATAATCTTATGCACATCACTTAGGACAATTGAAGTTACATGGCCGTCGCTACAACCAATACCATACCAATTCTGAGGGCAGCGACGCCATCAAAGTCAAAGACTTTGAATCCCAAGAAACAAGAACTTCCCCCGAAGGGTCTCTCTCAATTCCCTTTTTCTAGCTCCAAGAGTGCTTCTAAATCTGATTGTTCTGCTGCCAATTCTACAACTACTAACAATACCAAACAAAAGAACAGCATTTCTCAACTTCACTTCCTTTCTTCAAAAAACCAGTTAAATATCAGCTGATGATTCTACACAATCTGGACTGCTAAAAAAAAGCATCTAGAACTAGCTAGGAGCATTTAAGAGGCCAAAGGACTATAAATCAAGAATTAAGCTAAACTTCAGGGAATCGAAATACTAAAATGTTGCAAGCAAGAGAAACTAGGCACTAACATGAACACAAAAAAAATGGCGAAAGAGTTACAAGAAATCATGAAAACCAGCAAGATGTGAAATGATAAAAATGACACAAAAACCAATTTTGGAAAGGATAAACACAGGCATTTTTGTGACAAATTGGAAGCAAACAAATGCAGGAAACATTTATTCTACAGTAAAACTGAATTAGACCCTGCATCTTCAACTAACGGAAAAAGGATTCTAATAATTGAGCAGACTACTACAGTTAAATAATGGAAGTTAGTTAAAAGAATACAAAAAGTGAAAAAACAAAATTAATGCAATATTTACTCAAAATGGAGAGCTGCTGTTGATAAGAGCCCACAAAAAGCATCCAGTCAAAGTACCCATAAAGCATCCAAGAATTGGAGATTGATACAATAATGCAGCAGCAGGAGGGGTGGTGTTACTGCCTTACTGGTGTAATTGTAATGCAAGAGAGTTGACAAGGACATGAAAGGAACAGTGACAAAGCATGAAAGTGTAATAGTAAAGAGTAGAGAGTGAGTGATAGGTGAGTGAGGTAGTAATAATAACTGCAGCGGCATCTGCAGATTCATTGTAAAGAATGAAGAGAAAGTAGAGAGTGGTCTGGGAAACTATTAGTATAAAGTGATTTAGAATTTTTTGACTTGTTTTAGCCTTTAGGAGTAAATTTAAAATTTGTTACTACTGCTGTACTGCAATATATTAATGGCAACAGGTGTAGGGGAGATTCTTACATGGACTAGATTCATGGCATAGTATCATAGATCCCTTGGTCCAAGTTGCTCCACATCACCCCTCATTGCTTAAATGAATTATGTGGAGCAGCATGGAGGTCCATGGCGGTCCAAGCAAGAATTTTGCCATGGTGTAGGATACAAAGTGTGTGACTATTCATCAATTACTATTTTCTAACATAATCAAGTTAGTTAAATAAATGAAATACCCTTATCACAATTTTTTTAATTTTCAAGTATTTATTTTTGATAGGGTTTGATACTAATTGAAAATTATAAAAACAAAACTATAAATAAATGAACATCTTTGTTTTCAATGGTGAAAATTATGAGAAAAACTTGGCTCAAATTGTATCCAACATATGCAATTCGCACACATTTATCCCAAACTACAAAAAAAAATATCAAAACACCCAAGCACGACACCAAATTATAAAACTTCTATGAAAATAATTATTGCCACACAACACTCTTAAAGAAAAAATTCCAACAAAAATTTTCACCAAAAAAGCCTACTCTAACCACTCTGGAAAACACTAAAATTCAAAATAATATCAAATGAATTCCATAATTGCTCAAAAGAAAAGTACTCCGTAAATTACGAATATTTGACAAAAAAATATATTGATGCAGAGTATATTAAAATATTTTATACTTAATTTTACTCATATTTTTTATATTTACCACATCATAATCAAAAATTAAAAATATGAAAAATCAAAAGATTGTGATAAAGGTATTTCAGTCGTTTAACTAACTTTTCTAGACCGTGTTAGTAAATAGTAACGTATGAATAGTTAAATTGGAGGTAAAGTGTAATTTTATTAGTTTAGGGTAAAGTGCAATTACTCCCATACTTTAGGAGGCAAAGTGTTATTAACCAAAGTGTGAGGCCCCGCTCTGGGTTCAAAATGAGACCCTATACTCAGTGTTTTAATACACCATACACTTAGTGCAATAAAATTATAAGTCTCTAATGGGTTCACATGCTTTGTGTTTTGACTACTTGGAAGAATTTGCTGGATATCTAAACCTCTATGCATGTTCTTGGTTAAAGGGTTCCAATTCCATTCTTGTTTCTTTATGTTTCTCTTGATAGTATTATTTTTGTCCACTAATCATTAAATGACTAAACGGGATTGGATATTTAGCTATGTCCTTTAGGCAAAGCCCACTATAAAATCATACTCATTCTTCCAAAGACGTTATTCTCTGATTTCTGAAACATCAGCCACCAAAGCTTTACAGGAATGGACTGAATTTGTAGAGTATAACAAAGAAAAATTTGGGAAAAGCAGAATTGAAACTCTCCAACAGCAACACCAATGCCAATGGAGAATTTCAGAGGGAATAAGACAGATAAATACTGATGCAACAGCATATCAGAACAGGAGGAATGTGGGATAGAGAATTGTGGCCAGAGATGGAAATGGTAAGATTATTCAGTGCTGGGTAATGTTCATGCAAGGAAGCAGAAGAAGTGAGGCAGAGACTGAAGAAGCACAGGTACTTGAGGAAGCAATGTTAAAAGCCAGGGAAGAAAGATGGAACAAAGTAGAATTCCAGTCTAACTATCAAACTGCGGTGGACAAGATCAGAAAGGGAAGTACAAATGACTTAAAACTTGCCTGCATCTTATTCGATATTTATAACTGAGTATAGAGTTTTAGGAGTGCTCTTTCTATTAAACAACTCGAGGGCATAAAAAACTTCAAAGAATTCTCTATTAGATTGTTCAAGCGCAGAGCCAGAATTTCCATGCAAACCTAAGCCAATTCAATAGAACAAATTCAAAAGAATATCCGAATCAACAATTCATAAGAAAGCTTTTTTCTTATGGTGCTTTTGGTTACAAAATTTTGGAGGTGGTCGTCGTGAGGCGTCTTCGGTAATGAGTTCGCTTTTGCTGCTTTGTGCATGTCCGTTTGCTGCTTTGTGTTTTTTTTTTTTTATTATTATTATGTTTTTGGGTGATAAAATGAAACCGTGTGTATACTTTTAAGAATTTGCGTTTTGTTTTTTAAAATTGAAAAAATATTAATGAAATATTATTACAATCAAAGTAATGTAATACTCATAAACTACAATATGACAATAAATCACACGCAAATCAAATAATGTGGTAAAAATAAAATAAAATAAAATAAAATAAAATTAGGAAAATTCTGCTTGAAAAATGAGTTCTTATATTGGATTTTAGTCTAATGACAAGGGTCTAATTAATCCAACTTGAATTTGGTTAATACAATTCCAAACCGAGTTTCGAATTCAAATTTGGTTAACCAAATTAAATTTAGAATCTAAATTGATTAAAAGTTGAAGAATTCTTTTTTGAATTTTAACTAATTTTATTTACCGATGAGTTAACTAATACTCACGCATATCCTCAAAGTAACCTTATAATGTTAGTACAATACATGTAATTAAAGTAATAAGTTGTATATATTCGATAAAAATAAAATTTTAATGGTGCTTTGAAATTATAATTTAAATGATATAACGATATACGTGAAATAAGAAACTGATTAGCTCATAAATGTTGTGTATTTTATATATCGTTTACCTTAATTTTTATATAATTTGAGCAATAATTGAGTTAATTGTGAGCCAAATTATTTTATTTTTAGTTTGTACATGTTTGGAATGAAAAAAAAAGGAGCCAGAAAGATCAAAAAGTTGGAGAAAAATCAAAAGGATGCAAAATGTGTACCGGCAATGAGTGAATTTAGATACTGCTAGGCATTTTGATTATAACTTTATTGTCCGAACACCAATTGACGTGATTCAAGATTCTTTGGAAAGCTAAGAAGAAGAGCTACAACTTTCATGTTTTAAATTTTCCCAAATTCCATTAGCATCGATGTTGAAATTGAGGTGAAAATTGATATTGGCAAATTGTCATTTGCGCACATGCGCAAGGAAAAAGCTTGCGCATTTGCGCAGGCTGAGAAAAAAATATTTTGCCTCTGGAAATTGCGCACACATGCACAAGAATATGCCGCGCATGTGCGTATGTCGAGCAGCAATTAACGTAAATTGCTTATTTTTCAAGTTTTCTCTACCCGATTGGACTCCTTATTGGGTTTTAATGTATTTTTATCATCTTGGGGGCCTAAACCCTGATGTATCCCCTATAAATTACCCATTATGAGGGGAGTTGAATAGAATGTAACAGACATTAATTAGATTAGACATTTCAATAGAAATTTATTATATTAGGGCTAGGGTTTCATTCTTCTTGTTCAAGACTACAAGTTCCATCAACTTTTCGTTCTAGCTACATTACTACGTTTGATTTCTTGATTTAAATTTAATTTAATTTCAGTTCTTATTTTAATTCCATAATTCTAATTTAATTTTCCTATTATTACTTTTCTATTTCATTAGTTTAAGTTTGCTTACGGTAAATTTTATTGCTTTCTTTAGTTTTAATTGGGTTTGGTGATTGTTCTTATTTTCTTAGTGATCAAAATTCATTTTTATTCAGTTAGGTAGAACAAACTCCCGTAAATGATTTATCTAACTAGTTCGTAGGTTTGTAAACCCTAGTACTTGACCAATAGTCCTCGTGCGAACGATCCTTACTCACCCAATCTACAAACATATCTCGTATCTTTGCAAGTGTATGTAAGTGTTGATTAGGGTTATTAAGGCTTATTTATTACTTATTTGTGAATTGAATTACCCATTCAATAATTACACCGAACAAGTTTTTTGGCGTCGTTGTTGGGGACTATTTTTGGCACAATATTAGGTTTAGCAAACCTTACTAGATTAGACTTTTTATTTTCTTTATTTACAATTGCTTTTTGTTCTTTTTTTTTTTTAATTTGTTCTTTTGGATTTTTTCTTTAATATTCGAACTTTGGTCTTTTTTCTTGTAGTTTATGGTAAATACTCATTCTTCCAACCAACTACTACTTTTAGGTGATTTGAAAATTGAACGAACTCTGACCAAATCGTAATATTGGGGATCAAGAAGAAGTTGTATCTGGGTAATCATGACAACGGAGGTAATGTTAATCCCCGACCCCTTAGAGATTATGCCGTACCAAATTTTGAAGGGGCAACTTCTAGCATTTTCTGAATACCCATACAGGCTAACAACTTTGAAATCAAGCCAACCTTAATCCAAATGCTTCAATACCATACTATATTTGGAGGTGGGCCAAACGAGAATCCCTATGTTCATCTAATGAACTTTGAAGAAGTTATTGACACATTTAAATACAATGGGGTACATCATGATTGTATTCGAATGAAAGCTTTTCTGTTTTCTCTACCAGATAGGGCGAAGGCTTGGTTGCAATCATTACAGCAAAGTACTTTCACAACGTGGATCAGTTAATTCAAGAATTTTTGGCCAAGTACTTTTCACCGTCAAGAACCGCAAAGCTCTATAATGACATTACATCATTTCGACAAATAACTGGGGAGAGTCTAAGAGAAGCATGGGAGCGTTTCAAGGAGTTTCTTAGGAAGTGTCTACATCATGCCACATTTCATTGTGGTTACAGGTACAAACAATTTATAATGGGTTATTTTTGGAGACAAGATTACTTATCGATGCAAGCGTAGGAGGCATTTTTCCTTTTAAAACTCTAGAAGAGACACAAGAGCTACTGGAGAGGATGGCATCAATGCATTACTATCATGGCACAATCGCTGCCTTAGTTGGGCAATAATCACAAGTCCAACAAGTCAGTACTCAACAAGGAGGTATGATTAATTTGAATCATGCCTTCTTAGCTCAACAAGGTATGATGTTGAATATATTGACCAATCTAACAAAGGCCCTAGAGAATTTGGAGAGCCATTGAACTCCATAGATTTACCATCTCAAGGAATCTTAACTTGTAATTTATGTGGAGGAAACCATCAAAATAGCCTTTGAGAAACACCCATGCCACAAGGTGAGCAAGTCCAATTTATTGCCGATCAGAATTCAAGGTCAAGGAATCTGCTTAATTCCTATGGTAACACATAATCCATCTTGGTGCACATTACCATCCGAATTTTTCTTGGACAAATCAAAATAATATTCAAAATCCATCATTCCAACCAACCTAGCCACAATCTAATTTTTCCAATCAAACTTCATCTTCTCGATCATATGAACTACCTCATCAAAGGAACTTCCAAAACTTCTCGCCTCAACCGAATAACTCGTACCAACCTCCACCACCAAGACCTCCACCTCAAAATCCTAATTATCCTCCACATATAAACCATCACCAATCCAATGAAGATAATTTGAGGAGGGATTTCAAAAACTTGCGGAGGAATATGAGAATTTACAAGCTACCATGAGGAACTTGAAAATGAAAATGGGACAATTTGAGCGGCAAAACAATGAAAGACCTATGGAAGCATTGCCAAGCGACACTATTCCTAACCAAGGGATAATTCCCATAGGAGGAACCAAGTGCAAGTAGTCACTTTGAGAAGTGGTAGAACTGTGGACCTGAGAAAAGTTAATGAGGATGATGCAAGGACCGTGGAGAAGATAACAGGTGAGGCAAAGGAAAAGGAAGAGGCATCCAAGAGAAGTGATGATCACCTTCCAAAGCTCTTGACCAAAAAAGTAACACAAAGGACCTCTTTACTGTACCAGCTAAGTAGGTAAGTATTCATTTTCCTCAAAGGATGGAGGAGGACGACAAATCTAGAAAATTCAAGAAATCTTTGGAAATTTTCAAAAAGATTGAAATTAACATTCCTTTAATTGAAACCACTGAAAACATGCTTAGCTATGCCAAGTTCATGAAACAGATTTATCAAGCAAAAAAGAAGTTGATGGTGGACGAGGTTTTGTGACAAAACGAAAGATGTAGTGCCATTATTCGAAAGAATCTTCCCCCTAAACTTAAGGATCCTTGCTTGTTTTCCATCCTATGCGAGATAAAAAAAGTGACATTTCAAAGAGTCCTGTGTGATTTGGGCACCTCCATCAACCTTATGCCTCATTCCACTTACAAGAAGTTGAATGGAGGAGGTCTCAAATCAACAAACGATACTTCCTTTCAATTGTCAGATCGAAGTGTGTCAAGTACCTTATCGTCAAAGTTGGCAAAGTATTCCTACCGACAGATTTCATAGTTCTTGACATGAAGGAAGATGTGGTGCCCCTTTAATTCTTGGAAAACATTTTTTGGCCACCAGACAAGCCATTTCAAGCTAGAAATTTACAATTTAAAGTCAATGATGATATTGTGTCATTTAATGTTTTCGATTCTTTTAAATTTCCATATGAATATGATGATGTAATGAGTGTTGATACTATTGATGATTTAGTTATGGATTTTTACAGGAAAACTGTGGAGGATGACACCCGAAACATGGAAGAGGTCTATAAAGATATAATGGAATCTGGTGAACAAAAAAGCACTCTAAAGGAAGAGATAGAAGAAGTTGCAAAACAAGATAACTTGGAGGGTAAAGGTAAAGAGAGATCTCCAACCAATGAACCCCCCAAGATTGAACTTAAACCACTTCCTTCTCATCTCAAGTGAGTGCTTCACTTTCAGCTATTGTCAATTAGGTAAATTGATTTTTGTTTGTAAAAAGCATGGTGGGGCAATTGCATAGAGCATTGAGAACATAAAAGGAATAAGCCCTTTAGTATGCATGCACAAAATACTCCTTAATGACAACTACAAGCCAATTAGACAACCTCAAAAAAGGTTAAAACCAACTTTTAAAGAGGTAGTTAAAAAGGAGGTTTTGAAATTGCTAGATGGTAAGATCATTTATCCCATAAGTGATAATGAATGGGTAAGTCCAACTCAAGTACTTCTTAAGAAAAAGGGATCACGGTAGTTTTAATGAGAAAAATGAACTAATTCCTTCTAGATTAGTGATGGGGTGGCAGATGTGCATTAACTATAGGAAACTTAATGAAGCCACTAGGAAAGATCATTTTTCTTTGTCGTTCATTGATCAAATGCTTGGGCATTTATCTGGACATGCATTTTATTGCTTTCTCAATGGTTATTAAGGGTATTTTCAAATAGCGATTGCCCCTTAAGATCAAGAAATTAAACCATTTTCTCTTGTCCATATGGAACTTTTGCTTATCTGCGTGTGCCTTTTGGGTTGTGCAATGCTCCTAGCACCTTCCAATGATGCATGTTTGCTATTTTTCATGACATGATTCAGAAATTTATTGAGATTTTCATGGACGATTTTAGAGTTTTTGGTGATTCATTTGGTTTTTGTTTAGATAATCTTACTTCTATTTTGGAAAGATGTGACTCTACCAACTTAGCAATAAACTGGAAAATTTTCATTTTATGGTTAAAGAATGAATTGTATTAGGCCATCGAATTTCTGCTAAGGGCATTGAAGTCGATAAGTCTAAGTAGAAGTCATTGAAAAATTTCCTATTCTTACTAATGTGAAACGAGTGAGGATCTTTTTAGGTCACGCCGATTTTTAACAATGTTTCATTAAAAAAATTTATTTGATTTTGCCCCCTTTATGTACTTTGTTGCAAAAAGATGTGCCTTTTGTTTTTAATGATGAATGTTTATCTGTTTTGAAGACCAAATTGAAAAAATCTTTAATTACCACATTAGTCATAGTCGCTCCGAATTGGAATTTTCCTTTTGAATTAATGTGTAATACAAACGACTATCCGCGGGGCGGCTTTGTGTCAAAAGAAAGATAGAGTTTTGCATGTGATTTACTATGCTATCCATATCCTTAATGAAGCTCAAATGAACTATTCTACTACGAAAAAAGAGTTGCTAGCAGTAGTGTTTGTATTTGATAAGTTTAGATCATATCTTATTGGTAATAAGGTGATTGTTCATACAGATCATGTGGCACTTAAATACTTATTGACAAAAAATGATGCAAAACCTAGACTAATCAGATGAATTTTACTATTGCAGGAATTTGATTGGGATGTGGTAGATAAGAAAGGAGCCGAGAACATGATGGCAAACCACCTATCGAGATTAGAGCAATCAAAGGTGGAATTAGGTGAGGAGGTGCTGATCAATGAGACTTTTTCAGAAGAGCACTTGATGTGAGTGGACAGTAGTGCACTTGAGATGGTATGCAGATATTGTTAATTTTCTCATGGCCAAGGTAATCCCATCCACTATGGACTCAAATTAGCAGAAAAGTTCTTTTCAGAGATCAAATATTATATTTGGGGTGACCCTTATTTATACCGTCGATGCAAAGACCAAGTGATCCAAAGATGTATTTTAGAAAGTGAAATAAAGAGTGTCTTATATCATTGTCATTCTTCACCGACAGGAGAGCACTATGGCACTCAAATAACGGCGCTGAAGATCCTTCAGAGTGGGCTTTATTGGCCTATATTATTCTGAGATGCAAGAGACTTTGTGCCACAATGTGATGAATGTCAACGTGCTGGTAAATTGTCTAGAATAGATGAAATCCACTTAATAATATCTGGGTTTGTGAGATTTTCGATGTTTGGGGTATTGATTTCATAGGCCCTTTTCCACCGTCGCACAACAATAGATTCATTCTTGTAGTGATGGATAACGTGTCCAAGTGGGTGGAAACAGCGGCACTACCACCAATGATATGCTAGAGTGGTAGTAAATTTTGTGAGGAAGAATATTTTCTGTAGGTTTGTTGTTCCGCGAGATATTATAAGTGACGGAGGTTCACACTTCAAAAATTCTTTATTTGAGTCCGTCTTACCTAAATATGGTGTTACCCCTAAGATAGCTCTAGCATATCATCCGCATACTTCTAGGCTAGTAAAAGTGTCCAATCGAGAGTTGAAGCGCATTCTTGAGAAAACCATAAATTCTTTGAGGAATGACTGGTCCAAAAAGTTTGATGATGCACTATGGACATATAGGACAGCCTTCAAGACTCCAATAGGAATGTCTCCTTATCAAATGGTCTAGGTAAGGTTTGTCATCTTCCAGTGGAAATCAAGCACAAGGCATATTGGGCAATCAAAAATCTAAATTATGATCTAAAGAAGGCTGGGGAGAAAAGGCTTTGAGACTTGATCGAATTTGATGAATTTTGAAGATAAGCCTATGAAAATGCAAAACTTTACAGGGAGAAAATGAAGGAAACATCAAGCATATTTCTAGGAAAGAATTCAAAACCAGGGACATGGTTTTATTATACAATTCAAGACAAATTGTTCCCCAAAAAATTGAATTCAAGATGGTCCGGACAGTTTGAAGTGGGCTGGCATTCCCGTCACTACAAGAAATTTGGTCATTAGTGACGACATTTATTAATGACAAGCATAAAGTTGTCACTGAATGAGGCTTTTAGTCACAATCTTGAAGATTATCACTGAAAACTTCAAAAAGCAACTCACTTAGTGACAAGTTATCATTATTGTCACAAATGAGATTACTGTATAGTGACGACAACTCGAAGTCGTGGTTGTATGCTAGTGCGGCTATTAGTGACAACGGCAAGTTGACACTAGTTATTTGCAAATTTATTAATCCCAAAAAGATACTGATGAATAGAAATTGTTGTCGTTGAATAAATTAGTTTCCAATAAACACAACCTATGGTTGTGGTTCCATTGTTAAAACTAATTACATTCTTATTGAGTGGATACTCTAAGTGCATATAATTGCCCTTTAAAGTAGGGTGTACAATTTCTTACACGACATAATAACATGGCATGAAATTAACAAGTTACAATACAACACAAATTTTAAGATGCCGTGATTGTATCAACCCATTTATGACACAAAAGTTAACAAGTTGTATTAATGGATTAACCCGTGGGTTGGCGGGATAACCCGTTATTAAATGAACATATTTTGCTTAAGTATTAGCTCAAATATAATTTAGTATAATATATTTTTAAAATCATGAATAATAGTTCTAATGTAAGATTATTAAATTAACATAATAATTATTTTAAATTCTATCTAAAAATTTTCAATAATTTTAATAATATTTTCTAAATTGCTATGAGAAAAATGTTATCATTAATAGTGTTAAGTTATTAAACAATTAAAATTTGAGATTTTAATTCAAATGGATCACAAATTGTTTAACTTGTCAAATAGACTGGTATTTCTCTGAAAAGAGTGAACTGGTTAAATAAGTTCAGACACAAACACGCAAGAAAATAAATAGGTCGACACAAATACAAAACGATAAGAAATGGATCCCACAGACACGACACGACACGACACGACATGAATCCAATACGATAAGAAACATGTCTCACCGGAAACAACAAGAATAATGACATGACAAGAGTTAACTAATTAAGTAGGGTTGTTGATGTTAAACTAATACCAAACAATAAAGCGCAACGTACTTATCATGGGTTCGAGTCGCAAGAGGGTAGGTGAGAGATAGGTTCAAAAAAATAATACCAAATACAAAATACGAAGGAATGATGATAAAGTCTTAATTTAGTTAATTAACTTGAATATAGATGAAATTTGTCAAATAAAAACATGTTTCTCTAATTCAAATTCTCGTATGAAAATTGATATAAAATTTGGTATTAGTATTCTTTTTCTTTTCTTTTTTTGTCAAAATTCATCAAATATTATTTTAACAACATTAGTAGATTGGACTAACTTAGTTCCTAAAAAAAAAAAACGTTTGTCTGTTTTTGCAATTTATTTATTTGCTTTGCATGACAGATTAAGAAAAGTTAGCAAAAGTAATTGTCTTTATAATTTTTATATATTAATGAAATTTAAATGTATTTGACTAGTAGTAAAGAATGTAATTTAAATATATTAAACATAAAAAAATATTATTGTGCTTCTAAAATTTATCTTTTTGAAATAGAACACAAGAATAAAATGAAAAATACCTACCTTATCCTAGATCTACTCTGAAAACATATACCCTTAAACTAGCTATTTTCTTCTCCAACCCCACTCAAGTGCAAAATCGTCTTCAATCTCCACCACCAAGCTCTGAAACGCTTAAGCAGTCCTAACCAAAATCCCTCTCCTTACTCCTTCACTGGTTAAATTAGAAATTAGATCAATCCATTCTCTCCTCTTTATCTGGTAAAAACAAAAACAAAACAAAAAGTCCTAATCTCATGTATCTTACCCACTCTCAATCAATCGATTCTCTCCTCCCTCTCAAGACTTCCTAGAATAAAATAGCGCTGCTTCGGTGGTCTACCCACCATTCAGAGAACGTTGCAAAGTATTATGATATTGGAAGAGATATTTTTTCACTTTTTATTTATTCTTCTTACTTTTCTGTGTCAGTTTTGTTGTCCTCGATTTTGCTAGCATTTTCTTTTCTCCTAGTATTTGGGTTTATTTGGATGGGGTGGATTCAATGGGAATATTTGCTTATGGAGTTTTGTGATTGGGTGTTTAGAAAGTTGATTGTCTTACTGAGTTTAAAGATAAAAGAAAAAGTGAAAAGGTGGTTCTTGAATGATGAAATTCTCTTCTAGTACTGGTTCATTTATGTCATCGTTTTGCAAGGGTGGATGTTACCTGAATAGCATTAATTTTTAATATGGATGTTTATTTGATGCCACTTTTGTCGTGTGCAATTCCACTTTTAGCAATGATGTTATACTATTTGTATCTCTTTTCCCACTGTAGAATGTAAATTTAGAAAGGAATGCCTCCCTTAGGTTTGATTCGACATGTTAATTCTCTTGAAGTAATATATAAGTAAGCTATTTGCACAACCGTTAGCAGTCAAGGAATTAGAAACAATTGTATCCTTTTTTTTGTGCATTGAAGATAATAACAAAAATATGCAGGTGGAGAAAATCCTAGTTGTTGTTCATGGCTGTTTTGGAAGCATTTGAGTCTTGATAAGCATGTAAGATTACAGAAGCTCTTGATAAGCATGTAAGATTATAGAAGCTCTAAGTACTTTTGTCATATTGATATGTCTAATTTATATGCATGGTTGTAGAGAAGCTTGTCATTCAACTTATTTTTCCCTTTCAGTAGTGTCATAACTGATTGATTACGTATTGGAAAGCCTTCAAAGTTAAGCACTAAGGACACTTTTAAATCATAATGTCATATCAATTTAACTAAATTAGATGAATATTACTTTGCCATTAAGAATGAAATATATCATGTTAAGAGTATTATAACTTTATTACAACTTGACTATATTAGGTGGATATACTCTAAATAAATTATTTCAACAAAGAATTATCGAGTCTACAGGGTTTAAAATTCATATTATGGATGGAATTATTTCTGTTTATTTCTTTCTATTTAAGAGGATCTAATAGTTCAAAAATCACTTTACAACTGTAAATTATTTCACCAGTCCAAAACCAAATATTAGATATTTACCTTCCACAAACAAAAGCCAAAATATTTCAACTGATTTTTTCTAGTGTTTTCATCCCAAATCGCAGGAGATGCAACAAATATAATGATAAGACCATATCTTCTTAGTTGTCTGCCAATTGGGCGTTAGTGGGATAGCCGCTGCCTATGTTCTTTCACAATAAATATTTATTCATTATTTATGCACTAGTTAATGCATTTCTAAATTTGATAGTGCACATGGTTTTCCATGTTTGAATAACTTTAAACAATCACTATGACTGCAAGTTGTCAATCCACATGGTTATGTTTAAATACGTGTGGGATATCAAGTCTTGCTCAATTTTACCCAGGTCTTGTCTTAATAACCATTTTGGTGGCAAGATGCCTAGTTATGCTTGTTTAATTGAACATTCTTCTGTTCTAACTTGGGGGTGTAAGCAGCTTGAGCATTTGTGTAATAACTCTCAATTAACAAATTCAGTATCAATGGCTTTCTTCCTGAAATCTCATGAACTCAAAAGGCTTCAATTTCATAATTTAATTTCCTTATTTTGATTTTAGCTCAATTCGTTAAAGTGGTACAAACACATTCTGGAAATTTTCCATTTTATTGCATCTATGTCTATTGATTTGCTATCTAATTTTTTGAATCATTTACAAATAATCAGCACTTAATGTCAGCCTTCACCTCAACTTGTTAATATAGTTTGCAAGCAAATGAAAATTGACATGGAACATGAAACCTTCATCAACTCCTTATCCTTTCTGAATAGGCTCCAGGTTTGTGAAGACTTTTATGCTAATTGTACTAATCATTGCCTTACTTTTAGTAGACAGTTTAAGCCATCACTTTATTTATGGAAAACACATTGCTATGTTTTATATACAATACTTGATGAAATTTTCTTAACTCTTTTTTTTTAAACCCATCTCTTTCCCTACTCCTTAAGGACTCGAACCCATGACTAATAGGTAATAGAGTAATCTTCTTATCATCTAAGCTATACTTCGTTGTCGAATTTTCTTAACTTGCTAATACATATAACTTGCTTCATTACTAAATTGTTATGGATAATGAAGGGAATATGTGATTTATTACCTACGTTTGGTTTATTTTTGGCTCGTTTATACATGGAATTTTTTTTTTTTTTTTTTTTTGAGATGCCTAAACATTATGCTTGTCTAGGTTAATAAATATTTCCTACATTTGTACATCAAATAAGTAATTTAATTTATCTTATTGTTTCAATACCAACTTGTTTGAATTGTCTATGTGTTTGTTTAGCAGCCTCATATGTTTTGTTGAATTGTGGTGTCTGCTACTACTTTCCATTTCTAGACATGCCTGTTAAGGATTGCTGGCGATATTTAATAGCTTATACTTGGTGTATTATTTTCTCATATTCTGGTTTCATGTGCTAGAAATTGGGCATTATATCTTTCTACTCTATCTTTCCTTTGAAAATACTATTTTTTGTTGTTTCATTCTGTTTGCAGAAGCCCATATGAAATATGGACATGTACCTGGATATGTCATTGTAGACTACAATAAAGAAGCTTCTATATATCCCAATCTGAAGCTGATGGTCCAAATAGGGCTGAAGAAGATATGCACTGAAGTAGATGACTTCTACCTGTTATATGTTAAGACTATAGAATATTTGTTTTTGGATTAGTTAGGCTTCTTTGGCGTGTAGATAGTTGCCTTTATTTAGCACTACTTGTCTACACATTTGTACATTGATATTGAACTCTTTATGTTTTTGTTCTATTCCTCCGTGTATTTTGTAATTTTCTAATGAAAAAATTAGTTTTTTCAAGAATAATCATCAAATTGTGAAGGTGTCATTTATTACCACTAGAAGTAGGATTATGGCATGGAAACTACCTGGTTAATGATGTTGTCATTAACCGTTTAGTGACAACATTTGTCATCACTCACATAGAAAATGCCTATTCCAAACCATCTCAATAGTGACAACATATTGTCACTAAAATAGTGCTTATTAGTGACAACTCATGTAATCATCCAAAGGCATAAATGATTTGTGACAACTTGAAGAGCAATTAGCGACAAATAAACTAGTTTTCTATGGCAACATATTGCCATCACTAAACTTTTTGGTATTTATTGACAATAGGAAGTCGTCACTAATTGTCATATGTCAATGACAACCTTCAACCTTGACACTATGACATTTAGCGACGAGCATTTACTGACAATCCTGTGTCAACCTCTAGGTCGTGACTGAAACACATTAGTGACAACTTCTACATTTTCTGTGACAAAAAGCAATTGTCATTGAAGAGCTTTTTTCTTGTAGCTTAAAGAGATCCAAGAAAACTTCAAAGTGAATGGTCACCAGGTGAAGCGCTACTATGGAGGCAATTATCCATGAGGGACAAGAAACCTTTCACCTCATCAGTGCTTGATCTTTCATGCCAAAGTCGAGCCTAAGACTATAAAAAAAGGCGCTGCATGGAAGGCAACCCATGCCTTTTTATAATTTCGTTTTTCTTTGTGCATGTTTGGTTTTATTACATATTTGTTATTCATGTGCATATCATCCTAAAATGTATATTAAACAGACTAAAATATATTTTCATAGTTTTATTTCTGGTTTGAGTAGTTGGGAACCCTTTTTGCAGGTTCACGAGTCTTAATTTACGCACATGCACACCAATTGGTGCGCATGTGCACAAATTCTAGGAAGTGGAAATTTTATTTCTTGACTCACGCACATGCAGGAGCTTCATCTTGCACATCTGCACAAGTTACAGACCCAAATAGAGTCCTCATGCCCAACTCGCGTACATGCGCGAGTTTTATCTTATGCATGTGCATAAATCATAGAACCGTTCTTTGCCTTTTCATCTTCTTGCACACATGTTGCGAGCAATGTGCGCAAGCCAATAAAAAGGAGCCGAACGATTCCTTTTCCTATTGAAACCCAAAAATATTTTTCAAACCCCTCTCGTTACAATTTCCTCTGAGGCCCAAAATTTTCAACCCTCAAACCACTCTTTTTTCTCATCAATCCACATCAAGATTTTTTCAATTCTGCAAGCTTAAACATCATTGAGGTATGACATTCATTAAATTCTTTCAAATTTTTCTTGTTGGGTTAATAAATTGCATTGAAGGAAAGTTTTCATTTTTCATACTTTCACTGTATTTATTTTTGTTGGATTACATTCGTGGATGTTGGGTGTTTGAACTTTTTTTTCCTTGGTTAGTTGAATTGGGAGTAATTTCACTATTTGGTCATGCATGCTAAGTGTTCGACAAAATGTTTCAATGAGGAAATTGATAAAACATTAGGTGTTTGTGGACGAATTTGATTCTCTATACTTCCTTTTTGTCATATGATTATTCCCAATTCAATTTTTATGACTAAATGTAGTAAGGGTTTAGGAGTGTCTTGGATCAATATATGTATAACTTAGTATTGGCATTATCATGTTTTATTTACTCTTGTGAATATTAAGTTTAATTTTTAGTTTGAGGGTGTACACTTGAATAAGCATGGGGTGGCATGTTATTTGCATGTGTTATAACTAATATTATATTTTTTAGGCTTGACAAGCAAACGCAAGCAAACCGATGGAGCCTCTTTCTCTGCAGCACCACAACAAGAACATCCAAAGCAGGAGGAGGAACATGTTCCAAATCAATTTCTAAATGCAGTGGCCTACAAACGATATGAGTTGATATTGTAAGAAGGGCGGCAATTAAAGAGGGGGATATAAAAATCCCTACCACTAGAGCCCCTACAATTCACAATGTTGTGCAAGCATGTGGCTGGAATTACTTTGTCTCTACTCTAAAGGACACTGTGTTCCCGGTAGTACATGAGTTCTATGCCAATATGCATCACTACGCGAAGGATAAAGTCTTTGTTAAGGGAAAATATCAATGGATATCTCTAGTAATGTGAGTAAACTAGGTTCGCAATGATGAATGGCCAATGATTCAAGATACAAATACGGAGCTGAATGACATCACGAATCTTATCTGCACCGGAGATGTGGAATGGACAAAAGGTGTTGGGAAAGTTGCCTGACATTTCGATGCCAATAAGCTTCAGCCAGTTTGGTTTGTTTAGTTTAAATTTATTTGTGTTCGTCTCCTTCCAGTAAGTCATCTAACTCATATAACTTTGGAGTGAGCCAAATTATTTTATGTTATTGCTTCGGGTCGACCGGTGAATATGGCCCACTTGATTAGCCAGCAAATTCGGTATACCATAGTGGTCAAGCCTGCTGGCTTGTGGTTCCCACATCTGATTACTATGTTATGTCTTGATGATGGTGTTGTGATAGACGCGACTGAAGAAAAGTTGAAACCTGGTAAGTTTATAGCACTGGATGGTGGTGCCAGAACTCCAATTCGTAGGACCCCTACTCAAGCTTCCAGCATCGACTAGTGAACTAGTAACAAGACTTAGTTAAGAAGAGATGCTTCAGCAGATTTTAACGGAGCAAAAGCACCTGCGACATCACTTTAATATGTTTGTTCATTATTAGCATGAGTAGCAGCAGACGATAAAGGCTCGACAGTTAGCTCAGGAGAATAGGGAGGATTCTTCTACTTTCCCACGTTTTCCTTTTTTTCACAAGAGTTAGCTTTCTCTGACGACGAGTCCTGATTTCTTTCTTCTTGTGTCGTGAGATAGGTTTATTAATTTCCGCATTTTTAGCTTTTAACTTATTTTAGGATGATTTCATATTTTTTGTTATTTTCTTTTTAATTTATTTATGTTCATATTTGTGTATGCCTATAAGGGATTACGTTTCCTCCTATTGCATATTCTCTTATTCTCTTAATGTCTTAATGGGTATGATGTTTTGTTTTTGTTTTAGTGCGATGACAAATTTCAACTCGCCTCATAGATGTTTATGATAGGATATTCTGCACCAACCATGATTCGACAATGCTAGATCCTTTTCCTTTTTTTGTACTTTTACTTTCTTTCACATTGGGGACAATGTTTATTTCTAAGTGTGGGGTAGGAAATTATCTAGATTCACATTTGTTTGGTGTAGCTTGCTTAATTTTTGCTTCAATATTTGAACTTCCTTTTTTATCTGAGAGCTTTCTAAAATTTTTGAAAATTTTTGTGGGAATTAGTTGAGATTCTTCGAAATTTTCAAAAATTTTACAATCGCTTAGCATGTCTCTTTGATTTTCTACGTGATAATTTTTTAGCTGAACCACCATGAGTGGGTAGTCAGTGTTAATAATTTCCTTGCATGATTTCTGAGAATTTTTTAGCACTAATAGCCATAATTTATTTATTTGTGACACTTCAAGATAATTTTTGTAAACTCGCTTATATTGCTTCCTAGAACTTACTTTCTTACATTTTTGAAGCGACATTATAGACAACTTAATTTGGTTTAAAGATAAGGGTAGAACATTTCTTCGTCTCTGCGTGACATTTAAGCCTTTCAAGCAAACCTTTATTGAATTTTATCCCTAGTGCCCTAGTGCCCTATTTGAGCCTTGATTTGTAATGAATGGAGAGAAACACCATTCGCTTTCTTTCATTAAAATTCATTTTACCTAGAAAACACCATTCGGTTTCTTTTATTAAAACTCATTTTGCCTACCTTGATGAGCTTAATTATTTCTTTGATTTTTCTAATCTAAATGTCCCTTAAGAGTTTATTGCACATATTTATTTAGAGATATAAGAGTGAAATATAGTTAAATGAGGGACAAAATTATAGGAGTGAGTGGCGTTCATTTATGGTCAAAGAGAAGGTACTAAGGAAAAAATTTTGAATCGAGAAGAAAACCTTTGACAAGTGCAGGTAGTGCCTATCACTGGTACCTGCTTTGTTGTGATACAGGTAGTGCCTATCACTGATACCTGTATTTGCAGGTAATGCCTATTACTAGTACCTGCAGTGGTGTATTTGCGGGTAGTACCTATCACTATGTACCCGTATTGGGAGCGAACATAAAAAATGATAGATAAATGTCCTGGAAAAAAAATGTTGGCCTGTTGGGTTGAAATTAAAGTAGGATGACTTTTGTTTGGGGTAAGAAATTTTTATAGGGATTTGTTGATTAAGTGTGGGATTCTGTATTTGTAAGGATATGTGATTTAATGTGTTGGAGAAGCAATTTTATTTTGATGTGTAACCAGCATTGATTTAAAGCTCTTTCTTTGTCTTGAGATATCCTTCTCCCTTCCTTGATTAGCCAATACCTTAGCCTTCGTTACAAGCTAAAAAGTCCTACTTGATTTAAATTGAGTTAATTGTCTATGTTAGTGGAGAGGTATAAGAAGAGTAAGTTTTGGGGTGTTCAGAAAAATTTTAAGAGTTTGCAAAATTTAATCCAACTGTCCTAAACCTGAGTTTTTATTAAATAGCTATATCCACACACATCAGATTTCATGTGTAGGGTTTTATTAGTTTTTGAACTCTTGAGTTTTTTAACTATTCGTGATGGTGGATTGGTTCTTAATTATTCATGTGGACAATTATTGAGATGTGTGGGTGCGATTGCTATGAGCTTATCTGTTTTAATTCTTTTTTTGCTTGAGGACGATCAAAAGTTAAGTGTAAGGTATTTGATATGCTCATAAATGTTATGTATTTTATGTGTTGTTTATCTCAGTTTTTATATAATTTGAGCAATAATTGAGTTAATTATGCTTTTAATTGTTTTATCTTTAGTGTGTGTAGGTTTGGAATAAAAAATGAGCCAAAAATATCAAAAAGTTGGAGAAAAATTAGAAAATGCAAAACATGTACTACAAGGAGCGAATTTGGATATTGTTTGGTATTTTGATCATAACTTTCTTGTCCAAACTCCAATTGAGGTGATTTAAGATGAGAAAAGCTAAGAGGAAGAACTACAACTTTCATGTCTCGAGTTTTTCCATATTCTATTATCATCAAGGTCGAAATCAAGGTGGAAGTTGAAGCTGGCAAACTGTCTTCATTTGCGCATGTGCACAAGGAAAAGCTTGCACATGTGCGCAAGCCAAGAAAAAAATATTTTTGCCTCTAGAAATTGTGCACATGTGCAAGAATATACCACGTATGTGTGCACATCGAGCAGCAGTTGACATAAATTACTTGTTTTTGAAGTTTTCTTCACCCAGTTCAACTCCTTATCGGGTTTTAATGTATTTTTATCATCTCGGGGGCCTAAACCCTGACATATCCCCTATAAATACCCTATTATGAGGGGAGTTGAACAGAATGTACCAGCCATTAGTTAGATTAGACATTAGAATAGAAATTCATTAGATTAGATTTAGGGTTTCATTCTTCTTGTTCAAGACTACAAGTTCCATCAACTTTTGTTCCGACTACGTTGCTGAATTTGATTTCTTGATTTAAATTTAATTTAATTTTAGTTCTTATTTCAATTCCATAGTTCTAATTTAATTTTCCCGCTATTTACTTTTCTATTTCATTAATTTAAATTTGCTTATGGAAAATGCAAATTTATTTTTTTTCTTTAGTTGTAATTGGGTTTGGTGATTGTTCTTATTTTCTTAGTGATTAAAATTCATTTAGTTAGGTAGAACAAACTTCTGTAACTGATTTGTCCAACTAGCTTGTAGGTTTGTGAACCCTAGTACTTGAACAATAGTCCTCGTGGGAACAATTGTTACTCACGCAATCTATAAACTTACCTCGTATCCTTGTGAGCGTGTGTAAGTATTTATTGGGGTTAATAAGGCTTATTTATTATTTGTTTGTAAACTAAATTACCCAATCAACAATTATACCGAACAGGAAACCATGTGGTTTGTTTAATGTTCAGGTTACTTCATTTATAAATCCACCAACAACGCCAGTGTGATTTGATTAAAGTGAAATTCGAGTAGCTCGATTAGCTAATCGAATTTGCTTCGACTTATTTACATTCCTAATTGTATTCCAATCAAGTACTTTAAGTAGAACTACATAATTTTAGTCAATTAAATAATGTATATATATATATATATATATATATATATATATATATCACAATAGATAGTTTTGGTGTAAGGAAAACATTAATGATTTTTTAAGATCACGCTCTATAGGATGTTATTTTCTTTGCAATAGCCAATTAAAAGTAAAATAAAATAAATTCAACTAATAATATAGTAATTAACCACTAATGTACTTAAGAGTATTCATGGATTGGGTATTCGATTAATATGATTTAGGCAACCCGACGTTCACACCTGGTTAGGAAAAAATGCACATATTATCTAGTACATATACATAGGATACCCGGTTATCCCAGTATCTGCAAAAGTATTACGATTGGCCAAGCTACCGACCCAATCAATTTATGATATTTTATTTTCACAACATTTTTAAAGTATAAAATTTGAACATTCAGTTCGTTTATGACATTTTGATTTAAATTTTCTTTAGAAAAAAATAAAAACGTTTGATTAACTAGTTACACAAGTAACACTATAAATGGGAATGAGGAAAAGATAAACCCATTATATATTAAGTCCTAATATTTAAAATTACACGATTAACGATGTACGTAGATTGAGTTAGGCACCCGCTAGATCGAATATTTTCAACTCGATATTCAACCTATTAATCTTATTGGTTGATCGGCCCCAAACATCTCACACTAACTGGTTTGAGTACCTTATTTTATGGTTTCAGATATACCTACTCATTGGGTCTTTCGAGTCAATAACTCAAAATGAAGATCCAAAATCAAATACCCTATCCGTACACGCTAATGTGCTAAAAAAAACTAACCTCCATTATTGATTATTTTTATTAAAAATAATCAATAATTTTTCCTAAAAAATAATACTTGAGCAACTACTGTTACCTTGAAATTTTAATATTGACATATCATTTTTTGTTGAATTACACAGTCGTCATGTGTGTTTAGGTGTATTACAAGTAGTATATGATTATTCTTCACATAAAAGTAACCTAGAGTACAAGATAATGGTCTCAACGTGCTATATATGCAACTACTAATTAAATATAAACTAGCCAATAGCATATATATCACAGGCACTTTTATTTTTCCTTTTGAAACTCACTTAAATATAAACACACACTAAAATATCCCATTAATTCTCTTTACGGCAAAAGAATAAATGGATAAATATAAGAAACCCTTTCTTCTCACTATTTGCCTCCCTCCCAAAATACTTTTAGTTTCCCTCTCAGATTTGAGGGGAAAACACGATGGGCTTTATCACAGAAATATTAGCGATCAAGTGCATATCCTATCTCTTACTATCTACTTTTTGTGAGGCATTAGCTATCCAAGTCAAAAGTATGTCTTTGCATTTTGCTAATATAAATATTCTCTCCCTTTTCCAACTTTTCATATTGTACTTTTTGTTGGTGAATTGAATTCTTGGATAGGATTGGTTTAATCTTTCCAAAGTTTGCAATTAAGGTAATTAATTAAACATTATTTTTTCTTAATTTTTACGATTATTTTATGTTCTATTATGTTATGGGTATACTGGTTTCTGTTTGAACGCTGCCTAAAAATATGTATCTTTGGTTTATTAGACTTGATTGTGTTGTTATATTCAACTTGACATTTTAGTGGACAATATGATTAATAGTAGGTAAATAGGGCTGTTTTGATTTTTTTGATGTTCTCATTATTATTGTTTTTGGGAAAAATTATTTTATTGTTTGAAGGTGTCTTTTGAATGAAATTAATTTTTATTTTTTTGTCAAAATAATTTCCTTTTCAAAAAATAATCTTTGACTTTGGTTGAATTGCCGCGTCTAGTGGGGTTCACTTTTCTGAAATATACACTAAAAATGTCTTCGCAAACCAAAAGCATCCCAAATACATAAATACTTTCTATATTGATAAATTGATAGATTGAAATTAGTAAGAAAGTATTATAAATGTAAGGGTTAATTGCATTTTTCACTCATGAAGTATTCTTGTTTTGCACTTTGTACCCAAAACTATCAATTGCAACATTTTGCACCCACAAACTTATATTTTTTAGCACATTTTCTCTGAATCAAGTAAAGCCAATGACGTAGTGACCAGTTTACCCTCACTTTTCTAGCGAACTACCTAAACTACAATTGAAACGACATGATTGTAGACAAAAGCTATGTGCTGCCATTTTTTTAACAAATTGAAAACAGATTCATTAAATCATTAAATCAACCGTGTATAATGGATGTAGTGTACAACCATAGGTGGTTCATTAAATATTTAAACCACCCCAATTGTGATTACAAGGATTAGATAGTTTGGATATTGAGTGTGCTAACTGGTACCTTTCCCTGCTAACCCAAGTTTCACATTAAAGACTAGCAAAGACTCAACCCATATCCAAAACTCAGTATTTTTTATTCAATTGTGTTAGGGTACTTGGCAATGGCTAGATCGAGACGTGGTCAAAGTATGAAACAACTAACAAATCTCACGTCATTTGCATTAATTATTCAACTTGAGAAGCACAATGATCCTAATACTGGAGTGTCAAGCACCATAACGGAGGCATCTAGACACCACAATGGAGGCATCTAAAAATGTTCTACTTGAGAATGACAATGATTCTAATGCTAGAATGTCAAGCACCATAGTGGGTGCATTTAGCACCATATTGAAGGCATCTGAAAATGTTCTACTTGAGAATGACAATGATCCTAATACTAGATTGTCAAGTACCATAGTGGAGGTATATGAAAATGTAGTTGAATCTAATGTAGAGGAATTTGACCTTTTTAATAATCTTCCATTGGAAAAATTCATTGAATTACAACTAATTAGTAAAACATTTTGTAACTATATAAAAAAGAAAAGAAATCATAGATATTGATATGTATAATAAAATCAAGATTTCGATGCTAATTAAAATCTTTTCTTTCTAATGTATCCATTTCATCCTTATTATCTTTGTTAGGTATCACATCTAAGAAGAGAGTTTGAGGTCCAAACAGAGGGTTAGAGTTGGCAAAACAACCTGAGAAAAATGGGGGGAAGTTAGACATATTAATTCCAGATGGTATAAAATAGACTTGTAGGAGAGAATAATACTAAACTGCAGAGAGAAATTAGGTATCTTGTTAGAACTATTGCAACAATGTGAGCTGATGATTAGTCTAACGTTAAAGATTTACAAAAGAAGAAGATAACCAAGACTCTACTAGAAATCATTTATTTGATACATATGTTCAAAGAAATACTATTTTTAGTTCAAAGTTGTTAAACTAGTTAATTATATGCCAACAAATCTTTTTTATTATTATTATAACTACACAGACTTTATTTTTGTAGACAAATTTCAACTTGGATTTGACCAAGCCCCATATTAAAGATTACATAGATAATTCTATGCAGAGAGCATAGCAAGATTGTCGTTGCAAGGCACATTTGCACTACAAATCTTTGGGTGATAGAGAAAAAGGTAGGGAAAAGCCTTATAAGACTTTTCTCAATTGTCTAGAAGACTGGAAATGCTGTAAGCATTTTGATGCAGATACCTTTCAGGTAGTTAATATGACTTTTTTGTACGAGAAAAGAATTTGAAGACATTTCCCTGACTAGTATTTATATTAAATACAATTTTTGTTATATTATTATAGGAGAAATCAATTAGGAACTCTAAAAATAGCGCTTGCCTAACTACTCTTCGAAGAAGTGGTTCTGTTTCACTTCTAGCATATCAACGTGAGGAGATGACAACTTTTATTTATTGAAAAGAAAAATAGTTCTACTTTTCATTTAACATATTTCAATTGATATGACTTAAGGGATGTAGAGATATTGACTTGTTTAAAGCTGAGTTCATTGATAATATTAGAAATTAGGTGGATAAGGAACACGAGGTTAAATATGTAAGTATTTTTAGTAATAATTGTCAATATTGACACATTTAATTGTTGGGAGAACATTTTCTTTTTATTATCTCACTGCAGAAAAATAAAATTTGAATTGGAACAAGCTATTGAGAATGGAATTCTTTTGAATGAGGTAGCAACATGCACAAAACATCTCGGGACAACGTCAGGGAATATACGTCTGGTAAGGGTCGTGGTCCAAAACCACCTAAAAAAAATAAAGTCATCTTCAACAACTATTATACCCTCAGTCATGGATGAGCAAATGCAAAATGGACTCATTAAAACTAAAGGGAGCTAACTCAAGCAACTAAGAAGCTCAAGGAAACAAGTGAAGAGCTTGCAACAACAAAGAAAAAGCTTAACAGACGAGGAATGATTGCCTGGATAAAAGAAGAAATTGTGATCGAGAAGTTTGGAATGACTTTACCAACTCTATGTTCGAATGATGAATCTGGCGATGGTAAGTAATATAAAATATCGCACAAATTGGGAAAAATTTTTCCAATACTATAACATATCTTTATATATATATATATCTTTGTGATTTGTAGGTTTTCACTCTTTTCTTTATGCAAATTGATGATGCAAGGACACTGGCCAACTTTAAAGATTTTAGTGCATTTTTAACCAATAAAGTTGTTTAGCTATAGATTTAGAGGTAGTTAATAAGTCATTTGTACATTACCCACTTAGTAGTTTATTAGACGTACTTGAATTGAAAGTTTGATTTCAATGTATTTTTGGCAAAATGTATTAATTCTTTGTTTTTTGGAATTGAATTTAATGAGTAATTTAGTTGTTGATCTATGTTGAAATGTTTTATTTTGGTGATTTTAATTTATGTGTACTTAATTAATTATTTTTTAGATAGTTTGAGTAACTCATATTCTTTTATAACACATGCTTAGCCACCAATTTTTGGTTGTAAAAAATTTATATTGTAGAGGCCAAATTATAGTATTTTAATGTTGGTTACAAAAGTCTACTAGTTTTGCAATTAACCAAAAGTTTTCAATTTTGGCTACTAAACTATAAATTTGATCACTAAATAACAACCGCAAACAAATTTCTTGTACTTTTAGTGACAAAAATTTGGTTGCTATATTATTTCATTTTATTGACTAAACTTGCTCTTTGGTTGCCAAGATAAGGTACAATAACTAGGTTTGTGGCAACCAAATCCAACTTCATTACTGCGATCATAATTTTTAGCAATAGGCAACCAAATACTTGTTGCTAATGTTAAATGAATTAGTGATTGCAATGTTTCCTCGTTGCTGTTACCTGAACTTTTACCGATCGAACAATATTTGGGGGTGCAAAAGTTTTTAGCAATGAAGCTACGCCGACAACTTTGCGACAAGCTTATTTTTTGGTTGCCATTTTGGTTTTTCGCTACCAATATTTACAGTCATTAAATCTTGTATTCCTTATAGACTAATAAAATTATTTCTTCCTCCCGTATATTTTTGTGTATGATTATTTTATTTCTCCCATTCTCTAATTCTATGACTGGTATCAGAGAACTCTAAAAGTATAGGGTTCTAAAATTGGTATCTAAGCTAGGCTACGAGGCCAGCCTTGGGAATTTTCAATTTTTAGAGTCTAGGTACAAGGTTTGCTAGGAAAATTTCTATTATCAAAACTAGACCACAAGGTTAGTTCCGGAATATTCAGTGGTTGAGAATAAGAGATACCATAAAATTTATCTTGAGTTGTCAGATTGATTGTGAGTGCCATAATAGAGATCATAGAAAGATCCAATAAAAATTGTTGATTGTGGCAAAATTACGAGATTAGAGGATTTTATTCAGTTATCAACAGAGATGCCAGAAAAATTGCAAGAAGAAAAAAATTATTCAAGTATACGTAAATTGTTGAATTATGATGGATGAGTTTGGAGATCTGATTGATGGTAGATTTTGAGACTGATAGATTTGTTGATGATAAAGAAATTTATGAAGATTTTTATGATGTTGAAAATTTTGATTTACATATATTATTTGGAATAATTTGAGATGATGATAAATTTGTCAAAGAAAAAGAATTTTTTGATCTAATAGAGAAAAAAGACTTTAATGTGGTGAATTTATTAATGAGGAGGAAAAATATTAAATTAGTAGAAAAAACATAAAATATTAATGAAAATATTTTGGTTGTCTTGGATTATTTCAATAATGAAGCAAAAAATATCTTTAATGCTAATGCTGGGTTGATGAATTATAAAACTCACTATATTGAATTCATCATTCAAGATTTTTTTAGTTTATGAATTCATTGATAAGGTTGACAATATTGAATTTATTGGAGTTGAAAAAATTTTCGAAGAAAGAGATTTGATGGGTGCTAAAGTTTAATTCTTGGGGGAATAAAGTTTCCGACATTTGTAGTAGTGGGTTCATTGGTGATAAAAAAATTTGCAATAAAGAAAGGTGAATGTTTGGATTTGAAAAATATATGGATGATTTTGATTGGGATGTCCCAAAGATGAATGGGTAAATATATTTGAATTTTTCGATCAAGCTGAGTTAGCAATTAAATTGTATTCGAAGTATAAGATCCATCCATTACCACGTGTGAAGATGAAAATGAATATCAATTCCAACATGGAACTGCATATCGTCTACATGCTGACAGAAATTTCATTGGAAGTTTATACTCGTTATGGAATAGGAGGTGACATTCTGAAGAGGTTGGTTTAAGAGAGGCAATGTAGTATGGAATATTAAACCAAATCTAGAAGTTTCCTATTTAATTTTTAGGAACTATATTAAAGTAAAGTTTTTAGTAGTTTAATATTTTAGGAGTCAGTAGTTATTTGGTAATTATTATCTGGTTATTTCTCGTTAGCCAAGTTGAGGAGTCTATAAATATGGGATGTATGTTGGAATATTTCCTAATAAAGTCTGACAAATTAACTGAGAGTTTCTTTTATTGAAATATTAATAAAATTATTTCTTTCTCTTATATATTTTTATGTGTGATTATTTTATTTCTTTAATTCTCTAATTCTATGACTAATATCGAAGAATTGTATGATAGACTTTATATCTCTAAAACCAAATTAGTGTATGGTTAAATAATACCATAGAATATCGAATGCGGAATAAAACCAAATAACATACCTCCAGCCATTGATTTTGTTGGGTCACTGTAGAATGAAAAGGAAAAAATGGAAATAATTTTCTGGGTGCTTCTAAACCTTGGACAAACTGATATGATGGTGTATTTCTGGATAAAATGTCAGGTTTAAGGACCCAAAATACTCCATATATTTATATCATTTTTTCCCATCAGAAAAACTAAAGCAATTATAGTAAATAGTTATCACAAAGGTTGTTATTATGTCAAATTGACAAACATCAGAATTAAATATTAGATCAAATATTTGGAATTTAAAATAAAACCCACATGGGATAATTAAAAATTTTAACATTTCTCCTACTTGATCCACATATTTTATTCGATATTCAAACTATCAAATCTCACAAACAAGATCCAGAACACATGAATCAAGGCGACAAGTCCTTTAAGAAACAAGTATTGTCTTCCATGTATTACTATACATTATATCTCTTCAACACTAAACTTCATGTGATAACACAACTTAATAAATAAGCCTTATGCTTGTCATAGGTCCAATTTAAGTGAGTTTTCTCAAATAACCAAATAAGTATGCGCAACTGAATATGAAAAAATACAACTGAATTAGAGTTTCATTGGATATATAAGATGCAAATGTATGTACATGTGATATGAGCTCAAATTATGGAACCAAGTCTCATTCTAATGATATAATCCCTGAAAATCTTTGGTGGCATGCCTTTAGTCAAGGGATCGACAATCGTCAATTCAGTATTAACGTGTTCAATGACCACTTTATTCTCTTTAACACGTTCTCGAATGGCTAGGTACTTGATGTCGGTGTGTTTGCTTTGACAACCACTCTTATTGTTTTTAACCATAAAAACAATAGCTTAATGTCACAAAATAACCTCAATGGCCTAGAAACAGAGTCCATAACTCTAAACCCAGACAAGAAACTCTTCAACCGTACACCATGCGAAATTGCCACAAAACAAGAAACGAACTCAGCTTCCATAGTAGAGGTTGCAATCAAAGTTTGTTTCCCACTTCTCCAAGACATAACTCCTCCAGCTAGCATAAAGACATAACTAGATGTCAATTTTTGCGAATCAATGCAGCCAGCATAGTCTGAATCTTAGTAGCCAAACCACCTCTAGATTATCAGTCTATTTTTACATAAGCATGTAATCTTTCGCTCCTTGAAGGTACCTCATTACCTTCTTTGCAGCTCTCCAGTGATCCATACATGGATTACTTTGATATCTTTCCAACACTCCCACAGCAAATGCAATGTCAGGTCTTGTACAGACCTGAGCATATATCAAGCTTCCTACGGCAGAAGCATATGGAATGCTTTTCATCTGTTCCCGCTCAAAGTCATTTTTCAGACATTGGTCCAAGTTGAACTTGTCACCCTTCATAATGGGTGCCACACTCAGTGAACAATTTTTCATCTAAAACCTCTCTAAAAATTTGTTAATATAAGTCTCTTGAGACAAACCCAAAATGCGCCGAGTTCTATCTCTTTGGATCTTTATGCCAATGACATAAGATGCCTTACCCATGTCATTCATATCAAAGTTTATAGAGAGAAATTATTTTACCTCATGTAGAAATCCTTTATCATTACTTGCAAGTAAAATGTCGTCAACATACAGACACATGGAACAAGAAAACAAATCTTACTCCCACTGACCTTCTAGTATATACATTGATCCATGATATTCTCTTCAAAATCAAATGAAGAGATCAGACCATGAAATTTCAAATATCATTGACAGGAGGCTTGCTTCAATCCATATATAGACTTCTTAAGCTTGCAAACTAAAAGCTCACCATTACTAGAGAAGAATCCTTCAAATTGTTTCATAAAAACATTTTCCTCTAGATCTGCATTAAGGAACGCTGTTTTCACGTCCATTTGATAAAAATCCACATCAAAATGGGCAACCAATATCATAATGACTCGAAGAAAATCTTTCTTAGATACACGAGAAAGGCTTTCGTATAATCGATTCCTTCTTTCTGAGTGAATCCTTTGGCAACAAGGCTCACTTTATATCTCTCGATTTTGCCTAATGAGTCTTTCTTGGTTTTGAAGATCCATTTACATCTTATGTTTTTTGCACCAACAGGCAACTCGACAAGATCCCAAACTCCATTCGATGCCAAATCGATTCCATCTCCTCGTTCATGGCATTGTACCACAAGTCAGATTTATTGTAGTTCATGGCTTGTGAAAATGTTTCAGGATCATTTTTGGCTCCGATATTATACTCAGACTCTTACAGATATACCATATAGTCATCTGGAATTGTTGTTTTCTTTACTCTAGTAGATCTTCTTAATGTTGTACCAACATTATCCTGAGGAATATGTTGTTCAACTGGTTTTTCAACAATTTCAGGTATTTGTTGAACAAGATCTACTGGATCATTATCAGCAGTTTGTGGAGTTTCAAGACTGGTTGTTCAACAGGAACTTAATCTCGAGGAGTGTGGTGAATAACAATAGTCCGTCCATGACTAGAAGTGGAAGGTGGTGGAACAGAATATTCTATCTCAGATCCAATACCCAATGATCTGTCACTCCCACTAATCAGGTCATTCTCAAGAAATTTTGCATTTCTTGATTCCACAATTCTTGTACCATTAGATGTACAATAAAATCTATATCCCTTATGTTTTGGGACCTTTTAGCATATCCAACGAAATATCCACTATTGGTCCTTGGGTCCAACTTCTTTTCTTGTGGGTTATAAACTCTCACTTCATATGGGCATCCCCAAATGCATACATGTCGCAACTTGGTTTCCAACTTTTAAATAACTCAAATGGCGTCTTTGGGACAGCTTTGGTTGGAACTCGGTTTAATATGTACACTTCCGTCTTAAGAGCTTCACTCCACAAAGATTTTGGAAGTTTTGAGCATGCTTGCATGTTCCGCATCATGTCTAATAATGTTCGGTTTCTTCTCTTTGCTATACCATTTTGGCTCGGAGAGCTAGGTGTAGTATATTGAGCAACAATCCCATGCTCAACAAGAAACCTTGCAAAAGGACTAGGTGCTTATCCATCTTCGGTGTATCTGTTATAGTACTCACCATCTCTATCTGATCTCACAATTTTAATCTGTTTTTCCCATTGTTTCTTTACTTCTGCCTTAAACACCTTAAAAGCATCTAGTGCTTCATTCATCTCTACTTTTTGTTATTAAGAAAGTAGAGATACATTTATAGTGAGAAATCATCTATGAAGGTAATGAAATACTTTTGACAATATGCGTCCATATTCAGACTACATATGTTTGTATGTATGATCTCCAATAATTTCGAACTCCTCTTGGCTCCTTTTTTCGACATGTTGGTCTGCTTACCCTTTATGCAGCCCACACAAGTTGCAAAATTAGTAAAATCTAGAGTACTAAGCACTCCATCATCCACTAATCTCTTGATTCTCTGATTGGAGATGTGTCCCAATCTCTGATGCCACAACATAGAGGAATTCTCATTCATAACACATCTTTTAACACTAGCTTAATTTTGAACATGCAAAATAGTAAATGCGGTGTTGTTTTGCAAGTTAATTTGAAAAAGACCATCAAACAAAATACCATTCCCTACAAGGTCAGATTTATAAAACAAACTAAATCCAACATCTGAACAATACCAGGAATATCCCAAAGGTAAAAGTTTTGATAATGAAATTTGATTAGCAATTTCTAGAGAAATTTGAAACATAAAATGTCCTTTCCAATCTAAAACAAAGCCACTACTAAGAACTAAACTGCATGTCCCAATTGCATTCACGTGAGTTTGTATCTTATTTCCTGAATAGATGTACTCCTCACTTTCCATTGGCTTCCTTAAGTTTCACAATCCCTGCAAGGTATTCGTAATATGGATTGTAGAACCAGAATCAATCCACCATGTGTTATGATTAACATCTACCATATTAGATTTATAACATACAAGTGAGACTAGGTTACCTTTCTTCTCAAGCCAGCTCTGGAATTTGGGGCAATCCTTCTTCATGTGCCCCTTTTTCTTACAGAAGAAGCACTTGGATTCCTTCTTAATATCTGTTTGAGAAGACATCTTTTCCTTTCTCTTCTTTTTGGCTTGGTTGTTCTTGTTCTTTCCTTGAGTTTCCAGATGCACACTCTCTCCAGTTTCTATAAGCAGCCTTCCTTCCTCTTGCACACACATGATCATCAACTCTTCTGTGATGGAGCATTTGTCCTTATATGTGTTGTAAGAGCTCTTGAAAGGCCCATATTGGTGTGGTAAAGAGTTCAAAATGTAGTGCACAAGAAAAAACTCAGACATTGTAACCTCAAGATTTTTCAGTTGAGCCGCTCTACCCTCATGTGCATGATGTGTTCATACACTCCTTTGATACCGGTGAGCTTCATGGTGGAAAACTTCATGATTAGAGTGTTTGCTAAAGCCTTATTTGAAGACTCAAACTGCTTATCAATAGCCTTCAATAGCTTTCGGATATGATATTCGGACATTATCATACTGAACGACAGAACCCCGAATGCCAACTGAGATGTTGGTCTTTATGAACATCACACTAAGGCGATTAGATCGTTCCCACATTTCATAAAGCTCAACATCACTAGGTTGGTTGTTCTCAATAATCAGAGGTGGTTCGTCTTTCCTGATAGCATAATCATGTCCATCCACCCAAAATGAAGAAAAATTCTCTCTTTTCACAACTTATCTGAGTTGTCACCCTTGAGCTCAGGAATGTCACATTTCATATCAGAAAAATTCATAGGTTGAAAAACTGCACAAATAAATTACATACATGCTTATATAAAAAATTTGAGGCAAATTAACATTTATTATATTTTACCAATGCAAAACTAAGAAATATTAATTACATGACATATAAATTGCCTATAGGCTAAATTTCTAATCCAAATAAATTCATATAATCAAAATGACGAAACTACTAAATCATGTTCCTTTCCTTAATTCCTGTGGGAAAATTGAGGAATATAATCTAATATTTCATCCCTTTTAATAACACAATATAATATAATAAAAATTTATGTGGGATAAAAATTTATTATATTAAATTTGATATAATAACAATTATTGTCTTATATTATAAGTGATCCCAAAACAACATAATTAATGTGTGTGTGTACATATATATATTATATATGTGTGTGTGTGTATGTATGTATGTATTTATATTTTTAATTAAAGATGTTACAGCTATTCTCTATAATTAAAATATATACATATATATACGGATCACAGAAATTAATTATTACAGCAAAGCCACAAACATATATCTAATGCATATATATATATATATATATATATATATATATATACACAAACTGAAAGTAGCTTATATAAAAATAATACATTTCAGGACCAAATAGCTTGAGTAGCTTAACTGGTTAGATTGCCTGACATTGAACCAGAAGAAACCCTTCCAGCATATATATATAACAAACTGAAAGTAGCTTATATAAAAATAATACATTTCAGGACCAAATAGCTTGAGTAGCTTAACTGGTTAGATTGCCTGACATTGAACCAGAAGAAACCCTTCCAACAGCGATTGTGTATTTTTTTTTATTATCAGAATAAGACCTTAAATAGTTTATAGGAATATTGTGATCCAAACCCCTTAAATAGTTTATAGGAATATTGTGATCCAAAACTTCACCAGCACTGCTGATGGCTTACTGGTTAGAATGCGTGACCTGAAACCTAGAGGACACGACCAAGGCTGCATATTTCGAAACCAAGCAGCCTCCTTGCTTCTATTATATATATATATAAATTAGTAGTTAATAGGAATTCTTTTTTTTTTTAAATTAGTAGTTAATACGAATACTTTACTCCAAAACTACAGAAGTCACAAGGGTGGCCAACTGGTTGGGCATCGTGACTTGTGACTAGAAGGTCACGAGCTCGAGCCTTCCCAGGCATAGTTTTCAGGATCGGGATCCTAGATAGGATCATTTTTAGGTTATCAGAATCGGATCGTAGGATCGTAAGATCCTACTAAAATATCTAAAATAAATAAATCAATAATTTTTAAATTCATAAGTCACAAAATCAAGATTTAAAACTATACTGCATATGAAATAAGTATAAAAATTATATATTTTTTTAATCTACTTTGCGATACGGAGAAGAAAGAACATAGAAGTAATGAAATTATATAACATCAGCATAACACCACTTGTAACAAGCTCCAATTCACAAAGATCACACACCCAAAACAAGTTGAAATACACAGCAAATATCACAAGCTAACATGTGCTAGTGCCTATTAGCCACAAGGAGTAACATTACTTTTCCAGATACTACAACATTATCAGCATCACAAGGAAGTAAACAGGTAAGAAAAGTCAGCAACAACAATAGTAAAAGAAATTAAAGAACTTGTTCAATAATCATCTTCATCTTCATCATACTCATCATCCCCATAACCAAGATTCTCCAAATCCAAATCATTGTTATTGATATTGGTGTCCATGTCATAAGACTCATAACCCCAATTTGATCTATAACTATTATAATCAATCTCATTCTCATAAGATTCCTCTTGGATATCACATCTAGATGTATCAGTTCTTCCTTGAACCAAATCTTCAGGAACCATATCATGGTAATCATCATCACCACGATGGAATTCTCTCGGAGAGCCTTCATCTTCATCATCATCAACAGCATGAACTTCGTTCACTTGATTGGCTTGTCTCTTGTGGCCACGTAGACTCAAAACAATCATTATACTTATACTAGATTGTATAAGCACAGGTATATTGTGATCTTATACACATATATTTTCTTTTTTTGCAAAAGAAAAAGGGCTAAGGAAATATGCATATCCAAAACTACTATTTTGCTTACATACATAATTTTAACAAATAAAAATTAACTTACGAGCTCTTTTTAGATTCCTTGTAATAACTTCAACTTCATCTTCATTTTGCTCTTCATCTGAAGTATCATTTCCTAGATTGTCCTCTAAAATCCTTAGCCAATTATTCCCTTGTGGAAGGGCTGGATTTTCTCTTTCCGTTATCCATTCATCATCCGAAGGCAAGTCTTCAAAAGGAACTTCATCACAAATACTTTGCCTTTGCCTTTGTTGCTCTTGCAATTTCAAGTTATACATGACAAAAACTAGATCATTCATCATTTTTTGTGCCAAACGATTTCTTCCTTTCGAATGCACCTATTGAATATTAAAAGACCAATGCAAAGTTATTGTGATTGAGTTAGAAAACCATAATCTAAGAAATCTCAGACTACTTAAAATGATAATGAACATATGAAAGATAGGGAAAAAAGATCTAACCAATACAAATGCACTCCAATTACGTTCACATCCAGAAGAGCTACAAGTTAAACTCAAGATCCTAATAGCAAATCTTTTCAGCTCTGGGCATTCATCCCCGTAAGATTCCCACCAATCAGCTATAATAAAAATAAAATAGACAAGTTAACATGACTTTAAAAGGAAAAAAAATTCTTCTACAAATGAAGCAAAACAAGTACTAATCAAACCTGGAGCCTTCTTATTTCTTGTCAGGATAGCATTGTGAATGTCAAACAATCCCGTAGCATCTCTAAAGTAATCTATCTGCATGTCAATTTTTAGTCTTTCATTAGGATCTGCAACCATTCGACCAATGCAATCATAGAGACCACGTTTGACATTAACTTCTGATTGGAAGTCTGGACTATACTAAAAATGAGGATTCAAAAAGTAACCCGCAGCATGTAAAGGTTGACCAAGTTGATCTTGGCAACCCATCTTTTGTCTATGATTTCAAATACTTTCTCATATCTACAACAACAATCACAATGAGTTGCATAAATATAACTGGTAAATCATAAGCATATATAGCATATACACAAGAAGATAAAAATAATTACAACTCTAACTATGATTGAAAAAAATGTATTAAAAAAACTACCTTCTTTGGACATTATCCACATTCACTTTAATTTCTTCCTTAGCATGGTCTATTGCCTTGTAAAGAAAAGCCATTGCAGGTTTGTCGTTAGAATCCACCATTCTAAGCACTTTTATAAGAGGTGAAACAACCTTTAAACACATATCCAAGTTTGCCCAAAACCCTTGATTGTCAAAAACAATATCATAAATCTCTTTCCCTTTTTTTCTTCTTGCATACACACTTACTTTCCACTTATCAGATGTGAAAAAGTTATATAAGGCACCTCTTTGCTCACTAAGCCTTCTCATAGTCAAGTATGCAGTGGCAAATCGTGTAACTCCTGGTCGAATAAGTTCACCTTACCCTTTGTGAACTGTTTCATCCAATTAACAACTGTATCCCATGAATATATGTAAGAAACAACCTTCCTTGCTTTGGCTATTGTAACTTTATGGATCACATCATTCTTCTCTAAGTCTTCTAACATCAAGTCTATGCAATGTGCAGCACAAGGGGTCCAAAACAATCTTTTTCCCATCACCAATTTTCCAGCTGCTTTATAATTTGAAGCATTGTCAGTAACAATTTGGACGACATTATCCTCGCCAACTTTATCCACAACATCATCCAACAATTCAAATAAATGTTTAACAATTTTAGAAACATCAGTAGTATCAACAGAGTGTAGAAATACAGTTCCTGCTGGACTATTTACAAGAAAATTAGCCATCGATCGCTTCCTTTTATCCGTCCACCCATCTGACATAATACTACAACCAGTCTTTTTCCATTGTTCTTTGTATTTCTGAAGAATGTTTAATGTCTCTTGCACTTCCTTTTTCAAAAATGTCACTCTCATTTCATGGTCATTAAGAAGGTGGCTTCAATCCTTTTCCAAATTCTCCCATCTTTTTAATAACTAGGGAAAATAAAGGGTTATTTACTGCATTAAATGGAAGTGCACTTGTGTAAAACCAATGGGTCATAAGTTGACTAATTTGATCCCTTTCTTGTTTCCTTCACTTTTCATTTATAGTAGTTTGTCTTGACCCTTGCCCCCTACCTCTAACAACAAATTCATCCATTGACCCTTTTCCCATGTCAAACATTTGCTTAACTTCTTTTTCATGTTCATGTGAAACATCCCCTACATCATAGACTTTTTTCTTCTTTTTCCTTGATTCTTCAGAATTGGCACTAAGTAAGTCAAACATTTCTTGCCTAACATCATCAGGAACTTGAAGGCATGGTTCAACATTTTGGTGGGTGCAAGCTAAATGGTGTTTAAGCCTAAAAATACCACCCGATCGAATGACTTTGCAATACTTACATTGCATTTTCTTGAAAATAGGATCAATATCCAGCCCGTGGGCCCCTTATCCAGGATCAGTCCGACTACCACTTGCATTTTTCTTCTTGTCTTTCCCTCTTTTTGAAGCCTACATTGTGATAGAAATACCTTTCTCTGTTAAAGTAATAAAAAAACAAAAAAAAATAATAAAATAATATACAAGCTAATTGGAAAATTTTATAAAGGTATATTACCAATAACAAACTTAAAAGGATTTCATTTATATCAAGTAGCATACAATTTACAAATGAACAATACGGCCAAAGTAGCGGTAAGCAAGCATATGTTTACTTTATTTATCTTGATAATTGATCATATTAAGTTAGTTTCAATTTTCAATCAAAATAAATCCAACAGTGAGTAAACAACATAGAATACAATTTAACACTTCACAAATTACATCTAAAACAAAAAAAAATGATAATTCTGAAATACTAAATTGCAAGAAAAAAAATTAGATTATAGAAAAAGTAAAAAAAATATAGAATTTATTTCGAGAAACTAATGATAATTAAGAGTTAAGTAAGGCTTAAGAAAAATTAATGGTAAAAAAAAAAAAAAGCAGCTCAACAACTCGAGAAAATAAAAACACCCAACAAAAAATAAGAATAATACCTCCTTATGACAGAGATAGAGTGATCGATTGAAGTCTTCAAATTTTTGAAGATCAATTGAGGGCTATTGACTTCTAATGATTTTCAGTACCATTATGATTCTACTACTCCAACCCACTCTATCTACACGAATATTTGGCAGAGTCTTAAGCAGCAGCAGTAAGTACACAACATATACACCTCAAACCATATAGTATTAATTAATAGTACCAAGTAATTTATAATTTAGAAATTTGGATTTTTGGTAGGTTCTGATAATAAGATTGGTGTAAAATCGACTGTAAAATTTAGGGAAAATTTTCAAAACAAAACCATCAAAACCATGAATCCTCAAGTAAATCAGTTGTATACATCTTTAGAATTAGATTAGAAATCTAAAAAATAATTAAACCCAAATTTGAGAGATTTTTCCAAAAGAAAACTGTAAAAGATTTTTTAAAAATTTGAATAAAAAAATTAAAATTGCATATAACTGCCTCTGAAATTTCACTAGTAGAGATATCAGTGAGGAGGAGATGATTTTCATTACCTGAATCGGTGTGAATCGGAGCGGCGTACCGTCGGTGGCGTCGAGGCTTGAGGGTCTTCTATTGCCGCTGCTGCCCGTCTCTCTCTGATCTATTTTGATGTATTTTGGTTTGGAGTGACTTTGGAGTCTTTGGAGTTTGGAGTTTGGAGTCTTTGGTTTGGACTTGGAGTTTTGGACTGGGAGTTTTGGACTTTGGAGTTTGGTTTGGAGTTTGGACTTTTGAGAGGAAGTCGAAGTCAGATTTCTTAGAACCCATAATCAGAGGTATTTGGTTTCTTCTGTTATTAGCGTACGGATCTGAGCGAGCGTAGAGAGGAAGGTTTTCTTTCCTACAAAGTTGGGCCTATGTAAAACGATACCCAACCCAAGCCTCTTAAACTAGAAAACAAGCAAAGCCCAAAACAAATTGAAGGATAAAAACAAAAAATGCCTGCACTATTTGGTAGGATCGTAGGATCTCTTAGGATCGGACGATCCGATCCAACGATCCTACTACGATCTTATTAGATATTCGATTCTTAATACGATCCAGATCGCTTGGGGCCGTGGGATCGTAGGATCGTATGATCCTACGATCCAGGATCGCAATTTTGATAACTATGTTCCCAGGCGCAACGTCCTTTTTTTGTGTGTGTGAGTGTGTGTGTGTGTTTTTTTTTAACGCCATCTTGTTTTCCCGATTTGGACCAAAACGGGTATATGCGACCCAGCTGCGACCCAAATATAACTCAGACATATTCCCAGGCATTTGAGCATCAAAATTGCGTTTTTAATCATAGAAAACATGTAAATCCACTGTCCTAATGATTTCTACCTTTAGTTTTCAATAAAAATATCAAAATCATAAACCCATTATCATGCTCCATATTTCATATACATAAACAAAAATATACAGCCATAACCCAACAATAATAACACCTAAATAAATGTTTTAATCAAGAAATGTAAAATCATAGAATCAATTTTAAATAATTTATAATTCTAGATTTTCTCAATAACATATCAATAGTAAACCCAAATCAACACATATGTATATGTAAATCAAGGAAGATACATAACATGCTCTGATACCAAATGATAGATTTTATATCTCTAAAACAAAATTAGTCTATGGTTAAATAATACCACAAAATATCGAATGCGGAATAAAACCAAGCAACATACCTCCAGCCATTGATGTTATTGGGTCACTGTAATGGGTCATTGTAGAATGAAAAGGAAAAAATGGAAATAATTTTCTGGGTGCTTCTAAACCTTAGATAAACTGATACAATGTTGTATTTCTGAATTGAATGTAAGTTTAAGAACCCAAACTACTCCATATATTTATATCATTTTTCTCTCTCAGAAAAACTAAAGCAGTTATAGTAAATAGTTATCAGAAATATAATAATTATCACAAAGGTGATTGTTATGCCAAATTGATAAACATCAGAATTGAATATTGAATCAAATAGATTTGAAATTTCAAATAAAACCCACATGGGATAATTAAAAATTCCAACATTCTAAATATTTAAATATTTAGGGTTCTACAAAAGAAAGGATGAGAAGTTTGATTATAATGCTTTTATTCGAGGAAACCAGTTGTGAGGCAGAAAAGAAATCAGGGTGAGTAGTAATAAGGAGTTCAATTACATAAAGAAAAATTGAAGAGTGTAGCAGAACTGAAACGCAGATGATAGACTGATGGTTGTAACTAAAATAGTCCCTAAAACATTTTTAGGTTCTCACTTAATCTCCAATGTCTAAATTAAATTAAATTAAGAGCTAGTGATTAGAGTTAAAATTTTTCATTATTCCAACAGATTAGTAGGTACTCAAAGAATCTAGTATATTCTTAAGTTTGCCTTCGCTAACTTTTGCCGTTCTACAAATTAGGGTTCTATCGTTGATTATAAACGTAATTAAGATGTTTAATCTCTCTGAGTTACACATTTATTATTTTACCACTTTCCTTCTTCTAGCCCTATTACATTACTGTTTGAAGATGCTAGGTAGTATGATTACATATTTTACCTATGTACAGTTGTCGATTTCTACGATTATAAGCAATTTACCCGTTGTGTTTATATGGAACTTTTGTGCAAATCTTTAAAGTACTATAATCATTTTTAAAGGTCCCTAAAATTTTCCGAAGTTCTAGCACCGTCTTCTGTTAGTAATCCTAATTAAGTCTTTAAAAAAAAAAATTACCTCTCATTTTATTTTCTAATAAATTAAACCTATGATCAATAGGTGTACTCTTAAACATCTTACCTAAGATGCACTTTTTCTCATAAATGAGTCCTCTCATTTCATAATGTCATCTTGTCACTAATTTATTCTTACTATCATTGTTAGTTAATCTATATCAAAAAAGGGATATAATCACTTTACAACCCTCAACTTGTTTATCATTTTCCATATTGCACACCTAATTTTTTTTTTTTATCACTTAGCATCATAATGTTTTATTTTCTTTTAGACACTTCAGTCCAACCATTAAAAAATTCTGTCAATTTAGTAACTTTAGTTAAAGTTAGACTAAAGTGGCAAAAAAAGAAAATATCAAGATGCAAAGTGGTCAAGAAAAAATTCGGGGTGCACTATGTCAAATGATAATAAGTTTGGGGTGTAAAGAGAAATGATTTGAAATGAAAATAGAAGACCAATGTGAAGAAATAAATGGAATGGACAAGGAAGAACTTAGGTATCCTTCCGTGGAGATCTAATAAGAAAACTACAAAAAAAAGATGTCGATTAGCAACGTATTTAGCAACGAAAAATAAATGAAAATTCGTTGCAAAATAAGTCAGCCACAAATTTAGCAACGAAAAAAAATTCGTGGTAATTATACTCGTGGGTAGCTGGAATAGCAACGAAAATTATTCAATGGTAATTTCGTTGCAAATTAGAAACGAATATAGCAACAAAATATTCCACGTATTTAGCCACGAATATAGCAACAAAATGTTCCACGTATTTAGCCACGAGAATTAGTATCGAAAATATGGAAACATAGTTTGCAACGAATTATGTTCGTGGCAAATTAGCAACGAAATTTGCTACAAATACCAATGAAATCTGTCTTTCAAATTAAAAATATTATTCCAGTTTCCAACGAATTTAGCAACGAAAATATTAAAAAATATTATTTATTTTTCAGAATTAGCAACGAATATACCAACGAATTTTTTATAAAAATATACAAAAATATTATATATTTTAGATTTTTATTGACCTAATTTTTTTAGTTTATAGTTAAGTTTACTTGTACAAACTTCTAAACCCAAAACTATATAGAAATATAACAAAAGCGCAATATAATTAACAAAATACAATGTTTAACAACCAAAATACAAAGATTCACACATAAAAAATTTGTTTATAACAAAAATTAAAAGGAAAAAGCTAGGTCGTAGAAGAGCTAGGTAGTAGACGGTCTAGTTGGACCGTGAATGATAGAGGGTCCGCTCGAACTGCCGCCCTGATTAGTATCGCAAACTCTTGCCATGTACTTGCATGAAGACCGCCATCATTTCATCCATTCTCTAGCGCATATCCTCCATCTGCTCATCTTTTTTTTGAAGTGTGTCCTGCACATTATGAATCTGTTCCTTGAGTTGTTCTAACTCGATCTGGTCAACAGGAGGAGGTGGAGGTGGAGGTGGTGGAGGCGGAGCAGATGAACATCCAGTATTGGCACGGGTAGAAGATGTATACTCTCTGGCCAATGGACCCATACCAAACACTCTCCCAGACTTAACTCCACCAGCAGCCTTCACCCACATATCTGTGTCATTAATAGATAGTTGGGAGGACTCGTTGATAATTGGAGAATTTGTTTGCTCCATTTGAGTAACTCGAAGATTTTGGTACTCATTATAAACAGATTCAGTTCGCGGTCCACTCCAACTTTTATCCTTTTTCTTATAACACTTTGCGAAGAGCATATCAAAATTGGGAGGATTACCTTCTCTGTCTGTCTGTAAAAAAGAAAAAAATAATAAATAAAATAAAATAAAATAAAAAAGTTAGCACCCAATCACTTTATAAAAGTTAATACTAAAATTTAATTAGAAAAAAAAGAATTTAAATATTTACTAAACATACCATCATTCGTTTGTGTTCCTGGATATTGACACATCCACCGGCATATAAGAGACATCTTTGCACTATCTGAAATCCTATTTTCATTGTTGATTGCTGCCCTTTTTCGGGATTTTGAATCATCCCAGCCGGCAACAATTTGAAGCCAGACTTCCTCAGCCATGAAATCTGGCTTCTTCATATCCTTCTTGGCCTTTGCCATGGTGGTGCGCAAACAATCTCCAACTTTTTTTTTGAAGATCATAAAGATCTCACAATTGTTCTCGTCTTCCCATGAGTAACAGTGCTACAAAGTTTAGGAAACAAATAAATAAACAACAATATAGGTAATAGAGGAAAATAAACAAAAAATAATTTGAATTTTTACCTTAAACTCATTCCACCACAAATCACATACGTTCAATGGTGCAGTACATACACGTCCAGTTGATAAATTTATCATGCTAACGGGACTTGATGATACTATTTAGAGTGCAGACCACTATACTGGAATATGAAAACCTACAACGATTTGTCGTTGGAAAAAATATATAATAAAATAGTAATATATAAAATAGATTTAAAACTACTAATATAGTATACTTACACGTCATTGTTAGGTGTAATGTGTTGCCTAACAAATGTTGGCGGCACAACCGTAGTATCAGTATGCTGCCCCTACTGAGATTGTAGTATGCACGGGGTCTCAGATGAACCGGCAATCGAAATATGACTCATGCTAGTCTATCCACTCATACCAGTAGTACCATGCAAATGAGTCTATTCCAATACAAAAGAGTAATAAAATGAACAAGTTTCAATTCTTCTATTTAGCCAATAATTATATTTAATTGTTAATATTTAGTAATCTTAGTAACACAAAATTATTTTAAAAATTTTGACAGAATCTCCCTTGTATTTTGACCATTCCAAAATTTTTCACCAACACTCCTATATTTTTCCAAAATTTCACAAATTTATGACATGAAAATTTGGGTCAAGGTATAGTAAAATATTTAACACCATATCACACAAATCCTACTAATGATTAGAACACACAAGTGTAAACAACTTAGGAACAATAGAAATAAATAGTACTCAATAGTAACAAAAATGAAATACACAATTGCATAATACAAATTCTACTAATGTGTCAATGTGTCACGTTAGATAATACTTAATAGCAACAAAATGGGGGAAACGACACTTACGAAATGTACAATTTTGCATAATTATAGAATTCAATTCTGCAGAATTGCAAAATTTAAATTCTGCAATTTTGCAGAATTCTCTAGTCTGTAGTTCTGCAGAAATGAATTCTGCAGTTCTGCAGACTTGAACTCTACAGTTCTGTAGAATTGAACTTTGCAGTTCTATAGAATTAAACTTTGCAATTTTACAAATCCCTAGTCTGCAATTCTGCAGAATTGAATTCTACATTTCTGCAGAAATAAATTCTACAGTTCAGAAATGAATTCTGCAGTTGAATTCTGCAGTTATGCAGAACTGCATACTTGAATTCTGCAGTTTCTGCAAATCTCTAGTCTGCAGTTCTACAGAATTGAACTCTATAGTTCTGCAGAAATGAACTCTGCGGTTATGCAGAACTGAATTCTGTAGTTCTGCATAATTGAGCTCTGCTATTTTGCAAATCTCTAGTTTGCAATTCTGCAGAATTGAATTCTTCAGTTCTACGGAAATGAATTCTGCAGTTCTGCAGATTTGAACTCTGCAGTTTTGCAAATCTCTAGTTGCAGTTCTGCAGAATTGAATTCTTCTAATGTGTAAACTACTTGGGGAACAATAAAAACAAATAGTACTCAATAGTAACAAATATGAAATACACAATTGCATCATACAAATTCTACTAATGTGTCAATGTGTCACGTTAGATAATACTTAGAACACGCAAGTGTAAACTACTTAGGAATAATAGAAACAAATAGTACTCAATAGTAACAAATATGAAATACACAGAATTGCATAATACAAATTCTACTAATGTGTCAATGTGTCAATGTGTCACGTTAAATAATACTTAATAGCAACAAAATGGGGGAAACGACACTTACGAAATGTACAATTTTGCATAATTATAGAATTCAATTATGCAGAATTGCAAAATTCAAATTCTGTAATTTTACAGAATTCTCTAGTCTGCAGTTCTGCAGAATTGAAAATTTTGCAGTTTTGCTTAACTGAACTCTGCAGTTTTGCAAATCTCTAGTCTGCAGTTCTGCATAATTGAATTTTGCAGTTCTGTAGAATTGTAGATTACAGCGTGCAGCTCTGCAAAAAAAAGAGGGATTGCTGCTGCTTACAGCCATAGTAGATTACAGCATGCTTGCAGATATATCGGCTCTTATTGGTGTTGATGTTTCTGCGTGCTTATTGCTGCTTCAATCCTTGGCTGCAACGGACAAAGAATGAGGGATTGGCTACAAATCAAAATTAGGTACTGGATTGGCTACAAGATCAAAAGGCAACTTTTACTGATAAGTGATAAATGTATCATCAAGAATGCATTATAAAAATTTTAAAATTGAAAAACTGAATCTGAACACTTTAAAAAGGCATAAATTATAGTTTCTAAAAAACAATATCTTTCAATCTTCAAAGAAAATGATAGATAGACGCACGAGAACTGTGGCAGTCAAGGTGGACATTTTTCCTAAATACTAGTATGAAGTTTTTGGAAGTTAACCATATTGGACTAAGAAATAGGTGGCATCTTGCTAGGACTATTGCTAGGACTAGGAAAATGGTTGCAACAGAAAATCCAGAAAATGTTTCTATATCTGTCATAAACGGAAATCTTTCAGAGGAAGAAAACACGATTATTTCAGAATCTAGTGAGAATTCCCATAAAACACAAAGGCGTACTAAGAAGACGGGTAAAAATCTTTTGCCTTTTAACAATGAATCTATCAATATTATGTTGTGATTTAGAGAAGTTACTGTGGAGAGCTAATATACAAATTTGTGATGTTGTGACTTGCAGATACATCGCCAATAGATATAGTACATCACTTTAAAGGTAAAACTGAAAATGATTTTGCATTAAAATAGTGAATAGTGAAAACACAAGTATACATCATGATATTTGGATCCATATCTATTGATTAGATTCTATATTTGCTCCCTTCAATTCTTTGAATTCAATTTTGATCAACTAAATTAATTGGTAGACTTCAAATATACTTATTTAGAAAATAAAGCAAATTAAAATAAAATTGTGTAGAACAAATAATAAACTGAGCAATAAAATGCAAGGAATTAGATTGCTCAAATTCCAGCACTAAAAAGTTCCCATTGAAACGGCAATAAAAAAAAAATCTCAACTTCTATATACATCAAGATCCTCCAGTTGCTTTCATCTCCAAAGCCCAATAAGCTTTATTTTTTTTTGAAGCCCCAAAAATACACATGGTTTTCTTTTTTATTGACAATATAAGAGTTGAACAACAATTATATTCAAGATTTAGAAAGAAAATTAAAAGTTCCATGTCAATTGCCGAATTTGAAATCCTCGCCTGTTAAAAGTTTGTTTTTCTTACCAAAATGATGCCAACTAGTTAACCAAAGAGATTTAAAAATCTTGGTCTTGAATGGTTTTCAAATGATGTTGCTCCCTTTGCCGACCTGAAAAATGAAACAAGAATCAAAATATATCATTCATAGTGCAAAAATTCAACACATGCCAAGTAATAGAAAAACTGTAATCTCATCAAAAATTTCTATACCAAGAAAATGCGCGAGGCCTTCAAGACCTTCTGGATTGTTGAAAGAACCGACACCGACGTTCCTCAAAGCACCACATTGAAACTCCAAGAAATCGCATCATATTCCCAAAAACAAAATTCAAAAAAAAAAAAAATCAAGATTGATGTCTGCCAATCAGTACGTTTTAAGGGGGAAAAGGAAAAGGAAGAAGGAGATGGGAGAGGGAAACTTACGCAGATCTTATGAAAATTAAGGGGAGAGGAAAAATTGCAGAGAATTTGGAATTTGGGGGAAGAGGAATTTAGGGCAGAATATTAGGAGGGCTTCTGAAGATTGGGGGGAAAAGAAAATATGAGGGGGAAAGCCGGAAAGATACGGTGAGCAATTTTACACAAAATTTAAGCGGGTCAAGTTTCGTGGTTTTTTTTTTCAGAATTTTTTTTTGTAACTTTGTTTTATGTTGTTGTTTAAATTATAAAGGGAAAACCATTCTATTAGTCCCTCACATTACCTATTTGTATTTATTTAATCCCTTACTTTTAAAATGATGATTTTTAGTCCATCACAAATATAAAATGTCAAATTTCGATGCCAAGACTAAATTCCGTGTACTTTTTTGCCTGAATTATAGTATTGCTTTTAGTTAGTTATAAATCAAAAATAACTAAAAAAATATAGTGAAATAATAATAATGGCATAAAACTTTAACATATAAACCAAATAATACACAGTAATACTTCATTGACCACAAAAAACAAAAATCAATACAATTGGAGCAAAAGGAGTAGTGTATTAATAAGATTTACAACATGATGAACTAAAAATTTTAAGAAAAAAACAACTAAAGGAATTGTTGTTAAGTATGCACTTATGAGTTGGATATATATATTAAAAAACTTCCATCTACTTATTCCGTAGATGAAATTGCATTTTTTACAAACTATAAATCAACTTAATTTTTTTTAATATATGAATACGTATACAAATAAAAATAAAGAAGTGTTTTTTTTTATTATTATGAACGAATTAAACTTGGTAAAATATATATATATATATGCATGTATGTATGTATGTATGTATGTATCATAGATACATATATGTATATATGTGTACAACAAAAAGATACAAGTGTAGTATAATATAAAATTTACTTACGGTGAACTAATCAAAATCAAATTCATCAGCTTCATCATCGCCGACATCATCGTCTTCTTCATCCTCCGATGTATCATCATCATCTTCTTCTTCTTCTTCTTCATTAAAACTACTAATATCGAACTGGGGTAGATGTCTTTCAATTCCATCAACAAATACTACTTCACCACTTGGATCCTGCAGTGTTAAGCAAGGGATATCATGCAATTCTGGTTCAATTGGTACTACAACTTGATCCTGTTGGTATCTTATATCCTTCCAGTGTTCTTCAACTTTAGAACGAGCTCTTGTCTTGCAAACAGCTAACCAATCAGCACGATCTCGCTTTAGACTTGGATACGGTACATAGTACACTGAACTGCTTGCTGAGCAAGGATGAATGGATCGTAACTCTTGTAACGCTTCTTATGATTTATTTCTACCAAGTTGTACTTGCGATGCACATTCGTCCCTCTAACAGGGTCGTACCAAAGACATTTGAACAATACAACACACAATGCAGGCCCGGGATAATCCACCTCTATGATATTTTCAATTACTCCGTAGAAGTCATTAGAAACACTCACAACACAAACACCACTATTCATGGTTCCCTTGCCGAATCCATGGGCAGAAGTATGAAAATTATATCCATTAACAAAATATGCCGGCCAACTTCTGACTTGTGTGTTTGGTCCCCAAGCAAGATGGTACAGAATCCAGGAGATTTTTCCATGATCTTGTTATTTTCACTTAGTATCTATATGTAAACAACATATCACTTCTCATTCGATAAATACCATGTCATTATATTATTACTCTATATTTAAAGCATTTATCAAATATCTTACGATCTGTTTGAACCACTCTGCAAAGTGTTCATTACACATTTGATCAATTCTATGGTCAGCGACACCGTAATATGAAGATCAAAACATCCTATACATGCAAAAGTAATAGAAACTTTAATTTATTTTAATAAACATGAATGTGAATAATCAAAACTAAAGTACATAATATATATATATTCCTAAAAATTTACTGAACATATGGCTCGACTTCGGGGCAATTTAACAAGATATATATGTCTATTATTCGTCTTTTGTCGTCAATTAAGTAGTCTCGTTTACATGCACCAGCAGATCTATCTAAATAGTTAAAAATAGAGAACGAAGGAACATTTGGATCGACAGGTCCTTCATCGTTCCTACCGGCTCTTTGCCTCTTCGATTGACAACATGCGGCTCGAAATAGTATGATGCAAAGGCGGTTACCTCTTCCACAATGTACGCATTGCAAATTGAGGCTTCAATGCACGCCTTATTGTTAATCTTTTTTTTTAGGTGAACAAGAATCTACAGATGAATGTAACATATTTAATACAAACACATTAAAACAAATAAAATTATTCAAGCATAATCATTGTACCTTTCGAACGGGTACATCCACCGATATTGTACTGGACCTGCAATTCTTGCTTCGTATGGCAAGTGGATTATCATATGCTCCATAGAGTCGAAAAAAGCCGGTGGAAAAATCCTTTCTAGGTTACAGAGGATTACAGGAGCATTCTTCTCAAGTTTCTGCATGTTTGTTACGGTTAACGATGTTGAACAAAGGTCTCGAAAGAATAGGCTAACCTCTGTTAAGGCTGACCATACAAACGGTGGTCGAAACTCCTTAAAGGCAATAGGGAGTAGCCTTTCCATAAATATGTGACAGTCATGACTTTTCATTCCATTATTGTGTACTACGTCAACTTGCATTCGTTCAAATCAATGCATCTGCTAATGTTTGAGACATAACCGTCTGGGAATTTTAAGTTCTTCAACCATTCACATACCACACGTTTCTCATTTTTGGTCGAAGTGTACACTGCTTTTGGCTTTGGACCAGTGCTCCTCACATCTACTTCTGGTGCTGGACGATCACAAATATCTCGTAAATCCTTTCTCGCATTCAAATTATCCTTTGTCTTCCCAGTGATATCCATTACGGTGTTCAAGATATTGTCAAATACATTCTTCTCAATATGCATGATGTCTGCATTATGAGGAACAAGATTTGTACTCCAGTATAGCAAATCCCAAAATACGTGAGCAGTGTACACTTGAAGGTATTCCCCGTATCCATCAGGCATGCGCTGGGGATCATCATGTGCTCTCTTCAATTGTTCAACTCGCGCAAAAATTTCTACCCCTGACAGCCGCAATGGTGGCGGAGTTATTTCAACTTTTTTTTTGGTAAAATCCTTCTTGTATCTTTCTATAAGAATGATTCAGAGGTAAAAATTGCCTATGACAATCAAAGTCACAAGCTTTGCTACCGTGCTTCAACCTGAATGCCTTTGACCTCTCCATGCATATAGGACACCCACGAAGGCCTGCAGTACTCCACCCGGACAGCATTCCATATGCAGGAAAAATCGTTCACCATCCATAAAAGTGCAGCTTTCATGCGAAATACGTCCCCAGTCGTGATGTCCCTGGTAGGAACTCCTTGGTACCACAACTGCTGCAATTCTTCAATCAATGGTTGCATGTACACATCAATAAGTTTCTTTGGATTATGGGGACCAGGTATAATTAGTGTTAGAAACATGTATGGTTCCTTCATACACATTTCTGGTGGTAGATTATAAGGAGTCTAAAATACACATCCAGATGTGTATAAGAGACAGATTTAATAAAAGGAGCAAATCCATATAATCACCCTAAGAGAACATTACGAGTTTCTATTGCAAATTCCGGATGAGTTATGTCAAAGTGGAGGTTTCCACTCCTCTGCATCTGAAGGATGACACATAAGGTCATCTTTTTTTTCATGATTTGCATGCCACGTCATATGTAAAGCCGTCACTTGAGACGCATACAGTCTTTGCAACCTGGGTGTCAACGGTAGATAGAATAATTGCTTGAAGGATCTTACTTTCCCATTACTGCCTCTTTTGGCCTTATACCTTGGAAGTTCACACCATTTGCAAAAATCTGCATCATTATCATTCTTCCAGTACAACATGCATCCGTTTGGGCATACATCTATTCTCCTAACTGGAAGATCTAAAGTTTTAACCAAATTCTTTACCTCATTGAAGTCGTTAGGCATTATATTATCATCCGGCATCGTCTCGCTCATCAATTGCAACATTGAATTGAAACAATTTTCAGACATATTATTCTCGGCCTTAATATTTAGGATCCTCGAAGTCGCTGATAATTGAGAATGATTCTGGCAGCCATCCCACAAAGGCTGATCTGCAGCCTTCATTGCATCCCAAAACCGCTCACAAAACCCTTCTTCATTTCCCATCCTTGTTAACGGATCTTGTTGGAACACTGTTTGGCTTGTACCTCCTTGCTCAAAAGAGTGCTCATAACTAGTACTACTCTGACCCCAGATTGGACCGGTATTCTGTCCTACGGCATCAAAGACCATCCTTTGATAGGGATTAAATTGGTTATAATCATCAAATGGCTGAGTTACAGGAGCTTGCACATTACTGGAATTCGCATATTCCTGAAAAATTTCACCGTGACAAGTCCAGTTGTAATAGTTTGACACGAATCCATACCTGTACAGGTGCTCTCTAATTTTATCCAAGGCTTGAAATTTAAAATTCTTGCATTTGGAATATGAACACCTAATATTGCTTCCATCCTTGTATTGAAATTGTTCACTTGCAAATGTCAAAAATTCTTCTACACCTGTGCAAAACTCTTCCGTACATCCTCGACGACCAGGTAAATTCTTCTTATACATCCATTGCCTATTTTGTTCCATTCTTAATTTGTATCCTGCATAAATTCACACAACAATTATCACAAATTAAATTATAACACACACACACACACACACACACACATATATATATATATATTCCTCAATTAACGATTATATATAGATTATATTAGACACTTGAAAAACTTTAATTACGTGCAGATCAAGTAGTCCGTAGATTATTAAATTTAAATCAAAATATTAAAATAAAATTAAAGATTTAAACTTACTTCACCAAAATCAAATAATCTCCACAATATTTTTCACCACCAACGGCTACTATGCACCATCGCAACCAACTCGTTTCAAGTTTTGATGTTTATCTTTCATACAAAACAAAAATTTTGGAAGTTACAAAATTTAGAAAAAAGTACTGAGTAAGTTTCAATTGGAAAAAAAAATATGAAGGAAGTTGTTATATAGCTGAAATACCAACGTATTTTGCAACGAAAATATTTGTTGCTAAAATCAGCAACGAATTTTCCAACAAAAATAAAAAACGTTGCTATACCTACCATCAACACGTGATGCACGAGTTTACCAACGTATTTTTCCACGAAATAGTTGTTGCTAATATTTGCAACGAATTTAGCCACGAATTTTTCTTTCGTGGCTATACCAACCTTTTCCACGTAGTACACAATCTTTGCAACGTTTTTAGCCACAAAGTAACTAGTCGTTGGTAATTTTACCAACGAATTTAGCCACGAATTATTCTTACGAATTTTGAAACAAATTTTACAACGAAAATTTTTGTTGCTAATATAGCCACAATTTTAGCCACAAAATGTTGGTGACAAATGCTGTCTGCCATTTAGCAACGAATTTAGAAACGAATTATTTCGTGGCCAGTATTCGTTGCGAAATACGTTGCTAATTAGCAACGAAAAATATTCGTTCCTAATTTTCGTTGCTAATCCGCAGTTTTTTTGTAGTGAAATGAGACTTACTCCGGTTGAATTTGATGTAAGAAACATGAAAATAAAAATTTGGTGGGGTACTTATGCACGCGAATGATTTTCTTGAAAATGATTCACATTTCAATCTTGTACTATATATAGTTTGTATGTGTTGTTTAAATCTATTTGATAAAGTAAAATGCTTAATTTACCCTTGTAATGTTGTTTTTATTATTACATGTGGAATTGGTTTTACAATGAAGAAGAATATAAAAAAAAAATCAAAAATTATGATTGCTTGTTACAAATTTTTACATTACACCTTGAACATTTTTCCAATCACTTAACACCCTAATATTTTTTTTTCTTACCACTTTACTCCAATCGTTAGCGGAAGCTGCTAAATTGATGTAATTTTCTAACAATCGGACTGACGTGGTAAAAAAATAAAATATTAAAGTGTAATGTGATCAAAAATTAATTTGGGATACAATGTAAAAAATAGTGACAAATCGAGAGTGCAGAGTGGATTATACCTAAAAGAAATATTCCCAAAGCGTGATTATATGGTCAGTCCATCTATATACTCCGTAAATCTAAATATAAAGCCTCATAAAAAAGTGCATTTTAATTAATTTGCATCCACGATCATATTGAAGAATGAAAGACACTACTTTGAAAAGAATTGAGGAGTTCGTTTAAAATGATATTAACAGTTAGTTTCATCCAACATCTCATCTAAACTTTCCATGGTAACAAGATTAATACGAAGTCACGGTCGTAGCTCAAAATTTGTTTACTCTAAATAAAATTAAAATGATCAATCCAAGCTTTTATTTTATTTCTTTTTTCTGGCACGGATTAGTCTAAATAATTTTTTGATAGAAGCACCACAACCCTAAACCTAAGTTAGTAGCTCATCATATCCTGATGACCATTCACTCCTTTCCAACTTTTGTGTAATGTTAGGTTGTTTTTCTCACCCCATAGGAGTTGCCAAGTTCGACCATTTTACTTGTGCGAAGTTAGACTTTAAATCTCACCAAGCCCCCCGTGGTGGAGTTATATGTAAGACACGAAACTGTAAAAAGAGAAATTTTTTAAAATGGGTTTATAGAAGAAAAAAAAACCCTTGTATAAACTCGGTTTTTTACCTTGGTCATGTAACTTTGTGTTGTCAATTAAATCTTATTCCTTCCGTCTTGTTTATTTTGTCATCTTTTAATTTTTAAGGTTAAACAGATCAATTTAATAATAAAAAATTAAATAGTTTAATTTGATTTTTAATGAAATTTATTCAACAAAATTAAAATTTATATCAAATATTAGCACATATAACTTAAAATTTTTAAAAATTTAAAAAAATATAAAAAATTGAGATATAAAAAATTGATGTGTTGATTAAAAAAAATCAAGGGGGTGATCATTAAATGGGATATAGGTAGTTTGTAATTTTTCTAAACCTAATTGATTACTTACAGCTATTAGTCTATACTTTATACCATAAGTCCACATGTAAAATCGGTGTAAATAGTTATAGGAAAAAAAAAAAAGAAAAGGCTATTTTGGTATGTTTAGGTGTGTATTAATTTAGTCTCTTACAGTTAATTTAGTCCCTTATCTTTTAAAAGATTAACTACTATAGGGTTTTTAACAAAAAAGTTAAACAGTCTGGAAAATTAACGATGAAAACCACATAAATGTCACGCGACCTTTAAAAACATGAACATGTTAAAGCTAAAAAGTCTTATTTCTCATTATTCTTAATTTTTTTCTCTCATTTCCATAACATTGATTTCGTCCCGTCTTCTTCAAACAATTTTCAATGATAGAAACTAGTAAAATAAATTTTATCATTTATAGATTTTTAACCTCTAGTCATTTATGTTTAAAGCAGGTGGCCTTCACAACTAATTTAGTAAACTTTATCAACAAAAGACCTATATTGACCGACATGTTAAAAGATAAGAAATTAAGGAGGTGTTTGGTTTGCATTCAAGAATCAAAATTAGAATAGAAATCATAAACTCTACCATTGATATGAGTTTATAACATTCCCCCTTACTTATTTGATTTGAACAAGAAATGAATTCATTATGTTGGCAAGGCATTCAATTTGAAATTCAAATTACACGTAAGAAATGAAAGTAGTCATTTTCTAACACATTCATTCTCATAAAATGATGATTTTTATAATGATTAACCATGCAACATCAATGAGTATCATTAATCTTGATTCTCATTCCTTTCCTTTATATTCATAAACCAAACACATTCTGAATTAACTTCTTGTCATGTTGTGAAATACAAGGGATCAAATTGAGATACACTCAAAGAAAAGGGACTAAAATGGTATTTTTTTTTTTTTTCCATAGTGCCTAATTAAGGAAGGAAGTAAAAAAATAAAGCAAGCGCTATCGCGCCAAAGCTTCATTTGGGATTAGAGACCAAAACGGTATTCATTTAGGAAAAATAACGCCTTAACAATACCGAACACTTTATGCTAATTTTCGCGCCAAAGCTTTGAAGAAACCATCAGTTTTACTCTCTGTAAACTAGAAATCAATAGTAAAATCAGTTTGCAGAAATGTTGAAACTCTGGAGATCTAAAACGAATCTTCTCAAAAACCCGAAACTTTACATACCTATTTCTCTTCTTCACAACAAACCCACCTCAAAACCCACCCGTATTTTCCAACCCTGCAATTGATTTCATCCTAAATGAAGCAACTCAAGAACTTAATCCCTCAAAATCCTCCCCTTCAAATCCTCCAGCTCCACAAAAATCTTTAGCGGAAAATGAGGAAAAAGAGGGCCCTATTAGTAGTAAGGTTCAAATATCTCATCCTTGGCCTGAATGGGTGGAGCTGATGGAGAAGTTGGTGAAAGGTGAATATTTTGATCAAATCGGACACCCTTTTGGGAGTAATGAAATGGGTTCCAAGGATTTTAATCAGATTAGGACTGCTTGCTTGAACTTTGCGCGAGACCGTTTTGATATCATAAGGTAATTAATGTGTTTGATGAAATGTCTGACTGAATTTTCTGGTAGTTTTGCAGAAACTTTAAACATGAGGATATTTTAGCTTGTTTTCAGATATTCTTTAGGCTCTGGCATAGTGCTTACTCTTGTTTTAGTTCGATTATGTCATTGGTTTTGTGAGATGTATGTGTTTTTCTGTTATTATGTAACATGGATCATCTGTTCAACACTGGAATCATGTGAATACATGCTTTTGCTAGTCAAATGGTAACTGTGGTATGTAATGTAGAAAAAGGTTTTTTTTGCTTCTTTATTGTGCGTATTGTGTGGTTCTCTATACAATCGTGAATGTCTGGCCTGATGTATCAGATTGTTGATTATGTTTACTTTTTTTTTTTTTGTTTTCACCTTGAATTTGTTCCAATAGAAGAGAAGTTTGATAGATATGCAGTAGTATTGAGTAAGAGTAACGGATAAAAGAGTGGCATTTCATAGAATTGATACTTTTCTTTTTCCAAATTATATTTAGAAGGGGTAATTCAGAAGTAGATGCTAATTAGATTAGATACCGAGTATGATTCAGGTCTCATTCCTTGGGAAAAAGATAGATACAAGTCAATATTTCACTCTTGAGATATTCCTTCTCTAAGCCTGTGATAGTCTTCCACTGGCCCTGTATTCGGTTCACCTTTGGTATCAATTCTGAATGCCTTGTAAATTCCTGATAGGGTGATCTCTCAGTCTCACTTTATGGATCTTTTGAAATGTCTTCTTTATGGCCATATTTGCCTCCATGAGCTTTTTGATTTTCTCGAAGTGAAATTTTAGTTTTATTCAAAGAGAATGGATGCTTTTGTTGGAAAGAGACTACTATTTTTAACCCGATTTTGATCTCTTAACCGATTAAAGCTCATGTTTATCATTGCTCATAACAAGCAACAGATCAACTTAGACATCACATTCATCAAAATTTCATTGTTACTGATGAGGAAAGGTTGAGTGTCTGTGATGGGGTTAATTAACTGAAGACCACATGCAAATAGGGTGATCATGCCATTGATGAATCGAAAATGGTTTAGATATCGTATTGATGCATTCTCTAAAAAATATGATCCAGTATGAAAGAAATCTTAAATTTTTTTTTATAATTCTTTGAAAATTTGCCTAGAGTCACTATAAAATGCTGGAAAAAAATTTTAGAAGATTTTGTTTGTTACAGAAGCATACATGAGAGTGAATTTATATCCCACAAACAAATTTTCATGCCATACTTTTATGATTGTGCACTTGGTGCCAGGTTCTTGTCCCGGAAAGATATTCAGATCATAGCTGGATCTGGATGCCCCAGCTTAGACAGAAAAGTTGTCAACTCTGGCAAGCGACTAAGGGCACATGTAGGAATTGATGAAGGAAATGTATGCACTCAAAATTAGTTTACTCAACTAATTCACATGTTTCCATGATAATATTACCCTGCTGCATGACATTGCCAGCATTCACCTGTCTAATATGGACAGCTTTAGTAGGTTTGCAGCTCCTGTGTTTTGAGGGGAAATTGCGAGAGGGCTTATGTAAAGGCACGTGAAGATGAAGGTGGGAGAACGGTCGATGTCATGCGCTTCTTGTTGACATATGGACTTGATGCTATAATTGGTTCAGTGGATAATAAACCCTGCCTGAACACAAAGGTCAAGGGATCAGTCAGAAAATTACTGAAAGAAGTCATGAGGTATGTAGAGTTCAGTTCGGAGGAAATTGATACTGGACACCTGACATCTTCAACCTCAGGATGGATTTCATCTGAGCAAGGAACTTCAGCCCACGAAGGGCAAGGTCAAGATAATATTCCTATGAAACAAGGCGACTGGAAATGCCCCAAGTAATTGTAATTCCATATTAAGTGTTTTATTAAAGAGATTGCCATCACCACCTTCAACTCTGTATAAATGACAATGACAAATTTCTTTTCCCTTGTTCAGATGCAATTTCCTGAACTTCTCCAGAAATGTCAAGTGCTTAAGCTGTGACAGCTTTTTCCTAGAAAGACTGCGGAAACTCGGGGAGGAACAGGATCATCTACCTCTGAAGAAAGGAGACTGGATATGTGATAAGTAATGATTTATCTTGGCAAGTTTGTTCCTAGTCCATAATACTTTATACCATTAAGTTTGTGCTGTTTTTGGTATTTTCTGCTTCTTATGAGAGAAATTTTACAGATGCAATTTCTTGAATTTTGCAACAAAAAACACAAGGTGTTTGCAATGTAAAGAAAAGCCACCAAAAAGACAACTCAATCCTGGAGAGTGGGAGTGTGAATCGTAAGTTTCATTTCTCAGTTAGTTTCCTGTATCTTCAGGATTTATCATACTTGAAATGGAAGTTCTTACTATTTGCAGTGGCCTTTGTTCTGTTAATTGTACCTTTTACTTTCCAGGTGTAACTACATAAATTTCAAACGAAACATGGTGTGTTTGAAATGTGATCATAAACGGCCGAAGGCTTTGAATTCTTCACCCTTACCATCTCAATCTGCAAGTGACAACACACCCTATCATCGTACTCGCCCTTATTTTGGGCAAGAGAAGCACTGCAGAAATGAAGGGGTTGATGAATACAAATTTGTTGAAGCTGAAGGCCCGCAAAGATCAAACTCATTCAATGAGGTTGCCGGCTTGATTGACTTTCCTTTGTTAGGAGGTAAGAGTGAGTTATCCCAGAATGTTCAGAAGCAACAGAGATGTAGAGAAAAGAAATGGCTGAACAGAGCAGAAACACTGCAAAGGCAAAAGAGAATGCTGATATATTTAAATCTTCCATCTCCCAGGCCAGTAGGGAGTTTCTTCAGTCAAATGACGATGCAGAGATGGCCGAGTGGTTTGGATATAAACCAAGTCAAGATATTGGAAGGCTATCTGAGCCTTGAGAAAGACTTCCGAATTATAGATGGATCATGGGTATGTAAGCTTTGCTCTATTAATTTGCGAGAATTATTGTAGGCAAATAATTCAATGCTTTGTAGTAGAAATGTAAAGAGCTTTCAAAGTCTAAATGATTATGCTTTGATCTTTTCAGGATATTGAACAAGACATCAGAAAGCAGACGGACAGCAGAAGCAACGAGTGAGCAAAAGAATTAATACTTGGTCTAGGCATTTCCCAAATTTGGTTTGCATGATCAAAATTCGTTTAAGCAAGTAAATCTAGGAGCATGGAGTTAATTATAGCCTTGTAAATGTGCAAAGTGATTTGCTTATTGTCTTGTAATGTACCAGGTACTCATCCCTAATGGTGGAAAGGAATTCTTTCATGTGTAAGAACATAGAATGCTCAATGTTAACAACCACTCGCAACTCATGGAAGCAAAGAAATTAATAATTTCCCGTGTTAGTTTTGATTTTGCTGTTTTTATCTGCCAAAAAAATACAGCTAACTACTGCAAAAATTGGTTACATTAGAAGTTTTCGCTTCATGTTTTACATCAGAAATTCAGAAACGGACCATATTCAACACTCATTTCAGTTATTTGATTTCAGGGTACACTACTAATCTTTTTCTCATAGAGTACGTACCTTATATAATATATATTACTATAAAGAAAAAAAAAATGTGATCAAAAGAAACATTTGAAGGAAACAACAAAAAAATTTAGGAAAAACCACCATATTAGTCTTTCACATTAAGCATTTGTATTTATTTAATTTCTTATTTTTAAAATAATAATTTTTAGTCTATCATATTACACATTTGTATTTATTTAGTCATTCATTTTAAAAATGATAATTTTTACTCCCTGACAAATGTAAAACGTTAAATTTTAGTCCTTAAATCAAACTCCGAGCATTTTGGCCTAAAATTGTCATGTCCCTCACACGTGTAAAACATTGAATTTTGGTCTCTGAATCAAATCTCGAATATTTTTTGTCTAAATTTGTCATGTGTTGTTCACATGTTATTTTTTTGAGGACTCATCTGAGTAGAATGTTCTATGAGTTTGAAAGATATAAAATAAGTGATTGATTAACAATTTGTTAGTATTTATCATTTCAATGACTGACTTGTGTGGTTTTTTTTTTTTCTCCAAAATTTATGACCCAATCCGAGACTTAAGCTTTGTGTTAGAATGGAAAAACGAGTTTCTAAATTTTACTCAAAAAATATATTATGTGAACAATACAAGGCTAATTCACGCCAAAAAGTGTTCGGGATTTAGTTCTACGTTTTACATTTGTGAAGGAGTAAATATCATCATTTTAAATAGTGAATGACTAAATAAATATAAATGAGTAATGTAAATGACTAAAATCATTATTTTAAAAATGAGGAATTAAATAATATAAATAAATAATATGAGGGACTAATAAAATAGTTTTCCCAAAAATTTATTAGGTACTTATTTTCGGTATCCATCCAAATTTATATTCATAGTAGTATTTATTTTAGGGAAGGATTTGGTGTACATGGACGGATCTACCCTTGTGGCAGTGGGGCACGTTCCCTTACGCACAGTTAAAATCCCTTCTGGATGTCAGTTTTGCCATACAGTGAGATAATTAGAGTACTTTAGATTAGAAAAATAATAGTAATATTTAGAGATGGTTAATTGTTAAAATTAAAAGTTTAGGGGGCATTTTGCAAACCGAACATAATTCAGGGTATTTTGCAATTAATCCCTGCCCAAATATCTCTCTCCAAGTCCAAACCTTCCACACATCCCCCACCCCCACTTCTTTTGCTTCCCAGCAGGGGATATACTCTGCACTCATTTTTTGTAAACTACCAATGTTTTTTTTTTTTTTTTTTTTTCTGGGATATAAAAATCCCAGCTTTGCCTTTTGAATGCAGCAAGAAATGGGATCAGAAGGATCATCAAAAGTTGTTGGTAAGCTTCAAAACCCTCAATTTTTTAATCTACACCTATCTGCCTTAGGAATGAAGTTTTATCTGCTGGGCTGTGGAAAATTCTACTATATCTGATTTTTATTTTTTTTTCCTATTTGCTTTTTTTGAAGAATACTGTTGTTGTATTTTGACTTTTGCATTTAATTTTGTTTTTTTTTTTTTTGCCCTTTGGGGTGTCCTGCAGTTAAGGTTTTGTTGAATGGAGTTTGTCAGCTTTTTGGATTTTGAGTATTTATTCATTTGATTTGTGTGGGAATTGATGTTAAAGTTGAAATCTTTACCTCTAGAACAATATGATATATTCAGATTTAACTTTGGGTACTGTTGTGGAAGATTGAAGGTGTACATTGGTATTGTTGTTTCATACACAAGTGACAAATTTTGCCTAATTCAACTTCAAACTTCTTAGTTTACTGATAGTTAAATTTGTCCTAGTTATATTGGTCAAGAGTTCTGAGTGGCCGTTTTTTCCCTTGTTAGTCAGTAATTAGGGCATAATCAATTGAGTTTAGATTTCTATTGCTAGCATTTTGCTTTTGTTTTTCTCACCTGGAATTATTTCAACTTTTAGTATTTCTAGATTGTGAGATAATGCTAGAGGTGAACATCTTTGTTTTGTTTGCTCAGTTATCGTGCCACTTTGCTATGGTCTGTGGGTGCAGTAACGGGGGTTTGAGATATATTTGTTAGAGTGTAGTTTATAGCTTTTGAAGTCTACGGTGTTAAGAGAGTGATATATTTATGTTGGTGATTATGTATGTACATAAGTGATATATGTTGTCTTGAGACATCAATGTGTCCTTTATTTTGAGTATGTAATTGTGTCTACAGAAACGCATAATGATAAGCATGTATGATGCTTTGACTTGGTGTTTTTCTAGTGATAAGCAAGCAATTTTGAAATTTCTCTCAGATCCAATGTTTGCTGGCCGTCAGTAACTCTTCTAGTGAGCTTACATTGAGGATGGTGGTGTTAAAAAAGCTTTAATGTAATCAAGTGGAATGTACTTACAAGGAAGTTATGGTAACCTGTGGGATTTGTTTAGGAATGCTTGTATTATTAGACCAGTGATGCTTTATGGGTCTGAATGTTAGGCAGTGAATTACGCACATGAGCAAAAGATGAGAGTAGCAGAAATGCGAATGTTAAGATGGATGTGTGGTATACTAGGATGGATAAGATGCTCTATGAGCATATTTGGGATAAAATTGGAGTAGCACCTAATGATGAGAATATGAGAAAAGCATATTTAAGGTAGGTAGGTCATATGCAAAGACAGCTAGTAGATGAGCAAGTGGATTTTAGAGATACTAGTCAATGTAAAAGGTGTAGGGGAAGATCGAAAAAAGACTTGGTTGGTAACTTGTAAGAAAAATATAGCCCATCTATGGAATTGGAATTAATGAGGATGTGGTTTTGTTTCATGACAGAGCGCAATGGCATAATGGGATTCATGCAGCCAATCACACTTAGTGGGAATAAGATTGGTTTGTTTGTTTGTTTGTTTTAAGGAACCAAGGAACAGTGCTAGTCTTGATTGACAAGCAGAGACCAAGTTTTCTTGAGATCTCTTATAAAGGAAGAGCCGTTTAGTTGAGTACATCACAAACATGTACGTTACAAGGGGCCATAATTTATCTTTAACAACTAGTTGCTATAAACCCTTTCAATCTTCATCTGATAGCTGTTATTTGAAGTTTGAAGTTTGAACATGTCAAAATTCTTTTTGGTTGGATGTCATTATTGTATATGATTGCTTGATGCTATTCTCTGAGACCCAGAACACCCAGAGCTGCATTTTTGTGGAATCATTATGTGTTGTTTGACACGTTATGAGCAAAAGGAAATAATTGGCATTGTGAATCATTCTGAACTTTTGAGTTTGTGCTACAGTCTAGTGTAGGCTTTACCTTCTAAGGTGGATTGAGAAAGTACTCGATAAAGACTACTGACTGATGAAAATGCTCTTAACTGTTGTCACCCTTAATCTTTGGTCCGGTTCAACATAAATAGGTTTCAATTTATTTGCGGTTTGGCTTAGGCTTCTCCTGGCTTATGCTAGATGACTAGAGGCTTTTTCCAAAGTTCTCTGTAAGAGGTTGTTTGTGCTGGCCTTTCAATTTTCAACTTAGAGAGATAACCCCTCTGAATTTCCTGCTTTAGTATTTTAGTATAGTTTTAGGTTTAGAGATCCAATCAGTATTACTGGCATGCACGGTAACTAATTTAATGGTATATGGGGATCAGCAAAAATTTGCTATTTTGTGTTGATGACAACTTTTAATAGTACTTGCTTATCCTGAAGGCTTATCTTGGCTTATGCCTGGTCACTAAAGACTTTTTGCAAAGTTCTATGTAAGAGGTTGTTTGTGCTGGCCTTTCAATTTTCAACTAAGAACAATGAGATAACACCTCTGAATATCCTGGTTTAGTATTTTAGTATAGTTTCTTGGTAGGTTTTAGAGATCCAATCAGTAATACTGGTGTGCCCGGTAATTAATTTAATGGTATATGGGGATCAGCAAAAAATTACTATTTTGTGTTGATGACAATTTTTAATAGTACTTGCTTATCCTGATCCTCTTTATTTTCCTTTTCCTGTAAATCTCTTTGAACCCATTTTTACATCCTTCAGTCTGCTTCCTGCATCTCACTTCCCAGATTTTTTTTCCGAGTCATATGTCCTTTCTCTGTTCTCTTCTTTACTTAAAGATACTTAGGTGACCATCATCTCTTTTACCTGTATTGAAACTCTACCTATCAAAGATGTGAGAGGTGAATTTGAGAGGATAGGGTCATGTAACTGTGTTTAGAAATGTAGCTTGCTAGCAAATATATAGGATGCATAGAAAGTTAAATATTATGCCTCCTAAGTTGTGGACATCCGACACATATTCCCAATATTGCTTTTGCCTTTAGATGCCCATACATTTTATCCAGTAATTTTATCTCAATTCTTCCCCTCAAAGACAATATTGTACTTGGAAGGTAGTTCACAACCAAGTGGTAATTCTTTTTCATTTTAACAGAAAATACTACTAATATTCTAGTTTTACTTTTAAGCCATTAAAATAGAAAGCTTTTCCCCATTCCTCTAACCGGGACAATGAAGAAGGGAAATGCCTTTTCTTGTTTTCAATTTTATTCTACACCAAATTAGAAATTTCTCCAGTCCTCTTATAAGCACTGGTAAAAATGAAAGCTGCCTTGTTATAATGATTTGCTGGCTCTCACTCTCCATATGAGAATGTTTCCTTGTATTGCCGTGCTACTATGTGGTTACATGCATCAATTTTTACCCCAAAAGCATAGTGCTATATATTTTATGACAACTTTGCACAGTAAATTATGCAGGGGAGGATTTTCTAGATATTGCTCAAATTTGTTATGGATATCTGATCAGAATTTATTCTTTATTTCCAGTCCCGAGGAACTTTAGATTATTAGAAGAGCTAGAGAGAGGTGAAAAGGGAATAGGAGATGGAACTGTCAGCTATGGAATGGATGATGCCGATGATGTGTACATGCAATCATGGACTGGAACCATCATTGGTCCACCTAATGTTGGTTTTCTTTCTACCTCTCGCACGATTAATTTTATCATAGTTTGCAAAGTGTTTAAATGCCATTTATACCTTTATGTTAAGTGAATTACTTCAAGTTTTCTTCTGTTTGTATTATAACATTGCTTTTGGCTCGTCTTCTGTGATAGAAGTGTCTATTTCTTGATCTTAATAAAAGTTTACTTTCTGCTTATGCATTAAATTATAGATATAGATTTCTTTTGACAAGTGAAATAGAATCAGAAATGTTTAATCATTCAAAAAAGAAGTAGGAGTGTGTTATTTGAATTTTGTCAGTTTTTACAAATCTAGCTTTGCTTGCTTTCAAAATTCAAAACTTCAGTTGAGAGCTGAAAACGTTTTTTATGTTTATTAACAATGAAATGTGTAAGGATAAATATCCCACATTGGTTAGGCTGAATATCTTAAACTAATTAATAAGGTTCATGGGCCACCCCACTCATTGCCAATTGATTTTGAGTTTGAAGCCCATGTTCTTTAACATGGTATCAAAGGTAGCATCAGTTTTTTCTCTTATCCACACGTGCCTTGGGTTGTCTATAGTCCCTTTCAACAGGCTCGCTCTATCCCCGGGAGTCAACCAACCCAATTCACGGGTTATCTCTCTAGCCCCTTCTAATGGGCTCTTGCCTAGTGAGCTCAACTAACCCAAGTCATTGCCAATTGGTTTTGAGTTGGAAGCCCATGTTCTATAACAAAATGCAAAGAAAAAAGGCTATAACGGAATGGATGTAGACTATGCTCGTTTAATGAGATAAATGAAGTATCCGCAAATGATTTCAATATTTATGCTATAAAGAAGTGGACTTAACTAGCAAATCAACCAAGTTTTCTTATTGAAGTGTGATCTGGTTATTGAACATCTTGTCTTGAACTCAGAAAATGTTTCTGCATCAATTGCATCTCTGCATATTTGCTGAAATCTAGATGCTGGTGGTTGTGCTTCTAAGCTTCTTAAACATTCTGAATCCAGTCTTGCATATACAGATTAGTTTTTTTCATTAGACTCATAATTCTTTTTCTTTTTTTTTTCCTAGATCCCATATTTAGTTCTTTGTGTTGGATTTGTTTGGTTCAGAATGTCATTTCAGTAATCAACCATTTCTGTCCATCTGTAACTGCTAATATTTTTATGGTTGGTACATTGTTGACAGCTTGTTGATGTATTGCATCCCATTTAATATTTGCTTTTGTAGCGTAGTTGCTTAGAACTGTGAAATTGGAATAAATGCAGGATGTTATTCCTGTTAGACAGCGGAGTTCAGCTAAAAGCTTCTAATTAGTGGGTGTGAAAAAGAAACTCTAGAGTCTTGTCTGTGCAGCTAAGATAATATTTTTCCTCTAAGAAGCACTGGACAAGTTTGCCAAAAAGTATGAGCTTGGGCCAGTTCAAGTATGATTAGTATAAACAAGAAAGTGTTGTAATTGTTTTATCTACCTCTCTGAGGCTAAGATAATACCTCTATCTCTCTCTCTCGCTCTCTCTCTGTATACAGATACTTGTAATACTAATGTACTTTTGAATCAGTTGGAATGCTTTAAGATAACTTTCAGCTATTTCATTTTTCTAAGCAAATTGAAAGTTTTTGACATCAAAATTAAGATAGGTTTTTAAATGTGACTTCTTTTCCTCAGCGAATGAGGGGAGCAATTCATATTTCTTTTGTAAATGCTTTCTGGCTGTTTGTTGTCAACATATAACCCTTTTGAGATTATTAACAAAGTTATGACGCATTACAGTCTAGCATATTTGAGAGAAAGAAAGTTTGCCTTACTGACAGTAAAATTCTCATTACCAGACTGTACATGAAGGCCGCATTTACCAGTTGAAATTGTTCTGTGGCAAGTTATGAGTATCCAGATGAGCCACCTAGTGTGAAGTTCCAAACCCGGATAAACATGAGCTGTGTTAATCAGGAAAGTGGCGGGGTGAGTTGTATTCTTTAGAACAAATCTGTTTTGCTTGCTTTGTGACCACTTGTGTATTATTGAGCTTATGAGTGATGTAATTATTAGGTTGAGCCATGTCTGTTCTCCATGCTTGCTGATTGGAAAAGGGACTACACAATGGAGGATATACTAATGCAATTGAAGAAAGAAATGATGTCCCCGCAAAATCGGAAACTAGCTCAGCCTCCTGAAGGTTAGTTTTCTGTTTTAGCTTCTTGATCAGTTTATTTTGTTTAGCTCTTTAAGTTTGCAAAGAAACTGTTAATTGCTTCCTCAACATAAAAATACTCAAATTCACATTAAAGTTACTGGTTCCCTGTTTGGCTTCTCTTTTCTGAGACATTTATAAATTAATTGAATTTACACTTTTGGAGTTTCCATTATTTTTTGTTAGAGTATGTTTATGTCTCGCTTGATCATGACGTGTATACATTTTCACAAATAATGCTTTACATTTTTGACAGGCAATGAAGGAGGAAGGGTGGAACAAAAAGGGCTAGTTCTGAGGTGTTGTATTCTCTAATTAGGATGAGACCGAGCATTATAATGTATATAAATATAGAATTAGGTATCCCAACTGCAAGCTTTGGTATATCAATGTGTATGCTTGTATTTTAGATAGATGACATTATCAATTGTGCCATCTTAACCATTAAGGCTTTTCTATGACTAGTCAAATTTGCTGAATAAGCTCTTGTTGGATGAGTTCTCATTTGTAATGAATCGGATGAAACATTTCGTTCTTCTCACATATGTAGTAACTGGATTTCTGTTGGAAACAGAAAGCAGAGCTTTCTTTTTTTACGGAATTTACATCTAGTTGTTGGCATGCGGAAAATCATTAGGTATAAACATGCTAGCTGGTTGTTCCTATTTTACTGAATATATGATTTGTCCTATTATTAGAAGTCATTGTTTCTTCATCCTCTATAAAACACAAAATGCCTTGCATTATTACACTCTGTGCAAAGGAGAACTAAGAAGATTCTTGCCAAAAAATAATGTAGATTTTTGGAATTGATAGCTTACCTACTCTTTTGTTTATAACTTTCTTCATTTTGTTTAATTAATCAAGAATGATCTGATTTTCACCATCCCTTTATTGGAAAAAAAAAAAAGTGAAAAAGAAAAGAAAGAAAGAAAGCAACCGTTCTTATAGATATATTACTAAATTCTGTATGCACAAGGATAAAGAGATACCTTGCAGTGACTTGAAAGATATGTATTTGGAATTTTATCCGACATGATCATCTACTATGATAAGCAGAAGTTAAGAGAAAAAGTGACTAGTTACGAATAGATTTTGAGTGGCATTTATATTTGCCTTTTTGAGTGGCTTTTACTAATTGTCAAATTTTCATAATGGGATGCTTTACCGAAGGAAAACAAACTTTAGTTTGCCCATTGCTCCTATTCCACAACTGTTTCAAACCAAACAAATAGAACGAATATTATTTAAATTCATGCGGATAATAAAATTTATAATTTTAATTTTAATTTTATTTTCAATTCTCGAATACGACCCAAATAAACAGTTATTTAGTTTAAAAATATCAATTGCATATGCTATTTATGCCAATGTTGGAGGGTACTTTTGAATAGCAGCTAGTAAAATTAGTGCAACCCTGAAATGTCATTAATGTGCAAGAGACAGTTGTGAGTTCACATTATTAGGCCAAGCCCTGGTTAACATATTTTCAATGGGAACAAACAATTTTGTACAAAGAAATCGATAAGTGTGAAAGAATGGAAGAACAACCGTATACATATGCCAAGTAGTGTTAGTTGAAACAGAAATAAAATAGTACTTAAAAACATTGGAATACCAATGGTAGACGTAAACTAACAACGTAAAAGTGACGTAAAAGCAAATGCAATTCCAGCAATGTTTGTTTGGGGCTTTTTATTAATTTATTTTGTGTAAAGCTAAAGTCGTATAAATTGGCTTCAACGTGTGGCTTGTGGTTGATCCGTTGAATCAGCAGCCACCATTTGGGTCGATTTGATAGGCCCATTTATCATCATTGTTTATGAAGAAAATTATAAATAGACTTATTCACGATATTATATATTTTTAATTAAGATTAGGGTATAAAGTATAATGTCTTATATCGAATTAAATCAAATTCATGTAAAAATGATCCATTTATTTATATATATATATTATATATATATTATTTATTTGTGGATGCTTTTTTAATGCTTTAAGGCAATGCTTTGCTCATTGAGTAAATCCTTGTGTTGCTTTCAAGTTTTCTGGGGCATTCCTTTTCCCCTAAAAAAAATAAATGAATAAAAATAAAATTTCTGGACTTCAAAAAATCGAAATGTTTACCAAAAATCCCAAAGAAAACTAAAATATAATAAATTATCCTTTATTCTTTTTACATCTAATTTTAGTTATAGCATAATTTTACTTGCCCTCTTGCTTTTTGTTATATATAACGGGAAAATATTTAGATAGATTCGATTTTTGATCTCACTTGTAGATCCTGTAGTGTGGATTAAATTTTAAAAAATGTATGACATCAACTGATGTAAGCAAGATTTTTTAAAATTTAATTCTAATCATAAAATTTATAAATAAAATAAAAAATCGAATCTATTTAAATATTTTTCATACGTAACGATATCCAAAGTACTACAAGAATTATCTAGATGGACCAAGAATTCCATTTGCCGGGAAATGATCGAATTTGGTCATTTCTTTGCTGTCCAATCATGGTAAGTGTGAATTAAGCTAGGGCAATGATATTTCCACAGCAAATTTGTGTTGAATGGCAAAACTACCCTCATTGATTTTCAATTGTGATCCTAGCCCGTAATAGCTCCCCTCCACCTCCAGAAAAGCCACTCCTTCCTTCATATCAGGATCTTTTAACAATACGGATTTTGAATGGAATCCACACCAAATCAGACGCCTTAGTGGTGGTAAACGCGTCAGAAGTCATCTCTAAATTTCTACTGGGACTTTTCGGTCCCGATATTTATGATGGAGAGATCAACAAGGACGGAAGTAGGTGTTGGGTATAATGGTGGACTGCCCATTTGACAATGAAAGTGGACTCGTCAGAAAGGTGTACGACCATGCCGATCTTATGTTGGGTGTTGGCATTGATAGGAGGAGGGAATCGTTGGGAGGAGGTATGGAGTTTGATTTTGGCGAGTGGTGGCAGGTCGGATTAGGCCATAGATTGGTGGTGGATTTTGGTTTTGCATTGTTGAATTTTCTTTTTTTTCCTTTTGTTGATTAGGAAAATGGATCGTTGATTGGTCCAGTAAGTTGGTGAGTAAAATTGTTGCAAGGAAAAAAAAAATGGGGAATGAAATGGGGAAAGAGAGCAAGGGACAGAGGAAGGGGTTGAAGATGAGGAGAGAGAACGACGGTGAGCTGAAAGGGACTGTGAAAGGGAGCCCTGTGGTGGCAAGGTTCACAAAATAAATGAATCAAATGATTCATTAGGAATAGTTTTGCCATTCAACACAAATATGTTGTGGTAATAAGATTTTTGTTGTGGCAATATCATTATCTATTAAGCTAGGATAAAGAGATGGGAACAACGGAATCAAAAGGAGAATTTTCGGGTTCATTAATCATTACTAAACCATGACTAATAACACTAAATCATTTTTTTTATAAATTATTTTGATTTTAATAGAAAAAGTTGAAGGACTAATTTGCTGATTTACCTTAACCGGTTTCGAAAGGTCAAAAGCGTTAGTTATATAAAATTAAGAAACACTTTGATGAAAAGAAACACAGAGATATGTAGATTTAGAGACTTCCATGAACCTGTGGCTGTGATACTACAATGATAATGTGCGCAAACGATGTGTACAACTTAGAAGCACTGAAGGTGAAAGTCTGTCCCAATTCCAACAAAATGGAACTAAACTAATTCCTTTATTTTTTTTATAGCTACTGCGGTATGAATATTTTTGTTTATTAGTATATGAATTTTCTTTTACATTTTAAAAATAAATTTTGAAATGTAAACATTAATTATGTAATTAATATGCATCTATATGTGCTTGCGTAAAAAAAATGTTACACCAACAACTAAATTTTTAAACATTGAACTAAACAAAAAAATTGCCTAAAAAAGTAAGGGGTTCATTTTACATACACGGTTAGTGGACAAAATTTTTTATACTATTAGATTTAGATATCTACCACATATACAAAAGGCCTAACTCCACTTTCCTCTTCCAAACTTGTACACGATTATCACTTTGTCTCCTGTACTTTTTCTTGGACACTTGGCACTTTGAACTGTTTAATTTTTTCCATTTCAGTTCACAATCTAATTCCGTCAACAAAAGTAACAATTTTAGGGCGCGTGAACAACACGGGCCTTTAATGAACAATTTCATTTTAATGGACAATTAGATAATTTGGGGTGCAAAGTGTCCAAAACAGTATAGAATATAAAGTACAAATCGTCTATAAGTTTGAGATACAAAGTAGAGTTAAACTACTATATAAAAATAATATTTGAAATTTAAACAATACACTTGTGGTAAGTAAGTAAAAAAAAAAACTTAATACCAAATGTATATGAAAGATTAATCAAAAAAAAAAAGAGGAAAGACTTGTGCAAAACTTGTACTATAAATTTCTCTGTGTGAAGTCTCAAAAAGAAAAGGAACCGTCAATTCTTCGCGTGGGTACATACTATAAATATACACATAACAGCACACGCCAAATTACATGAATGACGAATCCAATACCCATCCATAAATAAGTGCATCTTTCCAAGTCCTCAACTTGTCTCAGTTCCATTCTTTCATATATTCTTTTCCCTCATTTATTGTTAACCAAAATCCTCATCATCAAGTCCCCCAATTTCTTCATAATATTAGTCATTACAATCCTTTTTTTTTTTTAATCATTAATTACAATCCTTCTTCGAGATTTCGTTATATCTTTTTTGTTGCCTGTTTGGTTGTTAAAGAAATCTGTCATGGCCACAAATTCTGAGACTGCATTCCATTAGCAATAGAACAGATCAGGAGGGTAAGTCGTGAATATAATTTTTTTTTTTTTAAATTTCTTTCTCAAATATATATATTGTGGATTTGCATGTGTGTGATAATTATATTATTCATGAAAATAAACTATTTTCTGTTTTTTAATTCTTTTTGGAATTATAAATATGCATGCGGGAGTAGAGGGTCACGAACCGAGCGCTCTACAAAAACATGTTATGTTCTTTGATATCAACAAAGATGGTGTCGTTTATCCCTGGGAAACTTTTCAAGGTGATTTGTTACTCAATTAGTATTTTTGGTTCTTGATATTTTCAAGAAAAATTACTGCAATTTCAGTATTCAAATTTGTGGTTTGCTTTTTTACTAATTCTTCGGGGAGATTATTGATATATGTATCAGGCATTTCGAGCAATTTAATGCGGAATTTTCTTGTCAACTTTTGCTTCAATTTTTATCAACCTTGGTCTAAGTAGCAAAACTAGACCTGTAATTTCTCTTAAATCTCTCTCTCTCCACACACACACAAGGATGATTTTATTTATTTATTTATTTATTTATAGATTTTTAGTACATGTTTGCTATTCTTAGTATTTATGTTGTGAGATTTTAATTACATAACCTATGGTGATTACAACACAACCTCATGTTGCATGCCTTTGGTCAATATATATAATAAATTGAAGAATAAAATATTAAAATAACAAGGTTATTAGTAACTCAAATTAGTAACTCAAATTTATAAGTAAGCCATAAGAAAATACATTTTATTACTTAAACTATATTTTGTTGTCAAATAAGGTTTATTGTACGACAAAATTAGTACAGTACATGTTAGCTTTTCTAATTAGTTGTAATTAATTGTGTTGTCCGTCTATTTTTATTTACGTTAGCACGTCGTACATGTGGTGTCAGCTTTATTCACAGTTATGTCAATTTTAATCGTAGTATCTTTTATGAGCAATGTCCAAACAAATTAAGGCCACAAGTGGCCTACTCATTTGCATTAGATGAAATATCAATTTCGTTGTCAAAATGATGCCATTCTGCAGTGTTGACCGTGGCGTATATATTATATCCTCTGTATAGCATAGCTCTAAGAAATAGATGCCTTGTATTTATTTCATCCGTACATTATTCGAAAATTTAAAACTTTAATCTTTTATATGCATTTTGACATCCAGAGATTAAAGTGAGTTATATTTTGGTACCCTAACTTAATAGACTAACGGCCTTCCAAACAAGAAAAGAGGAGGAAAAGGTAAGGAAGGAAGAACAGAGAAAAAGAGTTAATTATGACTTATATTTGGGATATGAGACTTCACGTGGTAAAAATTGTGCATGTAATAGTGGATCACATTTTTTTTTTGTTTAAAAAAAAAGGAGATTTACAATAAATTTTTACTTATTTTCTTAGTGATTCAAACTTATGATTTGAATCACGGGAGAGAAGTGTAGTCTTACTTTATGATTTCTGGAAAATTGAGGCACTTTCAATTTCCCTTCCAAATATAAGAAGATCATGTTCATGGTATGAGAAGGCGAATTTCAGAAACTTTTGCAACTAAATATGTGAATTATTAGATAGCTTACCAACTGCATGAAATGTGTTTTTTTTTTTTTTTTTTTTGCACGAAATGTTGCATGTCCTTAATATAATACTCCACACTCTACACCATTACGATCGAATGCAAGATTTGAGTGGTTCGATTTTCTTTAATTGGTCCATTCACCAACAAATTGTTCCACAATCTCTAAAATTATTTAAGGTGTTATCATGTTTTGCAAGCAATTCTAAGAGACTGAAATTGATTGTTTCAGGGAATGGGATTTTCTCTGTTCTTCCCAATTGAGATTAAAAACATCAAAAGAGCAAAGCATGGAAGTGATTCTGGCGTCTATGACTCGGAAGGAAGGTATGTCGATTTTTCTCTGGGTTAAGTGCAATTTGTACCAATGAACTTTGAGGTTTGCATCATGTATTAAAGAAAATCGGAAGATTGTATTATACTATTAATTTGTATCATAATGCTCAAATTAATTAAAAATTAGTAGATTTTGATAGTTGTTATTTAATGGAAAAACTTTAATACCGGTAAATAAATAAAAATATTTCAAAAAATAATTATAAATTACAGGTACTAAAGTCTTTTTTATTAAAAAATAGTCAGAAAAAATTGTTTTGCAACTGATTTAACACGCTGCCATAAAATTGATAGTATAAGGTAAGAGAAATATTTAAGTATATCTTGTAATGTAAATTAAATTATATGAAATAACATTAATAGATATAAATAAAAAATTTTAAGATTTAATATTGACCACAAACTCTACCGGTGATGTCTAAAATCAGATATATGTAAGTAGTTTTTATAAGATAGTGCTAAAATTGGTAGATTACGTACAAAGTAAAAACTGTGACAGTTCATGGGTATATATTGCAATTAATCCTTTTTCGTTTAAGTGCTTGATACAATGATGAGAACCGGTGCCTGCTTTATGCTCGTAATGACACGTTCCCTCTCTGAATGGACCAGGGCCGGATTTGGGGATTGGCGGGCTACCCCAATATTCTAGAAATTATAAATTTTACCTTTTAAAATTTTAAAAATTTAATTTATATATTTATAAAATTTATATTTTGTTCATTTAAATTTTTTAAAAAAATATAAATAAACCTTAATAATTATATGACTATTAAGTCTTATCCCTTCAAGACATAATTTCTGAGTCTTCCGGCCTTTAATTGTTTTTGGGTATTTGCTGCATTCAATATTTTTCTTTTTCCTCTTCAAAGTGATACTGATGACTGATATGTGTCTCCCTGGTGGGGATGGAAGATTAAAGTTTGAGAAAATTCTATTATTCTTTTTAGTAAATTATTTTTTTGTATTTTAAATAGTTATACAGTAAAATATTATATACTTTAAAAATTTATATTATATAAATTTTTAAAATTAAAGAAATAGTTTCATAAAAAAAACGGTAGAATTCTCCGTAAATCTGACGAGACATTTTTTTTTTTTTTTTGCGGTGCCCAATTTATTTTTGTGGTATTTTTTTTTTTTTTTTACAATTGTTACAAAGAGACCAATTTGCATGTCACTTTACTTTTTCTCTTATATTGGAGAGAATTCTTGCATGGAGGCATAATCAACCTTTCTTTTTTCCTATCAATCTCTTTTCTCAGTAATAATTGAACATGAAAGTGTGGAAATCCTTAATTTCCCTATAGTGGATAAACAACAATATTTCTCTATCATAAAAGATACGACTAATTCTATTTTATATTTTTTAATTTATACTCAATTTTTAATTTGTATCCTGAATTTAATTTTAAATACTTTATACCTTAAACTCTCAAATTTATTTCACTTTAATCACTCTTTTTTTTTTAATACCATCAAAAAAGTTAACGGAATCTTTTTTTTGCAACAAAAAATATTGTTGTACATCCTTCTGAAATTATCGTACACAAGAAAAAATTTTGTTAATTTTTGAGACGGTGTTAAAGAAAAAGACTGAAATTGGATAAATTTGTAAAGAGTTCAACGTACAAAGTATCCAAGACTAAAATTTAGAATATAAAATAAGAATCGAATACAAATTGAGAGATACAAAATAAAATTAGTCCTAACAGATACATAACGTATGTTTGACTTCTATACGTAGGAACATGTGAATTTGAGTATGTAAAAAGATTTCTTTTGCTCTGGCTTTAGTTAAAACTATTCTTAGCCTTATGTTGCTAATCATCCCTATAATCTATATCTATATTATATTATTATCTATAAAATAAGATATCTTCTTTTAATGTTTGTCACTTTATAAGTTTTTTAATTTACTCTTTATTAATATTAACAATATTATGATAAACCATCACTAATAACTATAGTAACTTCCTCTTGTTTGCTTTTCCTTTTTTTCTTTTAAAAAAAAAAAAAATTAAATCTCACGCACTATATGTATACCTTGCCAACTAGTATACAATTATACATTAGTGTGGCATGTTAGGGCTTCTTTTTTTTTTTTTCAAATAACCAAAATTATGTTTGGTAATTTGGTGCTCTAAATCATGTCGTATCTGTTTCGATCTCGCGGTAGTCTCAACTTTCACACCAGCAGTTTCAAATTGTCTAACTTTAACTATTTAAAAAGGCATTGCTCAGCCAAATTTTGGAGTCCATTTCCAAAACTTTGGTTAACATTTAGAAATTACAAATATTTTCCGAAATTCGTTTTTGGTTGATAGAATATGCTTTTCTTGGTGTCTTTGCTGTTAGGAATAATTTCATTTTGCACTCCTCAATTTATACTTAATTTTCACTTTACACCCCGAATTTTAGTTTTGAATACTTTGCACCCTCAACTCTCAAATTTGTCTCACTTTTACTCCTTTTTAACACCATGAAAAAAGTTATTTGATATGGATCCGAATAGCTTGAAAATGTGTCAAGATGAGGAGATGAAAGATAGAGCAAACATGGATTCACTCTTGTCAAGATTGGAGTACATTCGTGGTATATTGATTGAGTTGGATTGGACTATCTTGAATTCAATAGACAACTCTTATTACATGATGCCCAATTCTAATCTTGGCAAGAGTGAATCCATGCTTGCTCTATCTTTCATCTCCTCATCTTGACACATTTTCTGCTATTCGGATCCATATCATTATCGAAATCTTTGTTTTTGTATGCGAAAATATTGTTATACATCTTGCTGAATTTGTCACGCACACAGAATAATTTTGTCAATTTTTGAGACGGCCCTAAAAAAATGATTGAAGGGGAAAAATTTGAAATTCGAGGTATAAAGTGTCCAAAACTAAAGTTTGGGATGCAAAGTAGGAATCAAGTATAAGTTGAGGGGTGCATAATGGAATTAATCCTTGCTATTATATTTATGGTCTGTTTACATGTTCTTAATCCCTCAAATTTGTAACATTAATCATGTTTTTAATGAGGCTGTTGTTCTTTAGTGTCTTATGTTCAATTTCATGAATCTTTAGCAAGATAGTTATTTAATGATTAAAGTAATAAATATATGTGCTCATACGAATTTTTTTTTAATTCCGTGTTTTAAAGGTTTGTTCCCTCAAAGTTTGAGGAGATTTTTAGCAAGCATGGACGCTCAAATGAAAATACCTTAACATCAGATGAATTAAAGGCATTGCTCAAGGCAAATAGGGAAATCAAGGACTACAGCGGATGGTATATAATTTCTACATAAGTATTTAATTAATTATTTCAAATAAAAAAACAATGATGGTTCGAATTTCATTTCTTTTTCCTTTAATTTATAATCTACTTATTTATACTTTTAATTGCAGGATTGCAGCCTACTCAGAATGGATGGTGTTGTATATCCTGTGTAAAGATGAGCACGGATTATTGCACAAAGAAACTATTAAAGGTGTTTATGATGGAAGCTTATTTGAACAAATGGCGAAGGAGCATGCTTCCAAGAAGCATGCATAGATTCCATATCCAACAAATTAATAGCTACTGTATTATGTAATTAACAGATATTCCTTCTTTTTCTTTTTCTTTTTGGGTGGGAAAGAAAATATATCATAACTTATATTTTATTCTTGTTCTCTTTTCTCTAGTATGTTTATTTGGTTAACTCTTGTTCTCTACAACTTATAACAAGTTAAAAGCAGTTTTTTTTTTCTAATATAAACAAGTTATTTTGGAAAATCAAATTGTGAATAGCTTTTAGTTTTTCAATTTTGAAAAACAAAAACATAATTTCAGAATTTCTTTAAAAAATTCCTTGAATTAACATATTTTTATTTTTAAATAGTAGTAGTTTTTAACTTTCATAGACGGTTGAAAATAAGTCCTTAATCGTTGCTTATTATGGTGTACAAAGGAGGGCATGTTGGGCCTTGACTTGGGCCTGGGTCTTGGTTTTTAATTGAATCCGAGTACAATTAAGTAGAGCTTACAAATCCAAATGCCCAGTTACAGCGAACAAGATGTAGACTGAAGAGTGTTTATTTTTTTTTATTCCTTTTTTTTTAATTTTTCTTTTTTCAAGTTTTTTTATTGTTTGGATAAAATTTTAAAATATTTAATGTCCTACGAAGACCTGAAGTTTAAGTGCTAGCATTAAAATTATTTATGCTCCGGAAAATCATTTACAAAGTCACGAATTTATAGTTACTTGTAAAAATCACTCAACGTAGTAAAATTTTACCAAATCACGACTCTGATTTTAGATTCTCGATCGAATTTTTCTCATTCTTTTTCAAATCTAATAACACATCAGTTATTACTATTTGTTACTTTGTATAAATGCACTGTTATGCTTTAGTAACGTAATCTAAACTGTGAATAAGTTTCCAAAAACTATTGGACAATGATATGTGTAATTTTTTTAGCTAAAAGTATTTAGCAGTACATCTATATACAAAGTGAAAAAGTTAATGAGTTGTCAATAGATCTACAAAATAAGACAAGGCAAAATAAAGAATAAAATTCAACCAAATTTCTAAAATTAGGAATCAATAATTTACTATGATTTTGCAATGTGAATCGATTTTAACAAGTGATTTTGAGTTTTTGGTCTTGTAAATGATCTTATTCAATATTTAGTTAACCTTTTTGTTTACCTAAAAGGCTAAAACTACTTCCTCAAGATTGTTCTTACTGAAATTTCTTTGACACATTGGGGTTGCTTGGGAAAAAAGTGAATCATAACTGATTTATTACATATATATGCTACTTCTAGTTCCCATGAAGGGCACCATTTTTATTTCCTTTTCTTCCTTTAAATAAGCAATAATTCTTCCACAGAACTACTAAACCACAATTTAGAACATAGTGCAATTAATGGGATGCTCACGGGAAACCTTATCGACGAAAAAAAGTGACAATTATATTTGTCGGAGGGTAATCCGCAAACTGTTGTGGGCACAATGAAACAAGAAAACAAAATCGCAATACTTCAAAATAAAATAAGGAGATTGTTACCAAAATAAAATACTAAATAAATAAGGAGATTGACGAATGGTGACCTTGCCTTTTTCCCTCCATATTTGTCCATTTTCATTTGGATTTAACTTCCATAACTTGCTATCCAGAATAATTCTCCAACCACAAATGGAAGCAAAGTTTAAAAAAACCAGGGTTTCATGTTTTTAGGAGTTCCTTTATTCATGCGAGACTTTGAGGTGACTTATTAATCCTACTCGAGCGTCGAGTCTATATGCATATGATATAATTGCATTTGCTTTTAAGAGTTTGTACGTACATAATAAAATTGCTACAAGTGAAAATGAATTAATACATGTAATTGAATATAAATTGGCAATAAATATTGTGGCACACAGTCAATTGTTAACTTGTTTGGAAGCCTTTGGTTTTGATGTGCAACTTTCAATCCTTTAGAAGATACATGTATGTGACTATATTTTAGCAAAAATTTGTACTATATCTTTTGTTCTGTGTTATGAATAATGCAACAATGATTATCAGAAAGCAAGCAATATGTGATGTAACTATGTAAGTGGATCATTGGATCAATAACCACCGGACACAAATGGTTGGAGATCATTATATGGCCCTACAATTAATTTTTTTTGAACATTCCTTTTCTTCTTATTTGTCTTGTAACCTTTTTGGCTGGTTCACTAGAATTATCAACTATATTATTAGTATCAGATCGGAACTAATTCTTTCCTGTTTTTCCTCAAATTGTCCGAAAATAAATTACATTAAAAAAGATTCTCAGTTAACCCGCGACAAAATTCTGAAAATTTCAATGGCAGTCCTCAATTTTAAAAATTACAAAAATTACTATTTCAACAAACTTTACTTAAGTGTTAGCAAGTGCCAATCATGAGTCCCTCCCCTCCCCCTCCATATATTGAACAACCTTCTATAGTTCTTAGCTCCTACAGTATTTGCATAATCATGTTATATTTTACACTAAAATGCGTGAAATTTTACTAGAAAATATATCGGATTATTCGAGGAGCATCTTAATTGTTATTGTTAAAGAATATGAGTTTTCATCTTAAAATCAATTGGTGATAAGTAGAATAGTCCAAGAACTTATTAATTAGCTCAGGATCTTTTTGGCTAGTCAATGTCCATTTGTAGAGATTTATATTTTTAATATCTTTAACAGCCCCTCTCACACGTGACTTGGATTGGACATGTAACCCTGTTACACGTGCGTCAAACTTATGAGAGAGCTCGTTGGAAGGGGTTGGACAGAAGAGAGGGTCAGACATATGAGAGCCCGTTGGAAGAGGTTAGACAGGAGAGAGCGTGTTGGAAAGGGCTGATCAGGACCCAAGACACTTGTGGATGGATGAGAAAACACCTGAGGGTTACACTCTGATACCATGTTAAAGAATATGTACTTTCATCTAACCCATGCTTTTTAACTGCTATAAATTAATTAAGATGACATAATGGTTTACATCATATATATTAAGGTTATTTGTTCAAATTGAAGTTTAATTAAGAGCCATATTGGTGGATTTATGCTTGATTAGAATGCGATTGAGGCAAGTGGTAGATCATCATTTACTACATTTGGCTGATAAATGGTTTTCCTTTTCCTTAAAACGTGTTGTAGGATAATTAAAAAGAAATCACTTGGACTAATTGTTTTCCATTTGTCTTGCAACTGTAAATGGAGACAAAAGGATTCATTATTACAGCGTTGAACCTCTGGCTATTTTGTGGGCACCAATTTATCCGCTGCCAGCTGGAACTAGTGAATAATCCAAAGTTGAAAGCCACTAAATTAATAAGTGGCCAAACTAGCTCGTCCTTATCTTTTTTAAAAATTATTTGTCAAATTTTTTTTACGTAATAAAATTATATTAAATCACTAATTTCTTAATTTTTTTTCATTTTTTTTAGATCTATTGATACATTAATAATTTTATCATTTCATTATTTTAATAGATACATTATTATATATATATATTTTCATTTCCTTCAAGATGTGACAGTAAATATCATTGGTCAAACTAATGGAGTCAAGAGTTAGCTAAAATTCAAAAAAGTAGAATGGTTCAACCAGTACGTTATCAAAATCTATTATTGATTTCTTAACTTGACCGTAACCTAAGGAATTGAAGAGCCTTGATCAGGTGGATCAATTTACTTCTCAATATTTAAGAAAGTCTGCAGTAACTGAATTTGTGAACTATTGATACGAAAATATGTCTTTATTTTGTTGAATTTTGATTCCATTGGAACTGGACGAAAATCGCTAGGAATCCACTTTTAATTTGACTACTAATTTGATATTTCAAAAATATTAAAATTAAGAGTGTATCTAAACAAAATAATAAATACAGAATCATAAATAAAAATTACTGATGTGTGACTACATTCAAAAAAAAAAGAAAGAAATCCTACAGAAAATTTGAAATCAACAGAATCGTGATTTGATAAGATCTTATCACGTAGATTGACTTGGGCAAATAATTAGTTGAGTGACTTAGACAAATAATTATAAATAATTTTTCTTAAATTAAAACTTATTATTCTTCCATTCTCCGTAGCAGTTATAGTCAAGTTAAAAGCAATCATTCAAAGGTCCCCTAATTTGTCCTCTACCCATCTTTTGTAGCATGTAGCATAGATTCCAATCCCGGAGAAATAGGGAGCATGTAATCTATCCTTCACTTAAGCTTTTATTTTAGCAGGGAAAAAAAAAAAAAAAAGATTCCTCGTGTTTACCTACCATCTTCAACTCAGTTGCTGAACCAATCGGGTTAGATTCGAACAATGTATACTGGATAATGGATATGAGAAAATTCTTATATTTATTGTCCATATTTGTCCATATTTTTTAATTTCTTTTAAAATTTTAAAAATTAAAATCCGTTATCTACAAGTTAAAGAATGTGAACAAATATGAATCACAAGATATATAATAGGACCATACACATTGATTCATATAAAAAATTTTCGAATAGATATAATTATCGTTCAAGTGATCAATTATTATTAATGTTAGGTGTTCCGTAGGTAGATTGTGGGGGCGCAATCCGACTTCATATGATATTTCTCTTACTTCGGACTATTCTAGATGATTAAGTCACTTGTAGAAGAAAAAGAAACCAAAAGCTTGAAATTCTAAAATGATGAAATATAATTTAGCCATGATTAATTTGAGAGATTTGTAATTAATAAGGAACAAAAGTAAGTCCTTCATTTATTTCCAGACTAATAAGCATTTTGAATTTAATTAAGGAGAAAATTTTGTGTATATTTTGCCAACTTCAAATCAAGTTAATAAAGATTTTAGACCGTTATAATCATATTCAATTAATTTTGATTTTTTCTTTTATACCGTCCTCACAAAGATGAGATCTAATACAGCCAGCAGATTACTTGACACCTTCAAATTTTTATCCATTCACATAGAACTCATTACATTCCTCAATTAATTCTTTGGTTTACAAGTTTTTATGGTTCTAATTGTTGATTTTTGGATATTTACATATATATTAATTTGTATTATATGCTATCATAATTAAAAAACCTAATTAATGTGATCTAATATGGTTTAAAGATAAATGGATTTAAATCATCTAATTAGTATGGATTTTTATGTGTAGATACCTTAAAATCTTATTTTTTATTTATGATGGATAAAACTTGAAAAATAAGGAAAGTATAGAAATATCTCTATGCATGGGTTATAGTCCCCAAATTTTACATGTGTTATTTTTTATGACATCCTATCATCAGAAAAGTGAGAATTCCATTCTCTAAAATACATACGCAATAATTTGGAAGATTAATAACTACAATATTCAAGAATCAAATCCATAATTCAAGAATTACATCATGGTATTCAAGAATCATATAAATTCTTATAAATTTGGTACGCTTCCGCTTCCGCATCTAATATTTATGTTTTCGATGATTAAACATGAAGGATATGGGTTATGCTGACGTTAGTTGGCATAATATTAAAGTTTATTTGGTATTCACCAACAAGTGGTATCAAAGCATGTTCATATTAAATTATTGAGAAATCAATTTTCGATTAGATTTATGATGTGAATGCTTGAGGATCTAATTCTTGAATTTAATAAATTTTTTATTTGATTCAATTTATTGTATTAAGAACAATTGTGGTTATATTATGGATTAAATTATTGAATTCAATAATTTTTTAAATTCAATATTCGGATTTAATTTTGGATTCAAAATTTTAGTTTTTACTTCTTTTTTTTTGTTTGAAATCAATTTTCGATTTAATTTATGATGTGGATGCTTAAGGATCTAATTCTTGAATTTGATAAATTTTTTATTTGATTTAGATTATTATATTTAACAACAATTGTGGTTATATTATAGATTAAATTATTGAATTCAATAATGTTTTGAATTTATTCGGATTTAATTTTGGATTCAAAATTTTAGTTTTTGGTTTTTTTTTTTTTTTTTTTGGTTTTAGATTCGTTTGATGTTTGAATTCACAAAAAAAAAAAAAAAAAAAAATTACAAAACTGTGGAACAATCACGAACGGTTCCGTTCGTGACCATAAGAATGCCCTTAGTCTTCTGACTAACGATTCTTTAGAATCATTTTCGAATCAATTAAAAAATATATATAATAGTAATAATAATGGTCATGAACTATGTTGTTCATGTCGAAAGGAAAATCGTATGTCATGAACAGTACGTTCATAAGGCCATACTTTTGCGGACGTATTATTATTATTATTAATTTTTTTGATTGTTTTGAAAAATTTCAAATTTAAATTTTGGTAAATTAATTAAGAATATCTAATGTTCAAAATATATTGATGGACACAACATGTTATTAAAATAGTCATTCTTGTGTAAGTCAATTTATTTTAGAATGTCAAGATGATTGTATGTATGTAATTCATGAGAATATTTATTAGCCCAAAAGAATGTTAATATTTGACCGAATTACATATTTACTTGTGATAATAAATATATGACAATTATTCGATATTCCATGTGAATAATAGTAAGTACAAAGATAAACTTATTATTTGACAAGATTTATTGTCAATATTTAATTACTACACCAAAAGTACTATTTACAAGTTAATATTTCTACTCAAAACTAAACACTTAATTGTGTTAGGTATCTTATGATGGGCCTTACCATTATTTGAATTTATTATTCATGTTATTTAGAACTTATGTGAATATATTATATGATTTGTTCTATTTTTAGTTAATGTGTCTGCTTCTATGATATCTGTCAATGTCAATTCCATCACTATGTTGAATGGAACTAACTTTAAGGAATGAAAATAGAACATAATGATCGTTTTTGGTTGTATAGATTTGGACATTGTGCTAAGGATTGAACAACTTACTCTTCTTATAGATAATAGTTCCAAAGAAGAAAAATGGGACTATGAAAAGTGGATAATTCAAATCGCATAAATCTTATAATCATGAAATGTATAATTCCGGAAACCTTCAGGGGTGATGTGTCCAAAAAGGTAACTGTTAAGGAGTTTCTTAGAAATTGAAAAACGTTTTGTTAAAAACGATAAGCCTAAAACAAGTACCATTCTATCGAACTTGATTTTAATAGGGTATAAAGAAAAAGAAAATATAAGGGAATACATTCTAGAGATGTCTCATCTTGATTCAAAACTGAAGGCACTAAAGTTAGACCTATCTAAGGACTTTCTTGTACATTTGGTTTTGATCTCTCATTAGTTCCTGCACAATTAGTCAATTTAAGGTCAATTATAATTGCCAAAAGGATAAATGATCTCTAATAAGCTTATTTCTCATTGTGTGCAAGAAGAGGAAATGTTGAAATAAGAAAAAATTGAAAGTACTCACTTGGCCAGTACCTTTAAGAACAAAAGCAAAAAAAGGAAAAAGGATAAAGAAGCTGCGGATGGTCCACTTCAAAAGAAACAACAAAAGAAACAAACTGAAGAATTTGGCTATTACTTTTGTAAGAACCCTAGACACATGAAAAATGATTGTATCAAATATCACGCATGGCATGCAAAAAAAGGTACGCTTCTCGCTTTGGTTTGTTTTGAGGTTAATTTTGCTCTAGTACTAAGACTCACTTGATGGATAGACTTCGGTGCTACTACTCACACAAGTGTGTCTATGTAGGGTTGCTTGAATTGCTGAAAGCCAAATGATGCTGAAAAATTCATCTATGTAGGTAATGACAAATCAGTTAAAGTTGAAGCAATAGGAATGACTTTTAGGTTATTATTAAAGACTGGTTATTATTTGAATTTGAAAGAAACATATGTTGTACCATTTTTTAGACGGAATTTGGTTTCTATTTTTATTTTGAACAAATCAGGCTATTTTTGCTCATTTGAAAATAGTCAATTTAATCTTTTTCTAAATTCAATATTATTGCTAATGATTTTTTGTCTTCTCATGATAACCTTTATTTACTCGATATTATTGTTTCATATAATAAAACCTTGCATAGAAGTTTACGTGGTACTAAACACAAATTAACCAATGAGAATTCTGCTTCACTATAGCACAAGCGTTTAGGTCATATATCTAAACAGAGAATTGAATGACTTGTGTCAGATGAAACTATTGATCCCTTTGATTTGTCAGACTTTCAAGTTTGTGTTAAGTGTATAAAGGAAAAATAAACAAACATAAGTAGATTAAGTGTCAACTGATTTTCAAATGTCTTGGAAGTAATACATGTAGATATTTATGGGTCATTTCCTATGACTTCAACATGAAAGACCATAATGACATTGAAATGGTCAACAATATTTTATTACATTCATAAATAATTGTTCTCGTTATGTCTACCATTATCTAATTCATGAGAAATTTCAGTCATTGGACGTGTTCAAAAGTTTTAAAATTGAAGTTGAGAACCAAATTAGCAAAAGAATAAGGTTGTCACATATGACCGTGGTGGTGAATATTATGGTAGATATGACGGATCAGGTGAATAACGTCCAGAACTTTTTGCCAAATTACTAAAAAAGTGTGGAATCATCCTAAAATATACCATGTCGGAATCTTCTCACATAAATGGTGTTGCTGAAAGATGAAACATAATTTTAAAAGATATGGTGAGAAGTATGATTAGTTATACCACTTTATCGGATTCACTATGGGAAAAGGCATTAAAGACTATACTTTATATCCTTAATAGAGTTCCAACTAAGGTTACGAGCAAAATCCCTTATGAACTATGAACTGGCAAACAACTCAGTATAAAGCACTTACTAAATGGGGTTGTCTTGTTTAGGTAAGGCCTTATAAGCTAAATGAAAAGAAAATGGTTTAAAAAAATGTTAGCACCTATTTTGTTAGGTACTCTGAACGGTCTTGGGGGTAAAAATTTAATGATCTCACATTTAGATCATTTTTTGAGGCGAGAAATGACCAATTCTTTGAGGATATTGAGTTTGGGGGAAAAGATTAGAGATTTTGTCTTTGAAGAGAAATCCATTTCTCTTCCTATGATTGTTATTGACAATGATCAGGCTTCTACTCTTGATATTGTTCAAGAAATAATACCAGAATTACAAGACAATGTTAAAAATCTTTCCTATCAAGAACAACAAGTTATTCTTGAAGAACAAATTCAACAACTTCAAAAATAAATGCCATTGAGAAGATCCACTAGAGAAAGGAAAAGTGTGGTTCTTTATGATTACGTCACATTTCACCAAAAACATGATAATGGCATTGAATTGGTTGAAGATGATCTAATCAACTTTCATCAAGCCATGCAAAGTTCTAATTCTCATTAAAAGTGGATTAATGCCATAAATGGGAAAATTAAGTCCATGAAAGACAATGATGTTTGGAAACTTGTCACACTACCTGAAGATGTGAAACCCATTGGTTGTAAACGGATATTTAAAATCAAAAAGAATTTGAAAGGTAATGTGGAGAGATATAAGACACATCTTGTCGCAAAGGGGTTTACTCAAAAGGAAGGTATTGATTATAAAGAAACTTTCTCTCTGGTTTCATCAAAAGACTCTTTCAAGATTATAATAGCTTTGGAGGCACATTTTGACCTTGAGTTACATCAGACGGATGTAAAGGCTGCGTTTCTCAATGGTGACATTGATGAGACTATTACATGATGCAACCGAAAAACTTTGTGTCCAAAGATGCAAAGAATATGGTTTGTAAATTAAAGAAATTCATCTATGCGTTTAATCAAGTTTCTCGTCGTTGATATTACAAATTTCATCAAATTATCATCTCGTTTAGTTTTGAGATGAAATTGGCTGATGATTGTATCATCATGCTACAAGTTTGGTGAGAGTAAACACATTTTTTTGATTCTATATGTCAATGACATACTGCTTGCAAGAAAATGATATAAGCTTATTGTACGAAACTAAGAGATTTCTATCAAAGAAATTTGAGATGAAAGATTTTGTGGATGCGTTTTTGTATTAGGGACTCAAATACATCGAGATTGCTCTCGGGGTATTTTTTTATTATCATCAAAAACCTATATCGAGAAAATACTTAAGAGATTTGGCATGTAGGATAACAAACTAGGAGATACTTCTGTTGCTAAGGAAGACAAATTCTGTCTCCTCAATGCCCTAAGAATGATTTTGAGAGTAAGGAAATGTAGAAAATTCCCTTTGCTTTAGCAGTAGAAAGTCTGATGTATGCTCAAATTTGTACAGGTCCGGATATTATATTGGAATGTTAGGCAAATATTTAAGCAATCTAGGAATGGATCATTAGATAACAGCCAAAAGGTTCATGCGGTATTTTCAAAAAATAAAACATTATATGTTCCCTCACATATAGAAGATCGGATAAATTAGAGATCATAGGTATTCTGACTCTGATTTTGCTGGAACCAAGACAATCATAAATCCATTTTGAACTATATTTATCTGCTTGCTGGTAGAGCTATCTCATGGAAGAGCGTTAAACAAACATTCATAGCTCCTTCCACTATGGTAGCTGATTTATACCGTGTTATGAGACATCCAATCATGGAATACGGTTGCAAAATTTTATCATAGGGTTGCGAATTATGGATGGTATCAATTAAGTTATTTTGTGAAAATGACTCCAAAAATAATCGGAGCTTAGTGAAGTCTAAACACATGGACATCAAGTTTCTAATTGTTAAAGAAAGAGTTCAGAGTGGTCAGGTGTCTTTAGAGCATATTAGCACAAAATCCACGATTGCGGATCTGCTTACTAAAGGACTATCACCTATGGTCTTTCATGAGCACACTGCTCATATGGGTGTTACGTCTTTTGAGAATATTTAGGATTAGTGGGAGTTTGCGTATTCAATTTATATTTTTTATCTTTTAAGACACGTCTTATAATTACGGATATTTTCTGTAGAAATAAATAATTCAGTTTCATAAATAAAGTATTCAGTTTATGTTTCACTCAGATTTAGTTTCAATTGAAATCTATAAAGAATAAAGTTGGACCAGTTGAAAATAGGCATGTTTAAAATCACATTACATGTAATTTCCATGCTACACATCCATATTTGATCTGTGTCATTTGGTTGTGTTGATGTACGTGACTAAGAATGGGTTTAGTTACGATTAATGTAAAGAAAATCGTTTTGATCTTATATTGGCATGATTAATGGACGAGATTATTTGGGAATGACTTTGGACAAGATAGTAGAAGGTTTTGACCTCATAAGGTTTTATACAATGAAAATATATATGTAGTCTAAGGTTGAGTTTGGGAGTTCTACTATTGGAAAGAAAGGAAAGGAAAGGAAAGAAAAAGGAGACTTTCCCTCATTTGAGAGTTTTTGTGCAAAAGAATTTAGGAGGAAAGGAAATGGAGGGGTTTGGAAGGAAGATTTTTAAGTGCATAGTATCTAAAATTTTTCTCTCCAAATTCGAATGATTTGAAAGGAAAGTTGGTGGAAACTTATTTTTTTTTTTTTCAAAAATGCCCACTTTAACCTTAAAACATTGGAAGCCCAAATTTTAATGACATTTATATCCAAATTCTTTCCGAAATTACTTCTAAGATTAGGATCCTTTCTCTTCCTTTCTCTTCTCTTCTTTTCTCTCATAACTTAAAAGTTTTCCTTCTTTTCCCTTCTCTCCTAAACTCCCAAACTCAACCTAAGTGGGAGAATGTTAGGTTTTGAACATTTACATATATATTAATTTGTATTATGTGCTATTATAATTAAAAGGCCCAATTAAAGTGATCTAATATGGTTTAAAGATAAATGGATCTAAATCATCTAATTAGTATGAGCTTTTATATATATATATATTCTAAAGTTTTATTTCCTATTTTATGATGGACAAAACTTGGGGGCAATAAGGTATCTCTATATATAGATTATGATTCCTAAATTCTACGTATGTTATTATTCCCAATATCTCATTATCAGAAAAGTGAGAACCCTATTATTTAAAATACATACATAGTAATTTAGAATATCAATAATTACAATATTCAAGAATCAAATTCGTAAGTTCAAGAATCACATGCAGATATTTAAGAATTACATAAATTTTTATGGATTGAGGTACGCTTCTATATCTAGTATTTATGTTCTTGATGATTGAACATGAAGGATCCGAATTACGATAACGTTAATTGTCATAATATTAAAGTTTATTTGGTATTCATCAACACTAACGGATTGTAATTGGTTGTCAGCTTACTTTGTTTCTCGAAATTTTAAACTTGTGAATATTATATCTTCTCAAGAAAGAAAAAGATCGCGAGTAATATGTAAGGTGTGCAAGAGAAAAAGTTCACATCCTATTTTTAAAAGGTGTCTAACATTAACAGGGTAATATAGATTTTTGGTGGATGTGAGTCACTTTATTACTTCCGTAATTAGTTTTCAATTGAAGGTCTGCATTTACGTGGTATTGGTATAAAAAAGTCATTGCACATACTGTACTTCTGATGCAATAAAGTTTGCTTGAAATAGCAACAACGAAGTCAGATGTATGTGGTTTGGCAACAGGCCACTAATTTCTATGCTAATCGAGTTGCTCATATATTAAGTATCCGATTATATTATATAAAAAATCTAAAATTCGACTCTTGCTATATTTAATTTGTTATTAGTGAGTGATCTATAACCATTACTATAAACCGTTAAAATATACATTAGTGGCCTACTTTAACCCTGAATAAAGAGATAACTTACTTTACTTTTAAATTTTTTTATTACCCAAAAAAAAAAAATTCTGGGCTCCGTTCACCTTTTCCAGTTTTTCTGCTCTCTCATTTCATCACGGTCCATTTTCATCTCAACTCGGGCACACGCTTCACAATCTAATGTGCATGCGTTATATTCTAGAGATTATTCACTTACACAAGTAAATTCCATACCAAGCAATCGAAGTCCCAACACCCTCAAAAGATAAAATTGATGATATACACGTAAAATCATGCAACATATTTTCGTGTAGTTGATTTTTCTTAGAAAAATGGCTAAATAAAACTAGAAAGAGAATACTTATAATCAAACTTGAATTTATTTTCTAATATTTAACTTTTTGACATAAAACATCCAAAGTTTGTGTTGTTTATAATTTTTCTCACCTACTACACACCTTATGCCCTTAAGAAAGCAAAGATGAAAAAGAAAAGTAAAGGATGTGCTTTAAATTGAACCATGAGATCTAAATAGTCAAAAGTTAGTAGTAAATCAGAAGGTTTTGAGATCCATAATTCTATCCTTTGGCATCCCATCCCAATTTTACAGCTCACGTATCATGATGTTCGAGGGAATTTTTAAACACTTAAAATATTTCTTTACAATGAGATCAAACTCTTTAAGTGAAATATAACTGCATAATATAAATATTATTATGAAATATCCAACACAAATGTTTATGAGCTCATCAACTATCATATTTCCTAAGGGCGGATAACTGTATATTCTAAACACTCCAATAATGCCTATAGAACAAGTGGTATGTCTTGAAAAATGAAAAATGAAAAATGAAAAAAGAAAAAGAACAAGTGGTACCGTATGAATTATTATTCAACACATAAAATTATGCAGCTCTGTGTAGCACTTATAAACAAATAATCTATATATCATTGATCCAACGTGACATGGTCACTTTTACTTGCCACCCCTCCCTTCTAATAGATTTTTTTTTTTTTTAAATAAAAAAAAAAAGTAGAGATGAAACTTTCTAAGCATTCTAATCTATGCCATTTTAAGCAAAAAATCACCGAAAGATAAAACACAAAGCCATATTGTGCATGCACTTATCTTAAAACTTCATCCATAGTGGTAGAAAATTCTAATATTAATTGATCGAGATTTCATAGTCTTTTGTATTTTTACTATGCATAATAAAATTTTTAAGAGTTTATACCAATTTTACGGTCTTATGAAGTAACTATATCGGTCAGCAGTAGACTTCATAAACTTGTATTTTTTATATATTTGTAAACTAAAGTACAAATCTAAAAAGTCTAACGGCATGATACATAATTAAAATTTAAGAGTTACCCTAAAATTTGTTTGTTGGTGGAAACTATATATATAATTATTATAAAAGGTATCATCTTATTAAAACATTAGTTTGTAATATGTATCTATAAGAGTGACAAAATTACTATTAGATTCGAAAAAGATAAAATAAAATTCGACCTATTTAAATTTGTATCATTGTGAATTATTTTTCTATTTTCTATTATAGGACCACTTGCTTCTAACCACGAAGTACTTTAAAGACTCAAAAATTTGACTCACAACCCATAAAGCCATATCACACACTGGTATCCCACCTTTTCTTTTTCTCACAAAAAACTAGAGAAAATGAACAAGTTGAATGAAGCTTTCATTCAGTCTTCTTTCATTAGTTTTCTCTTAATATTATATACTCAATTCTGATAAATCCATCAACTTCAGACATAACCAGCTTCGTATATGGTGGCTGCACACAGCTAAAATTTTCCCCAGGCACACCCTACGAGTCGAACGTTGACTCAGTACTCACATCCCTAGTCAACTCAGCGGCCACCGCGAACTTCAACGACTTCAAAATCTCCCTTCCGGGTTCAACCCAAAGCGACATCGTTTATGGCTTGTTTCAATGCAGGGGTGACCTAAACAACAACGATTGCCACGACTGCGTCGTCCATGCAGTGAGTAAACTCGGGACTGTCTGTGTCGACACGTCAGGTGGCGCGTTGCAGTTAGACGGGTGCTTCGTGAAGTACGATAATGTTTCGTTTTTAGGGGTGGAGGACAAGACTATTGTGATGAAGAGATGTGGGCCGTCGACCGGGTATGATTCTGATTCGTTGACTCGTCGTGATGCTGTTCTGGAATATCTAACGGCTGGTGGGCAATATTTTCGAGTTGGTGGGTCCGGGAATGTCCAGGGTATGGTTCAGTGTGTACAAGATTTGGATATGGGCAAGTGCCAGGATTGTGTTTCGGAGGCAATCGGACTGCTGAAAAACGAGTGTGGGACCTCCCCTTTGGGTGATATGTTCTTGGCTAAGTGCTACGCGCGGTACTCGGAGAGTGGGTATCACTCGGGAAGTGGTAAGCTGTTCCAGTTCCACCACCATGCTTGGTGGTTCATGGTTTTTGGTTATAATTTTCTTTTTCTTTTCTTTTTCTAGTACTATTACTTATAATTTTTATGAATTATTTACTCTGAGTTTTTTTTTTTTTTTTTCGCTTTTTTTGGAACCCGGAGGGGGGGTTCTTGTGGTGTGGTTGGTAGCTTGGTAACTAAGGTAAACCCCATCCATGTGAGCTTATTTTCATGCATGGCTAATTTCTTACTAATATGTAGAATATTCAAGAACAAAATGTAAATATTGTTTCTACAATATTGATTTTGTATTTATATGCGTGTGTTTTTGGATAACTATTCTTTGAACTTATTTTTGAAATCTTTTCGTGATATCAGGAATAATTAATTATCTATAGATTATTCTCTCTTCTTCCTCCTTTTGTTTTTCTTCAATTATTGATTTGTTGCATATGTTAGAGCCTGTGGTGATGTATTTATGAGTTGATTATGATAAATTCTTAATTAGTGCTACTTATTTTTTACTCTGAATGCAATGATCAAAAGAATCTCTGTTTAAATTAAGATTAGGTAGCAAAAAAGAAAAAATAAAAATTGATTGATAAATATTTTATTTGTTTGACTACTAGCTAGAAAGGGATAGGTGTGACACACAAGACCCATGGATTAACAAGATTTACAAGGAATATAGAAAATTTTTATATGTATCAAATTTATAGTATAGTGTCATGAATTTATTAGTTCATAAATTTTTACATCACATCATTAGAGTAAAGTCAGGTAACATGATGTGATGTAGAAATTTATGGACTAAAAAATCTATAATATGATATTATAGATCTAGTTCATGTAAGAATTCTCTTTTTAAAAGATACCATTAAAATTTTTTTTTGCAAGGGATATATAAAGAAGAAAAATATATATACTCTTCAATTATTTGTGACCTCACTTGTATTACTTTTTCAGAAAGCAAAGAGAAAACATTTTACTTTCTTGTAGTACCGTAGTAGAATAAATGACAGTCTCCAAAACTTAATAATTTCTTTTCTTTTGTACGGTCGACTTGACTTGGAACTTTGATGGGTAACCCTTGACCACTTTTTATTAGTTCAATGGTTCTTTCTACACTCAACAGTTTAATCAAGTACGTTGTCTCAGCATATTGGTATATGGGTTCATCTCGTTTAATACATATTTGATTAAGAATTGCTTGGTACCTAAACATTTTTTAAACAAAAGTTAGTACCTAAATTATTATGCTACTTCTTCTATAACGAGAAAGGGTAAGTTTGTGATATGATATGATTTGGTTTGATATGATATGATTTGGTTTAGTTAAGTTAAAAGTACTATATTACCACCAGAAGACGGTGATTCAGTAGTTTTATTACTTTAGTTTAAATGTTCAAGATTCGAACCACATTAAGGGCATAGGTCTTGTCCATTATTTGGGGTATTATGGGTTGGTAGTGGCCGACCTATAATATCTGATCCAGTGAGGGGTAAGGCTTGGTCTATTGGTGTGTTGGTAAGGCTGCAGTGACCAAGTTGGATTTTGGCCCAATGAACAATGACAAAAGTAACATTCCATAGCGGTTAGATTCTCTTAGTTGGGATAACTACACCAAGTTCTCCCGACCTAACCTTTTATTTACCAAAAAAAAAAAAGTTAAAAGTCTACATTAAAAAGTCTTTATTATGAAATTTTTTTTATTACTCACTAGTAATGTATAGTAACTATTCTAAATCGTTGAATGATTGAAAATGAATGAGAACCACTTATTTTTGAATCATTTCAACTACAATCTTTAAATGATTAAAAACGAATAAAAGCCACCTACTACTTTTTTCAGTCATTTTAATGACAATAATTATTCTCATCTTACATGACAAAATAAGTAACACAACTTAATATAAAATATAAAAGTACGAATTCCTCTTGAGTGTAGTCTTTGAGTTCAATTGTCTTAATAAAGACTATTTTTGGAAATCCCTTCAAAATTACCAATTGTTTGTTGCAATTAGTAGGCCAAAAGAAAGTAAAGGCTTCATTATAAATTATTCGAGTTGGTAATGCTTGCTTGCCGTTTTAGTGAGATAACTAACAAAGCATTTCCTATTGTTACTCAAGGTAGTTGGACTGATTCCTTTTTCTTTCTTGTTAATCAAGAAGACGTGCTTTAGTGAAGCTCTCCAGCAAGGCAAGTTGTAAGTAGCATATTTGTCATTAATAGACAATCAAACATACCATAATTGTAATTAATAGACAAAAAAACAGGGACCAATTTGAGCTAATTTGTTTCTTTAATTGGGAATCAAACCATCCCATAGCAATGAGTCATCTATTGCCTTAATCAAAATGTGGCTTGGTTTAAGCGTTACTAACTTTCTTGGCTAAAATCCTAAGGATAAACCTCACAATTCCAAGTCTGAATGATGTTAAAAAAAAGAAAAACATTATAGGAGCTTTTCACAGTAATTTTATAGAGATTACAGATGATAAACTGCAATCAAATTGAGAATATCAAATATTTTTGAAGCAAAATATAATGAGGGAAGAAAATATAGAGGCTATTAACGAATGTAACTGTGGAATAACTAACAGAATTAGTAAATCCATTGGAGGGAAATTAAAGTAAATCTTTCTTGCATGTTCAGTAGTTGTTCATGCATGATTGCATGAGTGCTGTTACATTTACACTGCCAAACCAAGTAATTAAGGTACAAGAATTGTAGTTTAATCATGCATGTTATTCTTTTGAAAATTCTTATTGCATGATATTTAACTGAAAACAAAGTTCTTATTGCACAATAAAGCACTAAGTCTGGATGATTTTGTAGAAAAGCAGTATTACATTTTTTATAGTAAATTTATGTTATTGGAGATCCTCTTATTCTGGAAAAGTGTCTCCACACTATGTTCACATGTTTGAACAACAGATGAAATAACACTTGAATTTTTTTGGCAATTAATTGTAAACTGCAGACAATAATGATGATACGGAGAAGACCCTTGCAATTATAATTGGACTTATAGCTGGTGTGGCTGTGGTCATAGTGCTCTTGTCTGCTTTGAGTAAACTATGGGAAAAGAAAGGTTTGTTTTCTGAGATTTCTTTCTTCATATAGTGATGAACCCTTTATAGTTTTTTTCCACCTTCGCAACATTGAAAGATGTGAAATGATGAATTGAGGTAGTGACCATCTTTACCTGTTTTTGTTTTTGTTTTTGTTTTTGTCTTGCTACAGGTAGTAAATAGTGACCATTTTTTTGTGGATGCTACTAAAGCCTTTTCCTTTTCCCCTTTGGCAAATTGATTTGAAGTAGGTGCTCTCTTTTGCTTTTCTTTAATGGCCCCTGTACACTTTTCTTTGTGAAGTTTCATGCTCTTTCTGAAGGTTCCTTCCCTTTTCTTCCAAAAAGATCCAAAGGTTAAACATATAGAGATGTGCAGTTTCCTTGAACAAAGTGAACAACTAAAGTCCAATAATAGTGGAAAACCCAAAGATTCCACGAGTTATAGGCTCACTTAGCAGAGTTACTAATGTATGTACATAATAAAAGTGTTCTTTAGCTGCTGAAAGATGAGACTTAAGGGTCACTTTTAGGTTACTTTGTATTTTGATTTGCATTGTCAAACCTTCATTTTATTTGTAAATCAATTAAGCACTAGTGTAACCTAATTAGTTGTTATCCACAAGTTGAATTCTACATTAAGTTCTGGCAAGTATTTGCTCAAAATTCTGGTGAAAAATCAGCTTTTACTTCGTAGGATAAGGAATTGATAGTGCTGTGTTTAATTTCAGCTTTTTTGTTTTTTTCACTTCGTAATTATATTCTTGTGGTCAATTGCTCAAAGAGTTCAGGCATGTGTAAACGAATTAAATGAAGATCCACTTAATGTTAAACTATAGTTTTAATTTTATATGAGTTAAAGAATGAAGACCCTTTCCTAAAAATAAAAATAAAAATTGAAGACCCTAACACAAGTGGGTAATATATAATTGAAGTGTGAGCATCATCTCTTTTATCGGTAATCCACTGTACTTTTAATTTCTATGCATTTTGCAGTTCTGGAAACAACAGGTTAGGTGGGTTAATACCAATCTATCTCCTTTATATCTCATCGTACCATTTGTTTTAAACTTTTTCCATCATGCATGCTTAAGAATTAGTGTTCATATAAATTAAAGTAGTGGATGATGTGTCCTAGGGACCATAGGATAAGAGTTTTACCTAATTTTATATATTAGAGTCACCATTAAGGCAAAAAGTTTGTATATTCTTTAACAAAATCAGGCCAAGAAAGAAAGAATGAAAACACATTATTTGTATCTTTATTTGGTAAAATTCTTTACTAGTCATTCAATAATGTAGAGTATTGCAAAGTGACCAAGAAAGAACTACTATGACCTTACTTATCATTTATCATTTGATCCCAATTTGCAAAGGCTAACGAGGTCTATTAATTAGGTCATGCTAATTTCCTCCTGAACAATTGGACATGAATGCAAAATTGTCAATGGGTTATTCCTATAGCGATTGAGGATTCAAGTATAAAATGCCATTAGTGATACTTACCGTATGAATTTGAATCTCACCGCTCACAAAAAAAGACCACTATAAAACACTTAAAATGCGTTGGTGACATCTGTATCATATTCCTCTCCTAAACTTTAAAAAAAAATTATGAATTTATCTTCGAGTGGTAATAACGGGATGAAATCTAATTAATAAGAAATAAGAGTAGGTATGTTGCCTAACATTTCATCTTTATATGAGCAAGAAATCCGGAATGGATATCATTTACCGTTTATCTTCTCCTTTTTCTTCTGCAGTAATAGTTTCGGCAACTTTTGGGCTATGCCCACAGGGAGAAACAGTCCACAAGATAGATGGTTTTTGTGGTTTGCACAGTCTCTTTTTAGTCCATTTGACAATAACTAAAAGGCATGAATTGAGTTTATATGTTTGAATTTTAATTGACTTATTGGCCCATCCAAAGTGAAGAATAAAGCCCAAAATGAACCTTCAATGGAGCCTACTAATTCATTTTCATTCTTTTTATTGGTATGTAAAACAGCCTGGTTTGATTTTGCTCTTTTCCAAATGAAGTTTATTTATTTATTTTTTGGTAGTAAAGTATTAAAGCTTGACATTGCATATATACCGAGAGTTTGTATTAAGCTATAGATGTAATTATATTAGGCAGGTGAAGCAGTATAATTTATGTGGCTGAGCATATTCACTAAAAATAGAAATTCTAAAGAAAAACAAAGAAAATTAAGAACAATAAGGGTGGCCAAGCTTTTCTGGATCATTTAATTTAAAATCTTTGGGACTACCAACCACAGGATGCTTGTGTTTTTTTTTTTTTAAAAAAAAAATTCAAGCACTAACATAGGAACATTTATAATCTTGCAAAATTGACATGAAGTGTTTGTCAATTTCTTTTGAAGAAAATAATTAACTGATAAGATGCGAGCATTTCAACTTTGGAGTGGGAAAAGAAGAAAAAGAGAGCAATTTATATATATATATATATATATATATGTGGCTATTATTTTACCACCAAAAAATGAAAAAGACAGTTTAATTGACAAATTGACAAGTCGATTTAAATTCGTGATCGCACTGCATTACCAATATCCAAGCACATTTTGGTGGTACATCCACACTACATTTTTCCACAAATCGATTGCAAGTGTATTTTGGCATCATCTCGATGGAATATTGCACAAAGTTTTACTCAATTTCAATCTAAGACCCAATTGACAAAAAACATCTTAATAAAAGATGTTGCATTTCTATTGACTTAGCCTAAAAAAAAAAAACATTTCTATTGACTTAGATATAATTTAATGAATAGTAAATTAACGAAGAGAAGGTACACAAAGTTAATGGGAAATTTTATGATCCCTTTTAAGAAATTAATTCTGTACTTATACTTTAAATGTTTATACAGAATAACAGTATACATTTAAAAAATTTATGCTTTGTAAGTTCTTAAAATTAAAAAAATAATTTTTTAAAAAGAATGGTAGAATTCTCTAAGTTAATAACTACTAATTATTACTCTCAGACCACTCAGAGAAAGACTCGGAAGTGGGGTACAAATACCACTCAATTCTTTGGAGTCAAGAGGTGTTTTTATGTGCGTTAGGCACAAAATGCAATCATGTACTAAAGGTATACAAATATTTAGGTAGATCTGATTTTTTATCTTACTTATAGATTTTGTAATATAAATTAAATTTTATAGAATCTATAACATCAACTGACGTAAGCAAGATTTTTTAAGATTTAATCCTAACCACAGGGTATACAGGTGGGGTCAAAAATCGAGTCTATCTAAATATTTTTGTGTAGAGAAAGTATGCAAAATATTAACATAGATCCAACTTTGAATCTCATCAATAGATTTTGTGATCAAAATTAAATTTTATAAAATGTTTACTTACATTATTTGATATCATAAATTTTATAATATTTAATCAACACCACAAGATCTACAAGTAGAGATAAAACCCAGATTTACCTAAATATTTTTCAAGGAGTATAAAGTGGTTAGATTTTGGGGCAGAAGTTGTCTATGATGTAAATAAGTTGAATCGAAATTGAATAGTGATAAGTTCAAATTCGAATTTGTAGATGTGTAAGTGCTTGAATTGAAATTCGATCAAACATCTCAATTATAGCTCGAGCTTGATATATTTATGTTAAGTTTGTGCTCAGTTCTAATAAACTAAATATTGACTAAAGTGTACTAAACCTCAAACTCAAGTCGAATTCCTAATTAATTATCAATAATTTTTATCTAAAAATGAGACAAGTTATAAATAATAATTCCTAGTTTAGAATGAAATAAAATAAAAATAAATAGTACATTAACATATCTAAATTTCAATAGTAGGTCAAATATTTAAATTAAAGAGCAAGCAAAAGACCCCATACACTAAAAATAATGCGAATATTAATTTATTAAAAAAAATTAGACTTTTATTAGACGCAAAAAGAAAAAAATAACTTAGAAGTTAGTTTCGTACACTAAAAGAATGTGGAATACATAGGTGGGTCTTTATAAGAAATTAGTGGGTGCAGGTGCAGCACACCCTTGTGTGTGCAATTTTGAAAGATAAAAAGAAATAAAGAGAGAAAAATGTAGTTAATGGGTGGTTACATAAAAAAGGACTAATGAAAATAATTATACTAATAAGGATAGATTTGACAAATCATATAATGATATCATACAAAATAACCCTCATACTTTATATGTAGTACAGATAATTGTGAGTTCTTAAGATATTTGAAAAAAAAAAAAAAGGACAAAAAGTTTAGACTTTCTCCAAACCCAATAAAAATCACTAACAAAAATTCCTTTAACATTAAAAAACTAAAGATTGAACAAAATGTGCAAGCAGATTTGAAGAACAAACAAGACCAAGAAGACAAGAAAAGTCATTGAAACTTAATATGGACTAAAACGATAGTGAGACATGGATAGCCTAAATCCCAAAAACATAAAAACTTACGAGCAATATCCAAATAATAAGAATTTTTTTTGGGGGGAAAGTGGAAGGGGAGAGGGGCGAATATTGTTTTTTTACATCCAAATCCTTACCAAATGCATATAACACGTATACCATAAGGTGTAACCGAAAATTCTTGGATGGTGGTCGCTCCCTAATGATCTGCCCTTGAACAAATTGGGTACACTATATTATTACTCCTTAATTTATTTTTCCTTTTTTCCTAAAATTATTTGTATCAATCTGACAATAAAAATGAATACACAACCAAAAATTACAAAAAAAAAAAAAAAGTCCACGGCTAGATGATCTAAATTAATTTTAGTAATTTTTATTTTGAAATTGAGTAACAGCAATGTAAAGGAAGTTACATTTTTTCTTCTGGGTTGGTTGTAAATGTACTCTACAATCTTACGACAAATAGGTAGACGGGTGCATTCAAGTATCAGTAGATACACATAATGAGCGTTATGTATAGTGACATAATATAAGTGGTAAAACTCTTTTTCTATAATATATTTTATGATAAAATTTTTCTCTTATAATTTATTTATTATAGATTCGAGTAATCACTAAAGTAGGTATGTAAAAATCTCCTGTTGAGCCTTTCAACTATTGTTTTTCAAGTAGAGCTCAATCAGAAATTAATCAATTAGAATGGAGTGAAAGTGCGGATTCTTAGTACTACTAATTATGTAAAATTAGCTCAAGAATCTAACAAAATTCAGTATTAAGAACGTCGTTTCCTCGTTTAACAATAGGGTTTATTTTGATTTCTGATATGGGTAACCTAATTGACACCATGACATGGAATTCAGCAATACAAAAATAATAACACAGAACAAACACTTTATAGAAAATTTCTTATATGAACCAACATGTATATACAGAGTCCCGCTCACAAAATCTCACTATCAGAACATATAATGACGGTACTTAATACATTTGAAGTTCGGAGTATAAGTTCATGCAAGTATCTATCTGCCCATTACATTTATATATTAGTGATAGCATACCATGTGCCAAGCAGGTAGAATTCCTTCGATTCTAAAATGCTAAAAGCAATGGAGAGAACTTATTTTCTTTTCCTTGTAGCCATAATGGTGCACTTTCTCACAACTAGCTCAGCCATCAGAAATGTTCCCAATAACAACACTAGTACTGATCTGAAAGCCCTTCTTGCCTTCAAGGCTACTGTTAGACCCTTTGGCACAGTTTTCACGCATCGGCAAGACCGAGTGCAGTTGCATGCTCTGTAGGCAAGCAACACATCACGGCCAGGACATAAGAGCCAACCTAGGCAGCGTGCACATCACAATAAGTGCACTCGCAACAATTCCTGCTTGATATTGTCTCCTTTACACATAAGGGCAGATGTGAACTACCTCGCAAGTTGGTGTGGCACTTGCGGAACAATCTAGCAACGAGGAATAAGAAAACATGGGGCTTGTTCGGTGGCGGTTGTGGCGATTACCACTGGGGGCATGACCGAGCCATGTGTCCGCCATCCGCCAGTAGCTTAGTTGTAGGGATTTCGTTTGTCCCGCAAAGCTAAGCAGTTGGGCTTGTCAACTGCACATTTTGTATAAATGTTGGTAGTCAGAAACTTGGCTAGAGAGAGGAATCCGTTTTGGGATTTATGCCAAGAGTGTTCTGCACACCAAGTGTTTGGCCACTCACTCTAGGCTGTAGAAAGTCCCGTTGTAAGCTTTTCAGTGAAGTAAAGTGTTGCAAGGGTTGGCCTGGGGCCGTAATTCGTTTTGTACCGTTTACTTACGTTTTTGTTGTGCTTTACACTTGAGAGTGGCTGAATTCTGATTCCCGAGTGTTTGAGTGAGTTGCTTGTTTGTGAAACGAGTGAAAACTAAACACGAGAGAGTAGGCTGACCAAGTTTGCGTGGGCGAATTTTGGTGCCGGCGCGAGCTTCTTATTCCGCCTTGGCACGACGGTTTCGTGCTGAGTAGAAGTTTCGTGACACAATTGCTTTAGTTTAGATATTATGCTTTAGCTTATAGCATAATATGATTGAGCTGCTTTAGTTTAGATAAAAAATGCTCACCCATGCAAGAGATTCATCATCCAGTTTTGCTATGGAGTCAGAGTTATTAATTAGATCTCGATCCAAGAATGACCATTTTGACTTTATTCTTGTTCATATCGGCCTGAGCAGCAAAGAAAAAGCTCGATTTCCAATCTTCTTGATAGAGCTCAGCATGTCAGTAGCAATACTAGCTCTTTTGATGGGCCAATGAAATAATAGAAGCCAAATTCTTTACATTGCACCATTTTTGCAGAAGTACCTAAAACCATGTGCAGATGCCTTCACATTTGCATACTTACAGATTAAGTAGTATGTAATGATGATTCTAATAGAATTTGGCATCAATTAACAAAAGCAAATCCCAAAAAAGGAGCAGAGGGACAATAGAATATCACATATGAGGAATTGAAGACCTGCCCTCAGTTGTCTTCGAAAATGGTAACAAATCCTTCAAGAGGGTTATGAGCACGATCCTCCTCGTCAGGAATTTAAATAGCAACTGTATCTAGGATGTTATAATAAGCGTTCAGTCTGGGGATTTCACTCACTCGAAGTGAGGATTTGATGTTAGTCGTGACCAGGAAATGTTTGGGTAGAGGAAAAGACCACCTTCTATCATGGGCACTGTGTTAATTGGGGTAGCATCAATGGTTTCGAGTTCTTCAACAATGAAAGAATCCATTTGAGCAATTAGAAATAAAAAAAAAAAAAGATGAGGAAACAAGAAAAACTTCAAGGATGCAAAAAGGAGAAAGGATACTGCAAATCCTTAAGGAATTCAAAAATATGGAAAAATGAGGGGAAGTTTATGGATCTTTAATACAATGAATATTTATTAGGGAGACTTTTTGATTTCCTCAAATAACTGAAAAGACCTTACCTGATAGTTATTATGTTGGCAATAAATGGGCCTAAAAAGTAGGCAAGTCTTTTCACAAACTAGGGGTTTCAACTTTTCAAAAATTGACAACAGTTTATAAACCAATGTTTGAGTAACAAATTGATTATGGGACTCTTCGTGATCAAAGAGTAAAGGCAACTTGCCGAAAAGCATTAAATAGATCAACCGAATGATGACAAGCTCGCCTAAGTGTATTAAGTATTTCTAAGTCCCTAAATTGATGACACCAATTAAGTGTCAGGCTAGCCGATGTGCTTTAAGTAGCCATTATATTATACTGATGCCGGAAAAGCTCGATCACGATGGATGATCCAGAAAGAATTATTCTGAACGAGGTCACATTGGCTGATCTGTTATACAGAAGAAGATCATATTGACTGATCTATTATTCAGAAGTAGATTATCATAAATAATCGCAAAAGAGTTATGCATAAGAAGATAGAAGAAAGGCTTGTTGCTTGGAACAAGATCATGTTGGATGATCTATTGATTTACAAATAAGAAGAAGAATAAAAATTATCAAGTCAATGCACAAAAAAAAAAAATAGAAGATCAATAAAGGTCAAAGGTCTTATTCAATAACTATCCAATTACATTGAATGAACTAGATCATGATGACTGATCTAGAAAACAAGTATTAATGGAAAAATACAATAAGTCTTTATTCTACAAATGAATAAATGAGAATACAAATAAGAAGATCTGAAAATCAATTTATATTATTACAAGATCTACAAAAGGATATAAAATGACCTGTTACTATCTCCTTGCTATTTTTGTTGATTTTCTTTAATCCTGCTCTATAGAAGGAATTTCAATCGAAGAAGGAATTGTTGTTACATTCTGATTATCAAAATCAAAATTGTTAGAGGATCCTGATCTAAGCTAAAAAGACCTAGCTCAAAAGAGAAACAAGGTCAGCTTTCAAATAGCTTTGATAAAATTTACCTCTTGCTCTAAAGTTCCTGTCGCAGCCTCTTGCCCGATTTTTTCTTCTTCCTCTTCTTCTACTTCTTCAAGTACCACAATAACTTCATCAGGCAGAACACTCTATCCAAAGGAAGAAGTAGATCTGGGTTTTCTAAATTCAATGCCTATCTCAGTCATCTAATTAAAACTTGCAGTCTCGTTAAAGAATGAAAAGTTACTATTATCAAATTCAAGTATAGGAAACGAGTTCGGATATCTTTCAAAGCTTTTCCAAACCCAACTTTGGCACGGATTTTGTAAAATTTCCCCAAGTCATGATTTAGGACCTTGGACGTCAGGAAGGCATTAACTCCTTGTAGAGGAAGTTGCTCCTTACACGCCAATTCTTGATTTGAAGTTTGGCTTTGAGAAAGTTTGGATTTGAGCTTCTGTAATTCTTCCCAAGTTGCTTCTAATTCGGTGGTCCTAGATAAAAGAGTTTGTGAAATTTGATTCATCTTCTCTTTCATTTTGGCCATCTCGGCTGAATGAGATGCTTGTAGTTCTCTATATTGACCATTTAATTTGTCTTCAAACTCGATCTTCTCTTTGGAATATCTCTCCTATTCGGCCTGCTTAAATTCTTCCATCTGTTTGTTCGAATTTTCATTGGCCTTTTAGTTGCTTCCTCCATAGCAACAATTTCTTGTTTATCCTCCATCCAACACAATAAATTTCCTCAGAGGTGGCTACCCGTCAAAAAACCAATACGTAGTAGCTTGGATAGCCTTATGCATATCTAAATAGTCTTCAGCATACATAGTGTCCTTTAGAGGAAAAGTAGCAAAGAGATAGTCTAAAGACTTGTTCGAACCGCTAACTTGGGTTTTAATGGAGATCGACCGATTCTCTGGAATAAAATGATTTGATGAATAACTAGTAGATTCCATAGGTTATTTTCATTTTCTAGAGATATTTGGAATTTTTCTACATCATCATCATCCTTTAGATATTCTACCAAGACAATAGAAGTCTGAACCCCTTCTCCCCTAACAGACTCAATAATTTTTGAGACCTTAACTTCATGGATAGTTCTGTCCTCATGGTCAGGAGAGCTGGAAGCTTTTCTTTTGTTGGTAATTGTTTGTGCTTCTTCCTCCTCCCTCTGGGGGCTTACTATGGGCTTAACTGAAACTTGGAGATCTGGAATTACAAATCCATAATCACCCAAAATTGCTGATGTTTCATCAAGATTCGGTTGATTGGTAGTATTCTTCTTCACCTTACCAATCCTCTTCACTACCTTCTTGGTGAGATCTTTATTTAGCATAAAATCTCCCCAATAACCAGTTGGAAATTTTCACTTGAGTTTTGCCTTGATTCAGAGGCCATGGATATTCTGATAGTAGTAGAAGAAACAAGGGATTGAAAGGGTTTTTACAAGAAAATTCAAAGAAATTATCTGCTTTGCCTCAGACGAATTCGCTAGTAAAAACAAAGTGTTGAAGACTTCAAATGTTATCAAAAGAAAATTAATAAGCGTAAATTGAAGCGATCCATGAATAAAAGGGTCACCAACATTTAATGGGGGTTTTCAAAAGATGTGATTTTAAATAATGAATGTCCAATCGATGAAGACTGATTTATGATATAGACTTCATCGAGAGGGCTTCTGATGATGTCAAAATTGATCAAGTACACAAAGATGGCACGTGTCGAATTAAATCGATCTTTTCAAAATTTTTCTGTTAACAAGATCTGAGATGAACACAGCTCAAAAAATTAGCCTATAGCTCGAATAATACCTCGGACAAAAAATAGATCAGATAGATTAACAGTGTAAATAAAATTATTCGTATATGCTTGGATGACCGAGTAACTTATTTGAATAAGTCAGCCTAGAGATCAGCACATATGTATAAGAGACCTCTTAATATTATAAATAGGGGTCTCTCCTTATTTATAAACTATTGAAGAAAAACACACAAGTCACAAATAATACAAACTGAAAATTCCCCATTACATCTCTTGACCATTATTTAAACCACTCGTTTTCATATCTACTTAAATTCTCGTATCATCACATAAACGAATCTATATCTAAATCCATACCCGTATAAACGGGTCAGAATCGGATCAAATTCAGGTCCAGACTTGTTATGTTGACGTGCCTTGCCAATGGAAATTAAAGCATTTGTTTAAATAGGACCTTGCTAATGCTTGCTGGCACATTGGGCAGCCATGTAGACTGATCTGGGCCTAACTCTGGGGCTAGGTTGGATCGATCAAGCTACTATATCTGGGCCTTTTAGGTCCATGGAGAACCCAAATTCTTAGCCAATTTGGCTGGCAGGGCCAATCACTACAGTAACACCTATAGGTTGAGAAGGGTACGGCCATCAATGGGCTCGCTTATCAATGGATAGTTTAGACCCACCCCTTTTCTTCTTCTTTTTCCTAATTTATCTTATCAAATTGGACCATCTTGAGCAGATAGTTTATACCCGACTTGGATGACAACAATTAAAAATAATTGCTTGCAAATGCAAAGATAAAAGTAAATCCAGGCTCATTTTTCATATTTTTTGCGAATTATATATATTTTTCTTAAGTGGTCCATTTGATATGGTTTGTATCTATTATAGTTAGAAACCTTGGAAAATATTTAGTAGTCTGTGACAATTTCAAACAAAGGCGTTTTGCTATCCTTATGAAGAAACATCTATCTATATCTATATATCTATATATTTATATCTATCGTCTATATAGTATCTATATCTATATAGTATAGTGGAAGGGTCCTTTACTAAGAAGCTCTAATATATCGACACTTGTAGTATTAAAAGTATAAGAATCTTCATGATAAATAGTAAAGTAAAAAATTAAATACTGTATTAATAATTATAATATAAATTAACTATATAAATCTTACATTAATTACTTTTATTTTTTCAAAATTCTTATTTTACGCAAACCTAATTTTTTCAAAATTCTTATTTTATGCAAACCTATCTTCTATAATTAAAATTTTTTCGAAAAAGTTACAAAACTAATTGTATATTATGGATTATTATGTAATTATCAGTTTATTAAGAATACATGTCAAATATAAATTTATATTGTTATAATAAGTTAGGAAACAATTATTTATTTACTTGAAAAACTTTAGGCATATATAGTATTTAATGGGTTATTCATAATAAATTGAAAGATGTGTAACATAATCTTGTGATCCAATTACATGATGGTAATACTATTATCAAGAATGATTAGAGAAAAATTACAAATTTAGTCTCTAGAACTATTTTCAAAATATCATGGAGAACCCTAAATTATTTTTTTGATTTTTTTCATCGTCAACTATTTTTTAATCCCATAGACTTCTCATAACTATTTTGTAAACTTTTTTTTTTTCTCAATTATCAGTGTATCCACAGAGGTCTCCTACATTTTTTTCTCGTTTCATTTAATTCTTTTGTTTCTCAAGTTTTTTTAGTTTCTTGGTACTATAATTGGATTACTACTTTGACAGGAAAAAACATACACACTCACACACTTGAGTGACATCCATGGCTTATGAAAATAGTTTTGGGACAAAAAAGTGTAAATAAAAGTTGAGGGACCTTCCCCCATAACATATAAGTCATGGGTTTGAGTTACCAAAGAGATAGTCAGAGAGTCACTGTAGATCCTCTTTGAAATATTTTTGAGGTGCCTTCTTAATATTACAGAAACAACTTAATGGGCTTCTATAGTATAAAAAATAGTTGAGAGTCTGAAAACTCTAAAAATTGAAAGACCTCTGGTAGATTTTAAAAAAGGTTAATTACACTACAACCCTATGAACTCAAACTCCAGTTGCACTTTACCCCATGAATCCAAAAAGTACACTTTGCATCCTCTAAAAGATTCTCTAATTAAGTCTTACAAAAAATGATGGGGAAATTTATTTTGGCAAAACTACCTTCTAAAATTTGTAGAGAAAGTTAAAAATAACTTTCTCATTTATTTTTTTACAAATATTTTAATGCATTTTATTTTGCATTAACTAAACATTAAAAATAAATTAGTAAGTAAAATATTTACTTACTAATATTTACTTTCCATATTAAATATATTTTACTTCTTAATTTTATTTTTAATATGTTTACTTAATATAACAATAAAATTACTTCACATAACAATTTAAAAAATTAACCTAGTCTCTTTAAACATTAGATACATGGAAAGTAACTTTTTTGATAAATTTTTGGAAGGCATTTTTGTCAAAATAAATTTCTACATCATAGAATAATTATTATTTATATTGGAGAATCTTTCACAGGAGGCAAAATGTATATTGTATTGGTTTGGAGTGAAAAATGCAGTTGGAGTTTGAATCTAGAGAGTAAGGTGTAATTAGCCATAATTGAGTAATTTGTAATTCTCCCAATTGATAATTGATTCTATAAGAGGGAAACAAAATTTAAAATTAACTTATACCTTTATACTTTGCACCTTCATTTAATATTATGTTCATTAATAATTAACTACATCCAATATTGATAGATGTTATTCATAAACCAAGGAAGTAAATATTCTCTCTACTTTTTTGGCATTATTTCATATTATTTTATTTAAAAGTATGCTGCGTACAGTGAGCCGTTAAATTAATTGTTAGAAACCTTTTTTCTTTTTTTATCTACATAATAAGTCATACTTTCTTTTATATTTCAAATAAGTATCACATATTTATTTATTTATTTATTTTTTTGTAATTTGATGGAATTAAATATTTATTGATATTTTGATCCAAAATATTTACAAATACTTATTTTTATATTCCAAAGAAGTATGGCTTCCTTATTTTTTTGTAATTTGATGAAATTAAAAACTTACAGATATTTTGATTTCATAGTCTAAATTAGAAATTCTTTTCATGTAATTAATATTTCAAAAATCATTTCGTTAAACAAATATGAAATTTTAAAATATTTGTGATCAAGTAATACATATCTAATTGCATTCATAACAATTAATTTTCAACAATTTCTATAAGCCAATAACATAACAATTTTAATTATGCTTCCAACCATCATGCTCTTTTAGATTATGGTATTGTATAAGATACTAATTTAATCACTTTTTTGTTTTGTTTTCCTTTATTTAGTTAATTATTAAAAGTTTCAAGCAACCATCATTTAACTAATACAATTATTTTATAAATCTAATATTTTCATTAGCACGAGTCATCAACTAGTTTTATCAAAAGTGAGTAGTATTGAATGGATGAAATCTCATTAGAAAAAGGAAATGAAATATTTTAACTTTAGACAGAGTTTTATATATGTACTTGTATGACAAAGAAACAAGTAGAGATGAAAAAATTTTGAGAAGAATGGAAAACAGGATTTTGTGATTGCATATGTAGAAGAAGGGTATCGTTATTGCCAGAGCAATTTTACATAATTGGATCAAAGCACCCTTACCTTCCAAACCCAAAAAATTCCTACTTAGAATAATGTAAATATATCCGCCGGTTGTTTATCTCGTTCAGTTGAAGATGTTACAGCACGGATCCATTGTAAAAGATTGACAAAAAGTCCATTTACCAAAAGCAGCATCAAACAAAGTTTGTTTTCTAACCAAATCAATACCAAGCTAAAATTTCCATTGCGAAAAGTTATATTTTAAAAAGATAAACCAAACCTATGTCCCATAAACTCGTGGATGCCGTCAGATCTATGGATTACCTTCTTTTAGGAGACTTGGCACAGAATCAATGGAAAATGATGGAGATAAATGGGAGTTTCATTTAGTTAAAAAAAATAAATTTTGTGATTCAATTGTGTGCGTCGTACTCCCCATATTTGTTTCACTTTTCTCGTTACCATTCACAGGAGTAAATTTTTTTGTTGAAGTTAGCATTTTATGTTAAATGATAATGGTCATATAAACAATATTAGAAATGGGAAAAATTAGAAAGGTGGGAGGCAAAATAAAACCTGTAGTGGTGGTACCAGTAGTAATTTGTACAAACTTTTGAAAGTACTGTTCAATCAAACAAATTTACTCTGATTCGTTACCATTTGCTCTGGCAATAACACTACCTGTAGAGGAAAATAAACAAGATTTTTAGGAATTTATTCTCAATCGTAGTTAAATGAAGGATTTATCTTTTAGAAATTATCATATGAAGTTTACTTGAACAATTAGGTTGACATTTTTTCGCATAATTGATAATAGATTTTGCAATATGTATTATTTTAGTTGTAGGAGTATATAAATGAGAAATGAAAAGACTAAAATTTCTTAACATACCCAACTCCTTAAAAAGAGTTAAATATCCAAGAATTACATTTACAATAGATTCATTTTATGTTAAAGTTTAGATAATTTATACTTGATAGATTATGTATAGGAGTTCGAATATTTTCTAGATTATGTAGTTATCTTAGATTTATATACTGGATACATATGTTGTAATCAAGTAAATAAATAGCATGCTAATGTATCTTTCTAATTGCCCATCAATAAAATATCATAAATTTTTAATAGTATCAAAGCCGCCATTTAGTAACATCCTAACCCCCAAATTTTTTTTGTTTAATTTTTAGATCTATGTTTTGATAATGCTGAGAATTCATGCCGTTTAATTTTTTAGATCTAGTCATGTTTACAATGAGAATTCAAACCATTTAACTTTTTATCTCATGTCTTGTTTATGGTGAGAATTTGAAGTTGTTTAACTTTTAGATCCGGTTTTGTTTATGGAGAGAATTCAAGTCGTTTGACTTTTTAAATCTAGTCATGTTTTTGGCGAGAATTCAAACCGTTTAATTTTTTAAAATTCGCTCATATTTATTGTGAGAATTCAAACCGTTTAACTTTTTAGATCCAATCATATTTATGAAGGGAATTCAAGCCGTTTTAATTTTTTTAGATCATCACCGGTTAGAATTTGCAGCGAGAATTCTAGCTGCATTCCTTTTTGGATCCAACCATCATCAATTTGAGCAACAATCAAGTTGTCTTTATATTGTTTCCAATATAACCGAAGTGCTTGGGTTTGATGTGTCACTAAGCACTATATTTTCAACATCTATTGGCAAGTTAGACAATCAAAACTTTCATGCTTCAACTTAAGGACAAGTGTTAGAGTTTCAGATCATTTTTAAACTTCATAAATTAAAGGGCACGTGTTAGAGTTTCAGATAATTTTTAAACTTAATAAATTAAGTATACTGGTAGATAGGAGTTCAAAATATTTCCTAGATTATGTAGGTATTTTGAATACATATTCTAGTAGTAAGTTGTAATCAAGTCTATAAATAGTGTGTTAATGTATCTTTCTAAATACACATCAATAAAATCATAAGTTTTTACATTTTAGAAAACCAAAAAATTAAGTTTGTAAATTTCTTCCCATGGACTAATGTAGCACTAGTTTAGAATTCTTTCTACAGGAAATAATTTGTTTGGCATGCCAACCTTAATGACACATTGACATAGTACTAATTCCCTTCTATGTACTCCCATTTCTCATTACTGTCAGAGTTGTCTTTCTTTTTTATTACATTGTGTGGTATGCCTATCATAATTCCATAGTGCTAATTCCTTGTATGCACTTTTATTTTTTTAATTAATTTCCTTTTTCTTTCATTACATAATACCCAGTTTAATGGTTTTTTTCTACCTAATTAATATTGCAAAATGAAATTTTCAGGTGCAATTCCCCAAGGAATTTGTAACCTTCACAAGTTGGAGAAACTATACTTGGCAGAAAATAGGCTTAGAGGTCCAATACCACTACAAATTTTTAACATGTCAACACTAAGTTTAATATCCCTCACGGATAATGAACTTTATGGCAATCTTCCATCAACTTTAGGTATTATGTTACCTAACCTTGAGGAACTTTACCTTGCTGGAAACTATCTTAGTGGAAAGATGTTGACATCTATCTCAAACGCATCTAGACTCTGGTATTTAGAGCTTAGTGAAAACAAATTTTCTGGAGCAATTCCTCATACTCTTGGTAATTTGAGATTCCTAGAAGCCTTAAATTTGGGAAGAAACCGTTTCTCCTACGAATCTCCATCTGGAGAATTGAACTTCTTTGTTTCCCTTGCTAGTTGCAAATATTTAAATCTCTTGGGGATGAAAGGTATTCCTTTGAATGGCTACTTACCAATTTCATTTGGGAATCTTTCTAGCTCTCTTAAATCAATTGATTTGGGTAGATGTGGAATTAAAGGTGAAATTCCAAGTTCAATAGGCAACCTAAGCAACCTGGTAGACTTGGATTTAGGTGACAATAATTTCGAAGGGATAATTCCACCAACCATTATGCAACTACTAAAGCTCCAGAGAATCAATTTTGGGTTTAACAAATTACAAGGACCTTTTCCAAGTGAGTTTTGTTATTTATCAAACTTAGGCGAATTAAGTTTGGATGGGAATCTACTTTCTGGTATGGTGCCTAGTTGTATAGGAAATATTACTTCACTAAGATATCTTTATCTAGTCTCCAACCATTTAAATTCTAACTTACCCTCACCGTTACCTTGTGGAGCCTTAAGTATCTCTTGGAGCTCGATTTGTCAAGAAATTTTTTAACGGGTCCTTTGCCATTTCTGTTGGGAAATTTAAAAGCGTTGACAAAGCTAAAACTGTCGATGAATCAATTTTATGGTGAGATCCCTAGCACCATTGGAGGGTTACAAAATTTATTGACATTGTCCTTGGCACATAACAACTTAACGGGGTCAATTCCGGAATCCATGAAGGGCATGTTAAGTTTACAAGATTTGGATCTATCATTCAACAATTTGGATGGCATAATTCCTAATTCATTGGAGGTACTGTCGAGTCTTCATCATTTTAATGTGTCCTACAATAAATTAAGAGGATCAATTCCTCATGGAGGACCATTTAGAAATTTCACAAATCTATCCTTCCTCTCAAATGCAGCATTGTGTGGTGCACCTTGGCTCAAGCCTTGTCAAACTTTTGAACACAAATCAAAAAAGATGATGGTATTGTTTGTGGTGTTGCCAATAGGATAATCATTGTAATGCTAGCGTTGACCATTTCATTTTTATTGATAAAAAAGTTGAGAAGAATAACCACAGCTCAAACTTATAATTCATTTCCTGGAACAAGTTATGAAAGGGTGTCCTTTCACGAACTTCAACAAATTACTAATGGATTTAGTGACAGTAACTTACTTGGCTCCGGGACATTTGGTTCAGTATACAAAGGAGTACTTGCAAACGGTATGATTTGGGCCATCAAGGTTTTTGATTTGAAGCTTGAAAGCGCATTTAGAAGCTTTGATAAAGAATGTGAAGTCTTAAGGCAACTTCGTCATAGAAATTTGGCAAAAGTGATTAGTACTTGCTCTAGCCCTGATTTTAAAGGTCTAATACTTGAATACATGTCTAATGGAAGTCTCGAAAAATGGCTTTATTTAGACGGCTGTGTCTTGAACATCAAGCAAAGATTGGACATTATGATAGATGTGGCTTGCGGGTTGGATTATCTCCATCATGGTTATTCGGTTCCTGTGGTCCATTGTGATTTGAAACCTAGTAACATTTTGCTGGATCAAGATATGGTAGGTCATGTGAGTGATTTTGGAATTGCAAAATTACTAGGAGATGGAGAAAAAGTTGTGCAAACAGAGACACTCGCGACCTTTGGATATATTTCCCCAGGTGACTCTTCTTATCTCCTGTTTCTAATTTTTACTAATCGGTAAATGAACGTTTTAGTTTTTTAACCGACTAATATTACAATACCATAATATACCCTTTTGTAAAACATTTTACCTTAAATTTTTTATTGTGAAAAATGTATACGTAAACCTAAAGTTTTTTTATTAGCCAACTAACATTCCAATGAATTTTATTGTGAAAAATGTATACGTAAACCTAAAGTTTTATATTAGCCAACTAACATGCCAATGAATTTTGATCTCGATGGTAGAGTATGGACAACAAGGGATGGTTTCGACAATGTGTGATGTCTATAGCTTTGGCATTACTTTGATGGAAACATTTACCAGAAGAAAGCCCACACCAGTGATGAGATGTTCAGTGAAGAATTGAGCATTAGGCAGTGGGTGCAAGAATCACTGCCTGATTCAATAATTCAAGTCATAGATAAGAATTTACATTTGCCTGAAGATGAACAAGCTCCAAAGAAGATAGCCTGTGTATCATCAGTTCTGCAACTTGCTTTAAGTTGCACAATGGATGCCCCAACAGAAAGGATCAACATGAATGATGCCCTCTTGGCACTTGAGAAGATCAAATTTCAATTTTCAGAAATCTCAAGTGTTTAAATAGGTGTTTTTGCTTAGTTCAGTTCCCATATCTTGAAATCCATTCGAAACGAAGAAACATTGGCGACTAAAATTGCGTTGACTATTTCTGTAATCTTTTTCATCGATGAATATATTTAGGAGGTGTTTGGTTCACATTCGGGAATCGGAATAGGAATGAGAATCATAAACTCCACTATTGGTATGGGTTTATATCATTCCCCCTTACTTGTTTGGTTTAACATAGGAATGAGTTTCATTGTATTAATAAGTTACTCAACTGAAACTCATGTCACAAGTGGGGAATGAAAGTGGGTATTTTCTAACACTTTCATTCCCATAGAATGATTCTCATAGTGTTCAACCAAACACCATCTATGAGTATCATTAACTTTGATTCACATTTCCCCTCTCATACCCATAAACCAAACACCTCCTTAATAAAGTTTAAGATTGGGTGTTACTTTTGAGCTTTCACAACTTGGAATTGTTCACATATACATGTCACCAGACAACAATATTCTGAGTGGCAAATCATTCTCGGGACCCAGTCATATATATATATATATATATATATAGCAAAATTTTCTGGTCAAACTGTATGCAACTTTTTTTTTTTTAACAAAGATATGATACTTATTATAAATCTTTTTTTTTTTTTTTAAGATAAAGCTATCTATCTATCAATCTATCTATACTTTATAGTATATAATATATGCGAGTTGTTTCTTTTTTTTTTTTTGTGATACCTAATATGCCCTCATTCTTACAAATATTTGACACATATAAAGACAACTCCTCGTAAGTAATTTCAACATGAACCTATTCCTAATTCTAACCAACATTTTCAAAAAATTTGTTTCATTGAATCCTAATCCTAGCCAATATGAAATTCTAATGATGTTAACCTATATTCATTTATTCCAATAAATATTTTTATATAATATATTCCATTTATTAAACAATTAAGTAAGAATCATATAATAAGACAATTAAGGGGGTGTTCTCAATTAGAAATTTGCTTTGTTTTTCTAAAATTAAAAAATAAAAACTTAAAGAAATTTACTAACAAAAAATGAAAAGATATTTTTGTTTTTCATATTTAGAAAAAATTAATGTTGTTTTCTAAAACAACTTTATACTTAAACTTTCAGAAGTGCTTTTTTCAAGTTATTAAAAAAGCAGTTTATAATTTTTTATAAGCATATGAGAACAATGCCTAACCTGCAAACTAACTAATTATAACAAAAATAGTTAACTTTTTATTAAAAAACTACATCAATTATAAATATATAATCTATCTATCTATAACTTATATATAAAACAAAAGTAGAATTTACAATTATTATTCATTAACTTACTACGAAATGTTGGCCTAAATACCAAATAGGAACATAGAAATTTCTAATTTTAGAGAAATCATTTATACCTGAGGAAAATTAAATAGAATATTTTTTTCATAATTTTCATATATGTTCAAAATTGTTTCTCCTTTTTTGATTCCTAACTTTTATCCTCCTGTTTTCTTTATTCTTTAGTTTTTTTTCCTTCTTTTTTGTCACGCGAAATATATCGTTAATTAAATAGTTCATGCCTAACATGTACTTAATGAAGTATAATTAACATATCTATAAAAGAAAAATAATCTCCATTTAATGTAATAATACTATCTATTTTTAATTTTAGAATATCTACTACTATATATTGAAAACTATTATAGCAAAATTCCTTACACTTATACGAAATTTTGGCATAAATGCATAATGAGTTGGTATAAATTTTTAGTACTATTTTATTAGATAAATATAATTTATATTTGAGCAGGGATAAAATAAAATAGTCTTTATAACTACTAAATATGTTCAAATTGTTTTTCCCTTAAGCTATAATAAAAATTTTAACATAAATGCATACTAAGAAGGTATAAAATTTAAATTGTAGAAAATTCATTTATAGCTAATAAAAAATGCAATAAAAAATATATTTTTATAATTTTATGTTTTTTCTCCATTTTTTGTTCCTAATAAAATAGCATTTTAGAACTCTTATTTACGTATTCCAGTCATTAAAATTACTTCTTTCTCTAATTGTTCATTCAAGTAAACTTCCGTATTTTACATAATTGGACTCATTTTTTATTGTTTTATAAATTTTCATATGCCAAAACCATCTACAAAATATCTTGAGCAAAAATATAAAACTTTGTCTCTTTGTAATGTGATTGATCTTGTATTTGTTTTCATTATAAAATGAGGTTGTTGTGTTTTAGGACCAATGTATGATTAATTAAGTTTGTGGTTATGTAAATAACAAATTGTTGTTCATCGTGGCATACATGTTAAATTATCTATCTTTAAAATGATTAGTTTTAAAGGTCCTTTCCTTAATAGAATTAAGTTTACCTTTATCAGTAGAATTTGAGTTCACTAATATATAAGACAAAATAAATAGAAAAGAGGAAATACATTTTGTTAGAATTCAATAATTAACTTTATGCATTTTATTTGAATTTATTTGTTTGAATTCAATAATACAACCTTGAATGTCAAAGTTTTGTTCCAACTTAAAATTACAAAACTAATAATCATATAAATAAAAATATAAAACTTATAAAGTGAAAAATAGTAGTTAACACTGTTTTTTTATCTCATTTAATAAGTTTTCATTACGATTAATTTAGATTAGTTTTTTTCCCCTATCCAAGAGGAAGAAAAAGAAATTTTTTTAGGAAAAAAAAAAAGAAATTCTTTTAGGAAAGAAAAAGAAAATTAACTAAGTAACTAAAACTAAACTCGAAAACAAAACAAAAACTTATCAGAATCTTTAATTGTGATAAAAATATTTGATAATTTTATATATCTTTAATAATACATTCGATTACTAAATCCTTATCTTTACTAATGTCATTTTGTAAAATATTACTTTAAAAGCACCAATAGAGAACAAGTTCAACCCATTATATGATCCTTGCCTAAAATATCCTAGAATAATCATGATAAAAACATATAAAAATTTTACGTATAAATTGTAGGGGTGACAATATAGAAGACATACTTAGGTAGGTAATATAAAAAATAAAATAAACTATTAAATACTCTAAATAATTATAGGTATATAATGAGTTTACATGTCAATTTTAGAAATTATAATGCAATCGTTATACTATTGATAACAACAAATATATATTGGTTTCGAGTAACTATTGATGTGATAAAAAAATTCAACCCATGTATGATGTATTGTCCAAAATATTCTAGGATAATCATTGTAACAACTACAAGAATTCTATTTAAAAAAATATAGGACTGACAACAAAGAAATGGAAATAAGTTTGTAACTAATATAAAATACACCATCATTATGCAAATAAAATCATAATAATAAATACTCTAAATAATTACAGGTATATTTTGAGTTTACATGTCAATTTTGAAAATTAGAATACAACTGTTACACTATATATTTGACCAAATAACGAGAATATAGATTGAATATTTGATTAATTAATACAAGGAATCAATTAAAAATGTATGCATTGGATTTAACAAAAGGACTTAAATATCTAAAAAATAACGTTAGGATCAAAATTGATAGTGATTCTAAATATTAAGGAGGTAAAGTGAAATTAACCCTTTTAATATGCTGTGTTCATAATATGGAGAATATGTTAGTTTAATATGTTTAATTTTTTTATATAGAAGATATAATTAATGTTTAATATTTTTCTACTTTACATTTTGATTAGATTCACTTTTCTATTATTTTTTGAAATTTTAGGTCATCATTTTTGTAATTATTATCCACATACTATTTGGTTTTCTGTAAATGTAACATTTTTCCTAATAAATGAATTTCAACATACTTCATCAATAAAATGATGTTTGATACTTGATTAATTAATTTACCTTTTTAGTAATGATAAAGAATATATAGCTATGTTTAAAAATGTTCAATACTACAGAAAAGTCTTTATCATTAATTGATCAAGTCATTGGTGGTATCGTTATAAGAAATTATAATTTTGGTACCTAAATGTGAAATAGTAATAAGATGAAATTTATATGTTGTTCTCATAAAAGAGAAAGATTTTTAATTCTTTGAGAAGAAAAAAAATTATATATAGTGTTGTGCCAATTAACAAATAATAATGCAAAAACCAAAAAAAAAAAAAAAGGTGAAAGTAATTACAATGAAAAGAGAAAAGATATTAAATAAATATTTAAAACATATAACTTTTGCATAAAAAACTTAAAAGTAAAATAAAATTTTAACATTTTGTTTATTATGTTATCATTTATTAATTATTCATTTACTTTTTAAAATAAACAAATAATAAGTTTTGTTACACGTGCAACGCACGAGTTTTTCCTAGTACTATATAATATATGCGAGTTGTTTCTTCTTTTTTTTGTGATGCTTAATATACCCTCACTTACAATATTCCACGTATAAAAGACAACCCACATAAGTTATTTCATATCATCCTAATCCTTTAGTATGTACCAAGAATTTGTTTTGTTGAATCCTAATCCTAATCAATGTAAAATTCTAATGATCCTAACCTAATTCATTTATTCCAGTAAAGATTTTTATATAATTTATTTCATTTATTAAACAATTAAGTAAGAGTCATATAACAAGATAACTAAGGACTTGTTCTCAACAGAAAATTCCTTATAGCTTTTTTAAAATTAAAAAATAAAAAATTTAAAAGAATTTACTAACATAAAATGAAAAAATATTTTTATTCATGTTTAGAAAAACTAAAATTTGTTTCTTAGGGAAAGTTGATTTGGTGATGCTACGGAATGATGTTTTTGTTTTTATTTTTGAAACCGCGAAAAATCTAAATGCCAAGTTCTAGAATAATCACCTTGGCCATTTCTCAGCAAAATGTTGTTCCTCAAACCATGGACCCAGGATATGGTTATTGAAAAAGAGGATTTGAAGAGTGTTCCTATATGGGTACATTTTCCTAAATTGACACTCCATTATTATACAGCAAAAGATCTTAGCAAATTATCCATTTATATTGGGAAACCTTTATGTGCTGATAAATTGACTACCTCATATGCCCGTGTATGCGTTAAAATACCTATAGATTCAGTGTTTCCAAGTCAAATACCCTTGATGAATGAATATGGTGAAATGGGGATGCAGTTGGTTGAGTATGAATGGATACCTCTTAGATGTAAAAACTGTAATGTTTTTGGATATACAGTTAAAACTTGTCCAAAGGAAACTAAGATTTAGAAGAAATGGGTTCCAAAAACTACTGTACAGTGCAGCCAAAAGAAATACAAGTGAAAAATCACAAGGGAAAGGTATGGAGACAAGGCAATTATCATCGTTTTGGGGGCTCACATGGAAAAACAGGAGAAAGAACATATAATTGAGAACATGGAGAAAATAATTATTTTGTTGCCTGATGGGAAGTTTGCTATATCCACTAAGGTTAGCAATTCTATACAGGTTGAGGAGGGAACATATGCACTTGAAGCTTCAAATGTTTTTCACCTGCTTAGTGAGATTGAGGAGGAGCATGTGTTGATGAATCAGGCTTAGATGAATCCAAGTCAAGTGCAGCCTAAGGTAGTTGGTAAAGGGGAAAAATGGAAAGGGATAGGTAGGTGAGGCTTTGCCTCTACTACTAAATATCTTTAAATGAATATTATTGTCTGGAATACAAGGGGACTAAATGACCCCTTAAAACATATACAAGTAAAGAAACTAATACATATATATAACACTAGTAAGGTGCACGTGTTGATCTATACATCTATTTTATTATATTTGTAAATCTCTTATATGAACAATAAATTCGTGTATAATACTCATAGTATACATACATATAGATTCTTATTTACAAATGAAATTGCATATCCATAAGTAATCACATAAAGTTTGATGATCATTTTCCTAATGCACAAAAAGAGAAAGTGTGATGCATTTTTAGGTTTTTAGATTTACACAATTAGGACAAAAATGATTAGTAAAGCTATGATTTAAGATCATAGAATTTTTCGACTCAAAAGTTTGCATGCCTTGATTCAGTTTTGTCTTTTTAACTTTATCTCATTGCAACCCTAAACTATAATTTTTAGACGTGTAAACCATTTCAACTAAAGGCAATATCCTGTATGGATCTAATGTTGTATTTATGGTTTATAGAACTACACTTTACTACTTGAAAGTACTTGAAAGTGTTTGTATTAGAAATACAAATTTAGTTACTTTTTATTTTCCCTAACAAATTCTTTTGGTTTCTTAGCTTCACCTGCCTTGATTATATTTGCAAATTTGGTAGTTAATGTAGGGATGCCAATATACTTATTTTTTAATAAATAATAATAATGTAATTTCTATTTTGCAAAACACGAATAGATATAGAACTTTAATATCTATGAGTTTTCTTATCTTTTTTGGTTTGTTATTTCTCCAATCAATTTTAGATATCATAATACATGTGATTTTTGTTTAAGAAAATGAACAATTTCATTAATATTACAATATTTACATCATTATTTTGGTAGCAGCTTTCTTGCTTTAGTTACATTTTGCTCTTAAGAAAGTCTGCTTCTTCTTTTCCCTACGTAACACCATTCACTCTCTAGTAGGTAACACCATCTATACTTAGTTACTATGCATGTATATCAAATTATTTATAAAAAAAAAATTAACATAAATGCTACCCCTAATTTCACAGAAAACCTATGTACTAAATATGATTATGCTAAGTGCTAGTTTATTTATCATTATATCACTCCTTATTGTTATAATAACATGCTTATTACCTAACTTTTTAACTTAAAATATCTTTTAGAATTTTGTCACAATAGAAAAGTTAGGTAATTATTAAAATTTGGTTACATAATACAAAAGGTTAATATAAGAGTCTATAAAAAGTATTTCTCATTAACTATATTAAGATGCTTAGATTTGTTATAGGAATTTGATTCAAATATCTCATTACTTTTGGGAATTATACATTTCTATGTATATATTGTATTGTTGCCATAATGTCTTTAGGTTTAATCTTTTCATGATAAGCCTTTCTTCATTTGATTCTAAGTACTTTTTAACACAAGCACACCCTTTAGTTAAAAATATAATTGTTTTAGCAAAAAATAAACCTCCTTGGCAGGGGCCGAGGTAGAAATTCTTGTTAGTGGGGGCAAAGCTCAAGTTCTTTCAAATCAGTAAACATTGTATTTAAAATCTTTTACATTAGCATATGAAATTTTCTCTAAGTTGTTATTGTATCTTTGCAAATTTTAAAATCTAATTAATATAACAATAAAATTTTGTCGAGCCATGATATGCAAATATTACATATTGGTAAGGATACTTTTTTATTTAGGATATCAGAGCTAAAAGTTTTGGAGCCAAAAAAAATTTAAAAAATAACCAAAAAATATATATAAAAAATAAGGCATTTAATTGAAGATCAAAAGAAATTTTATTATTGACTTTTTAATTCTTGCCATAAGTTAGGCAAGTCTATTGCATTTTTCATGATTTATATAGATGAGGGGAAAAAGAAGAAGAAGGGAGGAATCAATAGAATAAACTAAAATACTAAACTAAACAACTATCTTGAAATGGAATTAATGAGGCAATTGCATAATTTTTTATTTTTTTAGTACTAATTTATGAAATTTAGTGAGGTCAATGAGGGCACGTGCCTTCCTAGCCTCAAGTAGATCTTTGCTATTGATATTTTCTAGATAAACCTTTTTTCATTCATTTTTAAGTGCTTTTCAAAAAGACCAATTTTTTTTTTTTTTTGGCATCTTTTGGGTAGGTAATTGCTTCACCCTCAACTTTGAAAATTTACAAAATAGGTAAGTAAAAATTTTTAAAATTTTAGTTTTATCATATAAATAAACTTTACCCCCTAAATTGTGAGATTTTTCTTTTTTCTTTACATTGGCAACCTAAATATTTGAAGTTCTTAAATCATACAATTGAAATGATTGCATATTTAAAATTAAGAATAAGTATCACAAAAAACATAAAATTTTCATTGACTTTTAAAATTTAGTACATAAAATAGACATATAATTTCAATTTAAATTCATTTTTTAAGTGGTACAAGTTATATAAAAGTTAAGTACTTTGTGGTTTCTTCAGTATATTAATCTGGACTTAGTAAAATAAATCAAATACATTTATAATTGTACATCGAATTACTATCCAGTTTAATATATATAAAGCATAGAAATTAATTGCAATTACGATTGGAAAGAATAAAAAAACTACAGATAAGTGGCCTATTTGATACTTGCTTTTAGTGAATCATAATACATTGAGAATACAAATAAAGGCTCAAATTAGAATCCATTACTACGGTCTTACAAGTTGGAGCTTCTTTTTTTTTTTTTTTTAAAAAAAAACTACTCAAAGTATTTTAAAAATAGTAGAAACAAAACACAATGAATATTTTATGTTATTATACGATAAGGAAGAAAATGTGAGAAACACATGGCCGATAAAGGATATTAAAACATATTATTTTAATCTCATATATAATTCGTCATAATACACAGGGAGGTCAAATTTTGACATACACAGCTAAATAAGCAAAATCTCTATTTCAATAACTATTATTTAGAATATTATTCAAAATATTATTTTTAGTAATATTAAACGTCTTTTTGATATGTGGCATAATGCAAGAAAGGAAATTTTGAGAATGCTTACCCTCTATGCGGCCATCTCCAAAATCGAGACCGTTGCCAAAGTTGTAAGCCTTTGCAAGATGCCCATTGAGAGATGCTAAGTTGAACTGGGTAAAAATGTAAACCTTGTTGATACCACTCTCGATACAGTTGTATTAAGGAAAATATTAATCAGTTAATTGTAATTATCTTTACCATTTGTCATTGTATATCTTTTCTATAAATGAATATAAGGAGATGGCATAGCTTAATTATAGGATGAGATTAGCATAATTATAGGTTGAGATTGATACTTGTTCTTGTATATATTATGCATTTTTCTAATGAAATAAACACAATACCGTAAACCATTATCTTCTTCCTTTTTAGATGGTATCAGAGCACCTTTCCTGGTGCTCTTGAAGCTTCCGTTTTTTTTCTTTTCCATAGTCAACAATGGGCGACGGTCTCGATTTTGGACATGGTGCGCCTTAGCAATGACATATTACGTTCATCATTCAGATCAACCTGGTCACATGCTTGTACCAATTAAATTAAATGGAGCAAATTATCAGTCATGGAGTAAGGCTATGATTCACGCTCTTACTGCGAAGAACAAGTTGGGATTCATCGATGGGTCGCTACAAGCCCCGTCCCAAGAAGAAAAACCAACGGAGTTCGCATTGTGGAATCAATGCAATAGCCTAATACTTTCTTGGCTTACTCATTCTGTTGAAACAGACATGGCAGAAGGTGTCATTCATACCAAAACAGCATACCTTAATGGTATAAGACTTCAAAGATCAATTTTCCCAAAAGAATGCACCGGCAATATTCCAAATTCAGAAATCTATTGCAACCATCTCACAAGGCTATATGTCTGTGGCCTCATATTATACCAAACTCAAAGCCTTATGGGATGAACTCGAAAATTATCGAGATCCCTACACTTGTGATCATGCCAAAGCATTATCTACCATGAATCAGAATTCCTCTTCTGGTAATAGTGATGTTTTTGCAAACACAGCAGGTTTGTTTTCAGCATCCAAGTCTCATGTCAATTCTGTTTTTACCAATTCTTGGATTTTAGATAATGGTGCCACCGATCACATGACATCGCACCCTTCCCTCTTGTCAAAAAGTCAACCACCTTTCTCTCACACAGTAAATTTGCCAAATGGCACATCTGCACCGATTACACACACTGGCAACATAGTTTTCAATCGGGATATAACACTTGAAAATGTCCTATGCGTACCCACTTTTCGTTAGAATAAACTTAATATCAGCCAGCAAAATTACAAAAGGTCTTAATTGTTCTGTCACCCTCTTTCCTGACTCATGTATTTTGCAGGACTTAACGACGGGGAAGATGATTGGCTCGGGTAAACAACATGGAGGACTCTATTACATGATGCCGAATTCCATTTCTCCAGCTTCCTTCCAAGTCTCAAATAGTCCCGATATATGGCATTCACGACTCGGACATCTTTCTTTTTCTCGTTTCAAATTACTTTCCCCTTCATTACCAATTAATAAAGAAACAGTCTCATTTCACAATAACTGTAGTATTTGTCCTCTTGCAAAACAAACGAGATTGTCTTTTCCAATGAGTTCTAGCACAACCAAAATTCCATTTGAACTATTACACTGTGATGTATGGGGACCTCATAAAGACTTCGCATTCTGGGGCACGTTTTTTCTCACCATAGTTGACGATTTTACTCGCTGTACTTGGGTTTTTTTTATGAAACAAAAATCAGAAACATCTGAATCACTCATCTCAAATTTATTCAGTTTGCAAAAACACAGTTTAACACTTCCGTTAAAATCATTCGCACTGATAATGGGAGTGAATTTCAGCCTTTACAAAATTTCCTTCTCAATCAAGGCATCGAGTTCCAAAATACATGCGTTTATACTCCACAACAAAATGGAGTAGTCGAACGCAACCATCGTCACATACTCAATGTGGCACGTTCTTTATTTTTTCAATCCCATGTTCCTCTTAAATTCTGGGGGGAATGTATTCTTACAGCCGTATATTTAATTAACCGGCTTCCAACTCCTCTCTTATCTAATCAATCACCATATGAAAAACTCTACAAAAAGCCACCCTCACTTGAACACTTGCGAATTTTTGGTTGCCAGTGCTACGCGACCAACGTTCACCCAAAAGGAAAATTTGATCCCCGTGCCGTTCGGTGCGTTTTTATGGGATATCCTCATGGCAAAAAAGGTTATAAATTATATGACCTATCTACACAAAAATTCCTTATTAGCAGAGATGTTCTACTTCCAAGAGGAACTTTTCCATTTACGTCTCCAAATAATATGCAGTCATCACAATCTTCTCCTAATTCTGTGAAACATAATTTTCCTTTATTGCCAATTTTCCCAGCAGCAAAATCCAAGATATCCGAGCCACATATTACGTTGGATTCATCCTCACCCGTGCATAATTCAGCGCCATCTCCATCTCCCCAAGATCCTCCTTTATCTCCTCAAAACAACCGACCTTTGCCCATTAATTCCACCTTGTCATCACCACAAATTTTCCCTTTGTCAGAATCTTCCAGCTCTTCACCACCTCAACCGAATGACAATTTCCAACATCTTCGTCACTCAACTCGCGACCGACAACCTCCAGCCTGGCATCAAGAGTACTTCATGTCTGCTGCAGTCAATCATTCATCCCCTCGCACAAGTCCTCGTCGACATAGAGGTATCCTCTGTCTCATCAATATCTCTTTCTCTTATACATTATCTAGATGTGTACTTTTTTAGCCAATATAATTTTTTTACATCACAAGTTGAACCTACCACATATTCCCAAGCTGTCCAATTCCCTCATTGGCAAGCAGCTATGGATGCTGAATTACAAGCATTGCAACGCAATAACACTTGGTCTCTTGTTCCTCTTCTCGCTGGTCACAAGCCCATCGGCTGTAGGTGGGTCTACAAAATAAAATACCATTCTGATGGTACAATTGAGCGATATAAAGCTCGCCTCGTTGCAAAAGGATATACACAGATTGCAGGTCTCGACTACAAGGAAACCTTTTCTCCTACAAAAAATTGACAACTCTTCGTTGTTTACTTACTATTGCTGCTGCCAGAAATTGGTTTACTCATCAATTGGATGTACAAAATGCTTTTTTACATGGATACTTGGAAGAAATTGTCTACATGGAACCGCCTCCCGGATTACACCAACAGGGGGAGAACATGGTTTGTCGGCTCAACAAGTCACTCTACGGGCTAAAACAAGCATCCCGTAATTGGTTTTCTGTCCTTTCTGGGGCATTGGAATCCGCCGGTTTTGCACAAAAGCAGACTATAGACTTGTGATAATGACCAAACAACAAGGTACATCCTTTACTGCAGTGCTTATTTATGTAGACGACATCCTTGTAACAGGGAACAGTATGCAAGAAATCATGGTCCTTAAACAATTCTTACTCAAGAAATTTTTAATCAAGGATCTGGGAAAACTTGGTTATTTCTTGGGTATAGAATTTTCTCATTCTAAAAAGGGTATTTTTATGTCCCAGCGCAAATATGCGCTAGATATTTTGAAAGATTCTGGTCACACAGGTTCACGGCCGGAGAGCTTCCCAATGGAACAAAATGTTAAATTAACACTCACAGATGGAGAAAAATTACATGATCCAATGAGGTACAGACGATTGATCGGTCGGTTGATCTATTTAACGGTAACGAGACCGGATATTGTTTATTCTGTGCGCACATTATCTCAATACATACATGAACCGAGAAAACCACATTGGGAAGCAGCCATTCGGGTTTTAAAGTATATTAAAAAAGTACTCCGGGGCAAGGTTTGCTGTTGCCGCGCGAAAATAATTTGAAGTTGACAGCCTTTTGTGACTCAGATTGGGCAGGTTGTCGTACAACACGACGTTCCATTTCAGGTTATTGCGTATTTTTGGGAAGTTCATTAATACCATGGAAGTCAAAGAAGCAGACTAATGTTTCTAGGTCTTCGGCAGAAGTAGAATACAGATCCATGGCAAATACATGTCTTGAGTTGACTTGGATCCATTAATCACGAAGCAATCTAAGATCCAAGTCCTTAATCGGGGCCGGCATCTATGATTTACGAAAAGTGGGTACGCATAGGACATTTTCAAGTCCTATTTTTCATGAACGAACAAAACACATCGAGATAGATTGTCACATCGTTAGAGAGAAGTTGTAGTCAGGGATGATCAAACCACAGTATGTCTCTACACGATTACAGCTAGCAGATATCTTCACAAAGGCTTTGGGACGTGAACAATCTCAGTTGTTTTGCAAGAGACAGGCGCCCTGTCTCAAATACTCCCCCTCAAGTTGGAGAGTGTATTAAGGAAAATATTAATCAGTTAATTGTAATTATCTTTACCATTTGTCATTGTATATCTTTTCTATAAATAGGAGATGGCATAGCTTAATTATAGGATGAGATTAGCATAATTATAGGTTGAGATTGATACTTGTTCTTGTATATATTATGCATTTTTCTAATGAAATAAACACAATACCGTAAACCATTATCTTCTTCCTTTTTAGAAGTTGCTCATTGGCACATCAATTAGCCGGTATGCTCCACCAATAGGTTCCTGGAATATTACAAAGGAAATTATGGTTCTTTGATTAGTGATTATATGCTGATCAAATCTCTATGGAGCATGAAATGCTTTGTTGTTTATAGGAGTAAGCTCTGTTTGAGAGACTATATGCCATATAGTCGAGCAAACCTCTCTGTTTCTGTTATTTGTGAGTTTGTGATACATGAAAACACAAGTTAACTATTGGTAAGAATAGCATAGACATACACCAGACTTGTAGTTGCTCGGCGCTTGGTGAGAGGGAAAAGAGAGTACCCGCTCTGCCTCCTCGCATAATTGCTACAACGGTTCTTGGATCCCTTTCTCCATTGCCAGGTCCCTTGACTGCATTTAGTATGATGAATGCAATGAAAACAAGGAAATAATTAGACCAAGAAAGGCCTTATAATATGTACATAAGCATGATCCACACAAAAAATAATTTTTGTATTATAAAATCATTAATCTTAGGAATGAGATTTGATCAATGGTCTCGTGGAGTCCCTTTGGAGTTTTAACTCGTGTTTATTTTATGTATCTATTAAATTTGAATATCAAAAAGTTAAATTCAGTTGAAATATCATGTATCTTGGAAGCTGTGCTGTGCTTGTTTGCACAGATCAAACCTTTATAAAACTCTTGTGGATATTAAATTGAAATACAATAGAATTCTACTATTATTTAGTATTTTTATAAAAAAAAAAAAAACTTTTGGACCGGAAGAAAAGAGTTCTTACCCTCCTTGCTCCCTTATCTATTAGTTTTTTTTTTACTCATTTTATTACCATTCAATAATAATTATTAATTGATATTTTGCACAGATATCGTTTAGGGATATAATTCATAGCAAATAATTGAAACTTAATATGAAAACAAGAAAAAGAATGAAAACGAATTGATATTTCATATTTCATTAAAAGAAATCACCTTATTCATAATTCTTCACTTGCACCTAGTGGTCTAGTCCAAAGATTTCCTAATTGGTGGTTATAGATGCGAGGATTTACAGAATTTCACTATATGTTAATCATTATTGGTCGTCAAATTTTAAGAATTTAAAAATTACTTACATGTTGCATTCTTTATTAGTGTTTGAATAAAATTTAAATATAATGACTTATTTGTCCATTAATTTATTCATTAATTATGTGATTAATCATCTTTATTTATGGGTAATTTATGTAGATCAAAAAAATGAAGAAACACTAACAAAGAAACACCATCCATACTTTTATAATAGTATAGAAGATATAGATATAACACAGATTTTTTTTGGAGCGTGACTTCATTTAGTGATGATGATAGTTTTTAGGTTCAATGATTGATTTGTACGGTTTTAACTTAATTAGAATTCTAGGCTTACTTGTATAGGTAGGATGCAGGATAAGTATTGTAAAAGTTGGATGTCATTAAAATTGTTTTTGTGATATTATTATGATTTTATAATTTAATTGGATGCCTTTAAAATTGTTTTTGTGATATTATTATGATTTTATAATTTTTGTGATATTATTATGATTTTATAATTATAATTATAATTACTATTTCGTCCATCAATGAAGGAGTAAATAATGTTTGATCTATGATCAATTTAGATAGTCAAATTAGGAAGAAACAGATGATGAAAAAATACAATTCACTTTTATAATAGTTTAGATTAGATTAGATTAATGTCTTTGGATTGTTGGAGAATAAAGAAGTGAGAATATTGAAAAAGTGAAGAAGAAGATTTTTCCTACATATGGATTCTTTCACAATTTTGTTACAGTAATAAAGTAGGGAAGGTCTGGTTCTGTTAGAACCCTGAAGGAGTAAATTGTAGTTTGATATTTATGCACCATCAATCAATCACCTGTTTTGTGAAACATAAGAAACTAAATCAAGGGTGTGTCATGACCATAGTTTGTGCCTCCAATTATACTACTGAGAGTAGGCAATTATGGAGTTACCTAAAATCTGTTCAAACGAATGGGTTAACTAGGATAATCCTGGGTGATTCAATAGTATTACAATAGTGAAAGGGTGGGTTGTTTTCATTTTGATAATGAAGGCATGATGGACTTTAATGAATGCATTGAAATACTGGATATCATGGAATGTCCTGCTAAAGGCTACTTTTACATTTGATGCAACCTCAGAGACAAGGCAGCAAGAATCTATAGTAAGCTTGACAGGGCTCTCATAAATAGTAAATGGATGAAGGCATATTCTTTTATGGATGTTGAGGCTGTTGATCCAGCAATATCAAATCATAGTTCCATCCTCGTCCAGATTAAGGATGACATAAACTGTGGTCCAAAGCCTTTCAAATTTCAGCTATTTTGGATAAAGCATTCAAAATATGATGAGATGCTTCAAGAAGCCTGGAGCACTGAACAACTAAGGAACCCTATGCAGTAATTCTGTAGAAAACTCAAACTTTTGAAGAGGCAATTGAAGAAATTGAATAAGGAATATTATAGTGGCTTATCTAGCAGGGCAGTGCAGAAAAAAGACCAACTATCTCTGGTACAACAACTGTGCAACATCAATCTTTTGAAGAGAAGAAACAAAAGGCCGAAAGGGAACATGAAATTGAATATGATGAGTTATTAGTTGCTGAGCAGCAATTTTTTATAGACAAATCAAGAATTCAGTGGCTTGATCCGGGGTACAAAAATACCAGTTTCTTTCACAAAAAGTTTAATCACACAATTCTAGGAATAGAATAACATCACTGACAAACGATGCTGGTGAGTTGATCACTTACTATGACACTGTGAAAAAGATAGACTGAATAGTTTTATCACAAACTATTAAGTGTTGATCCTACAAATGAAAGTAATCTTAGTCAACTACAGCAAATCATCACAAAGAAGATTACGAAGGAACAAGGAGACCAACTGATCAAAGAGGCGACAAATGGGGAAAATAAAGTTGCTCTTTATGACATGAAGGATCAGAAAGTCCCTGGGATAGATGGCTACCCTGTTGAGTTCTTCAAATAGAATTGGGAAATTATTGGTAAAGATCTCGGGGCTGCAGTGAGGTACATGTTTCAGAATAAGTATATGTATTACACCTTAAGCAGCACTGTGATGTGATCACACTAGTACCTAGCTAAAGCTGTAAATGCATCTCATATGAAAAACTTTCGACCACTTGCTTGCTGCAACATTATTTATAAATGTTTTTCTAAAATACTCACCGATAGATTGAAGAGTGTTCTTGCTGATCTTATCAGTCCTACACAGACTGCTTTCTTGAAGGGCAGGCATATTTCTAAAATGTTATGTACGCTAATGCATGAGTAGGTTAGAGGATACGGTACGAAAGGAGTTCCAAGAGCTGCACTTAAAATTGATATAATGAAGGCTTATGACAAGGTAAATTGGAGTTTTTTGTTTGAAGCTTTAACATTGCTGAACTTCCCTGTTGACATTATCCAATGGGTTAGGATGTGTGTCATTATACCTTCCTTCTTCTTAAACCTAAATGGCTCTTTAACTAGTTATTTTAGAACTGGAAGAGGACTTAGGCAGGGTGACCCAATTTCACTATACCTTTTCTTGATTGTAATGGAAGTCTTCAATATGTTGTTCACTAAGATGATTGATGAAGTAGGCTATAATTTTCGTCTTAAGTATGAAAACCTGAGATTATCTCATACTGCTTTTGCTGATGAGCTATTTATTCTCTACCAAGTCACTAAGAAATCATTTGATAGTATCAAGATGTGTGTCGGTACCTTTGGCTTATTATCTGGTCTAAATCTAACTTTCCAGAAAAGTTCTGTTTCTTCTAGCTGGTATAAGTGACGCAGAAAGCATGAAGTGCATAGAAATACTTGGAATGCCTACTAGTAAGTTACCTGTAACTTATTTGGGGTTGCCTCTCATTCCAGCTAGATTGCATTATCAGGACTGCCAGGTGATAATTGACAAAATTCAGCAAAAAATAAATGGTTGGGGAGTAAAAGTTTGAGCTGTGTAGGAAGGCTGCAGTTTATTAAATCAGTCTTACAAAGTTTTCATATCTACTGGACTGGTGTTCTTGTGCTCCCTAAGATGATAATCAGGAAAATTGTGAATGTATTGGCTTCCTTTCTATGATCTGGAGAGGAAAGGTCTCATTATGCAGCAAAAGTTAGTTGGATAGATGTATGTTTGCCAAAGAAAGAAAGGTTTCTGGGTATTGTTAACTTGTCTTTGTAGAGTAAATGTTTGATTTTAAAACACATTTGGAACATTTGTGTAAAGAAGGACAGCCTACGAGTCAAATAGATGCATGAGGTCTATATAAGAGAAAAACAGGTGTTTATGGGGGTCAAATATACCTCCTGGATATTCATGGTGTTGGGGAAAATTATTGAAGCTGAGGCGTAAAATCAGTAATATATTTAAGATGGTAATTGGGGATGGTTCCAATAGTCATTCTGGTATGACAATTGGAATCCATGTGGCAAATTGTCTACTAGGTTTTCTGCAAACCTCTGATCTCCCTTGGATGTACCAACTCAGCAAAGGTTTCAGATGTCATCAAAAATCGTCAATGGCTATGGGTGCAGAACAAAAGGTTTAATCATGAAGCCAGAAGATTGCTGGAAACCACCCCTACTGGTTTTCAACCAGGCTTAAACAACTTAGATAAGTTAATGTGGACTGGAAGTAATATTGGTGTGTTTACTGTGGCCTCTGCAGTGGACATCATGAGAGTAAAGAAGACAGAGGTGTAGTAGTACAAAATTGTCAGGTTCAAAAGGCATATGCCAAGGTTCGCTGTCATTTGTGGATGGCTTGCACAAAAGTTAGACTTTATACGAAGGATAGATCAAAGAAATGGGGTTTATACCAAGATGATATATGTGCCTTATGTCAGAAGCAGGATAAGACACTTGTTTTTTAGTTGTGAGTTCACAATTGCTGTTTGGCAGAAAATTCAATCCCTTCGCCTAGTTTACAGAGGAGCCTATTGCTGGACTAAAGAATTGGTCTAGATATCACATCACCAGCCTAGAAACCCTGTCGCTGCAGATTTGTTCAAGTTAGCTTTGGCAACAACAGTCTACCACATTTGGAGGTGCAAAAATGAAGTTGTTCATCACAGAAATTACTTGCAGGCTGCTACCATCACCAAGAGGATCATTCAAGAAGTCCAATTTGTCACAAGCAAATGCAAAGTAATTAAAAGAGTTAAAAGTGAATTCGGAACTGATTCTAGAATGAGGGCTAAATTTGGAAATCCATGATGTGAATGTAATAGATTAGTAAACAATGTACATCTCACTCATATTTTGATTCAATACAAAATCTCACTTTTACCTAAAAAAAAACATCATTTTGCAAAATATTGCTTTAAGCGTCAATATAGAACAAGTTCAACCATTATATGACAACTACCCAAAATATTCTAGAATAATCATTGTAAAAACATATAAAAATTTTACGTATAAATTGTATGAGTAACAATATAGAAGAAATACTTAGATAAGTAACATAAAAAATAAAATCATTCTATCAAATACTCTAAATAATTGTAGGTATATATTGAGTTTACATATCAATTTTACAAACTATAATGCAATTGTTACACTAGTTGATAACAACAAAGATGTATTGGTTTTGAGTAACTATTAACGAAGTAGAAAAATTCAACCTTTGTACAATGCATTCCAACAATATTCTAGAATAATCAATGCAACAACTACAATAATTCTATATATAAAAAGTAGGAATGATAGTAATAAAAAGTGCGTAGAATATAAAATACAACATAATTATGCAAATAAAATCATACTATTAAATAATCTAAATACCAATTGTAGGTATATTTTGAGTTTACAATGGAAACTAGAATGCAAGTATTACAATATTTGATAAAATAACAAAAATATAGATTGAATATCCGATTAATTAATACAAGGAATCTATTGAAAAGGTATGCATTGGATTTAAAAGGATTTAAGTGTCTAAAAAATATCGTTAAGGACTAAACTGATAGTGATTCTAAATGTTAAGAGCGTAAAATAAAATTAATCCTTTTAATAAATTGCCTGATACATATCCATAATATATAGAATGTATTAGTTTAATATTTTTAGTTTTCTTATATAGACGACATAATTATTGTATTGATATTTTTCTTCTTTACATTTTAATAAGGTTCACTTTTTTATTATTTTTTTCGATTTTAGCTAATCATTTTTGTAATTATTATTCACATATTATTTGTTTTTTTTTTTTTGTAAATATTTTTCCCTAACAAATGAATTTCAACATACTTCGCCAATAAAATGATGTTTGATACTTGATGATAAATTTATAGTATTTTAGTAATAATAAAAAATATATAGTTATATTTTAAAAATTCAATACTATGGCAAAGTTTTTATCATTAACTGATCAAATCATTGGTAGTATTGTTATATAAAATTATAATTTTGGCACCTAAACAAGAAAAAGTAATAAGATCCTAAAAGAGAAAGGTTTTAATTCTTTGAGCAGAAAAGAAAATTTACATATAGCGTTGTACTAATTAACAAATAATAATGCAAAAATAAAAAATAAAAAATAAAAAAAGAAAAGTGAAAGTAATTACAATGAAAAGAGCAAAGATATTAAATAAATATTTAAAATATATAACTTTTGCATAAAAAAAATTCAAAAGTAAATAAAAATTTAATTTTATAGTCTATGTTATAATTTATGATTATTCATTTATTTTTCAAAATAAACAAATAAGAAGTGTTACACGTGTGATACACGTGCTTTTTTCTAGTTGATACAAAAATATGACACATAATCTTCTAAATTAAATAGACCAGTAATGTTGGAGATGAGAATGGAAAAGCATAATATATATAAAATAAAGTCGAAGCATCCTTCTTTATCCAATTTTCTTTTTTACTTGGTAGTTTTACACAATTTAATTGGGAGGTGACTTACACGTGCTCTTTAAAACCTCCCACATTTCTCTCATATTGTTCCCTCTCTCTCCTCTCCCTTCATGATCAATTCTGATTAGTTTGTTGCTATACTAACCCCTTCAATCCTTCAATCTAAATTCATCTTCTTTCTCTCAATCTCTTTTTTCAAATTCAAAAAAAAAATAAAAATATCAATCCTCCTCTCAATCCACTCATCTGTCCATCTCTTCCCAAATTCAAAAGACCATCTTCCTTCACTCTATCTCTTTTTCAGTTTTTTTTTTTTTTTTTAAAAAAAATTTCAAGTCATATTTGCTAGATGTATTCTATTTTGTTCACTTATATTTGGTTATATATGGAACATAAGAGTCATCTAAATTAAACTGTGAGCATAAGTAACTTTGATATGTATGAACATTTTAAGTTTTGTGATAATGTCTCCATAAGCCTTACGTTAATCCTATTTGCTTTTAATTTCTTTTATTTTTTGTTATTCCTTTCTTACTATTATTTTTAACTGTATTCATGTTTTATCAATAACTTTTTCTTTCCAGTTTATTTCTTTAAAGAATTATTCATGTTCCAAAAGTCCCGTTCTTTCCAATTTGTTTCTTTGCTTGATTTACCAATTCATTAAATGTTGGGTTTATATTTTATATAATGTCATGACAATCGGTATCTGCATCGTTAGTTTGCTGTGATGGTAGAGTATAACATCCATGCGTACAAGTCCCAATATTTTATTATTCTACTTATCTACATTGTCATGTGGTTTTATTGCAATTTTTTGAATTTTCTATGTGGGTCTTTCCAATACATTGACAAGCAATATACTCCACAAATATTGTTCAACATCTTATTGCAGCCATACTGAATGGTTGATTTTCTAACATCAACATGTAGATATTTAGGTATAATTAGGCAAGTTTATATATATATATATATATATATATATATATATATATATATATATATACATATATTTTTTTTCTTTTTACTTTATTATATTACCTATTGATTGTATATTTTAAAGGCTATTATTACAATTTTATATGTATATATATGTATTAATTATTGTATTAGAGTTATTGAAAATAGATGATCAATTTTAAACAATTTTTTATATACCAGATACATTTGAAATTTTGCCTGAATGACTTAATTTTATGGATTTTTTATATACAAGATGTTTGACGTTTTGCCTGAATGACTTAATTCTCCACTTTCAATAATTCCACATTCTCAAATTTTGAGTCTTATGAATACAAAATTCGTTGTGGTTTTTGATAGAAAAATTGCAAAAATATGGCTGATAGATAAATTGGATGTGAACTAATGGTAGTTCATTTCACCCATAAAGATCACCTTTTCCATTTATGGTTTCCTTGAGTTTCTTATGCCTTTTTTTTGTTTCTTAGGCATTTTTCGACACTATATTTGTTAGAATACATGTTATTTTGTGGTACAAAAAAAAAAAAAAAAAAAAATCAAGTTCAACTAATCTTATGTAATAAAATTTTTTGGGTCCAAGCTTATCCCCACAAAAGCAAATATGAATGCACGCTAATTTTAGCTGGAGTTTAAACTCTTCTGAGTCTATTCTTATAATTGGGGTTTAAGATAGATCTCCTGATTATTTAGTTTAGTCAACCAGTGTGCATAAATGCTTACTTTTTACTTTTTTCTTTGAAATATTCTGTTTTTGCAATTATCTATTACTCATAATTATGTGATCTTTTTAGGTTTAAATTAGAATATAGTAGTGTTTTATACTGCAATGAATTAGAATACATGGGCAATTAAAATCGTATGCAACTATTGATATTGGTGGTTGATGGTGTCAAGTCGTTGAATCATTTGTAAAAAATGAGGCAGCTCATTATTTGATGTAGTCATCCAACTTGCCTATTTCTTTTATCACTAAAGCTCTAATATGAGCGTTTCCATTAAGGTAGGTCCCTTTGCTGTTAATTTTTTCTTCCGTTTTTTGAATTCTGTGATTTATGAGATGTTCCTTTTACTGTAAAAAAAGAAAAAGAAAACAAGGATGATGTATTTTGATTTATATGTATTGTTTTTGTTTTGAATTATGCACCATTTATTTTATCATGGAAAGATTAAAAAATAGATAACTAATTTAGTTGTCATTATTTTCCTTCAATATTAAATGGCAATTAGCTAAGTATTAAGCTAATTACTATAAAGATATCTACTCATTCGTTAAGGATGCATAGAATCAAATTGAAAACTTGAATGTTAGAAAAAAAAAAAAAAAAACTTAAATTCATTGGTGAGGCATAAGCGAATGTACTACTTTTAACTTTTGTCATTTGTAAATTAGAACTTAAAATATGTTTCAATGTTTAAGGTTATAGTCTTATAGCTATTGGATATATTTGTATTCAACCCTGTGCAACTTAATAATGTTGTTACTTAGTTTTATTTGTCTTAGTATTTGATTTAATTATTATTAAAAATTTTGTGTAATATCATCATTATGTATCTTGGTGGACTCGGTATCGAAGGTATGTACGTAGGTCACTTCTTTGCTTTTGAGTTCCATGTCAACACAAACAACTTATTGACTAATTTCACTTGCATCAACTCCCAATATTTTCATCCCTTTCTACTTTGCATCCATGTTTTACTCGATTCCATCTTTAAATCAATAATCTTTCCTTTGAAATCTTTCTACTCTAAAATTATTAAAAACTCTCAAACTTTTATAGAATAGCCATTGTGAGTTTCAGTTGCATAATTAGGTTGATATACTCTGCCTCTGCGTAATTGATAATAGATTTTGCAAAATATTGACTACAATAATTAATTAATAATGTATTTATGTAAGGTGACAAAATCACTAATATGTTACTTGATTTGTAAAATAATAAATTAAATTCGACTAAATATTTAAAATTATAGATTAGTGATGCAGTACGTTTTTACACATAAATCGAGTTTGATAGAATATTTTTCAACTTATGATTTTGTAAATAATTTTTTAATAATTTATTAGTAGCAGGAGTACTAACAGTTAATTAGCAGTAATTCATTAGAGTACTAGTAGTAGGTAGATTAATTACTTGTATCACTAAAAATGTGAGCTTAGTCTAACTTTCTGGTCATGTTCATCTCATCATTAATGCGTATTGGTAATATTACAAAGAAAAAAAAAAGAAGGCATTTTATCATGTGTATATATAGAAGAGAGGAAATATCAATTTTTTAACATAAATACAAAATCTCTTAAAAAATTTATATTTATAGGGAAATCATTTTAATTTAAGAAATGAAAGAATCTAGTTGTGCTCATATTATTTGTGTTTCTTTTGGTAATTTTCTTAATACAGAAGACAATACACTGTTTGGGAAGCCAATCATGATGTCCCATGCACTTACATTTTCTAATTTATCATTTTCGTCTTTAATTATATAAATAGGCTGCAACTCCGCGCTGAGCACGGGGACAGAATCACTAGAAAATTTAATGGTAACTATTAAAATATAGCTAATGAAATAATCTAATATGAAAAATTGAATACGAAAAATCTAGGACGATATAAAGAAAAAGGTTAAGAAAATTGTTTATGACGGTTAAGAATTAATTATTGTCTTATTAAATTACGGAAAATACTATACTTAACAACAATTGAGCATAAAAAAAATAAAATAATAGCCTTTCTTAATACAATCATTGAATCAATTGATTTGTAACATATAGCCCATCACCAATTTTCAATTTTAGAAAAGAAATGAAAACAAAAATCCCAAATAGGAGAACACATATCTAATATTTTTCCAAAAAAAAAAAAAAAAAAAAAAAAACTGAATTCCCTTCAAATAGAGAGAAGCTAAAGTACAGAGAATGATTTGGACTAATCAATTGGAAACAAAATCTTTAAATTAATAGATCAAATGAGGTTATGTTGTGTAGAATTAGATAACTAAAAGACGGATTATCCATGAATCAATAGAATGCAAATCCAAATAAAATATCTCAATAAATAGGCAAAGATTTTTGTCGTTCAAATGGATCTACACTGAAAAAGCAAGCAACTTTATTGGTTGCAATAGGCCCGTGAGTTTTGTCTATCAAATTTCAAAATATCTAATGTTTATTCACATTAAACACCTTTTGGGTATCATAGTCTTCAATCTCGATATGAAGAGAAAATAAAATTAAAATTTAACTTCCAAAATATATTAAAAAGTGAATGTAAAATTCAATGGGGAAAAGAAAAAGAAAATTAGGGAAAAAATCCCTCTACAAAAGGGAGAAAAAGAACGTATTTTGAAAGTTCATCCTAAAAAAGAAAAAGACAATGAAAAACAAAAAGTAAGAGAAGAAGGGAAATATCTATTTGAATAAATAGTTTTTCACCAACCTACTTCGCTTGTTCATGTTTAATTTATTGAATATGCATGTATAGTCGTTATATACCTATAATATTGTAAACCTCGAAAGTTGCATCTTTTATGCTTGAGATAGGCATTTGTTTTATTGGCTAAGAAAGTATACCAATAAAACCTAAAACCTTCTCACGATATGTTATTTTTCATTTATGAACAGTTAAAACCAATTCAAATAGCCAATAAGTAGCCAAACCAACACATAAACAAATCCAATTCAAATAAATAGGAACTTGTAATATGTAAAGTAACCTTTTCTTACTTGATATTAATTTCTGGATGTAAATTGAATATGTTATCATTTACAACAGTTAATACATATAGAAACTTAAAATCATCTCCAAATTAGTAATAATTTTGTTACTTCAGAATTTGCAAATTTCTATGGCTAATTATGAGTTAGACCAAGCTAATAAATACCCAAATTAACTTTGAATTTCAACTGCCAAAGATTACTCCAGTAAACCCATTAGTTTATGCATACACACAAACTAAACACTTTATTCGCATATCTTTTTTTCTCTCTCCTTTGTTTTCTGCTTTTCTATACTCTACTTGTAATCCACATAATCCAAATTATGGGCAAGAAGGCATATAATGAATTTTTGCTTTCCCTCCAATATTAAAGGTTATAAATCTACCCAAAAAAAAAAAGAATTCTAGAAGAAGGCTAACCATGAAAAAATACAATGGAAATCATTTAATTAAAACCTAATACACAAATAAAAGTTTACTTGTATAGATGAGCAACCAGCACTAGTTAGTTTTCACGACCAAGAAACTTTCACAGTACCGTAAATGCAGCTTTCATTTTGTCATATCATATGTATATATTGCTCACAAAGAAGTGAAGAGATATGTCTGTTGGAAGAGTTTTATCGCAATCAATTTGAAGAGTTGTAGCGCAACTCCAAGTCTCTAAAAACTAAAATTTTTATAGATTTTTTTTTGTAATTGTAAAAAAAAAAATTAATTCATAATAATACTTATGCATGTATTTTACATTAGAATATAAATATATTAGAAATTTACACAATATATATATGTGTATTTATTTATTTATTACATATGAATATTTTTAATCGGATTTGGATTATTTAGTTGGGATTTGGATTTTAGTTGAATTGAAACAACTAAATCCATATCTGATCGATTTATTATGATAGCTAAACGGATCTGGATCGAATTTGAATAATCAGATTTACACATTAATCCAAACCCAAATAAACGAATCCGAAATGGATCTATTCCCGATCTATTTACAAGTTTACCTCCAATTGCTCACAAATTTTAAGCTATACTTTGTAGACTTAAGTTTGATTTAGGAATACTTTAAAATGGGTTTTTTTTTTTTTTTTTTTGAGAATAACACTCTACTCTCAAGCAAGGTCCGGTGTTAAAACACTAAACAAAATGCAAAGGTAAGTGGTAGTGTTTGGTAATCACGATTCAGTAAACTTAGTCATCGTAAAAGGAAACCATTAAAGGAATTAATCAAAAACCCATCCATAGTTTTTTTTTTTTTTTAATTAGTTGTGCAATTATTCTTTATTTTAAATGTGTCCACCAATTGATAAGTATTCATTATTTCTAATCTAAATGGGTACTCTATGTATATTTCAAAATATTTTGTCGTGTTCAAACAATTATTCTATTATTTCAAAAATCAATATTATTTTAAAAAATTATTAAAATCAAAAAATAAATATTATTCGCTAAACAACATCTCATTATTTGCGGTCCGAGCGGATCATTCGTAATAATTGCAAGTTCTTCCTAAGGTTCTAAGTCAAGAGTGGGGAGTGATTTGAGTTTTTATTTTTTAGAAAGAGAGCTAAATAGAAAGGAAGTTGACTTTTTTAAAAAGAAAAAAAAAAGGTTGACACATATTTGGGCAGTTCTTGGGACATTTTGGAAAAACTATTTCCATTGTGGGACATAAATTGTGATGATTTTATTGTGCAAAATGATTATAACTTCCAGCTGTCAAATTTTCTTCTTTTATAGAAAAATGATGGTTGAAAACGTAGGACATGCTAAGGGTGTGGGAGTTCATGAAAAAATGCACTCATACTTATAGATGCATCCATGTAGTGATTTTAAACGATCAGAAAACTAGTGTTGTACTAGTATTACTAAAATTTATTGACTTACATATTACCACCATTTGGAACTTTAAAATAAAATTTAAAAAAAATAGTCAATATTTAGTTTTCTAACCCTCGTTTGAATTCTTTCTTACTAAATACATAAACTAATATAATAATTTATTTTCCTTTGTTGTGTATATGAGGATAACTAAACATTTCAAATTATAGAATTGGGTTTCTAAAAACTCGTGGCCCAATAATACAATTGAGATGGATGGAGTACATTTTTGGAGTTAAGATATGACATTTTATAAAATTTTCGGAACGTTTGGACAGGTAAATATAATTTTTTATGATAATTTAAATGAAAATTTTCATTTTCAAGGAATAAATTCATCCTTCTAAAAATGTTTAGGGGCTGCCGCCGCCAACTCAATAATTCATCAACTTAATTGTAGGAACTAGTCAAGGCAGAATACTTGACTTGAATCTCTCAAACATTAATTTTGGTTAGATTGTAATCGGACCGATGCCTATCTTTGTACCAAGAGACGATGCAATCAATGCATTGGTTCTGTTCTTCTTCAGTCCAGTTGCCTACTTAATTTGCATAGCAAATCGGCAAGTGCATTGCAAATGTGATATACACCTATATATTCAATCTTGTGGACACTTTTTTGAAATATGTGTCAAAAAGAAATTAATTATGAAGAGAACTTACAACTTCCTTCTCCTTGTGGCCTTTGTGTTGCACTTTCTCACAACTAGCTCATTAACTATTTCAAATAACAACACTCGTGATTTGAATGCTCTTCTTGCCTTCAAGGCATCAATAGTATTCGCCCCTCAAAACACCCTCTCAAGGAATTGGTCTACATCCATCTCAGTTTGTAATTGGATTGGAATCACTTGTAACGCTCGTCATGGAAGAGTAGCGACCATACACCTTCCTGACATGGGCCTAATCGGGACAATACCTCCCCACTTGGGAAATCTCTCCTTCCTAGTCAAGTTCAATATAACCAATAACGCTTTCCACGGGGTCCAGCTTCCAAAGGAGCTGGCTAATTTGCGGAGATTGAAGTACTTAGTCCTTGCAGCGAACAACTTCGTGGGAAGCTTTCCGTTATGGTTAGGAGGTTTAATTGAACTCCGGTTTTTATCTCTCCGTGATAATAAATTTTCGGGTTCTTTGTCAAGAGAGCTCTCGAATGCCACGAAGTTAGAGACAATAGCGTTGGCGAATAATGCCCTCACTGGAAATCTTCCTGAAGAGTTTAGTTATCTGAAGAATTTGAAGTATCTTCACATTTCGGATAACAAACTAAGTGGCTCTTTTCAACAGGCTTTGTTTAACCTCTCTTCTTTACAAGTAATGGCTTTTGCAAATAATAGCTTATCCGGATACCTTCCAGCGCGTATTTGCGATCAATTGCCGCAGCTGAAGGCGCTCGATTTGTCGTGGAATGAAATTCAGGGCGAAATCCCATCGGGTATCGGCGAGTGTTCAAATCTTGAATTTTTAGGCATGTCGTACAACAATATTGTTGGAAAAATACCAAGAGGAATTTGGAATTTAACCACGCTTACGACGTTATATCTTGGTCGACTCGGTATCGAAGGTATGTACGTACGTAGGTCACTTCCTTGCTTTTGAATTCCGTGTCAACATAAACAACTTATTGACCAATTTCACTTGCATCAACTCCTAATATTTGCATCCCTTTCTACTTTACATCCATGTTTTACTCGATTCAATCTTTAAATCAGAAATCTTTCCTTTGAAATCTTTCTACTCTGAAATTATTAAAAAGTCTCAAACAATTGTAGAATAGCCATTGTGAAGTTCAGCTGCATAATTAGGTAGCCATTGTGAAGTTCAGTTGCATAATTAGGTTGTGTTATTTATTCTGCGCAATTGATAATAGATTTTGCAAAATATCTAACAAAGCTACAAAATCACTAATATGTCACTAGATTAAATTAATGAATTAAATTCGATCAAATATTTAAAATTAAGCATTAATGATTTTCTAAGTTTTTACAAAACGTGGATTGGTCTTCACATATTATTTTTATACCAAGAGTATTCATTAAAGTAGTAGTAAGTAGTTTACCTATCTCACTGAAAATGTGAGCTAGTCTAACTTAACTTTGGGGTAATATTTCATCTGATCACTAATGTGTATTTGTAATATTGTAAAAAAAAAAAATAATAATTTTATCATGTGTATATAGATGGGCGACAAAATATCAATTTTTTTAACATAAATACAAAAGCTCGGAAATTTTCATTTTCGTAGGAAACAACTACTGAATATGTTCAGTAGTTGTTTCTTAACCAATGTGAGCTTTCTATTTGGGATAAAAGATCTATTTTTCTGAATAGGATGCTCATCTTATTTTTCAAAAATACGAACCTCACTCCAAATGAGGGGCTCCCATTGATTGATCAGGAGCAACTATTTGACATGTTCAATAGTTACTCTTGACCGAGATAAAATTTCTCTATTATTTGTATTTCTTTTGGTAATTTTTTCTTGATACAAAAGACAGAAGAAATAGAACGAACTGTTTGGGAATCCAATCATAATGCCCCATAACTTCCATTCTCTAGTTGATTTTCTCTCTCTTTAATTACATAATATGCAGTTGAATGTCAATTTTATCCTCTTACACTTGCATATTAAATTTTCCAGGTATACTACCCCAGGAGATTTCTAACCTTCACAAGTTGGAAATATTATTTTTGAGCGAAAATAGGTTTAAAGGTTCAATACCACTACAATTATTCAACATCTCAACACTAGATGTAATATCCCTCGGAGCTAATGAGCTTTCTGGCAATCTTCCATCAACTTTAGGCCTCATGGTAACTAATCTTGGGGGGCTTTACCTTGGTAATAACAATCTTAGTGGAAAAATATTGACACATATTTCAAACGCTTCAAGACTCTATGATTTAGAGCTTGGAAATAACAATTTTTCTGGTGCAATTCCTGATGCTCTTGGTAATTTAAGATTCCTGGAAACTTTATCTTTGGGAGGAAACCATTTCACGTACGTTCTTATGAATCTCAATCTGGAGAATTGAGCCTGTTTGGTTCCCTTGCTAATTGCAAAAATCTAAAATTCTTGCGGATTCGTGAAACTCTTTTCAATGGGTATTTACCATTTTCAATTGGGAATCTTTCTACATCTCTTGAATCAATTGATCTAATTAGTTGTGGAATTAAAGGTGAAATTCCAAGTTCAATAGGCAACCTAAGCAATTTGGTAGACCTTTATTTATTTAACAATAGTTTCGAGGGAATGATTCCAGCAACCATTATACAGCTTCAAAAGCTTCAGAGAATCTATTTCGGAGCTAACAAATTACAAGGACCTATTCCAAGTGAATTTTGCCATTTATCAAACTTAGGTACCTTAAGTTTGGATGTAAATGAACTTTTTGGTACGGTTCCTAGTTGTTTAGAAAATATTAGTACTTCACTTAGATATCTTTATCTAGGTACAAACCGTTTAAATTCTAGCTTACCTTCAAACTTGTGGAACCTTAGCAATATCTTGGATCTTCGACTTGTCAATAAATTCTTTCACTGGTCCTTTGCCATTTCAGCTGGGAAAATTAAGGGCGCTTGTTTCGCTAAACTTGTCGATGAATCAATTTTATGGTGAAATCCCTAGCACCATCGGAGGGCTAGAGAAATTACAGGCTTTGTCTTTGGCACATAACAACTTAACAGGGTCAATTCCAGAATCCATGAAGGGCATGTTAGATTTACAAAATTTGGATCTATCATTTAATAGTTTGGATGGTATAATTCCCATTTCATTGGAGGTATTGCGTCTTCGCCATTTTAATGTGTCCTACAATAAACTAAGAGGACCAATTCCTCATGGAGGACCATTTAGAAATTTCACGAATCTATCATTTCTCTCAAATGAAGCATTGTGTGGTGCACCTTGGTTCCAGCCTTGCCAAACTTTTGAACATTGGTCAAAGAAGAAGAAGAAGATGGTGTTGTTTGTGTTGTTGGCAATAGGACTTGTTGTGCTAGCCTTGACCAATTTACATTATGTTGATAAGAAAGTTGAGAAGAAAGACAACAACTCAGATTCAGAACTCATTTCTTGGAACATCTTTTCAAAGAGTATCCTTCCATGAACTTCGACAAATGACTAATGGATTCAGTGATAGTAACTTACTTGGCTCCGGGACATTTGGTTCAGTATACAAAGGAATACAAGCAAATGGTGTGATTTGGGCTATCAAGGTTTTTGATCTGAAGCTTGAAAGAGCATTTAGAAGCTTTGATAAAGAATGTGAAGTTTTAAGGAAACTTCGTCATCGAAATTTGGCAAAAGTGATAAGTACTTGTTCTAACCCTGACTTTAAAGCTTTGATACTCGAATACATGCCTAATGGAAGTCTTGAAAGGTGGCTTTATTCGAATGACCACTTCTTGGACTTTAAGCAAAGACTGGACATTATGATCGATGTGGCTTGTGGATTGGATTATCTCCATCATGGTTATTCAGTTCCTGTGGTTCATTGTGATTTGAAGCCTAGTAAAAAAAAATATTTTGATAGATCAGGATATGGTAGGCCATGTTAGTGATTTTGGAATTGCAAAATTGTTGGGAGATGGAGAAAATGTGGTGCAGACAGAGACCTTGGCGACATTTGGATATATTGCCCCAGGTGATTCTTCTTGTCCTCTCCAATTTCTAATTTTTACTAGTCGGTAAATAAAATTTAAATTTTAAATGGATTAGTTCCATATTTTGCCCTTAAACTATGCGGGTTATGAAATTATTTGCCTTAAATTTTTGTTTGTGAAAAATGCGTAGCTAAACCTCAAGTTTTTGTTTTCACGAGGTCAATTAGATAAGTGAATTTGAATCCTAGATGTCAATTGTACTTGAACTAAATAACAACTACTGGTTTTCCAATCTACAATGGTGATGTTCAATTAGTAATATTTAAGTCATTAACTAGTTTCCTTTTAGGAATCTATGATCAATTATCAAATAGTTTGAGTTGGGAAAAAAAAAAACAATTTAGATATCGAAAAATCAAAACTCTAAAGTGTCAGTAGCAAAAGTGTCCGAGACCGATATCTTTGGAGTTCGAAGTGGCATTATTCATTTTCATCTATCCAACATTTATTTTTCTTCAATAACTTTTTTTCCAATGAATTTTGATTTTGATTGTAGAGTATGGACAACAAGGGATGGTTTCAATAAAGTGTGATGTCTATGGTTTTGGCATTACTTTGATGGAAACATTTACCAGAAGAAAGCCTAATGATGAGATGTTCAGTGGAGAATTGAGCATTAGGCAATGGATCCAAGAATCGCTACCAAATTCTATAAGTCAAATTATAGATGTGAATTTACTTCAGCCTGAAGATGAACTAACTCCAAAAAATATAGCTTGTGTATCATCAGTTCTTCAACTTGCTTTAAGTTGCACAATAGATGCCCCTACAGAAAGGAGCAACATGAATGATACCCGCATAGCACTAGAGAAGATCAAATTTCAGTTGAGCTCGAGTGCTTAAAAAGGTGCATATGCTTAGTTCAGAGGTATGATAGACCACGAAGTGCATGTAAGATGCTTTTTCTCAAATCTATTATTTATGGTTCGAGTCATTAGAGAATAGAGGGAGATCTTTTTTTTAAAAGGTTCAGATACGATACTGAAATCCGTAAGATGTAAAGAAACACTGGCTGCAAAATGTTCTATGAGATATATTTAATATTAAAGTTTAAGGCTGGTGTTCATATTTATATCTTTTCTAGTAAATGATTTTATTTTGACCTAAGTCCGAAGTATTACACATTTATATCTTTTCTAGTAAATGATTTTATTTTGATCTAAGCCCGAAGTATTACACTTAATATCAGAACGAATTTCATGTGATTTCTGCACGAAATGAGACTGAACTAGTAGTATTGGGTCACACTTTGCAGTATATGTGACATGTTATTGGATCCCAATTTAGACTTTGTGAGGACGCAAAGATTAAAAGAGGGGTAAATATAATGTGTCGTCCTATATTGAAAGTGGAAGAAGATATTTTATTATTTAATCCACAATAACCATAGATTTTGGGTTACTATAGCTTGCTTTAGACATTTTGAGTTTGTTTTGCCCGCTCAAAAGTTGTTGGGCCAGCCTAAGACTAATTGTGTTACAATTGGTGTCAGAACAAATCTTGTGTAGCCTCTGTACAAGGTGAGACTAGACTAGTGGTATTGGGCCATGTGACTAGACTAGTGGTATTGGGCCATGCTATACAGTGAGATTAGACAAGTGGTATGAGACTAGACAAGTGATATTGGACCATGTTATACAGTGTATGTGACACGTTATTGGTGTTATTAGAATGTGACTTATGCTTTGCAAGGACACAAAACCTGAAGGATGAGTGGATATAATGCCATGTCCCACATCGAAAGTGAAAAAAAAAATTGTATTATTCATAACATTCATGAATTACTAACTGATTTAAATATTTTAAATTTATTATTTTTGTTTAAAAGTAGTTGGTCACTGCAGGCCTAAGTTTTACAATATAGAACATTTATGGGAAATCATTATGTAACCTGTGCAATGGTGGAAGAAAACTCAAAAACCCCATTCCCAAAACCTCATAGATTAGACCAGCTAACCCCATCAAGTCGATCGAGGTCTCCCTTTGATCCCCATTGTCACCTCGAGTCTCTAAAGCCACAGATTAAGTAATTTTTGAATCTCTTGAGTATCTCCGAGAAAAAAAAAAAAAAAAAATCAACGAATGGGCAGACACCGCATAGGGGAGAGAAGATGAGATAGAATTTTAGGGAAAAAGAAAGGATGTTTGTTGGATTTGTGTCGGGTTGAAGAATTTTGTATGGCGTTATATTTTGTCTTTGAAAGACGAAGTTGTATTGTAGTAGAAAACAACTTCAATAAGCAGATTGTGTAAGTAGTTTCACACCCAATTGGGTAAAACATTTTCATTATGAAAAAGTTATCCTAAATTTTAATAAAACCAAACACAAGAAATTTAAAATATATATATATTTTTTAAAAATATTTTCAGTTCAAACAAACAGACTCATACGTTGTGCTTGGATAAAATAGATGGACTTGAATTGAAAAAAGTATTTGAGATGAATAGATTTGAATTGGGTGGATTTGAAATGATATAAAATTTGGATAAATTTCAAATTCACTCATTTAATCATTAAAATAACACCCCACTTGTTGGTGGATTTCATATCCACAATTAAATCAATTAATTTATTTGAATAATTTATTATAAATTAAAATTTCAAATCAAATCCACTAAATCCCTCCGTCCAAATACAATAATAAACTTCATGTACAAGAGGAAATCGTACTAATAGTATCTTGGATATTCAAAAAATATTTTTTAGCTTCTCATATTAATATAATGAGTTTTAGTCTTTAATTATTTAAAAACGTACTATAATATTTCTATAGCAGACCACACTTCTAAGTTCGAACTGTGTTTTAGCCACAAAAAAAAAAAAAAAAAAAAAACACGTGTTTTAAGGGTGAAACAAGAAATAAATTCACATAATTCCCACCTCTTCTATTCCCCCTCCCAACCACCAGCCTCGGCTCTGGAAGACCAAATCACCTCCCTCATTATTGTCAACTTTCCATTCTTAGCTCTCAAAACATTTCTTAATTTTCAGTCGCATTTAACATTCAATTCCCACCTTTCCCCACCTTTCACACACAAACATTGACTAACTCATAGATTTTTGGAGAAATAAGTCTTGAAAATATCTCCCAAAAAAAAAAATCAAAAGAAAAAGAAACTCATCTTTGCTCCTGATATCTTTTGCTAAATGTGGTGGCACCAACACCTTGATCAAATTTCAACTTAATGATGCAAAATCCATTATCAACATGAACTCTTAACCATCATCAATCAAAACCCCACAGTCAAAGACTATTTTTAACTAGCGATGACAAAACTCCAATTTCTTAGCAATGACAAAATTTTGCACTTCTCCAGTAATAATTCCTTCATAAATTCACAAAAATCCAGCCACATTTTATTATGTGTCGATAAATTTCAAAAATTAAATAGTGATTTTGGATGAATTTCAAGATTTTTCGCCCTATACACTAGGAGAATCTTAGTTGTTGTTTTGGAGAAATAATGGGAGGTAAAGATAAAAATATGTAGGATATTGGATGGGGGTGTAGGAGGGTTTTGTAGAGAAGAAGATAGGTGATAGGTGCTGTATGCGGCAGATTTTAAAGCTGCATGTAGAAAGAAAAATAATCATAAATATAATTAAATTATTAGACAAGAATGAATTACAATTTCTAAGACAGATCTAGTCATTCTTCTCTTTGAATGTTGACTTGAAGAGTTCACAACTTGAGCTCGTATTTTGATTTGAGCCCTTGGCAACTTAATCTCAAATACTGATCGAGGCCAAAGTTCAATGGATTGATCTCAAATTTTTGACTACAGGGCTAGCTTGACAAATTTATCTCAAATTTTAACTTAAGGGTTTGGTAGTTTCATTTTAAACTTTGACTTGAGGATTTGGTAGTTTGGTCTCAAAACATCTTGATCAGTACTTTAATTCGGTAGCTGTGAACTCTGACTTTTGGGCCAGGCCTCACTAATAGTATTTAAATCCAAATATTTGTATAAGCCGATCCTTTGTTTGAGGTTAATTTGTTATTTGGCAAGGAAGGAAGGGTGAAGTTGTAATTATCAAGAAATAACTATTATTAATAAATGGGATTTAGAGTTACACTTAAACTGACGGCTATAACTCAAAAAAAAAAAAAACTAGGGTTTGAGGTAGAGGTGGCGGTGGGCTGGGCCATGCCCGTGATTACTTGTCACGGGCTGGTCTGCGGCAGGCCTGGTGTACAAGGAAGGGATGGCTTATAACCGGCCCCACAGCTAGATGTGTATAAGAGACAGGTTAATAATTTATAATTTATAATGTGTTTCCCGTTAACAATTTAAAAATATTTTTTCGAGAAATTTACATTTTTACTTATTAATTATTATTTTAAAGTTAATAACTTATTAATTTAAAATCATTTACTTACTATTCATTAGTAATTTATTAAATTATAACTTATTAATTGTTCGAATTACTACTTACTAGTTAATAGTAGCAATTTATTAATCAAAATTGGTACTTATATATTAGACCAAGTTATTAGTAATTAAAGTTCAAAATCCAAACTAATACTTATTATTCGAAACTAATACATTTCGAGAAATTTAAATTTTTACTTATTAATTATTATTTTAAAATTAATAACTTATTAATTTAAAATTATTTACTTACTATTCATTAGTAATTTATTAAATTATAACTTATTAACTGTTCGAATAACTACTTACTAGGTAATAGTAGTACTTTATTAATCAAAATTGATACTTATATATTAGACCAAGTTATTAATAATTAAAGTTCAAAGTCCAAACTAAAACTTATTATTCAAAACTAAAGTTCTTAGTTAATATTCAAAAACCAAAGTTCGAAATTAGTTATTAGTATTTTATTATTCCAAATTAGTACTTATTCGACCAAGTTATTTCTTGGTTGTATAAGTCAATACTTATTTAACTTATTATTTGTTAATCATAGAGTAAAAATATTTAATTAGGAAAAACTTATAACCACCATGAGATAGATGGGGGGTTTGGCATAGACCCTTACCATGTAATATTAATATTATAAAAAAGGTATAAGGAGGGGGAAATTGAACAAGTTATAAAACTAATATAAGAATGTAAATAAATTTAATAAGTTATTTACTACATACATAAGGAAGGGCCATAGAACCTTATCTCCAAACAAAAAATTATTAAACATTAAAATCTTTTGTATACTATATATCAATTTTGTGAACTACTACTATCTTCATCTTCGTCGATTTCTTGCATCATTAATCATTGTTTTCTTTGTTCAACGTCTAACCAATCCTTTAAGCACACCAACATTTTCAAAGTTGCAGGTGTCGAGCCCTTCTATCATCTAAAACTCTTCCACCTTCACTAAAAGCACTTTCCGATGCAACCGTAGAAACTGAAATTGTTAACAAATTCCTAACAATTTGAGATACAATAGGATATTAACAATTATGCTTTTGCCACCAAGAAAGAAAATCAAAATTGGGATTGAGGATAACTCGTCGTCTCCTGTATGTAGTGGATCACTTAAATATTGAGTTATTTCATTAGTATTTTCAATTCTCGATCTTTTCGAAGTAAAGAGTAGTTGGTAAGGATCAAAATGTGTTCTAACATTTATACGAGGCATAGCATATTGTAAATCGAATGTTGATGAACTAGAAGATGCAACTTGTTGCATGGGGGAGTTTTGTTTGTAAATTGCATATAATTCATCAAAAGTTGTTTTAGTAGTTTTTATGAGTAATTATTTGTTTATGGTATTTGTGGTACTATAATTATTAAAATATTCAATGAAAGCATTTAACCTATACAATTTATTATGCGGATCAATAACACTTGCCAAATAGTATAACAATGGAATATTTTCATAGTACTCGTCAAAATTTTATTCCATTGCGCTAATCATATCATCAAAAAACTCATTCGTTTTATAATTAAAAAAAAAATAACTTTAATAACACTTAGTTCTGGTAAAACAACATGAGAAGAAGGTCTTTAAGTCAAGCGAAGAACAAGTTTGCAACATACTCAAATTGCTTTAAAATTTCTACCATTGTTTCAACTCATTTAAAATCCTCCTCGCCCAAATAAGTTGCATTAATTGAACTAATGTACTCGTTGCAAAATGCGAAAAGTAATTTTTCATAACCAAAAGTACTTGATAACATATGACAAGTAGAATTCCGTCTAGTGGGTACATCTATTAGAAAATATTTAGGTTTCATGCCATTTTCTAAACAAAGTCGTTTAAAATCTTGCTGATGAATAGTAGATGAACGGATAAAACAAATAGCACTTCTAATTGGACCATAATATCTTCAACCATTTTTAAACCATTTTGAACACAAATATTAAGTACATGACATGCACATCAATTATGAAATAATTCACCACCTAAAATAGGTTTGAAAACATCTTTTAATATAGGCACGCTTGCAGTATTATTTGAGACATTATCAAAAGAAATGGATATAACTTTTTCAAGCAAACCATATTCACGGGCAACACAATTAGTAATCAACCTTATAATTTGGGGGGCATTGTGAGGGTGTTAAAAAATTTGAAAACTAATAATTCGCTTTTGTAAATGCCAATCTACATCTATCCAATGTGCAATGATACAAAAATAATTTTTATTTGTGATTGCTTTTCGAGAATTGACAGTAAAGGCAACTTTACAATTAGTCGATGCAATAGTAGCTATCAATTCATTTTTCTTTTCCTTATGCATTTTTTTAATATCACTTCTCAAAGTACTTCTAAGAACCTTTTTAAATTGTGGGTTCACGGCTTCGTGCATTTATTGTTCTAAATTGGAACTTTGACTCAAAATAAAAGGCAATTCATCTCTAACCATCCATTTAGCTATTTCCTCTCTATTTTTTTTTTCATGTGAATATTTAAAATTCCCCATTACAATACCTTGTGTGGTGTGAATTTGTGTTTGAACCATTTTTTATTTTTCTTAAGTTTCACTATATTTTTTACTAATGTGCCTATTAAGTGTTCCGGTTTACCCTTTTTGTGCTTAAATGGTATAGGTGGAACACATAATTTACAAGTAGCAGTCTCATTTTCTTCATCTCTTTCAAAAAATTCCCAAACGAGACTTTTTATTTTAGTAGTAGTGGGTTGTTTACTAGGTGCTTGTTCATTTTGGTTATCTACATCATCTAAATCAACAAATATTGTAGGAGCATCTAGTAGGGTATGGGATGCTTGATCCTTATTCCATTTTCTTGTAATAGAAAAAAATTTTAAACAAAGAAACAAATAAAGTGGTAATATGAAAACTAAAGATGCAAGCTACTAAATTTTCAAATAAAAGAATATAACAAAACAATAATAAAGAAAAAAATAAGAGAGTTGATAAAGACAACTAATAAAGTAAAAAGTATGAAAAAGCTAACATGGAAATTGAAATGTTGAATTGCAATTTATACATTTGAGTACTTGAACTCCACTTGAGCACTTCATTACTTGAATTTTGGATAAACATCCAAATCTTCAATTGAGCTCATTCGACTTAAGGTAATTTTAAAATTCTAAAATACTATATATTATAATTTAAGTCGTATGAAAGAAATTATAATAGCACGTAGAGTAGAATTAGAGATTAGAAAGACGAAATAAGAGAAAGTAGAGAGAAATTGTTGTGTAATTAGTTGGAAAACTTGTGTGGTATTTATAGAAAAAAATTTCCAACATTACCCCCAAAAACTAGCCGTTTTATAGTTGTTGGGGGGGGTAAAAATGTCATTAATAGCATTTTTAAAAAAAAAAATCAACTGTTGGTCCGTTGACTGGCCAAACTGTCAACCACGGGCTGGTCACGGGTCAATGGTCGGGTTGACATTACAGTTTGTTGGTACTCTGTGGCCCAGGCCCGACCCAGCTCCCGGTCCCGGGCCTAGCCCTTATTGCTACAGTAACTCCCGAGTCAGTTAAAAAGTGGGTCGGGCCGGTAGGTTGGGCCGGTCCATTGCCACCTCTAGTTTGAGGAGAAACTAAAAAGAGAGGCAAGCTAATAATATATTAAAATAGAGTAGCACCAGATCATTGGATTGAGGAAATATTATTTTGCACTTTGAGATTTTTATTAGATTCTGATTTTGGACAAAGAATAAAAAAAATAAAAATGTAAGGGTCGAATTGGTTCGAGCTTGTTTGTTGTATGCAATTTAGGCATGAATTTAGTGTGGGTGAGTGTTCGTGTTCTTGTGCCTGGGCAACAATTGTTGTTAAGAAAGAAAGAAGGAATAAATAAATAGATAACATGCATGAATTGTGATTATTGGATCTCGGCTCCCAAATGCTTGGTGATTGAATTTGATGATATGATAATGTAGGCATATGCTGAATAGGCACTAGGTGAAAGCTAAATTGGGATTATGATATTTAGTATTAGACTGAGAGAATAAAATAATGTTTGGTTCAAACCTCTCATTGGTTCATTGGGTTTAATTTGATTTAGTTTTGAGATTATTTTAATTATGTTTTAGGTATGGATATAATTAATAAAATCGGGATGACTTTCAGATAAGCGAAATGTTTGGATTGATTGTTAAGTGATGTAATTCCTTTCCATGTTTTTTTTTTTTAAAAAAAAAAAAAAAATACTTTTTGCACTATTAAATGATACTTGAAAATTATATGTTTACATATAAATTCAGATTGTATATGATATATTTGAATTCTTTGTTTTTGTATAAAATATACGTAAGTGGCACTTCAAATTATTTATATGTGTTATTACTTGATGTACGTGTTTGATGAATGCTCCGTTTGAATATATTTGTCGTATATTATATTTGTTTGGGCTCTTGATAAATTTGATTGAGTTGGCGGGAACGAGTTCTACATTAGTTTTGATTCAAAGTGGTACGGAAATAGGTATTTTTGGCGTTGGAGATGAAGGGGGCATATAGTCCTATCCCTAATGGATATAAAGTTACGACGGGATATCCTGTATTGCCAGCAAATAGTGACCCTTGAACTATTTGTATTGTTTTGTCTTAGATTGCTTTGGTTCGATTGATTGACATTCGTTTACTAATTATTTGATGAACATGTAAACTTTAATGATTTTGCCACTTACTTAAGTATTGGTTATATACAGTATGCCTTTTATTTATTATTGCATGTGCTATATGAGTGTTTGTATATAAAGTAAGCTTGCACACGTGTCAACCGATTTTGAATTTAATTATCTATATATGTAGCATATGCAATCTGGTGGAAGGGAACAGCTATTACTTGTTGAGCTCGTGTTTTATTCACACCATTATATAACCATTTTGCTGGTGTCGTAAGGTTTTTGTATTGGAGATGTGATGGTTTTGAACCTTGTGTCTTTTGAGAAAGGTGAGGGCATGCCTATCATGGGACTCCCGGGATCGGGGCGTGACAGAATGGTATCAGAGCAATAGGTTATGATCTTTGCACGTATCCTAGACTTGGGATTTAAGATACTGGACTGTGAGGTTTGTTGTTCTTAGGTGTGAATATTTAGTTTTTGACGTTTAGGTTTTGACACATAGGTTTTGACATTTGGTTTGTGTTCTAGAAGTGATATGTTGAAGTTGATCTGTTTGACCTGAAATTTAGCACCTCATTGCTCATTGGGTGAGAATGGCCAACCTACATTTGAATCTTTAAGGTACTTTGGAATAGAGCGCGGGTCATTGGATGTTATTTTTGGGCTAATTGATCTGCTAAGTATAAATAGTGAACATTAGCAAAATAAGTTTTGATTAGAGTGCATAGGGGAAGTGTGGTACGTGAAGTTTCGAGAACGAAACTTCTTTTATGTAGGATAGAATATGAAACCTTGACTTTTGGGCCCACTAGTAGTATTTAAACCCAAATATTCGTATAAGTACATGAGCCTTTGTTTGAGGTTAATTTGTTATCTGCAAGGGAGGAAGGGTGAAGTTGTAATTATCAAGAAATAGCTATTATTAATAAATGGGATTTAGAGTTACAATTAAACTAACGGCTATTACTAAAAAATAAAAAATAAAAACTCAGATTTGACGAGAAACTAAAAAGAGAGGCAAGCCATACAAATTAAAATGAAGTATCACCAGATCATTGGATCGAAGTAATATTACTTTGCACTTTGAGATTTATATTAGATTCTGATTTGGGACAAAGAATAAAAAAAAAAATGTAAGGTTCGAATTGGTTCGGGCTTGTTTGCCGTTTGCAATTAGGCATGAATTTAGTGTGGGTGTGTGTTCGTGTTCTTGTGCCTGGGTAACAATTCTTGTTAAGAAAGAAAGAAAGAAGGAAGGAATAAATAAATAGATAGCATGCATGAAATTGTGATTAATGGATCTCAGCTCCCAAATGCTTGGCGATTGAATTTGATGATATGATGATGTAGGCATATTGTTGAATAGGTAGTAGGGTGAAAGCTGAATTGGGATTATGATATTTAGTACTAGACCGAGAGAATAAAAGTATGTTTGGTTCAAACCTTTCATTGATTCATTGGGTTTAATTGGATTTAGTTTTGAGACTGTCTTAATTATGTTTTAGGTATGGATATAATAAACAAAATCAGTGAGGTGACTTTGATAAACAAAAAACGTTTGGATTAAATGATAAGTGGTGTAGTTTTCTTCTATGTTTTTTTTTTAAAAAAAAAAAAACACTTTTTGCACTATTAAACGATATTTGAAAATTATATGTTTACATATATATTCGGATCGTATATGAGATATTTTAATTCCTTGTGTTTTTATAAAATATAAGTAATGACACTTTAAATTATTTATTTGTATTATTACTGGATGTATGTGTTTGATGAATGCTTTGTTTGAATATATTTGTTTTTATATGATATTTGTTTGGACTCTTGGTAACTTTGGTTGAGTTGGCGGGAACGAGTTCTAGATTAGTTTTGATCCGATGTAGTACAGAGATAGGTATTTTTTGCCCCGAAGATGAAGGGGGCATATGGCCCTATTTCTAACGGGTATAAAGTTAGGACGGGATATCCTGTATTGCTAGCAAGCTCTTAGTGACCCTCGAGCCATTTGTATTATTGATGCTCTTTGCAACACACCTTGTAATAAAATATTTATAAAACACCTAACTCCTTCTACTAACTAGGTGGCATCCCGCAAGTATACAGTTGTCAACTAGTAGTAAAAGGGAGTAGGGATTGTTCCCACTAGGATTGTTGGAAGGCAAATATCGGGATATATGAGTATTTGTATAGTTAAGCAAAAATCAATGAGTTAGAGATAAAACTAGAATAATCAAGTTCATATTTAAACTCAAGTAAATAAGGCCAAATTAAACTAATTTATCTACTGAAACAAGTACTGGAAACTATGTAATTATGAAATTAAGTGACTAGCTACTAAATTCTAACATAAGCAATTAACTAAAAGAACTTAATTCTACCCTAGATTGACCGAAATAAAGCTAAAATTAAGAGCAAGCAAATTAGCCAATTAAAAAGACTACAATTAAGAACCTTGAGGAACAAAAGAAATCATTTCTACACTAGAAATTGGAACAAGCTAAAATTGAAATCTAAATATTTTTAGATTTTTGATAATAATAAAGAAAGCCAACTAAAAATTAACTAGAAATTAATGCAAGAAATTGAGAATTCTTAATTAAAAAGCAAGAAATTGACAAGAACCCTAATTCTTCTAAGAAGTCCTAGATTGCAAGTAAAGAGATTTTCACTAAATTAAACTAGAAAGCAAGTAAAAATTATATCTACTTGAAACTAATGATAAACCCAGTGCAACTATCTAATCAAAATTTAAACTTTCTAAGAAATGAAAACTAGATCTAAAAGACAATTAAAGAGAAATTTTCATTAAAGAGGAGACTTGAGGTTCAAGCTATCCTAATCTATCCTAACAACTTTCTAATTCTAATCCTACTTGCCTACTATAATTTTTAAAAGTAGGTTAAATAGTATAACATTACACAAGGCAAATATCAAGAATTGTGTGCTGAAAGATTACAAAATTGCCCTCACAACTTATCCACGAGTGAGTCGAGATTGCGATATGGAGAATTTGGGATCACGATGTCGACTCACTAAACATTTCAGTGATTTACCCTAGTCCAGATCGCGATATGGAGAATTCTAGATTGCGGTTTGGACTCTCCTCCCAGCAATCCTTCTATTCTTTGATAATTGCAATTCGGTCCTCTGAGTTTTGTCCACCCAGCTTCCAACCTCTGATTTTTTAACCTGCACAATATTAACACAATTAAGCAATTAACTATGCTAAAATTTTAATAAAAACTTATCATATTTAATAAGAACAAAAATATAAACACATATGAAAGAAATAACTTAAACTTTCAATTAATTACCTAAAGTTCGGGATTTAAGCTATCAAAATGCCACAATTTAGAGGAAAATAACTCTAGTTTACTAGAGTTGTCAAATATTTTGTCTTAGATTGCTTTGGTTCGATTGATTGGCATTTGTATTTGTTGAGAATGTGAACTTTAATGATTTTGCCGCTTACTTATAAGTATTGATTATATAGAGTGTGCTTTTTTTTTTTATTATTACAGGTGACACATTAGCGTTTGTATATATTGAGTTAATGTATGTTTGCATGTGTTTCAATTGATTTTGAATTTAATTATCTATATATGTAGCATATGCAATCTAGTGGAATGAAGTACCACTACTTATTGAACTCGTGTTTTACTCAACACATTCTATAATTATTTTGTAGGTGTTTGTAAGGTTTTCATATTGCAGATTGATAGTTTTGAACCTTGTGTCATTTGGAAAAGGTAAGGGCATGGCGGTCACAGGAGCTCTGGGAGCAAGGCGTGACATAATAGTATCAGAGCAATAGGTTATGATCTTTGCACGTGTCCTAAATTTGGGGTTTAGGATGCTGGATTGTGGGGTTTGTTATGCTTAGGTATGAATATTTAGTTTTTGACATTTAGGCTTTGACACATAGGTTTTGACATTTGGTTTGTGTTCTAGAAGTGCTAGATTGAAGTGGATTTGTTTGACTTGAAACTTAGGACCTCATTGATCCTTGCTTGAGAATGGCCAACCTACACTTGAATCCTTGTAGTATTTGGGAATAACAGCATGGGTCATTGGATGTTATTTTTGGGCTAATTGATCGGCTTAGTATAATTAGTGAACATTAACAAAATAAGTTTTGATTAGAGTGCACAGTAAAAGTGTGGCACGTGAAGTTTCGAGGAGAAACTTCTTTTAAGAAGGATAGAATGTTAAACCCTGATTTGTTGGCCCACTAGTAGTATTTAAACGCAAATATTTGTGTAAGTCCATAAGCCACCGTTTGTGGTTAATTTGTGATCTGGAAAGGAAGGAAGGGTGAAGTTGTAATTATAAAGAAATAGCTATTATTAATAAATGGGATTTAGAGTTATACTTAAACTAACAGCTATTACTCAAAACATAAAAGAACTAGGGTTTGAGAAGAAACTAAAAAGAGAGGCAAGCCAATAAATTAAAATGGAGTAGCACCGGATCATTGGATCGAGCAAATATTATTTTGCACTTTGAGATTTATTTTAGATTGCTATTTGGGACAAAGAATTAAAAAAAAATGTAAGGGTCAAATGGGAACACTGGTTCGGGCTTGTTTGTTGTATGCAATTAGGCATGAATTTAGTGTGGGCGTGTGTTCGTGTTCTTGTGCCTGGGCAACAATTCTTGTTAAGAAAGAAAGAAAGAAGGAATAAATAAATAAATAGATAACATGCATGAATTGTGATTATTGGATCTCGGCTTCCAAATGCTTGGTGATTAAATTAGATGATATGATGATGTAGGCATATTGCTGAATAAGCAGTAGGGCAAAAGATAAATTGGGATTATGATATTTAGTATTAGACCGAGAGAATAAAATTATGTTTGGTTCAAACCTTTCATTGATTCATTGGGTTTAATTTGATTTAGTTTTGAGACTATCTTAATTATGTTTTAGGTATGGATATAATCAATAAAATCGGAGTGACTTTGATAAGCAAAAATGTTTGGATTGATTGGTAAGTGGTGTAGTATCCTTCTATATATTTTTTAAAAAATACTTTTTGCACTATTAAAAGATACTTGAAAATTATATGTTTACATCTTATCTCAACATAAATTTGAATCGTTTATAAGATATTTGAATTCTTTGTTTTTGTATAAAATAGACGAAAGTGGCACTTTAGATTATTTATATCTATAATTACTTGATGTATGCGTTTGATGAATTCTCCATTTGAATATATTTGTTCGTATATGATATTTGTTTGGACTTTTGGTGACTTTGGTTGAGTTGGTGGGAGCGAGTTACCAATTAGTTTTGATCCGATGTCATACAGAGATGGATATTTTGGCCCTAGAGATGAAGGGGACATATAGCCCTATTCCTAACGTGTATAAAGTTTGGACGGGATATCATGTATTGATAACAAGCCCTTAGTGACCCTTGAATCATTTGTATTGTTTTATCTTAGATTACTTTGGTTTGATTGATTGACATTTGTATTTGTTGAGTATGTAATCTTCAATATTTTTGCCACTTGCTTATAAGTATTAATTATATAGAGTGTGCCTTTTATTTATTATTGCATGTGATATATGAGCTTTGTATACAGAGAAGTATGCTTGCACGCGTGTCAACCGATTTTGAATTTAATTATCTATATATGTAGCATATGAGATCCGGTGGAAGGGAACTACCACTACTTATTGAGTTTGTGTTTTGCTCACCCCATTATTTAACCATTTTGCAAGTGTTCGCACGGTTTTCGTATTGGAGATTTGATGGTTTTGATCCTTGTGTTCTCTAGAAAATGTGAAAATACGGCAATCATGGGATTCCCGGGAGCGAGGCATGACAATAGCTGCATAAGATGATCTTGAATTTTGGCTTGAAGATTTAATAACTTGATCTTGAACTTTGACTGAAGAGTTTGGTAAGTTGATCACAATCGCATGCATATGCAAAAAAGGCTTAGAGCATATTGTCATAGTTATTCAATATTAACAAGAAAGAGAAGAGAAGAATGAGAGAATGCATTTTCGAAAATGTCCCATCGTATGTATTTATTGCGTAGATAAAAGACTCAATTGAAAAGATAGAAAGGAAAGTTAACTTGAGAGAAAAGCAAAGAGGATAGTTAATTAGTAGACCTGTAAATGGGTCAGATTTAGATCGAAATTAGTTGATTTAGACCCAGATCTAATTAGTATATCCGGATTCAGGTGCAGATCCAGATATCTGTCGATTATACAAAAGAAAATATATACCTAGATCAGTCAAATCTTGTCAGATCCAAATTTGAGTTTTAAAATATTTTTTCACTTTTAAAATTTTTATATAGAAATTTTATTTTTTTGTAGTTTTAAAATTTTATTTCAAAATTTTTATTTATGGACGGGTTCTACAATGGAATATAATTTATATTAACAATTTACACAATATGTATGTATATGTACATATAGAATAACACTAATTGTACATAATTTTATTATATATTAAATATTTTAATTGGATCCGATTAGGAATCGGATCAGAAGAACAAGATCCATATCCGATCCATTTATTGTAATAGATAAATGGGTCTCGATTAGATCCAAGTAATCAAAATTTTTTATGGATCCAAACCCGATAATAATCATCGAGCTCGGGTCTTGACCCAACCTATTAATAGACCTATTGAATAGCAAGTTAATTAAGTTGGTTAGAACACTCAAGAAGCTAATTAAGTCATTCCTAAACAATTGGAAGCTTACCACATACTTACAAAATATGAAAAGAAAAAAAAATAATAGCAAACAAATAAACAAACAAACCAATCCTTATTCCATGAAATTGGATCGGCTGCATAAATCCGACTACGCCATTGCACTCTGTCATGGACCATATCCTCTTCAATTTCTAGATTGGCTATATCTTTCTTACAAGTTACCCACCAGGTCTTTTTAGGTCTTCCCCTACCCTTCTTTGAGACTATTCTCTCTGAAATTTACTTGCCAGACAGGCACTTTTATTGACCATCTTAACACATGACCTAATCACCTTAAGCATGTTTCTCTCATCTTCTCATCAATAGGTGCTATTCCAATCTTATCATGAATATGCTCATTGCGTATTTTGTCCATCTTAGTGTACCGATGGCACATCTATCTTAACATTTGCATTTTTGCTACTCTCATATTTTACTCATGTGTGTAATTCACTGCCTAACATTTCAACCCATAAAACATCGCTGGCCTAATTGCAGCTCTATAGAATTTACCCTTAAGTCGTAAAGGAATTTTAAGGTCGCATAATATTCCCGATGCCATTCTCTATTTAGTCCAACCCGCTTGTATCCGATGTATAACATCTCAATCTATAACACCATCACTTTGAAGAACTGAACCTAAGTAGTTAAAATTTTCACTTATGGGTATCTCTTAATCTCCAATGCTATCCCCTATTCTATTCCTATGTGCATTCTTGCTAAATTTAAATTCCATATATTTTATTTTTGATCTACTAAGTCTAAACCCTTTTGCGTCAAGTACTTCTCTCCAGATCTTGAGTTTAGTATTAACCTCATCTTTTGTTTCATCTACTAAAATAATATCGTGTGCAAACAACATACACCATGGTATTTCCTCCTATATGTGCCTTCTATAAATTCATCTATGACCAATGCAAATAAATAAGGATTTAGAGTTGAATCTTGGTATAAACGTATATTTATAGGAAACTCTAATGTCAACAGTCCAGATAGGTAGGCATATATAAAACAAGAAGAAAAAATCTAGTGGTCACACGCACCACATAGTTCTTGGTAGGTGGCGTATATAATACAGGGAAGTTCCCAAACCATACCACATACAAAACATTTGACCTTTATCAGTGATACCTATACTCTTAATTCTTTCTATATGTAAGTTGATAATTCTCTTGAAGTTCCAAATGTTAGACAAATGAATAACAAGTGAAAGAAAACTCAAATTTTGAAGTTTAATAATTTTTAAGCATAAAATCCTAACTCTAACAAGTTTGCAATATTTTATAGAGAACAAGGCAATTTCCTATGAGTGGGACGGAGTGATTTTATGAGCGGAAGGATTACATTTTAGGGGTTGAGATAATGACATTTATAAGTTTCGGGGGAGCTAAATTCAAACATCATTCATTTTTCTCAAATAAAATTTTTATAATAATTTAAATGAATATTTTAAATTTTGGGGAATAATTTCATCCTTTTAAAAGTGTTAGAAGCGGCCGTCCAACTCTAGGCCATTGAATTCAACAATTCATTGACTCTGGCATCCAGCCATTGAATAAATATTGTTGCATAAACATTTTTTTTTTTTTTTAAAGAAAGACTATAACATTTCAAAATCTATGAACCATGATACCTCAAAATAAATAGCGCAAATTTCACTGACACTTGTAGTATGGGCATTTTCATATTACCTTCATGTGGTTAAAAAACTTATAATTACCTTCTTATACTTTTGATTTAAGTGTCCAACTAACAGAAAAGAATAAGATGCACCAATAGTCATTAAATTATTGGATTGTAGCATACGAGATCACTAAACTATTAATTTTGTAAATTTAGTCATCGAACTACCTGAAGCGTGTGTATAGAATCACTCTAACTATTTTCATCATTAATGCAGATGCCAAGTCAAATTATTGAGCGGTAAATTTATCAAACCACATTGACTAAACATTTCTTAAAAACTTAGAGTTAAAATTAAAAAGTAAAAAGATATATCAAATTATAAGAGATGTGATATTAAAAGAGAAGAAAAAGTTTTAGTCAAAATAAAACTACTTAATTTAACAAATTTTTAACTTTAGTCTCTAACCTAACCTAGCCACTCCCTTCCTCTCCAGCTTGCCAACCTCTCCCTACAACTTGCCAACCTCTTCCACCCTTTCCCACATCTTTCCCTCAACTTTCTTCCCTCTTCCATTTCTGCCACCATCCTTTCTCTTCTCCCATCCCTTGTTTTATCTTCCCCTCTCTCTCTTTCTGACCCCATCTAAAATTTATTCTCAATGATGCTGGTGGGTGCAAAAGTTCTGTGAAGTAAGAATTTGGTCTAGTAAGGATTTTGTTTGGGTTTATGGTTCACTAGAGAAGGATTTGGTAAAGCGAATCTGAGATTTGAAGTTGGTAAGCGATAGGTGATATGGGGGATTGGAGTGGTGGAATTTGGGGTAAGGACTGGGAGGTGGCCAGGATTATAAACTCCCACTATCAATATAGATTTGTGTTATTTGTCATTATTTGCTTAGTTTAAACTAGAATGAGTTTCGTTATGTTAATAATTTAATAAAGCTTAAAGAGAAATTTAGCCCCTTATTTTTAGGGTATCGACTAATTTGGTCCCTTATCTTTTACAACAGACCAGTTTGGATTCTCATCTTTAAAAATTAACAAATCTAATATCTGTGATAGAAATTGTAGACAGATTGATGGAGCAAACCACATGATAATCACATGGGCATTAACATGTAATAGATGTATTGTTAAAGACTCCGTTAGTTTGTTCACAATTTCTATCATAAATCTTAAATTAATTAAATTTTTTAAGGATGAGGCACTAAATTGTTCTTTATGATAGATAAGAGACCAAATTGGTCGATACTCTATACATAAGGGACCAAATTGATCTTTTTCTATGAATAAATTCGTAAGAAATCCATGTTACAAGTGGGGAACGAAAGTAAATAGATTCTAACACTGTCATTCCCATAACAAAAAATTAGAATGATTCCCATAATACTTAACCAAACAAAATCTATGGGCGTCATTAACTTTGATTCCCATTCCTCTCTCTCATACCTATAAACCAAACACTTCCTTAGTATTTGTTTGGTTTGCACTTTTGGGGGGCCAAAATTTAAAAAATTCTTTTAATAAATTGAACAATTTTTTCTTTCTTTCTTTTTTTCACAAATACAATGATTTAATTAGATATTTTACAAAAATCTTTTTATAAAGTTAGCAAAAAATGCAATGCAGAAGAACCCTATTACACAACACATCATGATATTTCTATACAACTTTTGTATCTTCATTGGCCATATGATAATGTCTTGAGGACATTTTTTAAAATATTAAAATCCAGGGGTAAAAAAATGCGACTAAAGAAGTTTTCTGTGGTCTGGAGAGCATTTTTTTTCCAACATTCGTATTATGAAGCCAAAAGAGAAAGAAATGATATTTTGGTAGATAACAATTTAAAAAACAAACCGTATCACTACATATATTTGTGCAAGGCAGTACTTTTAATGAGGTTTCAATTCAGAAACTTGAAAATCAGATAACAAACATGGGTGTCTAAGGATGTTTGGATGAGGTTTATCTAAACAGTATTCTAGAATCTATTCAGGTACTATGAGTAATTTGGGCTGTAAGCTTTTAGAGTAGTCAGTATATTTTGTTTCTTAGGAAATATTATGGAAACTATTATGGGTTGTGATTTTATTGTTTTAGCAAAAAGATAGATGTCTTATTATGGATTATAAAAATCATTTTGCAATTGGTGGAAAACTAAAACTCCCAACAATCAAATTTTCGTCTTCTACAAAAGAATGGGGGATAAAATGCAGGACATGCTAACATTTCATGATCTTAAACAAATCAAAAAATAGGATAGTTATTTTGCAAGTTCCACTATAGAAGAAGGGCTTTTAGTTCACATGAAGAAGAAAAGGCGACTCTCTTCTTTTGCTAGTTCTTTGCCATCATCCTTTTCCTTCTATATCAAATTGCTTTGAGGTAGGTAATGTACTAAAGTAACTATGAAAAGGAAACATACACAGAACTACTCCACCGGGTAGTGTTTCAAGGAATTTAGCCTAAGAGAAAGATCGTACCCTCAAATGTTCAATATTTTAACCCTTTTAAAATTGTTATAGTGGAATCCACCCCCCTCACACGATGCTTTGATTCATCAAACTGAAATATTTTTTGTGGGTAATTGATCATCAACTTGTAGGAATTACTAACTGGACAGGCATTTGCAAGAATTGATCTGACCCGAATACTTAAATGACTTCAATAGAAAACTCCTCAAATTTTGGGTAGAATGGAATTTGATCAGCACCTATATATATATATATATATATATATATATACTTATATTCTCGTACAACTTTTGTTTCTTTATTCACCTTCTTATTGTAGCGAGCTAGGTAGGCCGCTATTGATGAGACGTTGCTGAAGTTAGCATATCTCAGTGAGAAGACATTCAAGGTGATGACAAGTGCAATTCAGAGTAGCATGGCTGTATTAAAGGAGGACAATGTCAAAGAGGCTGCAAGAATGGATGTTGAGTCTAAACTGGTAATGGAAAAACTTGAAGGAGGAAAACAAGTGAAAAAACACGAAAATGAGTAGTTAGGGATGAACTTTAAGCTACATGAAAATACTAGGGTTGTGTATAACCCCGGCCAAGTTGTCAATGAAAGAGGCCGAAAGTCTGATAGTCACGCCAATCATTTAAATGCTAGCATGAAATGGTTGAGTACAGCCTCAGATTCGATGGTAAATGCAATATCGACTTTGGTTTCGACCAACACTGCTAATAAAATAGAGGTTCCTAAAGTATCGATCCAAGGAGCACCGTTTGGGACCAATAAGAAGCTATCGAATTACTCCGTTAGAGGCCGATCCAATGGTGAATCAAGCGCCAAGGGATCGAACAACGTAGGCAACTGTAAGACCGTGATAGTATATCTTGACGATATTGTGATCTATAGTCACACTTTGGAGGAATGCATCCAACACTCGAGGGAGGTGTTTAGGGTACTTAAAGAGACCAACTCTTCGTAAAGAAGGAGAAATGTGCGTTCGTGCAGCAAGAGGTACCGTTCCTTGGACACATTGTGGGGAAAGCCAGATTCGGATGGATGAGTCAAAAATCTAAGCTATTGTGGAATGGGAACATCCTACCAAGGTGACAGAACTATGATTATTCTTGGGATTGACAAACTACTACCGAAAGTTCGTGCGAGGTTACTCCAACATCACCACGCTCCTCACGGAGTCGCTAAAGAAAGGGAAGGCATGGGAATGGGATAAGGAGTGCCAAGGATCTTTTGAAAAATTAAAAGAAACAATGACCCAAGAATCAGTACTTGCCTTGCCAGACTACTCAAAGGCCTTCGAGGTGGAGACAGACGCATCGGACTTTGCCATTGGCGGGGTATTGATGCAGGACAGACATCCAGTGGCCTATGAGTCTCGAGAAAGTTTAGCGAGGAGGAAAGGAGATATATGATGCACGAAAAGAGATGACGGCGGTCGTCCATTGCCTAAGAACATAGAGGAACTACTTATTGGGGTTCCATTTCATGGTGCGGACGGACAACGTCACCACAAGCTGCTTCCAATCCCAAAAGAAGCTCTCTCCCAAACAAGCAAGGTGGCAAGACTTTTTGGTTGAGTTCGACTATGTATTGAAGTACAAACCTGAAAGGGTCAACTCCGCTGCTGACACCTTGAGCCGAAAGGCGATGCTTGCTACCATTAGCCAACTTGAGAGTCCGTTGCTCGACAGGATCAAGGAGGGATTGAAGCACGATGCAGCTGCTAGGAGCCTTCTTGAATATACCTGGGAAAGGAAAACTCGAAGGTTTTGGGCCAAGGAAGAGTTGCTCTACACAAAAGAGTGATGCCTCTATGTACTGCATCGTGGGAACTTAAGGCTGGAATTAATGAAGGAGTGCCATGACTCGAAGTCGGCTGGTGATCATCCAGCGATGCACCGTACCTTGGCAATAATGTAGGAAAAATACTATTGGCCTCGGATAAGAGATGACGTGGAGATTTATGTTCGAACTTGCTTGGTGTGCAAACAAGACAAGATCGAGTAGTCTAAAACGACGATTTTACTTGAACTTACTTGAACCTTTGCCCATTCCAGAGAGACTATAGGAAAGCGTCTCAATGGACTTTATAGTTGGCCTACCAAAATCCGAGGGATGCCAAACCATCATATTGGTGGTAGACAGGTTCTCAAAGTATGGAACCTTCATAGCCACTTCTAAGGATTGTCCAGCTGAGGAAGCTGCTTGGCTATTCTTGAAGCATATTGTGAAGTATTGGGGAGTGCCACGAACAATTGTGAGCGATCAAGATCCTCGATTCACTGGGAAGTTCTGGACAGAGTTGTTTGAGTTGCTGGATTTGGAGCTCAACATGTCGACTAGTTCACATCCTCAAACCGATGGACAAACGGAGCAGGCAAATGCATTTATTGGAGCTATACTTGAGGCATTATGTGATCTCAACCCAACAAAATTGGGCAAAGTTGCTTGACGTTACCCAATTCTCATTTAACTTGCAGGTGAACGAGTCCACAAGAAAGAGTCCTTTCGAGATAGTGACGGACAACAACCACTCACTCCTAGCACTGTCATGGTGAGTCATAAAGGTGGTAGCCCTGCAGCATACGAACTTGCCAAGACATGGCAAGAGGAGGCGGATTTGGCTAGGGCATCCCTATACAAGGCTGCTAAGAAAATGAAGAAATGGGCTGATGAGAAGAGACGGTTTCTTGAGTTTGAGGAAGGCAACCTTGTACTAGTCAAGATGAACTCCATCTTAGGTATCAGAAGGAGTATAAGGGAGTACTTAGAAGGTACGAGGACTGTTCAACGTATTAAGATGAGTAGGAAAGATGGCATACAAGGTGGAACTCCCTCCGAAGTTAAAACTCTATCCGGTGTTCCATGTGAGCTTGTTGAAGCCATACCACATGCGAATAAGGGGATGAGAAGGACCCCAATCGCGGGCTGTCACAGCAAGTACCTATGGGAGCAAAGACCTCGTATGATCGTGAGGTAGATTGCATACTCAAGGTACGAGAGGTACGCAAGCAGTATTGCAACCCCAGGATCGGGTACAAAATACGATGGAAAGGTTTGCCCAAGAGCAAGGATAGTTGGGAGCCGGCCGAGGCACTTTGGCAGTTCAAGAAGTAGATTGATGTATTCAATACCGCCAAAGCCAACAAGGACGTTGCCCGAATAGGTGGGGGAGAATGACATGGTCCGCCCATTCAGACAAAGAGGTTTGACCAAAAGAAGCGCTCAGACCATTCTCCAGAAGAATATGGAACATTCTAGAGCCACTGGAATTTCCTAGGATGTCCTTAAATTTCCTAGAATATTCTAGAAGGAATATTCTTTGTATAGAATTCTCCAGAATCATAATTAATGTAGTAGGTTCTACAATTCTCTCTTGTAAGTATAAAAAGTGATCAACCCCCTCATTACAGATGTAACATGCCTCACAAGTTTGAGCAATTCAATACATAGAGTTTGCATTATCTCAATTTTCTCTCTTCTCTTATTGTGAGTGTGAAGAAAGGCTGAGTTAAGGTGAAAACCTAAGTGTTGCACGGGTTTGGAGTATAGAAAAAAGAGTGAGCCCGTGACACAAGCCTCTAACTTATCGATCATAAAAGGAAGATTTGGTTTATAAATTAGCCATGTGGAGGCTTCCATTAACTGCCAACATAGAGGCCTTCATTTTACTATATAGATATAGATATAGATATGCAATTGAATGTCAATTTTATCCTCTTACACTTGCAAATTAAAATTTTCAGGTGTACCACCCCAAGAGATTTCTAACCTTCAGAAGTTGGAAGTATTATTTTTGAGCCAAAATAGGTTTAGTGGTTCAATACCCCTACAAATATTCAACATGTCAATACTAGATGTAATATCCCTTGAGGCTAATGAGCTTTCTGGCAATCTTCCATCAACTTTAGGCCTCATGGATACCTAATCTTGGGGGACTTTACCTTGGTGAAAACTATCTTGGTGGGAAAATATTGACATATATCTCAAACGCTGCAAAGCTCTATGAATTAGAGCTTGGAAATAACCATTTTTCTAGTGCAATTCCTGATACTCTTGGTAATTTAAGATTCCTACAAATTTTATCTTTGGGAGGAAACAATTTCACATATGAATCTCAATCTGGAGAATTGAGCCTGTTTGGTTCACTTGCCAATTGCAAGTATCTCAATATCTTGCGAATACATGAAAATCTTTCTAATGGCTATTTACCAGTTTCAATTGGGAATCTTTCTAGCTCTCTTGGATCAATTGATCTAACTAGTTCTGGAATTAAAGGTGAAATTCCAAGTTCAATAGGTAATCTAAGTAACTTGATATACCTGTCTTTGTTTAACAATAGTTTTGAGGGAATCATTCCAACAACCATTATACAGCTAAAGAAGCTTCAGAGACTCTATTTTGGAGCTAATAAACTGATGGAAAAAACTTACACTACTAAAGATGGAAATACTATGAACAAAACGACAAATGCACTTACTAATTAATAATAAAAGAAAGAGAGAGTTCGTTAGTGATAAAACCCGTTTGAGGCAAGCTATGGTAGGCGCTTTCTTTAAAGTAGATTCCGCCGCTACCTTGGTGCAAATAGTAATGATGATGTCCTACTTCCAAGATACAACGAACCACACAAAGATCTTTTAATGTGCACTCAAATAGAAGATCAAATTAACTCTAAATTTCTCAATTGTTCTTGTAGGAATTTAGAATAAATATATAACACAAGTTTGGAAGAAAGAGAAGAATAAAACTTCAAGATTGGAATGTAGGAATATTGGAAAAATATATGAACACTTTAGAGTCTAGGGGTTGGATATTTATAGAGAATGAAACAATGCCAATGTACATTTTCCTAGTAGATATGTACTTTCATGAAACTCTCAATGGATGTGTTCTTCCATTCATGAATAGACATAAATATTAGAGATGTTCTTGTCTTCTCATTCATAAGTCATATGACTATTCATTAATAGTTACATCCTAATAGATGTGTCTTCTACATCAAAGAGATGTATCTAGTAATTATATATATATATATATATATATATATTTATTTATTTATTTCCACGTCAATCACTTTAAATTAAATCCAACATAAACTACAAGGACCTATTCCAACTGAGTTTTGCTACTTATCAAGCTTAGGCTACTTAAGTTTGGATTGAAATGAACTTTTTGCTATGGTTCCTAGTTGTTTAGAAAATATTAGTACTTCACTTAGATATCTTTGTCTAGGTACAAACCGTTTAAATTCCAGCTTACCATCAAGCTTGTGGAACCTTAGCAATATCTTGGAGCTCAACTTGTCAATAAATTCTTTCACTGGTCCTTTGCCATTTCAGCTGGGAAACATAAAGGCGTCCACCTTGGTAAACTTGTCCATGAATCAATTTATGGTGAAATCCCAAGCACTATCGGAGAGCTAGAGAATTACAGGTTCCTTTGTCCTTGTCACATAACAAAGTAACAGGGTCAATTCCGGAATCCATTTAGGGCATGTTAGGTTTACAAGATTTGGATCTATCATTTAATAGTTTGGATGGTGTAATTCAAAATTCATTGGAGGTACTATTGCATCTTCGCCATTTTAATGTGTCCTACAATAAACTAAGAGGACCAATTCCTCATGGAGAACCATTTAGGAATTTCACAAATCTATCCTTTCTCTCAAAGGAAGTATTGTGTGGTGCAACTTGGCTCAAGCCTTGTCAAACTTTTGAACACAGGTCGAAAAAGAAGATAGTATTGTTTGTGTTGTTGGCAATAAGACTTGTAATGCTTTCCTTCTTGATCATTTCATTCCTTTTGATAAGAAAGTTGAGAAGAAAAACAAAAACTCATATTCAGGACTCATTTCTTGGAACAACTTTTCAAAGGGTATCCTATCCTTCCACAAACTTCGACAAATGACTAATGGATTCAGTGACAGTAACTTACCAGTATAGCACTGAGCTCTGGGACATTTGGTTCAGTATACAAAGGAATACTTGCAAATGGGATGATTTGGGCCGTCAAGGTTTTTGATATGAAGCTTAAACGTGCATTTAGAAGCTTTGATAAAGAATGTGAAGTCTTGAGGAAACTTCGTCATCGAAATTTAGCAAAAGTGATAAGTACTTGTTCCAATCCCGACTTTAAAGATCTAATACTTGAATACATGCCTAATGGAAGTCTTGAAAAATGGCTTCATCCGAACGGCCATTTCTTGGACATTAAGCAAAGATTGGAGATTATGATAGATGTGGCCTGTGGGTTGAATTATCTCCATCATGGTTACTCAGTTCCAGTGGTTCATTGTGATTTGAAGCCTAGTAATATTTTGCTAAATCAGGATATGGTGGGCTATGTTAGTGATTTTGAGATTGCAAAATTGTTGGCAGACGGAGAAAATGTGGTGTAGACAGAGACCTTGGCAACATTTGGATATATTGCCCCAGGTGACTCTTCTTGTCCGTTTCCATTTTCTAATTTTTACTAGTTGATAAATAAAATTGTACTTACATTACACAATAACATCTAGTGGTCTTTCACTCTACAATGGTAATGTTCAATTAACAATATTTAAGTCATTTACCAGTTCCTTTTAGGAATCTATGATCAAATATCAAATAGCTTGAGTTAGGAAAAAAAAAAAAGCAATTTAGATGTCAAAAACCAAAACCTAAAAGTGCCCAACACTGATATCTTTGGAGTTCAAAGTGATATTATTCCTTTTCATCTATCTAGGATTTATTTTTCTTTTCTTTTTTTTAAAAAAAAGAGATTTATTTTTCTTCAATAATCTTTTTCCAATGGATTTTGAGCATAATTGTAGAGTATGGACAACAAGGAATGGTTTCAATAAAGTGTGATGTTTATAGCTTTGGCATTGCTTCGATGGAAACATATACCAGAAGATGAGATGTTTAACGAAGAATTGAGCATTCGGCAGTGAGTGCAAGAATCATTACCTAATTCAACTAATTCAAGTAATAGATGAGAGTTTACTTCAACCTGAAGATGACCTAGCTCCAAAAAAGATAGCCTGTGTATCATCAGTTCATCAACTTGCTTTAAGTGCACAATAGATGCCCGTACAGAAAGGAGCAGCATGAATATACCCGCATAGCACTTGAGAATATCAAATTTCAATTTTTACAAAGCTCAAGTGCTTAAATATATGCACTATACTAATTTTCTCTATTGTAAATTTATTGCGGTGCTCTAATTAATTAGGTCCAAATCATTTGCTTCAACAGTTTGTTTAATTTTGTGGATCTATCAAATATATTTTATTTCAATACAGGTGTTGACTCAATAGCTTTTCTTATAAACAATGTTATTTTGAGCTTTTAGAACATGGAATTATACACATACAAATAAATGTTGTCAGCCAAAATTATTATTACCACACAACAAAAATATTTTTGTGGAGGAAACCATATAAACAGACCAGTAATATAAGAGAATGGAAAAGGAAAACATATTATAGCAAAGTTTTATGCATTTTAATTGTTATAGTATTTGTTTTATTCAGTTGTTGGTTAGAAGAAATACATGCTAGATTAAATTCGAACTCATGAATCAAGGGACAAAGTTATCTAGGTTTTGTCGAAGGGAGAATTTCAGTTTTATGACCTAATGTTTGTATCATGCACAGAATTAGTTCTCATTCTTTACGAAAAGACAATTTAGTCTCTAATGTTTCATTTTTTATTTTTTATTTTTGCACCAAACTAAGCCAATTGACGGAATTTAGCTAATTTTATCCAAAAATTTCTTGTGGTAGTCAAGTTCCATTAAAGAAAAAATAAAAACAAAAATTCGGTGTGATCCTTTTTCTAAAATTTAAAAATTGAGCCCAATTTTTGGGTTGTGAACCATATAGGTTCTTCGAAGTTTCAACTAAAATACATTGAATTCTCTATGTTTAGAATATCAACCAACGTATAACAAATAACGTTTTTTCCACAATTACCAGTCGGCCCCACAAGAGCATTGACCAAAAAATTTTACAGCAAAATATTGGAGCAGCAATTTTCTTTCCTCAAAATATATATATATATATCTCAACTTTCCTTTTTTTCATCTATCTTTTCTCCTTCAATACTTGCAACTCTTAAGCCCTAGTTTGATATTAGTATAATGCAGATAACATTTCTTAAAGGTAGACAAATTTCAGATATGATATTTGAGTTATAGATGAATATATTTTGTAATAAATATGATGCAATGTTTATCTATATATTTTGCCTATATCACTTGAGAAATCCAAACAAAGAATGACTAATTACATAGGAAAAATATAATTTTGATCCCTAAAGTTTAGATCGTGATCCAATATAGTCCTTAAAGTATCAGATAAAGCGCATTTAATCCTCATAATTTCTTATTTCAGCCGATTTAGGACAAATTTAGAACTTGCAATAATTACAAACAAAAAAAGTCAAGTGCAAGGCACGTGAATATTACTTTTAATATGAGTTTTAACTTACAACATACCAACTATAGTTAGGAAAACAAACAATTTTTGTCCTCAAATTTTAGATTGTAGTTCAATCTAATCCCCAAAGTATCAAATAAAGTACATTTAATTCTCTTAATTTCTAATTCGATTGATTTAGGAGAATTTTGTAATTTTCATTAATTATATACAGAAAAAGTCACATGCAAGGTAATGACATTTTAATGTGGGATATAATTAACAACAGACTCACCATAATTAAATCTATCAGGTTTGACTATATCCCTTTCATTTTTCTTTCCTCTTGTCATAAAACTAAATCCTAAAAAGCTGCAATTGCTGATAATTTGTCAAAAATTCAGATTAAGTTCAATAAATTCAAACAAGAAATGTAGCTCATGTACATGAAATTGGAGGTATTTAGGGGTGTAACAATCAAGCGTAGAAAAGGCTAAGAAATAGAGTTAGATTTGTGTTCAATTTAATGACCACACCACTCAATTATAGGTGCAGTTTTAGAACTAAATTGACAAGATTCAAGTTGAAGAGTGCACAGAAAAACAATGGAGTAGAACGCTCTCAAGATATTAACAAGAAGGTTTCACAAGATGCTAGTGAAGCTCTTGAAGATGTTAAGAAGATCTATCCAGAACCACAATCACTACTAAGAAGAATGCTCCAAAGGGTGTTGGTGCTGTTGCTGAAAAATTCAAATAAGATCGGTAGTGCTTCTCTAAAGATTGGATAGAAACACAAAGTAAAGAAAGATGAAGTGGACCCTAAGAAGAAGGTAACCAGAAAAAGTGGACCCAACACCATAGCCAAGGGACAAGCTCATGTAGGTGAGAACAAGGTGGATAGAAAGCATCCCTAACACAGCAAACCAGAAACTTACAACTGAGTTATTACTGTTTTTCTTCTAATTGTACTTCTTCATTTCTAATTGTCTCACACTATAATCTACAACATCATTCGAATGCTAACCAATTTCTTAGAGGGGAAAACAGAATATACAACTACCATTGCCTATCCTGATACCTTACACAATTAACTACTCTAATTTATACCTTAATGTCCACTTGACAATAGTAATTAAAAATAGACAACAACCAACACAAGTTTAACATGGGGATGAGGGGCAATCAACAATAAGAAATGTCTTGCTTGTGACTTTTTTGTGCAAAATTAATGAAAATTCTAAATTTGTACTAAATTAGTATGAGGATTAAATGTGCTTCGTCCAATTTTTGGAGACTGAATTGGACCGCGACCCAAATTTTAAGGACCAAAATTGCATTTTTTTCCTAACTATGGTTGATCTGTTATTATACCCCAGATTAAAAGTAACTGTCACTTGCCTTACACGTGACTTTTTTCGTTTATAATTAATAGAAATCGTAAATTTGTTCTAAATTAGTTGAAATCATAAACTATGAGGATTAAATGTTTTTGCCTATTACTTTGGAGACCATATTGGACTACACCTCAAATATTGGAAATCAAAATTCCATTTTTTCCCTAATTGCATACGTAAAGAATAGCATTCCAAAGATACAAAATCAAAAATTTTGTTAATCCAAATATTTCATTTTAATAGTATGTTTTAATATTTCTACAGCAAAAATTTAAGTATTTTTATCAATGATATGTACACATAGGGGTGATCATTCGACCGGTGTTTGACTTTTCGACTTATTCAACTTGACTTGTTTGACTTTCGACTTGAAAATTTCAAAGTAAAAGTCAAAATCATATAAACCCAAAATCGATTAAAGTCGAGCCATTTAAATTCGACTTGTTCGACCGGTAAGTCAAACAAATCAAATGATTCGAACATTTAATTTTCTTCCATTTCATATTTTAATTCCAAAATTTAGTACATTATATCACAAATTCCATATCATTTCACAAATTTAGAATATCACATAATAAAATACAAGATAATACAAGTTCTACAAACTCAAAATTTCATAAATAATAAAAAAAATACATAATTAAATTATAAAAACATCATTCAACAAAAGCAAGATTTATGAGTGGTGTTTGCTGTCAATTCTTATATTATATTTATGCATATCATTATCAAGTTTCTTTTTCTTTTTTTTTAATGATTCCAATTTTCACATTATCATCATTATATAATGCGTGTACAAAAATATAATTCATAATATTTTATATATATGTGTGTGTATATATAAGTTTCAAATAAATTATATGTAATCTTTGTATATATATACACACGCACATACAAAAGTTACAAATTTTAAGTTATATCCTATAAGTATATAGGAATATATGACTACATAACTCTATCTATACTAATAATAAATTAGTACTGCATTTAATATACTTGTTGATAGCAAAAAATGTTATATTAATAAGTTATGTAATATAACTGTATAAGTATATAAATTAGACAACTTGTAAAACATATTTTTATTGCAATTATAAGTTATACAAATGTTAGTATATGAACATAAGAGCATGCATGTATAGATATATCATACATAGATATTCTAATAATTACTTAACTCTAGTATCTATATATATACTATAAAAGGAAATTAGTTATTCATTTAATTAGTTATTGAAACAAAAGTATTATATTAATAAATTGTACACTTATATTAATGTATAAGTACATAAATTATACACAATATCAACAATTATACAAAGAAAAAATATTTAAGTATTAAAAAAATAATATTATCAGTTATTAACATATTTAATTATTAAAAATTAAGAATATTATGGTTAAAATATTATGTACACAAATACAATAATATATTATTATACTTGTAGATCTTCATATATATATATATATATATATGTGTGTGTGTGTGTGTGTGTGTATATGTATATGTATATGTATATATATTTGTGAGTATATATTTGTTTGACTTATTTGACTGGTATTTGACTGAAAAAGTAAAACAATTTGTTTGACTGGTAAACCAGTCAATCTATAGATCGGTATTCGACCGGTAGTTTGACTTGAAAGTTGAAGTCAAAGTCGAGTCAAGAAGTCGCTTAGTTAATTTGACTTTTAATCAAAGTGTACGAGTCGAAAATCGAACAAGTCAAGTCAAAAAATTTTTTTGACTTGACTCGACTCAACAGTTCGATTTGACTGATTTTTGAATACCCCTAAATACACACATTAGCATACATCAATAACGCAGAAGAAAAATTAACGTGCGGTATTGTCATGCTAATCTAGTGATTTATTACACAAACTTTAAGTTATGGTACTCGATCACAATGTGAAACATGTTGGATGGGGGATTTGTAAAACTTTAATGATTCTTAGAATAAGTCTTGGGTACCCACTATACAATTTGGAGTGTGAATGACAGCCGTTGACATCACTGAAAAGCAGGAAGGTCCCATTATTTTTCAATTATCCAATGGTCAGAAATACTCACTCCGCAATGAGGAGTAAGTAGCAAAGAATTTTTCTGATTCTCATTGTTTTCTTGATTGAGGGTTGGACTTTTGTTAAAAGAAATCTTATCTATTTTTTTTTTTTTAATTTCTCCCCCTTATCCACAAAGATGGAGAGCCAAAACTGATATATCTACCTATAATAGAAGAAAACAACCTAAAAATTGTAGCAGCTTCTGGTGTTGACACTTGCCACTCCCAATTGAGAACTTTGGCAATTTCCATCTGGTGCATTGGGCTGAAGGTTTGAGATATTTATAAGACCAACTAAAACCTAACAACTCCAACATTTGTGACAATAGGATTTGAACAATTTTTTGGGCTAAATTTATTAATTGACTACTGGAAATTCCATGAGGCCAATTTTTTGGAATATATGAACTTATGTTTATTACAAGTCCAATGCTAACTCTGACCCAAATTAATATTCACAAAATGTTGGCTTAAGTTGAACTTAAGCACATTTGCTTAGCCCAAAGTTGAAGCAATAATAAATTGGAGTATATGAGCTTATATTTATTGCAAGCCCAATGCTAACTCTGACTCAAATTAACATTCACAAAACGTTGGCTTAAACTGAACTTAAACACATTTGCTTAGCCCAAAGTTGTAGCACTAAATTGAAGAATCGCCGGCAAACTGAAATTCATTTCTCAAACCTTTGGAATTTCCAAATGTCCGTTTTGACAATGAGATGTAGAGACCAACAATTACACTTCTTCCTCCAATTGTTTGGACTTCTCAACTTGATAAGTCCAGTAATAATGGAGAAATATTAAGTGAGACTTTCATGACTTCTATAGTGTGGATAGATTGTATAAATACATGAAAGTTGTGGAATACAACTCTTTTGATTATGCTTTGTTCTCTTCTTTCTTAGGTATGTGTTTCATCTATATTTTACTTCACTTTTCGCCATGAAATAAGTGTAGCATTTGATAGAGAAGGCCTTTTTTTATGTTAATTTTCCATAGAAAAATTGTATTATGTTTAAATTCTTGCTTTCTATTCTTTACTTTAGAATAAAATTACAAAAATCACTTATTTTAGATCTATAAAATTGTACATGCAATTGGTCAAAATATTGAATTCTTGGTTTCTAGCAAATTAGGTTTTGTGTTTTGTGATGATGTATTAATGAAAAAATGCGAACCTGTAATTTGAAATATAGTTCATACAAAAGTCAAAATCATGCATTATTCTATGCATTATCTACTGTGTTTTGTACTTTATAATATTCTTAGAATGTTAAAGTAATAAAAGGAGTCAATTTTTGATTAATTATTGAGGAAAAGTTATTTTTTAGAATTGTAATGAAACGTATAATAAAAAAGGTAAAATTATGAAGTTGGCTACTTAACTTATATCCCGTAACCAATTCTTTGGGTGAATTTTAACAGTTTTATGTTTGTTTTATAATATTTTTTGTCTATACCACTAGCACAATAATATTATGTAATTATTATAATTAATCACTGAAATTGTCTTCACTTTCAATTGTAATAATTAAATACAATACCTTACCTACAATACTAGAACAAAGTGTTTGGATCGGCATAGACTATGCGTAGCACAGTCAGCCAATTCTAGTATTATTACTAGAATTCAGATAAATTTACGGGATCAGGTATATAAATTAATTCGGGTTCATTGAACACTGAACAGCTAAAATTATAATGGAAAAAAAAAATTTCCTGATTAGATAAATTTGAGGGATATAATAAGTGAAAATTCTTTACCATCCCACTTATTTTATCACAATTTGATTTTTTTGATCAAACATATCAATTTTGTAATAAAAAATTCACATACAATTATTTGATTTTTATGAATTTTTTCAACAAAAATGAAATTTATAGAAAATATTATCACATTAAAACTTATAATTTTTGAAAAAGTTACAAAATCTACAAAAAAAATGAGCACTGAAAACTTAATTCGTTGACCAAAAAATGTCAAGTATGACAAATATATTGAAACCGAGATATTGTAATTGTTGATAAATTTGAGTACTTTATCAACCAAAACGTCTCATCCTTTTCTGATATAAATTCAGGGCATTGATAAAATCAGCCTCTTCAAAGTCCAGAAATAATTTTTCTACAAAGAAGAGTTCCGTATAGGCCAATTGCCAAAGCATGAAATTGCTGACTCTAAATATTTGCTCGCCACAAGTCGTTATGACTAAATCAGGATTTGGAAATTGAACACATTTTGTTCGCAGCTCTTCAAACAACTTCTCATTTATGTCTCCCAATATTATCCCCCATCTGTCAATTTGCGAGGCAATTTTTTTGGTTGAATGCAATAGACATCTTGTTGTCCGCTGTAATTCAATGCTATCATAATATGGAGTCCTTCGTTACCCTTTTTAGTCTCTTCTGCTAGAGCAATCGATTTTTGTAGGGATTTGGGAAGCTTTGATGCATCCCCAATAATGGATATTCTTATGCTTTTCCTATTAAAAGAGAAGATTAGTTAATTCTCTAATGGACTAATTCCATTTTGCACACCTTGACTCACACAACAAATTTAGTTTTAAATAATTTACACCCTCAACTATGATATTTGTCCCACTTTAATTCCTTTTCTAACATTATCAAAAAAATTAATGGAATCTTTGTTTTTACACTAAAAATATTGTTGTACATCCTGCTGAATATAGAGTTGTCATGCATACGAAAAAATTACGTTAAATTTTTTGACACAATGTTAAAAAAAGGACAGAAATCGAATAATTTATATAAAGTGTTCAAAATTAAAGATTAAGGTGCAAATTGAAAATCAAGTGTAAACTGAGGAGCGCAAAAATAGAATTAGTCTTTCTCTGATTTTAAGAACACAATAATTATGCTTTCAATTGGTCAGAGTGTTACCCTTGCGGTCCAGATATTAGGAATTAACTGAACACCATATAGAGAATAAAAGTAAATGTATATGCATATTTACCTTGTGTAGCCCTCGAGCTCTAATTCTATTACCTCCCCAAACCAGTTCACGAAAAGGTCAACCTCCTATCTCATATCAAGAAATAGGGAAAATGAATGTTTGGTCCCTTTTGTTTGGGGTATTTGTGAAACTAATCTCCAAAGTTTTGGTTAAAACAAATTTGGTTTTCAATATTCCGGAATTTGAACAAAATTAGGACAATTAACGGAAAAGTAAAATTTTTGATCAACGAAAAATGGCCATGTGCATGTCACGTGGCCATTAAGTTTTAAAAAATATTAAAAAAAATTAAATGCTAAAAGAATTATAAAAACTAGTCTCCAATATTTGTCAGAAATGCAAAATTGGTCTCCAAAGACAAAAACTAATAAACTTTTTTAATGCAAAAATTCTAAAAATTTCAATGTCAAATGAACCCATGCCATTGGAGATTTGAGGAGAGAGGAAAAGATTTTTTAATGTTAAAAATAATTTCAACTAAATAATGATTAATTAAGAACTTGAAACGAAAAATTTGACTAATTAATTTCATATTACCAATCAGGCTAAATGAAAATAGGTAACGTTTGAATTTTTTAAATGATAAAATACATTTGTTAAGAAATTTATCGTATACATATACTGTAAAACATTATTATTACAAATTAAATTCACATAGTATTATAGTGATATTATAAAATATCTAGTATTATTAGGGTAAACATGTCGATAATAACTAAATTTTGCTAGGTATTGACATGATGATTTACAAAGTGTACCACATTCAATTATGAAATTTGATAAATTAGTATGAATAATAAAAATATCAAATCATCATGTTCTCAGGTTGAAATAGAATTTGAAACAATGGACTATTTTTTTTGACATAACATAATTATACTTATGATGAAATTGTGTTACAACTTTATATATTAATGTTCCTTATACTGTGGTTAAAAAAAATATATTATAAGAAGTCAAAAAGAACTTGCAATATAACATTTGATATTGTTAATTTTCTAGAATTTATATCACCAAATTTGGCTGATTGGCTCCAAGTTTAATTAACATTAATATTATATTTCTTGTAATAAAATAATAATAATAATGCTAAGGACAAATTTATATCGTTATAATACTGTAAAAATTTAATTTTAAAGAATAAAATTTTATAGTAGAAGTACAAGATTAGTTTATTAAGAATTCAAACATTATCTATTTCAAAATTTTATTTCAAATCTAATCATTTAGCACAACTAGCCCGCAAATTAGTCCTATTTCGCGCAATAATTCTTGGATGTGAGTGATCATTATTTAGTTGAAATTATTTTTAACATTTACAAATCTGTTCCTCTCTCCTCAAATTACCGATAACACGGATTGCTTTAACCTTGAAATTTTTGAATTTTTTAAGTAAAATTTTATTAGTATTTTTGTCTTTTAGGACTAATTTTGCATCGCTGACAAATTTTGGAGACTAGTTTTATATAATTCTTTTAGCATTTATATTTTTTTTATTTTTTTTTAAACTTAATGGCCATGGGCCACATGACACGCACGAAGTCATTTTTCATTAAAAATTTTAATTTTCCATTAATTATCTTAATTTTGTTTGAATTCTGAAACATTGGAGATTAAATTTATTTTGTTCAAAACTTTAGGAACTAGTTTAGTAAAAATCCCAAACAAGAGGGACCAAAAATGCCTTTTTCCGCAAGAAAAATCAATGTGGACAGGCTTTATTAGAGAGAGTCATTTAAACCAATGATCAAATCATCTATTATAGACAGGAAAAAATTTAATACAATCAAAGAAATTGTGCAAATAAAACTCGGCAAGTTTTATGATGGAAATAAATTAGGTGGAAAGTATTACAGTACATGCTAAATACATGATTAAATCTTGCTTTCAACATACCTGTTAACAGGAGTGAAAGATGAATCAAAGTTATTAGATATTCAAATTGAACTTGGCCAAATAAGCACTTAATTTAGGGCGGATGCAGAGGTTAGGACTTCGGAACAATTTTCTGTAAAAGTCTATTTTTGGAGACAATTTTATACTTTACATTAAATTTAGGGGGACAAATATCTAATTTTCAAAAGGCTATAATTGCAAAATTTTCAGTTTAATAATGGTAAATACAATAATTTTTTAATTTTTCAGGGTGGTCGCCTAGGCCTGTCAATGGATCAGAGTCTAGACCCGGACCCGACCCGATCTAGATCCGTTTTATCCAGTCTAGATCTATAGCAAATTTTGATTACCCGGATCCGATCTGGACTAGAACCCGATTTAGCCATTATAATAAACGGGTCAGATTTGAATCTTGGTGTTCCGACGCAATTAAGATCCGAATCCAATTAAAATATTTAATATATAATAAAATTATTGTATATTAGTATTATTTTATATGTATATATACATATATGTTGTGCAAATTGTCCATATAATTTATATTTAATATAGAATACATGCATAAATATTAATTATGAATTCAATACTTTTTTATAATTTTTTTTAAAAAAAGAGAAAATTCGATAAATTATAATAGTTTTATATATAATTTTAAAAGTTATAAAAAAATCTTCGGACCTGGATCTGGATCCGAATCCAACAAGACCCGTTGGATCCGAGTATGGATCTACTTTTGTAGACATATCCGGATCCAAATCGAAATCCGATTATATTAATCATATCCGGGTCTGAATATGCTAAATTCGACTTGGATCTGACCCGTTTATAGGCCGACTGGCGCCTCACTACCCTTTACTAGATTTTCCCTTGACTTTATTGATATTAGTTCGATAAATTAAATAATCAAACCAAGTTTGAATGGAATTTCATATTTAAAAAAAAAATTTAAAAATTTCCTCAATAAACAAAAAAATTAAATACATCCACATAAATATTTAATCTATTCGAACTCAATCACACTTATTTATTTATTTATAGTTATTTATGCTATTATTAAAAGTGTGAGTTTGATTAAATGTTTTAAATTTTCTTACCTTGATTAATAATTTAATGACCACAATATATCCCCACAGTTGCAAGGCCTTTTTTTTTTTTTTTTTTTTAAAAATAGAGACTATTTATGTAATATCAATATTAGTCTTTTATTTTACGTACCCGGTTACACTTTTAATGAAATTTTGGCCTAAAAAACGTACTTGTGCTTTAAATGCCTATTTTTCAAGGGTAATTAGAAGTACATATTTTCATCTCATCCCTTCCCTACCTCTCCAATCACCTAGAATCATCACCCCTTCCTATTTCACATATTTTTGGTAATAATCTGATAATGGAAATTGCATCCATATAATTTCTGAAATTAACAGTAATGGTGATGGCAGAATTTATAAGCATATATGGTAAATGAAGGTAGGGATAGGAAAGTAGCAGTGGCCATACAAGGTGGGGAGGTGGTGGGATGTAGAGATGGATAAGATTTTTTTTTTCCAATTTTAACCCTAAGATTTTAGAATATGGAAAGCACGTGCACTTTTCATACCAAGAAAACTGTTTAAAGTATGATCAGGAACTAAGACTACACTATTTTAGATTATTATAGACTAAAAGCCATCATTTTATAAGTGAGGGCCAAAAAATACTTTTAGAATATATGAGGACTACTTGTACGACTTTGTCCAGAATTTATTTTTCTGTTGTACAATTATAGATATAGATAATTGCAAGTACTTTTGACAAGTATGAGTTCGAAAATAAGTTTACTTTTGATTGAAATTTCAAGTATTAGACAAGTACTTATCCAAAAACTGGTTTGCGATAAGTAAAATACTTAGTATAGCTATAAGTTGATACACAATAAAAATTTTGGTGTTACATTTAAAGTTTTAATTCTAACCTGTTCCGAAACTGAGTTCAAGGCATTTATAAAGTCTGCCTAGCTTCCACAAAGAATTATGTGTAGGACAACAGCCAAAGCACGAATTTGCTGAGTCTTTGTTCACTACTCTACTGGTTCTTAATTTTGAGTAAATCTGGATAATTGATTTCAGTGCAAATTGTTTGAAGACCTTTTCAAACAATTTCTCATTTATGTCTTCAAGAAGCATCTCACCATATAAAATTTTGCTGGCAATTTTCTTGTTTGCCTGTAATATGTCTTGTCGTGCACTATAGTTCAATTGTATTATAAGATGGAGTCCTGTGTTGGCTTTTGAATCTCCTGTAAATTAATTATTTACAAGTTAATAAAACACAAAAATCATTACAAAATATAACTATGAGGGGATAAATTCATGTTAATAAAATTTAAATTACAGTCAAAATTTCACATATTTTAATCCAGGAAATCCAAATAATTGAAAACATCTTTTTTCTGCCTAAATGAATTAATTACTTCTAAAGGTATTGTACTTCTTTTAAATAATAACTTTTAGTTCTTTAAATTTGTCTATTTAATCATTTGGGTGCCTAATTGGCCAATTGGGATCTAAATTCTTCGCTTATAATTTCCCAAGATTGACTCTTATATTTACATGAGATATTTATATTTTAAACCGTAAACAAAATTTTATTTTTATTATTGCATTTTTTTTTTAGAAAACTAATATATTTAGGATCCATTTTAATATTTTAAAGACTTAATTACTAAATAAATGAATTCAAATGTTTAAAACTAAAATAAGTTACAAAATTCAAGAACACTAATATAATTAATCAGATAGAAGTGTCCAATATTACCAATGACATTTGGTCTTTTTTTTAAATAATTTTGATGTTTGAAGATAAACTTGATTATAAATGCCCATTCTGTAAAAATTTTGTAGGTCTTATAAAATAGAAATAAAGAGGTTTAGACTTCAAATATCAGAAAAATGTATAAAATTGAACTAATATTGATATAAATAAATAAATTTACAATGTAGATGAACCAATCAATTGACTTAAAAGTTTTAAATCGTTTAATAAACAAAACTTAAAAGGTATTAAAAAATCATTTTACGGGAGACCATGTGGTCGGTTAGGTCTTACAATCCTACCTAGGCGGGTATAGGCCGCATTCTTCAGCACTACCCATTTTCAAGGCTAGTTGATCACGACAACCGTCCTACTATCTTAATTGCTAAAATTTATTTTAATTATTGAGTAACTATTAAATATTCTAATAATTGTTCAATAACGAATAGTAGACTCTCATTTAAAAAAATATAACCCTTTATATTTAGTAAAGTGGATCATTTAATCCAAACGATTACTCTTATTGATTATTAAGTAATTAATAAGATATCATTAGTTGACTAATAATCACCATAAATCTTATCATCTTAATCGACCAAAACCCTTTATGATATTTAGGTTAATGCGCAATTAGATCCACCGTGACCCAGCTTTTAGTTCATCCGGCTACCCACCAATTCTATTTGATCCTACCTGATTTAAGATTTTAACATGCGATCCAATTAAATCATTTTGATCACCTTGGATTGTAGGTTCACATGATTGGGATTTTATCAACAATGGTTGCTTGTATTGCAAAGCATATTGAATTCAATCATTTAGATAAATGTTTAAAAAAAAAAAAAATCAGATATTGTAGTTAAACATAATATACTAATTGTTTAGTAGTTCCGAGAAATGGGAAAAAAATACAAGGAAAACAATATAGAAAAAAAAAAAAAAAAAAAAAGGTAAAGAAGAGGAAAACTAAAAAATACTTAAAATAGCAGGAATAGTTTTGTCTCAAAATATGGAGGAAGGAAGTTAAGTGGTTATTAAATAAGTGAAGGTTTAAATTGCAACAGGGTTGAAAGTTTACCCTTTTTTTTTTTTTTTTGGCATTTAACCCTAAGGCTTATATAGAAAACTTTCCAACCTATTTTTAAGAAAGTATGATCGTTTTACACAGTGTCACAAGTAGTTAATCATTATTTGCAATTTGCCTATATCATAATTCCAAAGAAGGATCTATATGTGAAATCCTTCTTCTTTTTTGTTATTATTATTATTTTTTTTACCTTCTTCCAACTACAAAAGATTTATTGAAACGGAATAACAAAAGATTTCATAGAGATACTACCTTAAATTAACACCCATTTGATTTTAATATTTTTGTCTCGATGGATGGTACAAAAATCAAGACATAATTTTTACCTCAAATTTGTATGAATGCACTTTTTTGGAGAATTTTATAATTTCAGTATAAAATTACAAATATTTTGAATATTTCATGTACAACAAGTTTTTTTTTTTTTTTTTTTAATTAGTCCCAAGTTGCACCACTATTAGGTTAGAATGACATCCGTTCTTTTCTACATTACTAAGAAATAAAAATAAATTAACCATTATTTATTGAATTTTATTTATTAAAATAAATAGATGAAATAAATTATTAAAAAATATAAATTCTTAACATCAAACCCAAAATTAAAGAACTAAATTGGCCAAAACCGTTATGTCAACCGTTACTATTGATAAATATTTCGTTAGATATTCTATATTAACTAAAATTTCATAAGTTAATGGATTTGACTGGATTGTTCTAACTTTACTTAGGCCTAACTTGGTAAGTATCACAAAATATATTCAGTCCAACTTTGACTCCACTCAATGTTATTGAATGCATAGAAGAACAAAAGATGGAATGAAAGATGTTAAAATTGAAATGAATCTAGGAGATATACATAAACCTTATTTAAGATAAAAATTAAATTAGCTGACTTAATTTGTATTTATTACCTGTTTCATAATTATTTCAATTCAGTCAAACACACATTTACCTTCATTTGAATTTGATTATTTTTTCTTGTCAGCTGTGATATTGGGTCCTCTATTATATTTTTTGGTGTTATACGTATATTACACCATGTGATAGAATGACACTTGTCTCTCATTTAATATTTTCTTACATTATAACTCATATAAAATACACACATCACTCAATTACATGGTATAACACAAATATAATACCAAAAAATATAACAAAAGACTCAAAATCGTCAGGTATTGTGAAAAATTTACCAAGGGTAATGTTCAGTTGGTGCTTTATTTAATTAATCAAACATATACATGTTTCATGCAAAAGATATTAGCTGTCAAATGGTTGCTTTTTGGGGAAAAAATAATAACAGCCACTATCTCAATTCCATTTTAAGTGTTACTTTAGCAAAAAAAATTTGTTCTATTTTAAGTGTCATTTTAGCAAAAAAAATTTGTTCTATTTTAAGTATCACTTTAGAAGTCTAGTGAAATATTAATTATTTTTTACCAATTTTTCCGTATTCTCTTTCTAACTCCATTAATTACTCAACTTATAAATAATATTGGGGCTTTTTTAATTTATTAATAGTCAAAAGGGTAATTTAGTCATACAGATCAATTTACTTACAAATTTAGCTACCAAATAACAATATTAATCTCTATGTTAAATGTGAATATACACATCTAGACACTTTTAAGAAACAGGTTATGGAACTAAAAATAATAATAATAAGTAACTGTGGTGTCTTAGGATTATACAAACAAAACAACAGAAAAAAAAAAAAAGAGTTGCAAGAATATACTTACTTATCAAAATTATTTATTCAATTTTATTTATTAAAATGAATAAAAAGAAATAAATTATAAAAAATATTAAAAATAAATCAAAATTCAAAAGCTAAAGGACCAAATTGACCAAAATTTTTAAGTCAACTGTTAGGATCTAAGGAATGTTTCGTTAGAGGTCCTGCATTGGCAAAACTTTCGTAATTATGTGACTAGATTATTAGCCACATAGGTTAAGAGATCACATTCGTCACGAGAAATTAGTAAGGGGACCAACTTATTAAGTATCTCAAAATAAAAGATTAATTCTATTTTGCACCTCTAACTTATACTTAATTCTCAATTTGCAATCCGAATTTTAGTTTTCAACACTTTGCATACCCAACTTTCAAAAGCTTGTCCCATTTTAGTTCCTTTTTTAACATCGTCTAAAAAGTTAATAGAATCTTTGTTTTTGCACCAAAAAACATGATTGTATATTTTATTGAATTTGTCGTGTACACAAAGAATTCTGTTAATTTTTAAGACGGCGTTAAAAAAGACTGAAGTTGGACGAATTTGAGAGTGCGAAGTGTCCGAAATTAAAATTTGGAGTGTACAATAAGAATCGAGTATAAGTTGAGGGATGCAAAATGAAATTAGTCCCAAAATAAATTCAGTCCAATTTTGACTCTATTCAATCTTATTGAATGGATAGAAGAACAAAAGATGGAATGAAAGATGTCAAAATTGAAATGAATCTAGGAGATAAATTACATAAACACAGTTTATTTAAGTTAAAAATTAAATTAGCTGACTTAATATGTATTTATTACCTGGCTCATAATTATTTCAATTCAGTCAAACACACATTTTCCTTCATTTGAATTTAATTATTTTTTCTTGTCAGCTATGATATTAAATGGATCCTCTATTATATTTTTTGGTGTTATACGTATATTACACCATGTGATAGGATGACATTTGTTTCTCATTTAATATTTTCTTATATTAAAAGTACACACATCACTCAATTACATGGTATAGCACAAATATAATACCAAAAAAAATATAACAAAAGACCCAAAATCGTCAGGTATTGTGAAAAAATTACCAAGTTTAATGTTTGGTTAGTGCATTATTTAATTAATCAAACATATACATGTCTCATGCAAAAGATATTAGCTGTCAAATGGTTGTTTTTTGGCAAAAAAAATAATAACAGATACTATCTCAATTCCATTTTAAGTGTCACTTTAGTTTAAAAAAAAATTATTTTAAGTGTTACTTTAGAAATCCTGTGAAACATTAATTATTTTTTATCAATTTTGTCATTTTCTCTTTCCAACTCTATTAATTACTCAACTTATAAATAATATTGGGGCTCTTTTAATATATTAATAGTCAAAAGGGTAATTTAGTCATACAAGATCTAATTTTACTTAAAATTTAGGTTATTTAATAACAATCTTAATCTCTATGTTAACATGTTAAAATGACACTTAAAAGGAAATGGATGTAGTAAAACTAAAAATAATAATAATAATAACTGTGGTGTCACATAGGATTATACAAACAGAACAACGGAATACACACCAGCAAAGTATTCGGTTGAGTTGCCCAGTCCGTTTGGGGGTGATTTTTGCCTTAAATCCTTTTGTCTCTCCCAAGTAACAAACACAACAAGAAATCAAAAGCTGCCCAAGAATCCAAGATTACTGCCCTTTAAGGTAAGTTTATCAGCAAAACACGAACCTCACATTTTCTGAAGCTTTACTTCTGATCTTATACATCTCATGAATGTATCTTTCCTTGTTACATTGGTGATCAAATGTGAGCAAAAGAGCTAACTTCTTGATGACTCCAAGAATGGCTCACCTTTTTTTAATTGGAATTCTTCATGATTTATGTGTTTACTTACATGATTTAAACTTTTATCCAATAATTCTCAATTGTTAATGAATGGCTATAATTTAATCTTGTTATGGGATTGTTCTCTTGAAATGGAAGAATGCCGTATTTTGTTGTTAGAAATGGTTGATATGTAGGATATAATGCCAACAGAATAATTTTTGTTGATTTGGATGTTTATATTCTTTTATGTAACAAATTTCAGTAACCCATTCATTTCTTGGAAATTTTGGACCATAAACTTTTAACAAGGAGAATGTAGTACCTAAGTATTTAATGTTTGCCACCCTTTCACATTGGTTAATTACCCCTTAAGCTATTAGCTATTGAACACTAATCAGCCATAGAAAAGTAAGAAGATTGTCTACTATTTTCTAGGATCGATATCCTCAAGTGTCCAAGAAGGTTTTTATTGGGTGCAATTGATTTGATTCGAATAGGCCTTTTGTAACGCTCCGAACCTAGGCTGATTCAACAATTTTTAAAAGGAAACAACGAATTTAAAATGTTTAAATAAAGTTGTCAGTAATCCAGAAACTTACAGTGTTATAAATAATATAATATCCTCTTCCACTTCTGCTATGAGACAAGGCATCACACCTTTGTCATTATAACCAACTTGGCAAAAGGTAATGTTACAAGTGCAAACTACTATATGGTATGTTGTCATCCTTTGGTGTCCTAGAAGAAAATTTTGGTGTCTTTTCTTTAATTTCCTATGTAGTGCATCAACGAGGTAGTAGTGCAACGTGAGCTTTGAACTACTGCATAATACTGTTAATCAAGAAAGTAATCATAACATAATATGGTGAATCAATGGTAATCATAACATGTTAATTTTCCAATAGAAAGTGAAGAAAGAGTTGGTTGGCATTGTAAACATGAATATTTCATTACTCAGATCAGGATTTAGTAGAGCTTCATAGTTTTGCTAAGGGTGAGCAAATGAAATATATGCATCCTTAAGAAGTCAGCTTATTGTAATTTAATGCAACCTACGGATCCCCGTTAACCTAGGACAGGAATATGTATGCAGTCGTAAATATCCAAATGCTACAAATTTTCATTTTATATACAAGTAAGGAAGCATGATGATTGCTAATCTTTGCAGTCTCTGTAACATATAACATCTTGAATATACATATGACTTTCAACTTATCGCAGCATTGTGTGATTTCTTCTGCTGTGAAATTGCTATTAGCTAGGTATATTCTTCAATTGTCAGTAATTTTTCAGGTTAAAAAAGTGGACTGTTGTTTCCCTGTTATGAAAGATATTAGTTTGTTAGGTAACAAAAAATACAACCTTAAACATGTAAAAGCAAAAGAGTACAAGACATCGTCAAATTATTTCTAGCTTGCTAATCAGATTTGAAGTCTCTACATGTTGTTTGTACCCTGTATTGGCTTAGATTCTGCAAACAACACAATGGGAAATTTATGTAATTATTATCCTCGTGAAGTTTTGCAATCTTATAAGAGGATTTATGTTAGATAACTGAGTCCAGTTAGGTAAGATTTTTGTCCATTTCCATTCTTCTTTGATCGCATCAGTTAATTATTGCATATCAGCGTACAAGGAAATTAAAGAGATTGCCAGGTTCTGATGTAATAGTTTGCTTTGGTTAGTGAGGAATGTTAGAATTTCCTAACTTTGAGACCAAATCTATGGATGCTTAAATTCTGATTTTAAATTGCCTAATGGAGCATCATGCACTTTTATTGTTGAAAATTTCACTATCTTGTGCATTTCACAAGTTCTGAAATTCTTGCTTACGCATACTGTTGGATCACCAGGTTGTAAGAAAAGGCCGATTCAAATTTCAAATGGATAGCACAAACAAAGTGAATGCCACAGAATCCTTACCAACAGGAATCTACGAATTGCCTGGAGAATCCGCAATCCTGATTAATGGGTTGCCTGACAAGCATCCAACAGAAGGTGCTCTTGTAGCTTGTGATGTTTTTGAAGATGTAAGACTGAGAAGTGATCCACTCCTTGCTGAATGGTTTATTGGAAGGATTGTCAGAAAGTCATTTGGAGAGAAGTTTTATAGTGGAAAAGTTACAGATTTTGACGAGGAAATAGAAAAGTACAAGGTGGCCTATGAAAATGGTGATATTGAAGATCTTGAGATGCATGAATTGGAAGCTGTTCTTGAACCCCTGGATATCAAGGTTCCTTTGGAAGAAATGGCAAAGAGGATTATCAAAAGGCAAAAGAAATTTGACAATAGCAAGGCAAACTGAAAACAGGAGCATTAAAGATGTATAAGAATGAAGGGAAATTAAAGAAGTTCAGACTCCTTATACTATAAACTTAGAAAGAAGTCCCAGCAGGATAAAAGTGTGATATGAAAATTCTGCAACATTTGTCTGTTGATGAACATATTTAACTAGCTTTTGAGGTACATCCTTACTTGATATCATGTTGATGAACATATTTGACTAGCTTTTGAGGTACATCCTTACTTGATATCATATCACAATTATTACAAGAAAAAGGAGAATTTTTTAACAGTACCTAAAAGTACAGTTGATTCATTTCATGAATGCACTAAAAAAGGTGGTTAAATATAGCATTCAATGGCTATTTAGCCATCAGTATGAATGGCTATATTAACACCAAATATGTCAATAGACAACCCTTAAATTGTGGATTAAATGTAGTAAGGATCTTTTGTTCCACATTTTATGACATTCCCTGTCACACCACCTAATAAATTGTCAAGATTACTTCACTCAAATTACTCTGCAGAATCTTGACAGTTCATTAAGTGGTATGATAAGAAGTAGCACAGATGTGAACAGAAGATTCTGTGCCGATTTAATGGCTATGGCCACCAAGTTCGCAAAAATAACCACAAGATCAGCAAGTTCTGTTCCATTATTCTGACTAAATTACATTTGATTGCCAAATTCAGAAACAATTGAATCTTACATTATCAAACTCCAATTTCTATACCATATATCTTGAACTCAACAAAGCTGGTAGAAAACCACCATCCGAAAATTTTGAACACAAACTCATGTTTAAACTTTTAAAGGCACATATACCTTGTAACTTTTTAAGACATTATTCATGTTAGTATGTTGCATATTTCCGAACACCATTCTTTTTGGCTCCAAAATATACGTTGACAAGACAACCAAAACTGCTAAAAATATATACAAAAATTCAGAACAAAGCATCGAGAGTAGAAATTGGCAATGTAAATTAGGCAAACTCAAAGATCTGAAAACCATCACTAGATTGAAGTACAAAAATTTCCTTTGATAGAATAAGTTCCTTATTTACTTTTCCTAAACCACACACAATGACCCTGATAGTTCAAGCATCCATTAGAAACATGCTTCATTGCTTGATTGGAAACAGCTCTCTGAAGTCTGAACAGGTAAAACATTATTAATCAGGAAATGTTTCATTCAATGATGTCGATTTGCTCTAAAACCTTTCGCAACAGGTAAAACATTATTAATCAGGAAATGTTTCATTCATTGATATCGAATTGCTCTAAAACCTTTCACAAATAGTCCAGCGATTCAGGAAAAAGAAAAGATGGTCAAGAAGAGAACAAAATCTCATGCAAAAGGCTATTCAACGGACCAAGATTTGAACTTGAATTAGAAAAAGTATGATTGCTTGACTCAAAACTCAGCATATAGGCTGCTGACTGTGTTTGTGCCAGCTCAGCAACCCAAACGTAGCAGCTGCTTACCCCAGGTCATAACATTTGCTCCCCACCAAACAATCCTATTCTCTGGAATTGAACTGAGGAAACTGTGATTGAATCATAGACCAATCTTCCCAAGTAGCATTATCAACATCCAGGTTGTGCCAATGAATGAGAATCTGCTCAAGACTCTGCGTTCCCTTTTGCACTAGCTTTCCGTCCAACACAGCCAAAGGACGCACCAACATCTCACCCTTACCGTTTAAAGTTGGAAGGTCACGACAAATAGAAGCACCTTTTGAAGATGGTTTTAGTAAATCACTTGATTGAGAACCAATTTTTTTTTCCTTATCACAGTTCGTACCCTGACACCTTCACCTGAGAAGGATAAAATTCTTAACTGAAATTAAGCTAGGAAGATAAGCGTGCACCAAATCAAGATTGTTGATATCATTGACTTGAATTTCGATATACTCCATTTTATCTGGATTATAGCATCTCAAACCACTTTCCTGACAAAATATTAACATCTCTGCATCTTCCCCATTCTGGCCGATGATGTACAAAAGAATGAATTGGTAAAATCCGAACCAATCCTCTCTGATGGTGTACTCTTTAGACCAAGATTTCCCAATTCCATATTCTCTAATTGTCCATATATTGATTTCATCTGAATTAACAAAACCAAGTATAGATAAACAATTTCTGAATACAAACAAGTTACAAGAAACTCCTCCTTTTCTAACTATGTCAATTGGAGAGGAATTGGCCTAAAGTTTTCCTCACCAGTATCAAATGCATAAATAAAAGTAAATCCTCTTTGATCAAACCAGTACCAACTATTGTCAATTATCCAGTGTATTCCTCCCTGAAAAGACAGCCCCATAGATCCCACATAGAATATTCACATTCAAGAACACAATATTCATCTTAGCTCCTAGTATATTCCAGCGAGTTCCATGCTCCACTTTCCACCATTTAACGTCAACACCTAGACTCAAAATATGAGCATATGTTCCAATTGCTCCATCTAATTCAAGCTGATTTGTTTCAGCCAGAATTTGTACAAATTTGTAACGATTAGTGGATGGATCAAAACCAAAACCATATGACCCCGAGACGTATCTGTTTATAATTATAGGAAGTTTTAAATACTCTCCCAGAATAGGATTGCATACATAAATGGTCAAATATCCAGCAAATCTTTTCCTTTACAGACTAAGCCATTGGTAGATCCCAATACATGCAGATGTCCTGCATTTCGTGGGATATTTGCCATGACTGGCTTCAAGGCGGATTCCTTATCATCTCCTAATCCAACAAAATAAAGGATTTTAGACCAATCCGCAGGGTCTTTGAAAATCAAGGCTAAATTTTGCTTCAGTTGACGTATGCATTTATGAAATAAGGGTCTCTCAGGATGGTTGAAAAAGTTGTACAAACGCAGCTACAACAAAGTATAGTCTTTATTGAGAGCCATATGAATATTTCAATCAAAATACTAGTAGGAGGTCTAGAATTCTTGCCTGAGTATTAGATGAACCACCATCTGATGTTTCTTGAATATTGCCTCCTCCTCCTCCTTCTCCAACTTCTTTCTTGAAAGTCATGCCGTTTTTGAACAGTTCGATATTTCTCGTGAAACTTCCCATGTTGAGGATTGATTAGCATTCTTGTTTTTTTGTTATTAAGCTATCAGATCAAATTATTTTTACATGAAAACCGAATGCATTGTTTTGAGTTTCTGTTGAGGAAGATTAACTTTAAAGAGTTTCAGTTCACAAGGATTTTTACTGTTACTTGAATCATATATATATATATATATATATATATATATATATATATATACACTATAATAAAACTGAATATTTTTCCTCATGTATTTCTTCCTAACATTTGAACTACCTAAATTGTTCATAAATTAAACATCATTGACTCCTTAATTGATGGACGAAATAGTAATTATAATTATAATTATAACAACATAATTATATTATAATTATAATTATAAATTTAAAGACATTAGACTTTTACAATACTTGTACTTCATGCAGAATTCCTTCTTCATGCAAAACTCATCAACCAAATCCCTCTCCATCTATGTGAAGTATATCTTATCTTACACAAGTGAGTAAGTCTACAGTTTTAGTTAACTTAAAACATAACATCACAAAAACAATTTTAAAAACATTAGACTTTTACAATATTTATACTTCATGCAGAACTCCTCCTTCATGCAAAACTCATCAACCAAATCCCTCCCCATCTATATCCTACAAAAGTATATCTTATCTTACACAAGGAAGTGTACAGTTTTAGTTAACTTAAAACACTACAAATAAATCATTCATCATGTTTAGGCCCTTATTTTTTCCTTAAAAAAAAATCAACAATCCAATGTTTTTCCTTTCATACTTCATGCACATCTTGGAACCACTAAATTTACTTTATTGTTTGAAGAAAAATCGTTTTCACTTGGTGTGCGGACACTTCTAATCTTGGCTCGCAATCTAATTCTATAGAGGAGGTATAATAATAATAATAATAATTATTATTATTATTATTATTATTATTATTATTATTATTATTATTATTAATAAAAGTCTGAGTGGTGTTTTTCTCTCATGTGTTTCTTCCTAATTTGAACTACCTAAATTGTTCATAAATTAAACATCATTGACTCCTTAATTGATGGACGAAACAGTAATTATAATTATAATTATAACATCACAAAAACAATTTTAAAGACATTAGACTTTTACAATACTTATATTTTATTTCATGTAGAACTCCTCCTTCGTACAAAACTCGTCGACCAAATCCCTCTCTATCTATATCCTATAGAAGTATATCTTATCTTACACAAGTAAGTCTATAGTTTTAGTTAACTTAAAACATAACATCACATAAAACAATTTTAAAGATATTAGACTTTATCTTACACAAGTAAGGGTCTGTTTTATAACTCAATTTCATGTTGAAATTCATAACTCAACTTTATGCTGAAAATTAATTGATTAAGAGATTTTTGAATTCAGCATGTTTGATAACATAATTCTCTTATCACTTAATACATTAACCACTCCTTAATTTGTATTCAAAATTTTAAGTGAAAACATTTTCACTTAATCTGTTGAATTTTAAATAAATGTACAAACACAGTCTAATACACACATAGTCTCTCTCACACATATTCACACACACTTTCTCTCACTTGCACACACACTCTCACACAAATATATACTCTTTCACACACAAAAACACACACTTCCTCACATATATATACATTGTCTCTCTCTCACACACATACACATTTAATCTCTCACACACATTCTGTCTTGTACTTTTTCATACTCTTATTCACACACACTCACACACATGCATATTCTCTCTCACTCACATACACACACTTAATCTATCACACACAAATTCTCTCTCATATATATTTATACTATCCTTAATTATTCATTTTATTTTCTACGCATATATGACAATCATTTATAATAAATTAATATATGTATGAAGTGACATATTTAATTTAGATATTGAATTCAGTTGATTATCAAACAGAAATAAATTTATTAATTCAGCAATTAATTCTTTCAGAACTTATAATTCAGACTTCAGAATTCAGTATTCAGTATTAACAAACACCCCCTAAGTCTACAATTTTAGTTAACTTAAAACTCTACAAATCAATCATTCATCACGTTCAAACCCTTATTTTTTCCATAAAAAAAAAAAAAATCAACAATCCAATTCCCTTTCATACTTCATGCACATCTAGGAACCACTAAATTTACCTCATTGTTTGAAGAAAAATCATTTTCACTTGGTGTGCGGACACTTCTAATCTTGGCTCGCAAACTACTTTTTTTGAGGTATGTATAATAATAATAATAATAATCTACGAAAGTTTAGATTGTCATTCATTTTTTGCCCATAACCTATTCGATTAAATTCCTGAATAATCTTTATCGAGTAATTGTCAAAGAACAAAAGTTCCAACCTTTTCTGACAAACAAGACTACCATTCTTAGATTACATAATCAAAATCCAAAACTCAAGGTACACAGTAGAAAATGTTTCTTATAGCTCTGGCAGATTGTTATGCAAGTCATGGTTTCTCAACACAACAAAGCCAAGCCAGTGTAGCCAACAATTTTTCCCACCTCAATTTTCCGCATGGGATAGTATACTCATCAGAAAACTTCCCCAAAACAAAGACATAGAATCAGCTCTTCCAAAGATCCAACTTTCACAGACTAAAATGTGTTGAAAGCTTGCATGAACAAAAACTTATTAAGCAAGCAAAATTCAATATTACTGTCTTCTTTCCAATCCAATTTCCATACTACTTTTCCATTCCAGTTTTCTTTTTTTTTATTTTTTTATTTGGAAGATGCATGTATATTGATTCTCTTTAAAACTGCCACATGAATTCTTCATGATAATTGAGTCATGATGATTAAATATGAAACAATAAGTACAAAGGCATCCAACAAGGCTGTTGTTTTACCATTATACTCAGAACATCATCTCCCCAACGTTTCTATTTGCCATATTCTCCAAGTCAGTCTCTGACAAAAGGTTTTCCTGCCCATAGCGAAAAAGCCATTTCATGTTTACTATGTCTTAGACAATCCTGTGGTTATTTCGCCATTTGTTTAACCAAAATTTGAACTAATATCTCCTGCTATTCTGAAGCACATGGTCTAAAGGGCTTATTATGGCTTTTAGATCAAGACAGAACTATTTTCCCTAAAGTGGCTATTAGAGGTACTCACTGTTTGAATTAGAGGTGCAGAGAGCTTTTGGGTCTGCAGTTTGTTTAATGGGTCTAGGGAACTTAGATGATTCTGCTCATTGTGTCCAGAATGATTTTTTGAAAATTTTGGTAAAAAATTTCAACATAGGAATTATATGCATGGACAAATTCTAAGTGTTTCTGGTAAACTATCTTTCTACGTTTTATGTATTCTAGGTTCATCTATCTGCACTCGTGCAACATTTGCTTGATTTTCAGGGTTGCATTTAGATCCTGATTTTGTGGAGATCCCTGCCTGGTTGTTGGAGAACTGGGATGCGGTTAATTGAACTAAATCAAATTATTTATTAGGTAATGTTAGCTTATCTTCGCCTGTTTTGAAAAATTTTGTGGCCAGGTGTTTTGAGAGCCTCTCGTTGAAACTTATATTTGGTTTTCATCAGGTGCTACATTCTATTCGTGTCTCTCCATCTGTCATTCTATAGTTTTCTCCATTCTGTTTACAAACTGTTCTTATGTCATGTTTTTTAGAACATTTTTCATTCAAGGTTAATATATACTTTCTAAATAACAAATGATGATTGAATTTGTAAAGTCAATGAACCCTACTTGTCATATTTTGATAAGGATCAGTGATAACAGTTTGCTGATAACAAATCACCCTAGAAGAGGCAGATTGCAAATCATGGTTTAGATATTGCTCAAAGTTAAGATTTATTAGTATCAATACAATCCCTGGAAGCATAAAGTAGATTGAGCAATTGAGTACACACTCATTTTAGGTAAATCCTATGACTAAACACAGTGATCAAGGATTCAAGATAAGCAATGAGATGGTGGTTTAGCCTCCCACGGCGATGGACCTTCCCACCCTGACGATGGACTTGGTGCTGGTGCTTCTCCTCCTTGGTATATTGGTACCGGTGACGGTGATGGTGGCAGTGGAGCACTATAAACTGGTGATTCAGATGATGGATTTACAAGTGGTGGAGGTTGTGAATAAAAGAATGGAAAAGGTGGCCATTTAAATCCATTAAAAGTGAGCTAAAGGAGAGAAAGGAAATCATTTTTGCCTAAAATATTCAGATAATATTACTAAAAACCCGTCAGATGCAGAAACTATGTGGATTCTTGAGTATATATGGATCTAAACAGAAATTATAGATAAGGAAATGAATACCCAAAATTCCATTCAGCACAAACATAAGGGCCAATGCGAGTGTGAGCATAAAGTCCTGCTTTCTGGATGGTTTTTATGAATCTCAGTAAATCATTTCTACCTTCAAAATTATACTGAAAACCATACAAAAGAATTCCAATGCCAAGAAAAGAAATTCTTTGATGAGATTAATACTTTGTGACTGTGTATTTTAGTCCACAATTGATAGTTGATTAGGCCAATTGTCATAAAAAAAATACTTAACATAATCGGCAGCCTAATTTCATAAACTAGATCATTCCCAATCTAGAACCTGATTCTCTCAAAGAAGATAACTATTATATGATCTAAAGCAAATGTGTGATGCCATTGTTTAGTGTTGCTCTCAAACTCAACTTAATTTTATTTATGGTTCCTACAATATATTTTATATTACTTCAACTTTTCTTATCAAGATTTTGAATAAAGTTGGAACTCTTTTCCTTTTAGTCTTGTCTTTTATGACTATTTTGATTTCTTTTTAATCTCCAAGTATTAATTAGTTTCACAAAGTTTTTGGTTAATGGAACAATTATTGCGACATTTGAAGCAGGTAATTGTTATATTCAAAAATAAATGCTATCTATATTTTTAATATGTGCTTTTTAGGTGGATAATTATTCAACAAAATAACTACTTGTAATGCCCTATTATTATTGATAATAAGCACCTTTATTCTGTTACCATATAATGTTGCAGATCAAATGCGAAAGCATAAGTTAGAAGCCATGAGAAAGAAGTATGCAAATCTCACCCAAGTTGAAAATCTGCCTTAGTAAATCGAAAAAAAAGAAAATTTGCACAATACATTCATTAGCTCTCTGTCATTGTTTGTAGTCAATTGTAGTTTATATTTTCAATTTTATATTTCAAATTTAGATCAAGTTGATAGTCAAGTTGTTTGCGTTTCTATTTACATTAATGTTTTCCACTGACTAATCTTGGTTTCATTATCAAGTTCGTAATAAATTTCCGAATTAACTACGCAAGTGGTTTTCTATAGTAATAGCGCAATGAAGCACAATTTCTTTACATGGTCATTATCACATCTAATGTGTAATAAGACCTTTTTTTCTTAATACATTTTCCTATTCTTTTTATTTTTTCCATTGCTTGAGTTCCTAAAACAAAGAAAGCTTTACCCTATGAAGACATATTGAAGGCCAAAACAGAGCTGCTTGCACAAATATGATTGATTATGCCATGGATATTCACAGGCCCCATTACGGTCGTAGACTCTAGACACACACTCAATAAAGAATTAAACAAGAAGTACACAAACATAATCCTTTTCTTTCTTTTATAGTTTTTGTTCTTGTAAGACATGTGCTTAGTGAAACCATTATTGTTGTGATTTTTTAGTGCTATTCATTAGACAAATATTGCTAAGTAGTAAGTCTTAAGAAGTAGAATATTAAATTGATTTTTAGATTCAAATTTAACTTATAATATTTATAGCAAATATAAGAGACTAATGATAATAATTCCAAACAAAGGAAAATTGAATTTCAGAGAAAACAACTAAAAGTTGATTCTTGTGTCATGCTTATATAAAATCCCACACATATTAGTTAAGAACTAAGATTCATTATTTGCAAAGATGAAATAACAATTATGAGCCCTCCAATATATGGATACCTATGTCTAGAGTTTAAACAACGTGGATTATGAGGGCAAAGTTTAATAATCTCAATAGTAAATGATCTAAAAAGTTGAATGATATACTTTGACGTGACCTTTAAATACTTCCACATATCTATGAATTCTTGTGGTTCATCTAACAAGTAATAACGCCAAGTCTAAATTATTTTAGCTAACTTCGCTTAAGATAAAATTTAGATTTTAGTTATTCAACAGTGTTTTCCCTTCATATGTATGTTTTATATATTCGAGAATTTTATAATTGTACTTCTTTTGTCCCTTGCATTTAAAATGATATATTTTAGTCCTTTATAAATTCAAAATGAACCATTTTAATCTTTCAACACAATTATAGGCCACATATTTTAGTTTGAAATACTCACATGCGTATCACATAATCATTTTTCAAAGGTAAATTAGTAGTACACAAATTTTAAGTACTAAATAACATTACCTAAAATCTCTCCTACCTAATATTGCAAAATTCTCACCCTCTAACAGCACCCCTATTCCCCTTCCTTATTGTTTCCCCTACAACACCCCCTACTCCAACAGCTCCAGTTCTCTTTGTTTTGGGATAATTTAGTATTTAGGATTATGTATTATCAATTTTGTCCTTAAAAAATGTGACATATGATACTCATGCGACTATTTCAAGCCAAAATTTGCCTATAAATGTGCCAAGAGACCAAAATGGCGTGTTTTAAATTTGTGACGGGTGCAAATGCATCATTTTAAATGTGAGGGACTAAATGAGTACGAATGCCAAATGTAAGGAAATATTAGAGTCATTTTCCCTATATATTTTTTATGCCAGCGATAAAAACCTAGGAACAATTAATATTACTCACTTAACGCATTGACAGGAGTGACATTAGTGATTGTTAAAAACCTTTCAGTGTTGAATTATTGTTGATGTTTTCATTCAAAACTAAATATGGATTACCTACATTTGAACTACTTGGTCAATCACATAGAATTGATTCAAAACGAGACATACTATATATATTTACAACAAGTATAATTACCAATGGAGAATAAATTTTGCTTGAACTTTAGGCAATTTAGATATATGTGCTTTGAACATGTTGAGAATAATGGAGATGATTGCTTAGACAACTATAACATGTTTTATGCAAGTCTTTCCAATCTTTACTGTTGCAAGTTACTTAACATTTTACACTTATACTTATCCCAAAAAGTCAAGTCCACAGAATACGTTACTTTAGTAATGTGCCATCAAATTCAATGAATATTTTGTACTATTCAAAATGCACTGTAAGACTTTTTGAGTTTAGGTAAAAGTAGATTTTTGTTATATTAGTGAGTTAAAGGAGTGAGGTTTGCAACTTTGCTCTAATCACTAGCATGATTAGGGCAAATCTCATTTTTTATAGCTTTTATTTTCAAATAAAAAAAAGGCATAATCATATAACATATTGTTGAAATTAAATATATCTTAGAACATATTTGTAAAATTATGAGAAATAAATAAAAGATACAACATGTTTGTAAACATGTCTTGTAGGGAATAACAGATAAAGATAGATTCAAAATTAAAAAAACACTAATTAGACATTTATGGTATGTACCATGTTGGAAAGGATTAAAGTTCTCTATTTAAGTAAAATTATCACCGCTCCCTCAAAAAATATATATTAGAAGCTGCAAAATAAAAAGAACAAGATAGACTAATAGAATGGTTATGATGCTAAATAATATGCAGTCCTTTCTATGAAGCATTTATTTTAAGGGGAGAAAAAACTCAAAAGTTTACAAGTAGATTAAATACCTAAAATGTGAATTAATAATTTAACAAAATTTATGTATTTGATTAAATACCTAAAATGTGAATTAATAATTTAACAAACTTTGAATTTATGTATTTGTGTATAATATGCTACGGTATTAGAGAAAAAGTTAGAATGAGCGCAAAGGTAAAAATAAGATCTAAATGGACAAAAACAAACTAAAAAGTTGATTATTATAAAAGAAAAGAAGACATTCGATAGATACTTAGGGAATAATACATTGAATTTTAATTACTTTGAATCCGATTAAATACAATTTTAAAGAAAAAGTTTCTTGGTTCTTTTTTTATTATTTTTCAAATAATATTCTATAATTATTTCATATACATTTTCCAATCAGCTTTTTATCTCACATATAAAAAAGTTGCTACAATACTTTTAAAAAAAATATTTTTAAAATAATAACTATTCAAATAGAGATGATTTGTTATAGTGCCACAACTTATTTCTTCTATGTTTCTCCTACCATATTTGAAGGTTTGTGCGCAACTATGACATCTTACATCTCTTGGCTTAGCAAGCATCGGCTTGATAATTTTTATTGCATATGTTTTTAAATTGTGTCATTTCCACTAATCATGTGAAGGATTTCAATTTGCATATACGATTAATAAGAGTGTAGTCCTATCTTAGTAATGTAAAAGTACTACCGGTATTTATTGTCAACAACACTTCAAAATCTTCAAATAGATTGAATACTTTAAATATTCAACAAAAAAGGTTTTCTTTTCATACAATTTTATGTTATCACATTAAAGATAAAACATGGAAACAGTATGAGTATAAAAGGTAAAGATAAGATCGAAGTCACTTAAATATAAAATAGGGTTTAGTATAAAAGACCAAAGACATTTAATTGGCATTAAATGTATTTACCTCTTAAAAATAAAGTTTATTATTGGCAAAATATTTTACTTCAAAATGGAGTGTATAATTACATAGTACTAATTTAACTACAAAACTTAAAATATTTTTACTCTAATTAAATATATACATTTTTGAGAAATTTAAACAATACTATATTATATGCAGTTAGAATTGAACCAGGACTCTTCCAAGCAATTTAAGAGTCATTTTAAACCGTTTAGTTACACATTTTCTCATCTAAAAATATCTCCAATGTTATTTAAAAAAAAAAAAAAAAACAAAACAAAAGAATCGTCTTCTGAGTTTGTCCGAATTTTTGACTTTTTTCAGTACAGCTTAGTTGCACAGGGTAAAATGATTTTAGCAAGAGTTTATTTGAAAATTACCTTCAATCAATACTGAATTCACTTAGAATTGTGATCACCACACTTTCAACTTCCTAATTGGATACAGTTACTGGTAAAGTTCTTCTCTTTTTTTTTGTTTGCTTTGTTTTTGGATGAATTTCTTTGATCCTTTTTGCTCATAATGGTGAAAAAAAGTTGAATTCAAGTTAGATTACAGGTTGGTTTCATTTTTTTTTTTTTTTTTGTGTTTTTTGTGTTTTTAAAGTTTTTTGCTTAATGTGTTTGATCCCTCCATGATACTAAATATTGTGTCATTCTAATTCATAAATGTGGAAATGCCAAGGTACATATGAATGCTTTTTTTATTTTTTCCTTTGTCTTCACTTTTGTCTTATATCAGACAAGTGACATTCCTATTGTTGGCTCTTAAATATAGGTTGATTATTTAATTTTTGAGTGATTAGTTGGAATAGATCAATAAATCATTGCATATGTGCTTCCATAATTTGTTAAGGTAAATAAATAGTATATATAAAATTTTGGGTTTTTCCATCTGAAGTTTATCAAGTAGGGATATATGATTGTTTTAGCCGACAAATTAAATTTTTATTCCTAATAATTCAAAAAAATATACTATGTGATAGAATGGAAGGAAGGAGAGTTAAAGTCAGTTTATCTTAATTTCACCATAAAATTGCAAGGTAAGAAGATACTATAGCATCTGTCTTTATCTTATATCGTTGCCTAAATGTATTAATAATTAAAACATACATCATTTCTAGAAATGTAAGTTTTAAGAAAATACTACATAACAGTAGCTGAAAAAATCGCACCCACTAAGAGAGCAATATCCACCGTAAAAAATATCAATTAATGAATTATACAAAACAAAAAACATTGTCATCCAAAATAACATACCAAAGCACAAATAAATTTTGGATAGTGTATTTTTTTAGTATTTAAAATTGTGTGTTACCAATTTGTCCTTAAAAAAGAGAATTTGTGATACACATGTGATTATTTCAAGCTAAAAATGCTCGAAATTGTATCCAATAACGAAAATGATGTCTTTGTAATTTGTGAGAGATGAAAATACATGAATTTATATGCGACAGCCTAAAAAATATAAATGTTAAATGTGAGGGATTAATAGGGTATTTTCTCCTATATTATATCATGTTTACTATATGAAATTTATTATTCATATATATGTTTTACAAAATGTAACTAAAAAAAAAAAAATCAGGATCAATACGTGCATCGCACGTACACCTTACTAGTACTATATCAAAAGAGCCAATGTGATTTAGTAATTTAGATTTTTTTTCCAAAATTATCCTTACTATAAAATTTAATGACTTTATTTTGTCTGCAAACTTGAATGGTTTTTTTTTTTTTCCGTAAATTATAGTTGTTTAGGTTATTTATGTAAATACACCTCAAAGAGTAAAAGAGGAAATAGAATTTACTTTTTATGCTTCATATTAGGAAATAAATTTGATTGAAACAAATTTCCTTATATAATATAGTAGAATATTAGGAATAAATTTTATAAATTAAAGAAAAACTAGAAAATAATTTTATTTGGACAGATTTTAGAAATCAAGCAATAATAAAAACTAAAAGTTACTTGAAAAATAAATTTATGTATTTTAATTTTTGCTTTGGACCCTTAACGAGAAAAAAAATCCTAAAAGATACACAAAAAATAAAACTAAAATTTTAAGCTTATATTTAGGATTAATTTTGATTGAAGTAAATTTCCTCATAAAGTAGAATTTTATGGTAGATTTACAAATAAAAGATGAATATTAAATAAAATTATTAAAAAAATTAATTGAATATATAAATAATAAATGAAGAAGTTTGATTTAGTTTTAGATTTTTTTTTCCAAGTACCCTTACTATATCAAATTTAATGATTTTGTTATGTTCCCAACTTGAATGTCTTTTTATAATTTTTTAAACTATTTATATAAATACTCCTCAAAGAGTAAAAGAATAAATAAAATCTACTTTTAAGACTTCATATTAGGAAATAACTTTGATTCATTTAATTTTCCTTATGTAACAAAATATTAGGAATGAATTTTAAAAATTAAAGAAGAGTAGGAGATATTTCTTTGGGATGAGTTTTAGAAATCAAGTAATAATAAAAATATAAATTTTACTTGAAAAATAAATTTACATGTTTCACCTATACTTTTAGAACCTTAAAGAGAAAAAAAAAATCCTAAAAAGGCACACATGAAATACAAATTTTTGAAACTTCATTTAGAATTAAATTTGATTGAAGTCAATTTTCTTATAGAGACTAATTTGGAATAGATTAGAAATTGAAGATTAATATTTAAAAATTTGTCAAAAAAAAAAAAACTTCATAAAATAAAATTTCTCATCAAATAGAATTATGCATATGAATATATTATTATTAACATACATAGGTTGTGGATACATTAAGAGAATAGAAAACATTTATATGCAATTAAAGAAACTAATAATTTATTAACAACTATTAAAAAAAGAAAAATTCGTTTGACAAATAAAAGAAAATAAGGTTATTTCATTTCCAAAGAGTTACATACCATTTTAGCCATTTAAACTAAGCAAAAATCTCAGTATGGCATTTTAAATTAAGTGGTCTTGATTTGACCCTCCAAATTAAATAATTATTCCAATATAGTCCTTCAAATTAAAAAAATCTCAACTTTGTCCTCAAAACAAAAATAAATGTCCCAACGTGACCCCTAAAATTGAAAGATTATCAATTGGACCTCCAAATTAAAAATCTGTTTTAATTTGTCCTCCAAACTATATTCCGTTATAAAAAAAATGCTATTAACTTTTTAAAAGTACACAATTTTCAAATATATTTTCAATCTTAATGGTTACTTTATTGTTAGAATAAGATTTTTTTTATAGACTAGAGAGTTTCATTTGATATTTATTTTTTAAAGTTGAATTTTAGAAATTGTACAAGTATGCAAGTAAAAGTTTTTTTAGAATTAGGAATTAAGTTAAATAATAGTAGGAATTATCTTTAAACAAAAAAAAAGTAGTATTTATCACTCAAAAACTTTTGGAATCTTTTGAAAGAATAATTTTGAAATCTTTTTCTATTTTTGATACAAAAAGGAAACAAATAAAAGAACAAATGAAACACAAAATTAGTTAAAAGTCTCAAGAAAATTTAAATTTGAATTAACAAAGACATGATCCTTCAGAGATATTATCAACATTTTCACTTTCCTTCCTCCAATGCCATTTATTTTGTCTCTAATGTCGCTGTCTAAACTTTATAATGATGGAAGAAGTTTGTTGTCCAGAATATGAAAAGAATTTGATTTCTATGTGATAAACTAAAAAATAAATAATGTCGAATCTATCTTTTTTATTATTGTTATTAATTGGATGAGTAGAAAAGGCGATGAAAACTAATGTGATCTCCAATTATTTTATTTTTCTTAAAAGAACATCTTTATCTTACAATTCTTACTTTGTTTTCAGTTTTGTTTTCATACATTGAATAATTAACAAATATTTAATCTAATTTATGCTTTTCCTGTAATAAAATCTTAGTTCTTAAATTATATTAATTAAAATTCTTAATAGATAATTATTGTCCTTTTACAAAAAATTATTGTTATTATCTTTGGACTATAAATAACTAATGTTAAATATTAGCAACTATATAAATTACATACTAAAAAATATGGACATCAAATCATGTTACTAATTAGATTTTAACTAAAGTGTACCTTGTCTAATAGAACCTAAGTACTAAATGTTTATTATTACTTATGAATTATTACTATAAAAGTTAATAGCTATTGTAATTATACGTTGTTGATCTTATTCTAGCAAATAAAAGTTATAACATTGACTATCTACTTCTTAATTTACTACTAGATGGATTGATAGTTTTAACATAATGAATTAAATGATTAAATTTCACATTGTAAATTGTTAAATACTGATAGGCTATTTTTAACTTCTTTTTTTTCTGTTTTCATGATATAATTCCTAAAGTTATGCAAACTATATCTAAGAGACATTTTGTTTCCTAAATTAAAAATTGCTATTTAATATTTGCACACGAATGGTTCCTTCATTAAGTTGGTTCCAAAAAAGCTATAAGAATTCAAGAATAATCAAATACCCTAATGTGCTTAATAAATCTAAAATTGTTAGGATAGAATTTGAATAATTGAAGATAATAAAGAGTTCCAAAAAACTCTATAAATTGTCAACATTTTTCAAGACTTGCTGTCATTTTTTATTACTATACTTACATAATAGATATAATAATAAACTTTAATATATTTCTTGTTATACATTGTACTCCAGTTTGATGATACTTTAAACTTTCCTATTTTTAAAATTAAATAGAGTACCAATGAATTTATTGTAGAATGCTTGAATAATTCTCAATCGAGGAAATAGATGTGATTTCTATTTTAATAATTACAAGGTAGATGTGTTATTCAAAAGACACAATTATTTAGTACATATGAAATTGTTTGAACTATTAAACTACACAAATTGCTTATATTTCCAACAAAGTATATCTAAAGAAAATGCATAAAAATCACTTATGAGTAAATATTTCTCTAAATATATATGAATTGCAAAAAATTCTTTGACTTAGTTAAATGTTGAAACAGAAAATATAGGAGCGAAAAATTAAGTAAACTAAAAAAAATCAAACAATTAGTATCTCCAAACGCACTTTACTTTTTAATTCATAGCAATAAAATTAAATAATTAGTATATCCAAACGTGCAAAGCACGTGCTCTCATACTAGTATATATAAAATAAAGTTTACGCATTTACTCTCTTTAATCCTCTCTCTTATCTAACATTTGATTGGTACATTAATTACACTCGCTCTCTCAACCCTTTCACAAATTTCTCTACAACCCTTTCTCTCTCCTAATCTCTCTACCTCTCTTATACTTTTCTCTTCCCTAATTCACGTCAAAATCCTCATTCCCCTTCATCTTTTCAATTTCAAACAAAAATAAATTTTTCCTATCCGAAAATTCATGTGCATTTTTCTAGATTCAGGTTGCTTGCAGAGACACCCAAAAGTCATTTCAATCATATTATCTCTACTTATCCTATTCTCCTCTTTCCCTTTTCTCTATTCAAAAAATCCCTACCTTATGAAGAAATCCCTTTCCTCTATCTATTCTCAAAGTCAAAAAATTCTTATCAAATAATCAATCACACCTATATATATACATATACAAGCCACCAGGATAGAAAGATTATTTGTATTAGTGGTATTTTTTTTTCTTTTTTCCTAATTGAATATACCCGATTCACTTGGGAGGTATGTAATCTTGATAGAGAGTACCGACGGGCTCAGAGTGCATTTTATTTTCACCGGCTACACATTAGACAGTAAGCCCTTTTTGCATTTTTTTGAGTTTCAATTATTAACGGTAGACAAAAGAATTCTTACGATCACCCCTATTCTAACCCTAAATTTTTTTTCTCTCTTTATATGCTGATTTGGGTTTCCAAACACTCATTCTCAAAATCAATCCTCCAACTCCCTCTCTCGATGAACTCTTCTGTTAAATCAAAATAGAGAAGATGGTTTCAAATTCGATCAATTATTCTTGCTCTAAAGAACATCCAAAGATCTATGAGTATTTTTTCATCATTGCATTCCTTTTTTTTTTAAAAAAATTCAAGTCAATTTATTTCCAATGAATCATTTTCCTTCTTTGTAGCGCCTCCTCCAACCCATTTCCCCTTTCTTCATACTCCATAGATAAGAAGAGATATGGGGTAGTGACCACCGAAATGTCGAAGCAAGGATGTCACTGGTCTTTCGGTGGTTGAAACGGTGAACTGCGCCGGCAATGCTAGGGCAAAGAGCCTATACATCATTTCAGTGAAGGGGATCAAAGGTAGGCTAAACAGGCCACCTTCTGCTTGCATTGGCAATATAGTCATACCCACCACTCAAGAAGGGTAAACCTCGATCTCTCTTTGAAGTTCGAAACATCTGAACTTCCAAAAATCTCACCACTCTATATATGTATAAAAAGTTTTCGGGAGAGATAGAGATTATTATATCAAGTCCACTTTTTTTTCTTTTTTTTTTAAATCTAGTTGAATTTGACCCTGATTCCTTCTATATATTTCTCTTGGGATTCATAATTTATTTTTGGTTTGGCATTCCTCTAAAAGTTTCAATGTTTTTCTAATCTTTTTGTGTGTTTTTTGGTTTCAGATTGCTAAGATGTATGCAAAATTTACTCAGCTAGAGAGGTACAAATTTTAATTTTTGGTTTGGTATATATATCGAGATGTTACACATCAGATATAAGCGAGTTGAACTAAATGGAGAATGGCATCGAAATTATTATGCGAACGCAAAATTCCTTTACGACTTAAGGGTAAATTCTATAGAACGGTAAATTCTATAGAACGGCAATTAGGCCAGCGATGTTTTATAGCTCTGAGTGTTGGAGTAGTGTATGAATTAAATACATGAGCAAAAGATGAGAGTAGCAGAAATGCGAATGTTGAAATGGATGTGTGGGTACACTAGGATGGACAAGATACGCGCTTAAGGTGGTTAGGTCATGTGTTAAGACGACCAGTAGAAACGCTTGTCAGGCGAGTAGATTTTAGAGAGAATAGTCAACATAGGACGGATAGGAGAAGACCGAAAAAGACTTGGTAGGTAACTTGTAAGAAAAATATAGCCCATCTAGGAATTGAGGAGGATATGATCCATGACAAGCGCAATGGTATATCAAGATTCATGCAGCCGACCCTACTTAGTGCGATTAAGGCTTATTTATTTGTTTGTTTATTTTTCTTGATTTGTTTTTCATCTTTTTCTGGTGGTGAGTAGTGGATCTGTATTAATGTAATTTGATGCAATCTATTTCCCAGATCTCATTTGCCTATTAAGTTTGATTTTTTTTTTTTTTTGCGAATTTTGGCTTATTAGTATGGTTGATGGGATCAGAATCCTGTTTGAAATGTAAAGAAATGAGTTTTGATTTTTCCGATAAGACAACTCTACCACACTGCTTAAATATATAAACATATCTTGCTGCTATAGTGCTTTAGATTACACTATAGCTCTTCAAAAGTGATGTTATTCTTTACACACCTGATGGGAACATGGTAAAGGATGTACAGAGTCATAGACGGTTTGCTGGGTTTCGGAAGACAATAAACCCTGACAGATTTGTCTCCATACCAGCCATTTTCTTCTTCAGTTTAATCTTTGTTTAGAATTATTAAGTTTTCTAGGAATTCGGTTTGTTTTCAGGTTCAATTTTGCTAGGTTGATTGATATGTTGGATGTGGGTACGAACGGCTTGCCTCAGAGTCAAAGAGATTTCATTTCTTTTTTCTAATATCTTTGGGAATGTATATATATATTTTTTTGGGGATATTTATACAATCTATAGGTGTTTGCAGGTAAGAAGCTATGTTTGCATGTGATCTTCATTTTGATGCTGCAATGATAAATTTTTTTGTTAAAATCAGTATCCTTTATGTTAATTTCTATTATAGGAGCTTAATTTTTATGTTTTCAATTAATATGAGGAATTTTTTAGTGCAGAAGCATTGGAATTAGTGTTGTCCGAATGCAAGCCAAAATCAGAGATTGTGAACTTATGTGAAAGAGGAACTGCATTTATCAAGGAGTACGGGATGTGTTATGTCTGTGAATTGTTTTAGTTTCCTTTAATTATTGGTTTTAATGGAGTTTTTGCTGTCAGTTGATTCACCATATGGGTATATGTTGTTGGCAAGCTGGATATAAGAATATAAAGAACAACATTGATAGCGGTAGTGAACAATAACGTTTGACATGTTTCTCATGGTTGTTTCATATTTTTAATTAATTAATATATGTTTCTTATATAACAACGAATTATAATTTAGGTCTTAAGATGTTCATTTAAGATCAAATTGGTTATGAGTTTAAATGACTAAAAAGTAAGGAGATGTGGTTTTTTTTATAAAAAAAAAAAAAATTGTTTCTAATGCTTATGTCTATCGTTATGGTTATCTTAAAAAGTTTGTTTAGCCTAAATTCTAGATATGTAAGAATAATCTCCCATACGCTAAAGTTAATTACTTATTAATTTTTGTGTCTTTGATATAGCAATTATACTAATCACTTACTGAAGGATCTAAAGAACAATTTACAATTTTGTAAAATTAAGAAACCATAAAATCAAGTATGTGAATTTTAGGCACGAAGAACCAAGTCGAGAGAACTCTTAAATTTAAATGGGTTTAGGTTAATATGCAACATCTATGCTGTCAATGCTAATTTAGTTAACTATTAAAAAAAAAAAAAAAAAAAAGTTGACAAAAAATAGTTGACAAAAAAAGGAGTTTCAAAGTATTATATTTTTTTTTCCCCCAAATATTAATGTTTTTCAAAATTTGCAAATGTTGGATAATGCTTCTATAAATACTGATTTGGTGATTTTTGCAATCAATAATAAATTGTACAAAATTGAATTGTAAATTAAGTATATACGAACTAATGAAACGGGTGCAGGAAGTAATTTTTTGTTTTCACATGTAACAACTGTGAATTTCGATTTTTCTCAAATTTGTTCAAGGAACGGGTTACAACTAGTTTCATAAAGATTCACAAGTTTTGGGATCTTTTTCTTTTGCCGAAAAAATGGTAAGTGATGAGTCCTACCTTTTAGAACCTTAGGAAACTAATTTCTTTGTTGTAAAATTTATTGAAGCATAAAAGAAGGGGTATCAATTAACCATCAATTTATCAGTTAATAAAATCAATCGAAATTCAAAAAATTGTTTTAAACTTTTTAACCAATTTTGATTTCAAATTTAATTCAGTAGAAAATTTGATTAATCATATTCGAATTCAATACTCAATTTTAAATTCGATTAACCAATTATAAACTTGGTTTAGTTGAACCCTTAACATTAGACTAAAATCTTATAAGAACTTAATTTTCAAATAAAATTTTCCTAATTTTATTTTATTTTTTGACACATAATTTAGACTTATATATATTCTCAATGATAAATGACACTACAAGAAAAAAGCTTTAGTGGCACCCATATGCCAGCACCTTTTTGAAACTATTGTAATAAAAGACCATCAATCGCTACATAAGATACATACTCCTTAACTAATAAATATTGGGCATCATCTTTAAGGAGAATTCTACAGTCCCATTGAGGGAACCATTCTCTTGACTTTAAGAACAGAAAAAGAATAGTTTTTATATAGAATGAATGAAGAAAAAGAAGACAAAAGGACGCGGCAAAGAAAAAGTAACTTTATTAAAGTTTCTTTAACTTTCTCTTTTTCTTCATTCATTCTATATAAAAACCATTCTTTTTCTTTTCTTAATGAATTTTTTGTTTTATTCCAACTATTTGGAGGTACATAATATGGTATGTATTTCTTATGTTGTAATCTATATTTTTTTGGTATACCAGAAAAATTATAATTAATTCGTTTTAAAGAAGAAACCATTTATGCAAGGAACAGAGAAAGTTTTCTTTTGAATCTTTCTATTGATAAGAGTTCCTTTTTGATTCATTAATATACATCTCAATTATAATAATTCGGTATTCTATTCATTGTTTTTCCCAACTTAAAGAAAGTGTTGAATAAAAATTAGAAGTTTCTAATTGTTCTCATCTATTATTCCACAAAATTTTATTTGCCTTTTGTTTTCTTAAATTTTCTCGATAAAATTTTAATTTGGCACGATAACGAGATGTAATTTCAATCATGTCATTCAAACTTCTTTATCTGCAAGAAATTCTCTAGTTAAGAAGTCAAGAAAGGAATTAGTAGAACCTTTTATATATTGAATATCAAAAACAGAAAGTATTGATTGCCATCTTGCAAATAAATGTTTGGAGGCAATATTTTTGACATATTTCAATAATTTGTTTTGCTACTGAACAATCTACTTTAACAGTAAATTTTTGATTAAGTAAATCATTTTGAAATTTTGTAATATACAAAACTATACTTAATACTTCATTTTTGACAATAGCATAGTTTGTCTGAGCTTTATTCCATAAACCAGAAGTATATCTTACTAGTTCTTCTTTTTTAGTATAAGGTTTAATTTATTTGAGAATCCCACCATATCCTATATATGAAGCATCTGTTTCAACAATTTTATACCAAGAATTATGAGTTAAATATAAAAGTGGTAATTGCTAAACCTTTTGTTTGATTCGTTTGACTGCTTCTATATGATTTTCTAACCAAAGAGGATTTTTTTGCAATCTTTGATACAGGAATTTGCAATCTTGTGATAGATTTTGATGATATTCATGAATATAATTAAAAGGTTCCTAAAAACCTTTATAATTGAGTTTTGTCTTTGATTTCATCAAGGAATTTGTTTGCAAATTCAATGGATCTTGCTATGGGAATAATTTGTCCTTTATTTAACTCATATCCTAAGAATCTGATATTAGTTTGGAAAAATTTCATTTTCTTTGCAGAAATTACTATGCCATTTCTTAATACTGTATTTAAGAAAGAGTTTAAATGTTTAAAATGTTGGTCTACTAAGATTCAAAAAATATGAGTATATCATCTATATAAACAATTACGAAGGGGAATTGTGAAAATATATCATTCATAATATTTTGAAATTCAAAAGAAGCGTTTGTTAATCCAAAGGGCATGGCATTCCATTCATAATGATCAAATGGGACAACAAATGCAGTTAATATCTATCTTTTTCAGCTATTTGAATTTGCCAAAATCTAGATTTTAAATCAAATTTTGAATAAATTTGTGCATTAACAGTTCTGTTTAATAAATCTTTTTTATTTGGAACAGGATATCTTATCCATTGTAAAACTTTGTTTAAGGGTTTGTAATTAATTACTAGTCTTGGGGTTCCTCTCTCTATTTCAGAATTTTTATTTACAATGAAAGCAGTACAGCTCCAAGGAGAATGAGATTTTCTTATAATATTTTTTTGTAATAAATCATTTATTTCTTTTTTACAGTATTCAACCATTTCAAAATTCATTTGAGAGGGTCTGGCTTTTGTAGTAATATCTTTTTCTTTTCTGAATTCTTTTTCATAAGGTAATTCAACAATATATTATTTTTTGTGCCAAAAATCATTTGGTAAATCATTACAAATTTGATTAGCAATTTTTTGTGTTATATCTTGGATTTTTAATTGATTTTCTGGTAACTGTAATTGTTGTTCTAAAGTATGTGACTTAACTTCTTTCTGTAAGAAAGCAATTTGGTTAGTTTTTAATTTAATATTTTCTTTAATTGAGTTTACAGAAAATTAGTTTAAATAATGAGATTTTTCAATAGTAACAAAATTAAAAGTAAGTTATTTTTCTTTGTTTGAAATTTTTTTTCTATCATAAAAATATGGATGTATTTTTACAAAAAATTGAGTTCCAAGTATTACATGTTCACTAATAGCTTTAGTTAAAACAAAGGGCAGACAAATAGTATTTTTTTATTCAAAAATTATACTTACATTATTAAGTTTATAATTTAATTGAATTTGAGAACCTTCAGCTGCTCTTAAAGTAGTTGTAGATTTTTTAAAGTGATATCTAGTAGGTACTAAACCTTCTCTTATAGTGGAAATATCTGCTCCAGTATCAATCATGGCTATTGTAAAAAAATTATATTCATTATTTATTGTTAAAGTGACTCAGAGAAAATATTTTTGGAAAGAATATATAGTAGTAATATTTAAAAATTTTGAAGATTTTTGTTGTGAATTTAAAGTAGAGGGAATATCTTGGATTTCTGATGAATTATCTATGGGGTTTGTTAAAGATCTTAATTCTAATTTCGTTAATCTTTTATTTAGATTGATAATTTCTTCTTTAAATTGGTTGATTTCTCGTTTTAAAATTGGTATAGTAATAGGTTTGTTAAATGCGTTTAATGAAACTTGATTCATAACGTCTTGTATGGTAAAAGTGTTTTTCAAAGAAATTAATTTTTCTTTGACTTTGTCTGGCATAGATTTATATTCATCCCTGGGTTGTTTATTTTCATTTAATAAAATTTATTTATATTGTGTAAGATACTGCTTTTTAATTTCTTTATTTATCGGGTATATGTTCTAATAATTCAAAAAATAATTCTTGATTTTCAGTCAACGTATTAATTTTTGGACACGTACAATAATCTCGATTTTCAGAAGAATAATCAAGTTGATATGTTTTATTTTCTTCATTGCTTTCATAATTTGAAGTTTGAGTAGAAGAATCAGATTGTAAGAATATTGAGATTATTTTTTCTTTATCACTATCATCACTAGAAAGATTATTAATTTTTTCCAATAAAGTTGTAGAAGTTTTTGATTTGCATAATGACCATTTTTTCCACATGTTCTACAAGTAATATTTGCTTTTATCCATTTTTACACTTCTTGATCAGTTTTTTATTTTTTTTATTTTCTCTATATTTTTTCTTTCTAAAATTTTTGTATTTTTTAGGAAAGGTTTTTCAAATTTTTCTTTTATTTTCTTTTTGGATTTTGAAATTTTTTAAAATTGTTTTTGGGTTTTCTAATAAGAAATACTAGGTTCTTGTACTGCAAATTGAGCATAGAAATCTCAGCTCCTAATTCTTTTCTTTGAGCATATTTTTTAATTTGAGCTTTTAATTTAATATCATTATGAAGTTTGAGTCATTCTTCTGTTATAAAAGAAATAATATCTCCATATGTTAATTGATCCTATGGAACATTATATCACGACCAATTTTGCTCCTCATATTTCATTGCGGACCAATTTGGTTTGTTATCTTTATAGAAATTAACCAATTTGGAGTTTTTAAAACAATTACTAATGGAATCGGCCACGTGGGAGTCACGTGGCCGTTAAAAATGCCTTAAACACCAACAGAATATCCTTGAATATATCAAAAGCCAAAAGTTACTCGCTTCTCTAATTTTTTCCCTTCATTCCCAAAATTGTAATTTTCTCTAATTGTTCTTAACAGACCTTCAATTGCTAAAACCAAGAATTGCTTTTGCAGAAGAAATGCAAAATTGACAACCTCATGGTCCACCGAGAATCCACGATGAAGATTTTTGACCTATGCAACAATGCAGGTATTTCATTGCTTAAATATCATTGAATTTTTCAAATTAATCCATCTATGGGCTTCACAAATCTGATGTTGTGGTTTGGGAGAAGGATGCCCCTTTTGGGAATAGCATGACCTAGCAATGTGTAGAAGATCCAAGAGCCTTATATCTGGGTTGCTGTAAAAAAATAGTGAGAAAGATGAAGAAATCTTATCCTTGAGGTCTCAAAGGAAGTGTTTGTATGTGGCTATTTCTGTACTATCATTGATTTTATTATCTTAGTAGTGCTTGGAAATTATGGTAATTGAGACAAGCTACATTGTAAAAGGAAAAGGCAACAAGTTAGATTTGCAGGCCCATTTGTGTAGTGCTTAGGATGTGAAGAACTATTTGGGGAAAATGACGGGAATTCTGCTTGTATTGCTTCATCTTTGCAAGTCCGTTTTGGTTCATCTTTGCCAATTGTTCTTTTGTTGTACTAAAACTAATGTGAAAGTAATGTAATGTATTGCATGTTGATTACAATTTTTGCTTGCAGAAATTAATCCCTTATTCTCATTTTGTTGCAGTTTCTGATGACAAATACAATATGGTGAATATGTTAAATAAATGGTAAATATCAAAGATACAAATGATAAAGTGGATGTAAGATAACGTAAGAACGAACATCTTCATTGATATTAAAGCAAAATATTCCTAATGTAGCATAAAGTGCTATAATGGCTAACTTCAAAAAAGTTACCCAAATACGTTTACATCAAACAAAAGTGCCATATAATGGCCGACTTCAAAAAAGTAGTAGTACTTGTTCCATACACTACAGCATCAAATAAAAGTGCCATTATGCATGGCTAACAACAAAATAGTAGTAGCACTTGTTCCCTATACTACATCATCAAACAAAACTGCACATCCTTGCTTCATCAAACAGGTTCTGTAACCCTTCATTTCACTTTGTTTTTGTCAATTGCAATGGAGTTCTTGCCATGTCCTTTAACCGGTCAATGAGATATTATTGTAGGGTAAGTCCAGCCATTACCATTGTGCTATGAAATTAAAGAGGTATTATTTCAGGGTAATTCCAGCACTTACACTCTTTAGTGCAGCAAAGGCTGCTGATTAGTGCTCTTTTTTAGTGCAGTAGAGGTTGTTGATTTTGCTTACTGATCAGCAAGTGCTGCAGCTTGTGTAGAACTTCTAGTTCTTATCTAAATCTGATTCAAAGAAAACAAGTTAAGATTTGATTTACTAAATAGAATTTCTAATTCTTTTCTGGTTTAAATGAGTATAAACTCATACTCGAGCTACCAACAACTGATGTTGCTTCTGCTTAACTTCTTCTTTTCCTTTGTACCTGAAACAATACTAAGATACTTATGGGCCAAAGGTTCAAAACTACTACTAGTATTGAGTTATAATTTTTAAACACTTACTGGTAGTTTAGATTGGCTTTCAGATTGCAGCATATTTGAGGATTGACTTACATCCAATTGCATCCCAGAAGATAGTGCTAAGGAAATTTGAGTGACAAGCACATCATTCATGTCACAAATTTGGGAAGCTTTGTCTTGGCCATCAATTTGAGTGACAGGCACACCATTCACATCAGTTTGGGGAGCTTTGTCTTGACTATCAATTTGAGTGGTAAGCACATCAGTCACCTCAATATCCTTTCATAATGTGCACCTTTTTTTGTTGTTTTCTTGCTCATTACATAAAGAACACTTACCAAGTAAGTCTGCTATACTCATCTTGCCTAATCTTTTTCTCCTTTTCATGCTAAATTTCATATGCACTATCTCCTCATTTTCTTGGGTCTACCAGCTGGCCTAACATAATTAGGTGGAAGTGGAGCTAGTTTCTTTGTATCAACCCAGGAAATCTGCCCAGATAGGTATCTACAGAGTAACATTCATACATACATACATGCATACGTACATATTTACATACATACACGCATAAATACATGCATACATATATATATACACACACATATATATATATGAATGCGTGTATGTATGTTTGTATTTATGTATATATGTGTGTGAATGTGACGTGTATATATATATGTGCGTGTATATATACATATGTATATATATATATATATGAAAAATTCTACAGTTCCTTTTATATAATCATTCTCTTGTGTTTTAAATACTTGTACTGTATAAGCTTTTAAAGCTAAGAGAATAGTTCCCTAAAAGAGATTGTAGAATTTTCCTACATATATATATATATATATATATAAATAGATATGTGTAAATAGATATGTATATATATAAATGGATATGTACACACACATATATATGTATATGTATGCATATATGTATATATATATTTATATATATGCACATATATATATATATATATATATATATATATGTATATATGTATATGTATGCATATATATATATATATGTACATATGTGTATATGTATATATATATACACATATATACATATACATACTCTTATATATATATATATATATATATATATATCATATACACACACGGATATATATATGCATACATATATATATGTGTATATATACTATACATACAAATATATATAACTATATACAATTATAGTTATATATACACACATATATAAGTATAATTGTATATACATATATGTGTATATATAACTATAATTGTATATAGTAACTATATTCTCAAACCTAGTATATTACTGTCAATGGGACCGTGCCGACCCGAACTTGGCCAGTCTGGCCAGAAAAACAAAGGGTCGACCCCTATATTAAAGTGAGTTGGGTTGAATTTTGGCCTAAATATTAGGTACTGTTTAATTTTATTTGGATAATGGTTAATGATTTAGTATTCTATTAACTTTACTAATAATAACCCAACATTATTAGTTAATTTAGTTGAAAATTCGTGACTCAATGATATAGTTAATAGTTGTCTATTGACGGAAGTAATGCATGCTATTCTATATTGTGTTGATCGAATGTAAAAAAATAAAATTTTAACAAATAAACTATAAAAATTTGTATTAGATATGTGAGTTTTGACTAGTCTGATTAAAGTTCGAAATTCGAATACTATTTTGTGAACTGAATATGAACTTCACATTTGTGAGTTTGGATTGGTCCGATTAAATCCCGAAACCCAAATAAATTTATAAACCAAGTTTTAATTTTACAAAATTCAACTCACAAAACCCAATTAACATCCCTACCTCTAAAATACTAGCACGAGAGTGCAAAATTGAACAAATGCTACAAAGAAGTATAAATATGAATAGAAGAATAATTTTCTAGAAATGATTTTTCTAGTCCTCTCTCCCCATACACATATCTATCTATCTCCTTTTCCAATGCATTATATCTCTTATATTTTCAGTTGGTCTATTGAAGAGCTGCTTTCTGTTTTCTTCTTAATTGTCTTTTCTCTCTTTGGGAAGTCCCAAGATAAGGAAGACAATTTCCACCCTATAAACAATTAACAATATGGAGAACACTTATCTCCCTCCATCCTTTACTGCTTGTAGCACATGGCAAACAGCATAACCAGTTTAAGATCTTTATCTTGTGATATTATCTGAAAATAAATAAAAAATAAAAAGGGCTTAATTTCCTTGTCCCGTTTAACTGCTACACTTTATAAATATTTTATCATTGGCTATATATGAATAGCAAGTTGATGCATGCCTTGCATTCTTTTTGCCTGTGAAACAACATTCTCATTTTTGTTTTTGTAAGACAGTGAAGTGATGGCCTGAATACCTTGATATGTTTGTTTATTTGTTGGATGTCTTGTTGTGTTGCTGTTTAAGATATCTGCCACAATTTTTTTGGTTGCTCAGTCTTATATACTCGAGTCTTATATACATTGCATAATTGGCATGTAATAGGTGAAAAGTTGGATAAACCAATAATAGTTAAACAAATTATAGACTTTTACCTATTGATACTTCAGCTTTTTTTTGATACATCGTTATATATAAGTGTACATATATATCAAGTCAGAAAAAGATAATTATATCGGATGCAGATTTGTTATGGTGCAATCGATAACAGTTTTGTAATTGTCCCAAAAACATTCACAGAAACATTTTCTTCAAGATAATAAATTTTTAGCAGCTTATGTTTGAAAAGTAACCGATGAATGCATAATTAAATGTATAATATCTTATTGGTGACATATTCCCTACTTGCAGCTATGATATAAATTGAGTTAATCTTATTTTGGCTCTCCAAAGTAAATAAAAGTCTCAATGTGACATTCTAAATTGAAAAATTCTCAATTTGACCTTCTAAAAAATAAAAAAATTCAATATGACCCTCCAACTGCAAAAAGTATTTCAATATGGACCTTTAAACTAAAAGAGTTTCAGTTTGACCCTTCAAATTGAAAATCTATTTTAACATGACCCTCCATTTTAAATACATTATATATGCGTAATAATATTTTTGGATTGTATAAATATTATTCTCCTTCTTTCATTTATAAAAAAAATCTCCAACTTTCTCTTTATTTTTATATATAAGCCTTTTTCTCTATTTATTGAAGTGTATATAAGGAAAATAAGGATTTAAGTATCTTTTTATTAAATAAAAAAATTGAGATTTTGATTTATTAAAAACAAGTTATCAATTTTTTATCATTTAAAATGATCAAGGTTTTGAATTATTTTCAATTTGGAGCTCCTAATTGAAAATTTTAATTTAAAGGGCCAAATTGATCACTTATTTCAATTTGGAGGGCCAAACTGAGACCTTTTCAACTTAGAAGGTCATAATAGAACACCTTTTCCAATTTGGATGGTCAAGTTGAAACTTTTTTTACTTCAAAGGGTCAAATTGATAATTTCACTCAATTTGAAAGGTCAAAATGACATTAACCCATATAAATTTAACCCACAAGGTGGACTAAAAATTAAAGGACAACGTATAAAATGGGTTGGGAATAATATCGGTTTATTTTCTAAGTTCCATGCTTTTTTAATTTATAATATACAACACCATCCTTAGCACAATTTAAAATAAACTCATAGGCCAACGAATGCTAACAACCCTTTGTGGGTGAGCATCCTTTTTTAATTCTCTTGTTCTTTATCGCAGGGGATATTCAATTTTAGCACTTTTTAGTCCTCAAAATATTGGTCTAGTAATATTTGTGGTCCTCAAAATTTCACACAAAAAAAATCACGTCCCTCATCTGTTAAGTTTCAACTCCATTAGGATAATTGACATAAAAATAATATAATTTTTTATTTCTATACCTCTACCCTAACAAACATTGAATTTTTTATCTGATAAATCTTAAAAAATTATCTTCTATCTTTATTTTCTCTTGGGTAAACAAACAAAAATTGCTCTTTCTCATAAATTTTAACAAAAAGTTATGCTATTTTCCTATCAATTATCCTAATTTAATCAAAATTTAAAAGATGAGGGACATGATTTATTTTTTATAAAACTTTAGAGACCAAAAATATCATTTAGCCAAACTTTGAAGACTAAAAATATTTTTTACCCAAAAAAAGACATATATTTCAGCAACTTGTAATAATTCTTACAAGTCACCCAACAAATGAAAAATCGAGAACAATAAGATTCCAATCTTAGATTTTGTCGATGATAGGTTATCACTCTACCTATTGTCTAAACTAATTCTATAGTGTATTATGATGCGACCTTTTTTGGTTTAAAAAATTCTTTCCACAAAATATGTTGCAAGTTAGAGACTTCTAAATTGGAAATGTTACTTTTCAGTAGCATAAAGCTGAAAATAATTCAATGGAATAATAATATTTTGTCCTCCTAAATTAAGTGGGTAATTACATTTTACTTTCCTAAACTAAAAAAATATACAATTTAGACTTTATTCATATTATTCATCATTTAAAAATTTTAAAACATCAAGAAAATATGATTAAATTACTGAAATATCCTTAGTATTATATTTTGATTTTTCATGTATTTAATTTTAATGTTTGATAGTTATAAAATAATTAGAAAAAAATAGACCAAAGTAACTAATTGATATCTTTGACTTTAGCGAGTGAAAATGTGAGAAAATATTGAATTAAATTATATTTGATATTGCAATTGGCACAGGTTTAGCCAAATATTTATAGAGTAAAATATCTCTAATACTAAGAGCCGTCAAAAAAATCACAAAAGTTTTATAGAAAATATATTGTTACACAATACTCTTGAAGAAAAAATTTTAATAAAAAATAAGTCTATTTGAGAATTGTTCTACCAATATAGTTAAATATTCAAATTCAAAATGACATAAAATAAAATCCAAAAGTTAAAAAATTAACCAAGAAATATATTTAAATAATATATAGTTTATTCTATTTTATTTTTAAATAATTATCATATCTCTATTAAAATTTAAATACATAAAAAAATCAAAATATATTACTGTTTAACCACATTATTTTGATGATTTAAAATTATTAATGAATAAATAGTATCAATAGAGAATAAAGTGTATATTATTTAATTTGAAACAAAGTATAATTATTTATCTATTTCAGAAGAGGCAAAATATTTTTAACCCTAATTCAATAAAAATAAACTAAAAGAATAGACAAAGAGTCAGATCCATCTAACCAATGTGCAAATCAGCAAACAACTTAATATTATACTATTTGTGTGTAGAGCTTACGAACACGAAAAAGCTGCGAACCAGACTGTTTCCACTGCCCAAAAATTTGCTTTTCAGCAGATTTTTATTTTTTGGGGGGGTCAAAAGCGTATTGTTGGTAGCCCGCGTTGTGCTACTTTCCATCAGTGGAGGGCAATGCAAGAGAGTTTTCCTTATCATGTCTGTTATTTGTCATAAATAATACTAATCTATGGGTGAGAAAGTTAAGAAGGGAAGATTATTTGTAAAACTAATACTTATATAGTAGAATATTTATTAATCAACTATCACGTTTAAAATTAATTAGGTACCCTTGGAATTCTAGAAATTCCAATTCTATTTACTTTTGATTGGTTACTAAGGAAAACAAATGAAATCCATCACATATACCAAATGAAATGGATAAATCATCGATGAAGAACATCAATTAGTCTACTTTACTTCTCTCCATCTATAATTACAATAAAAAACTTTTGAAATTTGTTCTTTGTTAGCACAAGAAAAATGGAAATGGAAATGTCAATGAAATGGAAAATCAAAATCCTTTTACATTTTCCTTTCCTTTAATTTTCTTACGTATTTAAGTTGATCAACCGGTGGCTAAAGAAGAGAAGAACCATTCAATCTCAAAAGAAAACAAGCTTTTGAAAAGAAACGTCTTCATCTATCTTAGCAAAGACTTGAAAACTTCAACCAAGGCCTAACTTTCCAAATTTTAACCAACCTACACCTACAAAATTCATAAGCTATTGCAAATCTCTATGGAAACTTACCAAAATCCAGAAAACTTTTCTTTATAATTTTCTGGAAATAAAATCTTAAATACATCTTGAAATTTCTTTTTTCCCTCAAACTTTCAACTTAAATCGAGTCCACACGGACGGATGAAAATCAATAGAGATGTATATATGACCATTGACTTGGCTGACTCCATTATTATAACCACTGACTTAGTATAAATATAGACCTCAGAAAAACTTAGTCCATGTTTTCACACTGGCATGCTGAAATGGTGCCCGCGTCACGCCTGTCTCACTTCCATCTGCTTCCATTTTTCTTAGCACTTTTCTTTCCATTTCTTCCGACCATTTTTTCCGACTTAGCGGCTGATACGGCAGCCCTTCTCCGCCTAAGTGAAGCCATCGGAGGCCGAACACGTAGATGGAACACCAGCAGTCCAAGTCCGTGCACATGGGAAGGTGTTGCCTGCAACACCACCACCAATCGCGTCATCTCCCTTCGCCTCCCGGGAGACGGTCTCACCGGTCAGATACCGGAGAATACAATCGGAAGATTGACCGAACTCCGGAACCTCAGCCTCCGGCGTAACTCCCTCTCAGGTCCAATCCCTTCCGACTTAGGCTCATGTAGAGAGTTACAATACCTTTATTTGCAAGAAAACCAATTTTCAGGTGATATTCCTGCCGGATTCTTTGAATTGAGGAATCTTTTACGTGTAAATCTTGCCAGAAACCACTATTCGGGGGAAATATCAAAGAATTTTAACAACTTTACTAAGTTAAGAACTTTGTTCTTAAAAATGGAAAATAACCGATTTAGTGGTTCACTTCCTGAGTTGAATAGCCTGTCTAGTCTAAGAGAATTTAATGTTTCATTCAATAATTTAAATGGTTCAATTCCTTCAAGATTAAGGGGATTTTCTTCCCAATCTTTTTTGGGCAATTCATTATGTGATGGACCATTGAATTCCTGCCCTGACCATGGAGGAAGTAAACTTTCAGGTGGAGCCATAGCTGGGATTGTTGTCGGATCAGTTTTCGGGTTGTTTTTGGCTCTATTGATTGCTTTTGTTGTGTGGAGAAAATGGAGAAATGGAGAAGTTTCCAGGCATGGTCAGCAGTCCTCAATTCCTCCTTCACCATTGAAGCCACCAGAATATGATTTCAGGAGTCCAAGGCCTTTTATAATCAAAGAAGATTACGGGCCGAACCACGGGTTATCTGATCAGATGACCACGAATGAGAGTCGAAGAAAGCAAGTAGTTCAAAATGGCGATAATAGTACTGGTGGATTAGTGTTTGTGCCCTATCTTTTATGGGGGTGCTGTTCAAGCATTCAGCTTGGATGAGTTGTTAAGAGCCTCTGCCGAGGTATTAGGAAAGGGGAACATTGGGACTACTTATAAGGCATATGTGGAGACAGGAGATGAAGTGGTTGTGAAAAGGGTGAAAAATGTGTGTCTTTCTGAAAAGGAATTTAGAGAAAGAATTGAAGAATTGGGGGCCTTAGAACATGAGAATTTGGTGCCTATGAGAGGATTCTTCTATGGCAAAGAAGAGAAGCTTCTTATGTTTGAGTCCTTGCCAATGGGCAGCTTGTATTCTGTTTTACATGGTAAGCCTTTTATTTTTCTTTTCCCTATGCTTTTTTATATTTTGTTATTGCAACATTAGTCATTAATTACTTAGATTATTGTGTTTTTCCCTACTGTAGTTGTACTTGTAATTGAATTCTTCTTTGCTTGTCAATGGTGGTAATTGTTGGGGAAAACGGGAATGCACAACGGAATAATCACCCAAGAATTTTTTTCTCCACTTGCTGAATAAATCGGAGAACTAACCCAAATAGTAAATAAATCAACAAGCACAGAACACACAAGATGCCTACGCAAAAAATCCTGACTAGAATTAGAATGACACATTTGGCTTTTTTTCTTACCCTTATTCCTACTATTCTGCAGGAAACAGAGGTACAGACAGGGCAGCCTTAACTTGGGTAATTAGAAGTAGAATTGCATTCAGCGCTGCCAGAGGCATTGAATATCTCCACTCCCTCGGCTCCAATGTTAGCCATGGAAATATCAAATCCTCCAACATCTTCCTCAAGCAATATTATGATGCATGTGTTTCAGAATACTGCATAACAAAATTTGTTTCCCCAATACCTACTTCCAACCTGATTTGCCACAAAGCACCTGAGGTAGTGGATTCGCGCAAAGTATCCCAAAAAGCCGATGTCTACAGCTTTGGAGTCTTGCTTTTGGAACTACTGAGTGGTAGAGAACCTAGAAAAGCCCTTGATGAGCAAGGAATTGACCTCCCAAGATTAAAACTGATGGGTCGAATCCGTGGTTAAGGAAAGGTGGCCTATTGAAGTCTTTGATCCTGAGCTACTACTGAGACATCAGGACTTCGAGGAGCAAATGGTTCAGCTCTTGAATCTTGCCATATCTTGCACCTCCCACCACCCTGACAAGAGACCATCCATGAAGGAAGTAACCAAGAAAATCAAGGAAATTTCTGGAATTCCAGGTTCAGATTGAAAATATCAATATGGGAATGTGATAATTAATGCCATCTTTTCAAAATTCTTTTTGATTTAGAGTGTGAAGGATTCACTAGGCTCATCATCTACCACGTTTAGAATCATCATTGGCACTTGGTTTTGCTTATATAATTACTTCTTTTCTATATTCTTTAGGCAAAGAATTGATTTCCTGAGCAATCTTGAACCATCTGGCCTGTCTGAAATGAAATCTAGGTCCTACTCTCATTCAATTTACTCCTTCCTGTGGATGATCTTGTTAGTGATTAGGAAAATAGTTGTTGGTGTACATGCCTATATATCTGTTCTATTCTAAGGCCCTTGATGTTCAAAGTAATTCAGGGAGATGGTCAGTTGCTCAGAGATGTAAAACTGTAGTTCAATTTTGAATGTATATTTTTTCGGATCAATTAAATTATTATTCTTATGGTTGGAGCGTCCACCTATCCTTCTTCCTAGAGTAAGTTTGTGCTACTCAATCTGCAACACGAACTTGTTATTTCAGTTCCTTTCTGTTCTCTTCTCTCTGATTGTTGTCCTTTCTTTTCCCTTTCTCTCCCTTCCCTCAAGAAATTGGCAAATTCCTAGATTACTTGCTTTCACTTGCTGCGTGCATGCTGGTCATCACTTTTATCTTATTTTTGTTAATGTGTTGTAATTATCATGTCATTTTCTATGAGAAGACACATAAAGAAAATGCAAGAAATGTAGTGAAAGATTGTCTGCTCTGTTTTTCAAAAGTTCGACATAATTTGCTTAATATAGAAGTAGTGAATTGAGGTAAATTTTGAAGTCGGAAGTTGTTCTTTTGATGTTATCAAGATAACCTTATTGTATAACAATCCAGCCAACTAACTGTGCTACAAGAATACCGAGATTGTTCTCCTCTATATGTAATAACTAAATCTTATACTGTCTCTTATACACACTCTCTTCTCATAATCATATAGTACTTATAATAACTTAAAAGCCAAATATTATTCCTTAATATCCTTCTATTTGGCTAAAATTGAACCAAAAGTCGAAAAATTTCTATATTTATGCCACTTTTGAAATGTGTTCTATTTATATGCCTATTTCAAAGTTGTGAATGCGAGTTCCAAAAAAATTTAAAAAAAAAAAAAAAAAATTTCAGTCAAAATTGACCGACCTCGCATTCGAGAATGCGAGGTCGACAATCACTTATCTTCTGCGAGGTCCTATTGTGTTGTCTTTGGACTGCCGCTGTACCGCTGCTCCTTTTGCTGTGATTGTGGCCACTGCTGTTGCTTCATGGTCAGCGGTGCATTTTTATCATTCTTGGACAACATCAGCAGTTGAAGCATGGTGTGTGGTTGCTTGGGTTAGTTGTTAAAATCTGTTCACTATCCGTAGCTTAGGATGAAATTATAAGAGAAAGGGCTGTGGCAATAAGGGGGAAAATAAAGGAATATTTTGGAAGAAAAAAATAAAATATGAAGAATCAAGAATAAGATTTGGAAGGAAAGCAGCATAGGTAGGTATTAGGTGTTGCGGTAGTTTATATGTATTTTGTTAAATTATATCATTAGTCCTAAAGTTATATATTTTGTGATTTCAGGCTAAATATTTATATACTTTTGGCATAAGAAGATTATATGAAGTTAAAATGCTAGGTTGTAGCAACTAAATAAAATACTTTTGGGATATTGGTAATAATTATAATATTTTTTTAAAAATGATATATTCTTAGATATATATATGATTGGGAAAAATTAATTTCTTGTAATATCAAGATACTTAAATATTTTGAAACGAAGGACTAGTACCCCTGTAGAATAATTTTTTTAAAAGACATGATATGATAAATATTTCTACAATAAAGTAAAGGATTATTTTAATATTATTTTGGGAAGTAAATATTTTAGAAAAATTTACATACATTAAAGTAATACTTTTTTTAAAAAAAAAAAAATTCATTACAACGCATTTTTTTAAAAAAAGAAAAAAAAATAGGACCTAAACCCTAAACCTTAAAAAAAAAAAAATAGGACCTCGCATTCCCTGAATGCGAGGTCAGTAAAATAGACCTCGCATTTAGGGAATGCGAGGTCAACTTGACTGACCTCGCATTCAGGGAATGCGAGGTCAGTCAAGAACAAATAAATTTTTTTTTATATATATATATATATATATTTTTTTTTAAATTTTCTGGAATCCTTCGGAACACCACTTTGAAATAGGCACCCAAATAGAATAAATTTACAAAATAGGCATATTCTTAGAATTTCCTCCCAAAAGTCTCAGAAATCACTGCCTTTTAATTGATTATTTAACTGCTACGTATATATATATATATATATATATATTTTTTCCTGGAGGGCCTAACTTTTTAGGGGTAATAACATTTTTTTCTCTAATTATTATTCTCCTTTTCATTTAGCTACTTAGGAACACAAATCAAAGTCAACGGCAATTAACGTATTAATGTGTGAACGGAAAATAATAAAGAATCAAAATTCCTTTAAGAAAAGACCTTAACCGCGCTTAGACTCGTTCTTTGGTCTATATATATTTGCTAGTATTAATTATGATTGACTCAAATGATGGACGTAGGTCACCAAAATAAGAATAATGGAAGATTCGGGAAGGATGGCTGGGTAACACCTGCGCTTGGTTGACCTAATAATTTTTTAACAAAAATAATAGAGTCAAAATATTTAAATTAAATTGTTAGTAACTCATGATCCAAAATGTTATAAATGTAAAAATTTAAACTCATTTACTATTTGATATTAATTAAGACCGAACAATAAATAATAGTCTTTTGAACCCACAAGTTATTAAGTTGCATTAATAAGTAATTAAGTATTATCAAAGGATTAGGTGATGTGAAATATTAAAAATTATGAATTACTTTATATACTTAGGTTAAATAACTATATGATATATTATATTAAAATTTAGATTGAAGCTGTTGAAGAGGAGTAGTAGGTGGAGGAAGCTTTGTTAAAGTCTCTGTGAAATCAAGAAATAGTTACCTATTTATTTAAGTTTCCGGAGGTGTTTGGTTAATGGGTACGAGGAGAAAGAATGTGAATCAATGTTAATAATACTTATAGATATTGTTTGGTTATAATCACTATGAAAATCATTCTATAAGAATCTAAGTATTAGAAAATGCTCACTTTCATTTGCTACTTATGCCATGGGTTTCAAATTTATTAACTTATCAACATAATAAAACTCATTCCTGATTCAAACCAAACAAGTAAAAGGAATAATATAAACCCATACCAATAATAGAATTTATAATTTCTATTCTAATTCTGATTCTGATTCGTAAATGCGAACTAAACACCTCCTAAATTATTGTACGTCAATTTCAGTAGGTGAGAAGTGTGTGTTCATAGATTCGCATGTGTTCATGCGTTGTAGAAATAAAATAAAATAAAATAAAATAAAAAAAATAATAACTGCAGCTTGGTCGAGCATGCATAAAAGCAATACACAGTTATTAAAAGTCATAGTCTCATAGATGACTTGTTTTATTGAGGTGAATTTTGAGTTGATTCAATAATTTTTGAGCGAAATTAACGGATTTAAAATATTTAAATTAAGTTATAAGTGGTCAATAATCTTAAATGTTATAAATAATACAATATTTTCTTTCACTTCTGATAGAGAATAGAGTATCACAGAATGATTATTAATTAATTAAATAATGATAAAATATTCATACCATTGGGGGAACTGTCTCTTATACACATCTGATTTGGAAGACGTAAACTTGGTTGAAAGAATTGAATTGATAATGATGACATCGTAATGAATGATGGGTAGTAGAGTAGATAAATTGATGCACAAATTAGTTACGACTTACGACAACAGTTATTGGCTTGGCAAGTAAATTTGGTCTTAAACTTTATCTGGGCCGTTGGAAATGTTTTTAAATTGCTTTTTGTTTTTAGTTCAAATTGATTAGTTATACTTTTGGTCAATAGTCAATTCGTTTATGTGATAAGGTTTAATTTGATATAAATACTATTTAATTGGTTAGGTAATATCGTTTTAAGTCATGAATTAAGTTAATCGTATTTAGTTAATTATTTTAAAATCTTAGATTTATTGTATGTCATTGTTTAGGGGATTTAATTATACAATTAAGATATTGTAGATGTTTTATAGGCGAAAGTTTGCGAATCTCAAATTACGTAAGTTAAAATTCATTTATTTCAAATTATTTACAAGGCAAGTGGTCCATTCTCTTTCATGTTTTGCAAATTATTTTACAATTATCTAAATGTTTTGTAAACCTATATTTTATGTACAAAATGGTTCAAGTATGTGTATTTGAATGTTTTCATATATATGAAATTGTAAGTGATACTTTTGAACAGGAATGAATGTGTGCAATTTGATGTACCTTTACTTTTTGTATCAATTTGGCTCATTGTATAAGGTTTAGTTAAGTCGATAGGGAGTTAATTCTTGTCAATGTTTGTCCCTTGTTAAGTGGAATATAACTTATTAGTGTGGTGGCCCATCCTAGAGGGTAATAGTTAGGACAAAATATTTTGAATTATCTATAATGCCTTAGTGAATCTTTGAACGTATTTGAATGTGAATGATTATGTGTGATATTGAATTGTTTTTAATTATTTATTTTAATGAAATATGTCGATTATTGCCACTTATACTTCTAATAAATTAATGATTTTTTAAAAGATCAAATTACAAATATCTTTTAAAGTATATAGATGCATATGCATGTGTTAATTGTATTCATAGGTTTTTGAAATTAATTATGTATAATAACATGTTCGATCTAATAGAAAAGAAAATAAATATTGTGATTTTACTCGCTTCATAATTTACAATTGTTTTGCAGACGTAGTTGGTGATCTATAATAAAAGGGGAATAAATCTAGTCTCATGGTGTTAGGAGCAATGGCTCTTTATTGCTTTATTTCGGACCTAGACATTCGGATACAATTTGGGCGCTTGTGCCAAGTTAGTCTATTTGATTTAGGTACGTTTTATGAATATTTTAGTACTATAAAATTTAGAATGTTTTTATTTTACAATTGTAGGAATTTAATATTTATTTAGATACTAAACTTTTATTAGTAATTAGTGATTATTTTAGATTGTTCATGATATTGATGTTTTGCAGTTATACTCTAAAGTGCGCTTGTTGCTTCTCCAATTTTGGGCATGACAGGCTGTCTTCAAGGTTGAAGTTTGATAGCCAAAGATAATTTTATTAACTCAGTAGATCAACCAAATAAACATGTTTTACATCAATAGGTGGCTCATTAAACCCCACATGTTATGACTTAATTCTTTGCTTTAATGAATGATCATTTACTACAATCTACAATTAGCCCAACGTACGTACTTTTAAAATGAATATTTGGGTAACTCCTTCAAAATCAAAATCCAATTTAAACAATTCTTGAAAAAAAATAAAATAAATCAACTAGAGTTGACCCTTATTTTTAAACCTTTGGTTACATACTCTGTGTTCAGTAATTAAACAAATTAATGATGTTGAGGAAGTCTTCCAATAAAACAATTGCATTAAGTACATTTTTTGGAATATTTCTCAACATTTTCTGCCTTAATTCCTGTATTCTTTAACCTACAAAAAGCACAAAAGGTAGGATCATTCTTATTTCTGTCCAAGTTTTTATATTAATTCTTGCAGCAAAAATTTCATGCAAATTGTTTGGCTCCTGCAATATTAATGGCAAGGAGGACTGCTGAGAAATTGGTTTTCTTGGGAAATGGTCTTCAAGAATATGAGTTAGAAGACTTGTTAAGTTCTGATGCAGAAGTTTTAGCAAAGGGAACTTTTGGAACTACTTACAAGACAAACTTGGAGCTGAGGAGCATAAAGAAAACAGTGGCTGTGAAGAGGTTGAAGGTTGATAGATTATCTGAAGGGGAATTTAGAGAAAATATTGAAGAGTTAGGCAAAATGGTTCGTGAAAATTTGCTTCCTATCAGGGCTTATTGCAGTACTGACTCCGAGAGACTTCTTATATATGATTACATGAACGCAGGAAGCTTGTCTTTTTTCTTGCATGGTAAGGTTTTAATTTGATTACTTGAATAGAAATTTCTTTTATTTTTTATCCACTTTTTGTTGGATTTTTTGGACATGTTACAGTCAAATAGAAGATCATGTTTTGCCTTAGATGAAACTACTGCAATCTCTGAGGGCTTTTTTTGCTAATTCCACGATAATTAACAAGATTTATATGTACTTAATTTTGTTTGAAAAATAGCTGAGGGACCAAGGAAGGTCGATATCCTACATTGAAATTTGGTTTTGGTTTTGGTTTTATTGTTTTTTTTTTTTTTTTTGGGTGCATTTCCAGTCATTTTGATTCATTCCAAGCAGTTTTATTTATTTATTTATTTTTTTCCGGGTGCATTTCCAGTCTAAAGAAGTGATTTTGATTCATTCCAAGCAGCTGACTGGAAGAAGGGCTCTTTGCTGATCAGCGCTTTTGTTGAACTTTTATTTTCAGTTTATTTCTTTATCCTTTTAGTCAAGCTTTTTGAAGAGAGAAAAATAGATAGGTATTAAGGGTGTAGACACAGGGAAGGAAAATTTTTAAATAGAGTCGATTCAAAATATAGTATTTTAGATGTAATCCAAGACATATAGGTCCATGTCATAATGCCTTAGACCGAGTCTAAGATTGGCCAAGGCAGGGAGGAGTTGGGACAAGGGAGACTTGCATTTAGTCAAAAACAATTTGTCTTATCATCAATTCTTGGAAAGTCAGCTGGTAGGTTTTGCTGGATAATGAGCTTGGAAAATAGAGATTTAACTATCTTTAAATTTCATTATGAGTGTATATTCAATTAGTTTGTTGAAGAGGACATAAGCAAAATGCAAAATAATCAAGCTGTCCTTTTCTAATCTTAGCTAGTAGTTATGAATCAGTCCTTCACACATGTGATCAGAGCCCTTTATGTGTTCAAGATATCAAAAACAAGTCTACTCAATTTGACTGGATAATTTTCCAGGACCTGAATTTGATGCTTAAAATTGTCTTTATCATGTAAGAGCAAGCATTTTTGATGACATGATATCTATTTGCAATAGAATAATATTGAAGAAAAGATTAACAAATGTCAGAAAAGTTTTTAAAGTTCTTTTTGTGGCATTGTACCTTTCAAGAAACATAAATTTGTCCATACAATTTGCCTATCCAGTCTCTGATTGCTTCTTAGTTATGCTGCATAGGAAATGGGGTTGGTACCAAGGCTCCCCTCACTTGGAATGTAAGATGTAGCATTGCTTATGGAGTTGCTCGTGGAATCGCCTACATTCATACAAAGGGCTCTGATATTTGTCATGGAAACATAAGATCCTCCAATGTTTTGTTAACCAATTCTTTTGATGCCTGCATTTCTGATTTTTGCATATATAAACTTTTTCCTCCTACCTGCAAACAGCTAACAACATGAACCTAATCGTGGGCTACCGTGCACCAGAGGTGACTGATCCCAATGAAGTTTCACAAAAGTCTGATGTCTATAGCTTGGAGTCTTACTCTTGGAATTGCTCAGTGGCAAGGTGCCATTATCTGTTCTTCATGGTGGTGTAGACCTACCCAAGTTGGGTGAGGGCAATGTTTCAAGAAAATCCCATTATTGATCTGTTTGATGCAATGTTACTCAAATATGAGAACAACGGGGAACAAATGGTTCAATTGTTACAACTTGCAGTTTGCTGTACTTCCGAAAATCCAAGTAAAAGGCCTTCAATTGCTGCAGCCACTGATCGTATTGAACATATTTGTAGATTTAAACAGTGACAGCACAATCAAATGGAGTTGCACTTGATATGTTGCATGTTCTTAGTTCCAATGTGACAAGAATAATGATTTACTGTACAATGAATACAATGTGAATGATGTGGATGAGCAGATAAAGGAAACTCATCAAGTAGTGGAAGTGGAACATATTAATATGTGGTTTTTTTTTTTTTCCCAATTTTCTAGGAGTTAGCTTGATAAACAAATTCTCTCTCTTCTTGCCGCATGAATCTTATTGTCATCTCATATAATAAATAAGTGAATGAGAGGCCGACAAGGAATGTTTTAGGGGAAAGTCCGAAGAGCATTAGCATCAAATTCTGGTATTAATTCAAGAATGCTCCATAAAAGAATTGAAAATGGCGGATATGAAATCGTTTTAGGCAATTAAAAGTTGCTCTCATGATCAAACCATGAAACTGAAACCGCCAAGATAACATCTTCCCACCAAATGTATAACTAGAAAAAACAAGCATTAACTCTGCTAATCAAGTCTAAAACCATAATCTGCTGTTGAAGACAAAATTGCCAAAATATTGAGAGGAACTAGAAAAAGGTAGATGTGTAATTACCTGGGGTGTTGACAAGATCAAGTTGATTATCTACAAGGAATAGTACCATATTAAGAAATAGTACCTGATTGCCTTTGACCTGGTATACTCTGATGCTATTTAGTTCACACAGAAAGTTACTTACACTTTCCATCTGTTTATTACTCTATAATCTATATATTATAGCTTAGTTTTTGTTCCTGCACTGGAATTAATCTTGCTAAACTATAGAACATATCATTGGCAAACAGTTTTAAGAACTTTGTAATCATATTTAAACTTCGATAGTTAATTTAAGACCTTTTCAAAGCCTATGATATGAGGTCCACAATAGATATATTTAAAATCTTACACTCAAAACTCTCGGATAGAATATCATTATCCACATATGATGAAGTCCTTTACTCTTTTGATTTTGGAGGGCAAATGAATTGACAACTATCTTTACTTAATTTATACTCTTTATAGGAAAATGAGGGATAGATATAATTGGTACAAGTACAATGATTAAAGAAGAAAGGGAAAGAATATGAACTTGTTTCAACTTTTCTCTGCCCTTTCCCCTTTGACTTCAATTTCTCATGATTAACAAAGGAAAAGAGTATAAATGTAAATGCATAAACAAGTGGAAATATACTTCAGCTTTCCCTGAAAACATAGAGAAAGGACACTACTCATGTTATTTGCATATCTTTCTCACTATTTTCTTGATCTTATTGCCTTTTGTGTTTTTGTATCTATTCTGCTTAGCCTCACTAAAGGTAGATATAATGGACATTCTGATTCTTTGAAGATAGAGAGGGGAGCAGAGAATAAGATTTTGCAACAGCCAGCAATGTCTTCTACGTCAACTGTTGGGACTCGGCCGATCTTCTTTGGAAATGGAGATGGTGGATTTTCATTGAAGGAATTGTTGCATTCCACCTCAAAGGTCTCATGGAAGGGAACTTTCGGAACCAGTTTCAAGACAGAACTGAAGGGCGGAAATGTTGTTCTTGTGAGGAGGTTGAAGGGTAGTGGTTTGTCTGAGATAGAATTCAGGGAGAGAGTACAAGAAATAGGAACACGGCTTCATGAAAATCTGCTTCCTCTTAGAGCATATTGTTGCCATCAGAAAGAAAGATATCTTTTGTACGATTACATGCAGATGGGAAGTCTGGCTAAGCTTTTGCACGGTGCATCTTCTCATCTTTAATTTTACTATTTGATGACATAATAACTGCTAGTTTCATTTCCCTATTAGTTCTTTGTTTTTACTTCTCATCTTTAATTTTACTATTTGATGACATAATAACTGCTAGTTTCATTTCCCTATTATTTCTTTGTTTTTACTTGACCGCCGGGGGTGGAGGGCAGGAGGAATGTTATCTTATGATTGCTAAGAAATTACTGATCTTCTTTGATCCTTCTAGAACTCAATAAATTTAGATTGAAGTTCATTTCATGAGTTTGTCCTCAAAACTCAAATTGAAGGAAGATGGACTTGTTGTCAATGCCCTGTTTAAGTTGCTTAAGCAAAATAAATATGTCCTTCTATTATAAATGCACCCAGACTGTTGTTTAAACTTGTCAGCACATTCTTTGCATAAACAAATGAAGCTAGGCCTTAATAGCAATTGGTCCCCCATATGAAGAAAAGATGACATACTTCTTTACCAGAAAACAATAACCTTGTCAGTTAAACAATGAGGATTATTCCCACTCTCAGTGTATAGGATTGTGCAGTATTCAAATAATCTTCTCATTGCCTGAACTGCATTCACTGTAACACTCTCTCCAACCTCCACCAGGGGTTAATTGTGTTCATTAGAGCACTAACTCCGTAGCATCAGGCTGCTTCCAACCTTTGTAATGTTGTTCTGCAATTCCTTTTGAGGCTGCTCCTCAAATAACCAATCTTCTACTTCATCAGACCTGATTCATTGTAACGCAACCCTTCCATATGAAGCTACAAACTATCCCTATTAGTCCACAGCATCCATAGTGAATTTCATCACTACCTATTTAAGAAATTCCTAATTCAGTTTTCGTTTCCATCTGCTAGAATATGACAATATTTCCAGCTCATTCTGTCTTTCTTGTGCTTCCTTGAATTCTCGCCTTTAAAACCTTGCCCTTCTATCTAATTCTCCAGCTAGTCCACCTATTCCCATCTCAAGTCAGCTCATTCTTTGATTTGCGAATGGAAGAACCTAGTATCATGCTCTTTTTTCAGATAGCTTGCACCATTTCTCATCAAGACTATTCTCTTCAAACTTGTCCTATATGGTAAAAGAAGATGAACTTGAGGTTGAACGCTCATAACTTTGCTTCTACCATATTTTCCTTTCTTGGAAAAATAAGATCTCATAAATTTTAAACCCTATAAGAAGTTCACATTATTCGTTGAATACTGTAAAAAGCATCTGCATTGTTAATGACCTGTACAGTTTGCTTATTAACTTTTTATTCATACCAGATCCGAAGGTATTAGTAATAAGTGGAATGTGATTGAATGAGATGCTCGAGGAATAACTTGGTTGCCATTACAAATTCATATCTAAATAGTAGTATTGATTACTGATCATTTGAAATCAAACTGTCTGCCTGAAAATTAAGCAAGAAATCTCAGACAGCATAGGATTATGAGTAGGTCATTCAGGCTTGAAAAGGTAACTGAGATGAGCCATTTTTCTTTTCACTGCTCTAGTTTTCAATAGAATGTAGCATGATTGACATGATTGACATTAGAGTAACATGCATTATCTAATTAAAAAAATTAGATTAACAAAGAAATTAGAAAAGAAGATAGGAATTCAACAACTATAGATTAAGCATTGGAAGACATCCAATTAACGCATATGAGGAAGACATTCAAGTGTTCTGCACATAGATTTTCTTTTTCATCTTAGAAGTTTAGATCACTTTTAGGTCTTCCTCCTTCACTCCTGTCGTTACTTATATCCCAGCCAACTTTAGCATGTTTGGCATATTTATGGGGCCGATACAGTACTACATGCTCAGGTGTCATTAACATGGTGTTATAGCCTTAGTTGTGTCTAAGGCTGTTTTTCTGGTTCCTTTTTCGTTCTGAATAAATTACAGAAGTTCGGTGCATATTTCTTGCTTTTGTATGTATGCTTTTGTATGTATTGACAATTCTTGGTCTATCTTCCTCTTGCTAAGGATACAAGTATTTCTTTGACATCAATCTCAGAACATTTCGAACTGTTAATGCCAATGTAACACGAAGGAAGCAAATAAATGATATTTGATGACTACATGTAAATTTTTCAACCTGGAAAATCAAGAAGATTTTGAGACAGAAATAGAAATTCATGTAGAATTGTAAGACTAGTATGCCTAGCAATTAATGAAGCTCCCACTTTGGCTGCAAACAGGACATAAAACTGCTGATAACACTCCACTTACTTGGGAAGTCAGGTGTAGGATTGTTTATGGAGTTGCACGCGCCATTCTTTATCTCCACACAATTGGCTCAAATATTTGTCATGGAAATATAAAATCATCAAATGTTCTCTTGACTGATTCTCTGGATGCTCGCTTGTCTGAGTTTGGCTTAGCGCGACTTGTTTCACCAGACTACAAACCCAACCTCGTTGGAGGTTATCGTGCACCAGAAGCGAGAAATGCTCATTAAGAAGTTTCACAAGCATCCGATGTCTACAGCTTTGGTGTCCTTCTCTTGGAATTACTAACAGGAAATGCGCCAATAGGTGCCATTACGACAACTACAGGTCTTGACCTGCCTAAGTGGGTAAGAAAAATGTTTAGAGAGAAACCAATTATTGATGTTTTTGACAAAGAACTGTTACATAGGCATCAAGATCATAGGGAGCAAATGGTTCAACTTTTGGAACTTGCTGTGTGCTGTACCTTTCAGCATCCAAATAGAAGACCTTTGATGGCTGCAGTGTTGAATCGGATAAGGGATACCTGCAGATTGGAGTCCTGATATTATCAAGAATTCGTGTTTTTCTTCGGCTTACTCTAAAATGCTCAAGTTGATTTCAGTTTTAACTGATATCCGTGGAACAGATTAAATCGTGAAAGGAGTCGCAGAAGCTCGAAAGTCGAGTAAAATTACACCGTGATGCAGGGATACAAAGCAAAATTCAGTTCTTTTCCTTCTTTGCAATCCTGCTATTTGCTCGCTCATATTTTGTTTTGGTACAGGTCGTTATGCTTACACCTAAGAATTAAAATTCTACCTATAAGTGAAAATGTCAATAAATGTTACAGAACCAATTTAGTTCATCTATTTGAGCTCTATAGTAGTTTGCTTTGGTTCACTTGATCTTCTAAGTGGCCAAATATCAATAGTTTATGGCGTTCATTGTGTGCACTTACTTCCTTAGATTCTCCTTCCTTTCAATGATAGTAATACCTAATCGAAATCACATTGTATTTGTAGAAGTACTAGAAATGAATTTTTATAAGTTCACCGAGACAACACTGCAATATTCATTAAGCACATTAGGATTAGGATGATCACTGAGACTGAACATAGTATACTGCCACATATAAAAGGGAAACTTTCCCGCATTGAGAATTTGATGACATCAAATTAAGTACCTAATTCCTATATTTTTTCGGACGTGTAGTTAGATTATTATGTGAATTGCATATCAGTTTGTTCACGCAATTCTACGTCAGTCACGGATAATACACATCGAATGTACATATATATTATATATTTAATAAAATAACGTATTATATATCGACACGTTACCTCGCTTATTCAGTAATTTTTTCTTTCTAGATCCATACCCTGAAATTAATGCTGACAGGAGAATTCAACCATATAGAAATTAAGATGATGAACGCCTTAACCAGGCTGAGTTCTTGATGTAGACCCAGTCCACGGTCCACGGAAAATTTTTTTAAAGAGGTTGATAGATGCAACATCCAGGACCCTTCTTTTGTTCCTTTCGATAAATATTTCCTTCCCAATTAAATTAGTAAAAAAAAAAATTAAATCAAATGCATAATATCATATCTATACTACATATAAAAAGGAATCCGTCTTAGCATCTGTCATTTAATGAAGTTTTAATTTTATCATTTAATAACTATTTTATATAATTTTTTTTATTTAATTTTAAATCTCACACATATAATTTATGAATTATGTAAGGAAGATTAATAATTATTAAAATCCATGAATTATGCTAACCGGCAAGAATTTCAGGGGCAGTGGACCCCACGACAACAGCACAAACGCGCTACCCGCCAATTACTAAAAGTCCAATCTTACAAACACAAGGTTTCTTCCATCAATAATAAACAAAGACCCCAGCCAAATCCCCCAATTCAAAAAACCCTAAATTCAATTGTTTGTTGAAATCCAGAGGATTTTCTTCAAAACCCTTTATTTATTTTGATATATTAAGCTTGAATTTATCTGCATTTGGTTTTTTTTTTTTCTCTCTTGGGATTCTTGAAGGATAAGCCCCAAATTCAATTCTTGCAGAAAGATCCCAGAAAGTGAGAAACTTTGCAAATTCACAGTTTTTGGTGAAAACCCTTTTTTAATTTTGGTATATTGAGCTTGAATCAATCTGCATTTGGGTTTATTTTGTTGAGATTATAACAAGATTTTGTGCTTTGGTTAAAGGGTTCTTGAAGATGGAAGATATGAAGGATAAAGTAAAGGGGTTCATGAAGAAAGTCAATAATCCATTAAATTCTTCATCTTCAGGTAAATTCAAAGGTCAAGGTAGAGTCTTGGGCTCATCGTCATCATCTTCTGGACCCCCGAATCCCATTCCCAGTAGAGCATCATCCGTTCTTGATTCAAATCAGAGTAAGGCTTCATTGAATTCATCAAATTCTAGGCCTGTAACTCAGAGGCCAAGTGGTACTCTTTCTGAGAAAAAAGTTGAAAATAAGAGTGAAATAAAGAACAATTTGAATGATAATGGGAAAATGAGAAATGGGTTTGATCCATTTGATTCATTGATTACTTCTGGAAAGAGAAATTTAAATGGGTATGATTTGAATGTGGTTGAGTGTCCTGTTTGTGGTAAAGGGTATGGAGCTGAAGAGGAAGTGGCTGGTCATATTGAGGATTGCTTGAGTATTTCTGAGGCGAGAAATGAATGTGTGGGGACAGAATTGGAAGGGGTTGATGGAGGGAAGGAGGTGAAAAGTGAGTTGGAGGTTTGTGTTGCTGTGCATATGTTTCTTGGAAACCTTCGGAAGGATCGATAGAGGTGATACTTAAGCTTTTGAAGAATATAGTTAGAGAGCCAGAAAATGCAAAGTTTAGAAAGATTAGGATGGGGAATCCAAAGATAAAGGAGGCGATTGGTGATGTTATAGGAGCCGTGGAGTTGTTAGAATGTGTGGGATTTAACTTGAATGAGGATGAGGGGGAAATTTGGGCTGTGATGGAAGTTCCATCTAAGGAACAGCTTAGTTTGGTCAAGGATGCAATTTCTTTGTTGGAGCTTAAAAATGTTGAAGAATTGCCATCCACAGCTCCATCTAAGTTAGAGGAACAAGATGAACCAAAGGAAATCGACAGACAGGTACAAATTTTTGAGCATTTAAGTGCTGTGCTATTGTTTAGTTATTCTTTTTCAGTCAGTCTCTCTTAGCTTAATAACTGTAGGGAAATTTATGCTTTATTTAGTTCACTAATGCTAGGTAAATATATCGGTCTTTCTTTTTTTATTCTTTCTATGAAATTTTTAGTTGGATAGAATTCAGGTAGTATTAAGGATGGATATGATAGAAATTTCTGCCAGTACTTCATTTCCTGTTTGAAGCTTCCTGATAAAGAATCTAACTTCATGCATGAAACAAGAGATGAAAGATATCTTCTTGATGATGCCGTGGTATTATTATTAGAACTGTACTTTTACTTGTTTGATAAGATGCCTTCTATTCTTTGTATTTTCCGTATCTCTTCTGTCCGAAAGACCTCAGGGGAGTTTTCTGGGGAAGCTTTGTCCCAAGGAAGTTTGTCTAAACTCCAGAAGAGGAAAACAGAATAAACTGCAGAATGATGGCCAATCAAACTTGGTAATTGAGATATTCACAGTTATTTAAAAACAAAATAAATAAAAAAAGAACTTTCTTTTTTATTTGTGTCTGAAATAATATATTACGCAAAGCAGTTTTGGGTCTTCATAGTGAATATCTTTCTCCCATTGTTTAAGAAGCAGTTAGTACTAATATGAGAATATCTCTTTGCTTATTCTCATAAAGCACGCTAATTGCGTAGAATTGCATGTACTATTCACTTCTATTTTCTTTTTGCAGGAAAGCAAATGCATAATATAGTGGGAACATGTTTTAACAGTAGTTGAAGCTGATTCCTGTTAGCGCCTTATTTAGTTTACACACAGATGCACATATTAGTCTTTTTTTAATCGTTGGAGTAGTGGGGCTAGGGGTTTTGCAGGGATCAAGTTCTGGTCACCCATATTATCTATATGCATGTATATTTGTACTGGTCTCCATTCCGTTAAAATCACAGCAAAATATAAGCAATCTGAGTAGTAAACGAGTTTTTTGTCATGTACTAAAACATATGTCCCGATACTCCTTATTTGGAAGACATTTTCTTTTGCTAGCTTATCCTGTTCTTCCCAGTTCTACTTTTGTACACATGTTTGCATGGTAGAGTGTATGAAAACTGCCAAAAAAAAAAAAGATCCAATTCACTCAACTGGTTAATTGACTGTGGTTCTATCCCATAACAAAACTTGCAATTTACAATAAATTGTTAGTGTTGTGAAACTCCCATGACTAACTTACTTTCCACACAACTCATAGAAAGTTACTTCACAATGTAATCAAGGTTGCTGATCTTTGCTACCTACATGCTTGAACCTGGTACTTACCTAGCTGTAGTCATCATTTTTTTCCTCTGAAGTTGAAGGGATAACTACTACGGATTAAAGATGAACCATCTTAAAAGTTGTGCAAGGATGGTATAATGAGTAGTTTGATTTGTGTACTTTTTGTCCTTATTTTTCATTTTAAAACAAAATCTTGTTGTTATAGCTCAGGAGCAAGGAATCTGATGATGGCTGTTCTGTGTTGGACACAAATGCAACAGACTTAGACTTGTATTCAAGTATCCCTCATTTATTTTAGTCATTAAAAGTAAAGTAAATAAAATTCAAATTAACAGTTAAAAGATGTGTTTCTATAATTTATTAGACACTTGTAACTATCAAAAGTTTGAACCTACAATGAAGCTAAAAGGTGCAAACATGTTGTGATCATTCATTTACGAGAAAAAATTAATACATAGTAAAGTTTTCTATAGAAATTATTGATACTATTTCTGAAATAACCTAGATGTATACATTAGTTTACATGTCTGGAACTCTTATGTTATTTATTTAACTCATGTAGATATGTACACGGCATTTAGCTGCGTAACCATAAATGTGGTTAATCTTATGCATATACATAATATCATCTATACACTTTAATTCATGATACATATGATATAGTTTACTTTTTGATCAGTAGAAAAGCAGTGTTGCCTAACTCGTCCAAAGTAGAAGATAAAAAAGAGAAAGGAAGAAAACAGAAGAGAAGTCTTTCTGCATTCCTTCATGCCGTGGACATGTCCTCAATTTTATTTGTATGTTTCTTAATGTAGGAGAGGCCATTGTCTAATACAAATCTAGGCAAATATGTCTTCCCTTTATATCTTTTATAGAATAATTATGAACCCACCATTTTGACTTTCCTCAACAAGATTTGGGATGTTATAAAAGCGCTTCCATTAAAATATCAACTATAGTAGAATTTTCTTGTAATTGGAGAATAAAACTCTTTTAACTGTTGAGATGCTCATGGTACTAAGTTTACAATTTCATTTCCTACATTTTATGTCTTGTTCCTCAGAGTGTGTTTTTCATGGCTACACTCTTGATGTAAGTTTTCTTATTTCCTGAACTTTTTTTGTTGCACTAGGGTGAAATATGCATCATTTTGCAATTACTGTTCTGTTTTCAGGAAAATTTTTAATCCAACTTCTCATGTTAATTTCATTAAGGTGGCCAGTTTTCTTAAACAGAGATCTACAATACCAAGTTCTAATGTACCTTGATATGTCCTATCTACTGCTTTAAGGGGACAAAAAACAGTCTTTAATGTTAGCTAATTTCATGCATGCAATTTTCCTGATCCTGACCAGTTCCAAAAGTTCTGTTGGTATTCTGGTGAATTATTCATTGGAACTTTTTTCGAGTTTTCCATTTTGGAACTTACAGTTTCTTTCTACTCTTCTGTTAAGAGAAAGATTAAAGAAAAAAAAAATGAACTGTACATTTTATTAATTATTGTAGACCATGTTTGTCCCTTTGATGTTTCTTTAAATCGACGATATGATCAATTGAGTATCATGCAAGAGTGCAAGTTTCATTTTACATAATCAAAATAATTATTCCAGTCTCTTTATAGATTGGAGTTACATACGGGCTATTGCTGATCTTGTTTGCCAATGGCTTTAAATTACCCAATTTATTTGAGCCCCAATTGATATTTTATCTTTAGTTTTTTGAAGTTGAGAATGAATTCTGGAAAGTTTGTCGTGGTTGAGCTGAAATCAATAGCAGTAGATATATTGTGTCAACTATGAAGTTGGGGATGAAAGCTGAAAAGGTCATAATAAGTCTTCCTTTTGAAGTTTTTGCTTCATTTGTGAGCTAAGCCTGTTGTTTTGATTTTATATCATGCAATTTGTGCCCTTTTGCATCGTCTTTGGTGTGAGCATCTCTGGGATTACCTTGTTACTTTTTCAACCTTTGGTTTGACATCTGTTTGTGCCTAGGAATTATATTCAAGTCTTTGTTTTTTACTAAATTGCAGTTCCTTCTGTAATGTAATTTTCTTCTTATAACCAGCTAATCTCATTTTAAATGATCTATATATTCAGATTACATCTCTTCTCTTAAACTCAATGTTGCTTCTTCTTTTTTACCTATCAGATTAGGGTATTCTTTTCTGTTCCAGAAAGCGTAGCAGCGAAAATTGAGCTGCCTGATTCCTTTTACAACCTCTCGCGTGAAGAATGTAAAAGAGAGGCAGATATGAGAAAAAAGAAGATTGAAGAATCCCAGCTATTAATTCCTAGATCCTATAAGGAAAAGCAGGTGAAAGCTGCCAGAAAGAGGTACAAGAAAACTGTTATCAGAGTGCAGTTTCCTGATGGAGTGGTGCTTCAAGGCATCTTTTTCCTAAGCACCTTCAGAGACAACTACTGCTCTCTATCAGGTTAGTCCTTCAATCTTCTTACTTTAGCAAATTGCATGCACTTTCTAGCTTAAATTTTTCCAAGTAATTCTCAATGATTGGGTTCATCCGGCGGGATTAGTGTCCTTGTCTTTTTCACCTGTCACCAGGATTTTTCCTGCTGCTTTTTGTCATTGTTTCACTCTATCAATATACAAATTTTTTTTTAATTGTAAGGAACTGAAAATTTGTAGGGCAAACTCCAATTACACCCCCCATGTGGTTTGGTCATTTTATGCATTACCCCTTTATGCTTTCAAAACCTACAAATACACCTGTATGGTTTCGGTTTAAATGTCCAACTGACGGAAGATGGTTTAACTAATAGAACCGTTAAAATGTTCCATTATACCCGTGTCTTTCCTTTTTTAATGTTATATTTTCATATTAAAATTAAAAACAAGAAAAATAATAAAATAAAAAAGAGAAAAAAAATCATGAAATGGAATAACAATGAAAAATGAGGGAAAAAATGTGAGAGAGAGAGAGAAATCATGAAAAAAAAAAAGAATAAAAGTAAGAAAAATAAGAAAAATGTTTTTTATGGAATGAAAAAAAAAATCAGAAAACATGATGGAGTAAAAAGGGAAAAAAGAATAATTATAAATTTATTAGAAAAAATAAAAAATAATTATAATATGGGAAAACTACGTAAAAGAAAAAAAAATTAAAAAAACACTATTTTGTGTTTGGATGGGTGGATTTAAATTGAAGGAATGCTTTGAAATGAATGGATTTGAATTGGATTGATTTGAAATGATATGAAATTTGGGTGAATTTCAAGTCTACTTATTTAACCATTAGAATCACACACTAACTTCTTGGGGAATTTCAAATCCACGACTAAATCAATTAACTTGTTTGGATAATTTATTATAGATTTTAACTTCAAATCCAAATCCGTCCAAATCCCTCCATCCAAACACAATGTAAATGAAAAATATAAAATGGATGGAATGAGCAAATGAAAAAAAAAAAAAAAAAAAAAGAAAAAAGAAAGGAAATAAAACCTAAATGGAAATTGAAAAAAGTGATATAATGACCCCCCCCCCCCTCCCAAAAAAAAAAAACCACACACATAGAGGGGAGGGGGGTATAAGAGGGGGGGGGGGGGGGGGGGGGCCACCCTGTCTCTTAACCACCTTTTCTCTCTTCTCTTAATCCCCTGCCACCCACTTACCTCTTTCCCAATCGCTCTAGCCTCTTCGTCCCTTGCCTGCCACTCACTAGCCTCTTCCCCAAGCCCCACTAGCCTCTTCCTCCCTTACCGCACCAGCTCTCCCTCCTCCCCAAGCCATTGGCTCTCTTTCCCAAGTCCCGCTAACATCTTCTTCCCTTTCCTGCCACCTCCTCTCTCTTCCTACACCCCCCTCCCCCAACCGCTTTCCCTCTTCCCCTACTGTCTCTTATACACATCTAGATGTTCAAATCTTGGTAAAAAATGGCCTCTTCCTCCTTAAGATCCACCAAGCCTTGACAACTATCCAGCCACCATCACCACCCTTTTCCTACCTCAAATCTCGATCCCTCAACCTTCGCCACTCCCTCCTCCCTTACATCCCACCGTTCTCAGGGGGCGGGATTTTATGCCCTCTCGAACCTCACCACCCCCTCCTCCCTCAAATCTAGCATTCCACCATAGCCCCTCCCCTCAAATCCAACTACCACCCCAACTAACCATCAGTTTATTCAACACCCCTTGTTTCCTTTATTTTAATTTGTGTGTTGACCCCAAAACTTTTTGTATAATTTTATTGGGCAAAAGACCAATTTAATCCCTTATCTTTGGGGTATTGACCAATTTGGTCCCTTATCTGTTACAACAAACTAATTTGGTCCCTTATATTTAAAAAACCTAAGCAATCTAAGGACTATGATAGAATTTATGGACAAAGTAATGGACTAAGCCATGCGATAATCACATGGCCGTTAACCTATAGTAGATATGTTGTCAATGACTCTATTAGTTTGTTCACAATTGTTCGTCACAAGTCTTAAATTAGTTAAACTTTTTAAGAATGGGGAACCAAATTTGTTTTTTTGATAAGGGACCAAATTAGTCGATACCGTAGAGATAAGGGACCAAATTGGTCCTTTTTCCAATTTTATTTTTACCCCAAATTTGATAGGTATGCAATTCAATAACCTAAATAAATTAAAAGGGGTATTTTGGGTAGGAAAAATTTATTATTTTGAAAACTTCATGATCAAGCGCACACTTGACGCACGTCACTCAACCTCCGTAACGGGAAGTATTTTCCATCCATTGGACACTTCAACTGATAGCATGGGGGGTATTTTAGGTTTTTTAACCATATGGGATTATGTGGAAAACGGCCAAACCACATGGGGTGTAAGTGGAATTTGCCCAAATTTTTAAGATGTACTGAGTTTCTTGTCTGGGCCCTTCAAGATGTATTTGATACTACTGGTTTTTCTCCTTTTATTCCTCCCCTGGGAGATGTGTTTAAAGCGGATTCAAGTTGGAATGCAGAATGCATATATTGAGTTCTATTCTTATGTCGTCTCTTTTCAACCAAGTTCCATTTGTTGAACTTTGTACCTTAAGAGATGAAGTAGAAGTTCAGCATATTGCAAATATAACGAAAACCACACTTTCTTTTAAGAACAAAGAATTGTCCTACCAAATATCTAGTGGTAACTCTACGTTTTGTATTAACTGGAATGGTGAGAGTCCAATTTAGTATCTCAAATATAAGACCAGGGAAGAGGATCTCCTGTCATTTGGGGGCATGTGAAAATAGCAGTTTTTATGACTGGATTTGTTTCCATGAAGCAAGCTTTTTGTTGCTTTAGGATAACTACTGGACAAAACCTCTCACTTTTGCTAGTGTAATCATATAGGATACGGACACCGGTCTTTCCTCTAAATGTTATGCTCAATTGTTTGCATAGTTTCCATCAGTTGTTATACCTTTCCTGAAGTTTGTTTTATGTTCTGTTTTGCACATTAGATATAATTTAATGTATTTCTGCACTGTAACAAATATGGTTTCTTTTCTATTCCTTTCACTTAATGCACTGCCTTTCTTCTTGTTTTATCTCATCAGTTTGTCAGCTCATCACTCAAAGAACCCAGCTTAAAGTTCGAACTATTACATCCAGTGCTTATAAAACGTCGGGTGATCCCACATTTTCCTGCTGCAGGAGAGAGAGCAATAACGCTTGAAGAGGAGGATCTGGTTCCTGCAGCTCTAATCAAATGTAGACCTATCGAAACAGATTCAGTTGTTTTCACTGGTCTTCGTAATGAGCTCCTGGAAATTAGTGAACCCCTTGTTTCTGGTTCAGCAGTTGCTCCATGATGGATTCTATTTCATTCAAAACCTCAGTCTCATTTCACAACCTGAAAGGAAATATTAAAGAATTATGTATCTTGTAACTCAAAATTATTTATATCCTCAATTCTTCTGTGGTCCGAATGCTGGGTAGTGCTGTAGATCAATGCCTTTTTTCCCTTTAATATGTAATGGGTTATACCTTTTTTTTCAGTTGATATGAAAATTAAAAACTTTTTTGTAAATATCATTTTTGCATATGTGACATGTAATTTCATTTGATGGTATTGAAATTTTTTTTCACCGTTTAAAATATATTAATCCTAAAAATATTTTACACACTGAAGAACACAAACTACTCAATTCTGTCATTCACTAGCTTCGACAAACACAGATTCCAACTTCGTCATTAATAAATGATCAAATGTCAAACACTACAAATCTTAATTGGTAGCCACCAATTTTAATTATCAAGAACTGTTCACAATGTGAGGTTAGCCATATTCCTATATATATGGTATCCCTTGGGAAATTGGAATACATTAGGCAGCCCAGGTTCAATTCAAGGCGCAAAGTTCAGTTTTTGCTGTTGATTTGACCGCTCGAATATTCATCAATCTTTTATGAATCTTAAAGATGGATTACTGAGGACAACCCACAAGAAAATTTTGCTAGAAATTTTACCTAGTATAGATTTTCCGATCCCCTAACTCCTTGTTGGGTTCATAAGCGGTTAACAACAACCATGTTATTTCGAGGCATCTTTTTTTTAAATGTTAGTATTTGAAAAGTCATTAATCATGTGAAATATAGACTGCCATAATATAATTGAGATTTGTTAGGATTGGAATTTGCATCTACAGGCGAAAAGGGAGAAATTTACTAATTCAACTAGGGGATTAATAAGAGGAAATTTGGAGAATCTTCTACAAAACCATAATAAATTTAGAGAAACATCTACAAATTCAAAAGAACCCATAACTAAACACACCCAAAATAGATAAAAGGCTCTAAAAAAACTCAATTTGCTCTATTGACCAATGTCAAACAACTACTAAAAGAGCACAAGAGAGACAATAATATTACAAAAATTTAACAAGTCATACAGGCCTTAAAGCACACTATTGACTTAGTGTATTCAAAAAAAATGGGGCTATAAATGAATTTAAGTTATTCAATATTCGAATCGAATTTATCTCGGTAAAAACTTGTTCGAATTTGATTTCTCAATAATCAATTTAAGTTTAAACAAAATTTAGCATTCACTCATTTTTGGTATTCAGTTCGAACTTGACTCAATAAATTAAAAGTTTTAAGTTTATATATTAAGTTAAAAGTTTTAAGTTTATATATAAAAATTCCATGCTACTCGAATTCAGTTCGAGTTTATCTCGACAAAAATTTGTTTGATTTTAGGTTGAAAGATAAGCAAACCAAATTTAAACAAAATTTCAATCTCGTTAAAATAATCAAATAAACATTAGAGTGTTTGGTTTACTTATGTTTATTTACACTCTTAACTCAAAATTTTAACTAAGCCCGTAATTTAATTATAACCTTTATTGGAAGAGAAAATATTTTTTGCAAACTAACGTGAAACAAAATAAAAAATACAAAACACACTTAACAAAATTAACGGTGAAATTTAATTTTTCAACTTCGCAAGTTCGAATACACATACATTGGTGGGGACAACAAATCGTGTAGCCTTTTGGCCACCATCATACAGAATTTAGTGGCTAGCGATCAACTATTATTTTCTTATCTTATTAATATGGAATGGAATCATAAAAAATAAAAAGTTAAAATTTTAAATCTTAATTTTTTTTAAAAAAAAAAAAAGGAAAAAAAATAAAAAGAAAAAGAAAAAAAAGGCAGAGGTTGTACGAGTGGTTTATATTTGATAGGTTTGGCAAGTGACAGTTACCTACAATTCTGGGCATGCATATCACATGTGAATACTACTTTGGAACTTATAGACTCCAGTTAGAAGACTCTTATCCCTTTCTGAATTTTGACACGATGCAATAGCATAAGCCATAGATAGATGATGACTTTAGATTGAAGGATTTGGAGATTTTTGCTTAGCTACATATGTAAATTTAGTGTGACATGTTCAATTACTATACACAAAAGTTGTTATGTTGGCTTCATGAAATAAGTGCCATAAGCAAAAGACAAAGGTACCTTAATTCTTGATCAAACAAAGAAATATCAAAGACTTCAAATCATCAAAAAGCATTAATGTGATTTGCATGTTCCTATATGATATCTCTACACTTTGTGACACCACCCAAAAAAAAAAAAAGGAGCTATGTTGCATATATGTGATTTCCTTGAAAGAATCATGCATGTTTCTTACTGTGTAAAAAGTTTGAGATGCTTATTGGATGAAGGAAATTCATGATGCTTGTGAGTAATCAATTGACAAACAAAACAAGAGAACATGGGTGATTGTGCCTCTTTTTCTCTTTTGATTCTCTTAGTGGTATTTGCTTTAATAAGAAATCGTCATAGTATGATTTTATATCAGAGTGCTCTACAAAGGTGAGACAATATGCTTTTCAATTCTCATCACAATGGCATTAATATATATTTTGAATTGTGCATTTTCAACTTGAGGTGCAAGATATTTTGTTGCAAAAACTAACTTAATATAAATTTACTTGAATTATTACAAGAAAACAAAAATAAAAATCAATATGTCAATTTCCAGTTCTAGTACTAGCCTCAATATTTACAGGCCGTATAAGACCTTAAAGTAAGACTATTACTTTAAGAATCCAAAGAAACAAATTTGACTCTGTAATATTCACAGAAACTAAATTTAATTGCTGACTTACAAAATCAAATAAATCCAGTTACTTGATTACGTCACATTTCATTTTAAACCCAAGGGATAATTTCCCATTCCTCCTTGACGTTCAGTGTCATTGCAGTTACCACCCCTGTAGTTTAAAAATTACACTTACTATCCTATTTTAAAATTTTGAATTGCTGCGGAATCAAATTTAAGGGGAATTCTATTCCGTTGAGAGAACCATTCCCTTGACTTTAAGGACTTGTACAGTACAAGTTTTTAAAGTACATAGTGTTGTACTGTACAACACCTTAAAACACAAAAGAATGATTCTCTAAAAGAAACGGTAGAATATAATCCCAACTACCCCAAAATATATAATCTTGAATATTAAAAGAAAAGCACATATATCTACCGAGATTAAATGAATACGTGCTAAAATTTTTATCATTTTATTTCTATCTTTTCATAAATAGTCGAAAAGTGGAAAAGATTCTACAAGTATTTGAAGACCCAACCAAAACCTAAAAATACACAAAATTAAATAAAGTACTCCAAATACAAAATATAGAAAGGTATCTATAACTTCCTCATTTACTTCTCTTATTTTAAAATTTTGAATTATTATTGCTATGGGATCAATTTTACATAATCCAAATTTCAGTACATTCTCCTTAAAAATATCATGCCCATTATATCATAAAAGAATTTTACAGTCTCTTTTATAGCAAATGAAGTGACGTGAGAATGTTGAAGAGAACCATTTTTAAACACATGATGTTGTGTATACAACCATTTATCGTAGAATTTCCCTATATCATATATATGCCCTATGGATTTTTCAATGGTTCTCTTCAACATTCTCACGTCACTTCATTTGCTATCAAGAGTATATTGTTTTTTTTTTTTTTGCCATTCTTCTATTGGCATAGGGAAATAATTTAATAGTGTTACTCTTCTCAAATATCTGGTCACCCACCCATATTTTTTGCCAACTTTGACATTTTGTGGGGTTGAGAAAAGAGATAGATGAGAATAAAGGTTATTAATAGTCAAGAACTTGTTCCACATCAAAACTTGTCTGGAGATATTCTTGCTTTCTTTTCACCTTTGTTTTGGCTTATTTTTAACTGGAAAGAGGGAAAAAAGGTTTTTTTTTTTTTTTTTTAAGATTTGGATATGATTTTTCCTAATATATTTTGATTTTAAAAGGTTTAAGTCGGAATAACATCAAAATTTTAATAGACATTAAATGAAGGCATTCACTGACAATACAAGAGGGAAGGCCATTCTATTTATAAATAAGCAAACAAATAAATTATAACTTTATTCCCACTAAATAGGGTCAGTTGTATGAATTCTGTTACGCCATTATATTTTATCATGGATTATATCCTCCTTAATAAACTATATCTTTCTTACAAGTTACTACCAAATCTTTTTTGCTCTTTCCTTAAGTCTACCTTTCTTATGTTGACTACTTTCTCTAAATTCTACTTGCCGCAGTTCTACTAGCCGTCTTAACACATGATCTAACCACCTTAACGGTATTTTTCTCATCTTTTCATCAATAGGTGCTATTCCAATCTTATCCCGAATATACTCATTACGGATCTTATTCATCTTAGTATACCCACACATCCATCTTAATATTCACATTTCTGCTACTCTCATCTTTTGCTTGTGTGTGCAATTCACTGCCCAACATTAATACCCATAAAAGCATTGCTGGTCTAATTGCCGTTTTATAAAATTTACCCTTAAATCGTATAGAAATTTTGCAGTCGCATAATATTTTTTATGCCATTCTCCATTTAGTCCAACCTGCTTGTATCCAATATGTAACATCTCAATCTATACCACCATCATTCTGAAGAATTGAAGATAAATACTTCAAATTTTCACTTATGAGTGCATCTTAAGTTTTTATACTAACCCCCATTCTATTTTTACGTGCATTATTGACAAACTAAACTTGAATTCTGTATATTCTGTTTTTGATCTATTAAGTTTAAACCTTTTTGCCTCAAGTGCCTTTCTCTAGATCTCGAGTTTAGCATTTACCAAATCTTTTGTTTCATTTATTAAAACAATGTCATCTGCAAACAGTATACACCATGGTATTTTCTTCTGTATGTGCATTGTAAGTTTATCTATGACCAATGCAAATAGATAAGGATTTAGAGTTGAACTTTGGTGTAAATTTATATTTATAGGGAATTCTCGTGTTAACTCTCTTGGTATTCTCACACTTATAACCGCATCTCTATACATTTCCTTTCTTGATTCTATATATGCTACTCTGACTTCTCTTTTTTTAAAAACTCTCAACATAACTTTTCTAGGGACTCTATCGTATATTTTTTCAAGATCAATAAACATCATGTGCAAATTTTTTCCTTATCACGGTATCTCTCGTAAGTCTCTTTAAGAGATGTATGGTTTCAGTAGTTGATCTACCTAACATGAAATCAAATAGATTGATTATCTGATACTTTAGTCTCGTTTCTTAACTTTCTTACTATCACCTTTTTCTAAAATTTCAATGTATGGCTCATCTTATAGAATATTAAAAATTCATAAAGGAAATAGAATAGGGGGAATCTGTGGGCTTAGGGACTACTAAGTATTAAATCTAGATCGAGATGTAAAGTAGTAAGCCAAAATTTTTTGGAGGTGTATAGATTAATGAAATTTTTTATATTTTCCAAATGTATTAGATATTCTTAAAAAGGATTCAAAATAGAATTATGCAAGAAATATGGTTGAGAGCAAAAAAAAGAAAAAAAAAAGTATAAGTACCGTTTAGGTCCTTTCATTTCATAACTTTTGTTCTCCAAAATTTTCTCAATGCACATATAGTTCGCATTTACACTCGATAATATAGAAAATTTTTATACTGACAATATATGAAACATATTAACAAAATAGAATCTTAGCAAACTCCGAGGTTTCAAAACAAATACCAGTCCTAACTTTGAAACAACAAAGCCTGGGACCACCCACCTCATGTTTAATAGCAACATTTACAAAAGAAGTGCAAAAGATATCTTGTCAGGCGAGCACTTTGTCAACGATTTAATGGAGACTCATAGTCTAATAGCATGTGATGATTCTTCAAGATTTTGGACCAAAAATGAAATACACGTCCCTGGTTCTCCAACCCGTCTCTTGCTTTTTTTCTTTGTTATTTGCACAATAACAAAGGATATTTCATAGTTGCAGCCAATGAAGGGATCCAAGGAAGGAATCAAGTGCCATAATGATGGCCACGCAAAGTATTCTTACTTATTATGATACATATATTTAAATGTCCATAATATTAATAGTCAACAACACCATGATGCTCAACATAGACTATTTAAGTATTTATATACTAATAATAGTAGTAGACTACAATATTCATATACACTCATCAATGAGGTTTCAATAGTAATTACATATTTTTTTTACATGCAAAAAGTTTTAATCCCTTTTTTTTTGTTACTAGACTAAAGCACTACTAATAATGACCACCCTTAACTTCGAATGATGGGAAACTTATCTTTGATATGAGTGTCATGTACCGGTAAATCTTAGATTAATCTAAAAATTGACCTTTCATTAGGCTAAAAAGCACTAACGTGACATGCTTCATGATATACCATTATTTTCTAAAGATGTTGGAACCAATTGGTGCTTGGTCAAAATGCCTTACAGAAAAAAGGGTTCAGTCTTATTATGATATTTTACTATTGTAATTTAAATATTTTTAAAATATTTTATCTGTTTATAATTTTTATATAATATAAATTTTAAAATACAACGTTATGTTATCTTAACGTGTCTATAAAATTTCCTATTATTGGCAGTAGACAAGTAGTACTTATTCCTTTATGTCCTCCTATTTGGTCTTTGCTCGTTAGATCAGAGTCATTCAGGTTAAAAGTCACCTCCAATTCCTTCAGTTTATACCATTATTTTCTCAAAGTATTTATCCAAGAATGAAAAAATAGTTAGATAAATGAATTTTTTTTTTTTTTTTTTTTTTTTGTTTTTGGGAAACGACGACAAATAGGTTAATGACGATATACATTATTCACATAGTAGATGCACAATCAATTCGTCTCCAAGATTCCTCCAACCAATTGGCCAATATTCATAAGTAATAATGTGAATGTTATAATGATGTTATATACGAGTACTACTTATTATTAAATAATTCATGCACATGAATTGGCACGTTGCCTTCCATTAGTAGAATACACGACAAAGCTTTGTAATTAACTTGTCAACTAATAATTTTTTGTTCCCTAATCTTGTAAGAGTTTTGAAATCATTTCACACCCAAAGTCCCTACCTAATGGTTTTAGTTTCACGTTTTACTACTAAAGTGAAGTGCTTATTAGTCATTGGGAAATTGAATTCTTGGTTTGGAAGGGAATTAACTTGTACTTGCTCGGGATCAATTGTGGAGAGTGAAAACATAAGAAGAAAAATTGTTTAAATTTGATGGTTTCATGCATGTCTACATAACTAATTTATTACTTTAATTATTATTATTATAATTTATAACTTATGTAATATAAACATAATTCTCAATTTTGTAAATTATCGATTGATGTTTGTCAATATCATTAACGTCTCCATTGATTGTGCCACCCCAAATAATATTGCTCAATATTTGATCCGCCATCTAGTGAATTGACTAACAGCCTACTCTTGTGCTTATGTAAAACAAACTCATAAACAAATCAAATTATCTTAAATTATGGATAAACCCAAATTATTTTAATAGAATGACCGTATCACATGTGACTATTTACCTATTTTTTTAACTAGACCGTTTATTCTTCCATCCATCATTTGAAAAGTGGTAATGGCCTACAATGTTCCGACCAAATGCTTATTGGCGAAGAAATAAAGAACAAACCAATGCCTTATCGACTAGTGGTGAGTGGTGGCAAAGAAGCAAATAAATAATAACAAGGGTAAAGAAACAGGCACTTTTTTGATAGTATTCTATTGATCGGTTGAGTAAGTTTTTAATCTAGTCTGTCCCTCACGCTAGAAAAATGGTGGTTACACCTAATGAATTTCTTATACTTCAACCAAGTCTCACATTTTTTTTTTCTTTTCTAGTTGTAGAGATAAAAAGAAATTTAACTTGCCACTTAGCAAACGAGTGCAAAAGAGGGTAAAGTGGCACACGTCTTCTTTAAGTTTCCATATAATTTTATGAATCCCCATTGTTAATGTTAATATAAGAAATGAAAAAAATAGAATTTTAGCCCCTAAAGTTTGGACTACAGTCCATCTTGATTCCTAAAATTTCAAACAAAATACATTGAGTACTCAAACTTTCTAATTGCTACCAATTTAGGATAAATTTAAAAATTCTGCCAATTACAAGCAAAAAAAGTTGCTCGTGACTCTTAAATCTCAAAATCCAAAAAATGGAGAAAAAAAATGCAATTTTAACTCCTAAAATTTGGGTTGTGGTCTATCTTGGTCTACCCTCCCCCCTAAAGTAAATCCAACAAAATGCATTTGATCCTCAATCTCTCAAATTTCTACCAATTTAGGACAAATTTAAAAATTTTATAAATTGCAAATAGAAAAAGTCACGTGCAATACACGTGACTGTAAAATCTAACATGAGTTATAACACCTTCCAACTGATTTCAACTCATTTGATCTAGTGTTAGAAAAATTATATCTAAAGAAAGGATAATAATAACACAATAATAATGCACTAATAAATTAAAACAATAACTCAATTCAAGAATTGTAAAAGCCCATTTATTGTTGAAGCATATTAATTAGTACTTTGTTTAGAAGTGATACATCCCCTACTACACTGGATTGATATGACATTTCTTCCCTGAGATACAATGACCTTTAAGTAAGTTTGATATAGTAAGACACTAAACACGAACTGATATTATCCTTATACTCAATTATTTAGGATGTCAAGTTTAGTAGAGTGTAGTTTAGCATAGTAGTTATAATAATATGGAGTTTAATTACAAAGAGAAGAAACGTAGTATATATTGTATCAAATGTGTTTATTTGTACAAGAGAAGACTCCCATTTATAGTAAGTAGTTTTAGACAATAGAAAATAGTTATTGGAGGTGAAAATTTTTGTTACTTTTTTTTTTTTTTTTCTAGTTACATTCTTTGATATTTTAATATAAGTTAGCCTAATTATGTAGTTATTATTTTCTGATTTTGTGAGATTGTTATATTCAAGAACTTTTCTTAAGTAATTAGTTAGAAGACTTCTTCCAACAAGTGCAAGTAGGAAGGCTTCATAATTGGCCCACTCAAAAATAATTTTTTAATTATAATTACTATTAGGGAGGAGTTTTTTCATGAAATTAGAGTTTAGGAGCTATGTTACAATCCCTTAAAAAATTTAGATAATAGAGGTGCTGGTTCTAATGATGGAAATGCTGGTTCTGAAGATGGTAGTCAGATGGTTCTAAATATAAGAGTACTGATTTTGAACATAAGAATGAAAGGTCTGATAATAGATGCTAGTGGGATGATGATACCACAAATAGCAATAGTAATAGTGAATCTGATGGTTATGTAGAATGGTTTTCCCTAAATGAACTGATTATGACACGAGTGATGATGAGGATGATGAAGTATTTTTTAATAATGTAGTCAAGAATGCTGAATAGTTAAGTGTTGATAATCAGAGAGAAAAGTGAAACTATAGTTAAATTGATTGAAATAGGTTGGAAGGTGTTATAACCCAAGATAGATTTAACAGTCACGTGCAACGTATGTATTTTTTTCGTCTTTAGTTAACAAAATTTTCAAATTTGTCCTAAATTAATAGAAGTTGGATAGTTTGAGAATTTAATATCTTTTGTTTGGAATTTTAAGGACCAAGATGGACCACAACCCAGACTTTAAGTTCTAAAATTACATTTTTTTTCCATGTTTAAAACTTCAGATTTAACTGTTATGTGCAAGCCATTTGTTATTGACGAAATTTTTAAATTTGTCCTAAATTGGTAGAATTGGAAAGTATGAGAACCAAATGTGTTTTGCTTGAAATTTTAGGAACCAAAATAAATCACAACCCAAACTTTAGAAACTAAAATTGCATTTTTCCCTATAAGAAATTATAACTATATTGTAACAAAATCTTATGGAACTTTCTAATTTCTTAAGAACTAAATGTTAATTCAAGAAAATATACTGTTAGAGCCCTTTAATCATTATTCTAGGCAAATCATATTTATATATCCTTAAAGGCTAAAAATCTTTTATTTCACCCTCTATAATACAATGAAGTGTCATTTCTCTTTCTTTCTTTTTTTAATAAAATATTTAGAAGAAGGAGAAGTATCCCTCTCTTGACTACTAACACATATTTTAACAACTTATAGTGTGATGCAAGTTATCCATCTTTATCTACGGATAGGATAGACTACATAAACATATTTTAGTGATTTAAAATGATATTTATATACATGTCGCCACCATACAATATACCTTTTAGTGGTTTACAATGATATTTTAGGGATCGAGAGAATCAAACAATATATTTTTTAATTTTTAATCCCCTAAAAAATCTCATAAATACTCTTATCATTTCTTATCGAGCAAAAAGTCGAAAAAACCTTCATTTACAATGCCTCATTCTTTTACATTATTAAACTAACAAAATCGAGTAGGAGACAAGAAATACAAACTTCATAGGGTTTGCAAACAAAAATATACACGTATTAAGCACGTAGTTTGAACTTCGAGACGTTTGCATACAAGGATTCACGAATCTAAACACATACTTTCAACAATTCATACGTTTGTTAGAACACATTATCTAGACGAATTCGTGCATATATGTCGTCCGTGCATTGAGGTTTCCATGTGCCATTTCATGATTTTTGGCTTCTTATTGGGATATTTGCGAAATTAATGCAATTATTTTCAGCAAAAAAGATTATGTAAACAATATATACAGTCGGCTGTCGCAGTCTTCCTGTACTACATGTTGCATTAAGATTACGTAATAAAAAGATTTTCGTTTATCCTCTTTGAATTCGCCCCGTAGCTAGAACTAGATAGAAGAAGACGGAAAGTTTTCTTCATGAGTAATTGAAGAACGGTTTGCTCAATAATTGCGTAAATGTCTGAAGTTTCAGGACGTGATGATAGCATACAAAAAGTAGAAAGGCTTAATTTATTCGGTTATATTTTATGATTAAGTACATCTGTACAGAGTGATAAAATTATAAATTTATCATTGATCTTTTGAAAAAATTAACGAAATGCGACCAATTATCTAAAAGAGTGTATCTATTTAAAGTAACAAAAGAATGTATTTATTTAAAGTGACAAGGTCACTAAATTGTCGTCACATTCAAAAAAGAATGAATAAATTTAGCCGAGTATCTAAAATTATGGGGTTGGTGATCTAATAGGGACTTGCCACGTGGAGTGATTTTAGAAAGTAGTCCTGGATTTGTGGATTTATAAATTATTTAAGGTCCTATCTAAAATTAGGAATTGGTGATTAAATGTGATTTTGTGACATGTATTAATTTCGGTAAGTAATCTTGAGTTCAGGGTTTTATAAATGAATTTCTTTTATGATTAGTATGGAAAAGGACACGTAATTTATATACAAATTAAAAAAAATACGAAAAAGAGAATGGAATTTGTGGGAAGTTATCATGGATTCATGGTTTCTCTTTGATAGGTTTTTATGAAAGACACTCAATGAGGTTAATAATGAAAATCTAAAAAGTGACATCAAATAGTAACACCAAAATTCATGTTCCCACTTTATATATACTATAGATAGATTATAAAAATAGATATTATTGTTATTTTATTGTATTTTTGTCAAGTTTCTTTGATTTCATGATTAATTTATATTTCATAATTTATACCAAGTTGCCTAAAGTGATAGAGATGATTCTTCCTTGGGCATATACCCTATTCCCCTTTTTCTTTTGAATACTACTCTACTATGAGACAGCACATGCACGTATCTATAGTTTGTTTGAGATGCTGATTTTGATGCTGTTTGGTTGCATGTGAAATGTTTTACTTTGAAAAGTACTTTTCACGAAAAAAAAATATATACATAAATAAACCCTATGTTTTAATAATTCGATCCCCAGAGCGTGCAATAACAGTGTGCAAATAACTTTTTATCGTGCAAATTGTTTTAATTACAGAATAATTTGTGTAAGGTCTATTTGATGATAAAATAATGACATATGTAATTCTATACGAGTATGACAAATAAAATACTCAAACGGAATGGTGGATGCAATATTGTAATTTTCGCTTTATAGCTTGAGTTAATTGTATTTTGAACTAGCAATTTTGCTACGTTTTAAGGTGCCTTTGGTTCTGAATAATCTTTTTCTCATTTATTTAGAAAAGAAAAATGATATTAGACTAACGTTATAAACATTTTTATTCGGTTGATAAGGAGACAATATTTATTATGCTACAATTACTAAACTTCATAGCAAAAGATAGAAATACATTAGAGTAATACATAAAAATGCTTTACATTTTTACTGACAGATTGCGAAATTGAAATACAGTAGATTCCGGTATTACTACTTTATACAATACATGAGGTTTTTTAGTGTAATTATTGACTTTTGGTGTAATTTTTTTTTTACTCTTATTTCTTGTTTGTAAGCTCCCACTATTAAATAACTTCCCATCTTACTATAAAATTACACACAGGAAACCCTAAATTAATTTGTACTTTAGTTTTTATCCCTTTTTTTAAAAAATTTGGTACGATTCTGTACATACATCGAGTGTGACAATAGGACTAATTTATATAATAGATTGCAAGAACCATTTGATAAAAAAAAAAAAAAATGATAAGCACACCAAACTAGTTTTGATTTGATCAAAACCATTTACTCGATAACTACTTCCCATAATCAATTACTAAAACTAATCTTATTAACAAACTCTACATATGTGCAATATTATATTTAAAATTAATTGAAAAGAATAAAAAAATTAAATCGGCCTGATCATGAAAAATTATGTGTATGATGTAATTATTTAATGATATGTGATTGTGGAATAGTTATAGTAAGTTATAGCATGTATCACTCATCTAAATATTATAACACAAGTATAACGGTAAGAAAGGATCCAAAGACAAGTGAAACACACACATCCGTATGCGTATGTGTACTTATGTTATTTTTGTGTTCAAAATTGAAGAACAAACAATAAAATTGACCTTTATTCGATGATCATTTTATAAGAGTCTCACAACTCAACAGGATTTACGAAAATTTAGGTTGTGAAGAAAAGAGATAATGGTGCCACCAAAACAAAACAAAAAAAAAACACACTGAAATACTACTATATATGAGAAAAAAAAAAAAAAAAACACCTTTGACAGAAGAAAACAAAACAAACGGCGCCTGTGTATGAGTGCATGTATGTGGTCGCACTCATAGTTATTAAACTCGGTCTGGGGAGGAACTCGATAAAGGAGGTGGATTAACGGGTTATTGGTTCAACTGGTGGATTACTGGTTCAACCGATGGATCACTTAAATATATTTTTTTATTAATATATAATATCTCTATTATATTAAATACAAGATATATACTAAAAATATTGATAAAAATATATTTTATTAAAAAAATTTAAGTATAAATGTAACTTTTCAATATTTATATGGCCTTTTCACATGAAGAGTTAAAAAGGAATTAATACATAGAATGGAGTTTGAAAAATATATAAATAAAAAAGAGACATATAATAATAAAAAACTTACATGGTTAGGTGGTAATGTCTTTTATTACTATTTAAGAGATTTTTGGTTCAAAACTTAACAATTACAATTTGTTTTTTCCTCAAAGAAACAAACCCGCCGATCCAGATTTTCGGGTTTACCGGTTGAATCGCTGGGTTGCACGAAATTTGGCGGTTTCCTTCCTTATCTGGTCATGAGAAGAACCCCCAACCCAGTCTCAAGGCCGTTCACCCGTTGAACCACTGGGTCGGGCCGGGTTCAATAACTATGGTCACTGATACCCACCCATATAATTTTGGAAAATTCTACGGTTCTTTTCGGGAACCATTCTTTTGTACTTTGAATGCTTGTACAGTACACCATCTGCTTAAAAAACTTGTAGTGTATAAGTTTTTAAAGTTGATGGAATGATTTTTTAAAAAAGACTATAGAATTCCCCACTTTGCATGTATTCGAGTGTGGTACTTTAATTTGCAGATGCATCACGCATGCATGTCTGCACGCAATTTTTATAGTTTTTCATGACACCAAGATTTTTTATTTTACATTTTGTTCTATTCTCTATCACACTACTAAATGAATTATCAAAATTATTCTACTAAAATTATTTCATAAAATCTTAATAATTTAATAAGTAATGTGACAGTAAATGTAACAAAGACAGAAAATCGTGTGCGTTTTCATGAGTTCAACTACTTAAAATTATCTGAAGGGCACATAGCATCTGAAGTTCTCAACTTCTATTACTATTTGTTTCTGTAGATATATAGGCATTGCTTATGTTAATTAGCAAAGTAGTTATTTTCCGGCAACAGTAATTTTGCTTAGATTACCCAATTTACTCTTCTACCAAATTCGACACAACTATTCTTAAGTGTGTCTGATTCACTCCTTGGCAGAATTTAACACAACTATTTTTAGGTGAACTTAATCTACGACATGACAAGGACGAAGTTAGAAAAAATAAAAACTTTGTCCGTATAATAAGAACACACGTTGTTATTATAGTTTTGCATATATCAATTACTAGTCGAAAAAATCCGTGCTATGCACGAATACAAAAATATTTTGATCTTTTAAATTCATATAATGCAAGTAAATTGATAGTATAACTCATCTAATATTTAGCCAAATAGTGACAATTGAAAATTAAACGTTTGGTAAGACTTTGTCTCTATTAATGACCCTCAAAATTAAACTGCATGTTAATTATATATTCAAAACAACTTAGATAGATGTACCCATGAAAATTATACATAATTTTGTAGTGAAAAGTTTGAACAAATGCTAAGAGTGTTGTTTTTGAATAATTATTTGTTAAATATTTATCTCTCATGTTGTGTGAGTATGTCATATGTAACATCTTGTAACATTATTTAATTTTTATAAGAAAATAAATGAAGAAAGCTTGTATTATATATTTTTTATAAGGGGAAAAAAAAAAAAGAACAAAGGTAGTCAAAAGCATATCATGATTATTAGCACATCTTATGATCGAAATCAACTCAACATGTTGCACGTTTGCATTGGTTGTATCATTACTATAAAATCTTTCAAACTTGCTATACTTGACCTTTAAAAAAGTTTTTTTTTTTTAGTTAACCAACATATTTGATAAGAAATTCTATTGCAATAACAGTAAGATGAATAAAATTTAATGATGAAATTTCTATATCTATATATTAAAATAAGATTAAGTAAAACAGAACAAAAAGTTAATTAACTAAAATTAAAAGATAATTGTCATACAATTTTATTACTTCAATAAGTCGAATAAACGTTGTTATATAGACATACTTAGCCATGGTATAATTCAACTTTAAGCTTGTTAGTTGTTAGTAAGATTGTACCTTATTATATAGACATACCATGGTATAATTCAACTTTAAGCTTGTTAGTCGTTAGTAAGATTGTACCTTATTATATAGACACACCATGGTATAATTCAACTTTTCGATTGTTAGTTGTTAGTAAGATTGTAACTTAAGATGAGTTATATATTCTCTAAACGTAATGCAATTTTCTAGAATGATGAGTTATATATTCTCTAAACGTAATGCAATTTTCTAGAATGACAATAATTTAAACTGTTAGCTCAAATGGTAAGACAAGGTTCTCCTATGACTTAGGTCATGGGTTCGAGTCACCCAGAGATAAGTGAAAATCAATTGTAAATCCTCTTTTTTTTTCCCTTTTTAACGCAAGTTTCTAGAAATAAATGTAAAATGACATGTATATACTATTGAAAATATGCATGAGGTCAAATCATGAAAAAATAAAAATGAAAATGATATAATAATTCTATATTTACCTTTTTGTTTGTGTTTATTCAAGTTGGGGGCATGATTTTCTTTACCTTCTTATGCATTATGTTTTATTTTCTTCTATTCTTGAAATTTAATAACTTAGTTGCCTTTGGTAGCTTTTAGTGAATTGAATTCTATGCTAAGAAAATAGTGAATAACCTATAGAAATGGACATGTTAATGGAACATGAATTATTACAACACAAATTATGCAAGAAAATACAAAATTAAAATTGATTGTGAAAAAAAAAAAAAAAGGAACACTTCATTTTTTCTGATTTAAGATGCCAAGAAATCATATTCAACAATGATCAACATAAAAATTATCACACTTTAAGATCGACAAAGGAATGTTAAAAAGTACGGGGGGCGTAGGGAGATAGATAATATCCAAATAATATGTTTGAAAACATAATTCTTGTATCCCAAAATTTTGTTCAAAAAAAATATCTAGGTATCCTAAAATTTTGTCATAAAGCATCATAAAGAAAAATTTAACAGACAACTGACTACTTGCTACATCACTATCTATTTAAAATCATTTAAAACGTTTATAGCAGGAAAAGAAAATCCAGACAAATATTCTTGAACCTTTTTTTTAAACTTACCTCTCCCCTATCCTTCAGTAACCAAAAAAATATTCAAATTCTCAAAATTTACAATAATGCAAAGTAGCATAAGATGAAAAAGTTACATACATCAGAAGGAAAGGTGAAAAATATTGTAGCGTATTGGAGGACTCGTGGGTGATTGAAATTCCTATGAAAGATGAGGCATTTAACTGCAATGTATGTATTTATCATTGTCATCCAACCATCGTGAGAATGATTGAAAGTATGATAAATCTAATAAGTATTGAATGCATGAAAAATTTAAAATAGCATGATATTTTCTTATTTTAGAAGTGAAGTATCTAAAATAAACAAAGAAAACAAAGGATATGATGCTGTTAACCAAACTTTTACAATTATTATCAAGTTCCATGGCATGCTATTGTCCCCATTTAATATTTATGTAAAACCAAAGGGTGACAATTGAAAACTTTTTTGCATATATAAATGAGCCGACAATATAGAAATTAAGAATTACTTCTTCGAATCCATAATTAGTTTGTATTTATTTTTTCTTACAAAAAAACAACTTCACAGGTATTAAATGTGCATTTAAAATCTTTATTTTATGAACATAAACTCAATTGTTATTTTTAATAGACTAATCTTTTTTCCCATTTATAAATGGATGGATAATGTAGAAATTAAGAATTATTTGAAAGAATTCAGAATTAGTTTTTATTCATTTTTTCTAGTTAAAATTACTTGAGATATGTGAGAATAAAGTTAAGATTTGAATATTTAAACTTATATTATTATTTTTAGTTAATTAGTGATATAGGTAAAAAATAACAAATAGTATGGTATCATTTGTCATTATCATGTACTTCTCACAAACCACCCTTGTTATAGTTTTATAATCATTTAAAACATTTGCATATTTAGACACATGAACAAAAAAAGTAGCATGAATATGGAATTAGCGAGGTAGATATATGAATTATAAAAATACAAATGCTTTTCTGTAACTATTAGTTTAAGAGAACAATATATTCTCACAAATATTATATAACGGTTTAATAACATAACTCACAATATTATGTATCCTATGCATAAGTTATAATTAAATATAATAGGCTTATGGCTATTGTTTATTGGAGATAGAAATGGTATTATTATAACAACAATATTATTTAAACAAATATAGAAGTAGTAGCATCACAAATATTGTAATTTTTAAAATTACAAGCACTAGTTATAACTACGGAAGAGTTTTATTCTAACGGATGAGTGTCTACAAATTAAGAGATAGGATCAATCTAAAGTATAGGAATGAAAGATAGGCATTGAGGTGTGTTCGTGAAATTGCAAATGGTAGAGTTTCCTATTTTCCAAACAAATATTATTAAACGGTTTAATATATAACTCATTTTGTATCCTATGTATAAGTTATAAGTAAATATAATAGGTTTATAGATATTCTTTATTAAAAAAAAAAAAAAAAAAAGCTTCTGATAAGGGCCAAGAGTATTAAAATTACTACAAAATTGGTAAAATCTCAAACAAACAAAAAAAAAAATTACATAGGAATGAGAGGAGTGTTGAATTTGAACTACTTGTTATTGTTGGATAAAAATTTGTTATGTGATATGTTCACATGAGAAAACTTAATTCTTATTAATTTGGGTCTCCTTATTTGTCCTGTGTTATTTGAACTGGACCAACTTTGTGTCTAAAAATGTTTCTCACTTTAAATATAAATCTTTTGTTAATTATTTGCTAATTTTGTAATTAATTTTAGTCTAAATTTTCAGCCAACTTAAGTAATCTAATAATAGTAGGATTCAAGGAATTAGGTAATTTATAGGAGTTAAAGTTTGAAAACTTTTGTGAGTTAAAATATGTATAAATCGGGACTTCTTAGGGTTATATCATTATTTACTTGGAAAATATTTTAGGAGTTTTGGAGAGAGAGTATTTCATGCGCATTAGGAATTCGTCATATATCGAATGCGGTATAACTTTACAACCTAAATTTCTTGATAATTTTGTTTCGTGATTTATGTTATTCGTATATGGAATATCATGCCTAGATTATGTTTTTCTCCGTTGGTACTATTGATTAATCAAATTATTTTGGGTAAATTTTAATTATTTTTTTTAAATCTGAAATTTGTCTCAAAGTTTAGAAAATCTGTTTTGGAAAATTATTTCACATGGCTTAAGGTTGTAATTTTTTGATATTTATTTAAAAAAAGAGAAAAGTAACTTTCAAAGGAATCAAATTTGTATAGGATTTTTTAATGTCATTAGATTCTGTTTTTGAGTTAGTTTAGGTATTTGTGTAAGTAGTCCTTTAGTTAGTTATAATATGATTTTGGACTAAATATTTTTATACTTTTCACATAAGTAATTATAAAAAATTAAAAGTTATTTTGTAGTAATCAAATAAAATGCTCTTGGAGTATTAAAAGTTAAGAATGATACTTCTTTTGAATATATTTTAAGAAAGTTGTTCCTATACTTTTACTCTTGGAAAATTATTTTAGTACCACTTTCGTGACGACATATTTTTGGAATAAATAAGTATAGTACTATTGCAGTAATATTTTGTAAAATAAATATGATAAATATTTATATGATGTAACAAATGATTGGATTTTACACTATTTTGAAAATAATTTTTTTGAAAATAAATAAAATTAAAGATAATACTTTTGAATAAAATATTTATGTCTTGAGTAATTTATAAATGGCATGATAATCTATATACGAGCATGGTTGTTTTTTTTGGTTTGGACTTAAATAATATGTTATGAATTTTCGTATAGGAAATTAATTGGATTTTGTTAAGATTATGTTTGCTACATTGAGATAAGTGGTTTCTACTCATTTGTAATTTCGAAATATTTTGTCTAAATATTATTTTTGACAACATATTATTTTAGTTATTAAAATTGGATCTTACATGGATACTTGAATTATTTTAAATTACAAGATAAATTTAATATAAGTGGGATTGTTTTAAATTTCGTATGATTGCTTCGCATGTGTATATTTGAATTATTTGTTCGGTAATTAGTAACGGATCAAAACTCTTAAAATAATCATGAATAGTCGGTAGGGATTATAGTTCTTACTTTCTGTTCAGGTGACCTGAAACCTGGTATTCTGTTTGGTGACTTAAGACCTAATATTCCGTTTCTGAGTCAAGGTAAGTTTTGATCGAACCCCTTGACAACTTTTTCTAGTGGAGACTCTTAGCACTAAGCTAAGTTCAATAAGCTAATGATAGCGTGTTTGTTTTATATACCTATAATGAACCAGATGAACTTTGAACTCCAATTTGGATATTGATTCTGATATTCTAATTCCAAATTTTGAACTCTAATTATGAATTCTAATTCTTGTATCATGATTCCAATTTGAACTGTTGATATCTGTGAAATCTATTTTGCAAATTTTTGATATAATGCCACTTGCTGTAAACGTATGTACGTTCTATTTTTAAAAAAGAAATTTTGAAAAGAAACCTTTGCGATTATGTGAAATAAGATTTTGCTTCAATATCGAATAAAAATTTTTTGAAAACTTTTGTATGACATGTGCATTAAAACTTTGTAATATATATATATATATATATATATATATATATATATATATATGTAACTTATTTGGTCCAACGAAGGTTAGTGTTAACTGCTAGTTGAGTGACTTGTTGCTCATCCCATTATCACATTTTTGTAGAGTTAGACTTTTATGAGGACAATCAAGCATTTGGTAAATTGGAGCACGCTGATAAAGATTTTGACTTCCAAGAAAAGTTAGTATTATTAACTAATTAAGAATTGTTATATATTAAGATTATTTTCGATTTCGTTTTGTGTTACTTTAGGATCATTGAATGGCTTAGTTTACGTTTGTTTAGCCGCATACTCAAGTAATTATTTATATGGATTTTTTAGTAATTTAATGAAGTTATTTTAATTATGTTTCATTTTGGTGCCTGTGCTCTTCTAGAGGGGTAACTCTTGAGGGTAGAGCGGTTGTCATGTGCCGACCGATGCAGGCGCTGGACGTGACAATTTTAGTGATATCAGAGTTATGGTTTAAAATCTATGAGGCGACTGTTACGGATTAGAATTGAACTTAAGTATCACTTTGATGATTTTTAATATTTTAAAAATGAAATTAATTAGGCAAGTGAATTGAAGTACATGTATCGAATTTATTTTGATAAAAGTAAGTAGATAAATGTATTACAGATAAGAGAAACTCATTGGAAATATTTGAAATTTAAGGAAAAATGTGAAGAAGGTTAAATGACTTCCAAGGAATAGATGCTTGTTGTTAGAGCCTACATTAGAATTGACTTTTCTTGAGTCAAATATCTACGATGGGGATTCCAAAGTGTCCAGTGGCAAGAAAATGAATAATTGAAATTAAGATGAATATGTAAGTGAAATATCAAGATAATAACCCTTCTTAGGATAAAGGAAATAATAAGGTTAATATTTTAAACAATCTTTTGGAAAACGATCAAGAACAAAAAGATTAAGAAGACGATAATATTTGTTAATGCTTGAGTTTTTAGTAGCCATTTTGATAGAAATTTGGTTTGATTTTGATTCATTTGATGTTCCATTATTGTTAAGGATATGTTCTAGAAAACATTATATGTTGTTTTGATGACAATATGATTTATTTCTTACAACTTGTTTTCAAAAGGATTTTTTTCTATATTTGTGTCATATTTTGTAAAATTGGAATTTTTTAAATATTATTTAAATTTGTCACCACTCAATTTGTTTAAAAAATAAATAAAATTTTCTGTACTTGTGTTACATTTTGTAAACTATAATTATTTTTTTGTAAATGATACTTGACTTAAAATACTGCCAATTTCGAGATATATGAAGTTGAAACTTTGAGACAAGTACCTAACATGTTAAAAAATGGATTACTCGATTAAGTTTGATGCGTTCAAGAAATCTATTCTTATTAAATAGATTTAAAATGAATTATGTAATACAATATATAAAATTATATATATATAATTTATTAAGGATTACATAATAGGATTCCGTACAGTTGTGGAATGTCGGAGTGAAGGACTTTGGAAATTTGTTAGAACATTTTTTTATACAACTTGAGTTGCCAGAGAAATCTTATGTGTAGATATTTCAGACAACTGAATTTTGAAATCTTTGAGGCCAGCAATTGTGATTATGAAATATCAAGAAAAGAATCTAGACCCGAATTGGTCCAATCAATATGAGTGATTTTGATGTTTTCTTATGAATTGACTAGTTAACAAAACATGGTGCTACAAAAGACTGTAAAGATAAGTGTGTAATCTTTTCTAGATGGGTAGAAATAATTTATCAAGGCAATACAGATAAAAGGAAGACAGCTCAAAGAATGTTGTTTAGTGTAGTATGAGCAAGTAAGACATTAATTAAGGAAATGTTGGGAAAGATAATTAGTTTGTATGGTACATATCAAATGAAATGAGTAAAATTCAATGATCGCGTAGTTAAAAAATGCAATATTAATTTAAAAGTATTTACATAAGATTAGTTAAAGAATGTTTGCAAATATCTACGTAAGAATTACTTAGAATACCTTCGGACATGAAAAATTAAAATTGAGATAAATTTGATATAAGGGGCTATGGTAATATCTAAGCATCATATAACATGGTTCCATTATATTAAAGGAACTAAATAAATAATTACAAGAATTATTGGATAAAATTAATTAATTAAATTAAAATACATAAATTTGAGAATTCAAAATACATAACATTTAAAAAATAAATATATAATACAAAATGAGAATAAAAAATTAAAGAATATGAAGTGTAATAAGTCCTAAATTTTGCGGCCCCACATCTCTATTGTTTGAGGTTTCATCACTCTCTCCTCGTCTTGATAACTCATCCAACTGCCAATTTCTCTATTTATCACAAGTGTAACAGAACATGGCGCGTTTAGGAGGATTTTTTTTTCTAATGATTGAAAAGAAATGAAAGGCACTTACTTCGGAATTATTTCAACTAAATTCACATACTTGCTTAATATCATAGAATAAACAGTTAAAATTTACTCTATTTTTTATTCGTATCAAAAGATTTTTCATGTACAGTAAGGCGCATACATTTTAGGGTCAAGAATTAATCACATAATTCATATAAAAGGATTTAACTTAAAATTATAAAAGAAAATAAAATATGTGGATAAATGAAAATCACAGTATGCATAGTAAGGTCACGGACCTTTATCTACCTAAAAATTTACTTATAAAAAATATTTTAAAAGTCATATTTAAAAACTATTTTTCAAAACTAAAACTCTATTGAACGCCCAATCTCTTAATTTTAAATTCTTAATCAAATTTTTTTTTTTTAAATTTAATAATATATCAATAATTTTTATTTATCAATTTATATAAATATACCCTTTTCCTATCGACTTTCGTTAGTCAAATTGCGATTTCTCTTTCTTCTCCCATATAATTACATTACACCTCAAATTAGATTCAAACCCAATTTTAAAATCCGCACAAGACATGTGCTAACACATCTTTCAATCAATTTTCACTTGGACCCACCACTACTATCCTTATCCACACACCCCCCACTTGCAAATAGTATCATGTAAAATTCTGTGCCACCAATGACGGATTTTAGCAATTCTCAGTTCGGCGAGTTTTTCGATATCTCCGAATACTTGATAAAAAGTCGAGAAAAACCACGTGAGGTCCTCGTCACTAAAAACTCACGAGTTGCTAAAACACGTTTACACGTGTCGGTCTCACAATCAATGACAGTACAGATGAGTGGTACCACCGACAGGTGGTTTATACGTTTTATAAACGCATGGATTAAATCCTCGCGCACGTGGTTGCTTACCGGCTTGACCGGTCATCGACCTTCTTAGTCGGTAAAGCATCTTCACACTAATAGTCCTTTGAAGTTCAATTGCTTTATCCACTCCAACAGGGTCATTAGGCATGGAAATGACAAAATTGGCCATTTTGTTTGCCAACGGGTTTGTAATATATATATATATAACACATCTATATGTATGTTGAATGAATTATTTTCTTAATTTTAAGGGTTTATACAATATAAATTTTTAAAACATATGGTGTTGTACTGTCCAATCCCTTAAAGCATAAGAGAATTATTCTCAAAGAAATTGAAGAATTCTCATATATATATATATATATATATATATGCATTCGTTTGCTTTTTCCGAAAAATGAAAAAAATCAAAAGTAGGTCAAAGCAGGAAAATCTTTGTAAGATTTTTCAAAACTTTGATTGTTTCTATTGACAAAAAAGAAAAACGATAGACTCTTATTTTAGCTGACTAGAAAATGCCTTAGACAATAATGACTTTTCAAATAAGTAGATGTTTACAATTTCGTCTCTAAAATACAAATTTAGAATGAGGCTTTTTTTTTTTTTTTTGGTAGAAAAGGGACATATATTAAAATTAGAAAATAGTCAATTACATAAATACTGTGCCAAGGAGACATATATTAAAATTAGAAAATAATCAATTACATAAATACTGTGAGAAGGAGTAATTTAACTCCTCTTAGATCTTCGTCTAACAGAGATAATTCAACAAAAGCTAACATTAAAGGAAACAAAAGCAAATTCTTAATCAATCATCTCTTTGACCAAAAAGTCAGCACACCTATTTCTTTTACAGAATAAGTGTTTGATACTGCTAAGTTCATAGACTTCAGTAATGACCTTTACCATGGCGCTGAAATAGGAAATTGGAATTTAATAGTCTCGAGAACTTTAGTATTGATTTTTTTTTTTTTTTTTAAATCTAGTTTTTCTGATTCTAATAGTAGTTAACTTAAAAATAAAATAAAGGGAGATGTTTGGCATGTGTTATTAATTTTCTTATTAGCTTTTTCATTGTGAATTGCTTTTATTATACGTTTAACTTACTTATATTTCTTCCCAAATCACATGTTTATTTTAGGGTGTGTTCATTTGGATTGAAAATATTTTCTTGATGAAAAATTCTATTTTTCATACAATTTTTCGGTGTTCGATTGACAAAATGAAAATATAATTTGAAATAAAAAATTTTAACGGTTTTATTTTTAATTTTACGAATACAAGTTAAAAAAAAAAACTTATAACAATGGTAATAAATACCTTACAAGTAATTGTGATTAATAAAAAATTAATTTTGTTCAAAATTAATGATAGTACAATATAGTATTAAAATATGCATATAATAGTTATATTAGTGTGGGACCCATGATTGAGAGAAAAAACGAATGAAAAAGAATTGAAAACGAAAATAAGTTTAGCAAACAAAATTCTAAAAGTAAGTATTTGAGATTTAATGTCACTCTTGAATTATTCGAAAAATAACTTAGGGTGTGTTCGTTTGGACTGAAAATATTTTCTTGAGGAAAATATTTTCCTTGGAAAATATTTTACATGAAAAAGTCTATTTTTCATAAAATTTTTCGGTGTTCGGTTGACAAAATGAAAATATTTTGAAATAAAAAATTTTAACGGTTTTATCTTTAATTTTATAAATACAACTTAAACAAACTTATAACAATGGTAAAATAAATACCTTACAAGTAATTGTAATTAATAAAAAATTGATTTTTTTCAAAATTAAATGATAGTACAATATAGTAGTAAAATATGCATAATAATAGTTATATTAGTGTGGGACCCATAATTTCTCCAAAATGAATGAAAAATAATTAAAAACGAAAAAAGTTAATATAAACGAAATTTTAAATGTATTTATTAGATGTTATAATGTCTCTTAGTTGACATTATCCGGAAAATAAGATAACACCGTTAAATTTCGTAAGTTATTTTCAGCCAGAGGAAGGAAAATTGGAAAATATTTTCCACTGGAAAATATTTTCTGGTGTTTGGCACCAAAAAATTTTCAGGAAAATATTTTCCTGAAAATATTTTCAGTCCAAACGAACACAACCTTACATTCAAAAATTTCGTAAGTGATTTTCAGCCAGAAGAAGGAAAATTAGAAAATATTTTACACCAAAAAATATTTTTCAGTGTTTGGCACCAAAAAAATTTCTGAAAAATATTTTCCTACAAATATTTTCAATCTCTAACGAACACACCCTTAGTCTTTTATTTTTCTCCTTTTTCAAGAGTTATATCAACATTTTGGAGAAATTTTAGGGGTATAATTTTAGGCATTTTGAGATTTTGAAATTACTATATTCGAAACGAAGCACAAATCTAAAATCACATCTCATGAAAGTTAATGTAGATTACAACTTAAATCTTCACAACCTCTACCATTAACTTCGATATACTATAATTCACTTTTTACATAGTACGAATTGCTTTTTTACACCTTATATAGCAAAATTGATTATACCAAGCGTAAATATTATTCCATATTAGTAGTCAATAATTATTTATAGCTCTTTAAATCTTTAAAAAAAATGGGGAAAATTGAATGAATTAAATATGAATAGGATGATAAATAAGTGATTTCTTTCCATGTAAGTCGGAAAGCATCTCAAAGTCCATTCGACCTTTTTCTTTTGGGAAAATTATTCTACTTGTTTCTCACATTACGAATTTATATTTATTTAATCCCTATTCTTCACTTTTAAAATGATATTTTTAATCCCTCACAAATGTAAAACATCACATTTCAATTCCTAAACCAAATCTCGGATACTTTTTAACCTGAATTTCTCATGTGTTATTCACATAACATATTTTTCGAAAGCAAATACGAATTTGACCTTTTCCCTAATACAAAGTACGGGCATTTGATCAAAGTCGTAAAATTTGATGAAAATTTTAGGATAATTTAATTGAAGTGGGTAGGAATCCATTATAGAGTATAAAGTCCCTACATTAACATGGATCGAAGGCTTCGATTCCATTGTTGCAGCAAGCCATCGAAATTGATAACCCTAGTAAATAGAATATTCTATGGGTGTGAAAGATATAAATTAAGGGATTGAGAGTTTGTATTTTATTTGTATTTAAGATTATTTCAAAAACTGACTTGTAGTATTTTATCTTAAATTTTATGACCCGATCTAATGCTTGTGCTTTGAATTGGAATAAAAATGTAAGTTTTTGAATTTGCCCTAAAAAACTCATATCATGCAAATAGCACATGATTATATTAGGCCAAAAAGTGCCTGAATTGGGTCCATATACTGAAATATGTCATTTTACATTTTTGAGAAATTAAAGATGATCATTTCAAACGCCAGAAACAAATAAAATAAATGTGTACCGTAAGAAATTAATAGATGATTTTTCCTTTTATTGTTTTCCATATTGAGCAATGAAGCAACTTTTTAGGGTCATTCAAAAGAAACTAGCAAAATAGTAAATTATATTTTAGATTACACTAAAAAAATGATATATTCTTTCAAAATTCTGACCTCTGAATATTTTAATTTTGTATCTATTCACCGCTTAGTTTTTGAAATTAAAATAATTTATAAAATTATAAATTCAGAATTGCTTTGAAAATCAATTCAGGCAATAAAATATATTAAATTACCAATCTATTATTTTAGATACTTTTGTCGGATTTTATTTTTTATTTTACAAATTTAGTGATATATTCATAATTTTGTCGACAAAGGCCTTAGGAGTAATACGTGCAGACTATTTTGTACAAAGGCTTTAGTGACATGATCAGAGAGTTGGAGATTTATGAAGATCATTCCATCTTGTAAGTAAAATATTTTTTAAAACTTGCATAATGTTTTAAAAAATTATGCCATAAAATCTAAATTGAAAATTTTAGATTCTCAACTATGTATGCCGATCCAATAATAAATGCTTAAAGAATATATTCGGTTAAGGTGATTTAAGTCATACTAGACCAAATTTGATGCCCAAAGCTATTGGGTGTCAATATCAATTTTTTACTAGTAAAAGAAAAATATGAATAGAAAACTCAATAAAAGAAACAGCACGTATCCACTTGCCCATTCCTATAAAACTTAGAATAAAATATATTCAGCGCATACACAAACACACCTACTGGACTTGTGAACAGAAATCTCTCTCTGCGTTGTGCCTATTGCATCTGTTAAAAGCATTTCTGAACTGAAAGTGCTTTGAGGGGCTTTAGAGGAGAATTGGGATTCTGGGATTTGTCTTTCTTGTATAAGGAAACAACTTTATGCTCTATTTGATCTACTGAATTGTGGGTTCTATTTGAAATTTGGAATTTTGGGTTTTTTTTTTTCTTCAAGAATTGGTGTTTTCTTGAATATTCTGAGATGGAGAGAGACTTCTTGGGATTGAATTTAAAGGATTCTGCTGTTGTTGTTAAGGAGGAGGCTGTTGAGGGCTTCAAGGACTCTGGTGAATTCCCTCTCTTTTCCTCTCTCATTTATTTCTTGGAGAATTATGGTTTTTTTTTTTTTTTTGTATGTTAATCACATTGACTTGATTTTTTTTTTCTTTTTTTGGCCAAACTATAAAATTTTTGTCTTCATTTGGTTTAGTTCTGTTTTTGGTAATGAAATTCTGTTTGAATTATGTGTAATTCTGTTCATAAATATTTTTGAAATTTAAGAGTTTTACAATTCAGCAAGTTTCCTGATTCATAGTTTTAACAGGATTGGAAGGGAAAGAGTGGATTTTTGTACTTATTTGTTGTATTGAATTCAATATGGTTTTCTATCATTTCCTACTATCTAGGCTTATTTTCTGCCTAGTGAATTTAATTCCAAAGAGTATAATTTTCTTGCATAATTTAGTTATAGATTACCATTCTTCTTAAAGGGATGCTTGCTTTAATTGAATTATCATGCGCGGAAATGAGAAATATAATTATCTCTTTCTTGAGTTCAATAAAAAGTTGAAACTAAGAGAGTAAATAAGAAATCTTGAACTTTTGTCGTTCAATTCGGCCTAGTAGAAATGAAGTTTAGTCTAATTCCATAATTGAAACGAAGAGAGAGATTTTGGTTTTTTTTTTTTTTGGAGGGTGGGGGGAGAGATTGGATGAACTTTTATATATTTTCCTTTTTCTAGGGTGAGCTAGTTTGTAAAATTCATTCCTTCCGAATTTTGTCTGAATGGACTTTGTGTTCACCTAGGATTTGTCAATGGATCAGGGGTTCCATGGGCATTGTCAAACAAGGGGTCTATCTAGATGTGAAGCTCTTCCTCCTTTCATGGCCTTTAAGGCTGGCCAAGATGAGAAAATGCCAAGAGTCATGTCTGATCACTTCACATATTCTGGATTCATGGCTATGCCTTCTGCAGATGCATTTGACATCAAACGTCAGTCGGGAGAGGTCCAGGTTTGGATTTATGCTCTCAGTAAAGGAGAAACTTAATGTCTCAAATTGGCTGCGTGATTTTTTATTGCATTTTTTAGCATCTTTAAAAGTAAATTTGTTGAATTCATCTTTAAAATGCCACTGTTATCATCCATGAGACATGGCTTGCACTGTTGGACACCACTTAGTTTGTATTAATATCTCTTTTCATCCAATAGAGAGTCCATCCTATGCATCTTGCTCATGAGGCTAAGATGCTTCCTATTTCCATGAGCAACCCTTTCCTGAAGACTCATTTTGCTGGTGCTGGTCAGAACTTTGCTGGTGCTACTACTCCAAAGCAAAATTTCATTGGAGGTGTTCCTGTTGCAGCTCCTCGCGGTTCACTTCTTCCTTCTAGCAGTTTTGTGGCCGGGACAACTGAACCGTGGTATGAATCAAAAGAAGCTTAAAGTGTACCAAAAGGGATGTAATATCAGATTCTCTCCTTTTGGTCTCATAACTGAAGCTAACACCTCATTTTGGATTTCTTCTCTGATAGGTTTAGTATGAAGGCTTCCGGGAGTCCTGCACAGTTAACTATTTTTTATGGAGGGACAGTGAATGTTTTTGATGATATCACTCCAGAGAAGGTTCCACACTCTCTATATCTATTCATATATGTGTTAACTTAGAAATTAAATTAGTTCAAGCATTTATCTCTGCTGAGAAAGTTTCTTTTGGCTTTTGCCTTTCTTATTTCTAAGGCTGTATACTTTATCAGGCTCAAGCTATTATGTTTTTGGCGGGAAGTGCTCCACCAAACATGGCACAAACAAGGCTTCCAGTACAATCACCAGCCTCCAAAATTTTACCTGGAGATGCTGCTTTTTTGAACCAAAACAGTTGTCTTGCATCTACAACCTAGCTCTGCCATTTCTAGCCCAATTTCTGTTTCTTCCCATCCCATTGGCCAGTCAGTTGGTGGTTCGACTAACAATGATGAAGTAAAGGCATCTAAAACCACAGGCATCTCAACAAATCTTGTTAACAAAGTGGAATCTCTAAATATGGTGACTTCACTTGGACCTGTTACCATAATTCCTTCAGGTGCAACATAGTTACTTTAGGAATAACCTTTAAAAAAAAAAATTTATTACTTGGTTCTCATGTTTTTTCAACTCTGAAATTTTGATTACTTTTTCCTTGGAAAGATATGTGAAAGAATTTTAGTAGCAGAAGCATTATTCACCTACAATTGTGTTAATACCTTTTGCAGCTTTGCCTTTTATGATATTAACAATTGTAACATCCATTTTAAAAAAGGGTACTTTTATGCAGCTGTTCCACAGGCTCGCAAAGCATCCCTAGCTCGGTTTTTGGAGAAGCGCAAGGAGAGGTAATGCTATGTCTTTTTATTCTTATATACGCTTTCTCTGCTCTTCAACTTAGGTTCTATTTTTGTAGTAAATGGTAGTTATTATTGTTGCACTACTTTTGTCACTGCTGCTTTTGGGCTGACTGTTATGGCATGCCGGTAAATAAAAGCTTGCTCCCTTTAATTGAATGTAACATTCTAAATTGACCTATAGAGATGTATTAAGTAAACCATGGCTTTATGTACCTGACTGTGCATTAAACGTGCAACCCAACATGGTATGGAGGATCTTTGAAATAAGCAACTTTTTTGCGACACACTCCCATAGAGGATCTTGTAGGTTACATGAGGTTCCTGACTTGCCTTGTTCACTTGTTAGGTTAACCTTTATTGCAGTGACTGCAAAGTTTCATGTTTAATTCTGTTAGCTCTTTCCCATTTCTTCCGTAGATATTAAGTGTGGATGAAGGAGAGTGGAAAGAAAGTAAATAGGAAAGACAGGACCATATTTGAACATACAATGGTGGTTCTGATCTTATCTTGAATTCCTTTTTTGTCCCTTTTACTTTATCTGATTTGGTTAACTTGTATCGCTTACTTGGTTTTGGACTGTAAGATCGCAAAGACTTTATATTAATTAGAGGAACTTTAATTAAGCTAGAAGCGCATCTCTAAATACGTCCATTTCCAGCTTGCTTGCTTCTTCTGATTGAAATTTTAGGTTTAACTGGGAATCCTTTTGTATGTAGGGCAATGAACTCGTCACCATACAATCTCAATAAGAAATCTGCTGACTGCCCCATTCCAGATTCCATCAATGCTCGCACCTCTGCAACTTCTATTGCTGGCTCTAGCTGTCTACCAGCAATCAGATGCCATGATGGCTCGACGGTTCCAAGTAACTTGAAGTAATATAAATTTATGTAGCAAGTTAAGACCAAGAAATTAGTTTTTGCTCTCGTGTTGGTTTCATTTGTATTCTGAACTTGTCTGAATTGCAATCCAGCTAATGCCATTTTAGACTGGTTTATCTTTTATTTTTATCAGCTTACTTTTCTTCTTACGGTATAGGTCTTTCCATCTGCAAACATAAATTAAGAGCAGGTTGTAGTTATCATCTGAATTGCTTTCTGTTAATTGACATATATATCTATATATGGTTGTATAATTCAAGTATATAGTGCTTGTTAATCTTTCATGGCATCAAGTTCATGATCACCACAATTCTTCTTAGTTATTTTGATTGACACTGTTTTTGTAAATGTAAGACATTAGTCTACTACTTTATGTTTCATTAGATCCATTTGGTCAGCAATTAAGTAGATGCCATTTAAACCTTATTTGAAATAATTACTGTAGCAATTGTTTGAGAAGTAATATATTTAAGATAAAAGGAGGTTGAAAAATGTATTTAAGAAATGGTTGCAAAATGTTATTTAGTGTCTAAAATTCGAGATTTTTTTTAACAAATTTTGATGTAAGGGTGAAAATTAATTAACCGATCAGTTAAATAATTCGATCAAAATTTGAAAATAAGTTCTAAAGATATTAACTAATTTGCAATTTCAAATTGAATTTGAAATAAAAGTCAATTAATTCAATTCAAATTCGATAATCAGTTTTGAATTCGATTAAACACATTCGCTAATTGAGCCCATTGACATTGGACAAAATCCTTTATATAAAAGGTGAAAGACTTATCTAAAACAAAACTCAACTAGTAATGAAATAGTTCATAATTTCATATTATCAAAATTATATTACACTTGAATTGATGCAATTTTTCTTAATACTTTATATATGTGCCGAGTGAGTGAGTGAGTGATTAAGACGTAATATACATAAATTGTATACACAAATGTATTTGTGTCCATGTGTGTGTATATATATATATTTTATGTATACACAAGTGTATTTGTGTCCTTGTGTATATATATATATATATATAAGTTGTTTCTCCTAATTTTTTATTCTACCTTTTTTTGTGATGTCTAAAATATCTGCCCTTAATAAAATATAATTTCTAATTTTCAGTAGTAAATATATTTAAGTGTTTCTCCCTCTTAATTTTTTTTTTAACATTTGTAATGTCTAAAATATCCACCCTTAATCAAATATAATTTCCAATTGTTAATAGGAAAGCATATTTAAGTGTTTATCCTCTTTTTGTGATGCCTAAAATATCCATCTTTAACGAAATATAATTTTCAATACCTAATAGAAAAATATAATTAAATTACTTATCATATATTCTACCCATTTTTTTAGGATATTACCACTTATTTTTTAGTTTTACTACCTATCCTAGATAAACTATTTTTTCTCTTTTTTGACACGCTTATTATTGCCTTAATTAAATAGTTTCATACCTAAAATAATGAAGAACAACTGACCTATCTAATATACTCCCTATTTAAGTGTTTCTCCTTTTCTTATAATGTATAAAATATACACCCTTAATGAAATATAATTCTCAAATTCCTAATAGGAGACATAATTAAATAAATTATTCTTCATCTATTCCAACTACCTATTTTCTTTTTCTTTTTTTGTAGTACCTAAAATACCCGTTTTTAATGAAATATAATTGGATTAGCTGTCTCAATAAGAGACAATAATTAATTTTTTTCACTTCTCATCTATTATATCTATCGATAATCTACTACTTTATTCTCTCTCTCTCTCTCTCTCTCTTTAATCATGCCTAATCACCCTTAATTAAATAATTTCATGCTAGCATGTCCTTAATGAAGTATAATTAACCTATCTAAAAATATAATTAAATTACTCATCATATATTCTACCCATTTTTTTAGGATATTACCACCTATTTTTTCGTTTTACTACCTATCCTAGATAAAGTATTTTTTCTCTTTTTTGACACGCTTATTATCCCCTTAATTAAATAGTTTCATGCCTAAAATATTTTTAATGAAGAACAACTGACCTATCTAAAATACTCCCCATTTAAGTGTTTCTCCTTTTCTTATAATGTATAAAATATACACCCTTAATGAAATATAATTCCCAAATTCCTAATAGGAGACATAATTAAATAAATTATTCTTCATCTATTCCAACTACTTGTTTTCTTTTTCTTTTTTTGTGTAGTACCTAAAATACCCGTTCTTAATGAAATATAATTCTCAATAAGAGACAATAATTAATTTTTTTCACTCCTCATCTATTATATCCATCGATAATCTACTACTTTATTCTCTCTCGCTCTTTAATCATGCCTAATCACCCTTAATTAAATAATTTCATGCTAGCATGTCCTTAATGAAGTATAATTAACCTATCTAAAATAATCCTCATTTAATCCTACTCTATATGACTTACTAATTTTTCTCATTTTGTCATGCCTAATGTTCCATTAATTAAATTGTTGCATTCTTAATATGTCCTTAATGAAGAATAATTGACATTTTTAAAATATTTCCTATTTAATCTGACAAGCTACTTATTTTTTATAATACAAATATATATTATTATATATATTAGTGTTAATAACTCATTGTCAAAAGAATTCAACTCCACTAAACAATTAACAAAAAATAAATTGAAGAACAAGAAATGTCTCTAGCAAACTTTATGTATTCTGTTTGAATTTACTTTTGATTTGAATTCAATAATATATCTTTTAAATATTAAAATTTTACTCTAATTTAAAAATCATAAAATTAATAATCACATGCAAATTAAAAATTAAAAATTTAACACGTCATTTTAATATCAAAGTATTACTCCAACTTTGGAAACAATAATGCAAATTGTTATAATATTTGATAATACAACAAATGAATATTGATTTGGAATACTATTAATGAGGTAAAAGAAACTTCAACCTACGATACGATGCATGCTCAAGATATTGTAGAGTAATCAGAACAAGACTTGACAAAAATAATTATGAATAAATTATAAGAATGATAATACAAATATCTTATACACATATATATATATATATATATATATTCTTTTAGTACAGTAAGTAGTTTAAAAGAAAACATAAATTATGCAAATAAAATCATACCATTAAATACTCTAAAATAATTGCAGATACATATTGAGTTTACATGTCAATTTTGGAAAATACAATGAAATTGTTACACTATTTCTAATAAATTAAGAAATATGTAAATTAAAGGTCTTGGCAAGTAATACAAGGAATTAATCGAGAAAGAATTCAAAAAATGAAAAAATAAAATAAAATTCATACATTTTTATTATCTTTAATTTTGTTTATATAATACATACAAATTTAATTTCATAGTAATATAATATATCAAACTGCAATTTTAGAGTTAACCACATTCGATGTCATTCAGATGAATATAAGAGTTAAGAACATTAATGAAGTCATAAAGTGAATATTATTATAAACTTAAGAAAAAATACTAATATATTCTCTATATGCATATGCATATGCATACACACACACATGCGTGTGTGTGTGCGCATATTTTACACGAAATGTTAAAAAAATTAATTGTGATAGAAATTATATAAAACTTACGTGTTATTTTTGAATATCTTTAAAATTATATATTTTTCATTAGAGTAACACTCTTGATTTCATTATAGTAAATAATATACTTCATTTATAAAATGATGTTTGATACTTGATAGTGATAATGATAAAGAATATATAAATATATTAAAAAGTTCAATATATGGAAAAATCTTATATTTAATTGATCAATATAATCTAAGAATCTAAAAGGGAAATATAAACTATTATAAATTGAAATTAACCACATTTTATACCACTCGAGATAAGTGGATAGTGTAGAGTGTTAATTGAGTACTAAAGTAAATGTTATTATGAAGTTTAAGAAATATAAAAAGTATCAATATATTCTCTATATGCATACATATTTTAGACAACATATTAATGAAAAGTAATTGTGATTATTATTTATGTAAAATCTCACTTAAAGTAATAATGCGTAATTTTGTATATCTTTAGAACTATATGTTATTTCATTAGAATTGCGTGCATTTTAGACTAAGATAAAAGATTGTTTTTCTTGACTTCAATACATTTTAGAGAAAGATAAAAAAATAACTTATTATTTCAATTTTTTATAATAATTTTAATATATTATGTGTTACCTATCCATAATTTACAGATCTATATTAGTATAATCTGTTTAGTTATTTTTATACATAAGATATAATTCTTTTTGATGTATTTCTGTTTATATATTAATTAGATTCATTTGTTTCTTATTTTTTTGAAATTTTAATTAATTGTTTTTGTAATTGTTATCCATATATCATTTGATTTCCTGTAAATATTTTTTCCTAATAAAATATTTTTAAAATATTTCATCTATAAAATAATGTTTGATACTTGGCAATGATTTTATTTTTTAATAATGATAGAGATTACATATATATAAAGTATATATATAGACCCACAAATGATATAACGACACCACAAACTATTTAATCAGTTTATGTTAAATATATTTTGCATACCATTAAACTTTTTAAATATATATATATATTTAAAAAGTTTAATATATATCCAAAATATATTTAACATAAACTGATTAAATAGTTTGCTTTTTAAATATATATATATATATATGTATATATTTAAAAAGTTTAATAGTATGCAAAATATATAGATTTAACATAAACTGATTAAATAGTTTGTGGTGTCGTTATATCATTTGTGGGTGAGTCTATATATATACTTTATAAGTAAAATTATAGTATTAGTTTGTAAAACTATATTATATAAAAATATATTTACTTAAAAAGAACCTGTAACCTTGCAAGTTTTAACTTACTTTGGCGACAAGTACTAAAGATATTTTTTTAAAAAATCTCAAATTCATCAAATACCAAATTGAATTCTAAAATCAAATAATTTTAAATTTAAAACTCAATTCGGATTTTATAATCAATTTCTAATTTTAAACTTCGGTCAAACTCCTATGTATAGCATCGTCCGAGATAGAGTCGTGTACTTTGTTAAAAGTAATAATTCTCGTGTACAGATGTAATAGGGCCGACAAAGTATATGAGTGAAATCTGTGGCAAAAAGCTGAGCCTATGTACACCACCCCTTGGATAGATTAGATACACCTTCGGATATTTTCATTTCGTTTGGGTGATTTATTCACTTGTAATTTATGAACACAATTTCCACGTGCGTTCGGATTCCAAAGGAAAATATATATTATAGTTGTTGACGAAGGCTTTTGTGGTTGTACTCTCTCGATCAACAAGATCACATGGTGGTGGACAGTTTTCATCCCACTTGCTCCGATTTGTTGTGCCTTGTTAAAAAGAAATAAAACATGTTCGTTTTTCTTGAGGTTGCTTTTTCTGGACCCTTAATTTGTCAAAACTATGTTGATGGTTTTAACAATTTCTTTTTTTATTTTATTTTATTTTTGTCAAAGAATCCAACCAATGAGAGGGGAAAAAACTTTGTTGTGAGTACATCCTTTTGGTAGAGTAGCTTAGTGATTCAAATGTTTGATTTGATTCCAGTGGTAATGGGTTCATTTTCCCATGACTAATAGTAATGCTGCGATCATTCGTACAAACAGGACCATTTGGAACGGGATTCAATTTGATTCACCAAAACTATTTTTTATTTGGTAGTCGAGTACCATCATGTCTTGCCCCACCTAGTAGTGTTGTAGAATCAATCCATCCAACGGCAATAATACATAACCACTTGTGTATGCCCTGTGGCCAAGGATATAAGACTCAATTGGGTTGTGTCGGTTCGAGTTTGGTCTGATCACATCTACTTATTAAAATTAGGGCCAAGTTTATCATGAGTATGGACTGGACTATATTTAAACCTATGCTTTAAGCTCGATTTCAATATGAATCAAGTTTGAGTTTCGCTAAATCAACTTGATTTAGGCCTCAATTAGAGATAGTTATCTACAATCTATCTATTTATAACTTACATATAAATTTGAGTTGTTTCTCCCTTTTTTTTTTATATTTTGTTTCTTCATTTTTTAGTGATGCTTAAAATACCCACCATTAATAAAATACAATTATCAATAAAACATAATTAATTTACTTCTCATCTAATCTAACTACATATCTTTTAGGACACCATCACCTATTTTTTAGTCATCTGTATTAATATTTTTTTTCTTTTTTCACGCTTAATAGACCTCTCTTAATTAAATTAAATAGTTATGTCAAACATGCCCTTCATGAAGTATAATTGACCTAACCTATATATATATAAAAGAAACATAATCGACCTGTCTAAATATTATACATTTAATATTAAGACTGTCTATCTTTTGTAATATACTACTTCCTCTGTCCCACTTATTTTGTTACAGTTTGACTTTTCTAGTCAACTAGATCAATTTTGTAATCAATAATTTACATAGATTTATTTGATTTTTTATGAAATTTTTTAACAAAAAAATGAAATTTATATAAAGTATTATGACGTGAAATTTAAAATTTATAAAACAATGTAAAAAATCTGCAAAAAAATTGAACCTTGAAAACTAGATTTGTTGACCAAAAAAGTCAAATGTGACAATTATATTGGGACAAAGGTAATATTATTTATTATATTTATTCAAATTGCTATAACATAATTCTTTAGATTTATATGAAAAATTAGGATAAATGCATATAAGATGGAAAAAATTTTATTTGTATAAAACTAATAATTTATATTTGAGCCAAAATAAAATGAGTTTTTGCTCAAGAAATTAGGAAATTTTGAATGCCTCTAACAAATTTTCTATTTGACTTGATTGGGTTTGAATTCAATAACATATCGCTTTAATATCATAGTTTTCCTTTTAACTTAAAAAATCACAAAATTAATAATCATACAAATAAAAAATTTAATAGTCAGAGAAGTGAAATATAGTGGAGTATATATATTATTTTCTTATCTCATTTAAATTTTATTACAAATAATTTAGATTTATTTTTTCACTTCCCTACATGAAGAAAAGATAATTAACCAAGCAGCAAAAGTAAAGTTCAGAGTGAAATAGAAAACTCACAAATTTTAATTAAAATAAAATTATCTTATGTTAATTCTATATCTCTTTAATAGTAATATTTGATTACAAAGTCCTTATCTTTAATAACATCATTTTGTAAATATTCGTTTACAATAACTATTGATGAGATAGAAATAAATTCAACTCATGATACGATATAGATAATGACCAAAATATTCCAAAATAATCATTATAACACATATAAGAATTCTACGCATAATTTGTGATTTTAGTATAGAAAAAATACTTAGGTAAGTAATTAATATTGAAACAACATAGATTATGCAAATAAACCATACTATTAAATACTCTAAATAGTTGATGGTATATATTGATTTAGTTTACACTACAATGATAGTTTAAAATACTATCATTGGAAACTACTTTGGAAACTACAATGATAGTTGTTACAATATTTGATAAAACAAGATTGGTTTAGAATAATTATTGATGAGGTAAAAAAAAAGGTTAAACTAATGGTACGATGCATCACTAAAATAGTTTAGAATAATCATTGCAAAATCTATAAGAATACTACTCATAAATTGTAGGAATGACATATTAAAAAAATAAGTAGTAAGTAATATAAAAGACAATATAATTTACGCAAAGAAAATTATAATATTAAATATTCTAAAATAATTACAAATATGGATTGCATTTACAGCGTCAACTTTGGAAATTACAGTGCAACTTTTACACTATTTAATAAAGCAATAAAAATATAGATTAAATGTCTTAGGAATGAATCAAAAAAGAAAAATAAAATTCACATTTTTTATTAGCTTTAATTTTGTTTATATATTTAATAAATAACAAATTTTAATTTCATAGTCAAATACTATATCAAAATGTAATTTCAGAGTTAATCACATTCAATACCATTCAAGATGAAGGGAAGAGTTTAGAACGTCAACGAAGTTTGAAGTAAATATTATCATGAGGTTAAAAAATATGAAAAATACTAATATATTCTCTATTTTGATACATAATTTACACAATATGTTAAAAATTAATTGTCATAGAAATCATATAAAAATTATGTGTTATTTAGATATCTTTAGAACTACACATTTTTCATTAGAGCTATGTTCATTTTATAATAAGATAAAGTTCTTCTTTTTTTTTTTTGTCAATGTTCTATACATTTTAGAGTAAGATAAAAGAACAACTTTTTATTTTCATCATTTGATAATAATTTTAATATACTTTATGATACGTATCCATATTATACAGAATATATTAGTTTAATTTGTTTAGCTTGATATCTTTGTTCTTTAAATTTTACTTAGGTTCATTTTTTCTTATTTTTTTAAAATTTTAGTTAATCATTTTGTAACTATTACTATATATTATTTGATCTCACGTAAATTTTTTCTCTAATAAAGGAATTTTAACACATTTCATCTATAAAATGATGTTTAATAATTGATAATGATTTTTCTTTTAAGGAGAATTGCAATTTTGTCCCCAAACTATGGGTAATGCTCAAAATTGTGGTTTTGGTCCCTAAACTATCAATAATGCACGAAAATAGGATAAATGACGGAAAAAATCCAAATACCTAATAGTTTTAGTCATGTGTGGTGCACATGGCCGTTAACTCTAAACAGGTTTTGTCAAAATTCATCAATTGTGTACAAAATTTATCTCCAATCTTTATGAATTTTAGCTACACATAGGTCCTTATTCAAGGATGGTCTATCAGATTATAAATAACTTAAATAAATGCAATTCAATTCATACATTATATATTACAACAATATCTTAATACAATCCAGCAATTAATAATACCCAAAAAATGAACCAGAAGGCATTTATACCACAACCAGCCACCCAAGACAGATTCTATGGTAATCGAGGCATTTTTCGACCCATTGGCTTTGATAGTAGGGATTCCTGAAAACCTCTCAACAAAGCCATCTAACATTACGGCTCTCGCATTTATCTTGTTTTTAACTCCTTCCCTTTACCATAAGTTTCAATTTCTTTGTTTTATGCCATTTTTGATGATAAATGAATTAATTCTCCTTTATTTTAAGAGCTTGTAGAAGAATTTTGATTTTGATCTTCATGCAATCTTGCAACTGTAATTCATTGTGATTTTGGAGTGGTAGCATTTATCTTTTTCTGATACAAAGTACCTATATTGGTTGTGAATGTGATTTGTAAATTAAATTAACAAAGATAATTTTGAGCGCCAATTCGTTCTGGGAAGCAACTCTTATTTTACTCAATTGATATCTATAGTTATTGACTTCTTTTTTATTTCCCTTCTCTTTGTAAAAATTTTTAACATTTTTTAACATTAATAATACTCAAAAAATAAACTAGAAGGCATTTGTATTAAGATGTTGTTATTATACTGTTTAATATATGGACTAAATGGCGTTTGCTTAAATCATTTATAATCTGGCAAACCATCCCAGAATGGGAACCAATTTAGCTAAAATGCATAAAGGTTGGGGATCAATTTTACACTCAACCGAATGAATTTTGACAAAACCTTTTAGCGTTAACAGCCATGAGCTGTCAAAACCGTTAGAATTTTGGAATTTTCCATCATTTTTCCTATTTTTGCACATAATTGATTAGTTTAGATACCAAAGTTGTAATTTTACATAGATTGGGGACCAATTTTGAGCACTATCTAAAGTTTAGGGACCAAAATTACAATTCTCCCTATCTTTTAATAAGTTATGATAAGTGAGATATATATTAATATACATATATATATATATATATCAATATTTTGAAAAATTCTTTAGTCTTAAATAATTAAGCAATTGTTGGTGTTGATAAAATTATAACTTGGAAATCTAAAAGAGAAATATAAACTATTTTGGATCGAAATTAATCATATTTTATGCAATCAATATGAAAGAAGAGTTCAAAGTTTAAATAGAGTACTAAAGTGAATGTTATCATAAGTTTAAGATTATATAAATACTTTAAAACCCTAATGTATTCTTTATATTTATACACATTTTCACAATATTTTCATGAATATTCATTATGATAGAAATTTATATAAAATTTCACTTAAAATAATGTGTAATTTTGGATATGTTTAGAGCTACATGTTTTTTTTTATTAGCATTGCATGTATTTTATAGTAAGATAAATGATTGTTTTTATTAACATTCGATGCATTTCAAAGCAATACAAAAGAAAAACTTATTATTTTTTATAATAATTTTAATATGATATTGTGTGATACCTATCAATAATATAGAGAATATATTAGTTTAATTATATTTTAATTTTTTATAATGATTTTTGCATTGATGTATTCGTTCTATACATTTTAATTAGTTTTGTCTTATTTTTTGAAGTTATAATTAATTATCTTTTTTAATTATTTTTGATATATATTTAATTTCCTGTAAATATTTTTTTTATCAAAATACTTCATCTATAAAATGATGTTTAGCAACTTGATAGTGATTTTATCTTTTAGTAATAATAAAGAATATACAAATACTATGAAAAGTATTTTTATCTTTAACTGATTAAGTAATTGGTAGTGTCGTTATAGGAAACCATAATCTAAACGTCTACAAGAAAAATAGAAATAAAATACAAATATCACACATTGTTTTCAAAAAAGAGAAAGTTTGCTTAATTATTTGAGAAGCAATAGAATTTATGTATAATGTTATAACAAACAACAAATAATAGTGAAAATATGTATAAAAAAAGAAAGGTGAAAATAGTAATTATGAAGGAAAGAACAAATATATTAAATATGTATTTTAAAATATATAACTTTTTGCATCAAAAGTTTAATAAAAATTTATACTTTATACTCTATGTTATCATTCACTGATAATTCATTTATTTTTTTAATAAAAGTTCTAACAAATTAGGAGCATGTTTTTTTTTTTTTTTTTTTATAGTATATTTATATATGTGTGTATCACTTTAGGAAAAGTCTACAGTTTCATTAAGAAAACCATTCCATTGGCTTCAAAAATTGTACAGTATAAGTTTTTAAAACACATGATATTGTACTATATAAGTTTTTAAAGCACAATAAAAATGGTTTCATCAATGCGACTGTAGAATTTTTCATTATCCTATATACATGTGCATGTGTAATTTGCACATATTATGTGTATATATGTATTTTAATACATAAAATCACTTAATATGTAATAAATATAGGATAAATTGTTAAAATGATATCATTAATTATCTAATATATATGTTATTTTTATTATTCAATAACTAAATCATTTAATTATAAAGGTTTTAATTCATTTTATTTGAATGATACATATAATATGTGATTGTATACAAAAATAGTGTTAAATATAATAATATATCATTTAATTATAAAGGTTTTAATTCATTTTATTTGAATGATACATATAATATGTGATTGTATACAAAAATAGTGTTAAATATAATAATATATCATTGCAGCATATAAAATTATGAGAATTTTTTTAATTCGTAAATAATTTATATAAAATTGAAGTAAAAAATATAAAAACATAAGTGAGATAAGGCTAGCCCAAACTCGGCCTGAAAATAGTTTAATTAAATAGGCTGAGTTTGAGCCTAATATATGTGAGATTTGGTGTCGTTATAGGAAACCATAATCTAAGCGTCTAGGAAACCATAAGTGAGATTTTGTGTCGTTATAGGAAACCGTAATCTAAGGGTCTAGAAGAGAAATCCTAAATAAAATACAAATATCATACATTGTTTTCATAAAAGAGAAAGTTTTGCTTAATTATTTGAGAAGCATTAGAATTTACGTATAATGTTATAACCAATAATAGTGAAGATATATATATATAAAAAGAAAGGTGAAAATAGTTATGAAGGAAAGAACAAAGATATTAAATATATATTTTAAAATATATAACTTTTTGCATCAAAAGTTTAAATAAAACGTTTATATTTTATATTCAATGTTATCATTAACTGATAATTTATTTATTTTTTAATAAAAATTCTAACAAATTCAGGGGTGTTATATGTGCGCAGCACGTGCTTTTTTGTTTTAGTATATTTTTATATGTGTGTATCACTTTAGGAAGAGTCTACAGTTCTATTAAGAAAACCATTCTATTGGCTTAAAAAACTTGTACAATACAAGTTTTTTAAAGTACATGATATCGTACTATATAAGTTTTTAAAGAACAACACGATGGTTCCATCAAAGAAATTGTAGAATTTTTCATTATCATATATACATGTGTAAGTGTAATTTGCACATATTATGGGAATATATATGTATTTTAATACATAAAATCACTTAATATGTAATTATGAATATAGGATACTTTGTTAAAATGATATCATTAATTATCTAATATATATAGTATTTTTATTATTCAACTAAATAGTTTAATTATAAAAGTTTTAATTCGTTTTATTTGAATGATATATATAATATGTGATTGTATACAAAAATAGTGTAAAATATAATAATATATCATTGCAGCATATAAAATTATGAGAATTTTTTAATTAGTAAATAAATTATATGAAATTGAATTTATCTAAATTTAAAAACACAAGTGATATTGGGCTGGCCCGAACTCGGCCTAAAATCAATTTAATTAAATATGCCGAGTATGGGCCTAATATATGTGAGATTTGGTGTCGTTATAGGAAACCATACTCTAAGCGTCTAGGAAACCATAAATGAGATTTTGTGTTGTTATAGAAAACCATAATCTAAGCGTCCAGAACAGAAATAGAAATAAAATACAAATATCACACATTGTTTTCATATCAATTTAAAGAGAAAGTTTGCTTAATTATTCGAGATGCAATAGAATTTATGTATAATGTTATAACAAATAACAAATAATTGTATAATATATATATATATATATTATATATATATAAAAGAAAGGTGAAAATAGTTATGAAGGAAAGAACAAACATATTAAATATATATTAATATATAACTTTTTGCATCAAAAGTTTAAATAAAACGTTTATATTTTATACTCTATGTTATCATTCACTAATAATTCATTTATTTTTTAATAAAAATTCTAACAAATCAGGGGTGTTACACGTTCTTTTTTTTTTTTAGTATATTTATATATGTGTGTATCACTTTAGGGAAAGTCTACAGTTCCGTTAAGAAAATCATTCCATTAGCTTCACAAACTTGTACAGTATATATTTTTAAGCACATGATATTGTACTATATAAGTTTTTAAAGCACAATAGGATGGTTCCATCAAAGGGACCGTAAAATTTTTCATTATCCTATATGCATGTGTATGTGTAATTTGTCACATATTAGGTGTATATATGTATTTTAATACATAAATTACTTAATATGTAATTATAAATATTGGATAATTTGTTAAAACGATACTATTAATTATCTAATATGTATATTATTTTATTATTCAACTAAATCGTTTAATTATGAAAGTTTTAATTCATTTTATTTGAATGATACATATAATATGTGATTGTATACAAAAATAGTGTAAAATATAATAATATATCATTGCAGCATATAAATTATGAGAATTTTTTTTAATTAGTAAATAAATTATATGAAATTGAAGTAAAAAATACAAAAACATAAGTGAGATTAGGCTGGCCCGAACTCAGCCTGAAACCAATTTAATTAAATAGGTTGCATTTGGGTCTAATATATGCGAGATTTTGTAAGTTAACTTGGACATAAATATCTAAATTTTAAATGAATTGAGTTTGGGTTTGTCAAAACTTGGCTTACAAAGCCCAATTGATAGCCCTACAAAACTCCTGTACCAAATTAAAAAAATAAGAAAAGGAAAAAGTAGTACTTACATAAGATTCTATAAGTTAAATTATTTCCTTGTAACCTTTTCCATCTTAGATTAATCTCTCGTACATAGTTGTTGTAAAAAAAATTTACATCATCAAGTGTAGATACATGTCACATGTATAAAATTAATTTTAAAATTTTAATAATGCATATATGACATATATCTAGACTGATAGTATATACACCGATGACAAATGAAAGATTAACTCTTTTGTCTTTGCCAGATTATATATGTCGTTTTTTAGGCTACCAAATTTATCCTATAGAGATAATAGATGCCTCTTTTATATAGTAACTAAAAGTGAATTTCTAATCATGGCAACTTTCATAAAGGTCCTTAATTGTGAGTTACTATTCACTACTTTAATTGTCAAATTATTCTATAGATTTATTTGGCCAATGTTTTTAGACTCTAACAAAAGTTTTAGGTACTCCATAACAATTTTTACTTAACCAATTTGGCAAAAATACGCTTGATCTAGAGTAAATATAAGGGTTATTTAACAACTTTAATATTATATTTACTCCCAAATAGTATATATTACATTTCAAATTAAGCAACTAATTACAGGTTTTCTATAATAAAAAATCTAACTAGATTATGCTATACTTTAAATACTCACATCACCTTTAATTCTAATAAACATAAACTCAATTATGCATAATTAAACAAATAAAGTTTTCCATGTTGTCTCATCAGAGAAAATAAAATTTGAAAAACGTAGTACACAAGACACAATTAGGTTCAAACCGTTGAAAATCCATATTTTTAGAAAAAAAAAAAATATGTAAAAATTTTAGCAATAGTAAATTATTGAAAGTGATATGAGGATAAAGTCCCATTTTATATTTTTTAGAATTTTGTTCTGATAAATAGAGTTTACAATAAATTGTGGTTTGTTTTATTTCCATGAAATATACGATATCTTTGATATAAAAAAAATTATTGTAAAGTTGATATTAAGCCGAGTAAAATACAGGTAGTGGCAGATGTAGGGAGTTAAAATTATACTTTTTACCCTTAAAATTTTTTAAATTTTTATTTGTATCATTAAGATTTATATTTCGCCTCCTTAAAATTTTAAAAGAACTCCTTACAATATATATCTATAATAATTTGTCCCCTCAAACTACAAGTTTGCATTCGCCCCTGGGTGTAGGGTTTTATACTAATTTAACATTACAAGGGTTTTATACTAATTTAACATTACAAAGAAAAATAAATCAACTTGTAGAGACACAGCAAACCTTTACAAAATAGTTAATAGAATATGTAAACATTTGGAACTAAGGAATTAGAAAAAAAAAAAAGAAGACAAAATGGACTGAAAATATTTTTCTCTAATATTAAATGTAGCAATGAAATGTTTAAGGGCATTGCATGTTCTAAGATTTAATTCATGTTGATTTTTAATAAATGTGGAGTGTTTAAAATTTGTATTGGAGTACCAAACTCATTGGCCCTTTATTTTTATAATTGAAAAAAAAAAAAAAAAAAAAAAAGGAAGGACTTTTGGTTTTCTCCCATTTCAGACAAACTATTCTGAAAATTACAAAGATGATCTTTTTGAGTTGAAGGTGTATTCTAAAAATAGTTTAGACATAATTTTCCAAAAATCACAAGTGACAATTTGGACTTATAACCGAATTCATGACATTGAACATGGTCAAGTTCTATGTAACAATTTGTGGCAGCAAGGATTCGAGTAATTTATAGTGCACGATTTTGTCCCCGGAATGGTGAACAATAAATGGTGATGTTTACTGTTTCCATTCACCTGATTTGAGGTGATGAGATATATATTTTCTGTTTACTTCTCAAGCACTTCATCTGAAGTTTGTGGAGAAGGGTAGTAAAATCACTTTTCTCTTTTAGCTAAAATTTTCAGAAAGTTGATGTTGTTCTTGATAAATTTTCTTTAATGACAAAAGTATCACTGATAAACAATAAGGGTTACTCCACTTTCTACTGCTTAACTTATATCCGATTCTCATTTTGGGTCCTATATTTATTTTTTTGGACATATTATACCTTGAACTTTCAAATTTATTCTATTTTAATCCAATTTTTAATATCGCTATCAAAGTTAACGGATGCTCAACCCTGCACATCACGCACCTAAAATGGAGCATTTGTCAAATTTTTTACACTATTAAAAATTGGACCAAAGTTGGACGAATGCATATATTTAATATCCGTCAATTCTAGTAACAATGTTAATTAAAGATTAAATTGAAGTGGGATAAATTTGAAAGTTTGGGATGCAATGAATATATATGTCCAAAAAGTATGTATAATATGTAAAGTGAAAATCGACTATTATAAGTTAGGGGAAGCAAAGTGGAGAAAGCCTAAACAAGAATGAAACAAACAAAGCAAACTAGAATTCTGGAATTAGTGCTTCTTTCTTATTGTGTGTTGATAAAGTAAACCTGCGATTTGAAGAATAATGCGACGCCATTTTAATAATTCTTTTAGAATAATCCAGGAAATTCACGTAATTGTAATGTTTTTATTTAATTCCATGTAATGAAAAGAGTCCAAAACAGCATTTTCATTTATTCATTGTTCTTGATTAAGTTGTAAAACTAGGAAATCTGCTTTTCCTTTTCCTTCTTTAGAGGAATAAATAGGTGACAATGTAGTAAAATGCTTTCCTTTATGATCTATTGGTCATGAAGATGTGTACTAAAAAGTAGGAGAGACATTTAATAATGGTATACAATTGACAAATTATATTTATTCCACATATCGAATTTACAATTAGAATTGTGTAGCAAGTTAAACCAAATAAAGGGACTTACAATATTATTTGTTGCTTTGATATTTTGTTTTTAATAAGAAAAACTTGTTGGCATAGATTTTTCTTTTTTCTTTTTTTTTTTCCCAATTTGTTTGGTCTATCTTCTTAAGGAAAAAAAAAATGAAAGGGTTGCACTAGTATGCCTTTTTTTTTTTTTTTCTTTTTTCTTCTTCATTTCACATGTTTCTTCGACATTATTAATGGATAACAAATTAAAGTTTCGAACTTCCAATCATAGATTTAATACATTTAACTATTGGCTCTTACAAATAATACATTAGAGATCATTGATGTATCGAAGTCGCTACAAACTTCATTTCTCTTTTTGACTAAATAAAGTTGATATTCTCATCAAGCGATTAAGTCAAGTGGCTTGAATCCTAACTATTTGTAGGCAAGTTAAAATTGACTTTGGTAGATGGACTCTATATTCTCGTCAGAATTGATGAAGTTTTGGCTAAAAAGTTTTTCTTGCGTTTACTTATAGCCTTCATGTTAGTGCTCTAACTCATGACAATTATTTATTTATTTATTATTTTATTTTTTTTAGTCAAAAGTGTGTGAAAATAAGGAAAAGAAATTAATGCTAAGATAAACATTTTTTAGTATTCTCTTTACTGTTTTATTTTAGAATGAACAATATGCTTTAAGGGGCATCATCCTTAGAATAGTTGATATTTGATTTCACTTTTACCATAAATGCAACGAGGTCCATATGATTATAGTCATTCTGAAAAGAAATTAAGAATAGGTGACCCGAAGATATAACCTTATTATATGTAAAATGTATTTGCAAAGATAATTCTTTAGAAGGAAATCATACAAATAGTTTCTCGAATATTCAGAAAGTATTTTTTTAATATCTCGAATATGAAACGATGAGTTTTGGTTCTTCAAAAATCTGAAACGTATATTTTGGTCATTGAACACATGGTGTTTTGGTCTAAAAAGATACATGATCGTGACATGTTCATAATTTCAAAGGTAAAATTAGAAATAAACTTTATTTTGCCCTCAACGTGACCTTTTTCCCTTCTTCCCTGACACTTCCACATCCCAACCCCATTCCCACCGCTATCACAACTGTCATTACCACGCTACCCAGCCACCGCCACCACTAGCATCATGCTACAAACACCGCCTCCTTCCTCCTCCCACTCCCCATTTCCCTCTCTAACCCATTTCCCATCACCCTTTTAATCCTTTCCCAGTCGCATCTTCCGCAACCCCTTTCCATTTCCTCTTCCATCCTCACAAATCTCCCTTCCTTGAACACTAAAATTTAAGCAAACCACCAATACACTTTATTAAAAATAAAAAACACATCAAAATTGTGACAACTTGATCTGGGGTAACGGGTTGAGAGTGGATGAAGGTGACTGTTTGAGGGGTGGTGGGGATGGCAATGGGGATTTGGGGCAAAACAAAATACTTTGACATCATATAGACACAATTCAAACATAATGTAGGACATTAATTTTGAAAATTAAAACAGAGGCAATGCATGATTTTAGTGAAGATTGTCATAGACGGACAATTTAAAAGCACATGCTATCATGATTAATGTATTGACTTTTAAATTTAATGCATTGTCAAAGGAAAAAAGAAATTTGCATGGATGCCAATTTTACTTTTTGAGCATTTTAAACAATATTTTATTTGACAATAAATTGTAGTTATGTGGTAAAATCGTTTTTCTTATAATTTATTGGTCATGTTTGAATCATCAAGAGATAGAGGAAAGACTGAGAGGTGGGTTTTAACGCCCAAAAAAAAACCATATTTTGCTTGTCTTGATGGATGATATTTTAGCATTAAACTGACGTCAAGGTAGGGGATACAAAAACAACATTAATAGGTGAACGCACCTAATTAATATCTTTGACAATTGTAAAATGACAATTATGATGGTTAATTTGACACGTCAAATTTAAACACGGATGATTTTGAATTGATTATCTTGTTCTCTTTTTCTTTTTGTTTTTCTTTTCTTTCATTATGCATCAGATATCGATAAATTGGAGATTGAATTTTTACAAAAGGATGCTTATTCCACAGTTACATTGAGAGAATTATTTGGTTGACTTTAAGGATTTGTACAATATAGGTTAAAATATATGATGTTGTACTTTATAAGTTTTTGAAGAATAATAAGATGATTTCTTTAACTGGACTATAGAATTTTTTAATGTTTTAATTAAGTTATCACCAAAAAAAATGTTCCAGTTAAGTTTTAGATTATTAAATCACTTAAAAGCAAACACATGAAAATAAATTAAAGGATTTTTTTGATACCTAAAAGTGGGTAAAAACTAAGGAAAAGAAATTAATGACGTGAATAGTTTGACAATTGTAAAGTACTTCTCTTCATTGTTATGCATTACAGACTACCCTTTTCTTTCTTTCTTTCCAAACAAAGTTGGTTCCTTTTCTCCATTAACTACTAATTACTAAGGCCTCATTTAGTTAAGGGTGTAAATAAACATAAATAAGTTGAACATTTTAATGTTTAAATTTATTTAATTATCTTAACGAAGTTGAATTGTTTTTCGAGTTTCACTTATTTATTTTTTGAATTGAATTCAAACAAATTTTTATCGCGTCACCGAAAATGGACTTGCATGGTCTAAATGCTATACGCACGCCGAATAGCTCAAGTAACTTGGAATTTCACACGCAAATAAAAAATATTTAATTTATTGAGTCGAATTTGAGACAAATACAAAAAATAATTAAAAAAAATAACAATTATTAAATTAATTATTCAAATTTAACTTGATTATTAACAAATCAAGTTTAAACAAACTTTTACTAAATCAAGTTCAATTTAAATATCGATTACAATCCTACATGATTTAGCTGGTGAAAAAACATACTCTCCCTCCCTTTTTTTATGTCACCTTTGGGGAATTGTGCTTCTACATACAGTAAAAAGATATTAAGGATTCTTGTTACTCAGTTTTAAAAATAAGGACTCAATTCAAGGAAATTTTTATTTTGGCTTTCTCACTTTTTCCATCTCTTGCCCTTTAAAAATTTGAAAGGAAAAAAAATCAAACTCTATAAATCCAGAAATTTAACCCTTAAGAATAATATCGATCAAACAAAAAGGAAATATTATATTTTAGAGATAGTAGTCAACATAAGAAGAGTAGAGGAAGATTAAAAAAGATTTGATGAGTAACTTATAGAAAAGATATAACCCATTTAAAAATTGAGAAGGATATGACAGAACACAATACCGTATCATAATTTATTCTATTTAGTGGTGGCTAAAGTTTAGCTTGTTTGTTTGTTTAAACAAAAACGAAAAATCAAGTGGCTGTTCGCCTGTTACTGTAGACTGTGCCATGACGCTAACTGCACAAATTTGTGTGGACCAAAATGTTATAATCAGCCGTGTGAATATGTTTATTGCATACGGAAATATTTATATTCGTGTACGAAGTATCTAATTATTCAGCCGACTGGTATAAAGTTTCCCATGTTGTCCGACGAGGAGGACAAAATTTTGAAAATAAATACTAGTAACAACCAAATGTTGCTTTTCTGACATTCAGCATCATTAATTTCACATTAGTAGTTGTTAAAAGCTATGATTAGATGAGGAAGCATTCAATTATAGTAGTTCAACTGATGATTACCTCGTACTATTACTTAATTTATCTAGTATTATTTAGACATTAAGAATTGATTGCGTTGCTAATCCTTGTTGGCTGTTAGGATGATTTATTCTACCCGTATTTTATTTTGTTCGTATATATAGTACAAACTACAAACACATGTACATTGACAAGTGTACACATTCTATAAATAATCCACAGTAAAAACAAATCAACTACTTAAGCTACTATAAATGTTTAGTTGAAAACATGAAATGGCCAAATCCTAGATGTTCAAGGCTTTTGAAGGAATAAATTTTGGAAATTCTACAGTAAAATAATTCTTTTATATTTTGAAAATTTATGTGGTATATATTTTTTAAATATATAATATTGTATTGTATATAAAAAAAATAAAAATAAAGTACAAGATATAATTTGTCACGAAGACTTCAAAATTTTCCATAATTTTATCAACAAGATAATCTACGTTGGGCTGATAACGAACAAAGACTTTTCAATATACCTTTTTTTCAGGTAGACCACCACATCGAGCATTAAATTCTTTTTTGTGTATAAGCATGTATGATTATTATGTTTGCGAGAGATTCTATAGTCTCTTTAGAGAATGGTTTCCTTAATCTAAAAGTAACCGTTAAATATGAGAAAGAACTTTCTTAACCATAAAATGATGATAAGTTAAAAATAAGATACTATATATCTTTTCACATGCAATTTATTCTCTATAAGTTTGAAATTGACACAAACCGTTAGTTTTTCATCCTTATCTCTTTCAACCCTCCCCACTCATACAATACCTTAATCACAATAGAATTATATACAAAAATTTTCTCCTACTCACATTTACATCCACATTAGGACTCTTAGAATCTAAGTAGGTAAGTTTTGCAGATAAGTTTCTAGAGTAACTGTTAGAAATTTTTACCATTTTCAAACTATAAAATTAAATTATTCCATGTATCCCCAATATTTTTAGCAGAATAAGTGGGATGCTAACAAATAAGCAGCATGTCCAAAGAAATTATATTTTTGTTTGATATGCTTACAAAAATAGACTTTTGATATAAATTTGTTTATGCATATTAATCCTTGAATATTATACAGAATTATCTTTATATTTGTTTAATGACCAAAAATTATTTTACACATATATGTCATAACATAACCCGATAGCACTAATGTTATTTTTATATAATGTGAAATCTTGGATGTCAGTGTGTTATGTCTCAAAATTGGATAGTGATATTTAGTAGAATAAATTTTTAAATACTGTTTATATGAGGAAATAATACACTAGTTAATGTTATGATTATAATATACGATTCAGTTTTTTATTTATTATTTTTGAAATATTTTTTGTATTTGATTTTTTATTTATTAACTTATTTAGCTGATACAATGTACTAAATAGTACATTTTACTATATGATAGTACTTTCGTTTGGATATTTAATAGTATTTCATTTCATACCTCAATAATACAATACCTTTGTCTTTCTCGTATTATACTATATGAATATCTTATAATATTTTCTCTTATCTTGAATAGTACTATTGTTGTAATACTATTAGTTTTTTCAATTTTTATTTCTTTTTTTATTTTGGGATTAAATTTCATATTAATGTAATAATTTAATTAAAGAAATTATATTTTTGTTTGACATGATATGTTTATAAGAACAAACTTTTGATAAAAATTTGCTTATGCATATTACATCCTTGAATATTATACGGAATTATCTTTACATTTGTTTAATTACCAAAAAATATTTTACACATATATAGATATTCCCGTTAGGGGTGTCAATAGATCGGATTGTCAGGTTATCATGTCATGTTAGGTGTGACCCATTTTTTTATCGTATTCGTGTCGTGTCGTGTGAGACCCGTTTCTTATCGTGACGTGTTCGTGTCTTACCCGTTTACTATTGACAGACAATATCAGCCTATTTGACAATTATACAACTTGCGATCTATTTGAGTTAAAATCTCAAATTTTGATTATTTAATAATTTAAATAATTATTAGTATTAACCTTGTTATTATAGTACTTTAAAACACATAATTAAAATTTTTGAAAATTTTTGGATAATATTTAAAATAATTATTATGTTTGATTTAATAATCTGATATTAAATCTGTTATTCATAATTTTAAAGTATACTATATATAATTACACAATAAAAAGAAAAAATTTCAGGAAAATCTGTTCATACGGTAACTTAATAAGTTATCGTATCAACTCATGAGTTGACCCAATCCAATTCGTTTAATTTTATGTCATAACGGGTTGACCCAATAAATTTTGGATCGTGTTATAACCAATTAATTCGTGTTGTGTTTGTGTCATATTATCAGGTCGTATCAGAATTGTCAACCCTGATTCCCGTAGCACTAGTGTGATTTTTATATAATGTGAATTCTTGGATGTTGTGTTATGTCCCGAGATTAGAGAGTGATATTTAATAAAATAAATTTTTAAATACTGTTTATATGAGAAAATTGTACACTATAATTATTTTGGTAGTACAATATTTCGATTCTATAAGTATGTTTCTTCGGCTTGCATAGTACTATTTTGTTAATAATATCACAATTATAATGTATAATTCAAAAATTTTCCATTTATTATATGTTAAATATTTTATATATTTAATTTTTCATTAATTTACTTATTTAGTTGATAAAAACCTGAACTAACTAGTACGTTTTACTATACAATAGTACTTTTCTTTATATTCCTAATAGTATTTTATTTCATATTTCAGTGATATAATACCTTCACATTTCTCATATTATACTATATGAACATCTCATAATACTTTCTCCTATCTTGAATAGTTCTATTGCTGTAATACTATTAGTTTTTTTTTTAATTTTTATTTCTTTTTTATTTTGGGATTAAATTTCATATTAATGTAACAATTTAATTAAAGAAATTATATTTTTATTTGATATGTTTATAAAATAGACTTTTTGATACAAATTTGCTTATGCATATTATATCCTTGAATATTATACAAACTTTACATTTGTTTAATGACCAAAAATTATTTTACACATACATGGATATTCATGTAGCACTAATGTGATTTTTATATAATGTGAAATTTTGGATGTCAATGTGTTATATCCCGAGATTAAAGAGTGATATTTAGTAGAATAAATTTTCAAATATTGTTTATATGAGGAAATATTTGAATACTATAGTTATTTTGGTAGTACTATATTTCTATTCTATAAGTATGTTTCTTTGGCTTGCATAGTACTATTTTGTTAATAATTTCACAATTATAATGTGCGATTCAAATTTTTTCATTTATTATATTTTAAATATTTTCTGTATTTGATTTTTCAATGATTTACTTATTTAGTTGATAAAATGAACTAACTAGTACATTTTATTATACGATAGTACTTTGTTTAGATCCTTAATAGTATTTTATTTCATACCTCATTAATATAATATCTTCACTTTTCTCATATTATACTATATGAACATCTCATAATACCTTTCTCTTAACTTGTATAGTACTATTGTTGTAATACTATTCATTTTTTAATTTTTATTTCTTTTTATTTATTTATTTTGGGATTAAATTTTATAATTTAATTATAGAAATTACATTTTTGTTTGATATGCTTATAAAATAGATTTTTGATACAAATTTTCTTATGCATATTACATCCTTGAATATTATATCAGAATTATCTTTATATTAGTTTAATGACCAAAAATTATTTTACATACATACAGATAATCCCGTAACACTAAGTGATTTTTTCGATAATGTAAAGTCTTGGATGCCAATGTGTTATCTCCTCAGATTGGAAAGTGATATTTAGTAGAATAAATTTCCAATTACTGTTTACATGAGAAAATATACACTATAATTATTTAGGTAGTACTATATTTTCATTCTATAAGTATGTTTCTTTTACTTGCATAGTACTTCTTTATTAATGTCATGATTATAATATACGATTCAATTTTTTATTTGTTATTTTTGAAATATTTTTTATATTTGATTTTTTTATTCACTTATTTAGCTTATACAATGTACCAACTAGTACATTTTACTATAAGATAGTACTTTTTTTTAGATTTTTAATAATATTTTATTTCATATCTTAGTAATACAATACCTTCACTTTTCTCATATTATGCTATATGAATATTTCATAATTCTTTCTCTTATTTTTGAATATGCATACTATTGTTGTAGTTATTTTCATAACCGAAAAATACTATTAGTTTTTTCAATTTCCATTTTTTTTAATTTTGAAATTGAATTTCATATTAATGTAATAATTTAATTAAGGAAATCACATTTTGTTGATATGCTTATAAAATTTGACTTTTGATACAAATTTGTATACGCATAGTATATCCTTTAATATTCTACAGAAATATCTTAATATTTATTTGATGAACAAAAATTATTATTTTTATACATATAGATAATCCTGTAGTAATAATATGATTTTTATACGATGTGAAATCTTGGGTGCAGTGTGTTATGTCTAGGCCTGTCAATGGGTTGGGTCTAGACCTGCACCTGACCTGATCCGGACCCGTTTATCCGGGTCTGGATCTATAACAAATTTTGATTACCCGGATTCGATCCGGACTCTTTTAGCTATTATAATAAACGGGTCGAATCTAGATCTTGGTGTTCCGATCCGATTAAGACCCAGATCCGATTAAAATATTTAATATATAAATCTAAAATTATTGTATATTAGTGTTATTTTATATGTATATATATATATGTTGTGTATATTGCCCATATAATTTATATTTAATATAAAATATATGCATAAATATTAATTATGAATTCAATACTTTGGTATAATTAAAAAAAAGAGAAAATTCGATAAATTGTAATAGTTTTAAATATAATTTTAAAAAAAATTATTAAGACCCGGATCCGGATATGAATCTACTTTTGTAGACCCGTTCGGATCCGGATCCGAATCCAGAACTAATAATATTAATCGGATCTGGGTCTGGATATGTTAGATCCGATCCGGATCCGACCCGTTTACAACCCTAGTTATGTCCATAGAATGGAGAATGAAATTTTTTAGAATAAATTTTAAAATACTATTTATCTGAGAAAATAGTACACTATAGTTATTTAGATAGTACTATATTTCCATTCTATAAGTATGTTTCTTAACTTTGTATAGTACCATTTTGTTAATAATATTACAATTATAATGTCCGAATCAAAATATTTTCCATTTATTATATTTTAAATATTTTCTATATTTGATTTTTTATTAATTTACTTATTTAGCTGACAAAATGAACTAAATAGTACATTTTGCATACGATAGTACTTTTGTTTGGATATTTAATAGTATTTCATTTCACATCTCAATACTACATACCTTCACCTTTCTCATTCATATTATACTATATGAATCTCTCACAATACTTTCTCTTATCTTCAATAGTACTTTTGTTTTGATTATTTCCATAATCGAAGAATACTCTTAGTTTTTTTTCAATTTTTATTTTTATTTTTTTTTTGGAATTGGACTTCATAAATGTAACAATTTAATTAAAGAAATTAAAATTTTGTTTGAAATGTTTATTAAAATAGGCTTTTTATACAGTTGTGTACACAGTATATTTTTTAATATTTACGAAATTATCTTGATATTTGTTCGATGACCAAAAGTTGTTTTGTATACATATAAATAATTCCGCAATACTAATGTGATTTTTATATGTAGCTAAATAAAGTATTTTTTTTTTCCCGTTTTTGTTAGAACATTTGATAGGTTCTTTAATTTATTTTTTTTTTTGTTTTAGTTGTAAATTTAGGTTCTTTAGGGAAAAGATTAGTAAATTTTGTAGGTAATCTTTTATAACAAATTACCAAGTATTTGACGGAAATATTACGGTGTAGTAATCCATATCTTTGTTAAGTACAGTGTCAACTAATCATTGAATATCTTTTTGACAGAATGGTACCCTCAAAATGCTTAAAAAGACCATACAATTTCCCTATATTTTATTTTTATTGGGCTAAGATGTAATTAAGTTTGACAAGTTGATGAATACTAAAACTGCTCAAGTTTTGATTGGTTAAAAACTTTAGTTAACGATTGAATAACCAATACTAAACGACCTTGTAGCAAGCCAATCTCCAATAAATTCGAGTAGCTTGATTTATATCTCATATACACACATAAAATGTGTAGCTTTCCATTTTTTTCAAAAGAGGATTTATGTTAATCACTTTCCCTTCTATTTTTTCTAAAAGAGGGTTTATTTATTTATTTTTTATGTAAATCACATTCTCTTTCTTTTTTCTTTCATCAAATGGGCCTTATTTTCTAGAAAGGACATATTTATATAGGAAAAAATCCGCTTCGACTCTTAAACGTTGCGACATTTTATAAGTAAACCCTTTTTTTTTCCCAGTTGCCATCTGAAGTTCAAAAAATTGCTCAAATTGCCATCCAAACTTGATCCTAATTGTCACATAAAAGTTGAAAAAAAAAATCATTTTGCCTTCTTTTTTCAGCTCAGTAAACATTTAATTTCTATAGAAGTTGGCCAAGTATACTGAAAAAATGGCCATATATTTAAATTGGCGGTTAGTTTTTATATGGATTTCTGAGTTAGCTTGGGCAAAACCCTTTTTTTTTTCTCAAGAAAAAATTATGGGAAGAATTTGAAATGATATAAAATTTGGATGAATTTAAATTTCATTCATCTAAACCATTAAAATGATTTTAACAAACCGGGAACCAACAATATTCAGCACCAGTCTGGTCCAAAATTAAAAATACTAGATTTTAATGATTTAAATGAACGAATTTTAAATTCACCAAAATTTCACGTCATTTCAACTCATTTCCACAATTGAAATCCACTTATTCAAACACAATCTAAGAGAATTATTTCCCTACCTTTTAAAAATTTAAACCCATAAATAATAAGTTATAAAGAAACATCTTACCCATTGGCAGAGTAGAATTAATTTTCGACAGAGTAACAAACAATATAAAAAACTATGAGAACTCCAAAAAAAAATAACAAGTAGCTTGATTTTGGCTCGTGAGTCAACTGAAATGGTGTAAATATGAGATATTAGAATTAAATAAGAAGTTCAAATTTCGTTTTTTCAGGAAAAGATAAAGACAGAGTTGAATGAATTTGACTTATGGGACAACTTAGAAAGATTTGCTAATAATAAAGTTGGCAATATTTTTTGTAAGAATAATGATGCTTAGAATTATGGGAAGATGATGGAGATGGACAATGGAGAAAGACAAAGTTGGAAATAAGGATAGCTTTTTGAAGGGATTAGAGTGACCAAGCTAGTAAATAACTCTATATTTTAGTATACATTTTCAGGGTCAAAATACATTTTTATTATTTCTGTGGGGGCACAAAACTAAATATTTTCAAAAGCATATAAAAATATACGGAAAAAACTTACATAAACCCGGTTTTTAACCCCACCTGTAGACCCTGCAGTCAAGATTAAATCTTATAGAATCTTGCTTATATCAGCTTATGTCATAAATTCTATAACATTTAATCCACACCACAAGATTTACAAATGGGACTAAAGACCAGATCTACCTAAATCTTTCCCAAAATATACTACATGGAGTAGTACATTTTTTTGGGGCAGGGGCCTCCACCATAAATCCATAGTCTTATCACCTGCTACACTTCTCATATGTTCAAAGAAAAGCTGACTTGCACCTACACGGGTACAACTATTGATTGTAGCGTGCAAGTGCATAATGAATATGAAATTATACTTGCAAGCAACAATTATTGAAAGCTTGCAGCTACAGATCCATGAACTCAGCCTTGAGGATTAGATTCAAGGTTTCTAAATGATGCATAAATAAAAATCTAACATGCACTACAGCAATGGAAGCAAGAAAGCAAGTTTAGAATAATTCCGACCTAAGATCTTTTCCATCCCCCCTTCTCTCTCTGATTTACAATAACACTATTATAGGCATATATAACAGAAATGAAAAACGTGGATCTGGATCTGTGCAAATGGAACATTGGATGTAAATGAAAAGCTATAAGGTTTCTTCATCTTAATCTACCGCTTTAAAATGACAACAATGAGCATATTTCAGCCATAGTCGGGCAAAGCAAATACTTACCGAGTAACAGAACAAGATCTTGCAAGCCACTAGTCCAACTTCTGAAACTTACAAGCAAACAGATCCATAAATCATTTTGCGGATTTCATCATCACCTCAAAAGTTAGTCTTCCACAATACCTAATTATCAATACGTAAATGTAAACGTGTGTTATGAGGAAGTCTGTGCAAGCTTCGGGTGAGTTGCAGCATAGATGGAACAATTTACGTCTGTTTTCAAGTGTGAAAGAAGGTGTTGTACATCAGGACGTAAATTTTCTACAGCTCTTCCAAAAAGAGCCAAAACTTCTGGCCTAGGCTTGCTATTAGCTTGTACTGGTCCACCCTGCCCTCCATAGTGGATAACATGATGTCTAAACAAAGCAAGTTATAGATACAAGAATTAGAAGAAATGTTTAGAACTCGTTTCACAAGAAGAGATTAAGAATACAAAATAGGGAGACTTACAGGAAGTCAATGAGATCTATTATTTCTGATGCTTCAACAGGAGCTGATGGTTGTGAATTCTTCCCGAAAACATCCACCATTACATTCAACAGCAGCGACAATGTCTAGCAGATAATAGAAGAGAAACTTATAGTTGAATATAAAGAACCTTGACTAAAGCAGCAATTATCATTTTTTGTCCATGAAGAGGAAAAAATTGTTATTGGCTGGCTAGACACTTGTTGGGTTACACATTCAGGAGTAAGACTGAATGTGTAACCCAACAAGTGTCTACCCAGAGGTGTAAAAAGTAATATTTATACCGAGAGATTTTCAAAGCTGCACATATAACAGCGTCTACCCAGAGGTGTAAATTCCCTTGTTTACAAATGGCAGCAAGTAAAATCCAGCAATATGCTACTAGAAACAAAAATGCATATCTTGGAACTACAGCCTCTAATAGACAAATGTACAAAAAAATATATGAGAGAGAGGAGAGAGATATATCAGAATTTTGTGAAGGGCCTTACAAACCTTAGAGAAGAGGTTATGGGCGTTGGCCAATCTTGGAAGCAGTGGACCCATGATACGAAATGCTATTCTCAAAACTGCAATTGATGTCACGATGGTCTGAGATGCTTGATGATTAGGTGGGTACCCTCTAGCCATTCTTGTGGGAGGTTACTAAAGAAAGAATGTAGCAATGCCACAACATTACCTAATGATACCAAAGCAAGGTAAATCAATTAGAATTCAGTCAGGATATCAAACGTAATCTAAATAATTCAATATCTTACAGTAGCATTGATGGTCAATTGATGGTTGTACAGCATCAGACTCTCAGAAGGTGTTTGTGTTTGAATTGAGGGAGTAATCAATTTTTATGTAGCTCAAAGTACATTTTGCTAAACTGGGGTTGTAATAGGGGCTTAAATGAAACTAGAATCGACAGAAGCAAGGAAAAAAAAAACGGTTTAGGTAATTATATCAACAAAATGCCAAAATAAAAGGTTAGCAAGAGAATACCAATGGCTGTAGAAGTGTTATCTTGTGCAGCCCATGTTGGGTCCAATAAAGCATAGGTAACAGCAGATTCAAGTTCACTCGCTGACCTTTTTATATCAGTAAGCCACCAACACTCTTTTATTACACGTGCTGCTTCTGTGTATAACTGTATATGAAACTCCGGAGGAAGTTGAGCCAGTAGAAGACCACAGGCTTGGATCAATAAGCAAGACAATTGCTGGCATGTATAACCACTTCGCCAAACAAAGTTAGATGTATTTATTCCAGAGGCCGCTGAAGCTGTTCTAGTTGCACCAAATGAGTCGCTGCTTCCCCCAGAAGCTGTTGGAGAAGTTGGCAGAACAGAACCTTGCCCAACAACATTAGGAGCTAAATGTATCCCATTGCTGGATTGAACCAGTGTTGGCTGTATGTGGACAACAATTTGAACAAGTGATGACACAACCTGGGACGCAGATACAGGAAGAGACAATATTTCTATGACTGCTGTTTCAAGAATCAGCTGAGTACATGTCCCGGGATCTTGGATCTGATAGAATGCTTTATAGCCTTCAGAAGGATTTGTTTGCCCAGGCTGCATTGCAGCTTGAGTTTTATTATGTGGAGGCCTGGCAGAAGTATTTGAGATATCTCCAGCTGGTCCAAGTTTCGAGGAGTAACTGAGAGGAGGAATTACATGATTTGCCAGACCCAATAACAGAGTAGCAAAGTATTCCAGCGGTGGACAAATGGAAGCATTTGCTGAATTAATATGTTGGGGGAAGGATTCAGAAAATGGAATCTGAAATAATGGATAATCCATAGTTAGACGAAGGGTCAAAGAAGAAAAATCAAAGGGAGAGATGAAACAGTTTACCTTCTTGACATCTAATACATTCAATATCCGGAGGATGAGCTTCCCAGGAAGATGACCATAAAAATATGCAAGTATGTCACGAACAAATGTAAAATTGAAAGGATGGTAATGCAAGAACTGATAATACACTTGCAGAACTCTGTCAGCTGCATCTATAGCATCATTTTCGATGAGTCTATAGATAATTAGGGGAATGACTGGTAGCAAGCGTGCAGCAATATCATCAAAAAATGTTGGAAATCTGAAAACAAAGCAAGAGTTGAATAACCTTAGACTACAAATCTGCCAAAAATCACCACCATATAGAAATACAGGAGGAAATTAAAATGCTATAGTGGAAAACAAAATTGGTCGTTTTGATCGTTTTGAACATGACATCCTATCACCAAGCATGATTAGAGGATTAGTTAAGGCTAAATAGGATAGGGTCACGAGTTAACACTATATTACATGCAACAAATGGGTGAATACCTAGTAGAGTGGTAAACTAATTTAATTTGCACATCAAGAAAAGGCATCATGAAACTTACTGATCATAAATTTAAAATTAACTTTCCAGTTCACATGTAATGGATCGGGTAAAAGAACCAGATCCAGTCTCTCGCATCCATCAGTACTAGATTGTAATTAAATTTAATGAGTCCACAAACAGATTTCTTTAGTTTGGTAGTTACCTATAGGTTTCACTCTCTCACTAATTCACTTATAACTCAAGTCACATAATCTAGAACGTTAGCAAATTTACCAACTCTAAACAATGCCACTCTCAGAATAGAAAACTTCACCTTTCCTTCCAAGATAGATGATTCCCCAGAGCCTTTTGCAATTCAACGCGCTTAAAAGTCCCACTAAGAAGCCAATGCTCAGGCTGGCCACGATTTAAAATATACATTTTTACCCTCTGTTGAAGCTCTTTACTGTCCAGTAAGTTAACCTGCTCACATTAACACCAAAGCAAAAAGAAAATTAAGTGAATTTGCAAATGGTTTTGTATCTTGTATACTATAGAAATATCATGACAAACACAACTTATCTTGGATAATTCAGTTTCTAGCTACCAAATTCAGATTTGTCTATGAAAATTTTAAATTGTTCTTTTATAGAGAGGGATCCAATTCAAGGTTAAAAGTACAGTTCCTTCCATTGCCAGCGACAGTGAACCTTTAATGTACTTTAACATATCACAAGATGGCAAAAACCATCATGACAGAGAACATTTAGAATAACAATCTGGAAGTGAAAATGAGTATTGATTATCAGCAGTGAGCTCTTTAACTGTACCTAAAACCAGAACTAGAAATTATTATATCTGGACCAAATTAGCCACAAAGTTTAACATTATGAGCATAATTCCTCCTGAATCCTCGGTAACCATGACTGTCAATATTATAGCTCAACATTTATACATACAATCTATAAGCTATTGAGCAAAGCCAAAATGGACTTCAACATATACATACATATAAGCATGTGCATGCATCACTGATTTAATGGTCATTCTGCAATTAGGGAAAGAAGTACCACAATACGCAGAGAATTTGAATCATCATCACGGTCAACAAGCGCCAATAATAAGATGTCCAGAGGAAGTAGCTCATGAGTCCAAATAAAAAAAGAAAGATTTGCACAAGCTTTTAGCATAAGATCCTGAAGGAGAGAAGACAATCTTTAGATTGTTGGCAACAAAATGGCACCATCATTGTAAAAAAGTAGCAATGGAAAGGGCAAAAGAATTTTAAATAAAGCAAGCCACTGGCTGCATAGAAAAACCTGTGGGGAATGTCCACGCTGTTCCAATTGAATGTGATGAAGAAGCACATCCACCATTGTGTATATATTTGCAGTTACTTCTTCAGGAGAAAATTCTCCTAAGACTCGTCCCTGCAATTCACAGACATGTCAAAAGGACAAATTTACATATAAAGAACATACTGCCATAGGAACTCCAAAAGTCTCCATGTTAACCAGAATATATATATATACACAGCACATATACATTACAGACGGATTCTAGAAAGGGTGTTAAATCTTACAAGATTAGCACTATTAATGCTCTCAGGATGTCCATGCATCAACACCCAAGCACCAGCACAAAGGTATTGACGATGTTGAGGAAAGCTATGACTTAGATAAGTAACCACATAGGAAGGGTCGGCTGGTGGTGAAAGAAGCTGAGTGCATTGGTTGATCACCGTAGTCTCTGCCTGCCAATAGTCATAGAATATATCACATCCAAGGATTACCTCAAAAGAGATATAATGTATTTTCTTCAATTATCTATATGTTTTCGATTCTATGTAAACATTTGATCCACGGTGTTCACAAATTTTGAGTATTCAGTCATTTACGAGTTTCACTGTCATAACAAATAGCTTGTGAATTAAAAACAAGTAGGAATATATAGTTTACCTGCTGCCATGCTTGGATTGCCAGTCCTCTTTTATCTATCCTCCCACTCAATGCATCACGAAGAATAGAAGGAAAATACCGTGAGAAGAATGGATTAACGCAAAGTCTTTTCAGACCATGAATGCTGACTAGTTGCTAATATTTGCTCCAACATTGTTTGAAGATGTAGCAAATGCTCAAACTCTGTAATACCACGTGTTTTAATAATGATCGCCAAAGAAGTTATTGTTATTCGATTTAAAGTTTCTGTAAACTCGGTTGGACCCTGTACAAGCTTTGCATTGTCAAATCAAGTTTCATTGTTGCAATCAATAGATACAGTAATAAAATAAGACCAATAAGAAGCCACAATTCTTACCTTCCCTTCCCTCTTGACAATAAAAAATTCCTTCATTGATAAGAGTAGATTCATGCATAAATTTTCTGACAATCTGAAAATGCGATGATCTCCACGTTTCCCTTTTAGTGAAGAAATCATTTTTGTGATGTCGTACATCAAATTTTTGCTCTTCCCCTGATACCTGAAAAGATAAACAGATGAAAACCTTTCCTGGTCATCACTCAAATGCATGTGATTGGGAAACTCAACCACAGTTATAGGTGCTCAATACCAAAGCCACCCAGAGATAACTTTGAGAGAGAAAGTATTCCAACATAGTACAGCCTTGGCTTATTATCTTCTAGTCCAAGTATGGTAACATGTAACCCCCGCCTGGGAAAGACTTCTCTATTTTCCAAAAGCAGCTTTTAGAATAGAAATGAGCACTGCTATTCATGCAAAGAAGAAAAGAAAGCTGTTCACTGCAGGCGTCTTATCACCTGTAAAGCGAAAGCAGGCGGTAGTTCATAATCTCAAACAACAAAAGGGATGCTCCAGGCTTCGTCAAAGTTGCCGGGTTTCTTTGTGTCAAATGCTGTATTTGAATCAAAACATATGTAAACAAAAGTCATCACAGAGAATGCAAGTGAAAAACATGCCGCATAGAAAAAGTACCATGCTACAAAAAAGAATCATCTAACAAACATGTCAATAGAGGAAAGCCAGTCCAACACATTGCACTGTGGATGATCTGGTATCTGAATGGAACAAGGGTGAAATGCAGGTTTCCAAAATTAAACCAAAAAATAAATAAATAAATAAAACATGAAAGGCTTCAGAGGTCCAATTATCATGATGGCTTAACCACTGTAGTCCATTAGGCATATAATTTTGTTCCCAGATCCTATGTTACATGGACTCTCCTTTCACCCCCATAGTACCCGTGTCTTATCGTGTCGACATGAATTTGGGTGTGGGATCTGTGTCCGTATGGTCAACTTTCAATTGGGTACTTTGACTTTTTTACCAAGCCAAAAATTGTATTGACTTCAACATGATTGTGACTTCATCACATGAAAGAACCAATAAAATAGAGAGGAAGATTAAATAGGAGGTAGAAACATATGAGAATTGTATATCAAATCACTAAATATTATTATAGTTATATCATTCTATTATCATCTTTTTTTCAGTGAACCATTATTCTTTAATACTACGCATAAACATATTTATTTTTTAAAAAATGAGTTATCAAATAATGTTAAATTGGTTTATGATATCAAATTGCATTCTAGCTTATACTACTACACTATATATACAAGCATACAAGACGCACCCCCGTACTCGTATCTGACTCATTTAGAGTGTCCCCATATCCTCAATTTATGAAATTGACGAATCCGACACCTAGATATGTACCCGTACCTGACACCCTTATCTGAGTCCGAGTAACTTAGGTCAGATCCTAGGTCCAACTGTGTGCGCATCCTAGTTCCAAGCCCATGGATGGTTATATGTTGCGCCTTCTACTGTATGTAAGTCCAAACCTCAAGGAATGTTGTCCAATTTTCCACTAATTTTGGTTGACTAGCTAGAACTAAATGTAATTTGACTATGAACTCATAGGCTACTAACATGGAACACTTCTATTGAAAGCAAGTCTGAAGCTCATAAAAAAATACTCCCTCTGTCCTATTTTATATGTCCCTCTTTCTATTTTAATTTGTTCCAAATTATTTCACTCCTTAAAATGGCAAAATTTTAAAGGTCATTTTACCTATTTTATCCTTCATGCAAGTTCCAAACCTTCAACATAGCATTAAATTCATGTTTCAACATTAATTACTCTCACAAGCCATAAATATTTTGAAACTCCAAAATCAACTAACAAATTTTGTAACTTAATTGAAGGACAATTATGGAAAAAAGCATCTTATTAATGGGTCAAACACCAATTTTTCTTAAACTGTGTGCAAGTTTGACCGTGCCAAATAAAATGGGACGAAGGGAGTAAGTTTTTTTCAATAAACAAACAAACCAAGCCTTAATCCCACTAAGTAGGGTCGGCTGCATGAATCTTGTTACGCTATTGCGATCTGTCATAGACCATATCTTCCTCAATTCCTAGATGGGCTATATCTTTCCTACAAGTTACCCACCAAGTCTTTTTTGGTCTTCCTCTACCCCTCTTATGTTGACTACTCTCTCTAAAATCTACTCGCCTGACAGGCGCTTCTACTGGTCGTCTTAACACATGACCTAACCACCTTAAGCATGTTTCTCTCATCTTCTCATCAATAGATGCTACTCCAATCTTCTATGTCTTTCTGCACGAATATGCTCATTTCGTATCTTGTCCATCCTAGTATACCCACACATCCATCTTAACATTCGCATTTCTGCTACTCTCATCTTTTACTCGTGTGTGATTCACTACCCAACACTCAGACCCATAGAGCATCGCTGGCCTAATTGCCGTTCTATAGAATTTACCCTTAAGTCGTAAAGGAATTTTGCGGTAACATAATATTCCCGATGCCATTCACCATTTAGTCCATCCCACTTGTATCCGATGTGTAACATCTCGATCTATACCACCATTACTCTGAATAACTGATCCTTAATATTTAAAATTTTCACTTATGGGTATCTCTTGATCTCCGATACTAAACCTTATTCCATTCCTATGTGCACCCTTGCTAAACTTAAATTCCATTCCTATGTGCACCCTTACAAAATAATTAACCTATTACAAATCAGTCATGTTGTTCCTTCTCAAAAGTGTGAAACATACCCATGCGATAAGAATTTGAACTTCATTTACCTAGGCCCTTACATCCAATGCCAGGCCTCTACTTCTTTCCTTCCATAATAGTCTTGCAGTCAACCTTTTTGTTAATATCTGAACTTAGATTTTGGTTCTTTAAGTACTCCATTCATTTCTCTTCCAGCCACAAGTTCATCACCAGTGAGATAATCTAGGTTTTCCACTCGAGTCAAATTACCGTTACCAACTTCACCCACCGTAGCCAGTACGCCCATTTAGTTTCTATCATCCCATTTAACTACAGTATGATATAAGCAATTCTTTTCCATCTTTTGACTTGAATGCATATCTAGGGTTCCTTAGGTGTCCTAAATGAAGCCCCCAGGAAGAATCATAAGATAAATAGAAGAGAGAAGAGAAAAGATTAGGAGAATGTTCTATATTGACTTACTTTAGAATCCTATATCTACAGAATATTCAAAACACCAATGACATTTAATAGACATAATATCTTTAGACTCCTAGCAGGACTCCAAAATGTGTAGTCCACAAGAAACCCCTAATAAAGATAAACAATTTTCCATCAGGACTATATTGCAGAGCAATGTAGGTCAATAGAATTAGATCACACAGTCAGAGATCTCGGAAGCAACAATTCAGATCTATCCTTTCCTTAATTAGATTATAATTTCATTCAAATATACTCTTTTATGGAAAAAGAAGGAAGGAGAAGAATGAAGCATGTAACAATGATCGGATATCTTTAATGCAACAATGGGAGTGGTTGTGATATGTCCCTGCTTCTAATCTAACAGAGCCTATTGTAGTCAATGATCAGTCCTCCGCCAATCCCTAGCCTCTCATGATTCAACCGATCCTAATGTTTTATTTTTCCTAGTTTGTTCTGATAGCACAGAATACGTGTAATCATGAGTATCCTTTTTTCTGCAACTTCAGCACATGCAAACAAATCATTACACATGAAAAGAAAATGTAACAGTACAGAATATGTGATTGTTTTAAGCAGTACTACTACCAACTGAACTATCATTGAATCCTCGGGATGTTTCAATGTCTTTGCTCAGTGAATCATTTAACTTAAGGTGCTATATCTTTGCATTATTCCTAGACAAACAAATCTGTATTGCTTCAGCATAAGGTAGAAACAGGAGTAATTTAAAAAGACATGCTTAAGAATAGCAAAGAACATGTATTCGTTCGAGTACTATTAATAACTGAACTATCATTGAATGCTTCAGGATGTTTCAATGTCTTTGTTCAGCAGATCAGTCAATTTAAGGTGCCATATTTACATTGTTCCTAGTCAAATAAGTCTGTACTGTTTCAGCATAAAGTAGAAAACAGGAGTAATTTATGAAGATATACTTATGAATACCAAGTCAAAAGGAAAAGTAATTACCGTTAAGTGTGGACGAAATAATGAATGAGGGGCAATGAGCAGCAGTCTACAATAGGTTTCGACCATTGCAATGTTTGGAACAACCTGCATTGAAGTGCTAAAGTTAACATGAAAGAGTTCAATTTTTCCATGGACCCATTACTGGAAAGACAAAAATATAAAAGCATTTGAGATGGCAATCATACTAATGCAGAAGCACCAGAAAAAATATGATGCATTCTAGCTCCTAGTAAGGTAGGCTTCATACTAGAGTATTACGCTGTCAAAGTTACATAAAACAGGCAATTTTATTAGATTAATGCAAAGGAAAGCAGATGTGACACCCATATTTAGTGATTTCCAGACATACATCTTTCCCTTTCTCTTCTTTACTTGGCTCCAGTTGCATAATTTTCTTAAGAACATCACAGAAGTGAACAATTTATAATTTCAAATAGCAGGATTTAGTTTAGCAAAGTAAATAGAAAATCCATAATGGTAGGAAAAAGAAGAAGAAACAAGAGTTAGCACCTGTCCATTAAACATAGATTCTTCCATCTGAAAAGTTAATTTTAAGCATAGGTTAATCGAGAATCCAGATAACAGTGATATTGGCAGCGGACTAACTTCCCTCATCACAGCAAATCTCTCATTAGCCTGTAGATTTGGCCCTGTAATGTAACATCTCTGTAACCCCAGCTGAGGCTAAATAATTCATCACTGATTCGCAAGCAGGCTGTGCCATTGTGTAAGAGACAACCCAAAACATACCAATTGATCTATCATCCATGTTCATATAATCCAACATCCTCTCACCTGATATTTAATGTGAAAATATTCCAAACATTGTTAGAAGAGACCCAAAAAAAAAAAAAGGGGAAGAAAAAAAAAGAAAAAAGAACAACAGCAAAGCAAGTAAAGAATAAACTCTTCCAAGTGGGTTATGGATGGCACTAAAAATTTTTTATAAGAAATAAAAGTTCTTTTATGGTAAAATTTGCTATTGTTTAATCAAAATGAGAACAAATATCAGGGTTTAGAAAATGTTATACACAAGTCATACCATTTTTTGTGGTAACAGATTAAATGGCATATCAAACAACAGTTGCTGCAGTAAAGCAGCAAATAATACATGTTATGGTGTTCATTACTCTCAAGCCTGACCTCCATGTGCACTCTTTAGATCTCTATTTTAAATGAACCCAACCACCCTCCCAAAAGCTCCACCAAAAAAAAAAAAATGATGCAGTCAATTTATATGATCTGTTCAAGTGACTCAGAGATTTGTTATGCCGCAAAATTTCAGTCAATCAAGGATGATTCAGACATCTTCTCTTGGAAGGACACATATTACGATCTCCTTCCCCCTAATAACAGGTTCAGTTAAGTAGCTTTTATTTAGTAATATATATCCTAATCAAGATTACATGCTGCACCTCCATCTTTTAAGACAACAGTAACTACAGGTAACAGGTCCATACATAACTAATTCTCAGAACTCCAAGAATACCAACTTAAAGTGATTTGTCTAGTGCTCCATTAACCTAAATCAGTACCTTTAGTTGTTTGCTTCCACCATTCATCAATTTGCTTTCCCTTCTGAAGCTGCTCATTGTTCAAATATTCTCTAGTTGAAGTATTCAACGACCAAATCCGCAAGTTCTGACAACTACTTATGAAGTCAAGCAGGATCGGCTGCTCTGGGGATTATTCAGGTCAGAACTTGGTTCTCTATGAAATGCAAGGATTTTCTTGGTAATCTCCACCTGCCAACAAATAGTAGCTTAGAATAGTAAAATACAATAAACCCTCTTTAACTAAAGGTCAGTGTTAAGGTACTTCAATCATTGGATTTACCACTTAACACTCCAAATATTTGACTAATTCAAAAACACTTCAATTGAGTGATCTTGACAAAGGAAGACGTGAGCTGAAATGATATGTTAAAACAACATTATTAGACCAAATTAGCCATCACAATTGTCATCCTCCTTCCCTCAACTAACTCCAACCTCAGCAATCCAGCCACCAGACTTTTCTCTCCTCCCAGCACAATCCCCCATCTTCAAAGAATGAAGAAAAGGAATTCGTCTTGCAAAACGACCATGACTTTTTCACCCACCACTCAATCAATCAGCCAACCCACCACCATGATAACTTAAACCCACCACTTCTCTCTATTCTTTTTTATTTGCCTGCTATACTGAATCACTTCATAAATTTTGACCTTACTGGAGCTGTTCGGACCCCTTTTTGTTCAGGGAATCTAGGAAGCTAAGCTCTTTAACTCTGCAAAAAGGCAAAAATTTTTCCCATGACATCTTTATAATGATAGTTGTTTTCTTTAAAGCTTGTGTAATCTAGTGAGAAAGCCTCAGTACCGATGAAAGCAAGCAAGGGCGAAGCAATCCAATTCGTTTGAAAGCTGTTCTATTTCAAATGAACAAACTTCTTCATCCTAACTGGAGTAAGCAGTCAGCCCATCATGCTCATGTGCAACGTGATCAGATTTAATCACCTCCACCACCCCCCCTTCCCCGTCCAAAAAAAAAAAGGGAAGAAAATTTTTGAAACAGATTTCTCCTGTACCTTGATCATCATCAGCTAAGCCCATAAAACTCCGAAGGCCATCCACCCATTCTATCTCCAAGGAACCTAATCCCATTCACACATACCTCTCTCTCTCTCTCCCCCAAAACAAAAAAAAATCTTAAATATTAAACAACTTTTTGCGTTTCAAATGTTAGATTCAAACATTTGAAATACTAAGAAAAAAAGAAAAGAATTGGGTCACTGAAATGTAACCAAGAAGCAAACATGTGAAATAGACATCTTCAACCTTGAGATACACTTAAAAAAACAACGGGAAAATAAATAAATAAAAGCGAAATAAGTGTGATGCAACAGACGTATCTGACTCAAATATTTAGACTACCTTTCTTGAGTCTGTGTTTAAAGCATTCATTACTAGTTCAACCCGGATAATCTGGGCAAGCAACCACGTGACATGGTTTGTCCTGAGGATACGCTGATCACCCTTCTGGAGTCGAGAAACCAATTTGTCCACAAAATCAACAAAGTCAATGCAGCCATTCTTTATGAGAAAAAAGAATACATCTGAAAAGGTAAGCCACTCCTGCCAGCAATTTATCTCTGCCAAAAGAAGTTAGGATGAGACAGTTAAAATTTAACAAAAGAAAGAAAATAGGTACGACCTGTTGAGGAATAAAAACAATTTTAAATTAGCTGTGCAAATTGGGGAACATAACTATGAATGATTGTCTATCGACTTCAGGAAGGGGTTCCCTTGGAGCAATTGTCACTTAATTAACAGAAATTTCACAAGATATAGGGTGGTAAACTTTTGGTTGTAATTGGAGCTATTGCATACTAAAGTGATAGTTCACTCGTTGATGCTGCTGATACAATGATGTAATGTAACTTCGGCTTAGATGCCCCATTCTTTTCTTTTGCTTTGCTAGATTTTTTTCTTTACTTCCAAAATAGTGACTTTAGCAAAATCGTATCTGATACTAAACTTTAATGTGAGGATTGCCCACAAAATCATAACATAAAAGAAAATGATCAATGAAAATGACTGAAGATTTAATAAAATAATAGTTCTATCCATCAATAACTCTATATTCTCCTAGAATATATAATTATCAGGAAGCCAACTTTACAAGAAAGTTGATCTCTTTTACTAATATATACAAACCTGTGCCCAATCAGTGATTTATCCAACTAGTAGCTGAATACAAATTCCCAACAGAATAATAAAAATGCAATTGTGGAAGGAGAAATGAACTTTTTGGCCTTCTCTTTCTCATTATCAAAAGCACATGGAATGTGCTAAAAATGATATATTAGCACTTCCACAATGTGTAAAACTTATTGATGCATTTCTTTATGCTCACCACTATGAATGAAAAAGTATAGTATCATGCTGAACAATCAAATAGCTAAAGATGTAAAATTAGACACCAAGACACATTGATCAGGACATGCAACTATGTATAAAAACAAAGGTAAGAAACAGATATTGCAGCAAATTAATTAATTTTAGTACAATAACTATGAAGAATAACTTTGTCTCAGACACATATAGTTCGTTAGGAGTTACTGATTAATATATCCAGCTCATGGTTTTTGAGGCAAAGTAACAGCATCTCTATCAGTAAAACACTACTTGAATGTGCCAGATAATGTAGTTTAACCAAATCCATGTCTTCCATAAGAAAACTTAGTCATTGGATATCTTATGAAACAAAAAGAAAGAAAAAAGCTAGAAGATCAAGTATGAGTATGCCTGAATTTGTCAGCTTCAGCAATTCCATAATCCTATCAATCGTCGCCTCACTAATCATTTCAGAAGTAAAGACAGCCCCTGGAGTTGGTGATTGAGATTGAAGCCTGTGACAAGGAGCCAGAAGAAGCACACGCTTCCACCAATCAGGTGATGGTGTATTACGAAGAGCATGTCTTATGCAACGAAGAGCTCGCTCCCAGTCTAAACTTCCTCTCTGAATGGATACTGCAATATCCTAAATTCAGATAAAAGGAATTGAAAAGAAAGAAAATATTTCAGGATTCCCGACTCAATTTGCAAATGAAACCACATAAAATACCTTATTGATAGATAGAATCATCATAGAAAACATTATCTCTTTTTAATACTTGTTTTGGCGATCTCTAGTCGGGTCCGAAATATTCCAGAACACATAATGTATCAGAGATTTAACAATAACTGGATGCTCCATTAATCTACTCACGTCACCCAATACCCCCTTCCCCCTCTTCCAGAAACACACACACAGAGAGAGAGAGAGAGAGAGAGAGAGAGAGAGAGGGAGAGGAAAACAAATAGCAAACAAGATAAACTAAAAGAACACATATTTTTATCAAAGACGTCTTGTTGTGGTGGGGGTTTGGCATGAACCCCCAGCTTTTTGAAAAATCATCATATAATAAGAAACACATTACATATCAAAACAACTAAAAAGATCAAGGATCTATTGTCAAATATGTCTTCTGTTGGCTTTTGTATGACCACTATATCCAACCAATTAGACCAATAAGTTTCTTTTAATACCTAATACCACAATATTCCTGACCTCAGAATCTTCTTCCAGAAAGTATCTCCTTCTTACTTTATTACTGTTTTTTGTTATATACTTTTGTTTACCTGAACCTAAATTTGAGTTATCATATAAAGTTTAAACAGGATAAACTTTATAAGAATGTCATCTAACTGTCATACATGAAAGAATGAGGTTAGCGTCTCCTACATTAATCCCTCGAGTATTTTAAAATCCTGAATTTCTCAATATTAGACCAACCCCCTATCAACATTAACATGGAATAACATTGGCCAAGTTGACATATTTGAACATTTTAATGGCCTCCCCTCTCTGTTACCTTTACTAGGATGATTTTGGATCCTACAAAAAAAAAAAGGCACAAGAACATCAGTGTAGTTCCAAAAGCTTAAGGGATGTCCCCATGATTACGGAAAACACTTGGGGGACATAAATAGGAATTAACTGTTTTGGGTTAGGAAATGGACTTCCTGAAACAAAATTCTGATATAAATAATATTTCATAGCAGATAATTTCAACAATTTTGAATCATGAATGAATTGGCTATAATTCCTAAAAAACAAAAATGGCGAGGTTGCAAAGTTCATTGTGAACAATAAAAACTTCTACTGAAACGGAAATGGCAAGGTAAGTGACAGTTCATTCATTATTTGTATACAAATGACTAGAAATAATAGACAAAAAAAGTTGCCTCAGAAACTTTTACCAGACTTTGTGGTCATTGAAGATCAAAATAGGAATAGATTTCCCAAACATCTAGTATTATCTTGTCAAATTAAAGACCAATATCATAAATGAAGCTACTATAAATGGCCATCTCAATGATTATCATTCTGAAATATGTATGGCGCAATTACCCCCATTTCCATCTATGTCGCTTTGCTTTAGCTTTTTATTGTATACTTAAAAAGGAAGAGGAGAAAGGCAAAGAAATAGGTGAACTATATCTCGTATACTTTAACTTTTTGGTATAAGAAAATGGCAGAGGGAGGGAAGGAATAGAAAAGAGGTATTAATAAAGTAGAGAAATCTAACTTTGTCTACTTCTACTGTTTTACCTCTTGTTTCCATTTTAGTTAAGACGTAAGATGAACAGGTAAACTTTGACATCTAATGCTCCGCACTTCCTCTTTTTCTTTTTTCTTTTTTTTTCCTGGTTGTCAGGACGTAAAAGCTAGGGAGACAGCCGGTGAAGAGTAGCTATATAACCATCCACTTCTACTTCCCCTCGTTCTTCCTTTCCTCACAAATACGGATAAGTCATTAAACACCTATTATTATTTTCTCTCATCTCCCTCTCTTTGCACCAACCAAACATATTGTTGTATCTTTTGATCAAGACAAAGTGAAGATCAAAAAATACCATTATAGTTTAGAAAACTCTTTATTCATTACCTCTCCATGGAGTGGTTCTCCAAGCACACTGGGATATGTGATTGGGGAATATCTCATGTTAGCTGCTGCTTCACCTGACATGTTATTGGTTGCCTGAGGTAAAAGCCGAGCAGTTCCAAATGTAGGACAATGAAGATGTTGATCCAACATTTGCATGTGCATGGCCATCATATCTCGCCTTTTGTGGATCTCCAAAATCAGTGTGAACAGTGCCTCATCATCTGGAATATTCTCTATGAACTGCAAGTTACTGCGTACAAGTTCATAAAATGGTACACGCTCTGCATTTGTCATCCTCAACCAGCAGCCATATCACATCTAAACAGCTGTGTAGCCATTCAATCAGTGCCTTGTCAGGTTTCCAGTATCTTGCACTGTCAAATTCGTCAATACCCTGTTGTTTTTGGTCCCAGTTAACAAGCCAGTTTAACAGATGGTAGAAAACATTAGCATGTGTAGCTGGCTTCAGGTTAGAATTAAGACCAAGTAAGATTATCTTGCAGCACAACTGGCGAAGGTTGCTTATAGAATTGTCCCTCCTAAATAAATTGATTCTTGAATTTGATTGTTGATCATTACAGGCATCAGGTGACTTCATTGGCGATAAAGTTGCACAAGAAGATGGTTCAGGAACTGATTGTGCAGGGGATCCAATACCATGAACAGAAGGCAGAGGAGATGAAGGACTGAATGACTGAAAATTGGTGGCGTTAGGGACAGTGCTGGAAGATGGCAGCAGCCCTGACTGTGTTAAAGTGGCAGAAGAAACAGTAGCCACTGGTTTCTGACACTCCCTTGACCAATCGAAATCTCTGCTGAAGAAACTGATGAAAGAAGAGAGGGCAAAACAGTATCCCAGTTTATATAACTTATTCCAGATAGACTGCGCAAAGCAAAGAGAAGAAATTCTGCTCGGGGTGCATGACTACTACATTGAATAACCAGAGAAATAAGAATAGATTCTGTAATGACACGCAATTGATCCTGGTCCTGAAAGAGATATTCCATAAAAACATAAAACAAGTCTCAATGCTGATCTGCCAGTAAAGCGATGGATAACAAAGAATAATAGTATTCAAACTTAAAGCTCACTTGGAATTGGCTCAGTAGCTGCTCAAAATCTAATAGGAACTGTTCATTTCGAGGTGGCAGATCTCTATTGAGAGCAGTAACTCGCTTCTGTGTCTTGTTCCTGTTAATCAACTCTGTTAGTGGTCCAATAAAAAAAATGTATTTCTAAGGGGGGAGGGGGAACCAATCAAGCGATACAAAACCAAGTCTGCAAGTAGATTATTAGCATGGCAAGATTCACAAGATTGAACCCTAAATCTGTTGGAGGATATAAACTATCCTCATGATCACAAAGTTATGTTTGTTAATAGAACAATAATAACATATATTTAACATGTCATCACATAAGAAAGAAATTCACATTCCTGACATATGACATCTTAAGGAAAAGTAAGAAATTTTAGAAGTACGAACAGAAAAAGGTCCATGCAATCTGATGAATTTGCCGCATGTTGAGCAACAAGAAAATAAAAGAATGAGAGGAATATCAAGGTCATTTTACGTCAATAAGATTACTTCAGGAAACTTGTCAAACTGAAACTTTTATTATGCACTTTTTACTTTCTTCTAGGACTTTTGAACCATAAAAATATTCAAGTTCCCTCTTTGTTTCGACAATTAATTTCTCTACCTGAAAAACATTTGCATGTAAAATTAGATGCTCAGTTTTGTCTATACAAACAATTTCAAATAAGTTAACAGATACCGTGGTCAAAAAGATTATTTAGGACATAAACTAGAGGATAATTGTGAAGTTCAATTTTTTGTAACAAAGGTAATGATTGCAAGTTCATCCACATTCACATTTAACTTATGAAAACCTTTGACCCCTTCAAGAAGAGCTCCTTCACAGTTAAAAACAGAAATGTCAAGCCTTGACATAATTTCCAACCCCTTCAATTTTGGGAAAATAAAGTTCGACACAAATATTGGCGACTACAAAATGGCAACCGAAGATAATGTCTGAGAACCATACTAAAGATAAGATGCTATCAAATGACGCCGTTCGCCAATTTTCTTTTGCCAACTCACAAACCAATTTCAGCTTCTTGTAACTGGTTCTGATAGGAATACGCAAGAAGAAGTTATGCATCTTTTTTAGGAAAAAAATAATTGTACAATCTTGATACATGAGTCATTTTAGTGCATGCTTCCTCCTGTTTCCTGTAAGCAACTCATCACATGCAGCCTAAATGAGGCAACCTGAGCAACTACTCCCCCGGACAAAGAGAAACTGTAAGTTTGCAACTTAGGCCCACAAATGAAGCCCATGCACAGTGCTTCACTTCACCCTAGATTTCTGAACCACAAATGACCTTAATAATGGCAATTGTAAAAGATACCCCTAAAATGGGGAAAAGAAAAAAGAAAAAAAGAGAGAGTTCATTAAGAAGGGAACTTTTTGTCATAATTTAGCAAGAAATAGCTATAAAACGTTAAAAAAAAAAAAAAAATGTGTAAGTAGCCAGTCTCTCAAACTTCAAAATGTGAGGTTTGAGACTCCTTATACCCATTTATTGTGTTTAAAAACAAAAGTAAGAATTTTAATGTTAATTTTTGTTATTAATCAAACAGAAAATATACACATATAGTTGTAGATAACTAATCAAAGAACACACAAAACTGGACTAAAAGAAGGACAAGGAAATGAATGCACACAATACCCAACAAAAAGACATTTTCAATCCTGATTTAACAAAATATTATAAAATCAACATCTTTCAAATTAAACCAAAACAGACCTCAGAAATCCAAAAACACACCAACTTTATAACTTCCAATTCAAACTTATCTAACTTTATAATCAAAAGAATTATGGATAAAGTGAACTACATACGGTGGTTCCCGGCCTGATTCATCCGATTTTTGCCTCGCATTTTTCTGCCACAATACAACCACCACCAAATTAGGCAAAACCACAGAAAACAGAATGAAAAGAGCAATAAAAACTTGAAGTTTACAATATACATCAATTGTGGGTGTCTTACTCCTAAGTAAAGGCTGAAAAGATCCATGATGGCTGGTCTAGCAGGGTGATATTGAAGAACCCTTGAAGCAGAAGAAGAAGAAGCTGAGGGATTGCTGCTTCTTTGATCATTCTGCTGCTGATGTTGCTGATGGACTGTGTTTTGGTCCATCATTAAAGAACTATCAGATGTTGTTGGGGTTTGATTAGGTACAGTCCCACCACCACCAGGAGCTCTGAACATGGTGACTTCGGATTCCTATACCTTGTAATATTTCAAGTTTCCCAAAGTTTGATTATCAAAAGAACATTCTTGGGTTTCAGATGGGTTTTAGCAGAAATTTTTTTTTTTTTTTTGCCTTTTGGGGAGCTGCTTTGGGCAGATGTGGGTTCCACAACTGACGATGCTTGAATGGCTGATTCAGCAAGGCAATTCACAATTTAGTATTGGAAAAAACTTATATAAATTCGATCTTTGACCCACCTGTAGATCTTGCGGTCAAAATTAAATCTTATAAAATCTTATTTACATCAATTTATATCATAGATTTCATAACATTTAATCCATACCACAAAGTTTACAAGTGAAACCAAAAACCACATCTACCTAAATCTTTCTCTTTAGTATTAAGTAGTAATTCTTTTTGAGCATTTTTTTTATTTTTTTATTTTTACCGTTAACTTTTTGTTGTTAAGATTGTACACATTTACTTTCTTTCTTTAAAAAATAAAAAATGTTAAAGTTTTAGGTACAAACTAAATATTTCGTATTTTAATTGACACTCGACTTGTAAAGGTATATTTAAGTTTAGTTTGTCAACTTTCAAGTTAAAATTAAATATAATTTATTATTTATTAAATTTTTAACTCGACTCATTAAATTTAAAATTTTTAAATTTATTACCACAAAAATCAAATTAAACAATATCTATTCTAACTGGTTTCATAAATTTACAACTTAAAATTTATATGTACAAAGTTTCACTTATCTAATAGTAAATGATTATCAATGTATCACATGGAACATTGTCTTATTTTAGAGGTGAGAAATTAAACTAATAATATTAGGAATTTAATATCGTGAAGTAATAATTTAATGCATATGATTTGACAATGAAAGCATGTAGGACTCGAGACGTTTTTCCTTAGTTTTGTCAAGGTTTTGTATTTTGCTGTCTTGAAATGTTTTATCGTGAATATTTTTTCCTTTCTTATAATATTTGTCTTTCATGAAATAAGTTAAAATAATTGCTGAGGCATGAGAAACAAGATAAAATGCCCTGTTTTTGCACTCCAGTTGGATTCACCCCACGTCAAAAGGATCAGAAGAAGATGATGTGTTCAAACTTAACCTAACTCAAATGAATTTGAATTAAATAAATTAGGGTATTGGATTTTGAGTTATTAGAATTGAATTGGGTTGAATTTTATTTTTAAAAATTCCATCCAACCCAATAATTCGATAACCTAATAAAGTTTAATTATATTTTTTAATTTTTATTTTTATCTTAATTATTGTATCTAATTTATTTTTTTCATTCTTGAAACAATATCTAATTTATGATATTGTATTTTTTTTTCTTTTAATTCTTGACCTAATCATTTTATTTTTAATGAAACATATATTTTTTATGAATAATCTTATAATTATAGATTTTTAATTTTTTTTTATTAATTTAGATTTTTAATCTATGTGCGAAATTAATATTTGAATTTAGTTTACTTAAATTACTATATTAATTAAATTAGATTAAATTTTAATCTTTTAACACAAAATCTAAAAATTCGAATTGTCCAAAAATCCCACGACCCAAAAATCCAATCATGAACACCCCAATTAGAAATATACCTTTCCTCGTTTATCACAATCTTGTACTCCGTATAATAGCACTAGTCTATTACCATTTCATTTGGTTAGGTACATGTAATATTATTACATGCTAGATTCATTCCCATAGGAAACTAGCTTTGCTTGAATTTCAGATTCGATTTGCATATTAGTCATGATAAAACCATTTTTTCCTTTTAAACACAAGTCAATGTATAATTTCATCACTAATTTATTACTTTATATTTTAATCAAAATTGCATAATAAACATTAGTTGATTGGACGAGACGTGTAATTCAGCCACAATTCATGTAATATGATTTTGATAATTAATTTTAAAATTTTAATAAAATTTTTTATATTAGCCGTAACTCTATCTAGACCACTATTTGTCCTTTATAGTCTACCTACGATTGTAAAGTCTCAAATCCTTCTTACAGGGGGAAAAAAAAAAGGTTTTCAAATCCAATATTTGTCTTAGAATTTAAATATAACAACTCCTATTCTAAATTTCCAAACATTTTTCGATAGAATAATAATACAGTATGTTAAATAAATATTACTAAACACAGATTTGGGTTTATATATATATACTCTATTTAATTTATTACTACCTAATATAGTAAATATATTCTTATTTTATGGCAAAAAAAAAAAAAAAATTTCTTTGAGTGTTTTGAGACATAAATACACACTTGTAAATGTAGATCTTCCACACAGTTAAAACACTTTTATATAGATGTACAAAAGCATCTGTCTTTTCAATTACTTGTATTATGATGGTATAAACCATTAAAAATTACACAAACAATGGTATAAACCATAAAGGAATACGCATATTCTCAAGAATGATGGTAATTACTCGGGACAGGAATCCTAAATTTCAAGTTCAAACACTTTGTTATAGAAGTTATATAAAGTAATGCAATGTTGGATTGAAGAATTTTTACACAAATTCAATTCATAATATAGTATTAGTAATAATCTCTAAATCTTATAGAGAAATTCTACTATCCTTTTTGTTTTAAATGTTTGTACATTACAATACTATGTGTTTAAAACATTTATATTATACAAATTTTTAAAACTAAAGTAATAATTATCTAAAAGGGATCGTAAAATTATCTAATCTTATATTATTCAAAATCATTTTAATATCACTCTATCAAATAATATGATTTTAACATAAATCAAAGTTCCACATAAAAAATTTTCACATCTGATCTATAACAAAATCTTTCATGAAGGCAATTATTTCATTAAAACATCCTCAAATGCTCAAACAAGCAAATTCTTACTTGAATGAGATCTTTTACTTGTCTCGTGAATTTCTTAATTTTGAAGACGTCATATCACTCGCACGAGTGATGTAATATCTTAAAATTAAGATATTAATACTCTATATTATAAATGAAATCCAAACAAAAAAAAAAAAAAAAAACCCAATACACACAAAACAACTCTCAGGGTCTACCCTACTGTCCTGGAAGACCCACCCCACATACTGTCACACAGACAAACAGGGTTTAAAGCAAAACCCGTCAAAGCCAAAGGCAAACCTCCAAAAGCACTTTTCTCTTGCAGTCCAAACAGGACATTAACCTTCAGATTTGCCTCAGGTGCATCATTAAAGAGACCAGGCCAATTCAATCTCAACCATCAGATCCCTGACTTAAAATCTTGATCTGTCCAAAACAAGCCAGCCAACAAAAATTAATTTAAATCCAAATAATCCCCCCTCAATCAAGTCCCTCATTTTCCTCTCAAGAAAAGAAAGCAGACCCCTTCACTTCACCTTCTTCCTCCCAACACCCCCTCAATTATCTTGAGTTTTCTGCTTCAGGAAGATCATATATCATCCCAAGATTGAAACTTTACAGCAAGAGAAAATGAAAATATTGAAGGGTTCATCAGTTTTTCTTCTTCTTTTACTGGTTTTTGCTGTTTCAGCTGTTTCTGCTGAAGGTCAGTGCCTTTTCTTCTTCCTTCCGATTTGTACTACACTTTGCTTCAAGTAACTATTTTTATGTTTTCCTTTTCTGGGTTCTTTTATTTTTTGCATATTTTTGTTCCAAAATATCTCTTTACATAGTAGTATTAATAGTTCTTTCCAGTTCTCTAGCTGCTTCTCTTAAGCTTTGTTTATTATATGGGCACAAAATGGGATAGTTTCTGTTCATTGTTTCTTGCATTTTAGTTTTGGATTGTTTCCATTTTTAATTTTTTTTGTAGCAATATTCTGTTTTTTTTTGTCCCTCTCTGGGGCTTATCATTTTTGTTGTCAAATATTGTTTAAATGACTGTGTTTTAGGCGCTTTGTGAATTAGTTTGTTTATGCTAAGGTAAAGTTGCTGTACTGTAGTGTAAAGTTCTGAAGAAAGATTGTAAGTGTTATAGTGGAAAAGTGCAAAAGTTGATTAATATAAGCTTTGAATTTTGAGGTATTTTTGTTTATTTATCAGGAAAAGTGGCTGTCTTTGCCCTGCAAATGGGACTATATTAACTTTTCTAGAGAAAGAGGGAATCTTTTCTTTGGTGATCTTCTTTGTTATTCTCAAAGTAACCCTTTTTTTTTTTTTTAAAACTCACTTCTCCCCCTACAAGTCTAGACCAATAGGTCTTTACACAGCATCTTATGTGTATACTCGTTGTCATCATCAAAGAAACCTAATTCTGTAGAAAATTATTTTTCTTAGTGAACCCCTCAATCTGACCAGAAGCATCTACAGAACCTGAACTATTGCAGCCCAGCTCATGTAGGTTTTCTTTAAAATGGTACTACAAGATATGCTCCAACACACACCCCAAATAAAAAAATTTAAAAAAAAAAGAAAAGAAAATGTTGTGGGAGAACCATTACATGTATTTGGATCCACAATATTTCTAGTATTCCTTTCAGGGTATTCTTGTCATTTTCTTGTTTGAGGTTTAACATGTCAACATGTGGCAATGTTGCATTCCCATTTGCCATATTTTATATTTGAGTGTGCCCGTGATTTCTGACAATTGTATATTAAATCCATGCATGTACTGCCTCCTATGCTTGTTTAGATCATAATGCAGATGCTATTACATTTACAGCCTAACTTTGGATAAAATCATGTTGATTGCAGTAAGATCTTCTCTGGCTTTTTATGGAAGTTATTTTACTTTTCCTTAAAAATTAGAGTACTATAAATCTTGCAGCGGTAGTTTGCTGGACTAATTTGCTGGCAAAGAGGTTATCTATGATTAAATATCCATTATCGTTTCTTTGATTTTTGGCTTTTGATGCTATGTAAGGCCATTGTAGGCACCAATAAGTAGTAAAATATGGCAGTGGAATGTACTTGAAGCTTTACCCACCTGTAAGAGGATACTTGTTAAATAAACAAGAGATTAATTAACTTTCTTAGTATGATTCATCGTGGTAATCCAGATTAGGAGGATGTGTAGGTCAAGCCTTAATGTAGGATGGATTAAAGATTTAGCTGTATTGACAATGAGGTGTTTTTCATTAATTGGTGGCTGGTCAAATCTAGAATACATTTTATGTCTAAAGTGCAGTTGGCATATGAAGTACATAATGGATGAGCAAGGAAAAAATAGAAGAAAAGAATCCTGTATTCAATTCATACTCTTTTATGCTTCATATCTGCTAAAACAGTCACTATCGGCAATTAGGCTGGGAATATGCCTCTAAAATCTCACATTCTAAAGAAAAAGGAAAAGACAAGAGAAGTAGATAAAAAACGAAATAACATTTTTTTGGTCTTTAAGTAGTGATATGTTAAATATTCAGCAACATTTTTCAACTTATAGCAATAAAAATTAAATAAAAGGATCAATGATGCCAATTTCCTCGATTCTATATCTACTTGATTATGTCCAGTTTCTGCATAAAAGCTTTACTTCTGAGAAATACCATTCCAATGTCCTGAAGGGATGGGCCATCCTTGCAGTCTTGTTTTAACTTTGTGGTTTAGCTAATTTGTGCATCCTTGGTGGGCAAAGAACTAGTAGTTTACTTCTTTGCTTATAAGAGATGTGTTGTTTGGACTTATGTGATCAAGACTACTGTATTATGGGACTGAAAAATTTTGCTTGAATTTGCAGTGGCTTTCATGCCATCTGCCGAGCAAATAACATAACTACTAAATCTTTTGCCTGTTGTTTCCTTAAAAACTTGATATCTTACAATTAGGATAACTGAGATTTTACTTATAGCCATTAAGTTTTGCCCTGGATCAAGCCAAGCTTTGAACTTCTCTAATTTTTTCTTTTCCTCCACTTGGTGAGAAAATTCTGATATTGTATCATTGGAAGAATGATTATTTACAACTGATTAGTTTGAAAGTTATATCAGGCATGGGGAACCTCGCATTCGATGAATGTAAGCTTACTCAGGAATGCGAGGTCTATGGAAAATTAGTGATTTTTTTTTTTTTTTTATTATTATTTTTTATTATTTTTAAGGTTGCGAGTTCTCAAAAAAAAAATAAAAAAAAAATCAACTTATTTAAAAATATTGCTTAACTTGAAATTAAAATTTTTTTTTAAAGTATCGAACTCGCATTTATCAAACGCGAGATTCGAACTCGCATTTGACAAATGCGATGTATGTCGAATTAAAACGTGGCCTCCTGCTCCAATTCAGTTTAAGTCATAGTACCACTTAGGTTGGGGTGGGGCTGTCTCTTATACACATCTCCATCACCTATAAGAGACCATTAAAACCCACCTCGACCTTCCTTCCTCCATTGAATTTTCTCTCCGCCACCACCATATGTCTGCCATTAACACCACAAGCATAGCTATCAAACCCTTCTACACCAACATTCATTATTTAGTAGTCTATTTGGCCTAGAATTCCAACCACTTTGATAAATGTCTCTTCTTCTTCTTCTTCTTCTTCTTCTTTTTTTTTTAAATTTAATTTCGAGTTCAGCAATATTTTTAAATAAGCTAATTCTTTTATCTTCATATATATATATATATAATAAAAATATATATATTATTTTGAGAACTCGTATTCAAAGAAAGTGAGTTCAACCTGATTTAAAAAATAAAAAAATAGGGGAAAAAAAAAAAGGTTTTCCTATACCTCGCTATCAAGGAATGTGAGCTCAGAGAGCTAGCATTTGACTGAGCTCGCATTCATTGAATGCGAGGTTCCTCGTGGCTGATATAACTTTCAAAATAATTACTTGTAAAGAATCATTCTCCCAATAATCACAATGTCTGAATTTTCACTCCACTTGATTTTTGCCCCTGGCTGAGCCACTTTTTATTGTCAGATTCAGTTACTAGAAGACATAGTCTTGCGAACCAGAACCAAAACCAATAAAGATATCTGATGCTGATAGCTGACTGTTTCCTGAATTTCATTTGGTTCGTTCGTCATTTTTATAGATCTTTAAGTATATTAGAATGATGGGATGCAATAATGATGCTAAGAGTCAAACTAATTTTAATTACTTACACTTCTGGTGGCATTTTGCTCAGTGGATGAACATTTCAGTTTCCGTGAGTACTTACGTAGGTAATAAAGCAATGATCAAATATATAACTTAATCAGTTGCGGGAAGACACTTTGTACATAGTTTTGTTGTCGTATGTTATGAGGCAGACATAGTTGGTGCTCCTACTCCTTGAAGTTCAAAAAATTTCAAGTTAAACTAACGATACGATATAACATGGAATTTTAATCTTAATTCTTGTAATTATGACACTCATGTCTTTCAAGTTACTTAGGAATTGGGACATTTTATGCTCCAGCTGTTGCTCAGCCAGTCTCTTTGCTAATCTTATTATTGCTCTTTTGGTTTTTGTTTTCCAGATGGTTTCATCTGGTGTAAATGTAGGTACAGACCTATCTGACATGCCCAATCCAACTCAGGTTGTGGCCCTTCTCAAAGCTCAGCAGATCCGGCATGTCAGGCTATTTGATACTGACAGAGCTATGCTACTTGCACTTGCTAATACTGGAATTCGTGTTACTGTATCTGTTCCGAATGATCAACTATTGGGTATTGGACAATCAAATGCCACAGCTGCCAACTGGGTTTCCCGAAATATTCTTGTACATGTCCCTTCTACCAACATCACTGCTATAGCTGTTGGATCTGAAGTGCTTAAAACCCTTCCAAATGCTTCCCCTATCCTGGTCTCTGCCATGCAATTCATCCATTCTGCCCTAGTTGCTGCTAAACTCGATTCCCACATCAAAGTATCCACACCACACTCTTCTTCCATCATCCTTGATTCATTCCCACCTTCCCAAGCATTTTTCAACCGCTCCTTGGAACCAGTCATGATTCCCTTGCTCAAATTTTTGCAGTCTACAGGCTCCTTTCTGATGCTCAATGTGTATCCATATTATGATTATATTCAATCAAATGGTGCGATCGCATTAGACTATGCTTTGTTCCGTCCTCTTCCTCCGACCAAGGAAGCTGTCGACCGTAACACACTCCTGCACTATACTAATGTTTTTGACGCAGTTATTGATGCAGCATATTTTGCCATGTCCTATCTAAACTTCACCAATATTCCCATAATAGTAACCGAATCTGGTTGGCCTTCGAAGGTGTGTGACTCTTCTGAGCCTGATGCCACTCTAGATAATGCTAATACTTACAATAGTAACCTTATCAGGCACGTTCTTAACAACACAGGAACTCCGAAGCATCCTGGGATTGCAATCAGCACCTACATTTATGAGCTATACAATGAAGATCTGAGACCAGGGTCTGTTTCAGAGAAGAACTGGGGGCTTTTTAATGCCAATGGTGTACCAGTTTATATCCTACACCTGACAGGTTCTGGGACTGTTCTAGCAAATGACACCACAAATCAGACTTACTGTGTTGCAAAGGAAGGAGCTGACAAGAAGTTGTTGCAAGCTGCCCTGGATTGGGCTTGTGGTCCTGGTAAAGTAGACTGCAATCCGTTACTGCAAGGAAATCCATGTTATGATCCAGACAGTGTGATAGCACATGCATCATATGCTTTTGATGCCTATTATCACAAGATGGCTATGGCAGATGGAACCTGCAACTTCAATGGGGTTGCCACGGTTACAACCTCAGATAAAACCTAGTAAGTGATCAGGGATTTCTTTATGTGTTGACTTTGTTTTGATGGTTTAATCATCTCATTGCCAATGATGTGCATCAGATAGGAGATTTGGCATACACACACCATTAAAAGAATGAAAACAGCTAAGAAATGACACTTCGAGTGTTGCAGTAAAAGGGTCAAGTGCAGTCACCTGGAGTTGTTGGCTTTCCCGTGTATTTGTACCCTCGCCTAAGAAATTGATAGTGCATAATCAGCTATCATAAGACAGACTATGAAATTTGGAGAAGTTAGTGAAGTCATTACTTAATATTTTGTCAAATATTAAGAAAAAGAAAGTAACCAAAACTGATCTCTTGAACTTTTAAAATTGTATGCTAGAGACATTGTATAGATTTATTTCTTCTACATTCGATTCTTTGTAACAGGCATTTTGTTGGATAATGAAATTCCTAATGTTACTTCCTACTGTACAGGTCATGGATCATGTACATTTCCAGGAAGGTACGACGCACTGAGTATTTGTGCATTTGGTTTTTGATTTAGCTGAGTATCTCTAAATTAATTGTTGTTTCCACTTTGCCTTCTATCTTTTATGTGAATATGTTTCATCCAAGAATTTGAACTTCTCTTGTTTATCCATGAAGCGGTGGGAGGAATAACACCTTCATAAATGGCACCTCTCTTGCTCCATCATCGAACTCCACCGTATCTGGCTGCCATTCACAACATTTTCACAATTACGGGTTCCTGCTTTTGAGCTCCATTCTATCTAGTCTTGTACTCTGGGGTGCAGCATAATCATAAAACAGTTATCTCTTACTTTTTGCTGCTTTAGAACTGCATTGACACTAAAGAAACATGTGGTTGGAAGACTCTTACAACTTCTGCCACACCCAATTTTGGTCCTCTTGAGTCGAGGGGTGGCAGCTGCTTGAACTTTGTATTATGGCCAACAAGTTGCATTTAGTTGAGTGATCCATTTACTTGTACAAACAAGGCCTTGTGAGTATTTGGAACCATTCTATGTAATTATGTTAGGTTAGAGTGAATTTCTGCTTGAGGATTGTATTCTTTAACCTGGAATTCTATTTGCAAATGTAGAGCATTAGTTGAGTTGTCTTCCATTGGCGCGAATTGTTGTCTGGTCTGGTCAGGCATGTAATGTCAGTAGTTTAGATTTGTTGCTGTCCTTATTAACTGTTGGCGTTATTCTTCGAGTGCATTATGGTGATGGTTTTATAATAAGCAAATAATGCATGAATGATTGAATGGTGATTATAGTTGACAGTTGACACCAATGTGGGAAACTGTGATTTCTTGCCACAGAGCTGACGTTCTGCAGAGGCATTATGTACATGATCCGTTCCCTACTGTTCTACTAAACTATTAAGTGGTAGTTCCCAGATGCAAGTCTGATAAGACATTTCATAGCATTGTTAAAGGTCATAACACTTGGCCTATGATTTAATTCTGAATTAGTCTTACACCTGTGATTTAATTCTGAATTAGTCTTACACGACAATCTATGCATTCCAACGTTGAAAATCGAAACATGTTGCCTACAATATGGTTTGGCTGCAAAAACTACATGTTGGGCAGCTGAGAGCCTGAGCCAACAGCCTAAACACAGACTGTCCGTGCAAACTGACTCTACTACATCTTCCTCTTTGATGCATAGATGGCTGGCAGTGGCACTCAAGCTTCTTGCTGCTGCCTCATCCTCTTGCGGGAATCTCTGGGGCAGTCAAAAACGCCTCTTGCTCCATTGTATTTGGGGCATAATTAGCATTGGTCAACCCTTTCTTCTGTCAATGGCTGGATTTTATCATCAAGCATGGAAGTATGGCTTTTAGGAAGAGGGATCGTAACTGGCATGGGTCAACACAATCAATAATCTTTTGTATGCTGAAGTTTTTAGCCTAATTGGTTTACTCTTGATGACATTAAAGCATAAGATTTCTTGAAATTTGTGAGGATTTGGTAATTTAAGGAAAGTGTAATTTTAGGACTAAGCTGCTATTCAAATCAACTGCTGTAAATTTGCTAAAGAATTACTAGCATTTAATTGTCAACGCCTTATTAATTTTTTTTCATCCCTCACATTTTGAACTATACAAATTCGTCCCTCATCTTTGAAACGTACCAATTTCATCCCTTACAATTAAAATTTACCTATTTCAACCATCACATTTTTAAGATGTAGTCAATTTTGTTTCTCGTATTTTTAAAATATACCAATTTTATCCTGATATGAAATTAAGATTGATGTTTTTTTTGGTGTAAAGTTATTGTAACTAAAAAAAAGTATCAAAACATCTTAGATTCATCACAAAAATGATCAAATTCCCTTTCATGTGTGAAGTTTTAACAAACTTTATCTATGTAAATTTATCTTAGAGATGTACAAAATTTAAAAGACCTGTTTAATTAAAGAAATTAACAAAAAATGGCCGAATTTGTTCACCTGAAAATAAAAAAGTTTACTTCGGGAATTTCAAAATTTAGTAAATAAAATAAGCATGTTTCTTAGTATGTGAGGCAAGCTATTTCATTGATTCTTAAACAAGAAATCAAATTTTTGGCGATTGTTAACCATAAATTTGACTAGAATTTGGTGTTGAATGAGATTGGTATGTTTTAAAAATACAAGGGACTAATTTATATTGTTTTAAATGTGAGGAACGAAGAAATGTTTTGTAAATATGAGGGACGAAATTGATACATTTTATAATTATGAGGGACGAATTTACACCATTTTTAAATGTGGGGAAGAAAAAAAGATTTTTTTTTTTTTTTTTCCAAATGTGAGGGATGTACTTAGTAGTTTTTCCTAATTAATACCTTAATAAACCTATGGGGAATTCTACCGTCTCGTTAGGGGAATCATTCTTTTGGTTTTAAGGACTTGTACAGTACAAATTTTCAAAACATATAGTATTGTATTGTACAAACACTTAAAGTACAAAAGATGATTCCTAAAAAGAATTGTAGAGTTTTCTTAAATCTTTAGGATCTGGATCCCTCACCTTCACGACCATTTAATTGCTTACTGAGGAAATCCAATTTCTCAATGATGTTTTATCTTATTTAATACTGCTAGTTATTATATTAAGTCTAAAATAAGTTTATAAGCTTAACAACAAATTAATTAATGGCTCAACATATTTTAAAGATTTAGATTCCTCAGCTACACGATCATTTAATTATCTGTGAAAATTCGATTTTTATATATATGACATTTAATAATTTAAAGCTGCTACTATTTTATTTGGTGTAAAAGATAATCCAAAAGGTGTTAACCATACACGTGGTATTTAAAAAGTTTGAGCACGGGGAGTAGTTTAATAAAATAGCACCTTAGTCAAGAGATTGGCAATGCGGTTAACTACCTTTTCAGCCAAACTAGTAGGATGGTGAAATTTCCTCCAAAAAAAAAAGATGGTGCAATTAAGTCACTATGTTTAATTACACTGTCAGGTTTCGAGCAGAGATTACCCTATCAGGCAGAAGGGGTTTGAGAAGGAAAATAAGAAGAGAAATGAGAGAGAAAATGACCTGAAATTGCATCAATGTTATTCATCCAAAAACCAACTTTTAAAATAGAAGATCCACCCGAGGGATACAGCTAGGACCAAGGTCAGTGAGGGCAAAAATTTTTTTTAGGGAAATTCTATAATCTCTTTTAGGGAACCATTCCCTTGTGTTTTAAGAGTTTGTACAGTATAATACTATGTGCTTTAAAAACTTGTACTATACAAGTTCTTAAAGTCAGGGGAATGGTTCCCTCAACGAGACTGTAGAATTCTCCAAAATTTTAATATGGTGGCGGCAAAAATTTTGTTAAAAAATATGATAATTTAGGTCTTAAATAAATTTATTTTAAAGTAAACTATAATAAATAGTCAATTAGTTTAATTATGCATTTAATATTTTCTTCTTGATCGAGTAGTTTCTTTTGTATATAAAATATATCTATAAAGATTTTGTGATAAAGGATTAATTAGACACTTTTCAGGGACAATTCATAATAAAGACTAATTTTAAAAAAAATTAAGGGAATAATTGTAATGACAACAAAAAAAAAAAAATCTAAAATTTTCAAAACTATTGTAACTGCGAGAAGTGACTCACATGATTACTACAGTACTTTAGAACTGCAAATTGAAAATTAGAAAATGATTTATAAAGTCGTAAATTTAAGATTACTTGTCAAAATCACTCCACGTGGTAAAATCACAGTGAATTACTACCCTCTAATTTTATATATTCAGCTAAATTTCTTTTCTTCTTTTGTGGATCAAATGATACATTAGTAGCTTTTGTCACTTTGTATAGATGCACTATTGAAAATTTGTGGTTTAATTATGCAAAAAAATTTAGGGTTAATAACATTTTTTCCCCTGAATTAGGTGGGTAATTACAATTTATCCCCCTAAACTAAAATAATATACACTTTGCCCTCTATTGACTCTATTCTTCTATTAACAATTTTAAAGCCATCAAGATAATTTAGTTAAACAATTAAAATACCCTTGGTACTATATTTTGATTTTTTATGTACTTAATTTTTCATATATATATGATATTATTTAAAAATATGGAAAAATAAATTATATAATATTTTAATAATTTCTTGGTCAAAATTTTTAAAATTTTGTATTTCATTTAATATATTTTGAATTTGAATGTTTAACTATATTGTTAGAACAATTCTCAAATGGACTTATTTTCTATTGAAATTTTTTCTTTAGGAGTATTATGTGACAATATATTTTCTATAAAACTTTTGTAAATTTTTTGATGTCTCTTAGTATTTTACACTTTTAATATTTGGTTTAATCTGTGCAAATTGTAATGTCGGATATAATATAATTCAATATTTTCTCACATTTTTACTCTCTAAAATCAAAGATATCCATTTGTTATTTTAGTTTATTTTTTCATAATTATTTTATAATTATCGAACATCAAAATTAAATATATGAAAAAGTCAAAATATAATACTAAGGGTATTTTAGTCATTTAATTAGATTTCTTGATATTTTAAATTTTTAAAGGATGAAAATGTGAATGTTGGGGGAAAAAGTATATATTTTTAATTTAAGAGGTAAAAGTGTAATTACCCATCTAGTTTAGGAAAAAAATTATTATTAACCCAACATATTATAACCAATGGATGTGAATTCTTCTCGATAAATTGGTTCCATAACAACAATGTGTATATATATATCCCAATAGTTGAAGATTTTTTTTGTTAGGGTCTGCTTTTAACACAGCTAATTTTCGATTTTGGATCTACCTAAAATTTCTATAGACATAATTCTTTTGGGATATTAATGTTCTTGTGTCCAATGGGGAATTCACAAACCCTGCCAATTTCAACTTATTTAACAATATTTTTATTTTTTCTTATCACTATTAATGACTAATCATTTAACATTCTTGTTTACATTATAACATTTCTCAAATTAATTTCAACTTATTTAGTGACAGATTTAGCAACAAATTTTTTTCAATGATTTATTCAATTCTCAAAAAAATAAAACAATGTAAAGTCATGGGTCCGCAATTTATGATTAATATTAGTACTATCTATTCCAATTGTCTTTGGGGCCACACCTTAATTGCAATTAGGATCTAATTCCAGTGTAGGTGTTGACATTGATTTTTTTTTTTTACCCGTAATTACCTAGCATGTGATACTTTACACGCACTGATTCTGAAGCTTATGATCAATGTTACAGAAAATCTATTTACACAAAAAAAAAAAAAAAAAAAAAAATACTGAAAATCTTCTTATCATTGCTCGTGGCTCTTGCATTATCTATAGTATGGGGAAAGACACATTCTATGAATGTGGAATTTCTTTTTTAATTAAAAAAATACACAAATTTTTTTCTTTTAAAAAGTAGAGGAAATTTTTTTAAAAGATTATTCAAAAAAATAAGAAGAAAAATAGGTAGTGGGAAGTGGAGGGTGAAAAGTAAGTTATAGTAGTTATATATTTTGAAGGAAAGAGCAAAATAGGCAAATCAAAAGATGGCAAATACTAAATTCTCTCTCACCCTTTATATATACTAGTGGGAAAGGCACACACTATGTGTTTAATGTGATTTAGGAAAAAAAAAGGTAAAAAAGAGGAGAAAGTTATATGAGACAGCTATTAGTAGTGGTTTAACATTATATAATTAATGTTAATAAAGGGTAAAAAGGAAAGTTTATAAAGTAACCGATACCAAAGATGGGTCTCTCTTACTAAAGTTTATAAAGTAACATATATTAAATATGGGTCTCTTACTTTATATATAGTATAGATATCTATACTATATATGAAGGTTCAATCTTATTTTGGTGTCTGTTAACTTATTAACTTCTAATTATACCCATATACAAAGAAAGAAAATAACTATAATATGTAAGAGAGGAAAGAGGAATGTAAGTTAAAACCACACACTAATTTCTCTCCTATCCACTTTCCACTACCTATAATTTTTATTTTAAATTTTTACATTTTCATTATTTCTATTTTTCTATTGATTTTTTTTTTAAAATAAAATTAAATACCCATAGATTCCATGAAACTCCTTGCTTAGCCTTAGCATGTATTCTGAAAAATTAAAATAGTGTTTACATCTTGCAAAGCTCAGTTCATCATAATGACTATGCACTTGACAATTTGAAATTGGATTAATCTTATATACACTATCGACATATAAATATTTTTCTACCATCAGATTTAGATGTATGCTAAATGTGCATAACTAACTATTGAAATTTAAATAATGTCTAAGTGGCATGCATTCAAATCTGTTAGTGCAAAAAATTTTATACACCAACGATGTAAGAAAGATTTACACATTGAAATTTACCTGTAGATGACTTTTTAGATGGCATAGTTTTATTTCCTTGATGCCTTTTCTTCTCAAGAATATTAAGGATTAAGGATTATCCAGGTCCATTTTCTATTATTCTCAAGAGTATCTATCTATGTTATATATAAAGTATGAGCAGGAATTTAGTGTGATGTCATTTTATGTGTTACTTATTTTACTTTTCTTAAGTTATTTTAGAATTTCCACTCATATCTTTCCATAAAGCTTCTTCACACTTGTTAGTTACCTTGGATATTATTTTTTTAAAAATCACACACACATAATATGTGCCTTTTCCACTAGATAAGGATTAAGTGTTATATTGGTTCAGTTTTTGGGGAGCATTTGAAGTCCAAGGGTTATTTTTCAACTGATTTAACAACTTGGAAGTGCATTCAGACTTTGGATATCTTTAAAACCAAAATCTTAGTTAAATCCAAAAAAGAAAAAAAATGACCACTCAAAACTTGCGAGATGTGGTTCTCAACCCATTTTTATTGAGAAATTTTATTTGACAAGATGATCCTAATTGGCCAAAAATACCCTACTTATATATAGGCATAACTCTACTTTATACTCTTAATGTTAAAGAACATGAGTTTCTATCTTAAAACCAATTGGTGATAAGTGAAGTGGCACAAAAACTTATTTATTAGCTCAGAATCTTTTGGTTAGTCTATATGAGATTTATATTTTTAATACTTTTAACATCCTCTCTCACACGTGATTTGGGTTGGACATAGAACCCTGTTACATTTGGGTCAGACGTATGAGAGCCCGTTGGAAGGAGCTGAATAGAAGAGAGTCCGTTGGAAGGGGTTGGACAGGACCCAAGATACGTGTGGATGGATGGAAAAACACTTGAGGGTTACCTCTGATATCATGTTAAAGAACATGAATTTCCATCTTAAAACCAACTGGTGATAAGTGGAGTAACTCAGAAACTTATTAATTAGCTCATGATCTTTTTACTAATCGATGTGAAATTTATATTTTTAATACCTTTAATACTCAACTTATACACAATTCTGACTTTACATTATTAATTTTAATTTTAGACATATTATCCTCAAATTTTCAAATTTATCTCACTTTGAGTTTAATTAAATTTGAATCACTAGTTTTAATTTTAGACATATTTTTTTCTAATAATGATGAAGCTGTGCCTGGACTGGATTCACAACTTGTAGTTTTCCATTTTCTTCTACTAAACTATTAGGGTAGATAACGTTAATCATCTTGTAATTTTGACACTTGATCCTATTTTGCATCTTTGATATTTTAAAAGATTCTATTAAATTCCTTAATTTGGACATTTGGCTTTAAAAGTATCTCCAAACCAACTTCAGTTGGTTTTGAAGGTAACGAAAGTGAATCACATGTATCTCGCGTGCGTGACTCACACAAGGGGGTTAGATTTTTTTTTTTTTTTAAATTATTTCATTTGTCCCTCAACATTGGATTCGGATCCTATTTCATCGAACAAGTTTTAAAACAAAGGTCCCTGAAATTATAAATTTAGATTTAAAGATCCTTATAAAAAAACATTTTACTCATCAATTTGTTAAAAAAATAGTAAGTTTGTTAACCCACACATCCTTGAAGAAAGAAGTATACATAAGGTCTAAATTTATAATATAATATACTACAATAATTTAAAATTTGGTCATTAAAATAAACATATTTAGTGTCATTAATTAGATCCTCCATCAGTAGATCGAATCTTGGCTGAATTACCCAAAAAGAAAAAACTAAAAGAAAAACCAAAACCTCTCATAAAAACCAAAAAGACCTTAGGCTGAATTAGAATAAAAGATGCACCCCATGCATTGTCTTGGAGATTATAAAATCTCCAATTATTGGAATCAGATCTTTTGGGGAGTTAAATACGAGATATGACTCACATGGCCACTGCAGTTAATTTAGAACTGCGAATTAAATATGTGGCTTAATATATATATATATATAGCTATATATATATATATATATATATAATTTTTTTTTTATAACATAAATTCTGAATTCTCTTCCCTGCTATATACATATAAATTCGTTCAGCAACACAATGTATGAGTATCCCATCAATTCAAGAATTTAATTGATCAAACATCAAAATAAACATCAGGCAAACAATGGTGAAGACTTCAGTTAAATCCGTTCTTGTAGTAGTTATCTTTGCCATTGCCATAGGTAATTAATTAAAGCTCTCTCTCTATTTTTCATTTTCTTTTTCTTTTTCTGTGGGTGTTAATTTGTGTGTAGTTTTTAACATGCACGGACAACAACAATTAATATATAGGGAAGTATAAGTCATGACTAGCTTGTACGTAAGTTAATTAAAATCATTATTATTTGCAGCATTATCATTAATTCCAAATATGGGAGCAACCCAACAGGTCGTCGAAACGTTAAAAACAACTGCCACAAGAAAATTATCAACATGCATTAATTTCCCGACTTTGTGTTTTAATTAATATCTCATGATATAATTCGTCTTTATTTTGCTAGTATTTCTTTTGAGTTGTTACTGTGACGTTTGTTAGGTGACATGTACCTGAAAATGTGTCTCCCTCTTTTTATTCATTTATTTTTTGAAGTGTATGATCATTCACTATTTAAGAATAGGGGTATAAGATGTTGAATGGTAGATTTACTACTTATCTCAACCCTTGCTCTTCTGAAATCATGTCTTAGTATCTAATAAAGTGAATGAACCAAACAAAGTTGTTGAGTGGTGCCATAGTTGTTGGTCGTTGTTTGGGTGAGGGTCTCTTCTTCTTTTTCTTATAAAGAATGATTTTATTGATTCAATCCCAAACACTTGGGATTTGCACTCTAACAGCTTATTTCTAAGTCCTTCTAAATATCTCAAGGCTCATACTTATCTGGAATTTGGGAACATACAACAAATTGCTCTTGACCAATGTTGTATGGAATTCTACCATAGGTTGCAAAATATTCAGTTCGGATGGGAAATAATAGGGCATTATTTGATTAATAAAATTTGGTCAATTTTTTAATTATTTTTTGGAAATAATGCTGACATTTTGGATAATGAGATACTTCTTTGGATACGATATAATGTTTCAAAATAACCATTTGAAAACTATTGAAATACATAATAGGTCATAAGAAAAGTATCTCATCACTTGCACTTAAAACAATAATACTCCGAAATACATACTAAAACATTGAAAATTCATATTATTTGAAGTATATCAAAAAATTGGTATTGGACCACATTTTGGATTCAAGGCCATATTACAAAGTCCGCATATCACTTCAGGATGTTGGATCTACTAAATTGTTTCGGCACAATGTTAGAACCTCTCGACTTTTCTGATGTTGAAAGTTTTTGTTCGTTGAATTGAATCTAAGAAGGAATTGGGTTGGAAAACTACAACCCAATCTTGCCCGGTTCTTACCGGTTCGCCAGTATGACTAAGTTTAACCAGTTTTTATTTATCTTTTTTTGGTATTACATACAATTGGAGTGGATTAATCACTAGTTCCGATTAAGCTGCTCAGTTTGCTTCGAGTTTCAAAATATTGGGACAGTAGGTCTAATCTAAGGCATTTCGAATTAGACAACGAAATGTAATTTGGTCCCTTATTTTTAAAAAATTAATTTATCTAAGACCTAAGACGGAAATGATGGAAAAAATTAATGGACCAAGACACATGATAATTACGTGCTCGTTAACATGCCATAGATGTATTGCTAAAAACTTTGTTAGTTTGTTTACAATTTCATCACAAGTCTTAAATTCATTAATTTTTATAAGGACGAGGGATCAAATTGAATATTTTTGATAGATAAGAGATCAAATTGGTCGATATTCTAAAGATAAGGGATTGAATTGATCTTTTCCCCTATGACAAAATATGAATACTATGCAATATTATTTCGTGAAAAATATTTACTGACCAAACAGCTTTCACCATGACCAAATAATAATTTGCAAATAATACAGATTATTTGGCAAATATTTTACTTATCAATTTGTTAAAAAAAAGTAGTAATTTTTATTGACCTACACATCATTGCGCAAAGAACTATACTTAAGGTCTAAAGTTGAATATAATATACTTTGATAAGTTAAAATTTAGTCGTTAGGATACAAGTATTTAGTATAAAATTTTGAACATAAACAAATTTTCAGAGAGCACTTAAGTTTTCAAAATTTAAACCCAAAAACTTTTACTTTTAGCTTGGAAATTTGATTGAAAAGCTTTTAAAATTCCAAAAAATGTAGTAACATATTATACGTAAAGAGTTTAGGCCAATGGGATAAAAGATTTTTATCCCTTAACTTATGATTGGCTCCTAAATTTTGTAAGTTTTGTACAAAAATCAACCGTTAGATTACTTTACTTAGACTTGACTTCAATGTCCTATCAAGTTTTGAACAAATTGGACTACATTTTGGATTTGATGGTATAGTATTTTTTTCTTTTTAGTACACATTGACAGTAAAATGTTACCAATATAATATTGGTAGAGTTTGCTTTTGTCCTTGATATCTGGATGCTCGTCATGTGAACTCTGACTTACATACAACTATTAACTATGTTAGAGATTATCACATGAGGTGAGATAAGAAATCAATGATGCAATTTTTTATTTCGGGTTTATCCAAAATTTTATACACATAATTCTTATGGGATATTGTTTCTCTATCCAATGAGGATCATCACAAAGTTCTTATATATTTGTGTTAGATGCTCATTAGGTTGGTGCAATTAAGTTATGTTTAATTACACCTGCCAATGTCATTAGATCCTCAACTTTTGGATCTAATCTTCTTCTGATTTAAAGATGGAATATCCAACATATTGACTTGGAGATTATAATATCTTTAATTATTGCAAACTGAGATCTTCTGGGGAGTTAAAATGTGAGATGCGACTCGCATGGGGCACTATATGAATATCTTAGAACTGCAAAATTGTGTGTATTGTGCAATAATTTATGTAGAATCTTAAATTTTTTAGAGTTCTTTAATACAAGTCATAGAATTAGAGATTTGAAGAAATAAAATAATGACACACAAAATAGATGAAAAGAGAAATAATTTTATTAATATATCAAATAGGCAAGACTCTCAATAATCTTATTAGACTTTCTCAATAAATGTTTAAAACTCTCTCTCAAAAAAAAAAAAAACTCTAACATGTACCCTATATATAGGTTTATAAACTTGCCTAACAAAAAATAATCCGTTGAAGGACTTGCAAAGCACATTCAAGATTAAGATGTCAAAATCGCTCAACTTATCAACTAGACTGGTGATAACAAAGAAACAAGTCGAGTGGACTCCATTAAGAACAACCCGTGGGCCATGATGAAAGTGGAGAGTCTTCAAAATCACAAACAAAGATGATGAAGATTCAAATTTCTCAAGACGGGACGATTGATGTTCATCAATTAAAAGAGTTCGTTGAATGCACAATCAAAGAGAAGTATGAAGGGGGCAAGAAATCTTTGTTCACTTCTTCAAAACCTTATACTCAAAGAATCGACAGCATGGGATGCCCGTTGGGTGTCAACCACCAAAACTCTTACAATTTGATGGCAAAGGAAATCCCAAGCAGCACGTGACGCACTTCGTTGAAACTTGCAACAATACTAGAACTAATGGTGACCTTTTCGTCAAGCAGTTCGTTCAATCATTAAAGGGGAATGCTTTTGACTGGTACACTGACCTCGAACCTAACTCTATCAGCAGTTGGAATCAACTTAAAGAAGAATTTCTTGATCGCTTCTATAGCACACGCCGTATGGTTAGTATGGTGGAATTGACATCAACTCGTCAATGGAAGAATGAACGACCGTCATTGACTACATTGATAGGTGGAGAGATCTTAGTTTAAATTGTAAAGATCGACTTTCTGAAAGTTCCGCCATTGAGATGTGTATTCAAGGCATGCATTGGGAGCTAAGTTATAATCTACAAGGGATACCTCCAAAATCCTTCGACGAATTGTCCACTTGTACCCATGGCATAGAGTTGAGTATTGTAGTTAATGGAAACCAAAATCCACCTTTTGAACAGCCACATGAAGTCAACATGATAGGCGCCTAAATTTTGAGAATGAAAAGCCAATGACAACTTGCATTGAACCTATGAAAATTTTAAGGAAGGCAAATGAAAAGTCAAACCACCTTCAAGACAAGGTGAGAAAGCAAGCAACTGTTAAAGAGATGAAAGAAAAGACATCCATTTCTCAACTCTGATGTACCGTACATATTCAATAATGTTCTAGAAGCAAATCTTATCGACTTGCTTGAGGTGAAGCGACCTGAAGAAGCGGGGCGTATTGACAGTCCAAATTATGAAAGTATACTGTAAGTATCATAGTTTAATTGGCATCCTACTGAAAGGTGCCTTTGTCTTCAAGGATAAAGTAATGAAGTTAGCTCGAGAAGGAAAAATTGTACTTGAAGAAGAAAAAGCAAGTGTTAATTAAGCAGCCATTATGAATTGTGTAGATTTTTTAAAGTACCAAATTTATTCATCAACCCAATAAGGAGACACTCACATATGAATGAAAGAGTTTGCTCCTTGATACGAACCTAAACTATCGATGACTCCTTGATACGATTTAAAACTATCTATAAATATTCAAATATTATTATGAAAAACTCCTTGATATGAGTCTAAACTATCTACATATGTTTCTCGACACGAGAAAAAATTGTCTATACATACACGTCATATTCTCCTCGACACGAGATTAAACTGTCTACACATATCAAATTCAAGATTCCTCGACATGCTGTCTACATATCTCAAATCCAAGACTTCTCGACACGAGAAAAAATTGTCTACATATCTCAAATCTAAGGCATAATCCTCCTCGACACGAGAATAAATTGTCTATATATATCAAATCCAAGGCTCTTTGGCACGAGAATAAACTGTCTATATATATCAAATCCAAGGCTCTTTGGCACGAGTAAAAAATTGTTTTATATATTTAACTAAACTACATTTGACTTGATCCCCAAAAGAGTACGTAGGCAGGTTGGAAGTTAACTCCAAGTTCAGTCATATCATATTTAAAAAATCAAAAACAAAATTCTCTCGTTTGATTCTTTTAGACAAATGCATTTGCAGATGGATGGATAAGTTGTTTCGAGACTCATTCACTTTCATGCTCAAGTTTTGCATTTGTGAACAAGTCTTGAGGGAGCATTTGTAGGTGTTGAAATTTTAGTTTAATTAAAACTCCTACATTGTATTCTTGGAGTGGTATCCTAATTAAATTACACTATATCATAAAGATGTATACCTTAACATTTATCTCTTTTTAAAAAAATAAAAATAAAAATAAACAAAGGGATAATATTATAGGTAATAGATTGTTTAAATTCCTTATATATTTATACTACTTTAGGAGATAATATTTTAGAGAGATTAGTTCTCTTGTAATTTTATCTCTTCAAGAAATAAAGATGATATATAAGTAGTGTAATTATTTTACACTTCATGTTTCTTAAGAGAAAAGTTAAGAGTAGGATTATACTAAATCACTCCAACCCTTCTCATCCTACACGTATAAATAAGAAGTCAACCTTAGGCATGAAGACACACAACACGTATTTTTGGAATCTCTCTACAAGTTACAAGAGTTCTGTAAATTTTCTATCAAGTCTTCAAATTCTCTCTTCAAATCTTCTATATATCAAGATTTGTCCATATATCAAGATTTGAAGATTTTCGTCAAGTGTTCTTCAAGTTTTTCACATCAAGATTTGAAAAAGTCAAAGTTCGATTCGAGACCAAACTGTGAAGCCCTCGAGTTAAAGTTGGAGATCAAACTATCAAGTACTTGATCAACTCTAAATTCGGGAGCAAGCTATGAGTCGAACCCTCGATCAACTATAAGTTCGGAATCAAGCCATGTGGCTCTCGATCAAGTCCAAGTTCGAGATCAAAATGTCAAGCACTCGATCAACTCTAAATTTAGGATCAAGCTGTGAGACTCTCGATCAACTCTAAGTTCGGGATCAAGCTGTTTGGCCCTCGATAAAGTCCAAGTTCGGGATCAAACTATTAGGCCCTCGATAAAATCCAAGTTTGAGATCAAACTATTAGGCCCTCGATAAAATCCAAGTTCGAGATCAAGCTATCAGGCCCTTGATCAACTCTAAGTTCGAGATCAAGCGGTCAAACCCTCGATCAAGTCTTAGTTCGAGATCAAGTCATGAGGTCCTCGAGTAAACAGTTGAAGAGAAGAATCGAAGGAGATTTTAGAGATTGTATCTCATTTTCTTGATATAAATAAATTATATTCATTATTTTCTTGTCTTGTTAATTTTTACAGACTCGAAATATTTCATTGCACACACTTATTATGCGAAATTAAAGTTACAGAGGCTATACTTATTATTTCAAAATTAATGACTCAAAATTTGTATTTATTATTTAAAAACTAATGATTTAAAATTAGTATTTATTTTAAAATTATTGACTTATTATGTAATAGGAATTCATTAAGTTATAATTTAGCTATATATATCTCCAAACTAATACTTAATATTAAAAGTATTACTTATATACTTTAAAATTAGTAGTTATTTTAAAATGTTGACTTATTATTAATTAGCAGTGCTTTACTATTCCAAATTAGTACTTATTATACCAAGTTATTGCTTGGTAGTATAAGTCAATACTTATTATTATAAATTATTATTTATTAATCATAAAGTAAAAGTATATAATCGAAAAAAAAAAATCACTTTGAGATGGTGGAGGGTTTGGAATAAACCCCTACCATGTATATTTATATCGTAAAAAACTTACAAGGAGCGGGGCTTAAATCATACCCCCAAACAATTATAAGTTATAAAACTAATCTAAAAATTTTAAAACATTAACGAACTTGAGATTTACTACATATATAAGGAGGGAACACAGAGATTTACCTCCAAATAAATAATTAGCAAACATAAAAATCTTGTGTATACTATGCATTAATTTGGTGAACTATTACTACTTTCATCATCGTTGAAGTCTTGTCTTTGTTCAGCATTTGACCTATCCTCTAAGTATGTGACATGCACATTTATTATGAAATAATTCACTATCTACAATAGGTTTAAAAGCATTTTTTAACATAGGTATGCTTGTGGTATTATTTGAAACATTATCAAAAGAAATGGATATAATTTTTTCATGCAAACCCTATTCACGGGCATAATTAGTAATCAACCTTGAAATTTGGTGGTATTGAAAGAGTGTTCAAAAATTTAAAAACTAATAATTTATTTTTGAAATGCCAATCTACATCTATCCATTGTGTAGTGATACGTACAAAAATAATTTTCATTTACGATTACTTTTCATGAATCGGTAGTAAAAGTAACATTATAATTAGTCGATGTAATAGATTGTAGCTATCAATTCTTTTTTCTTTTCCCAATAAATTCTTTTAATATCACTTTTCAAAGTACTTGTAGGATCATGAAATTGCACATCTATTCTTTTAAATTAGAACTTTTGCTCATAATAAAAGGCAATGCACCTCTAATTATCTATTTAGCCACTTCATTCCTATTTTTTTATGTGAGTATTTAAAATTACCAATTATTATACCTTGTGTGGTGTGAATTTATGTTTGAATCAATTTTTATTTTTCTTGAGGTTCACTATGTTTCTTAGTAATATACCTATTAAGTATTCCGGTTCCCCTCTCTCCCCTTTTTGTGCTTAAATGACATAGATGGAATGCATAATTTACAAGTAGTAATCGCATTTACTTCATTTTTTTCAAAAAATTCTTAAATGAGATTTTTCATTTATGTAGTAGTAGGTTGTGTACTAGGATTTGCATGAGATATATCGTTTTAGTTATTTATATCATTTAAATCAATATTTAGTTTGAGGTCTTTCTAGTATGTATCTGGAAGTGGAATGCTTGTAATCCTTCCAAACAAATAAAGTGGTATAATGAAAACTAAAGATGTAAACTAAATTTCCATATAAAAGAATACTAAAAACACAATAATAAAGAAAAAAAAAAAAGAGTGTTGATAAGGACAATTAATAAATTAAAAATTATGAAAAAATAAACTTAGAAATTGAAATGTTAAATTTCAACTTATACAATTAATTACTTGAACTCCGCTTAAGCATTTCATCACTCAAATTTTTGATAAATCTCTAAATCTTCAATTGTGCACGCCACTTAATATTTATAGCAATTTTAAATTTCTAAATAGTATACAGATATTAGAATATCTGTAATACAAAAGAAATTTTAATAGCACTTGGAGTTGGATAGTTGGATAGTGGGAAGATAAAATAATAGAAAGTAGAGAAAAATTGTTGCGATTTGTTGGGAAACTTGTGAGGTATTTACAAGAAAAATTTTTCAATATTGCCCCCAAAAACTAACTGTTTTATCAGCAATTGGGCTTTTAAAATTTAAAAAAATAAAAAAACCCATTGAACAATGGTCTGCCTGTGGGCCCCAACTGTTGCCCCGCCAGGTTGTGGTTTTCGGTCTAGTTCACCGAGTTGAACCATTGACCTATGGACCGTCCCTGTTAAATGTGGGCCAGGCCGGGCCAAGTGTTGAAAAGCCCAGGCCCGACCTATAGGCTGTCCAGAGATAAGACTGAGCTGCTATAGTTGTAGGCCGAACCGGTTAAAAAACACATCGAACGTGTGGGTTTGGTTCAATCCATTGCCATTCCTAGATACAACTCTAATCAGTTCAATGCTGAAGCATAAATGGCTTTGGTAAATTATTGGGGCAATATATAAATATTTTAAATTCTTATTTTTGAAATATCTCAAAGTAGCAAGTGCAATAACAGAAATAGGACTGAGGAAATCTTTAACATATACTAAAATTGAGGCCTCCTATTTAAGAGGCCTCCATGTGGCTACTTAATTTCCTAATGTTAAGATTAGATGGGTGGGCAATTGCATCCCTTCAATAGGTCACGTCTCTCTCTACGAAAAGTTGCCACAATTTTACTGACTTTATAATCAGTAATTCAGTATGGTTGTTCAAGTTTATTGTCCAAGTCATATTGTATTCTTCAATAACAACTTGGTTAATCATCTATAGCCTTTCTTTTCCTTTTACATTGCTTGTTTGAAATCTGATGTTCCATGTTGATAGAATTTTTTTCCTCTTATGTAGAAACGGACTCCGTTGCCATTTTGCGGAGTGGGTCTCTTGTGACACTTTTTGGTGTGATATTTGTGTAACATTATTTAACTAAGTAATATGTATTTCTAAAATAATATATGTCACTCATCTAAATGATGTCACACAAGTATCACACCAAAAAATATAACAGAAACCCAAAGCCGCCACTTTATTTTTTCTTTCTTCCTTAGCTTTTATATTCCTTAGTCTTCTTTAAACATGATTTTTAATCTGTGCTCTCTTTTGGGATCTTATTTTGTAAGCTAGTTATTTTGGGTATTTTAGTTTGTGCATGCATAAAGTTTCAAAATGTTTTTTTATATTGTGTTTGAATCGATGAATTTGGAAAAGGATTTCAAATTATCTATTTGTTGAAGGGATTTCAAATAATTCTTCAAATCTATCTATCTAAACACACATATATAATTTTGATGCTTCCCGCATTTTATATCAAATTCAACTTAGTGCATAGTAGATTTTCTGATACAAGAATATATATCTTAACCACAGAAATATATATCTTTCATTTTAGATATTAATTAATTGCAAATTGTGATATAAAATATAGTCGCTTGTGAATTCTTAAAGCGTAAATGGAAAAAAAAAAAAAAAAAAAAAAAGCATTTAGTGGTTGCTAAGATAAATGTTTTTTGAGAAAGAGAAAGACAGACATATAAATTGAATGAAGTAACAATTTTTCTTTTACTTTTTCTTTTGCTTCTACTGTTGCTTTGCTTTGCCTTATGATTCAACAATAGATGGATATTCTTGGGTTTTATTTTACGTGACTATAAAAAGCACTCACATTGGGAACAACGGTTAATTAGTTTTAGAATTACATCTTCTTTTTTTTTTTTTTTTTTCTTTTTAATCTTTAACTCTTCATAGTTTCATTTTATTTTCTTTGTTTTATTTTCAGGAATTTGTTAGAATGATTCAGGTCTTTTTTATTGCAGGTTAAATTTCTTCCCCGCATTTTCTTTTTTATTTATTAATTTTTTTTGATAATTATTCAAGTTCAACATTCGTGCTACAGTGATCCAATTTAAGAGATCAATATCACATAAGCAACGATTTTAAGAAATATGGTAATAATTTCTATTTCATCCAGTAGTCAAATATTTGGCATATGCATGTACTAAAAATAAGTGCTAAACGAATTGTTTAGGTAAATAATTCTTGCAATAAATGTTTATCATGTAATTTAAATTTTCATCTTAAGACAGTCTTGATTTTTCTGTTTTAAACTTACAATAATTCGAAAGGAAATTTCTTCATTCATAGTCACATTTCAAACTTTTTGAATTAAATTGTAATTGATTGTAAGCTTTTATTCTTAACTACTAAAACAAACACTTATCCGTGCTTAGCACGTTTAACAAACTAGTATATTAAAATCCCCACGACAAATATATAGTGAGTGAGCTACTCAAAAAATTAATATAGAAAGTGAAATAAAAGAACGCAAGACGCTATTTCTATTTTCGAATCTACCTAAAATTCTATAGACATATAATTTTTATGGAATGTTGTTTCTCTATCGAAGGATGAATTCACAAAGTACGTATATATTTCTCTAAAATGTCATTAGATTGGTGCAACTAAGTTACTTATATTTAATTACACCTCCCAATGTCATTAGATCATGAATTTTTGGATCAAATCTTCGGCTGAATTAAAATAGAAGATCCACCCATAAACTTGGAGATTATAATATGTTCAATTATTGCAAAGTCAAATCTTTTGGGGAGTTAAAAAATGAGATGCGACTCGCACGGGGCAGTAATACAAATATATTTTAAAAAGTGTAGAATTGAATTGTTATAATATTTTATAGGAAAAATGACATTAATAATCCCTCATATTTTATATTTATACTTTTTAGTTCTTCATATTCAAAATGTTGTATTTTAGTCGTTCACAAATTCAAAACACACAATTTCAATCCTTCGATACAATTACGGGTGTATTTTAGTCTGAAATATTCACATGCATATAAAATATAACATATTCAAATGTAAAATTGACAATATATAAACTTAAATAATAATTGTCCCAAAAGGAAGAGAATTGAAGCAGTTGGAGTAGGGTTGATGGAAGAAAAGTCATGAGGGAGGATAATAGGAGTGGTGATAGTAGGTGAGAATCTTGGGGGTGGTGGTGATGGAGGTTTTAGGTAGTGTCGTCTAATATTTAAAATTTGTTTGCTGCCAATTTTGTCCATGAAAAATATAACATTCAATACACATGAGAGTATTTCAAACTAAAATATGTTAATATTTGTGTCAAGGGACCAAATAAAGACATGGTACATTTTAAATTTGTGAGGGACTAAAATATGTCATTTTAAATGTGAATAACTAAAAAAGTACAAATGTAAAATATGAGGGACTAATAGAGGTTTTTTCCATATTTTATAACCAAAATTTTGATTTCTTCCCCATAAATTGGTTCGGTAACAACTATGTACGTACGCATCCCAACAGTAGAAGATTTTACTTGATCAGAGATATATCATCGAACCGCAATCAGATTAACAATGGTGAAGGCTTCAATGCAACGTTATCATTTGCAGCGTTATCATTTCCAAAGACGGAAGCAACGCAGCAGCAGCAGGGCGTGGAAATGTTGAAGACAACACTATTGTCAAGAAAACTTCTACAGCTTTATGGCTTCCTAGCTTGTGAGACAGCTATTGATTGTGGACCTCTGGAAGGTTGTGGTTTTTGTGGGTTCGACCCTCCAGTTATTCAACCTGTAAAAGTGTGCAAGACAACTTGTAACGGCAGTTTGTGTCAGGGAGATGAACGGATTGTGGTCAAAATTGTCGTTGCAATGGTAATGGTTTTCCGGGCAATTGTGTGCTTAATCAGTCAAGAATGATCATCGATCGGTCAACGTGCGGTGGTTCCCTATGCATTTAAGCCATCAGTTAATTAATGTCCGATCGATATGATGACTTTGTATTTCACTCTAATTAATATCTCTCGAGTTTATTTTTTAGTTGTTCTTGTTCGTATGTTATTATTCAAAAACCATTGTGACATACTTGTCAGGTGATGTGTACCTGAAATTGTGTCTTTTTTCCTTTTTTAAGTAGCATATCATTCACTATTTTAGGAGGAGGTAAAAAAAAAAAGAGATGCTGTAATGATATATAGCCACTCTGGCATCTATATTGCGGGACTGGACTGGTAGATGGTATGTTTTTACTATTTTAACTCAACCCTAATTACACTCCTAAAATTATGTCTTTGTATCCAATAAAGTGAATGAAATAAGGCTTGGTTTCTTTTCCGCGGAATGATGTTTGTGATTCTCTATCATATTCATTAACACGTTTTTTCATTCACTTGTTCATTGCACATCCATCACCTATCAAAAAAGTCAAAGACTAAGGTAGATTCGATTTTTTATCCCACTTGTAGATTTTGTGATGTAAATTAAATTTTAGAAAATTTATAACATTAGTTGATGTAAGCAAGATTTCTTAAGATTTAATTTTGACCACAGAGTTTACAGGTGAGGCCAAAGACCGAGTCTACTTAAATATTTTCCATCAAAAAATTACTATACACACGAAACTTGTAAAATTGAGTTGATGGGAAAGTCAGGTTTTAATAAAGGATAAAAGAGTTCTAAATTAATGTGTCGTGAGAAAAGGAAGAAGATAATGAAAAACAAGGCTGAAGAAAGAAGATGTTGGGAACAAGGTACATGCATACTTGTATGTATTTATATTGGTTGAGAAATTTGTACAACATTGCATTGGGTTCCTTCGACTTAAGGTGCTTGAAATTTACTTGTATGTATTTTAAATTTTAAGATACCCAGGACTTGTATATATAGTTGCATTATTAAAATTATTTGCGTGTTCTTTTAATTCTCTGTTTGTTAACCAGCTCATTGCTAAGTCCTTCTGAATATCTCGAGGCTATAAATTACATTTGTTTAGGAAATAAGGTAGAGAAGTTTTTTCCAATCAATTATAGAGGAGCCTAGTCAGTCTAATACACTACACCCTAATGGCTTGGAGAGCATTTGTGAAGTTATTTCAAAACATTATTTGTAATAAGTATTGCAATAACATTTTTATTTGTATGTTATGTATGTGAAATACCAAAGTCGAGGAAGTACGATCTTGGACGCAAAGTTGATAGACGAATGGAGTAGTTTGGCCCAAAAATTTTTTTCCAGTCATGCTCTGCTCTAGACTCATGATATGCATGTGATTGATGTTTGTTAACTTCATAACTAACAGAAGTTGGCTAATGAATCTTTTAAAACTAAATATCAAAATTGAGGGAGTCAATAGAATTATTTGAAATATAAGATCGTGTAAGATAATGTAGAATTTTTTATGTTACGAGTATATACTGTCAAATATTATAATTTTAAATTACAGAAACTTATTTTGTGATGAATATTTATATTTCTTTGTATAATTTTTCATTTAATATTAGTTTTAAAATTAAATAATAATTGTATTTTTGTATTTCGGTAGAATCTTACGATCCTACTCATGATCCGATCTTTCAACCTTTAAAATGATCTTATGTAGAATCCGATTCTACAAACCTCGATAATCAATAGTCTTGTGTGCTTGAGGGTTTTAGCCTAATTGGTTTCTTATTTATGATGCTAACGAATATGAGATTTCTTGGACAATGAAGTATTACTTAAATGGTAAAATTATATTTTTTCTGTAACCTTAAGTCATAGGTTTGAGTCACTAAAGATGTGTAGATCCTCTTTTAATAAAAATAAAGGGGAGAGATTTCTTGAAATTTGTGAGGATTTGATAAATTAAGGTGACTGTTAGTTTTTAGGACCGGAAAAGCTGCTAGTAGGCATTAATAATTCAAGTGCTTATTAGCATTTAGATGTGAACACCTAATTAATTAATAGTTTAACAGACCTTTAGGATCTTGATTACCTTCACGGTCATTTGACTGCCTCAGGAAATTCAATTTGTCAATGATATTTTATTTATTTAATGTTGCTTTTTTTTATTGAGTGTAAAAGAAGTATATATGCTGCTTAACAACTTTATTATTCCATACATTTTATTTTATTTGTCCTTTTGTACTATTTGCTTTATGCTAAATTATCTGTCCCTTTAGAAAATTCAAATAAGTATTAAATGAATTTTTTTCAATTTTAATTTTAGTATTATATTAATATGGAAGAGATTATACAGTTGAGAAATGTTAATGTAAAAAGTTACTTTGATCACTTTGAACTGTCTCTTTGTAAATTGATGCAATCTAATAATCTTTTTATTTTTTAAATTTTTCTACACTAAATAAAAACAACAATTAAAATTAAATGAAATATGTAATTAATAATCAAAACACGTACAATTAAAATAAAATGAAGGATGTAATTAATAACTCATTGGATTATCAAGATTCAGATCCTTTAGCTACATGATCATTTAATTAGCTCTGAAAAATCAATTTCGTCAATGATGTTTTATAATTTAATGCTACTGGTATTTTATTTAGCCTAAAAGATAATTTAAAGAGTGTTAACCATAAACATGGTGTTTAAAACACTTAAGCGTGGGGAGTAGTTTAATAACATAGGGAAATTCTACGGTCCCTTTTAGGGAACCATTCTTTTGCGCTTTAGATATTTGTACAGTACAACACCATACGCTTTAAGAGCTTATACTGTATAAGTTTTCAAAATACAAAGAATGGTTTTCTAAAAGAAATTGTAGAATTCCCCAATAACTTAACACCGTAGTCAAGAGATTGAGTTTGCAGTTAACTAACTTTTCGGCCAACCTAATAGAATGATTAAATATTTATATAAGAATTCTAATACCAATGTCAACGCTGTAATTTTAAAATTACACAGACACTTACATACACATACAAAGTCAATTTGTTACTCTCTAACACATAATTTTATAGATAATCGTGTGAGTGTCGCTTCATGTTTGAGATCTGAAGCAGATAATTAAATCATACTACAACACAATCAAAGGTTGAAAAGGGTTGTAACCTGTAAATATATAACATTTGTTACTTTGCTATTTTTCATTCATTTGAGAAATAGAATCAACATAAAGCTAAGAATAAATGATATTCATACTTAAACAGCTCAATTCCTCTTATTTATTCTAAATTTCACAAAATCAACCGTTAGATTACTTAGACTTTACTTTAGTGTCCTATCAAGTTTGAACTGATTGGAATACATTTTGGATGTGATGGTAAAGTATTTCTTTTTTCTTTTTATTAAACATAATGACCGTAAAATGTACCAGTATAATATTGGTCGAGTTTGCTGTTAACACAGTTATAAATACTTTATGATTTTTTATCCCAATTTCTATGTTAATTGTTGTCTCAATATCTAGATTATGTTTGCTGCACGTACCCTAATTTACATGCAATTATTAACTATTCCCTCCATTTTAAAATAACTGTCGCTTTTGTTTAGTATACACGAATTAAGTAAGTTACTAAATTGTATCAATTTTATGAACAGATAATTTAAAGTGATTAAATTATCCTTTTATATTAATATTTCAGATACTAATCATCCCTCCATTAATATAGTACCAAAGTACTTTCTTGATTTTCTAAAACGACAGATAATTTGACACAAGATAATTTATGTAAAATGACAGTTATTTTGAAATGGAGAGAGTATAGTAGAATGCACATGATGAACATGCAGTAAGAGAGATAAGAAATTGATACAAAAAGTGAGATATAAGATTCATGACATTATTTTCGATTTTAGATCTATCTAAAATTTTTATATCCATGACATCATCTTATTCTTCTTCTTCATCGATTTCAAGTTGACCTAATTGAGATAAATGAATTTCAATATCATCAATTAAAACCATTTCACCGTACTTGGATTGTGAAGCATTGGGATGTCATACATGTCAAGTTCTATTGGTCGGGTAACCTCAACCTGCTGATAGGCCGTTTCCTTTCATTATTCCTTTATTTTTCACGTGCTCTTATTTTACAAACAGCCAACCAATCTACCCGATCTTGTTTTAAGCTTAAATAGGGAGCGTAATACACCTAAATCGCCTGTTGTGATAGGATGAATGGATCATAATTCTTATATCGTTTTTTATGATTAATCTCAACCAAGTTGTATTTGCGATGCATGTTGGTTCCTCTGATGGGGTTGTACCAAATGCATTTAAATAAAATGACATGCATTACGGGACTGTTGTAGTCTAACTTGATGATTTCCTCAATCACACCATAGAAGTCATTCATTGCACCCTCTATGTATACGCTGCTATTAACACTTCCTTTCCTGGAACCATACTCTTGAGTGTGAAAATTATAACCATTCACGAAATATGCTGGCCAACAGTTAACTTTTCGGCTAGGTCTCCACTAAGGCAGATGGTACAAAGACCTTGCTCTCGAACCAATTCATTATCGTATAAAATCTATAAAAATATAGCATTAAATATTAATTAAATAAGTTCAATTGGTTACAATCGTTTGAAAAATAATCGATTAGTAGTACAAGTTGTTTGAAATAGTATGCAAATTGTTTGACGCATAGGGCATCAATTTCTTTATTGGACCCTAGCTCCACATGAAGACCGAAACATCCTATACAAATGAAAAATTCAATTAATTAAGGCACGTAAAGTGAAACATGCAATAACCAAGAAATTAATTAGTTATATATACTTACTGAACATATGGGTCCACTTCTGGCCAGTTCATCAAAACATACATTTGAGCAGCATGCATTTTGTCGTCATTTAAATAACGATGACTACTTGTACTATTGGATCTACCTACATAATTAAAAATTGAGAACGAAGGAACATTGGGATCAAATGTTCCATCATTGTTTCTTCCAGATTTTCTTCTTTCCGACTCCATATCTGTGGCTCAAAATAATGAGAAACATATGTCGATGCCTCTTCAACGACGTAAGCATTGAAAATTGATGCTTCGATACATGCCTTGTTTTTTACTTTCTTCTTGACAGAAGTTTAACACAATTGTAACATAATTCTCACCCACCTAAATTTGACAAAAGTTTAAAACAAATAAGATTAACCCCTCAAATGGGTACATCCACCGATATTGCACTGGACCCGTCACTTTCTCCTTATACAGCAAGTGGATCATGAGACACTCTATTGAGTCAAAGAATGCAGGTGGGAATATTCTCTCCAAGTTTCACAAGATAACCAGAGCATCGTGCTCCAATTTCTCCATATAGGATACCGTTAAAGCTGTCGAGCAGATATCTCAAAAGAATAAGCTGACCTTCATTAATGTTGCCCACACAAAAGCTGGCAGAAGTTCCTTGAAAGCAATTAGGAGCAGTCTTTCCATGAACACGTGACAGCCATGACTCTTCATAGCCGTCAATTTATAGTCTACTTAGATATTTCAAATCCACGCATCTTCCTATGTTTGATACATACCCGTTTGGAAATTTCAATTCCTTTAACCATTGACATACTAATTTCTTCTGCTCTTTTGTTAAAGTGTACACTGCTTTAGATTTTGGCACATTGCTCCAAGTGTCAACAGCAAGTACCGGACGGTCACAAATTTCCCATATGTCTTTTCTTGCATTTAGATTATCTTTTGTCTTCCTGTTAACTTCTATGAAAGTGTTGAAGATATTGTCAAAAACATTCTTCTCTATGTCCATAACATTGAGATTATATAGAACATGATTTTTCCTCCAGTATGATAAATCCTAAAATATACTATACTTTGTCCACTTGTGATAATCGGCATATCCATTAGGTGTGTATAGAGGGTCTTCAGTTGCACATTTAATGTTCTCTAGCTGTGAATAAATTTCATCTCCAGACAACCTCTGTGGCGGATTGTCTCGTTCAACCTTGTTCCTGATAAACTCATTCTTTTGTCGTCTATATGGAGGCATGATTTGCAGGCAAAAATTGTCTGTGGCAATCAAAGTAGCTGGTCTTCCTGCCATGCTTTAACCTAAAAGCCTTCGACCTCTCTATGCATATCGGACACCCAAGAAGTCCGGCTGTACTCCACCCAGACAACATTCCATACACCAAAAAATCATTAATTGTCCATAGTGGTGCAGCCCGGAAACAAATATATAGTCATGCTGGTCACATCTAGCGTTGGAACACCTTGGTACCACAATTGATGCAATTATTCTATAAATGGTTACAAGTACATGACGATAAGCTTCTTCGAATTTTGAGGGCCATGTATGATCAGTGTAAGAAACATGTAAGGTATTGTCATGCTCATTTTGGGAGGTAAGTTGTATGAAGTGAGGATAACCGGCCAACAAGAATAATTTTTTCCACATTTATCGAACGGGGCAAATCCATCTGCACAAAGACCTAGTCGGACAGTACGAGTCTCTATTGAAAATCTGGATGAGCCATGTAAAAGTGCTTCCAGGCCTTCGTATCTGGAGGGTGACATATCAATCCTTATTCTGTTTGATAGTTTGCATGCCAAGTCATTTACGGAGCTGTAGCTTGAGATGCATATAATCGTTGTAATCTTGGTGTCGGTGGTAGATAGAATAATTGTTTTAAGGGCCTTAACTTCCCATTGCAACCAAGTTTGGCCTTATATCTAGGAAATTTACACCACTTACAAGAGATTTCCTCCTCGTCATCCTTCCAGTACAACATGCATCCATCAAGGCATACGTCTATCTTCTTAACTGGATGCCCCAAACTCCTAATTAGTTTCTTTACCTCATTGAAATCATTGGGCATTATGTTGTCCTCTAGCATCGTCTTCCGCATCAGCTATACTACTAAAGTGAAATAATTTTCAGACATGTTATTCTCATCCTTAATGTTAAGAATTCACAAACTGGTTGATAATTGAGAGTGGTTTTGGCAACCTGACCACAATGGTTCATCAGCTGCCTCCAGAACATTCCCGAAACTATCACAGACTTAGATGAGATTCCTTAGTCGTATCACCTGTAAATGGTTGCTCATAAGGCCCTGGATGGCTAGTATTGACTTATACTCTCATGTTTACTCATAATTACTGCTTTGTTGTCCCCAAGGAGCATTACATCCAACTGCATCAAAAAACATCCTTTGATAGGAATTTAAATGGTCGTAATCACTGCATAACTAGGTAACTGGAACGTGCACATGCCCCATATTGTATTGTTGAAACTCTTCACCGTGACAAGTCTAATTATAATAATTCGCCACAAACTTGTACTTGTATAAATGCTTGCGTATTTTATTTGAAATTTGAAATTTACGATTCTTACACTTTGTACACCGGCACCTAATTTGGGGCTCATCCTACATTTGCTCACTTCCAAATGACAAAAACTCTTCCACACTTGACAAAATCTCGTCCGTACATCCTTTACAATTTGGTAAGTTCTTATTATACATCTATCTTCTACTTTGTTCCATTTAATCCCTGCACCAGCGCACAACAGACAGTATGTATAAAAATTGCCACACAAAAGTTCCCAAAAGTATGTAAATCCATGATATAAATAGTTAATGGCTTAAAAAATCATGACTTATACAATATCAACACAATACCAACAAACATATATTACACCAAATTTTGTCAAATATATGAATGCCGTTAAAATGATGTTATATAAATACTTTTAAACTACAAACATTCTGCACACGTACTATTTGAATTATTAAAAAAATATTCGTACAATGTACCTGATTACTATAGATGTTCATGCAGTCTTTTGACTTTATATATACAATCACAACAAGAATCTTACAAAATCCTGTACAATACCATAAACCAATATGACTTCATTACTAAAATAATATGAATCGACTCATGAACACTAAGAAATAACTTGTGTAAATTGCCCATATAGTTGACAAAGGAGAAAAAAATAATTGGATAAATGAAATGACTGTCAAATATGTAGTGACAAGGTGAAGAACATGACTATTTATAATAAAAAATTAGCGACGGCATTTATTCGTTGCTAAAAACATTCCTAGCATGTGCAACGCATGTTGTATTTGACGGATTTAGCAACAAAAAATCAAAATTTATCGCTAATTTTCCAATGCATTTAGCAACAAAATTTTTGTCAGTGGTTCGTCGCTAATTGCGATGAACAAGCACTCGTCGCTAATCAACGACAATATTAGGGACACATTTTCGTCTCAAAATACGTCGCCTGCTTAGCGACAAATTTGGCGACGCAGTAATGACAACTTTGTTTTTTGTTGTCAAATTCGTCGCTAACCTCGCTAAAATTCATCGCTAAATGCGTCTTATTTTGTAGTGTGCATTATCAATACAATAATGCTATTACTATATCACGCATATCAAATAAAGTTTTTAACTATTGAATAATTTATGAGTTATTTTTATTTTTCTTAAGGACAGAAATATGATAATATGAAGTGCATACTCGATAATCAAAAATGAGTAGAGAATGACATTTTTTTAATTAATACTATATCATTCGCTATTAAGAGACACCGAGAAGAGGGAAAATGACATGTCGTAATGGTAGATAGACATGCATACGAGAGTCTGGCATATATATTGGGGGACTGGAACTGGTAGTATATATTCTTACTACTTTAACTCAACCCTTAATTACTCTCCTAAAATTATGCCTTTGTATCAATATAGTGAATAGAATAAAGAAAGTTGTTTGTGGAGTGCATGCGTGGCTTGTTTTTTGCTTAATGTAATTATTCGTAATGTTAGTTCCAAATTTATTTATAATAAGTATTGCAATAATAATTTTATTTGTATGTTATGTGTATGTGAAATACTAAAATAATTGATAAGAACATCCTAATTTTAAGATAGGTGAATTTCAACGCACTTTGTTGAAAATTTTATTTGACAAGATGATCCTAATTGGCCAAAAAAACTAAACTTACAAGCCTAACTCAATTTTGCACCTCTCACTTACACACAATTCCCACTAAATTTGAGTTTTACACGTATTACATCTTTAATTCTTAGACTCGTCGCTATTTCGATCCAAATTAATTTACATCCTCACTTTTAATTTTGGACGTACTTCTTTTAAAAATGATGTAGCGGTGCCTGGATTCACGTGTGGTGTTGCACTACTGCAGATGATGGATTTGACTGTGGGTTCTATGTTTGGGTACGGCAAAATATTTCCAATGGCACGAGAGTGAATGAAGAAACAAGGATTGGATAATTTTCCGCTTTGCAGAAGGATCTGGTTGCAAGAGTGGAGCAGAAAATGAGAACTCAAGTGATCATGAAGCACATTGAAGTTTTGAAGCTTCAATCTTAAATATTCGTGGTCGTCAGCCTAGCTCAGGTATTTTTTGAATCACACATTTGCACAGGAATTGGATTTAGGCGAAGCAATTAAGGGAAATTTTTCTCTTGGATGTTTTCTTAATTGTCCTGCTTTCTGCTAGAATCGTGTAATTGGTTTAAACTTTGTATAGCTACAAATTTATTAAATTGTGTTAATTTAGTTTGATAATTAACTACTTATCAAATTCCCTTCTTACTCCTGGATACTTTTTTAGATTATTACTTACAACAAGTTAATTTCGGGGTTCACTTTGCAATTTTTCTTTTAACAAAATCAACGACAATTAATTATAGAGAAAGTGTTTTATAATCTAAATTTCACTTTGTGTCTATTCACTTTGCAAGTTAATTTAATATCATTGACTTGAAGATAAATGCATGAAGTCAACTATCATTGACTTGAAGTTAAATGCATGACTGAGACTGATTACGAATTAGCGATTTACAAGTATATTAATTTTGCTTTCTCTGTCTTGTTTATGTAGAATTGATCAATTTCTAGTACGCTGTCTTCAGTATTCTGTGTATAATTAATACGTAGGTAAACTATGTCATAAATCTGACACGTACAACTGCTCCCAGATAATTTTCTTACATGGGAATTGTTATTGTCCGCGCAATTTGTATTCATCCAAAACAAATTTCGTATGAACGATGGAATTATCCCTTGCAACTTCTTCTTTTTGATTTTTTTCAACGATAATAGTTTAATTTATTTTTATATAATTATATTTATTATTAAATAAAAAGAAAAATTTAACGAAATTAAGAAATAAAAAATTTAGTTTTTATTCTAAAGAATGTAATATAAAAATTCAAATCTCTCACTTTGCATTTAAATAAAATATTTGATAGCTAACTTATCTAAAATAAGTTAATTTCCTTGCAACTCAAAAAATAACTAATTTGTCTCCTTCCTTATTATGTTCAGTCTTCTTCTTCCGTCAACAATCTCCCTCACTCTCATTTCACTTGCACACGCGTACGGTCACACTAACGCACAAAGAATCCCTTCCCTCTCGTGGGCATATAAATTTGAAAGTTTTATATTATTTTTAATAGTTGACTTTATAAGAGATTTATTCTTTAATTTATCTATTGATTAAATCTCTTAATAATTTAAATTAATTTGTACCTATTTAAAGACATTATGCCTAATTATTTCAATTGAGAAAAATTATTATTCAACAAAGTTTATTATTAAAATTTTCTCCTCCCAAAGTTCTATCCAATTCCGTCAGTTCTTCCTTCCTTTGATGTGCTTTTGATATTGCCAAATCAATTGATAAGAACATCAGTGGTTCTGGTTGCCTTCTTGGTTATCATAGTTCAATAATTGTTATTAAATTCTTTTTGGTTTGTTTACTTGACTTTGTACCCTTCAATCAATCCGTCTTCTAAGTTAACTAAGATTTCGCATCGTTTGTTTGTCTCTAAAGTTCACTTAAATTATTGTTATGATTTCTTGGCTAGAAAAATTTATTTTTGTCTCCTATAAATGGTATCAAATTTGTGTTTCGCCACATAATTTTTGGAGTTTATCACCTCTCCAGGTTATTAGAACCCCTCATTCTTCCCTCTTCATCCCTGTCTCTTATCCACATACTAGACAATATTAGATTTTTTGTGGTTCTTGTAGTTCTCCCTTTGATTTGTGCTCAATGACTTTTATTTTATCATATTCGTTACTCTCTGTCACAATTTTTTTTTTTTTATGTAACTTAATGTTTGTTTTTCGTTTGATTTAAGCAAGAATAAGAGAAAATTCACCGTCTGTCAAATTCCATTTGTCGGCACTTTAATCATTTTTGGCCATATCAAAAATTAAATTCTTGATCAAATCCAAAAATTATGTTCGAAAAAAAATTTCGTCATAGTCGGGCGACGAGAAAATTTTCCGTCAACAAATTAACGCACACCACCACCGGCCGAATTCTGTCTACCAGAGTTGTGGGATGATGAGCAATAGTAGAACATTTAACTTATTAGAGGGTAATTTTGCCATTTTGATAAATTTTTTCTTGCTCGATAGAAATTGCTATTGTAGCACCTTTTTTGAATTGAGAAAGACTTAGTTGGACCTGATTTTAACTTCACTTATAGATCTTGTGATGTGAATTAAATATTATTGAATTTATGATATAAGTTGATGTAAGTAAGATTTTATAAAATTTAATTTTAATTTCAAAATTTATAAATATTTTTTATTCGATTGAATTATACATGAAAGGCACGTTACATTCCACAAAGCCAATTAAAATAACATCAATAAGTAATGCCAAATCGACACCCACTATCGAAGGATAACAACATGAATATATATGGAATATTCACCACAAAGTTTTCTAAACCTCTTATTTTGTCGCAGAGACGCAGCTTCATTTTGTACAACATCACAACAGACATGAACAACTTGTAGCTTGCAGCTCTAATTTACGTTAATATACAGGAAATTGTAAATTCAATAGTAGTAGGAAACACGTACGATAAAATCACAACTTTCCCCAAACGGTTCGTCAACTATATATCTTCCACGTTAATTATTTATCTGCTCATTCCACTTTCAACCACAGGGGCCACTGGTTCCATTTCGAGTACTCCTTTATTTTGCCTCTCCATATTTCCATGCCATCCTTTTTAATTGACAAAACAAATCAGCAGAAACCCATAAATAAAATTAGCCAAAAGAATATATTCTTCAATAAAAAGATTGAAGTTTAAATATAGAGAAATAAACTAAAATTACCAATTCGCATGTCAAATCCACGGTTTTTGAGCTCACGATACTCTTGACACAGGGAACATGCTTCACAAAAACAGTGGACCAAACAATCCCCGCATGGGGTTTCATGCAACGCGTATTGCTGCCTCATCTTTGAGCGGTAGAAACAAGAGTAGAAACATGGGCATCCAGTCACGCAAGCAATTAGTGTGTAAAGGGCACCATTTGATCCACAAGCTGCTCGTACCACAAGCCACATAAAATTAAACATCAATTTTTTTTTTCCCAAATACAATTATTTTTTGTTTTACTTTTTGGGAAAAGATACATACTTATGTTAAAAGACTATTTCTTTCTTTTTAAAATAATATCAAATTATATTAATTTTATAAAAAAAAATTAAAATGATGCCGTTACTCTTTTATATTAATATTTTAACTACATAAATCTTCTTCATATAATACGATAAAGGGTAAAAAAAATATTATTTAATATATATTTTAATTTTTTTAAAAAAAATAAATAAGATGATTCAAGATAAATTATTTAAAATGACAGTAATTTTGGAGCGACTAATTAATAGAGACTTACAACTTGATCCCTTATCCACAATCTCAGCAACTTGTCCGAAAGTAATGCACGGACACCAGCAAGTGATGCAACCTGATTAATTAATCAAGAAGAGGGCAATCAAAATTAATCAGCAAGCAATTTCAATTTTCAAGCAGTAATCAATTAGGAAGCTCGTGTCATCGTAGCAAATTAATCTTTTTTGATCAAGGGACTTACAATTTTGGACATCGGAGATGCAATCAAATAAGCCAGTGGACCAAGGGACCCGAGTTTTAGGCTTAACAGGAAGCTTTTCTTGGTTTGAATAGTAGCTTTGGGTTGAAGAGCTCACTGGAATTCCAGTTGTGGCTTCGGCATATGATGCTGGTGGTGGTGCGCCATACTTTTGATCTTCCTTCATGTTTGAATTGTACATGATGATCAACTTATGATTTTGGGTTGCGAGTTCAGATGTTTTCAATTTGGTGCATTGGTTTTTGATCGGAAATGGTGGAAAACATATAAAGAGAGGGAGAAATTAAGTTGGTGTTTATAATTTGCTTATTGACTGGGTGAGAATTTATTGGTAGAAAACTAGCGAGTGGTATTAGTCAATGTTGGACAAGTCAATACTCAAAAGCTCCCCCCACTGTTGATTCAAGTCAGTCAACAACGTGCGTACTTTTGTTTATGTTTATTTGATATTTCATTGGGTAAAAAATACTTTTAGTTTTTAAAGTTTGGTCCGTTGATATTTTTGATTTTTAAAATTTCATAAAAAATAAATTACATTCTCTCGTCTTTCAAATTTTTGCTGAATTAGGACAATTGATAAAAAGTAACGTATTTTTTTTTTTGTTAAAAATTATGAGAATCAGCAATTTTTGTTAATTTAGGTAAAAAAAAGTAAAAGATAGAGGGTAATTTTTTATTACATAGAGGCATAGAAATAACAATTATGCTATAGATTTTTATGTCAATTGTCCTAATTGAATAGAAATTTAGAAAATAAGGAATATGATTTATTTTTTATGAAAATGTGGAGACTAAAAATATGAGGGGGCACAACTTTAAAGACTAAAAGTGTTTTTTACCTTATTTCAAATTAACAACTTGTACGAGAGTTAGATATATGATTTTTTTTTTAAACCCTTTATCCTAACCTCAAATTCAAAGAAGGAAAAAGAATGTAATAAAATAATGAAATAATTTCATAAACTTTTCTTAGATTTATGCTAATATTACTTAATACTTCTAAACTTTTAGTACCAAATAGCATGAAAAGATGTTTATACCTTCAGCACTTTAGCCATATAACGAAAAGAGTAATTTCAAAAGAGCTCCCCTGAAATTTCTTTAACAATTTCACTTAATACTTTTCAGGTTGCAAATAAATTTGTTGGTCAACTTATTACTACAAAAATATGTACGTGCTAATGTGTCCTATGTCTGTTTCATTGAATTAAATCAAAGATCTTAACACATGGGTAGGAACACACCCTATATTATAATATAATAAATATGATTAGTATTTTTTTGGAAAATGACAAACTCATAAAAATGTTGAACGTATTTTTAAGTAAAATATTTTGTCGGCCAATTCAAGAAAATATGCACACACATTTACATGCTTGGTTATATCGATTTAAATAAAAATATGGAATAAGTAGAAACATTGCATGAAACATAATAAATAAATGTGCTTCATATTTTATTTAGAAAATAACAAACTTGAAATAAAAAAATAAAAACATATGTTCAATGCATTTTTAATAAATTTGTTCGCAAAAATGCATGTGTATGTATTTTGTTGTGTGAATCCATTTGAACAAAATTTTTAGAACACTTAAAAAAAAATACAATATACTGTAATAAAAAATATGATTGATATTTTATTTGAAAAATCACAAACTCATACATCGAGAAAAATTAAAATGAACTTTTGATCATAATTTTGTTAATTAACTTGTTTACGAATATATATGTGAGATGTCAGATTAAAATGCTTGTATAGGTCGTTTTGAACAAAAAATTAAAACATGTAGAAATATGATATATATTGTAATAAAAAGATTATCGGTATTTTGTTTAGTAAATCACAAATGCATAAGGAGAAGAAAAGGCTTAATCACAGCTTGCCCCTGTAATTAGGGGACAGTTGCAAATTATCCCCTATATTTATTTTATCTACAAATTGCTCCCAAGATTAAATGAAGTTAAAATTTTCATTTAAAGGGAGTAGTGAAATGTCATAATTTTTCTCAATATTTTAATTACCTTAACCAATATAAAATTAGAGTGAATTGCATATTGGCATCCAATTTTATTTTATAAGCAATTTGGCATTAAAAAATTACAATGTTTTTTCATTCAACATTATTGAAAAAAAATTTACCCTTCAATATTAATTGTATGAATTAGTTTACTATTTTAATATTTTTTTCTTCGCATCCATTTTTTAACATGCCATCACGAACTTGTTCTGTCATTATTATTTTTATCATCTGGATTAAAGTATTTTATTTATTCAATCACATTACTTTGGTTTTATTAATTTTTATTTTATTTTCTTATAGTATCAATAATTAATTCATCACTTTGTATTTAAAAAATCACATTATTTGAGTAACTATACCTATTGAGATATAATCAATATATATTAAATAAATTTAGAATAATAAATTTAATTTATTAGTATCTACAAATTTAAGAGAAGAATTTTAGTAAAAAACTTCACAAAGTGTAACTAAAAATATTGGGCAATTACGACATTTCACTACTCCCTTTAGATAAAAATTTTAAGTTCATTTAATCTTGGGGGCAATTTGTAGATAAAACAAACATAGGAGACAATTTACAATTATCCCCTAATTATAGGGGCAAACTGTAATTAAGCCTAAAAAATGTGTTTTTTGGATATTAATAATATGAAAAGTTACAACCAATATTATTTGTTAATAATTAAATTTACATATCTCCAATTTTCTTTTCCATTTTCTCGAACCACGTACTTTAATAAATTAAGGTATTGTTATTAGGGGTAAAATTGAAATGAAAATTTTATTTCTCTTCTTAAATTATTAATTTTAAAATTTGGGCTAACAATATTACAACAAAAATTGAATTAGGTAAGTGATATTTTTAAAAGTTCAAGGGTGCTAAATAATATTAACATTAACCTCAAGGGAGGTTTGTAAAATTATCCCTAAAATAATCGCCAATATTTTAGACATTACTTGAGGTGTTTTATTCTATTTTTATTCGTTTGGAATATTTTATTTAATTGTCCTCAAATGTATTTAAAAGAAATTTCTAAGCAATCATAGTTATGCATTCTTTTAAGTTATCTGATGGTACTTTATCCATTTAGATAGTCATTATTTAAAATATTGTTAAAGTAAGTATAATAATAAATTTTTTGATAGATAAAAATTAATTGAAAAACGTGTTAAATTAATGACGGCAAAATACTACTTGAGAAATAATAAAAAAATTCAATCCCAAAGGAGAATGTCGTATAAGTTGCTAACTTTTCCTTTTGTAAGGTTCTCTCTCTTTTTTTTGTTTTTTGGCTAGGATGATTTTGTAAGGTTATCATGCTGAACAACAAAAATATACTAAATTTTGTTATCTATTGGCAAATCTTTAAGTTTGATACGAGGTTAAGAACAAGGAAACTTCAGTTGGCGTGTTTGGCGTTGTTTGCCGCAGTCAGCACGGAGATTTTATTAGTCCTCCAACCTTTTCGGAAAATTCTTAGGTAATAATGTATGAATATCTTAGATCTAAATCAATCATATCATTCAGTTAAATAATGTAATTGATTTAAGATTAAAAGATTCATAACACAATGTCACACAATGTCACAGAGTACATTTACAAATTTTCCAACCTTTTCGAAGTTGAGGAGCCGTAGCCTGTGGGCTGTGTCACATCATTCCACGTATAATGAGAAATACAACCAAAATAGTAAGAAAAGTAAATGGTTCAGGCCATTGTGGCTTCGTTGCTTTTTCCTAGAGGATTAAAGACCCTGTTTCTATCAAAAACTAATTAGTACTGTGTTATATTCATCGAGTGATTAGTGATTGGTAATATTCGAATATTTCTTAAAGGGATAATTTCACATACTTCCCTTGAAATTTATAATAATTACATTTACTTCCCTCCAGTTTGAGTAATTACGCTTAGCTCCCTTGGTTGTGTGAACAGACTTTAATAACCTTTACTTTATCATTAAACCACACTCCTGTAGTTTTTTTTTTTTTAAAAAGTCCACACACACCATCCAATCCAGACGCCTGACGATTCCTCCTCTCCAATTCTCTTCCTTAGTCTTCTTCTCCAACTTCTTCTCCCATCCCTCTTCCTCAGTTGTTGTCGCTATCCCTTGGGCCTTGCCATTCTCTTAAACAAATATAGAAGCAGCATCACAATCACCACACACAAAAACTAGAGATTTTGGTTTGGACCTTTCATCAAACACATGAAAGGCACAGTCAATTTCTTTTTCTCTTTTCTCGATTCAACCATGCGTCTGATCCCAAAATCTTCCCAAATCTATATACACGTATATTAATCGAATTGACCCTGGGCCTCATGCCTTTATCTCATTCAGATATAACTAAGACCAAAAATATTGTTGAGTAAAAATCACCAAAAATATAACAAAACAACCATTCCGGTGTACTTCTGTTTTTTGATGAATAAGAAGAGCATGTTTGGAGTAAGAAATCTGGTAGCTTCGTGGTGTTGGCACTATGGGTCATGGAAAGCAATCTTAGCTAAGGCCTTTTGCATTCTTCCCTTGCTTCTCTTTTTATCTGATTTTCAAAAGGATTAGAAATAAGGTAGTGAATTGACGTTTTGCTGATCATTCATGATGTTTCATCAGCCCTTAGGATTCATTGTAAATTTTTTTATTCAGCTTTTGCTCAAGTGAGATGTAAATGGCCTTCTTTGTTAGGGTGGTGGCATTGCAACAGGGTCTGAGTATCTGGTTGGAGAATCAGAAATGTAAGATGGGATTTGATGTAAATGTGGTTTTAGATTATGAAATGATTAATTACTTGTTTTAAAGGTTTTTGTTTGTGTTAAAAAGAAGAATAGGGGTAATTATGGATATTCATTTGAATCTTTTGTCTTATGTCAGAACATTGGGTTTTTTGTTACAAAAACATTAAAATAGGGGATGCATGTGTAATTTTTGAAACCTGAGGGGATGTAGCTGTAATTAAGATAAACCTCAGAGGTGGTATGTGAAATTATCCCTTCTTTAAATTGTTCAATGCAGGAATGAATTACAAAGGACAACTAAACTAAAAAATGCAAAGAATTAGATAGATCTCTTATACACATTTGACCCCACTTGTATACCTTGTGGTGTGGATTAAACTTTAGAAAATCTATGACATCAACTGATATAAGCAAAATTTTTTAAAATTTAATCTTGACCACAAAATTTATAAATATAATAAAAAATCGAATCTATTTAAATATTTTTCCCTCATACATCATAACTGTTCTGGACCCCTACGCTATTGGCAAAAAGAATTAATTTCTTTGAAGTTTCAAATTCAAAGAGCTTATCTTGTTATTCAACAGTGTTTTTCCCTATTTTGCTTTCAAATACTAATACAACAATCAATACCCTTCCATGGCCCATGGAAAACTGTTAAATGGATTGGATCGATCATAAATATCATGGATATTCTTGATTTAAAATCATCCACATAACCTTAAGGGCTAATTACACTTTTTTCTTTTGAATTTACACTTCAGTTACACTTTGTCCCGTGAACCCTAAAAATGTATACCTTACCTCCCTCTGAAATATTCCATCATATATATATAATTACAAAAAGGTGATGTGGATATTTATTTTGACATTATTGCCCTTCAAACATTTGTAGACAAATTATATCCCTTTTTTTATTTCATTTTTAATGATCCATATAATATATTTTTATTTCATAAGAATAATAGAATTTTTCATCACATTTTTAATAAAATCATATATTATTTTTCTTCATTTCTAAAACTAAATGCTAATAGAGCAAAATTTTATTCAAAATTTTTTTTTCAAATTTTTTTTTTTTTTTTTTTGCAGGATCTAAACATATTGAAAATATAACAAGTAAGTTGATTTCTTTTATTTATATAAATGATTTTATTTTTACACATTTTATACTTAACAAAAAAATTTGTAAAAAAAAATTAAAATAAAAAATAAAAAAATTTTCAATTGTTTTGATGTCGTACAAAAAAAAAAAAAAAGAAGAGAAAAATGTACTTATTTAGTTAAAAAATATTCTTCTTGCACTTTATTATTAATTGTGAAATGGAAATTATATTCTTATATAAGATATCTTTTAATTTAAAAAATTATGTAGTAATTTATATTTAACATGTTTAGTTCATGCAAAATGAAAATGAACAAAAAATAGTTGTAAAAATCTCCTTTTGTATTTAGTTTTATAAATGAACAAAATAATGTATAAGTTGCATAAAGAAATTTGACAATTCATAAAATTCTCATATAGTCCTGAAATAAAAATAAAAAAATGAATGTGTTTAATCATTAGAATAAAAATTAATTAAAAATAGAATAACTTTGAACACAAATTGTTGGAGGACATTTTTGTTAAAACAAATATCCACGTCATCTTTTTATAATTATTTATATAATGGAATCTTTTAAGAGGGGGCAAAATGTATATTATTTGAGTTAAGGGGCAAAATGCAACTATAGTACAGTGTAAGTTCAAGGAGGTAAAATATAATTCACCCTAACCTTAAATCTTTCCTAGTGATACAAATGTTATTAGAACAAATGGTTCATGACGCGTATCCTGGACCCGATCACTTAAGATTTTGCCAAGGTCCATATATGTTGATCGCTAGAGATCTCAAGCACAGGGCTTGGGCTGTATGATCATAATGTTTAGTGCGGACGAAAGAGCTGGGATTTGCAGACCGTAGAGATTTGGGATTTGATCGCGCAGATGGTAATGTCTAGTGTGGACGAAAGACTTGGGATTTGCAGATGCAATACTATATAGAATATATTTGGGAAGGCACTTGGGTTTTAGGTATGATGGTTTGGGTTGAATCTATTTTGGAGTTTGGACACTTAAAGTTATCAATATTTATTACAGTACATCATAAACTAAATTAAGAGACATTACTTTACTCTCTAAATTTTTTAATTTTTGACATTTCATCTCAAACTTTGACGAAAATTATAAAAGTAAAGAAATGTTTGTGAATTTTATACATACGTTGTTAGTGTAATGTAAAAAAACGTAATAAAATAAAATATTATATTAAATACTATAACACACATAAAAATAAAATATTCGTTTGAAATATTCACAAATTATGCACGTATCAATTACTTAAACCCTAATTTTTAGTATTTATTGGATTTGAAAAGTCCTCAAAGTTTGATTAGATAGTGAAGAAAAGATTCGATTTCTACCAGCGAAGAAATAGGATATGGACCGTTGGTATAGAGCTAAAAGTTAGAGGCCGTTAGATTTTTTTTTGCAATGGTGAGAGACTGTCAAGTAATCAAGAACGTGCCAACTACTAGTTGGCCACAGAAGACCAGCTATTAAAAAAAAAAAAAAAAAGACACCTCTAGGGTGTTATAGTAAAACAACGTCGCACCGCAGCCGTTGTGGAGCAGAGAGGAATGGAGTTTGAAGAAGCAAACGAATTCCCAAAGCAGTGGCGGAGATCAATTAGATCAGTAAGGTTAGCACGGTGAAAGTAAACATCTATTTTTGAGCATACTAGTAAAAAATAAATATTTTTTGTCATTTTTGTGCAACTAATGTATTCTCAGAAGTGGTGTTTGGGGAATGATAGATTGAAGATAAGCATTCGTAATTTTTTTTTCTTTTAACTTTTTATCTAATCTGGTAATAAAAAAAGAGTAATAAGATTTATTTAGGAGGTAATAGCAATCTTTGGTCATACTATGATATTTTCACTATAGTTTCCCCTTCCTTAGTCGGTTATTCAAAGATGGTGATCAAAATCATTTAAACTTGCTCTATTAGTATATAATTTGTGTCTTAGAATACTGAACTACTAAAAGTTGTGCTAAATTCAGTAGCCCTTAATGTTTTTAAAATCATTACGGTTATGTTTAGATAATTGGATGTGAATTGAAAGAAAAATTTGAAATGAATGGATTTGAATTGGATGAATTTGAAATAGTATGAAATTTGGATAAATTTTAATCTACTCATTTAATCACTAAAATTACACTCTCATTAATGAATTTCAAATCTCTAATTAAATTAATTAATTTATTTAAAACATTTATTATAAATTAAAATTTCAAATCAAATCCATTCAAATCCTTCCATCCAAACACAATATAAGAGATGTTTGATTAAGAGAACAAGTGCTTTTACTTTGTTGCAACCTAATAAAATTTTGAACTTAAAAGGAAAATCTAACTAATTTAAAAACTTTTGATTTTGTTTTGGGGGAAGGGGTTGGGGAAGAGGCAAAATTTTTGGGGCTGAATTGTCAGTTTTAAAGGTGTTTGATGGGGTTGTTGATGATTTGACTGCAAAAATGTAAGCTTGTCAATCTCTTACATAATGTAAAAATAATTGACTGATAGCTAGGTACTAGTTTTGAGAAAGATGAATGAGCGTTAATGCAACAAAACCACGAAAGTATAAAATTATGCAGCATTCGCAAGCAACGACAACAACACTACATTGAAACTCTCACAAGGTACAATAATGCTTAACACAAAATTTTTGAGTAAAACATGATGGAATATTACACTACAATTTGTGACCATCGTCAAATTTGCTCTCCATTTGACAAGGATAGTATGCTTACATTAATTGAAATTTTCATACTCCCCCAATCTGCATAATGAATGAGAGGCAAAAAGGTTGTGTTCTTAATTTAAGCTGCTTCTGCTTCAAAAGAAAAAGGAAAAAAAAAAAAAACAACTCCAACAGTAACTTGAAGGAGCCATCTGAAGGGAGTTTTTCAACTTGCTCGGGGAAGAAAGTAATGAAAAGATAAGCACCTACTGCAGTTATGTTATTAGTTACTTGGCTTAACACATGAAGTTGTCAAGGTGTATATCAATATATAGTCAAATAAGATATAATGTAAATATATAATTGATGTAATTATCTTAATTGTTCTATTAGATTTGTTGATTACCTTATTAGTCTTATTGTCTTGATTAGCAATACTTATTATATGCCTGATTGTCTTGATAGCAAGACTTACCATATTTATATGACTTAAAATATTCTCTTATAAGCCTATATAAAGGCACCTTATGTACCAATTATAATAAGGTCTAATTTATACATATTGTAATATACTCTTTCATTTCTAAAATGGTATCAGAGTCTCTGCCTGTAAATATATTTTGAGATTCTGCTTATCTGACCGCTTGTAAATATATTTTGCTCCGATTCTGTTCCGATTCCTAGTATTCAACCTTTGGTTTCTCTTGGTTTCAACTTTCCGGTTTCTTGATTTCCAAATTTCGTATTCTCTTGATTTCAACTTTCGGGTTCTTCAGTCTTGAGCCTTTGGGTTATCTCGATTTTGAAATTTCGGATTCTCTCGATTTTGAACTTTCGGGTTCTCCTCGATTTTCAATTAATCACATTTGAATTCTCTCAATTTTGAACTTTTGGGTTCTCTCAAATTTCAATTTTCGAGTTCTCTCGAATTTTGGCCTTGGAGTTCTTTTGATTTTCTTATTTTTTAAGTTTCATTTCAAATTCAATTTGATTTTCCATAACGATATTGAATTTGAGGGAATGTCAAGATATGTGTATATCAATATATGATAAGTAAATATGTAATTGATATAATTAGCTTAATTGATCCCCTAGATTTGCTGATTAGCTTATTAGTCTGATTGTCTTGATTAACAACACTTACCATGTGGCTCATTGTCTTGATTAGCAAGACTTACCATGCTTATATGATTTAGAATATTTTCTTGTAATCTTATATAAAAACACCCTATATATCAATTGTATTGAAACCTAATTTATACATATTATAATATATTCTTTCGTTTATAAAAGAAGTCCAGAAGTTATGCAGGCTATGCACTCTATTTAGTTCAGATTTTGGGAGTTCAACACGAAGTAGTTTGACGTGGGATTGAACTGAAATTACTACTATAACATACTTTTTAGAAGTCCTATATGTTAATTAATCAAATTTAACTTAAAGACAATTACTGTATGAATTTTCTCTTCATTTTTTTTTTTGTTGCAATTGAGTATGCCATGTGGTTTTTTTATGGGTAAAGTAGGTCAATTTGACTGGGTTTTACCTTTACAGTTGACCTTAATCGACTTCATCCTACATTATAAAGTTAATGTAATTTTTGTATTGGATGAATAGCAACCCTTAATTTATCTTTACCTCGTGCTGAAAGAAACCTTTCAAAATAAGTGTAGGAGCGCCGATTCTCATAGAAGAATCACCGTGGAATGGACAATACATTGATGATAGAAACTTCACTCAGTGAAATATAATACTATTGAAAAGATAAAAAACAAAAAAAAAAACGCTACCAAAAAAATTTTGTAGGTCATGACAAACAACTTTCGAGACAAGTCATTCAGTGACAACATCTAAATTTGCACCACATCCAACTAACCATTGGTGAAATTTTTTGGTTTGCGCGCCAAATTTTTTTGCAAAGATAGTGACGAGCTAGTATTGTTGTCACTGATTTTGTCGTTCTTCAGTGACACATCAATGATTTGTGGCTGTATTGTTGTTGCAACTAGTAGTGACAATACTTTTTGTCACAAACATATGATGATAATCATCACCATAGATGACCAAATCAATAACAACATTTTATTCACTTGTTATATTATTAATCGACACATTTGATATACAAGTGGGTTGAAGTTGTCATTGACTGGGTCACTTAATGTTTAAGTGACACTTTCCTTGCCGTAAATCCTTGATTTTTTGTGGATTATTTATTGAAAATAATTGCATTTGTATTTTTTTTTAGGTTGGAAATTAGATTAGTTTTGTATAATTGATTATTTATTTATTTTTTTTGTATAATTGATTTTAAATTAATATATATGTCTTCTAGATTTAATATTCATAAAATGAATAATGACTACAAATTATATTAAATTCTCATTTGTAGCTAAATGTAATTTGTTGATTTAAAATGAAAAAAAAAACACTAAAGAAATCAAAAAACGTACAATAATATTGTATATAGACAGTAAATACATGTATCTAAGCCAAATTCTTGTTTGAATTTTATCTTGTTGTGTTTGGATTGATTGATTTGGTATATGATTTGAAATATACTCATTTATTGGAGGGATTTATAAAGTTAAAATGGATGAATTTCAAATCCACCCAAATTAGAAAGTTAATTGAAATCCTTCATTTCACATTTTTTAATTTGGGTGAATTTGAAATTTATCTATTTACCCTTACAAATCTCTCTAAAAAATGAACGAATTTCAAATTATTCCCGAAATCTATCGATCCAAACACGACCTATAAGAATTCATATTAAAATTCTTTAAACATTGAAAAATGTGACTACCATGCCTAGTGCACAATATTTACATCAAAGCAAAATGTAAAGGAAAGTAATTTATATTATGCAATAAACTTGAATGATAAATGATCTTGATATTAGTATACTGTATAATAATACGTAAATTACTAATGAAGAAAATTTCTCGAATTACACAATAAATTAAATCATGTGATACACTGAATACTAAATTTAATTAAAATTATGGATGATATCTACAAGCCAAATTGGTTAAAGAGAATATTATTATCTTTTACTTCGATTTTTTCTAATAATGCCTGTAACTTCTAACTCCAAAACAAAGCACATTTTTTCAATATCAATATCTAAATATTAATTAAAGATTGATAGTAAATTTGACTCAAATATGACATCAATCATCTACGAATCTCATTGAGAAACTATCCCATTATCTTTAAAGATCTGTATTATACAAATCTTTAAAATACAATGAAATATATATATATATATAAATATACGCGTCATGCTATTGTGCCTTTAATGCTTGTACTATATAAATATTCAAAATATATGATATTATATTATACAAGCCTTACAAATAGAATTGTATGAACTATAGAATTTTGTCATACGGATGCATCCAAATTTATACATGTTGAATTTCGGATGCATCCATATGTTTTGATAAAAATCTAGTATTACCTATTCTACATATGAATAGAACTTAGACATTTTCGTCCAATTTCATTAAACTAGGAAAAGAAATTAAAACAGGTTCCACTATAACAAACCGTTTTCTCCCAATTAGTCCCAAAAATCATCTCCCGGTGCTCCTTGAACAAACCCTATTCTCCGCCACCCAAATACATTGCCGCAGCAACTAAGCAAATCAAAGTTGCCAAGTGTCCGAATATCACCGCTTCAACGCAATCGCTCAATAAATACTCCTTCACACAACCCAACGAACCACCCTTCCTCTCCATCCACCACTCTCGAACACCACCTCCTCACTAGGGTGGACATGGGGCGGGTAATCGCCTCTCAACCCTTCTGCTGATCCGTCCCGCATCTTGCGGGCCAATAATTTTTTAACTCTAATCTACCCCTCAAGTCTGTGGGTATACAGATGTCGAGTACCCACTAAGTGATCAACTGAGTCGAAACACATGCGGATACCTCAAATAAAACTGCTTTAGTTCAAGCAAAATGCTTGAGGAGCGGATTAGCTAAAAGGCTTGAGGAGCGGATACCTGCCCCATGCCCATCACTAATTAGGTTTATCTCTAAAATGAGTTATAAAATTACAATTTTACACTTATGCGGGACGGAGCGGATACCCACTGAAATTAAAAATGTGATCCAAACCCGTATCTGAAAATAGCGGATATTCGATTTTCAAATGATCCAGTCAATCATTTTTTCGGGACAGGGTGAGACGGACAGGTAATCGGATCGCCGGATTTTTTTGCCCACCCATACTCCTCACCCAAAGCCCCAACACTCGTCTCTCTCATTCACTCTTCTCATCCTGAACGAGTTACGCACGCTAGGAGCCAGAGGAAAGCAAGAGGAAAGAAGGTAGCAGTCTGCAGTCAGCTACAAGGATGACCAGACTTGCCAGCCGTTGGCTATTGCCGGTAAGTCTCTCATCCAATTATTTCATATCCTACTGTAAAGAATTTAAATTTATCAATAATTTAATTTGCTGAAATTTTGTGGTTTTGTTTAGAAATTATTTTCGTCTACTACGCTTGAATTTCTGTAATATGGCTTAGATATTTGGAGGTTTATCATTGTTCATTTTATCTATGCATCTGCATTAGACCATAAGAAACATAGCTATGCAATTAAATTATATTCGATCTATAGCCTATTTGCAGTTTTGTGCCTCATTTAAGTGTACTTTCTGAATAAGCTCAGTTTTATCATTTTGAAACTTTATTGAGATTGTGAGCTCCAATCTAAACTTTGAGTGATTCCTAAAGGTTTCTAAAATTGATTCCCCAGTATAGATGTACGTACTAATTGTTGGTCAAGTATTATGGAATATTTATGGCTGCTCTTATTGGTTTTAACTCAATAAATTATGATTGGTTTATGTCTGCTTTTTGGTTGGACTGTTTTGTTATTTGGCAGTTACATGTGTTTTTACAACATTATGTGTTTTTGTGTTTATTTCATCTATTGTTTTTCTTAGTTTTATGCTTTCTTGAATACTTTAAAGTAGGTTTGACAGTTTTTCACATAACACGGTAACACGAAACGAAATTAACAAATTATGACATGATTTGAATTTTATCAAGCCAATCTATTTATAACACGAAATTAAATGGGTTGTATTGGGTCAAACCGTGAATTGATACGATAACCCGTTAAGTTTTTTAATCAATAGATTTTGCTAAAGTATTATCTCCATTATAATTTATTATAGCATACTTTAAGATTATAAATAATAGATTTAATATAAGATTATTAAATCAAACATAATAAATATTTAAATATTATCTAAAAATTTTAATAATTTAAATTTTGTGTTGTAAATTGTTATGAGAACAATGTTAATATTAATAATTGTTTAAGTTATTAAATAATTAAAATTTGAGATTTTAATTCAAATGAGTAGCAAATTATTTAACTTGTTAAGTAGGCTAATATATATCTGTTAGGATTAAGTAAACGGGTAGGACACGAACACGAATGGTTCAAACACAAACATGATACGATATGAAATGACTTATACCTAACACAACATGATAATGATACAACACGACCCATTGTGATCCTTACTTTAAAGATAAATACACCAACGTTGCCGTATCTGACTCATTGATGTTATTTGTTGGTGTATTTCGAAATTAAGCTATTTTAAGTATACCTAGAGGATTATGAGCCCCTTACATGTTAAAGTACAAATATTTAACTTCATTTGAAGCTGATTTAATGATATTTTAGCCTTATATTCGAAAGAATTGTGAGTCTTCAAATTTAGTACATTATTTGGGTTTTTGGATTATGAGTTTACACATGCTATCATTTGGAGTTAACTTTCAAGTTATTAGATTCAGAATTTGATTTTGGTCTGAACTAAAATTGTGTGGAATATTATATCTATTTCATTTTTTTTCCTGGTCCCGTGTCCTTTTAGGACTAGATGTCAAGTTATACTTGTATGATGTTTTGAACACTGCTCTGTTTCAACTGGGTCTGTAACCAGTTATACCATTTGTGTAATAACTCTCACTTCTCAATTTCAAATTAAGTGTGATTTTGGTTTTGAAATCTAAATGACTCAAAGGATATCAGCTCTGTTTGTATAAGAACGTGACTTGATTTGCTTATTTTGATGTTCTCTCAATTTGATTAAAGTACCAAAATACCATTCTAGAAATTTTCCTTTTTATGGCATCTATATGTATTGTTTTGTTGTATGATTTTTTTCTAATGGTTTGCAGATAATTAGCACTCAAAGCGAGACTTAAGTATAGAACATGATTTGCATGATCTTAATTTTGTTAGGTATTGATCAGTTAGTTGCTTCAACTTAGGAAGATTGTTAGCAAATGAAAATGCCTTCTTTAGGTATAAGGCAGACAATTCTTTCCAATGTGACATTCCTTTTGTCAGGCTCTTGCTACCATTCCAACACTGTCTTTATGGCATTCTTGTTTAGGTCATCTTTCCCATAATGAGTTAAAGTCTTTAATTTCTATGGCAAATTAGGCCATGTTCAATTTACATCTTTTGATTGTATGCCTCGTCAACTGGCAAAACAACCTGCTTTACCATTTAATAAAAGATACATGCATGCTATTGCGCCTTTTGATTTAGTATATTCTAATGTTTGGGCCCTGTTCCTACTCCGACTATGGGAGGTTCCTATTATTTTATTATTTTTATTGATGATTATTCTCGATACAAATGGATCTACCTTATGAAACAACATTATGAACTTTTCTCTATTTTTCACGAATTTACTGTCATGGTTCGAACTCAATTTTCCAAATCTATCGAAGTTTTTAGATCAGATAATGCTAAAGAACATTCTACTACTTTTGAGTTTGTGTTAAAAAATCACGGTACTTTGCCTTATTTTTCTTGTCCTGGTACCTCTCAGCGGAATGGTTGAGTTGAATGTAAACATCGTTATATTCTTGACACCGTCCGTTCTTTACTTATTTCCACGAATATAATGTCATCTTTTCATGAAACTTTTTGGGGAGAGGCTGTCCTTATTGCTGTATACACCATCAATCATATTCCATCTCCTGTAATTCAAAACAAGACTCTGTATGAAAAACTATTTGGATATCCTTCTGATTACTCTCACCTCTGTGTTTTCGGTTGTCTGTTTTGTTCTCCTATTACCATATGAACGTTCCAAATTGGAACCTTGTGCTTATCTTTGTTGTATGCTGGGGTATAGTATTGCTCATAAAGGCTACAGGTGTTGTGATTCTATCTTTCCTGAGTTACGAATATTTAGAAATATTATTTTTTGGATGCACAAATACTTTGCTACTATTCCCAAGATGACCTATCTTTGTGATTATCAAAGATAGGTCATCTTTGTGATTATCAATGTTTGTGATTATCAATGTTTCTTTGCTCTAGTTGCTTTGCATTACTTCTTTTCAAGAAGCTTCCTCTAATCCTTTGTGATAGAAATCTATGCAAGATGAACTTGATGCATTAATGTATTAATACATTTGCTTTTGTGGTAAAACTGCAATTGGTTACAAATGGGTATATAATATTAAGACTCAATCTGATGGATCTATTGAGCGCTACAAAGCATGTCCTGTTGCAAAAGGTTATAGTTAGCAGTATGGTATCGACTATGAGGAGACCTTTGCTCCTGTGGATCGTCTTACAACTCTTCATACTCTTCTTGCTATTGTTGCTGTTCGTCACTAGTCTCTCTTCCAAATGGATATTAAAAATGCCTTCCTCAATGGTGATCTTGAGGAGGAAGGTCACATGAAACCTCCATCAGGGTTTACTTATCCTTTTCATAAAGTTTGTTAACTTCATCGTGCCTTATATGGATTTAAACAAGCTTCTTGTTCTTGGTTTGCGAAATTTAGTTCTGCACTTCTCGCTTTAGGATTTTCTTCTAATTCCCATGATTATTGCTATTTTATTCAACGATCAACTAGTGGTACTATCTTATTACTTCTCTATATTGATGATATAGTTATCACTAGTTAAAATGATATTGCTGGCATACAACAACTCTAGAACTCTCTTAATCAGCCATATGAAATGAAAGATCTTGGTAATTTAAGTTATTTCTTGGGTCTTGAAATGTCCTCTGATGTAAATGGTTATTATCTGTCTCAAGTCAAACATCGCTCAGATTTCTTACCCCGTGCTGGTCTAACTAATAGTAAAACTACATCAACACCAATTGAGCCCAACACTCATCTCATACCCCGAGATGCCACTCGCTATCATCAATTAGTAGATAGTCTTATTTATTTTTAAGTTACTCGTGGTGATATTGTTTATGCAGTCCATGTTGTCAGTCAATTCATGAGTTTGCCTTGCTCTATTCACTATGCTGCAGTTCTTTGCATTCTCCGTTATGTTAAAGACACTATTTTCCATGGGTTACATTTCTCTGCACATTCTTTTCTTGAATTATGTGCTTATTCTGATGTTGATTGAATTGGAGATTCTACTAATCGTCGCTCTACTACAGGATTTTGTTTAACTTCTTAGGGAACTTTTATCTCTTGGCAGAGCAAGAAGCAGTCTGTCACTGCTTGTTCCAGTAATTGAAGCTGAATATCGGACTTTAGCTAATACCTCTCAAGAATTGATTTTGCTTCAATGGTTACTTGAAAATCTAAGTGTCACTCACTCCTCTGCTACTACTCTTTATTGTGATAACCGAAGTGCCACACAATTGCTCATAGTGATGTTTTCCATGAACGCACCAAACATATTAAAATTGATTGTCACTTTGTGCGTCAATATCTTGTTCGTAGCCTTTTACGCCTCTCCTTAGTTTCTTCCCATGATCAAGTTGCCGATATCTTGACCAAAGTTCTTACTTCTAGTCGTTTTCACGATCTCATTTACAAACTCAAGATGGCTTTTCCGCAACCACCTTGAATTTGAGGGGGCTGTTAATGTGAATCAATTATTCAATAAATAATATAATGTTTCCTTGTTAGCATATGATAAGTTCGTAGTTGTGTTATATTTTATGAGTCATAATTATCACATTTTTATGTGTTGTAAGTAAGATTTGAATTATTATTGAGTTTAATTTAGTTATTCTTAGTTTTTGTAGGGTTAAAGTGAAAAAGAGTTGAAAAAGATGGAAAAGATGAAAGGAAATGCTAAGGGCGAAACGTGCACGAGTATGAGGCTATTTTGGACACTATTTTGTTTTTTAAGCGTAACTTTCAATTCCAAGCTCCGATTAAGTTGATTCAAAATGCCTTGGAAAGTTAAGAAAGAGACCTACAACTTTGGTGCTTTATATGTTTCCAAATTCCAAGATAATCAGGGTCAAAATTGAAATCGAAGGCGGAGCACAATGATGAAGGCCAACACACATGCGTTGGGATTGTGCAGCGCATGTGCGGTGTGATCAGAAGAGAAATGTTTAGATTGTGCTAGGGCGCACATGCGCCCAAAACAGGCAGTGCATGTGCGCCCAAAACAGCTGGGTTACAGGATTTTCTGGTTTTGGTAGATTTCTTCCCCCTGTTGGACTCTATTTTTTCATACAATTTCACGTTCTTATTCTTACACAATATTATAACCCTAGTACTCATTATAAATACCCTATGTAGGGTGAGAAAAAAGGGAGGACACTTTTATTTTTACGTTTAGCTAGGGTTTTCAGTAGAGAAATTATTGTTTATTCTTTCATGGCACTTAGTGCCTAAAACCTTTTTCTTGGTTGAGAGATTTGAAGTCATAGTCAATTCTACTGTATTGTGAGACTTTTTATTCTTGAACTTATTCATTTTTATAGCAAGTATTGATTATTTTTATGTGATTAATTTTATGATTGTTGTTTTTAACTTATTATTGCTGTAGAATAATTAAGTTATTGGAATTAATTGATAGCTAGATTATTTTAATCACGTGTGCTTGATTCAATCTGCGAAGCAACTAAATTTTGATAATTGCTCGATTAGTGTTATTGAATTTAGAGAAAATAATCAATTAATTGGCATAACCGCATGTGTTTATGTTTAATTAGCCTAAATATTCATTGTTGATTTTAATGCTTCTATTAATTAATTTTTGGCGCGTGTCTAGATTAAATTAATAGTTAGGATTAATTGGATTACGTCTCAAAAATTAGCCAACTTTATAAAGAAATAAGAATCAATTTTGAATTGGAATTCGGATTAATTCTTCAATTAGTGCTTGATATGAAAATTGAATTATCTTGTGTGTCAATGATCGACTAGTAAAATTGTCAAGGTGGATATGACTGAAATCAAGATTTTTTCTTACATCGGATTTTCTTTAGTTATTTTATTATTTTAGTTTTCAGCATCAGGATCAATTATTCAATCAATTATGTAGTCTTTCCTTGTTAGCATAAGTTTTCCTAATTTTTATATACTTTCCTAGTTTTAGATTACTTGAACTTGTAAGCGTATGAATATAGACCTTGTATCATTGTAAATATAGATTGAATATTACATTCATCAAGCAGTAGGCTTGATGCCTCGGGAAAAAAAATTAGAAGGAATTTTAGTGGACCAGATAGAGTTGGAACAGAATTTAATACCGTATAAGATGCTCTAGATACCATGATGAATGTAATATTCAATATATATATACAATAATACATGGCCTATATTTTATTGGCTTACAAGAATTGGGCATCAAGTAATCTGAAACTAAGAAAGTATATAAAATTAGGAAAACTTGTGCTAACAAGGGAAGACTACATAGTTGATTGAATAATTGATTCCTATGCTTACAAGAAAAGACTATATAATTGATTGAATAATTGATTCACATTAACAGCAAAATCTAGGATTATAACATGGACATGCAAAACGGATATAAGCACGTAGTTTAAAGAAAATCATGAACTTTAATGTTAGGATTAATCTTGTGTCTTGCGTAATTTGAGTTTCTTAGTGATAGCCTTTTATTTCATTATTTTCTCCAGCATCTTTTGGTATTCACTGGAGCATTTAGGATTATAGGGAATTGGGAAAATTGTTAAGACTATAGACAATTTCACTGCAAAAATTCTGAGAATGAGAAGGAAGGTTACAAGGCAAATTTTGGGTAACTGCTGGCAGTTTTATTGGGCATAAGTAAGAATAAATTATTGTGTTGGGAGAAAAAAAAGATCATTCACCAAATACTTGTAATGTTGTTGTTTGCTATAATTCTCTTGAAAGAAGTATTAGTAGTTTATGTGTATTTACTGGTTTAGTTTGATGCATGTCATAAGTAGTCTATCAAATCACAATTTCATGCTTATCAATCAGTTTTGTCTTTTATTGTCTAAATTGGTCAAACGATGCTTACATTAGCTTGTAGATCGCATGACAAGACTTGATATTATAACATGCCTCTTGATTCTAGTTTTTCTTTTTCTTTTTTCTAAATTTTCTAGTGTTAGCTTTCTTTGTAAAACTATTGTGACTTACAACTTGGATGAATAAAAGACAAAAGTGATTTTGGAATATTATATTATTTTATTTTCCTTTTTTCTTTGTACCACATGATTTTAACATTAAGGAATTACTTATTATAATAATTTTACGATTCAATGGATAATGGAGTTCAAAAATGGGCTCCACTAATAAAGTTTCTTGAAGAAAGCATTAGTAGTTTATGCGTATTTACTAGTTTGGTTTGATGCAGATCATAAGTACTCTATCAAATGACAATTTCATGCTTATCAATCAGTTTTCTCTTTTATTGTCCAATTGGTCAAACAATGTTTACATTAGCTTGTAGACAGCAAGACAAGACTTGATATTATAACATGCCTCTTGATTCTCGTTTTTTTTTTAAAAAAAAAATTTTCTATTGTTATCTTTCTTTGTAAAATTATTGTGATTTGCAACTTGGATGAATAAAAGAATAAATGAGTTAGGAATATTATATTATTTTATTTTCCTTTTGTCTTTGTTCCACATGATTTTAACATTAAGGCATTGCTTATTATATAATTTTACGATTCAATGGATAGTGGAGTTCAAAAATGGGCTCCACTAATACTTGAATTTTTTTGGCCTTCTATAGTTCTGGTAAAAATCAGACACGTTAATCAATTGATAAAATCAGGTATAACTTGGCATAAATATCTAATTTTTAACCAATTTTATTTATCATTTCAACCAGGTCGATGAAAATTGTTAATTGGATATGAATTTGGTAATTTAGTGTGAATTTGATTAACCAAATTTATTAGTGTATAAAATGCCGGTGAGAATTGGACTATATGTACGTTACTCTATGAATGCCTATCATATATTTTACAGGTAATTTTTTAATTAACAATATATTTATATAAGAGGCTATAATATCATGTAACTTACATTACAAGCATTATCAACGTACTTATTAATATAGTTATATTTTTTTTCTATGTAATAATTCAATAAATAAAAATACAAGTATATAACTAAAAACTATGTATAAAACTTTAGTGTCTTGTAACTTAGAAGTATACAAAATGTACTAACTGCAAAAATATATATGAATTTTATGAGTAATAATTCAATAATTAATAATACAATTAAGTTTAACATTATAATATCATAGATAACCTGATATGTAATAAGTATTGCTAATAATATAAGTATAGAAAGACTATAGAATTTAATTTGTAGGAAACAATTAGGGGTGTCAATGGTCGGGTTATCAGGTTATCGTGTTGTGTCAGTTGTGACCCATTTCTTATCGGGTCGTGTTCGTGTCGTGTTGTGTGGATCCGTTTCTTATCGTGTCATGTTAGTGTCTGATCCATTCGGGTTTGTGTCGTGTTCGTGTTGGACTCGTTTACTATTGACAGAGGGTATCAGCCTATTTGACACATTACATAATTTGCGATCCATTTGCATTAAAATCTCAAATTTTAATTATTTAATAACTTAAATAATTATTAATCCTAACCTTGCTATCGTAATAATTTAAAAAATATAATTAAAATTAATGAATTTTTTTGGATAATATTTAAAATAATTATTATGTTTGATTTAATAATCTAATATTAAATCTATTATTCACAATTTTAAAATATGCAATATTAAATTATAATTAAAAAAAACTTCAACAAAATTTGCTCATATAGTAACTTAACGGATTATCGTATTAGCCCATGGGTTGACCCAACCCACCCGTTTAATTTCGTATCATAAACGGGTTGATTCAATAATAACCTGATAAATTTGGGATCGTGTCATAACCTGTTAATTTTGTGTCGTATTATCGGGTCGTGTCAGAAATTGCCAGCCCTAGAAACAATTTAGTAACTAAAAATATAAGTCGTTTAATACTACATCATGTGATTTGAAAATAACAATTCACTCAAATTAATATATTTCTTAGAAAATTACATAATATAATGTATAAGAACATAATGATGGTACGAATTACGTTGAAGGATCAAGTTTAGTGAAAATGTTTGATAAAATATACTTTTTTTAATTTAATAACTACAATTATATTTATATATCATTATTTTTAGTTTTTAAAGTTCTTTAATTATTTGAATGATAAAATTACTTTTAAAGTTATTTAATACATACATGATAATTACAGCTAAAATTTGTTTTATGTTTTTTGCAAGTAATTATAAGTATATTAAAGGGTAAACTGTGTATGAACTATGAAGGACTTTACTTGTGTTGATGTTTATAGCCTTTAGAGAGTGCAACAGAATTTACCTTTTCTTCATTAAAGATGTAATTTATGAGGGACTAATTGAGAATTAAGAAACCATTTGAGATTTAATTACAATTAACAATTTTATTGCAATTCATTACACAATAAAAAGTATTGGGGCTTGATATAATTTTTTAGGTTGTCACAGTGAAACTTATAAACATTCTTGAGAACTGAATTATAATTTTTAAAAGTATTCCGTTAAACGTAGCTTGGTGCCTTCTAAAAGATAGGAGTGTTCATGGATTGGATATTCAGTCTATAAGGTAAAAAAAGTACTTGACCCTCACTGACCGAGTTAAAAAAATTTCGATCCATATAAAGAGCAAAAGAGGTTCGGATTGACCGGGTACTTGACCCTTTACTGGGTACCTACAAAAGCGAGTAGGGTTGATCGGATAACCGACTCAAATTCTCTCTGACAACAAAACATGAAAAACTTAAATAATGATAGCTCGGTAAGTAAATTTCACAATTAAATAAAAAATAATTAAGTCTAAATCACATAATACATCATAACATTACATCCCAACAACAATAAACTAGCAAGTAGTAATAGACCAACAGCAACAACAATTAAATTACAAAAATATATCTTAACAGACGTGAGTGCGAGGAAGAGGAAGGGAAGACGAGGAAGAAAAGGAGGAAGAGGTGAGAGGTTGCCAATAATTATAGTATGTATTAACTTTTGATGAAAATTCTATTAATCAAATTTATAAAATTACCCTTGTAATGGATTGGGTCGGATACTTGGCAGGTCACAAAAATATAACCCGGTACCCGACTCTCTACTTGACCCGATTTCAAAATACAATTCAGGTATCCTCTTTTTCTAATTTGAGTTAGATCGATTTTATGGATTTTTGGAATCGACGAGTTAGGATAAATACTTCCACTAAAAGGGGACCCCACTGAAAAAATCCATTCCAGTTACCTGCACTAGACATTTTCACTTGTAACGGGAAAATTTAATAGTTGTTAAATTCTTTGATTTCTTACACGACACGGGTCACATTTTTTTGTTGGTTTTGCTGATTTCTGAATTCGCCATGCTTAAACCAATAAAAGAAACACGCTAGCACTAGGGGCATATACAAGTAGAGATGGCGGTGGGCCGAGCCGGAAGCCCGCCGGGCCAGGCCCTTGATTGATTGTCACAGGCCGATCTCCCTCTGGTTGGTAGGCCGGGGCGGGACAAGAAAGGGTCGGCCCGTAACCGGTCCCCGGGCTTGGCCCACGGTTAGCCGGGGTTGGCCCGTGAGCTGGTCCTCCAATTTAATTTCTAACTTAAATTTTAAAAATATTTTTTTGCTAAATTTACTTGTTTACTTATTAATTATTATTTTAAAATTAATAACTTATTAATTTAAAATTATTTACTTAGTATTCATTAGTAATTTATTAAATTATAACTTATTAATTGTTCGAATTACTACTTAGTAGTTAATAGTACATTATTAATCAAAATTGGTACTTACATATTAGACCAAATTATTAGTAATTAAAGTTCACAATTCAAACTAATAATTATTATTCGAAACTAAGATAATTTTAAATTTCTAATATACTATATATTATAATTTAAGTAATATGAAAGAAATTATAATAGCACTTGGAGATAGAATTAGAGAGTAGAAAGATTGCAGTAGGTTGGCCCGGCCCGCTGCCACCTCTATATGCAAGCGGCTGAGTACGGATAAAATTTCAATGCCGTACCAAGGACTACCTATCCTGGAGACACAAAACGACAGTTGATAATTTGACACATAGCACGCCACTGAAAAATTCTTGCATGGATCCCTTGGTCTATGCTGCTCAACATCGTCATTTAAGTGATGTGGAGCAACATAGACTAAGGAGTCCATGACACTATGCCATGTACCCGATCCATGTAAGAATCTCCCGCACGCCACTGACTACTCTAATGCACTCATAATCACCTTAAATGGAACTGTTTTGTATTTCAATCCTGCAAGTTAGCCAGGCAACGGACAATTGTCTAGATTCTTGTGGGAGTCAATTATTCTTTATGTCGACACGATAAATTTCAGTTACGAAATTGAATAGCAGTACTGATCCCAAAGGGGTTAGAAAAAAATTGTTGCTGCATTTTGCTGGGAATTTTATCTTGGAATCTTAGCACATTTGCTCACTGTTTGGGTAATATTTTCTCGGGACTATTTTCTCAAAAAAAAAAAAAAAAACAAAAACGGATAATCCGTAATAAAGTGGTAAGCCTACGTAGTTATTTGGGATAGATAGGGCTGTCAATGAGTCGTATTATATAATCATCGTGTCGTATTGTGTCATGTGTGATTCGTTTCTTATCGTATCGTATTCTCGTCGTGTCATGTGGGGTCTGTTTCTTATCGTGTTGTGTTCGTGTATTATATTCGTGTTCATGTATTAGATTCGTATTTTACCCATTTACTCCTAACATATAGTATTAACTTATTTGACAAATTAAATAACTTGCGACACATTTGAATTAAAATCTCAACTTTTAATTATTGAATAATTTACAATAATTTTTAATACTTACCTTATTCTCATAACAATTTAAAACACATAATTAAAATTATTAAAAAAATTTAGATAATATTTAAAATAATTATTATGTTCAATTTAATAATCTTATATTAAATCCATTATTTATATTAAATTATAATCGAGATAGCATTTCTACAAAATCTGTTCATTCAATAACTTAACGGGTTGATCCAATAATGATTGTGTCATAATTTCGTATCATAAATGGGTTGATCCAATCTGATTGTGTCATAATTTGTTAATTTCGTATCGTATTCTTATTGTATTATCATGTCGTATAAGAAATTGTCAGCCCTAGTTATTGATGAGCTATGGTATTTCTATTTGTTGGGGATGCAAGTTGAAGTGATGTATATGGTGTTGGTAAAAACAACGAAATTATTTTTAATCTTTGTATAAATATAATTATATGCTATAATTCAAAAATTAAACATATGCCAAATATTCAATCCTTTGTCCGTAAGGTGTAATTGCCTCTCACTTGGTGCAAACGGATTCTATGCAATTGCTTCACAGGATTTTAACAACTCTACCCTTACAAGTTACACTACTGAACAAGGTTCACAAACTTGTAGCATATATACAACTTTCTCTACGGAAAGATCAGGTTCTTAGAAATTAAGAGTAGGAGTATAAGATTAATAAAGAAGGAAGGCTGAGAAGAACACTCTTGAACTTGAAATGTGCTATTTTAATTTGTACTCTGACTCCTTAACAATACACCTATTTATAGGATTTTTAGAGTAATGAATAGGTATAACATTAATATATTAATTAACATTCATAATTCATGAACACATTATCAATCACATATGAATGAATCTTTATATATAATTCATGAATGTACAAAATTAATAAACACATCATTAATTACACATGGATTCAAAATTCATGAATGCACAAAATTAATGAACACATCATTAATTACTAATACACAATTCATGAATACAACATTAATTATACATGAATGTATGATCATCTAATAAACGTTATATATAGTTCATGAATACAAAATAACTCGTTGAATAAATTAATATCTTTCGTGTTTGTTACTTTTGAATTAATGTCTTATTTTTGTACTAAAAAATAGCTGATCGATGTGGGTCTAAACTGATAAACCAATTACCAATCAAAGGTTCATTGAAAATAATTTCTCATTCATCAATTTCAATATATGACATATATTGAATAACACCCTTGTTAGATTAATTCTGATTTACTTTAAACTATTAAGGAAATGTTATCTAGATAGTGAGCAATGCTCACTTTCGAAGATAGAATTTCTCCATTTTGCTGCTGTCTTTGGCTACTGCTAAGCTTAATTTACTGTCATCTGTACATTCTGTAAGTGCGGATAATACAGCCTTATTAAAATGTTAATGCATGCAGGCGGTAGCACACCCTGGTTGGCAGTAGAATTTGGCTGCTACCAAATTTTTTCAGTTGTAAACTTTTAAGCCATGGTTAAAGACACGTTGATTTCAGCATCTTTAAAATTTGAATATATTAACAATTTTACATACAGATTTTTTTTTCTTTTGGTTCGTGATGTTGAAGAAAATAGCAAATATAGAGTAGGAAACAAGTGTTTTTAGTAAAATTTAGGGGTATATACGCATCAAAACCTAAAAAATTTGAGGCGTGTATAACACTATCTTTAAGGTTTTGATTGCCTCCACTATACTCAATAGTTTGCCTTTGGGTGAATAGCAATCTACCTCTAGGATAAAACAAATTCTTGAAGATTTCTAATAGCAAAAATTAGAAATCTTCCCAAGAACCATGTATATGGAGAGAAAGATTTTTAAGAACAAATTATTGTTATAAATTACTGGGTATGACTTCTTTTATAGAGATGGAAGTTTAGAAGAATCCATTGGAATACACCTTTTCAATCCATGGAACACCCTTCTTGAACCAAAAATTGCAACTCCCTCCATTTGACCCGTTTTTCAATTCCCGACGGTCAAATTTCCAGGAGCTCGAGCACATGCGCGCACTATAGCAGCGCATGTTCGCTGACCTTATTTTGCCACTGCCTTCAGTGCATATGCGCTACCACTGTACAGTGCATGTGCGCTGAAAAATATATATTTTAAATTGTAACATACACCCACTAATAAGTATTTTCTTTATATTACAAATTAAATATTTACATTCCCCCACTTAGTTTGTAATATAAATACAACTCACTATCTCTTTTAACATCATGCATAAAGAAAAGTGACTATCGTCTTAAACTTTTCTGTAGTGTAGATAACTCACTAGATCTAATCAAATCAAGGTGGGATGGTTGCTTAAACCATGATTTAATTAGACTAGAATTATCACACACATGAACTTGTTAAACTCATACATATGTTCACCAAATAGTTTAGCACTGTTTCTCGCCATGTGCTCTATTCTAATTCATGATCATGTACAAAAGAAAACTCTAAACTTTTGTTAGAAGCGGCACCACTTCTAATGATCATATAGGTGAAATATTTTTAAGCTTTTAAGATTAAAAGTACAATAAGATGATTTCATTAAGCATATAATATTTATATACTCAACCTTCCTACTTAAGGGTTACTATTTACACTAACAACATGGAATAGTATACATATAATTTTAGTGTTCACAACTATGACTTATTAGCAACATGTTTTTACCCTTTAAACCTTTTAATCTAGTGGTAGTGCTAGAATAAAGGTTGGGTTACCATTGCTAGTAGTTTTAAATAAAGGGTTTTAATCCCATTCCTAATGACGTCGATTTCACCAAATCTCTCACAAGAGGTTTAGTCAACGGATCCATTAAATTAGTGTATGCTGTTACATACACAACAGTTACGACACCATCATTTAACAACTTTCTAATATAAGTTTTCCTTAGACTTATATGTCTAAATTTACCATTGCATATTTTATTTAATACTCTAGACATTGTGGCTTCATTATCACAATTCAGAGCAATGGCTAGCATTGGTTGAGCCCACAACTTGATGTCTAATAACAAGTCTCTCAACCAATCCACTTCTTTACAAGTTCAGACCAAGGTTATGAATTCAGCTTCTATTGTGGAATGAGCAATTACAGTTTGTTTCTTTGAAACCCATGAAACTGCTCTTCCACCTAACACAAAAATCTAGCTGATCCTACTGTTAGAGTTTTTATCACAAATATTAGTAAACCAACTAACATTAGAATACCCTTCAAGCACAGTTGAAAAACTATTGTAGAAAAGTCCTAAATCTTTAGTTCTTTTAAGATAACAAAGGACTCTCCCAATTGCTTTCCAAAGATCACTACCAGGATTTTTAATAATCTAGATAATCTACACACGACAAAAGAAATATCTGGCCTTGTGTAACTCATTGCATACATTAAACTTCCTATTATACTTGCATATTCAAGTTGAGCAATAGGTTTGCCAGTATTCTTACTTAATTTAAAGTTAGGGTCAAAAGGAGTATTTGCTTCTTTCAAATTTAAACGTTGATACTTGTTCAAGATTTTCTCAACATAATGTGTTTGACATAAAGCATAACCCCCACTATGCCTTTTAACTTTAATCCCTAAAATAGTATCTACTTCACCAAGATCCTTTATTTTGAATTGAGAAGAAAGATATTTCTTAGTTTCAAGTAGACCCTTACATAAGAAGTAAAAACAATTAGCATATCGTCTACATATAGACAAATAATCACACCATGCTCTTTAATGAATTTAGAATAAATTCACTTATCAGCATCATTATATCTAAATCCATTAGAGAGTAACGCTGATTCAAACTTTTCATGCCATTGTTTGGGTGCTTGTTTTAAACTGTACAGAGATTTAACTAGTTTACAAACTTTATGTTCATTTCCTAGTAATGCAAAATCTTCTGGTTGTTCCATATATACTTCTTCATCCAAGTCACCATTTAAAAAGGCTGTTTTAATATCTATTTGATGCACACAAAGATTATAAATGGAAACTAATGACATTAGCATCCTAATGGATTTAATCCTTGCAATAGTTGCATAAGTGTCAAAATAATCAATTCCTTCCTTTTGTCTAAAACCTTTAGCTACAAGTCTTGCTTTATATGTCAATATAGATCTATCAGTGGCATATTTCCTCCTAAACACCCATTTACCACCAATAGGTTTAGACTACTAGGAGGTAAATCCACTAGAACCCAAGTATTTATTACTTGATAATATTGAGTCCATCTCATCATTTACAGCCTCCCTCCAAAATTTTGCATCCCTTGATGACATAGCTTAACCAAATGATTTAGAATCATCTTCTACATTTAATAAGATTGGTATCTTATTAAACAAGTGATCTATATTGTCTTCAACTAAGAAAACAATTAGCTTGTGAAGATAAGAGATCATAATACAAATATTTTTCTTTTCTTTGTCTTTGACTTCTTCTAAGGTCAGAAGAAGTATCAATTTCTTTCCTTTTATTATTAGAAGAAGAATCAATATTTGGAGTCGGTTCTTGTGCTTTAATTGGATTCACATCAACGGTTGAATCTTTAAGAAATGTATTCTCAAAAAATTCAACATCTCTTGATTCAATAATGACATTAGAATCAATATCAAGTAATTTATAGGTTTTAGAATTTTTAGCATAGCCAACAAATACATTTTTAAGTGCTCTCAGTCCGCTGCAAGTAACTTTACTTTTTTAATATTCGAGACTCTATAATAGGCTATACATCCCCAAACTTTAAGATAAGTTAAGTTAGGTTTTCTCCCCTTCCATATTTCATATGGTGACACTTTAATCTTGAGAGATGGAATTCGATTATGTAAATGATAAGCAGCCAACAAAGCTTCTCCCCAAAAATTCCTTGGCAAACCAGAACTTAGGATCATGGTATTAACCATGTCTACCAAAGTTCTATTCTTTTTTTCAACTAAACCATTTGTTGTGGAGTGTATGGTGCACTTGTTTGGTGTATAATACCATTTTTTTCTCAAAAATATTGAGAATTCGGTAGAAAAATATTCACCACTTCTATCACTCCTCAATATTTTGATTTTCTTATCCAATTGATTTTCTGCAAGAGATTTATAAGATTTAAACATATCAAATGTTTCATCTTTTGCTTTCATCAAATAAACATGCACATATCTAGAGCAATTATCAATGCAAGTGATGAAATATCTATTACCACTTAGGTTCTTGTTAGGATATAACAAATTCTTGAAGATTTCTAATAGCAAAAATTAGAAATCTTCCCAAGAACAATGTATATGGAGAGAAAGATTTTTAAGAACAAATTATTGTTATGAATTAGTGTGTATGACTCTCTTTTATAGAAATGAAAGTTTAGAAGAATCCTTTGGAATACACCTTTTCAATCCATGGAACACCCCTCTTGAACCAAAAGTTGCAACTATCTCCATTTTACCAGTTTTCCAATTCCCAACGGTCAAATTTCCAGGAGCTCGCGCACATGTGCGCACTATAGCAGCACATGTGCACTGACCTTATTTGGCCACTGCCTTCAGCGCACATGCTGATAAGTTCATAATTGTGCTATATTTTATGTGTTATTTACTACGTTTTTATGTGTTGTAAGTAAGATTTGAGTTATTATTGAGCTTAATTTGGTTATTCTTAGTTTTTGTAGGGTAAAGTGAAAAAGAGTTGAAAAAGATGAAAGAAAATGTTAAGGGCAAAACAAGACATGAGTATGAAGCCATTTTGGATGCTATTTTGTATTTCAAGCATAACTTTCAAGTCCAAAATCCAATTGAAATGATTTTGGATGATTTGGAAAGAGATTGCAATGTTCTACATTTTTTATGTTTTGAGTTTTCCAGGATTCTATAGGCATCTTATTCAAATTGCAAAGTTGGAAAATGTGTACCTGCAAGGAGTGATTTTGATACAATTTAGTAGATTGAACATAACTTTCTAATCTGAGCTCCAATTGAGATGATTTAAGATTTTTGGAAAGATAAAACATAGAGCTATAACTTTCATGTTTTGAGTTTTGCTAAATGTTGTCTGCATCAGGGTCAAAATCGAAGCCGAAAGTGATGGTCCAGCGTATATATGCAGGGTTGGTGCAGCGCATATGCACTGGGACCAGAAGACAAATTTCCAGCTCTGCCTAGGGCGCACATGTGCCCAAAATATGCAGTGCATGTGCGACCAAAATAGCAGTATTGCGTATTTTTGAGTTTTTGGTTCTATAGATCTCTTCACCCAGTTGGACTCTTTTTCAGTCGATTCATGTTTTTATCCATAGACCTTACTTGTAACTCTAAGTACTCATTATAAACACCCCATGTAGGGTGAGAGAAAAAGCATTGACACTTTATTTTCTAGTTTTATCTAGGGTTTTCAATAGTAGAAAATTACTATTCATTGTTCTACGGCACTTTGTGCCTAAACCCTTTTTCTTGGTTGAGGGATTTGAAGCCATGGTCAATTCCTATGTTGTGAGACTTCTTGTGCTTGAATTTATTCAATTATATATCAAGTATTGATTATTTTTCTATGAATAATTTTGTGATTGTTCTTTTTAACTTGTTATTGCTACAGAATATTAATTTATTAGAATAAATCTATTGCTAGATTGTTTAATTGCATGTGTTTAGTTCAATTTATGAAGCAATTGAATTCGATAATTACTCAATTAGTGTTATTGAATTTAGGAAAATTAATTAACTAATTGGCATAATCACTTGTGTTTAAATCTATGTTTAGTTTGCTTAATTGTTCTTGTTGATTTTAACACTTCTATTAATTAATCTTTGGCGCGTGTCTGGATTAAATTAATAGTTAGGCTTATTTGGATCGCGTGTTGAAAATTAGCCAACTTTAGAAAGAAATAAGAATAAACTTTGAATTGTAATTTGGGTTAATCCTTCAATTAGTGCTTGATATGGAAATTGAATTATCTTGTGTGTCAAGGATCGACTAGTGAAATTGCCATGGTGGATATGACTGAAACCAAGAATTTCCTTACATCGAATTCTCTTTAGTTATTTTACTATTTTAATTTTTAGTTCAAAAGCATTTAAAAAAACCCCCTTTTCATTTAGCACATGAACAAACTCCGTTCTCTGTGGGACGAATTTGACTCACCACTACTACATTATTATTGAGAGTTGTTAATTTTGGGTGCCTATGACAGCATTTTCACCAAAATTTTGGCGTTGTTGCCGGGGAACGGTGTGATTTATTTTTGTGTTTTAAATTTTTGGATTTAACTATATAAACTTATTACTTGATCTTTTTTTGATCTCCATCATGTTTACCAATTCGTATGAGATTTATTGTTCCGATTTCATTATCGAGCAATTACCACCACAAACTTGGTATGACCCCTACACCAATAAGAAAAATCAAGGATGGATAGATTATCCTGAGTTTGGTTATCCATCACAATATTTTTACTATATACAACCAGTTCCACCACAACAACCTTATACCCAACCTAGTAAGTTTTTGGAAGAATTAATACATTATTTAGTTGCTAATACTTTGCAATTTCAACAGGAAACAAGAGCCAGTTTGCAAAGTTTGGAGCATCAACTAAGTCAACTGAATTTTTTCATATGTAGACTAGAATCTCAAGTGATTGAGAGTGGAGAAGATGAAGAAAAAGAGCAAGAACTAGAGATGGGATTAGTAGACGACAAGCCTATTGAGAGTGGCTTTAGTGCATCGCCTCTGATTTCAGTGGCTCAAGATCTTCTAGAGCAAGGACTCTGAGCCAATCAAGGTTTTAGGCTTAGCTTTGGAGGAAATACAAGAGATTCTAACTACTGTGAAAGATACCCACTTGGTTGTTGATAGAGATTGTATTGTAGTGCCGCTATACCCCACATTCTGTTATGATCGACTTTAAGAGTTGAAGATCAAGAAGTGGCTTGTAAAGGGTTCGATATCCTCGAGTCTCTTTAGGGTCATGAGGAAAGGATTAAGCTAGTTTACATAGACGATAATAGGGTCAGAGTTGAGTTTATAACTGATGGAGTCAAGAAGGAGGTTAAGGATAAGTGTATGACGAGTAACTACTTGGAGAGAGCCTATGAAAGACGGCTAACAATTATTGAGCTCTCTTTCCTCTGGTATAGAGATGGTTATTCCGACCATCTTGTTACAGTCAAGCTATTGACTATAAAGAAGCGCTGCATAGGAGGCAACCCATGTTCGTTTAAATTTTATTCCGTTTATTTATTCATAAAGTCTTATTTCTGTTTATTTTATTTTAGGGTTAGAGTAGTTTTATTGTGTTGTTAGTGCAGGAAATTGACTTCATTGATAAGTTAAGCAGAAAAATGGTCCTTTGAAAGGGAGCGAGAAAAGGACCCATCGACATTTCTGCCTTTTCCTCCTTTCCCGCAAGATTTGGTGCCAAATGGTGCATGAGCTTTTATATGTTTGATGCCCTATGTTTAGGGTCATTTTGTTGATTTTTTAATTTTCCAGTTGATTTCTTGAACAATGTAGTTATTTTTACTAGTTAGACGTTTTAGGTTTCATTTTTGTCATGGTGTTTTCGTTTCTTTTTGTTGTGTATTCTCTTAAGGGAGTAAGTTTTTTCCTAATTATTGTAGGATTTTTTTCTACAATATTCTTGGTTTTCTTATTGTCTCAAGGGAATTATTTGTTTTGTTTTGTTTTGTTTTGTGTTACTCTAGCTTTTATTCGTGACAAGGGGATACTTATAACGGATACTGCTCCAAATACGAATTAAATCTAGAGAAGTTTTTTTTTTCCCGATATTTTAGTCTTTTATTTTTGCATTGAGGACAATGCTTATTTTTAAGTGTAGGGTGGGTAAGTTCTTTGGATTTTTAAAGTTATTTAGTATATTTTGAGGGTCTTCATGATTTAATCTAGATATTTTCAAATCTAAATTTTTGAATAGCTATACACACATACACACGAATTTCGTGTTTTAGTTTTTATTTGCATTTGAGCTCTTGGGTTCATAGACTACTCTGATTGGTGGGTTGATTATTGATTATTTATGCAGATATTTGAAGGAATATGTTGAGTGGAATGTGTTGTGCTTAAGTGTTTAAATTTTATGTTTGTTCGAGGATGATCAAAGGTTAAGTGTGAGGTAATTTGATAAGTTCATAATTGTGCTATATTTTGTGTCATTTACCACATTTTTATGTGTTGTAAGCAAGATTTGAGTTATTATTGAGCTTAATTTGGTTATTCTTAGTTTTTGTTGGGTTAAAGTGAAAAAGAGATGAAAAAGATAGAGAAGATGATAAAGAAAATGTTAAGGGCAGAACATGCATGAGTATGAAGCCATTTTGGATGCTGATTTGTATTTCAAGCATAACTTTCGAGTCGAAATTCCAATTGATATGATTTTGGATAATTTGGAAAGCGATTGTAGAGTTCTACAACTTTTATGTTTTGAGTTCTCCAGGGTTCTCTAGGCATCTTTTTCAAAATTGCAAAGTTGGAAAATGTATACCTGCAAGGAGTAATTCTGACACAGTTTAGCATATTGAGCATATTTTTCTGATATGAGCTTTAATTGAGGTGATTTAAGATATTTGGAAAAGATAAAACATATATCTACAACTTTCATATTTTGAGTTTTGCCAAATTCAGTTTGCATTAGGGTCGAAATTGAAGCCGAAAGTGGTGGTCCAGTACACATGCGCTAGGTTGGTGCAGCGCATGTGCTTTGGGACCAGAAGACAAATTTTCAGCTCTGCCCAAGGTGCACATGTGCCCAAAACAGGTAGCGCATGTGCGCCCGAAACAACAGCTGTATTGCGTATTTTTGGATTTTTGGCAGATCTCTTCATTCGGTTGGACTCTTTTTCAGTCGATTTTACGTTCTTATCCATAGACCTTAATTGTAACGCTAAGTACTCATTATAAATACCCCATGTAGGGTGAGAACAAAAGAATCAACACTTTATTTTCTAATTTTATCTAGGGTTTTCAGCAGTAGAAAATTATTGTTATTCTTCTATGGCACTTTGTGCCTAAACCCTTTTTCTTGGTCGGGGGATTTGGAGCCATGGTCAATTCCTATGTTGTGAGACTTCTTGTACTTGAATTTATTCAATTATATATCAAGTATTGATTATTTTTCTGTGATTAATTTTATGATTGTTCTTTTTAAGTTGTTATTGTTGCAGAATATTAAGTTATTAGAATAAATCTACTGCTAGATTGTTTTAACCGTGTGTGTTTAATTCAATCTATGAAGCAACTGAATTTGATAATTACTCGATTAGTTTTATTGAATTTAGGGAAATTAATCAACTGTAATTGTCATAACTATGTGTGTTTATGTTTAATTAGTCTAATTGTTCTTGTTGATTTTAATGTTTCTATTAATTAGTTTTTGGCATGTGTCAGGATTAAATTAATAGTTAAGTTAATTGGATCGCGTGTTAAAAATTAGCCAACTTTAGAAAGAAATAAGAATCAACTTTGAATTGGAATTTGAGTCAATTCTTCAATTAGTGTTTGATATGGAAATTGAATTATTTTGTGTGGCAAGGATCGACTAGTGAAATTGCTATGCTGGATATGACCGAAACCAAAAATTTCCTTACATTGAATTCTTTTTAGTTGTTTTACTGTTTTAATTTTAAGTTCAAAAGCATTCAAGAAAACCCATTTTCATTTAGCACAAGAATAAATTCCGTTCTCTATGGAACGAACTTGACTCACCACTACTATATTATTATCAGAGTTGTTAATTTTGGTTGCCTACGACAGCATTTCCACCACATGCGTTGCCACTGTACAACGCATGTGCGCTGATAATAAAAATATATTTTTTAAATTGCAACATACACCTACTAATTTTCTTTATATTGTAAACTAAATATTTACACGTGATGGAAGCTAAACTAGAGAAAAAAAATAGAGAAAAAATGAATTTGTATAAATAAGAATTGAATAAATACATTAGAGGATGAACCCCTATGTATAGGTATTAGTTAGCCATGGATATGGGTATCAAACTCATGACAGATCTATTCTGACTGATCAGGCATTACATGTTGGTTGAATAGCATCAATACCGAACTGACCCTCGCCTAATGATACTTTGAGATGTAGATTTACAATATTGTCCTTAATAAGATATTACTTACATGCCATGTGGGTGTATTCTGTTCGGAATCATTTCCTGTACCATCAACAGTCTCCATGATTGATCTGCATCAAAGATCGAATTTATCCGGTCTTATTCTTCTGATCGTCAGTCCCCAGACTTCCTTTGTAATAGTCCCTGAACTGACCTAATACCTGTTATATCATTGTGCTTGTTAGCTTAATGAACTAAAAGCTTGTTTTATTGAAATCAGTCCCGATCTCAATGCTACTGTGTTCAGTGTTCTGCTCTGAGACAACTTAATCATGAAGGGGCTATGAAATCCCCTAGTCCAAAGGAATCCAACATTTACCCATGTCTGAGTAGCAACTGTCACATTTCCACAATCAATACTAAACTGACTTTCATGTTCGAGTAATTAATGCTTCATGTCCTTTCAATTTTTTCCCCTAAAGAGTTTTTGAACTTTTACGATCCATGCGAACCGAGTTATGACCCGAATTTCAAAATTCCTTAAGCCTTCGACCTTCCTGGATATAAGTAACTTTCCTATTATAGAAAATCAAATCAAAATCCAATTTTATTTAGTTAAGAGTTTTAGTATTTGAGTAGTTTAGTTATTAGTTTCCTAATTAATTTATATGTTTGGATAGGATTTGTTTGTTGGTCAAATTAACCAATTCCTTATTGGAATCTATTTGGTTATGTATTTAGTGTGTGTGTGAAAACACTGTATATAAGAAGGTAGTTTGCTTACTCGAGCACCTCCTGGGTCTGCCACATGGACAATTGCTGCTGACATGGCGCTGACGTGATAAGATATTTGGACTGGTTCAATGTTTCTTCTTAGTGAAGAGATACTCACCCTTTCCTTATTTGTCGTGAAATTAGCATGATGTCCTTTTACAACAAAGAGTTACTATTTAAATCTGCTGGTATTTGTGTAAAATTATGATACTTTATACCTAGAAAGAGTAAATACTTATTGTCTTGAAAATTAAACTTTTTGTTAATCTAAAATTTCCCTATATTCTTATGTGTTAGACTATACCCTTTGTCAAAATATGGACAATTGGATTTGATCTTTAACTTAATTACACACAATATCAACCTTTGGATTATTGTGATTCTTAATTAACGAGTCTCATAATAGTAAACACCATACCATTAGATCCTCTTTCTTTTCTTTTCAATTTTAACAAAATGTAATTATGATCAGATGAGGATCCAGGATTCTATTCTTTCTTTCCTTGCTCCTTCTCTATAGTCGCTTACGGCCTCCACTTTTTCTCCTTTCTTATAGGTTTTCTTCATCTCTATTCTACCCTCTCCTATTTACTTTTTGCTTCATTCATGAGTTTCGTGTCAGAAATCTCCATACCTATATGTACTACAACCTATCCTTTACCACTTCTTTCTACCAAAAGCGTCCCCAAATCATAGGATTTGATGATTACTCGATTTTACACCCCCATAAAGGCCTTCAATTCCTCAGATGAGAGACAAACTAAACCTATGTTTCCATTTGCTGATTTTCGGTTGTTGCTTTTTGGTGAGACTTTTTCTTCTTCTATATTTTTTAAGATTTAAGAAAATATTACAGAAAAAATTAAAATTTTCTTCTTCCATTTGGTAAATGAAACATCATTTTATGAATCTTTTCTATATATTTATTCAATGGTATAAACTCACTTTTTTTTTAAAATTTTTTCCTAGATCTGTGCTATTTAAGTTTGCTATCAACTAATTTAAAGTGGTACTTAAATTTTTTTTTTTGCCAGATCTCTGCTATTTAAGTTTTTACAATTGTTCCATGTTAGGGTTTCCAACATATTATATATATATATATATATATATGTATATATATATATATATATATTGTCTTCATGTTGAGTGCAAATTTCTTAAATTTTTTGCTGAGCGCTTAAAATTAGGAAACCTAATTTAAAGGAAAACTAAGTTTTGGTCGGTTGAAAATATTTGTATTATTCTGTTTTTTTTTGTTTTTTTTTTCATATTTTTGTATTGTTGAACTGCTAAATTGCAATTCATATATTGCTGTGTATTTCTTCAAAATGCTCTAAACTTATTTTTTTTTTAAATAAGAAAAATGTTTCCTAGATCTATTCTCTTCAGTTTCTATAGTTGTTTTATGTTTTGGTTTTTAACTTATTAGAATGTCTTTGTATTTGGTGCATGTTTCTTAAAATTTCTTATATGTAAACTTTTTTTTTTTGTTTTTTTTAATTTTTCCCCAGATTTGTCCTATTTAAGTGTCCTACAGTTGTTCCATGTTATGGTTTTTAACATTTTATATAGACAGTCTTTATATTGAGTACATATTTCTTAAAATTCTTGCTAAAGAGTTAGAATTACGAAACCTAACTTAAAAAGGAAAACTAACTTTTGGTCGATTTAATCAAAATGTTTGTATTGTTCTGCTTTTTTTTTTTTTTTTTTTTTTGAGATTTTTGTATTGTTGAACTGCTAAATTGGAATTCATATGTTCATGTATATTTTTTCAATACTCTAAATTCATGTTTTTTTTTTTTTTTTAAGAAAATTTTTTCTCATATCTATTTTCTTAATTTTCTACAGTTGTTCCATGTTAGGGTTTTTAACATATTAGATTGTCTTTGTATTGAGTGCATATTTCTTAAATTTCTTAGATGTTTACTTCATATTTATTGCTAAAGGGTTAAAATTAGGAAACCTAACTTAAATTTTGGTTGGCTTAATTGAGATATTTGTATTGTTCTTTTTTCTTTTTCTTTTTTTAAATTTATTCTTCACGTACTACTAAGTTACAATTCATGTATTCATGTATATTTATTCTATATAATAAACTCATATTTTTTTTAAAAAAAATTCCCAGATCCGTTCTCTTTAAGTTTCTACAACTATTCCATGTTAGGGTTTTTAACATATTAGATTGTCTTTGTATTGAGTGCATGTTTCTTAAAATTGCTTAGTTGTTTACTTCATATTTATTGCTAAAGTATTAACATCAGGAAACCTAACTTAATTTTTGGTTGGTTCAATTGAGATATTTGTATTTTTCTATTTTTTTAATACATTTTTTACTGTTGAACTACTAAATTGCAATTCATATATTCATATATATTTCTTCAATTCTATAAACTCATGTTTTTTTTTTTCTTTTCTTTTTAAGTTTCTATAGTGGTTGCATGTTAGAGTTTTTAAGATACTAAATGGTCTTTGATTTCAGTGTATATTTCTTAAAATTTCTTGAATCTAACTTAACTTTAGTCAGTTGAATTAAGATATCTGTATTATTCTTTTTTTTTTTTTGTTGAGATTTTTGTATTCCTAAACTACTAAATTGAAATTCACATATTCAAATATGATATGACAAAATTGGAATTAAATAAGGGAAGTTGTGATTTAATGAGAAGATACACCTATTAAAATATATATACATAATTGGGACGATTGACATAATTGATGAAATTAGTCAACCATTTTCTGGTCTGAAATTCATTTGATGATGGATTATACCTGCAGCTTTTGCTTCATAGAATTTTGGATGGTTGGAAGTTCACAGATGATATAATTAGTTACAATGTCATTTATTATACTCAGTAGATATTTTTTAATTGGAGATTCGTAGATGAGGACGGGCTCTCTGTAGCCTATTGTGTTTAAATCATTTGTAAATAATGTATTGCTTTTTTCAAAAAATATATTTTTAACCATTTTCACAAAGAAAAAAAATATTGCAACGTAGAAGACAAGCTATTTCTGATTCAATTGGTACAAACATAGGCCATTTAGCTTTTTAAGTTTCCGAGGACCCATCAAAATACTTCAAGTAGAAAATACTATGAGCATTACTCATTTGTTGCTTGAATTTATCAACTATAAGGTCATTCTTACTATTCATGAGTCATGTTATATTGCCATTACTTTTTCTAATATTCTAACTTATCTTAATACCATCTCATCTGTTGGTCTTTGACAGTAACTGTCGCTTTTGAACTCCATCATCTGCTACCTTCTCTGTTCTCAAAGGTATGTAGCTTACCTTTTTCTTCTTCTTCATATTATATCCTTTTTTTTTTTTTTCTATATCACACCTCCAACTGGTTAAGTGCTTATTAACCTGCTTTTTAAACAAACAATGACTGTTGTAGTTAAACAAACTATTATTGTTGTAGTTAGTACAAAGATGGGTTATTTAGCTGCTTTAATTGCTCAAAGACTCGTATAAATACATGAAGTAGAAAATATTATTGACATTACTGGGCTATTTAGGCACAATTCCCTTCATTTAAATGTATCAATTAATGAATTATTCCTGTTATTAGTAAACCTTCTCTATGAAACCATTATTTTTATTTATGAATCATGTAATTTTGTTGAATTGACTAACAATTAATATGTTTTTACAAGGTGCACCTGTTACATTAGCTTTAGTTTTTTAATGTTATGCCTTATTTTAACTATATATTTGGTAAAGATATGATTAAAGAAAGGCTTAGCTATGCTAAAAATCAGGCAAAAAAGGAATTGCTCCGCCATAGTTCCAAATCAAGTTGCATTAAAGTGTGAAATTTCCAAATATAACGTCAAGATTGCCCCGCCAAGAAATGGATCAAATTAGTTTTATGGGTGAAGTATAATACCATCATAGCCATTATACAAACAAAAATACATCTATCAATGTCGGTAGGTACAGATTTCTTACAATGCGCAAATCCTAGAAAGGGACTCAATGACAAAAAAGTTTGTAAAGGTTTGTATCATAGACAATTAAAGCTAACAGAATGATAATTAAATATGGAAATCGAAATATCCTTTAAGCATAATTAATAGATGGATTATTCCAAGAAACTAAATTATTCTTTAAGTACACAATATCACAATACCTAAACACAAAGAAGCATCCCAAATAAAAATAATTACACCTTACTTAAAGAATCAAGATTGTTTGTGTGGAGTAGGAAAAGATTTGTATGATGAAAAAATCCCTAAAAATCTTTATTTTTGTCCTATTTGGATAAATCTGTTTTTATTAAAACTCTTACTGCTATCTATGTTAGGGCTTCTAATATAGGTACGTTATGAGCTTTTTTGATTTTTCTGATTGCATCTTACTAAATGCATACCTATTTGTACTAAGTGTAAGTTTGTTAAAAGCCCTTAATTTTTTACTAGTAAATATTGTTGTCATTATATAGTGTTTTTATGTTTTTATATTTTGGTTCTCCATTTACTGTTTGTATGACTTCTTCAGTATTGTATGTTTTTGTTTAAACAAATAATCTTACACCATCTTTAAAATAAGGCAAGAAAAATTAGGAGATGTTAAAAATACAAGCTATTACTGATATAGTTACCACAAAGATGGGTTGCTTTGCTATTTTTACTGCTTAAGCCTCCATTGCAATGCATCAAATACAAAATGTCATCAACATTATTGATTACCTGGTTAATTTTGTCAACTATGAAGCCATTATTCCTATTCATAACTCATGCAATTTTGTCAAAACAATTAACAGTAAACATGTTTTTACAAGGTTCGCATCTTACATGAGCTTTAGTTTTTTTAACTTTTTGAGTTCTCTTAACTTTTCTCCTGTATTTGCTTTGCATAGTGTTTTGTTTGTTAAGGCATTGTTTAGACACTACTTTTTTTGTTACCAAAGGTGTGCTGCGAACTTTTATGATTAGTCAAAAGTATCTCTGTGCTGTTTTTGTCATGCTTTTGTTAATTTTATGCATCTTCCTCTTCTTACAACAGTATAACAAATCGATGTTTGTTAATCTTTAGTTTGTCTTTAGTTGATGTTATATCTGTTTATCCATATCATTTCTCTATTTATCTAAAGTGCTTAGCATCCTATTTTTAGTTTTTATAGGAATTGTATTATTTTCTTAAAAAAAATACTTGTCATCAACATGAGTAGGGAAAAAAAATCTCCACATAGTTGTTATATTTTTAATCACGTACCGCATGCAAATGAAAATTTAATTCCCCTAGTTGCTCAAACATCTATGAACATTCATGAAATAGAAAATATTAAGTCATACACTGATGAAGGATGTGATTATGTACAAACAAATAATAATGACTAATCTCCTGAAATGCCCCATTATGTCAATTGAGATGTTCTTCCTGTGGCAAAACAATGTACTTTGCCAAATCCTGATCATTTTGATCATCAAATAGAAGACAACCTATTTGTGATTCAATAGGTACAAACATAGGACATTTAGCTTTTTTAATTCCTGAGGAGCCATCTAAACGCATAAAGTAGAAATAGAAAATACTATGAACACTATTCGATGTTAGGGTTTTTAGCATGAATGAACATTAATCAACTATAAAAATCATTCTTGCTATTCATGACTTATGTTACTTTGTCAATAGTTCCATGTTAGGGTTTTTAGGATATTAGATTCTCTTTGTATTGAGTGCATGTTTCTTAAACTTTCTTTGATGTTTACTTCATATTTATTGTTAAAGGATTAAGATTAGGAAACCTAACTTAACTTTTGGTCAGTTCAATTGAGATATTTGTATTCTTCTGTATTGTTCTGTTAAAAGTTCTTCTTTATGAAACCATTATTACTATTCATGAATGATGTCATTTTGTACAAACGACAAACAATTAACATGTTTTTTTACAAATTGCATCTATTATGTTACCTTTGGTTTTTTTAATGTCGTGCCTTATTTTAACCTTATATACGTGTTGGTTTTGTGCAGTTTCTGTTGGTTTTAAACTGTTTCAGTTGCTACTTTTTTTTGCTCTTAAAGGTGTGTTAGCTACTTCTATGCTTACTCAAAAATATCTAGATCCCATTTTTATTATGTTTTTTCTTAATTTTATATGCATTTTGTTACTGTTCTTACAAGTCACCAAATGCATGTTCATTAACGTTTAGTTATTGTCTTTAGGTCGTGCTATATCTCTTTTATATATCATTCCTCTATCTATTGAAGTACTTAGTATCCTATTTTTAATTTTATAAGAATTGTACTATTTTCTTCAATTAGTGTCCATCTTCAATATAAGGGGGAAAAAAATCGCCACAAAATTGCAATGTTTGTTAGTAGCTAGCTCATGGAAATGAAGACTTAACTTCTTTAAGTACTCAGAAATCTATGAGCACCGATGAAATAGAAAATAACAAGTTCTGCACTGATTCACTCATAAAATGTACGAAATTGACAACATCATTTTTACTCATGAGCCATGTCAATTTGTCGAAACAACTGATAATGTTCAGTGATCTTCTGAAATGTCTTATTGTGCCAATTTAGTCGTTCTTCCTCTTGTAGCAAAGGAAGGTCCTTTACCACCTGCTAATCCTTTCATGCGCTTTATTCGGATTTTGTATCACATGTATACACCATGAGAAAATATGTTGAAGAGCATTCTGTACCAGCAAAATAAAAAATGCGACCACAATTTCTTCAAAAAGGTCATCCAGCTTTGCCATTGTTCCCTCTACGTATGCAAAATTTGGGAATGAAATATATGAATTATGCGATCCTTAGGGAACCATATATGCTGCAAAGGTTTAGTAATGAAACAACAAGATATATAGGAATGAAGCTATATTGAAATGGAAGAAAGAATGCTTAACGTCAGGTATTCTTGATAAACAAAAGGCCGCAGAAGTAATAGATGAGCCGAGCAATCCATCTTTCAATGTCATAACAGGTTAATATTTAATTATATAAGTAACTATTTTTTTATTTATTTATTTTAAGTTCCCTATTCGGATAAAATTATTATATAAGTAACTATACCTGCTCATTTGAACTCCATATTAAGAGTTCTTTTCCATGTGTTTTTTTAGTGTCAAACACTGAAGAAGCACATCAACATATTCCACAATCAAGTTGATCACAATAATACAAAACGGTGAAGGCGATTAGGTGTCTTTTACTCAGCCTCAAAATCTCTCATTGTTTGGCTTGCAAGATATTTATGTCACTAAAGTAAAATTTACTCTTAAGCAAATTTTGTGCATTCAACTTCTATTCACAGCCCTTAAAACTGAAAGGGATCTACTAGACTTAATTCCTGAAAGTGCTGATGTTCTGCCACCTCAACCTGATTGCCCACATTGTGGTGCAAAGAAGTTTGTTCATGAAACCGCAAACTTTTGCTGTTCAAATGGTGACATAACTTTGGCTGCAAATAAAATCTCTGATATTATCAAAGAGTTATTAACATAATCATCAGAAGAGGCTAAAGCATTTAGAATATACATAAGAATATGTAACAACCATCTTGCTTTTAGCTCCTTAGGGATTAAATGTGATAAAAATTTAGCAAGGAGGAATAAAGGAATTTATACATTTAGAGTGTAGGGGAAAGTTTATCATTTAATAAATGATTTGGCCCCTAAAGACGGTTACATCTTGTTATAATATCCAGGTTTATTTTCTTGACAGAGATCATGAGCTGTTAAATTGACTACAAGCCTGTCCTAGGATGAAAGAATCTGTGCTTTCTAAGTTCATAACTATACTTGACCACAATCCTTATGCAAAATTTTTTTAGGAGCTTAATCACTGTTGAAAATTTAGATAGCAATTAGTTTTTCTTGCACACTAGGCCAGGAGTTGATCAAAAAGTATACAATAAACCTATTGTCTCACAAGTAGCTAGATTATGGGTTGAAGGGGAAGAAAATGGAGAAAATAGCCATAGAAATATTCAAGTTTATACTCATGGCTGTCAATCTAGACAAATCCAATATTATTATGGATGTTATGATCCCCTTCAGTATCCCTTACTTTTCCCCTTATAGTGAGCTTGGTTGGCACCAAGGCATTTTAAAGAATCGAGTAAAATAACCTAATAAAAAGGGGAAAAGAAAGAGAGATGCAGTAGATTTAATCTGTCCCAATAATGCTTGTGATCTTGTGATCAGCTGCTTCAGAGGGAACAAAATGGTTAGTTTATTATAGATAACCATTGACAAATTTGAAATGTATGAGAAGTTTACACTTATTGACTAATTGTCTTCTTTGTTGAAACAACTATGGAAATACTCGGTAATGATCCTGATTTCAATTTTTTTAGAGAGTATTATGCTTATAAACTACTAATTAGAGATAATGACGAGTCCTTTTTGCTTCATTTTGGACGCTTATTCCAAAAATACGTAGTAGATATGTATATGAAACTTGAAACACAAAGAGTTGATTTCTTTAGATCCCAACAACAAGAAGTTAGGCAAGAGTTCTTACAAGGAGTCGTAGATGCTGTTGTTGCAGGAGAAACAGAAGGATCAGAGGCAGGACAAAGAATAATATTACCCTCAAACTTTATTGGAGGACCTAGAAACATGAAACGTAGATACATAGATGCAATGACATTAGTGCAAAAATTTGGAAAGCCTAATTTATTTTTAACCATGACATGTAATGGTGTCCAATTGGCCAGAGATAAAACAACATTTAATTGATAAAGAAGAAGCACAAAATAGGACAGATTTAGTTACAAGAGTATTCCGTGCTAAATAAGAGCAACTGAAATTAGAATTATTCGAGAAGAATATATTTGGAAAGATTGCAGCCTACACCTATGTTATAGAATTTCAGAAAAGAGGCCTTCCATATGCCTACTTTCTTTTGATATTGAAACCTGAATATAAAATGTTGAGACAAGAAGAGTATGATAGAATAATTTCAGCTGAAATACTAGATAGAAACCAATATCCCTACCTATATAAGATGGTTGTTAAGCACATGTTGCATGTCCATGTGGTAAACTTGATCCATCTAGTATTTGTATGAAAAAAATGGCAAATGTAGAAGCTCTTATCCTAAACAATTTTGTGACGAAACAAAGCAAACACCTGATTCATATTCACTGTATAGAAGGAGAGATAATGGTATTAAAGTCAAAGTTAGAAATGCTTGGTTAGATAATGTCTTAGATGGGTTGTCCCTTATAACTCTTATTTACTTGTAAAATTTAATTGCCATATTAATGTTGAGATTTGTTGTACAATAAAAGTTGTTAAATATATTTACAAATATATTTGTAGGGGACATTACCGAATTAATTTCCATGTTGTTGCTGATACTTCAAATGGACAAGTAGATGAAATCCAGCAATACGTATCAGCAAGATGGGTATCCCTACCTGAGGTAGTATGGAGAATTTATCGCTTTCCAATGAGCCAAATGAAACTAGCTGTTATACACCTGCAATTACACTTAGAAAATTACTAGCTAATGAGCTTTAAAAAAAAAATAGAAGTTGCAAAATATTATCCAAAATACACATCAGAAAAAGACAATGCTAACTAAATTTTTTTACACAAATAAGACATAAAATAGCTCAAAAACTGAATTGTACTTATGCTGAGTTCCCAAACCATTTTGTTCAGAAACCAGAAAAGAAAAATGGAACTTAGACAGAGAGGAGATTCTATAGATTGAAGGATAATGATAGCTCACCCTTATGAAGGAGAAAGATATTATTTAAGATTGCTTTATCAAAAGTTCGCTGTCCTATATCTTTTCAACATTGGGAACATATAATAGAACTGTTGGTCCCAAAGCAATCTAAGAGAGAGGTGAATTAGGTTTCTAAAAATACTTTTAGAAATATTAAGATTTTCTAAATAAAAACTGATATAATCGAATCAGTGAAATAGTGAAGTAAGAAAGTGAGAAAATTAATTAGCCATTACTTCCGAGCTAACAAGTTTGAAGTATCAAATCACTAAAATACTTCACACACTTGGTGAGCCAATAATCTTTACAAAGTAGGGATATTCTTGCTCACACTAAAATTCTTTTAGTTGAGCCAAGAATCTTACTTACAACCTCACTTTCGTACAAGATTATCACTCCACTCAAAGTTGAATTGCACTCTAAACTGCACACTAATACAACAAAGCACTATAGCCAATTTGTACTAAAATTGCTCTTCTCCATCATAATTAAGGCTTGTATTCAATGTATTAGATGAGTTTTACAGAATATCAAAGCAGTTATTTATAAGAGCAATAAATGGTGGTTGCAACTACTTCCTAACGGCTAAATCATAAATGCACAAAAAGTAGCCGTTGGGGTTTCGGACGTCCGAGATAGATGGGATGCGTCCGACACAGCGTCTGATCTTCATGCAGTTGGTGAAGAACTTCGTTCGGACGTTCGTGCATGCGTCCGTTCCATCGTCCGATAGAGGCTTCGAATGGTCATGTTTGTCCGTTTGGAGAAGCAGTAGGATTCTTCTTTTTGCCTGTTCGTTCGGACGGTGGAATGCGTTCGAGAAGCTTGACACAGTTCGGACGGTACAGTGCGTCCGAAAATCCTGTCTTTAGCAAAACAAATAATAGACCTGCAAAAACTTGTTTACAGAGTTAAGTGTTTATGTCATCATCAAAATAAGGTTTGAAAATATCAATCTCTCCCTTTTTGATGATGACAAACCTTCATGGAGTAATATATGTAAAAACAATCAGATATGACTAATCATTTTGCAATATAGATGACTACTCCCCCTTTTGACATCATCAAACAAAGCTCCCCCTGAGAATGTGCATGTATTTCAACAGAAATGCTTAAACAAAAGCTCAAATATTTAACAGTACTTAGTTCAAGTATTCAACAGAAATGCATGAAAACTCAAATATTCAACTCAAATATTTAACAGTACTTAGTTCAAGGGAATACATAGAAGGGTAAATCTGAGAGCTGTCCTAACTAAAAAACAAAGAAATGCTAAAAACTAAAAACAGATGTCAAAGGAACTAATTCGAGTCAATTTTCTTCTTGGAGCACTTTTCAGTCTTTTGGCATTTTGAAGGAGCATCTTCATCGGTGGCCTCACTGTCTTCCTTTTCTCCAGTGCGGCGTTGCATGATGAAATCGAATGTGTCGTCAATATCCTCATCGTCGCCTTCATCTTTATTGGCAGCACCTTGAGTATTGGCATCTTCTTTGTCGTCCTCACGAACTCATCCCCATCTTCATTGTCATCAAGTCATAATATGAGTCAGAGTGGATATTAGATGTTGAAAGTTGGCAAATTGAACATGACCCTGACATGCCAAGGCTAAGGGCCTCTTGGAGAATCACCTGACGAGTTTCAAGTCGCTTTAACTTACGATTAGTGCAACGTTGAAACGAACTGACTTGAGTGCTCAAGGAAGTGAGAAGGCCACAGATATGAGAAAGTGAGAGTTCAGAGGTAGATGGATGAGGATCATGGAATGGTGGGGGTGGTTGAGGAGGAGGAGAATGTGGAATAGCCAAACCAGATGTGGAGGCCTGGGATTTTGAACGTTCAATATCAAAAGCTGCCTTAGTTAACCATTGATCGTTGAAAAATCGGAGGCATTTTCGTTCAATATAAGATTTGTTAAAATAAGGGGGAATTGTTTGTTGCCGCTGAAAGGAATATTGAGGAAATAAAAAATTTTGGTGAGAATTTTCCAAAGGGAATGTTTCTTCGGGTATCAGTAAGGGGAAGAGTTCCCACAGGGAGCAAAAGAGATATCCAAAGTCAAGAGCAATGCCCTTGAAAATGCAAAAAAATGAGTAAAGCTGCATTTTTTCAGGCTCAGTACGATGCCCGTCGGTTGGCAATAACAGGTTCGTGATAAGAGTATATAGAATGTTTAGTTCAGGAGTTAGCAATGTGGTTTTGGCTTTTGAGACCTGTTTGAAATTGATGTTAAAAATAGCCCTAACCTCATCAATGTCAAATCGAGACATTTATCTAAAGAAAAGAAATAGGAGAAATCATGCGGATTGGAGACTTCACATTCAAAAATAGTGTTGATGATGTTAGAGGAAATCTCTAGATTGGTGCTGTTTACATGAGAAATTAAAGTGCAAATAGTAGGGCCTTTCCAAAGATTGGCGGTGAATTGAAACATTATGTCATGATACACGGGTAAATCAATATACACTAGGTGATCCCAATTTTGTTTTTCAAAGCATGATTTGACAATGAGAAGATTATACTCCATCAAAAAGATTCTGAGATGCAGGACGTTGAATGATTATAGATTTACTTAGAAGAGATGTATACCGTTCAGATGCTTTGACATCGATGAATTTTGGTAATGTTGGATTTGAGGAGACTTGGGGATTAGCAGACGATTCTCCACGCACTGGAGCTTTCCCTTTTATTTTTTGTCCACGATTTTCTGTAGAAGAACCTCCGCAGGATTCTTATATTGTGAAGGAAGGGAAGGAAGAGGAGAAAAAATTTGATTTTTTTGAAAGATTTGGGAGAATTTGATGAAATGAGATGGTAGATGGGGGAAATTAGATATGATAATGGTGAGAAATACTTTGGAGAAGATGGGTTTCCAATCAATTGGTGGAGAGAGTGAAGGAATTTGGAGGAGATGTTGAAGGAAAACATTTCGCCAGAGGGTTTCGGGAGTTAGACACAGTCCGAAATAGGGAAGATGGACGGTTTTAATCAAACAGAGAGACCGTTCGGACGGCCGAACGTTTGGTGTGCATCCAACTTTAAATGAAACGTCCGAAAGCAGATTCTTCACTTTTTCAAGTGCGTCCGATGTTCTTTCGGACGATGGTACGCGTCTGGAAGAATTCCAGAGAGTTAGTGAAGAAAATGAATATCGTTCGGACGATTATGAGCGTCCGAGGCAGATAGGAAGTTTTCGGACGATACAGAGCGTCCGAAAGATAGTGTTGTTCGAACGATCGAGTGCATCCGAACGAAGAGACTATGCCAAATTGATCTGTAGAATCCCCAAATATTTTCTGAGAGATTCAAAGCGATCAAGAGCCAAGGATTTTGTGAAAATATCAGCCAGTTGATCTGAAGTCGGCACGAAATTAATACGAATTTCCTTTTTACAAACAAGATGTGTAATAAAATGATGCTTAACGTCAATGTGTTTGGTTCTAGAGTGCATAACAAGATTTTTTGCGAGATTAATTATACTAGTGTTGTCACACTTTATAGGCACACAATCAAAAATTACACCAAAATCTTTCAGAGTATGTTTCATCCATGGAAGAAGTTGAGTACAACAATTTCCAGTAGCAATGTATACGGCTTCAGCCGTAGAAAGAGAAATAAAATTTTATTTTTTGCTAAACCAAGACACAAGACAATTTCTCAGAAAATGACACATACCACTGGTACTTTTTCTATCAATTTTACACCCACCAAAGTCAGCATCAAAATAACTAATTAAATGGACTTTGGATACCACAAACCAAAATTCATTGTACCCTTTAGATATTTAAAAATTCTTTTAACAGCTATCAAGTGCGATTCTTTGGGGCAAGATTGAAATCTAGCATATAAACAGACAGCAAACATGATATCTAGATGTGTACTGGCTGTTAAGTAAAGTAGGCTTCCGATCATACCTCTATAGTGTTTTTCATCAACACCATTACTTCCTTCGTTTTTATCAAATTTGGTTGAAGTGCACATAGGCGTACTAACTTGTTTGCAATCTTTCATTAAATCGTTTGAGTAGCTCTTTTGTATACTTGATTTGTGTAATAAACATTTCATTGACTTCCTTTGTTTGGTGAACTTGTAGTCCGAGGAAAAATTGTAACTTGCCCATCATACTCATCTCAAACTCTTTTTGCATTAAATGTGAAAAGTCCTTACACAAACTTTCATTAGTTGCTCCAAAAATAATATCATCAACATAAATTTGAACAATTAACAAACCATTTAAATCTATTTTTGTAAAAAGAGTGGTGTCAACTACACCTCTTTTGAATCCATTTTCTATCAAGAAACCACTTAATCTTTCATACCAAACTCTTGGAGCTTGTTTCAAACCATATAAGAGTTTGAAAACATAATTTGGAAGATTTTTTTCAAAGCCCGAAGGCTGTTCAACGAAAACTTCTTGATCAATAAAATCATTTAAAAATGCACTTTTGACATCCATTTGAAATCATTGAAACATGCAAATGCGAGAAACATGCGAATGGATTCTAATCTAGCCACGGGTGCAAAGGTTTCATCAAAGTCAATACCTTCTTCTTGAGCATAACCTTTTGCATACAAGTCTAGCTTTGTTTCTTATGATTTCACCTTTATCATTTAATTTGTTTCTAAAGACCCATTTAGTTCCAATAACGGGATGAGAAGATGGTCTTTCAACCAAGGTCCATACGTTATTTTTCTCAAATTGACTAAGTTCATCTTGCATGGCATTAACCCAAGATTCATCACTCAAAGCAACATCTACATGTTTAGGTTCAATGTGAGAAAGTAATACACAATTACTATTCAAAGGTTTATGAGAATGAGTAGTTATCCCATCGGATAGATCACCTATGATTAAATCTTGAGGGTGACTAGAGATGAATCTCCAAGCTTTCGAAAGATCTTTTGGAGTATCCTCATTCTTTTCATCATCTATTTGATGGTTGTTGACATCATTGCTTGATGTGATCTCTTGATGATTTTCATGAATAACGAGCTTTTCGAGCTCCTTTAGAATACCTACATCTTCATCTTTACATAAATTCTTTGAGATAACATCATTAGTTTCATCAAATTTCAGCTTGTGTAACATGCACAACTTCTTGAATCAAGAGCGTTCTTCTATTGTAAACTCGGTATGCTTTCTTGTCACTAGAATATCCTAGAAAAATTCCTTCATCTCCTTTTTTGTCAAATTTTCCAAGGTTTTCTTTGATTTTTAAAATAAAATATTTGCAACCAAAAACTTTAAAATAGCTCACAACGGGTTTTTTACAAAAAAGGAGTTCATAAGGAGTTTTGTTTAAAAAGGATCTTAATAAAACTCGATTCATGACATAACAAGCCGTGTAAACCGATTCGGCCCAAAAGTATTGTGGTAAGTCACATTCACTAATCATAGTTCTAGCAGTTTTTTGAAGAGTCCTATTTTTCCTTTCAACAACACCATTTTGTTGAGGGACTTTAACAACCGAAAATTCATGAAAAATACCGTTGTGATCACAAAAGTCGGGAAAACCTCCAAATTTAAATTCGGCACCATTGTCACTTCTTAAATGAATGATTTTTAAATTCAATAAATTTTGAATTTACGAACGGAAAACAATTTTACAAATTTTTTAAAAGCCTCATTTTTGTGAACAAGAAATAATACCCAAGTATACCTAGAATAGTCAACTACAATAACAAAGGCATATTTGCAACCACCAAGACTAGCATATTGAGTAGGTCCAAATAAGTCTAAATGCAACAATTCTAGAGGTTTATGAGTAGACACAAAATTCTTTGGTTTAAAAGAAATTTTGACTTGTTTACCAAATTGGCATGCATCACAAATTTTATTTTTCAAAAATTTTAGTTTTGGCAAACCTCTTACCAAATCTTTCTTAGCAAGTTTTTCAATCAAATCCATATTAAAATGACAAAGTCTTCTATGCCAAAGCCAAGGATCATCTATGGAAGCGGTAAGACATTTTAGATTGCTATTGCTAATTTTATCAAGATGAATCACATAAACAACATTGTGCCTAGTGCCTTGAATAAAACAACATGATTTTTATCAAGGATAAGACATTCATGCTTGGTAAAAAATACATATATCAATTTTTGTCACAAAGTTGACTAACACTTAATAAATTATAGTTCAAATTATCAACAAGAAGCACATTCTTAATCAAGGTTTCACCATTTTTACCTGCATTACGAATGCCGATTGATTTTGCTTTATTGTTATCTCCAAATGTGACTTTTCCATTGTTTTTGGACATGAGATTTGTGAAGAGAGAAGCATCACCCACCATGTGCCTTGAACATCCACTATCTATGAACCACTGAGCATTGTTGGTGATGTTAAGTATCTACATAGTAAATCAATTGATAACTTTTGGTACCCATATTTTCTTGGGTCCATTTGAGTTAGTGAAATTGCTATCAATCCATGCAACTTTCATTCCAAGTTTTTCATTCTTCTTGACATAACACATATTCTCAACATGTCCATGTTGTTGGCAATATCTACAAATAATATTTTTATTTTCATATAAAGATGATTTTGATTTTACAAAACATAAGTCATCCCTTCTAAACATAATAAAATTTTTGTTTTGATTAATACATTTCTGTTTCTTTTCAAATCAACAACATTTTCTTTCTTTCTAGTCAAGAGAACATTCAAATCATCCATTCTTTTCTTCAAGGAGACTTGTTCTTCCTTGACCTTTGATCTCACATGCTTTCTTTTCTTCAAGTCACGATTTTCTTGTGATAGCCTATTATTTTCATTCACAAGTTTAGAGTTAGCATTCAATAGAGCATTTGATTTTTTGACTAACTCCTTATTTCTAGCATATGATTCCTTTAAACTATCATGCAATTTCAAAATGAAAGCTTCAAGATCATTTTCATCATTAGAGTCATAGTTAGAATTTACCTCATCATCTCCAATGGCCATAAAGGCCATTTGTGCCGACTCCATTTCTTCTTCAATTTCTCCTTCGGAGTTGCAATCATCCTATGTGATTTGAAAGTTATTGAATCTAGGTTTTCTTCCTTCCTTCTTTTTCTTGGAAGGGCACTCGTTTGTAAAGTGTCTGAGTTGACCGCATTGATCAAAATATTTTTCGTTTTGCTTCTTCATTTCAAGCCTTGTCTTTCCTTTGAAATTATTTGAATTTGTAGCTCCGCCTCTTCTCATTCTTCATTTGTTGATGTAATGTTTAAGAAATCGTTTGGTGATGAGTGCAAGATCTCCTTCATCAAGATCTTTATCTTCTAGATTGATGGAGCTATTTTTATCCTTTTCTTGAGAGGTTTTTAGAGCAGTGCTCCTTCTTGGCCTTGCTTCTTCATCATCCACTACTTTGGCTTTCAACTTCAATTCATAAGATATAAGAGAATTGATTAGCGATTCAATAGGAATTGAATTTAAATTCTTGGCTTCCTCTATAGCAATTGTTTTGGCATCCCATTCTTTGGAGATAGCATTTAGGATTTTTTTATTTTTTTTCACCCAAAGAATACTCCTTACCCAAGGGTTCAGGATCCTTAATGATGTCATTGAACGTTTAATACATTTTGTCAATATTTTCATGTGGTTCCATCTTGAAGGATCCCTTCATACTTGGCAACAAGTAAGGATTTCTTTTGCTCACGAACATCATCACTCCCTTCATGGATTTCTTTCAATTTATCCCAGATTTTTTTAGCTGAAATGCATCCCTTCATGCGAGTTGATTCATTTGCATCCAAGGCGTTATATAGCACATTCATGGCTTTTGCATTTAATGTCAAGTTCACCTTGTCTTGTGGAGTGAGCTCATTCCTTGTCTTTTCTCTTCTTCTATTTGTGTGATCATCAATGATAATAGCTTCAAACGGACCTTCATTAACAACATACCACAAGTCAATGTCAATAGATTGCAAAAAGATTTTCATCCTATCTCTCCAACTAATAAAATTTGCCCCATTAAACATAAGGGGCCTAGTAATGGATTGACCCTCAAAAAATAGAGCATTGTCGATTTTTATAATAGTTCTTTTCTCAAAAGCAATTTAAGCAATAAAATGAGACCAAGCTCTGATACCAAAAACAATAGTCGATACTTTTTGGGAAGCAGCTAATCTTTTACGAGGACTGTTACAACATAACAGTCAAGAACTTTGTTTGCGTGAAGGTTCTTTATTTCACATGCCTTGTGAAATGAGAAGGCTTTTTGCTACATTGTTAGTTTATTCCTGTCCCAATGATCCTAAACAACTTTGGCTAAAATTTGAAAATTGTATGTCTGAAGATTTTTTTAAATGTCCGACATTAACAAGCAAACAAGTTAGACAAAAGGTTTTTTAGAAAATTAATAGTTTTCTACAATCAATTGGAAAACATATAAGTTCTTATGGTTTGATCCCAATATATTTAAAGTCTAATGACATAGAAAACCAAACCAGAGAGATAAGAGCATAAAAGAACCTTATAGTTTCTGAACATGATATAAATTTAGTGCACATGTTAAATACAAAACAAAGAGAGGCATTTCATACTATATCTCAAAAAATATATGAAAATAACAGTGGAGTTTTTTTATTGATGGTCCAGGGGTACTGGGAAAACATTCATATATATAGCACTATTAGTCTTAGCTGATGTAAGATCCAAAGGACATATAGCATTAGCCACTGCCACATCAGGAATAGCTACATCAATCTTACCTGGAGATAGAACAACTTAATCAAGATTTAAAATTCCAATAGACATTTCAGAAGGATCAACGTGTCGAGTTAGTAAGAAAAGTAGTTTAGCAACTATAATAAAAGAATGTAAGTTAATAATTTGGGATGAAACTCTACGACTAAAAGAGTTGCTCTTGAAGCATTAGACCATCTATTACAAGATTTGATGGAATCAAAAGAGATATTTGGAGGTAAGGTGGTTGTTTAGGAGGAGACTTTAGATAAACTTTACTAGTAGTTCGTAAAGGAACCAAATGTGAAAAATTTGATGTGTGCTTAGTTAACTCTATATTGTGGCCAAAACTTAAAAAATTAAAATTGACAGAGAATATGAGAGCAAGGTTAGACCCAGATTTCACTGAATTTCTCTTAAAAATTGGTAATGGGATAGAAGAGACTCAAGTAGCTGATATTACAATAGACATTCTTCCTTCTATTCAATTAAAAAATAGTAACAGTGATGATTCGCTTGATGAGCTAATAAAAATTGTATATCCAGATATACAAGATGGTTCAAAATCAAAGTTCCACTCTAAATTGAGCTATTTTAACTACAAGGAATCATTTTTTTTTTTTTTTTTTTTTTGTTTTTGTTTTTTTCAAATGGCAACAATCTAACCTACTCCTATCTATCTAAATTTAAGGGAAAGGGGAGGCCCAACTACAAAGAATCATTTTGTTGATGAAATTAATGATATCATGATAAATACATTTCTTGGTTCACAAATAGATTATCTAAGCTTTGATGAAACACTTGATCCAAATAATCAAGGTCAATATGAGGATTTTCTTAATACTCTAGCTCTCAGTGGACTGCCACTGCATAAACTTTCATTGAAGCCAAATGTACCAATCATTCTCTTGAGGAACTTAGACCCAACTGAAGGACTTTGCAATGGAACTAGGCAATGGAACTAGGCTAGCATATGTAAAACTTTATGTGAGAATGTTACACATGCACAGATAGATGCTGGTGATTTTCCTGGAAAAGATATTTTCTTACATAGGATTCCTTTGCAACCTCCACATGATAAGCAATATCATGTTCCGTATAAAACAACTCAATTTCCTATTAGATTGTGTTTTACAATGACCATCAATAAAGCACAAGGACAAACACTTGATTTTGTGGGTGTTTACTTAAAGGAACCTGTTTTTTCGCATGACCAATTATATGTAGCTTTGTCACGTGCAAGAACATCATCTTCTGTTAAAGTATTAATTAAAACTCATTTCTTTGATAATTTTGTTACTTATCAAAGAAAAAATATAGTGTACAAAGAAATTTTAGAGTATTCACAGGTCAATAATAAGCACATATTCTTACAATGGTAATACAAGACATTGAATATACATTTTCTCTTGTCCTTTATTTTCTTTACCACTAAATTTATGCTTTTCAATTTGCAGCTGAAAATGCCAAGACGCATGTTTCCAGTGCCTGAAATTATCAAGGAATTGGAAAATGAATAGTATTGGTACAAGTTGTTGAAAAGCCCCATATTTGGCTAAGTCGTAGCACATCTCCTACAAGATTTCAGCGATTTTTATTAACTGATTCTGATGTATTCTGTTCAATTTGAAACATAAATACCCATACCAAGACCAATTTCTTACTCTTCATGCATTACTAAAACTAACTATTTTTTCATTAACTTCATAGGGGAACAAAGTTTCTGCAGTAATTTACAACAATGACATCCGTTATTTTGCCAATCTTCTCCAACCTTTCAAGAGATACTATGTATCAAATGCTACTTTGACAAAAGTTGCTATTACTTTTAGAGTAAGCGACTATGAATACAACTGGATCATTAACAACACAACATTGGTGGAAGAGCATGTTGAACAAGTGAAACCTTTACTTCCTTGCACTTTTCAGATTACAGCATTGGCTGACCTCTTCAGATATGCTGACACAGAAACTCTCCAACCCAGAGTAAGTTCTTCAAAATTTCTTTGAATCTTTCACCTTTTGCAATTACTATTTTACCTTATACTTTGTATTCAACAAAATGATAACTGCTTACCTTTATTTGTTGCAAGACATTAAGGCTGTTGTCGTACATGCTTTCCCAACAAAGGAAAGAGGAACTGAATCCTCAACCACAAGGGATTTTGTTGTTGTTAATGAAGACTAAGACCTTCTTATAACACCTATTCTCTTTGTAGGAAAAATAATAAATGCTAATAATTACTAACTTTACATTGCATAGGAAAAAACCAATACTCTTAATTATATGGAATGAATTTCAAGAGATAGATGGAACAAGGCTTACTGATAACATAGCTACTGGTCCAATCATAATTACTATGAGGATAAAAGTTACAACTTTCAACAGTAAGACCTTTAATGCTATATCTTCTACATACATACATTATACCCTTAACAAATAATGTACATATCTAACTTTAATAAATAGTTTATCTACTAGCTGTCAAGGACAAAAAATTACAGCAATTAAACTTACTCTTATCCGAATACTATGAAACTTTTATATAGTTCTCTCACTTACAACAAGACTTTCCTCATGGATAATTCACAATCTCCCACTTCTAGATGAATCACAGATGAGAGAATGGTAAAAGTACTTCAAAATTTTCTTATTTTCCACATAAAAGAAACATGTTCACTTTTAATCTACATTACAGGTACAATGCAAACAAAGAGGAGCTAAAGGACTTGGTTCAAATGAAAACTTATATGGACTCTGATAAGCTATTGCCACCTCAAGTAGAAAAGGAAATAATTAGTATTGAGAAAGCTCTCATCATGTCTGAGAAGGTTTGTATCTCTTAAACTCATAAACTAGTGACTGCCATAACAAAATATAATTAAAAACTTAACTTTTCTGCTTATAAAACAGGAAAGTGCTATACAAATAAGATCAAAGACAAACTTTGTCCCAAATCAACAGACTATGGTATACAGCCTACAAGAAGACTACCACAAAGCTATTAATGCAGACATAGATTGGGACAGCCCATGTCCATCTTGCAAAGAGGACTCCAAGGTTGATTTCTGGTAAACCATATATTAAAATTGACAATATAAAATATTTTTGAAAAAAAAAATCTTCATGACTATAAATTTTGTAAAAAATTGGTCAATCACATCGATTTTCAGGTCTAGACTTGGAATTATGCTAGATGATGGAACGTCCAAACTTCATGCTATAATCTTCTCTCTAGATACTGAAAAGCTAATTCTATTTACTGCCCTACAACTGAAGGAGGCCGATGAAAATGTAAGCAATACATTTCTTGCCTCTATTTCCTACTTCATTACTTTTGCAGGCATCAACTTAGTTTAAAGGAAAACAGCGGGAAAATTTTTACATGATTAGTATTAATAATAAACATGAAGAAAACGTAAAAATTCTATTTTTTTAAAAATTGAATTTCTCATCTAACTGTACAATTCATCTATCAGTTTTTTTACAAAGATGGATTGTTAATCTTTATGTAATTTTTAGAAAGAAATAAGTTGAATGTTGGTAGTCAAATTGTTATTTTGTTATAGAATGAATTTCTTTGATTATTTAGCTTTTCTGTCACCTATTAGTTAATTTGTATGCTAAAATTTTCTTGAGATTCGAATCCTTTAGTTACAACCTGGGTTAATAATTAAAAGTTAAGATTTTTATTGTACCAATAGTTACTATATAGATTAGGAATCAAAATTTGAGATTACGATCCTTTGGTTACTAACATTGTTGTTGATTATATAGAACATAATCAGTAAAAAGTTCAGATTATGATCCTTTACTTACGAAGATTACTTTAGATTACATCAAATATAATCAGTAACAAGACAACAAAGGCAACTAAGTAACAAACTACACCTCACTGAAAATTTACTATAAGCATGACCACAAACACAAGAAAACCAAATTGGTATATACCCATCAAATTCCAAAAAGTTCACTGTAGCTTACAAAATTCGTTTACCAAGCAATTTCAGTCCAACTGCTAGGATGTTAACTATTTCACCTCATCACTTTACATTTCTTTATACAGTCAAATGAAACTCATTTAAATGCAGTAGTAGTAGAACTACCATGGCACAACATTGAAAAATCCATGACATGACATGGAAAAAGAATGAGCATGTATAAATATATGAGATATCCAATCACTTTACACTATGTTTTTCTCTTTTAACTGATTATATAACATATCTATTACATCAAATATTTCTTCTGAAAAAAAATAGGATGTGCATCTAGATTCTGAAATTGCTGCATCAATTCAAAAGCATACGATTGTTTGCTTTGTTCGACATTATGTGAAAGACTTCCAAGGGCAATCCAACAAAAGACGCAATGTTGTCAAAGGATACACCGAAAAAGAAATGTTCAACTTCTATCAAACTACCGCTGATGAAGATTTCCATTGATTGCTGCGGATGCCTGTACAACTGAAAGGCAAATTGCTGACTCAAACATAGAGATACACTTTGCTATTTACTCCCACAACAAAGAGGATTCTAGAAGAAATTGTTGAATCTTCCAATGATTCTACTCAATCACCTACTGTTTGCACGGGAATGAAGAAGAACTTGACCTTTGCAAACACAAATCCAGCATCAGGAATCAAAGAATCTGAAGCTGCACCAAAAGATTACAATAAAACCATAAAAAACCCAAGCTCTTCCTCAAAATACTTCTGCTAAAAGCCCCTCCAAGAAGACCCGCGACAAATTGAAACTCAACTAGGCATGTTTGGATGTTAAAATTTCTTTATCCTACTACTATGTATTGTTGAATTGCTACTGATCTTTGCTTGCTTCTCTTTTGATTCATATTATATTCCATTATGCTTCATATAATAGCAAGCGCTAATGGATGATAATATGAATATATGTATTTGAAGTAGCATATTCACTACTTAAGCAATCAACATTTAGTGCAGCTTATGCATAGACATTGTGCTTAAACTATTTTTGAAGTAGCTTTGCCTATATGCAGCAGCTATCTGTGATGATTTTGTTGAAGAAATATGTGTGTATAGTAATCAGCTTTGATGGCTTTGCGTCTTACTATGTATTATTAGGTATGTAACAGCCACCTGTGTGGCTTTGTTGAAGAAATATGTGTGTATTTTGCCAATAACTGAGGATTCTATATCACTCTCCAAATGAGTTTCCACAAGAATAGGGATTGGAGTTCTGTTTGTGATGGTTCGGTAACATGCAACTTGAATTTCCAGCCAATACCTTCATCTTTTAGTCAGTTTTGTTTTCAGTTAAAGCATATAGATTGAGAGATATAGTGGTACCAGCGCCATATTTTGTCATAAACTTCCATTTATATTCAGTTTAGTTTTGTTTTGTTTTTGTTTAAAGCACAATAGAATGATTTTCTAACACGATGGTATAAAAGCTGTACAAAAGTCACAATCTCGTTAGAAGCGTTTGCATGATTAAACCTGAAGTAGAAGCTGGAGGCTGCTGGATCAATTTCTATCTTGCCTGATTACAGATTGATATGCTTGATTCAAACAACCAGTGTCAGATTGGAAACACCACCATTATTAAATGCTGTTACTTGATATTTTTTGTGCTGTTAAAGATTGATGATAGTGCTTATTCATTTCATCCTCAAAACTTATGTATTATTCATTCATAAGACACGGTAATAACTTTTGTATTATTTTTTTGAATGACTAATATATATATAAATGACCAACTCTAGGCATGTTGCAGGACCTTAAGAATGTTAATTTACCATCATTTTCTTTACCTAATTTTGTAAGATTTCAATTTTTACAGGTTGAACTTATCAATTGCTAGACATAGCATACAAAAAAAAAGTCACAGAACACATCCACTGTTTTCTTGTCTTAGGACAAAAAGAATATAACTGTCTCTTAGTGTATATATATATATATATATATATATATATATATATATATATATATATATATATATATTGCTGCTGCTTTATGTGTGAAATAAAGTAAGAATTAGTTAATAAAATATTTTTATTGCCTCCAGCTTTTTGTCGTTTCTTCCTTATTGCTTGCTGTCTTAATTTACAAAGAAGGCTGTGATTATTGCATTACGATTTTTGTTTCTTTTCAAAGATTTGTTTCATTTGTTTGGCTTTGTTATTCGACAGCTTATATTATAATTTTTTTGTGACCTTTCACCTATTCTTTGGAGAATACTCTTCACACTTTTTTGTTTACCTTTCTCCAGGTTGTGGATTCGATTCTTACCGATTCTTACAGACGGCATTACTTGATGGGAATTAAATTAGAGAGAGAAAGTAAATAAATAATAAGTTTGTATTGATGATGATTGAATGAGTACATTAGAAGAGTGAACTTCTATATATATGTATCGGTTAGTCATAATGGTCCTGAACCCACAACTAACCTATTCTAGTTAATCAGGCCTACATATTGGAAAAAGATACGACTATATATATATAGTAATAAACCAGGCACGGATTTATTATTACTAATGTACATATAAGATGTAGTACAAGTGATACTTGAGCAAAAGATGCATGTACTAACGTCGTTATTTATATCCTTATCTGGTAAAATATTTTTCGTGACAAACGTCTTATATTGTACATCTTCCGTAGTTGAACATTATCATTTATTTCCTTTTTGGTCTCGGAAAACAAGTTCACAACTATCACACCATAATTGAAAAAAAATTTAAAAAAAAAAGCACAAAATATAGCTCCAAATTAAAACATGATCATAATATAGATTCAAGTGGAAGAATTCGGCCACGAGTCATTCCGAGTGGAGCACCCGGTGCCATCATCACTACACCGTTCATTCTCTCGATATTTGCTTGCCATCCTAGCAAAATTTGCAAGATAGAAAAAAATATATATATCAGTAAAAACTGTAGTACAACTTAATTTAAGATGATCTTGAGATGAGGATCAATTAATTATAGGAAAAGTTTTACCAATGGACAAATCGAATCCACGATTTTTGAGCTCACGATGCTCTTGGCAGCAAGGCATGTTTATGACACAAGTAATGAGCACAGCAATCCGGACACGGACTTTCGGGCAAATTATACTGGTTCCTCATTTTGGTACGATATAACATGGTGTATACCCAAACACAGCAAAGGAAATGGCATATCCCAGCGTAGATGGCTCCACTTACCCCACAAGCTGAAAATACAAATTAAATTCATACATTTGAATGGTTTAATTAGAATTTAATATATTCACAAGATAATGAAACCAATACCTATTTTCTTGACTGTTAGTGTATGAAAAAAAAAAAACTCTATAACGATAGTGTATGAAAAATTAACTCATTCTTTTCGATAGTGTAATCAAGCTAGCTAATATAAAGTAGTGGTTCTTGACTGACAAGTTGCTCCTCCGTCTACAATCTCCGCAATCAGCCAAATACATGCACAAATTTTCGACAAGCTGTAAAACTATTTTCTTGGAATGCACGCTTACGTGGATAAATCTCAAGGATTTAATTGACTTTGCACCACCCTAATTTGTACCTTATTCTTATTTTGAACCTTAAATTTTAATTTTAGATACATTACACCTCTAACTCTCATATTCATTGCATTTTAATTCATTTTTAATACCATTATCAAAATTAATAGATATTCTAACCGTGCACACCACCCACATGAAGTAGATAATCGTCAAATTTCTTAACGTAGTTAAAAATTAGATCAAAATAAAATGAATAAGAGAGTTGGGGTGTAAAGTATTTAAAATTAAATTAGGGGACAAAGTAAATAAATGATCACAAGTTAGGGATTGTAAAACATATAAAATTTAGAATTAAGGGTGTGAATTGATCACAACTTATGGGGTGCAAAGTAGAATTAATTTTGACTATTTCAGCTAATGCGATATGCTTATAAACAGTTGCTAGATGCCTAGTATCCATCCATTTTAGTAATAGTGTTATAAATTGAATTAAAAAAGGATGAATGAGAATTAGATGTGTAATGTATCCAAAATTAAAATTTAAATTGCAAAATAAAAATCTTATAGTATAATTTATAGGGTGCAAAGTCGATTAAGACCTTAATCTCAATCAATGAAAAAATTTGCCTGTCAAGGTGACAATAATATTCCTACTATTTATTGTAGATCTCTAAATTCTGTTTGTGGAATACTAAACTACAATGTCACCTTCCGGCTAGACATATAGATTAATTATTAAGGTTTGATCATGCATATATACATAGAGAACATGAACTTACAGACAGGAATATCAGAGAAGCAGCCAAAGAGGCCAGTGGACCACCCTTGCTTGCTTTGATTTTGTGGTGTTGCTTGAATATTAAAAGTATTAATAACGGTGGGATTATCGCCGGGAACTGCTGTAATTCCCTTCACGGGAAGTTGCGCCCGGGGTACTGTAATTATCTGAGACACAGTTTGGTTTGAGGAACTCATAGTTTAACACAAAGATTTTGATTATATATCAAGAGTAGCAGATGAAGTATTAATGTATAAGGAAGAAAATATATGGTACAGGCAAAGAAAATCTCATTTTACAGGTGAGAATTGAGGTTTGGTAATTTGGAGTCAATGGTTTTTTTGTCCATTACTCTGCAGTGCGGAGTAACTAACACAATGGTTGGATCGTCGATAAAGTAGGATATTTATCCAAAAAAACTTGAGATCCCTTACTTAATGAATGATCTAACAATTGTTTTTAGTCACTCCGTAATGCATCATGGCTAGTAAAGAATTTTTTTCCTACCTTATTTTTTTTTTTTTTTTTGGAGTTGGAGTTGGAGTTGGAGTTGTTAATTAAAGAGTTGGTTTGGTGTAAAGTTCCGTTGATGCATCAATGTTTATTGTAAATTTGGAGTCAAAGTGTATCTGTTTGAATTGAAAATATTTTCCTGGGGAAAATATGTTCTTTGAAAAATATTTTACATGAAAAAATCTATTTTCTATACAATTTTCTAGTGCTTGGTTGACAAAATGAAAATGTTTTGAAATAAAATTTTTTAACGGTTTCATCTTTAATTTTATGAACTACAAGTTAAAAAAACTTATAACAATGGTAATAAATACCTTACAAGTGTGGTTAATAAAAAATTGATTTTGTTTAAAATTAAATGATAGTACAATGTAGTAGTAAAATATGCATAATGATAATTATATTGTGTGGGACTCATGATTCCGAGAAAAAACGAATAGAAAATAATTAAAAACGAAAATAAATTTAGCAAATGAAATTATAAAAGTAAGTATTTGAGATTTAATGTTACTCTTGAATTATCCGAAAAATAATTTATGCTCAAAAATTCTGTAAGTTATTTTAACCCAAAGGAAGAAAAATTAAAAAATATTTTATACTGAAAAATATTTTTCAGTGTTTGACAACAAAAAAATTTCTAAAAAATATTTTTTAAAAAATATTTTCACTCCAAACGAACACAAAATTTTCAATTTTTAACAACTACATGCTTTCAAGCAAGAAAATTTCTTAGCGTGTTGTTGTTTCAATTGGATCTTATCAACAACAAATTACAAAATCAAGAAATCAACATTGTATTGGTTGATGAATTTATATGTTTTGTTGACGTGCAATGCATATAATTTCGCGCTACGTTGGATTCAATTTAAGAGAGTTTGATATTAAATTGGAGTGAGCATGAATCTGGTTAATCAAATTTATGACCGTTTTTACTTTTAAATTAAAATTTTGAAATTAGTTAATTAGAATTCGGTTAATAAATTGGTCCAATCAAATTCTGAAATCAGAAATTGGTTACGAAATTCGAATTGAATATTGAATTCAGAATTAACTGATTTCCAAATTTAATTCGGTATTTGACGAACTCAAAACATTTCAAGGAAAATCTTTAGTATTTAGCTTACAACTTTACATTTTCTTTTTAAGTAAATGTACTTTTTATATAATATGATCTTACAAACTAATTTTATAATTTAACTTATAAAATAAATTTATAGTCGCACAAATGATATTATATATATACACGTAAACACAAACACACGCATGCATACAATTTATGTATTTATAGTTCTATTATTATAATATACTTTATATATATAAAGTAATTAGAAAACATTGCATGCATTCAAGTATAATAGAGTTTTGATAATATGAAATTATAGATTATTTTATTATTAGTTAGATTTTGTATTAGTTAGCTTTTCAGTTTTTGTATAAAGAATTTTAGTACAATGTCAATGGGTTCAATTGGCAAATGTGGTTAATCAAATTTGAAACTGATTACCGAATTCGAATTTGGCTAACCGGATTTTATTTCGAATTCAATTCAAAATTTAAATAGGTTAATAATTTTAAAACTCATTTCTAAATTTCGACTGATTTTTTTGACCAATTGACCAACCGATTAACCGATAAGTATTAATTCGTAATTATGGCCTGCTTTCGACAGCTTAATAAGAGCGTGCTTTCAGAGAAATTGGAAAGAAAAAAACAAAAAAACAAAAAAAAAACAAACAAACAAACAAAGTGATTTGGAAAAGCAAGCTTAGGTTGCCTTTTGAATGTAACTTTATTTTTTAAAACATGAAAAATACAAACGCTATTTTCAAACTTCTAAATAAGATTTCAAAACTAAATTATTTTTCAATTAAAAAAATCACATACAGCTTTTCATAAACTAGTGAGAATAACTAAATTATGAGGTGTTTGGTTCATAATCGGGAATCGGAATTGGAATGGGAATCATAAACTCCACAATTGGTATGGGTTTATATTATTCCCCCTTACTTGTTTGGTTTGAAATAGGAATGGGTTTCATTATATTAATGAGTTACTCAATTTGAAACCCATGTCACAAGTAAAGAATGAAAGTAGGCATTTTCTAATATTTTCATTCCCATAGAATGATTTCCATAATACTCAACCAAACAACATTTTTGAGTATCATTAATTTTGATTCCCATTACTCTCATACCCGTAAACCAAACACCTCCATAATTGTTACTCCAAAATAACAAATATCTTATTCTCCTAAAAAATAAAGCAAATATGAGATTTATTATCGGAACAAATTTAATTTTGCAAATCTTTGCATAGGAATGTCTCAAAAGTGAAATGTCAAAAGAGTTGTAATTTTGCATGACCTGCATGCTCTAAGGCTAGTTTTATGCGAAATTTATCAAATTCACTTTAATGAAAAATTAAGTTTCAAATTTTATAGTTGATAAATCTAAGTCGACTACATAAGTTTTTTTTTTTTTTTTTTTTTTCTTCATACAATATTGTTACAGAAATATATACTAGTATATAGGTAAAACGATAAAACAGTGGGATTGTTGCCTGGCGCAGCTGCAATTCCTGTATTAATAACAGGGGCTCCGGCATATGATGCTTGTCGTGGTGGCGCATACTTTTGATCTTCCTTCATGTTTGAATTGTACATGATGATCAACTTAATTTGGGTTGCAAGTTCAGATGATTTGAACTTTGATGAAGAATTGGTATTTGATTGGAAATGGTGGAAAATATATAAAGGAAGGGAGAAATTAAGTTGGTGTTTATAATTTGCTTAATTTTTTTTTTTCGAACGGTAACAATTTAATCTAGTACTTTACTTCTTTCTATCTACTTCTAAAGAGAAGAGAAGACCTAACTGGACCAAGAGACAGAAAACGTAACATCTATCATAAAAATGTAAGAAAATTCGAATTTCTATCCTCATATCCAAATAAAGTGTTTGGTGGCCAATTCATATAATTTGAATTGGTAATAAATTGCTTATTTATTGGGAGAGAATTTACTGCAAGAAACCTAGCGAGTGGTACTAGTTAATGTTTGACAAGTCAAAAGCCCTCATCATTGTTGACTGACTTGACAAATGAGTGTGATTTTATGTTTATCTTTTACATAAACCAACTTGTAGAAGTTATATATATATATAAGATCCATATGCTGTATCTTATATATATATATATATGTTTTTTAAAGCCTCAAATTCAAAGAAGGAAAAAGAATGTAATAAAATAATGGCTAACACTGTCAGAATAGTAAAGAGAATTGGGAAAAATTATGTGTATTAATTGATCAATAATATAATGGTCTATATTTAGAGGTTTATAGCTGTTTATTGTAATGAAACTAGATTATACAATAAAGCTAAATATTAACTAATAAGGTAACTGTACATAAGTCTACGCACTAATTAAGGTAATTATACATAAATCTAGGTATTAATGAACAATGTAATTACACGATAAATCTAAACAATCACTATTGTGAACCTAGATGTTAACACCTTCTCAAATTCAAGGCGGTTGTGAAGAAACTAACTTGAGTTTGCAAGTGAGATGGTGAATCGGTCGAGGACGAGAGCTTTAGTAAAGATATCCACAACTTGATCCAAAGAAGAAACAGAGCAAAGTTGCAAGACACCATGGTTAAGATGTTGGCGTACAAAATGATAATTAATTCCAATATATTTGGTGCGTTCATGAAAAATATAATTGTGAGCAATCTGTATAGCACTGTGATTATCACAACATAGAGTGGTGGGAGAGTGATGAATAACACTCGTATCCTCAAGTAACCAACGAAGCCAAACTATTTCTTGTGAAGTATTAGTTAAAGTCCACGATATTCAAATTCAAAACTGGAATGGGTAGTGACAGATTGTGTCTTGCTTCACCTTTAGATCAAAGAGTCTTCTAAGCAAAAACAAAATCCTGTAGTAGATAGCTGATTAATTGGATCCCTTGCCCAATTAGCATCAAAGTATACATATAATTCAAGTGAAGAATGTGCAAAAATATAAGCCATGGAACATAGTGCCTGTGACATAGTGAATAATACAAAGAATTGCTACATAATGGGTAAAATGAGGTGCACTCATAAACTGACTAACAATATGGATTGAATAAGCAATATCTGGACGAGTGGCTGTCACATAGATAAGACTGCCAACCAATTGACAATAACAAGTAGGATAATCTAATAATGAACCATTCAATGGAATAAGATGAGTGTTTGGTTCAATAGGGATAAAAGCAGTCTTAGTATTGGTCAGACCCGTACGAGTTAGGATATTGGATGCATAATTAGTTTGAGACAAGTAATAACCATTGGTATTAAAGGATATCTCAAGACCCAAAAAATAATTGAGTGAACCAAGATCCTTTATTTCAAATAATTGATTGAGAGATTGCTTGAACAGTTGGATACCAGTGATAATCATATCATCAACATAGAGAAGTAATAAGATTGCACCATTAGTCATCTGTAGAATAAAGAGAGAAAAATCATAAGAGTTAGAAAAGAAACCTAAACCAAGCAAAGTAGAATTGATTAGCAAACCAAGCACAGGGAGTTTGTTTAAGTCCATATAAGGCACGACCAAGATGACAGATCTTTTGAGATTGATGATCAAAACCTGATGGAGGTCACATGTAAACTTATTCGAGATCACCATTAAGGATTGTCTTTTTGAAATCCGTTTGATAAATGGACCAACGACAAGCAGCAACGACAATGAGAAGTGCATGAACGGGTGTAAGATAGGCAACAGGAGGAAAGGTCTCCTCATAGTCAATGCCGTACTCCTGAATGTAACCTTTAGCAACAAGATGTGCTTTATTGCTCCTCAATAAAACCATCAGAATGAGTCTTGATGTTGTACATCCATTAGCAACTAATTGTAGTTTTGCCATGGGGTAAGTCAACCAATCCCAAGTATGGGCACATGCCAAAGCATCAAATTTCTCTTGCATAGCTTTTTGTCATAAAGGGTTGAAGGAGGCTCAAGAAAAGACTGCGGCTCATATGGGGTAGCTCAAGATAATATTGATAATTTTGTAAATGAGAAGGAAGGAGCCTTAAAGGAGCCTTACCAGAGTATAATGATGCGGAGAATGAAGATGTTGTGGAGCAGAAGGCCTAATGCAATCCAAAGACAGAACAGAATGTGGAGAAGGGATAGTAGTCGGATTATCTAGAATGTCTAAAAGGTTAGAAGTACTTATATCAGATAATTCATCTGGGAAAAGATTGATTAATTTATCCGTGAAGAGACACGGAGAACTAGATGAAGAGTTGCAAAATTTGGATACACTAGAGAATGGTTTACGTTCTTAAAGTAGAACGTACAATATGAGATATCCTAAGAAGTTTAGCCATAGGATCATAACAACAGTATCCCTTATGTTAAATACCATAACCAATTAAACAATAAAGACGAGCATGAAGGTCAAGTTTGGTATGTTTATGTGGTTCAAGTAAAACAATGCAAGTGCAGACAAAAAGTTTGGATGATTGATATTCATGAGGCTTACCATGCAAATGCTCATATGGAGATTGATTTTGGACAAGTGAAGAGTGACTTGATTTATAGTATATAGAACCGTAAGAGCAGTTTCACCCCCAAAATAGTTTAGGAATATTAGCAGAAAGCAAAAGTGCTCGAGTGGTATCTAAAATATGTCTATGTTTTTTCATCTCAACCATTTTGTTGAGATGTAATTGGACAAGATCTTTGAGGAATTGTTCTATCAATTTTGAGAATTGACAAAAATGAAAAATCAATGTATTCACCAACATAATCAAAATGAAAAATTTTGATGACTTTGAAAAACTTAGTTTTAACCCTATTTTTCTAAAATGCACGATAAATTTGTAAGAATTGAGATCTTTGTTCCTATCACACTTCTCCAAGCAAAACGGGAAAGGTCATGTCTCTTATAACAAAATAGATGAGATTCACCCATAGTAGGAGTAGGATTTGGGTCCCAAATATTGAATGTATAATTTCAAAGGGTTGGGAAGAAATAGAACCACTTAAATGAAATGGTAAAGCACGTTGTTTACCAAGTTGGTATGAAACATTCACAATCAAATTATTTATTTTTGACATGACCTAAATGACTAGTAGAAACTGGTTGACAAACACGAGAAAGGATGAATGACTTAAACGAGAATGGTAAAGTTGAAGTGACAAGGCTAGCCTGAGCAACCACAATGCGTGAAGAAAGTAAATGTAAGGAGTTTATGATAAATAGACGTCCAACTTTTCAACCGATATCGACCTACGTCCCTATCTTAGAATCCTGAATAACACAACTTTTCCTAGAAAATTAAATATCAAGATCAAGATCACAAAGTTACGACACATTGAAAGTAAATTATATGATAAATTTGGCACAAGTATCAGAAATGGTCATATTTGATGTAGAAATAAAACCAAGGTGACTAATATTTAAAGAAGATCCATTAACAGTATGATCTTATGGAACATTTAAAATTGGTTGCTTGTAATAAAAAGGGAAGAAGAAGAGGTCTTATGATTGAAACAACTAGAATCAATAAGAAAATAACTATTACTTGATGTGGTAGAAAGAAATGAAGAAGGTATTGAATCTTGGCGAGATATAACCTGATTGCCAATAGTTATAAAGTTAGACATGTATAGCGTGTAAGTCCGAATGTCCATTGTAGTATGTTGAAAATTCAAGAACCAATGCAGCATGAATAAGAAGTATTATGAATACAACCAAATTGGTATTCTAAGCAGTTATGAACAAAATGATACCGTATATTATGGAGAATGGAACTAAGAAAAAAACAAACATGGTAAAAGAAAGTTTGTGACATGAGTTTCACCAATAATACTGCTGAAAATTCTGCTAGCACTTCTAATAATATTAAAAAGAATAGAAAGTGTTTTAATTGTGGTGAAAAGGGCCACTATAAGAAAAAATGCAGAATTCTCAAGAAGCAAAAAGTGGAGAATCCTAATCATGCTAACATTGTGGGAGAGGATGAGGAGGAATTGGTGGCTATGGTATCCAATTTACATATTGGCATGATATTCGACATAAACATGGCTTCCAACACTACATCATTTAATTGGTGGTATGACTCCGATGCAACCATTCACATTTGTAATGACAAGTCCTAATTCAAGGAGTTTGAAGACTTCAAGAAGAATCAACATGTTCTTATGGGAAATAATGCCAAGTGAAAAGTCTTAGGCAAAGGGGTTGTAGAATTACAATTTACATCCGAGAAGAAACTTACTCTAATTAATGTACTATTTGCTCTTGAATTGAAGAAAAATCTTGCATCTACAACCTTACTATGTAAGAAAGGTGTAAAAGGTGTAAAAGCTGTTATTTAATCTAGAGGCTGGAAAGCTAATCTTAACTAAAAATGCGATCTTTGTGAGAAATGGTTACTCATGTAATGGGATGATTAAACTAAGTATTAATAATAATTTTTTTATGTGTATCTTGTTGAATCTCTTTCCTTATGGCATAATCGTTTAGCACATGTTAATTTTAGAATTTTAAAATTTATGTCGAAATATGGTTTAATTTCTTATGGACAAAATGTTTGTGATAAATGTGAAATATGTATCCAAGAAAAGATGACTAAGAAATAATTTTCTAGCATAGAAAGATATAGTGATCTTTTAGATTTTATTCATTCTGATATTTGTGAATTAAATGATATGTTAACAAGAGGCGGAAACAAATACTTCATAACATTCATAGTTGGCAAGTCTAGATTTACATATGTTTATTTGATAAAAACTAAAGACCAAACATTTAAAAAGTTTAAAAGATACAAAGGCGAAGTAGAAAATAAACTTGGAAAGAAAATTAAATGTTTAAGAAGTGATCAAGAAGAGGTGAATATTTCCTTAACGAGTTTTCTTCCTTTTGTGAGGAAAATGGCATTGTACATCAGACAAGTACACTCTATATCCCACAACAAAATGGCTTGGCAGAAAGAAAGAATAGGACAAGTTGCCAATGAACCTTTAGGGTGAAGCATTATTAATAGCTTGTTATGTACATAATAGGATACCCTCAAAGAAATTTGGATTATCTCCTTATGAAGCATGGAAAGGTAGGAAGCCAAATCTAAATTATTTTAGAGTTTGGGGTTGCCTAACTTTCTATAGGGTACCGGATCCTAAAAGAACTAAATTAGGACCAAAATCAAATAAAAGTATCTTTGTTGGATATGCTGAAAATTCAAAAGCATATAGATTACTTGATGTGAATTCCAAATTATTGTGGAATCTAGAGATGTTGAGTTCCTTGAGGACAAGTTCTTTAATGACACTTTTAATTCTCATGATCAAGAGTCTAATACTTCACAAGATATAGATTAAAAATTGAAAGATCTTAGATAATTCTTCTAATAAAATAAAATATAATGAATTTCCTAATGATATTAGAAGGAGTCAGAGAGGTAGAATTGAAAAGCAATTAGATCCAAATTTTGTGTATATATAAGAAGTAATTTTGTTTATAGAAAAAGATCGAAAATATGTTTATAAACAAATACCTATGATCTAAATGTTGATGAAGACCCAAAGATATTTAGTGAAGCAATGTCTTCAAGGGATGTTGCATTTTGGATGGAGGCAATAAAGGAAGAAATGAATTATGTCCTTCGTGATAATACATAACTACTTGTTGATTTGTCCCCTGATTCAAAACTTATTGGCTGTAAATGGGTGTTTAGAAGAAAATATAATATAGATGGTTTCATAAAAACCTTTAAGGTTAGATTAGTAGCAAAAGGGTATAAACAGAAGGAAAGAATTGACTATGTTGATACATATACCCCTATAGTTAGAATAACTACTTCAATTTGGGTGTTGTTTGCTTTGGCCTTTTTGTATGGTATTGATAAATATTTTGTGTATTCATCAAATGGATATTAAAATTGCATTTTTGAATGGTGATTTGGATGAGGAGGTAAACATGGAACAACCCGAGGGTTATGTACTACCTGGTAATTACAATAAAGTTTGAATACTTGTTAATCCTTATATCGGTTAAAACAAGCACCAAAACAATGGCATGAGAAATTTGATTCGGTAATCTCGCAAAATGGTTTCGAACACAATAATGCTGATAAGTATATTTACTCAAAGTTTACAAAAGACTATAATGTGATAGTATGTCTCTATGTCTTATAGTTGGTACAAAGTTAAGAGGTGTTGAAGAAACAAAAAAGTATCTAACTTCTAAATTTACAACGAAGGATATGGGTGAAATTGATACTATTTTCGATATTAAGGTGACTAAAAATAATGGGGGTTATGCTCTCAATCAAACTCACTATATTAAGAAAATGCTTCAAAAGTTCAATCATTTAAATATTAAAGAAGCTTTACCTACATATGATGTAACAAGTTTATAAAACTTTTGATAGACACTGGAAGATCAATAGCACAGTTAGAGTATTCTAGTGCTATTAGAAGTATAATGTATCTTATGCATTGTACAAGACCGGATATATCCTATACTATTTATAAATTGTCAAAATTTACAAATAGTCCTGGTGTTGCTTATTGGAAAGCAATAGGGAGACTTTTCGGTTACATAAAGAGAACATTAAATTTTGGATTATTTTACAATAACTATCCAAGTGTATTAGAAGGATATGGTGATGCTAGTTGGATAACTAGTGCAAGTTATAATAGTTCTAAATCTGGTTGGGTGTTCATGCTTGGGTGATACGGTTTCTTGGGCATCAAAGAAACAAACGTGTATAATACATTCCATCATGGAAGCTGAGTTTATTCCCTTAGCTGAAAATGGTAAAAAGGTAGAATGGTTGAAAAATCTATTGTTAGATATAGATTTGTGGCCACGTGATATGCCAACTATCTCTTTGGAGTGTGATAGTGAAGTTATAATCAATATGTAGAGTATTGAATAAAACATATAATGGTAAGTCTAGATATATAAGATTGAGACATGCTTATATTAGACAATTAATCACGGAAGGTGTGATTACGATTGTCTATGTAAATTCAACAAAGAACTTGGCGGATCCATTTACTAAAGGACTCTCAAGAAATATAATTAATAGGATGACCAAGAACATAGGGGCTAAACCTATGGAACAATTAAATTAATCACCATAGTGGGAACTTGACCTTTACTAGTTCACAAACTAACCTAAAGGTTTAATGAGAAAAATAAGCTATGTTTTGTGATTGTGAATAAACATTATGGTACAAATATGTATTAAGTGTGTCTCCTAGTACTATGGAAGGATGACCAAGTACTGTTAATGAAATACAAGTTTGGTAAGGGATTTGTGCGCATACCAGGTACTTATACATTGGAATTTCATCTAAATGAACATTAAAAATGGTGCCGTTTCTAACAAAGTAGGTATAACTTTTGTAAATGTTCATAACATTAACACTAGGAGGAAACACATGGCCATAACAGTGCGAAAATACCGGTGAATATTTCAAGAAATATTGATGGATTTAATGTGTAATTTTTTAATTTGGACATATTAAATTAAGGTTCAATATTTAAATACAACCACTGATTTAGTACAAAATTTGAAATTTATCACCACTTAAGGTTAAAATTTAACAAGTACTTTGAAAATTAAATTCATTGAAAAATTAGTTTTATAAGTTAAGTGAGAGATTGTTGGAAATAAATTTATGAAACATCATGTTTCAAATGGTGTCTTTTGGCATTTTCCAATGATAGATTATAAAACTAATATGGGACTTATTTGAAAATTATTTAATACGTAATTAGGTATTAAAAAAAATCTGATTTTACAATTTCTCTTGTGATGAATTGGTACAAATTCAAATAAAAAAGTAGCACCTCTTCATTTGAATTATGTCTGAAAAGTTTTGTCCATTCATCTTAAGAGTTGTAACTTAGTTTCTTAGGATTGCCAAATCAATTGAGACAATTTTGGTGAAATGTTTGATGTGTTTATAAATATGAAATTCTATCAAAGACATAATACACACACACACACACAAAAAAATTCAGATTTTAGTCTTCTTCTTGTTTTTAGTCTTATACTTATTTTTGAGTGTTTAAGGGAAGAACACTTGTATTGTTGAGTAAGTATTTTAGATGTGGCTTTAGTGATTCTTAGAATTTGTATTTGCCTAAAATCGCTCAATAACTTTTCATAGTGGGGGCAAATAATACTTTAAAGATAGAGATCACTTGCATTAAAGTTTTCAAAATTCTTCATTTTTTTGTGTTATGTTTGTAGTAAATTTCCCAAACATTAAAAAAAAAAAAAAAATCACAGTTGTCGTTGAGTTTCCTGAATTATGTTGCAAGTCTCATTTCAAAATGTAGTTGCATCGCACTAAAATTTTCTTTGCTATTCCTATTTTTTTTTTTTACTTTAATGATAAGTTACTTAATTTTAAGTATTAATAGTGGAAACTATTTGTTTTAAAAATACTTTTTCTGTTGAAAGACTGTTTAAAATATAATGATCAATCGATTCCTGGTCTAATTAATCCTTGAAAAATATCTCATAGCTCGTAAATTTTTTTTTGAATTAACATGTTTTCTTTTTGTAACAATGCTAGGAATATTTGCTAGTTAAATAAGTCAAAATTCAAGGACCACTCCGCTAAGTGTAGTGTGCTCACGAGATAAAATTTTAGTTAGCAAAAATTTCAGGCTACTCAGACTGCCTTTTCTCTCTAGTTTGCCAAAAAAACTGAAAAGACAAAATTGACACAATTGTTTTTTAAAGATTACTTCTATTTTTGTTTATTAAATTTTGTTTATAACTTCTTTATTTATCTATTTATGGTAGAGTTGACCTTCTTCAAAATTATCCATGGAATGGACCCAGTGAGGAAACACAATAAATAATTGATGACATTAACAAAATATAGTATCAATTATTTATGACTTTTCTCAACTGACAACTACCTATCCACTATTGCAACAACCACAAAAAAAAAAAAATGACAGATTTGATATGAAGTTATTATAGTAATTAAAATAATTAAAAAATTATGAAATTTTCAATATTTTTTAATTATATAACAATCACATATGATACGTGCATTGCAGAATGCGTACCAAATACTTTTTCCAGCCAAATAGCTTTCTCTTTTTATATAAAACTCAAATCTTTGTCCTTCACATGTCTCAATAAAACCGTAAAATATCCTCACAAATTCTATTGCGGCTGAACTCTGAAGTCTCACTCAGTTATGTGGAACCTCCAATCGCTGTTTATTCTCTTGATGCTGCTTTGCTGCACTACTGCATTGGCCAGCAGTTTTGCTCAAAGCTCTCAGTGGAAATGCACCATTAGTCATAGCTCGTGGTGGATTTTCAGGCCTATTCCCTGATTCCAGTTACAATGCATATTCATTAGCAGTTGGAACCAGCTTACCAAACGTTGTTCTATGGTGTGATGTACAACTCACAAAAAGTTTTATGGGGTCGGAATCTTCTTTCCAGATGTCAAGCTCGGCAATGCATCCGACATTAATCTTGTGTTCGAAAACAGGCATAGTAACACCTATGTTGTGAATGGTGTGGCTAAATGAGGATGGTTTTTGATTGATTTTACGTGGAAGAAACTTTAAGTCCTCTCCTTAACTAAACAAGGAATTTATTATCGGATAAACAAATTTGATGGGACGCAAAATGTTCACATATTTGATGTTGCAAGTCTAATCAATCCACCTGGAGGAGGTCCTGGACTGTGGCTGAATGTTCAGCATGATTCTTTCTTATCATTTCTATATCTCAAAGGGTGGATATTAATTACTATATTTCTTTGCCTGAGGTGAACTTCCTAAAGAGTATAGTTGCAAGATTCAAACCAACAAGAAGTCAGAGTACTAGAATTGTTTTTTGGTTTCTTGAACGAAATGAAATCGAGCCCTCGACGAATCAGGCATTTGGTTTTCTTCTAATAACCTGAAATTCATCGTGTCCAAAAACATTTGCTTCTGGAATTCTTGGTCCCAAATATACTACATTTGGCCCGTGGATAGCAGTAAATATCTGCTACTCTCATATTTCAATTGTCTTGGATGCTCACAAGGTGGGGCTTGAAGTTTTCGTTTCAGAATTCTCTAGTGATCAGCCTTTTGCTTATGACTACCATTATGATCCTGTTACTGAATACTTATCTGATATTGATAATGGCAAATTGTCAGCGGATGGTTTTCTCTCTGACTTCCCAATAACACCTTCCGAAACCATTGATTGCTTTTCTCACATGGGCAAGAATGAAATGGATCTGCAAGTTGAGCTTCTAATTGGAGTTCATCCTGGTTGCACTGATAAGGCATATAAGCAATCTATTGCAGATTATTAAAGGAAAGGAAATCATTTTGTATTTCAATCAAGAGATTTGTGTACAGCTGGGATTTGGAGTAATAATGGGCATGATGTCTGGTACTTATGGCTGAGAGAAATCAAAAGAATCCTTGCTGAAATGAGGTGTAATATACCCAGTATAACTGTTCTTTACTATGTATAAAACAAAAGGCTCTGTAATGGTCGATACACATATACAAGATACAAAAGAAAATTCTTCACATCAGTTTTTGTCCATATTCTTCATTTTCTTACATTGTATTAGAGCAGTGATATCAGTGTCCTGAAATCAAACCACCTTCCCCCTCAAATAGTTCATCATGAGTGAAACAAAGATCACAGATACATCAATTCATGATTCAGATCCTCTTGTTTTGCACCGCTTTGATCATCCAGGAGTGATGTTTGTCTCCAAGCCACTTGAAGGATACAACTATGGGTAATGGAGCCGTGCCATGCGCATTAGTCTCAGCATAAAGAACAAGATTAGATTTGTAAACGGATCCATCAAGGCATTGACGCCTTCAAGTCCGATATTGCATACATGGCAGCGATGTAATAACATGGTTTTTTCATGAATTCTAAACGATATTCATCCCGGTTTAGCGGAAAATGTCATCTATGCCGAAAAGGCTACCAAAGTTTGGGAAGATCTTAAAGAGAGGTTTTCACAAGGAGATGATTTCAGAATTTTTTAGATTCGAAAAGAAATTGTTGAAGACTGACAGGGACATCAATCCATCTCTATTGACTACACTAAGTTGAAGGCTTTTTGGGACGAATTGGCTTCATATCACGAGCCTCTGTGCTACACTTGTGGAGGATTGAAAGCACTTGTTTAACGAGAGGAGAAAAAGGGTCATGCAATTCCTTATGGGGCTAAATGAATCATACGCCACCATCTGCGAATCAATCGTGATGATGAGACCTTTTCCTGATTCTCGCGACGCCCCGTGCTCCAACAAGAACGACAGGCCGATGTGGCTAGTAAGCGTAAGACAAGTACTGGCCACCATCCAATGCAATCTTCTAGTGTACCCTAAGCAAATCGACCTTCTGTATTGTCGAAAAGCGGAACTCGAAAGAGACTACTCAAGTGCAGTCATTGTGATCGTGAAGGCTATCTCCATTGATCATTTTTTCTATTTGCATGGATTTCTAGTAGGCCACAAATTACATGGGAAGAACGTGAAGCCAAAAGGAAAGAGGCCTACTGCACATAACACTCAAACCAATGATGTTGAACCACCCAAAGCACCAACTACAGCAGCGGCAACATTTACCACTAAGGAGTACAATCAACTTATGGCTCTACTTCGCAAAGGAAACGGTAATGAGCAGTCCTTTGCCAACATCACTGGTACATTCGCACCCACTTGTAACTTTACTCAACATATATAATTCATTGTCAACATTATATCACTACAACAAAACTGTCTATTTGCAATATATGAAATACATCGCTAAAAGTCAAAAAATTTGTCGCAAAAAGGCATTTGCAACACAATTGTGACACAATACATTCGCGTCGCAAATGCAGCCGTCAAGGAGGCAGTTTTTTATGTCGTGCCACAAGTATTTGCAACACATTTGCAGCATATTTTTACTATGTCACAAAGTTTTTGCGACAGCACTCATTTACAATACTATTTCATTGATGCAAATATTTTACGGCACAATTTCACTACACCGCAAATATTTTGCGGCACATTAATAGCACAGTTCCAGTGTGGTAACATATATGCGGCACTTTTTTTGTGGTACAATAGCAACACTAAATGAACAGTAATTTAAGAGCAATTTTTATGCATTTAAATTTAAGCCGTAATTTAAGTCAACAACAAAAAGTTCATATACTTTAACAAAAATCATAAACAATTTACTTCAGCAAAAGTCATATATATACAACTAGTCATATGCAATTTACTTTAACAAAAGTTAGATATATACAACTTTCCATGCATAAGTTATGATACTAAGAATTTGACAAATGGTTAATGTAATTGAGCACACTTGAAGTTGGTTCTTGAAAGTGCCAATCCTTTTTCTTTCTTCGAAGAGTCGCAATAACATTCCCAAGGCTGAAAGAGAGAGATTGAGACATCCCTCCCCTCATCAAGTGTTAATTATCTAGTAGTACTCTTGTAATCAGTAAGCGTTCACTGCTCCCTCTGGAGCATCCCCAAGGTGGCATACAGTGATCCTTGTTAAGTTAAACATACTAAGCAGCAGATCATATAATTATCAAGTTAAAATAATCTAATAGGTACCAAAAATTTAGATTACTATTAAGATGAGAAAGCGACTCTCACAAAAGTTCATGAACCAGCAAAATGTCATATCTTTCAAGATTTGCTCTTCTTTTTCTTTTTTCCTCTTGTTAGAAGGGGACTTAGAATACTATAAAATACAGATTCCAACAAGTTACTATTAAATTCCTATTATCTTATTAACCAATCCCTAATGTTAATTTAACACCCAACAAATACAAATGCAATACCAAGGCTAAAATTACAAAAATGAAAAGAATGAAAAACTACTATGTATTGTATTAGATACACAAACAAAGATGAAAGTACATATCTTTTATCCAAACCAAATGAACCCTAGCTAATTGCACACATAGCAGCTCCAGAAATTGTGTATATTTTAAAAAAATAAATAAATGATTCAGCACACGGCTTAAAATCACATAGAAATGACTACATATTATCCGGTGATAATATATATAGAGAGGAACAAAGAGAAAGAAATAGAACCTGGAGATGGAAGAAGGGAAAAGGTAAGGCATTTGCGGAAGACGAGTCCAACCTAGAAAAGTAGCCAAAAATATTTAAACCAGTGCACTAAGATTAGTACTTCATATTAGTACTTTTTTGTAGTAGTGAATGAGGCCTTAGTTAAGTATGAAAAAAAAAAAAAAAAAAAGAGTTAAGATTGCTGGTACAAGAATAGCATTAAGCGATCTTGACTAGCCTGACATAACATGTAAAGATGATACTTAAATCAGTGAGCATAGGTTTGGTCATATCTATCCTTCGACACAAACTTCAGTATTCTACAAAAATTGAAGTCCAATGGGTTGAAAAATGAAGAGGAACATTCTGAAGAAAAACTGAAGTCCAGCCCAATGGCCCAAAAGAATTGACGGAAGTCCGATAGAGCTGCAGAATGGTGGGTGTTCCGAGAATCGAACTCAAGACTTCTTGCACCCATGGCAAGAATCATACCATCAGACCAAATGCCCTGTTGGAATCTGAATATTTCCAGGTTTTTTACTGTTTAACTCCATCACTATATTTTTTAACACCCCAAACACAATAAAATAATTATCAAAAAAAATGTTCTCCGTACTTTCATCGTCAGTAATAATTAAAGTGAATACTAACCTTCAGAAAATCCTTCATGCCTTGCTTGAATCGTCAATGGCCAAGAACCCTCAAACTTTTCAGCAGTAAAGTGCCAGATTGATCCATCCTTATAAACTTTTCACATATTTTACTCTAAAACCTGTAGAGTAAGATACGTGAATAAACTTTATTTTTTTAGCAGAAACAAAAGGACTAAAAAATAAAGTAGTATAAGAATGAACCACATTTATAATTTGAGTTCGCTTAACTCAATTTTCTGGACAAGATAGGTATACGCCACATGGTTACTCTAGATCTGTTGGCCCAAATAGTTTATTTACCTGGAGTAGTGGTCAAATTATTTCCTATTTGTATAGGATTTAACTTGTAAGACAAGTTATTTGTTATTATTACTTAGAGTCGTGACCAATTAATATTTCTTATAAATAGGTGGGTTGGCTAACTACAAAGACATAACACAAGAGGGAAAAACACAAGTTAGGAACCATGCAGTCCTATACTTGTAGTGAGAGTGTTCTTGGGGGTGAGAGAGGTTATATAGGGGTTGGGTTTGGAATTCAAGTTGTATTCTTGTATGTGTGTTTTCTCTCATAATAAAGAGGTGGTTTTCTCTCCATAGACGTAGACTTGGTAATTAAGCCGAAACACGTTAAATCTTGTGTGTCACTCATATATATGTTGTAGCTTGTTTTTCATTAAATTGTTGTATTCTTGATTTCTTATTAGTTTTGTTTATTCCGGGTTTAATCCTAACAAATTGGTATTAGAGCTTTATTGGGTTTTGATCAACTATTGCCTCTCTTTACAGATCAAGTGGGTTGGTAGCAATTTCCAATTCAACAATTTAATGGGTGTACAAGATTTAATCTTTCAGTTAAATGAGTAAAGGACATCCTTGTTTAACAAGATTTGGTAAAATGTGTTGAAGGGAAAGGATGGGAAACCAACAAGTATGAAGGATGATGAGTCGGAAGAGTTGGAATCGAGGTACATAAATTCGATTTGACTCTTTGTTGTGGACACAACGGAATTTTGGATTATCTCCAAAAAGTTTGTGTTGAAATTCAGGAAGAAGATTAGACCCTTTACTTCTTACCTCAGGAACCCAGATTTCTACGAAAGTGTGGTGACGTCCTTGATATACGGGATAGACACTTCGGTGTTCGAGAATGTGCAATCATCTGATATCTCAAAAGAAGGCAAACCATGGTGAGATACAAGAAGTTGCGTTACTTGCTCGAGGAGAGAATCGAAAAGGGATGATACTTGACGGTGAATCTAAAGCAGGTGATTCAAGGGTCAAGGAAAAGCGATAGAATCCAATGTTGATTTTGGACATAATAAATCAAGTGGAGATATTCTCGCGATCTTCATTTAGATGCTTCTTCTGTTATAGATTTTAGATTCTGGTTGTGTTTTACATATTTTCTCCTAGTTAGAATATTTTGATGCATTTCAAGTAAAAAAGGCAAAGTTTTGTCTTTGAGTGACGGGTATACATTTGAAGTCACAAGTATTGGAGTAGTAAAATTTAAAATATTAAATGGAGTGGTTCATTTTTGGGTGGTGTGGCATATCCCAAAAATATGAAAGAATCAAATTTTCTTTAAGCCAGTTAGACTCTAAGGCTACAAGTTTTTCGTTGAAGGTGGAATCTTGAGATCACACATGGCTAGACAGTCCTGTTAAAAAAGAAGAAGTATTGTAATTTGTACCATTTGGTTACCTCAATGGATTGGGGGCTTCCAAATTACAAATGGTGGTGAGAAGGAAAAACCTACTAAGGGGAGGGTGAGTTCGCGAGTCGATTGGAGGTTGGGCTCGGTTAGTTACACATGTTCATTTGCCAGTTGAATCAATTGAAGACAAGGCTGTACTGATTCGATATGTGTAGCTAGTCACCATATGAATTGGTGGTGGAAGGCAAATGGTTGGTTTTCGTTTGCTAAAAGAAATATTCGCTAAGGTGGAGATTTCTTAGGAAATTGGCTAATTTTCTTTTAGGTAATTTTTTTTGTGTGGAGAGTAAGTAGTTTCCTAATAGTTTATTTACCTGGAGTAGTGGCCAAGTTATTTCCTATTTGTATAGGATTTAGGTTGTAAGACAAGTTATTTCCTATTATTACTTGGAGTGGTGACCAAGTAATATTTCTTATAAATAGGTGGGTTGGCTAACTATAAAGACATAACACAAGAGGGAAAAACACAAGTTAGGAACCATGTAGTCCTATACTTGTGGTGAGAGTGTTCTTGGGGCTGAGAGAGGTTATACAGGGATTGGGTTTGGGATTCAAGTTATATTTTTGTATGTGTATTTTCTCTTTCATAATAAAGAGCGGGTTTTCTCTTCGTGGACTTAGGCTTGGTAATTAAACCGAACCACGTAAAATCTTGTGTGTCATTCATATTTTATGTTGTGACTTGATTTTCATTAAATTGTTGTGTTATTGATTTCCCATTAATTGTGTTTATTCCGCATTTAATCCCAACAGGAATAGCGGCTGATATCATTGAAACAGTGCAGCAAATTGCAGCATCTTGGATGAAAGTTCAACCAAGATAAAACAAAATTGGGACTTAGTTATGGAATGGTCACTTTCTCATACCTGCTTTAGTAATAATTGATACAGCTGTGTATAAATTTGATAGGTCTATTCTTAATGTTAACTGAGGATCTTACCTCTTGTACAATCTCAATTTCAACCTATCTTCATAAAATTTCTATCATTTTACCTAAAAAAAAATTATTCTTTATTTTTGTCTACATTGAGCTTTAATTCTATTTTACACCATTCAACTTATACCTAATTCTCACTTTGCACCCCGAATGTTTCAGTTTTGGACACTTTGCACCCCCAATTCTCAAATTTGCCACTTTAATTCTTTTTTAACATGTCAAAAAAGTTAACAAAATCTTTATTTTTTCACGGAAAGGCATTTTTGTATATCCTGCTAAATTTGTCATGCGTATGGAAAAATTCTGTTAGTTTTTTAGACAGCATACAACATTAAAAAAAAAGTGCTAAAATAGGACTCATTTGAGAGTTGGGATGCAAAGTGTCTAAAACTAAAATTTGAGGTGCAAAGTGAGAATAGGGTATAAGTTGACGGGTAAAAAATAGAATTAGTCCTTAGTTGAATATGTGAAGATCGAAGACTAGACTTAAATTATCACTTGAAAATAAGAGCATGTGTGCCTAACAAACAATTAAGGTCCAACATTGAAGAGATTTTCATCCAACAAAAATACAAAACTTTATTCTAGGAATAACCTTTACAAATAACCGAGTTTGTTTTCAAAATTTTCAATACTTATGAAAGAGATACAAGTCATGCAAATGAATTTCGTGCCCTTATCGGTTCATTCCTCCATGAACATTTGGTGCCATTGTCGTACCACCATTTTGTCTTTCAACATTTCCTTGCCATCCTAATAATTTCCACAAGAATTATAGAAAATCAGAAAATATTCGCCTGTAAAAAAAATTAACAAGAAAAACATAAACTTATATATGATACATGTAGCAAGAAAATTTACCAATTGACATGTCGAATCCACGATTTTTGAGCTCACGATACTCTTGACACAAGGCACAAGTTTCACAACAAAAATGAACTAGGCAATCCCCACAAGGGTTTTCTGGTAGCATATATTGATGCCTCATTTTAGAACGGTAGAAACAAGAATATAGGCATGCACAACCCGTGAAAGAGGCCAATAAGCCATAAAGCGCACCACTTGCTCCACAAGCTGCACCCACACCAAATCACAAGTCACAAATGTAAATCTAGACCATATAATATGTGCCAATATTGTAGTAGTATTTTCATTGCCATTTTTCCTATTCAAAAAATATCATTGACATTTTAATTCGTCCTTACTCTACTTTGTGCCCCTTAACTTGTACTCAATTCTTACTTTACATTTTATACTTATTTTTTTGACATATTACACCCTGAACTCTTAAATTTATCCCGTTCTAGTTCAATTTTTAACACTGTTATCAAAGTTAATGGATATTCGGTAAGTCGATACCATGCGTTCGTTCAGGGACATATTGCAACAATAGAAGTAATTATGACTAATTCCACTTTGCACCCCTTAACTTATGATCATTTCTCACTTTGCACCCGGAATTCTAAATTTTGGATACATTGCACCCCTAACTCTTACATTCGTTCCACTTTAGTCCAATTTCTAATAGTGTCAAAAAAATTGACAAATGTTCCACTTTAGCTGTGTAGTTTACATGGTTGAAATATCCGTTAACTTTAGTAATGATGTTAAAATGGATATATTTGATAGTTCAGGGTATAATATGTCAAAAAAATAAGTATAAAATACAAAATGATGGATCGAGTATAAATTAGTGGATGCGAAGTAAAATAAGCCCTTTTATTTCATTGTTTTAAAACTTACAAGTTGATCCTTTGTCTACTATTTCTGCAACTTGACCAAAAGTTATGCATGGACACCAACAAGTTATGCAACCTGCAAAAAGAAATTATAGAAAAGATGAATCTGTAAGAAAGGATACTAAACTAGTAAGGAGTACTAACATATTTTGAAAAAATATATGATGTCTCATGATTCAGTTTCTTTGTCTAAATTTCAACAGATTTGATGTTGTCAAATGATAAAATGTCTTAAATCGGTTGCTCCAGAAATCTTAAATTAATATTATATATATATATATATATATATATATTCTATTTAGTTCACTGTATATATAAACATTTCAGTATCTCTATTTTGTACAGTTAAAAAATGAACATTTTTATGAGGGAAATTTACTTATTGGCATGTAAATTAACAGTGCAAATTAAATCATGGTAAATCTAAGGCAGTACAGTAAATTCGTGGAAAAAAAAATATAACATTTGAACTAAACTCACCCCGATGGGTACAATAAGCAATTTGTTAAAAAGAAGAAAAAGAGATTAAAATATGAATAATCAAACAATAGAAATTATTAAAGATGGAATTCACGTTTGTGAGTATATAATTAAACTTACAATTTGAGCAATCAGAAAAGCAGTCAAAGAGGCCAGTGGACCAATACCCAGGTGTCTGAGTTTGAAAATGGCCTGGAGCAGCTTGAGGGTTATAAGCATCCGCGTTCATGTAATTTTGGGGCATGACCGGAATTCCGGTCGCCGGTGGCTGACTATAGGCTGTTGCCTGTGGTGGTGTTGGAGGAGCTGAGGGTATTTGAGATTTTTTATACTCATTTGGGTTAGAAGAATACATATTTTCAATACCAAATATTGTTAATTAAACGTATATGTAACAAAGTGTATATTAATTGAACACGAGAGAATTATACTTAGGAAAATTGGAATTCGAATTGATTGTAAAGTTTGTTCCGTGCTACTCGATGCAAATGTCCAATATATACACACATAATATACGTGAGAAGACGGGAATGCATCAATTTCTTGAAAATTTCCACAACGCGTGGTAGACTTCTGGTCAACACTGATGACCTACTGGTAGAGGAAGAAGCTGCCTAGTTGGTATTTGATTAATTAATTTCTTTTTTCTTTTCTTTTTTTTTTTTAAAAAAAAGGAGATTTTTAATTAGTTTGTTGACCCACCCTCCAACTATCCATTGAATTGGGCAAAAAACCAAGGCGATCGACTAATCTATCACGTCATTGATATATTTCAAACTATTTTTATTTAATTTATTTTTTTGACTTGGCGTGGACAGTATTCACACGCCAAAAAGATATTAAATAATAATAATAATAATAACGAATTCTAGACCAACGGTTTGTTCATGAATTATTTTGAAATGCTAATTTTATTTTGAGGTTGGCATAAATTTTTTGAAGAATTAATTTCATTTTACACCTTCCAACTTATATCCTATAAAAAAATCTCACTTTAGACTCTTCATTTTAATTTTGGATATTTTGAATATCTAATTTTTAAATTTATCTTACTTCAATCAAATCTTTAACAGCATAACAAAATTTAATGAAATCTTCACATAGCACCTAAAATATTGTGACATATTAGTATATGTCCTGCTAAATATACTGTAGATATAGAAAGACTTCACCAAATTTGGTCACGTTTTAAAAATTAAAGTGAAGTGGACGGATTTGACAGTTTGGTATTTTCAAAATAAAAATTGAGAGTGCAAAGAGAGTTGGGTATAAATTGAGGGCTGTAAAGTAAATTTAGTCCATTTAATGAATTACTAACTTAATCTGAATGCAGAAATATGGTAAAAGTATTTCCATTATTGATCTGTATAAGAAATTAAAAAGCCAGCAATTTAGCTTGCTATTTAGTACAATTTTCTCCTCGTAGTCTTTAATATTTTTTGGATTTGAAAAGTATTCATCAAATACTGATTTCTGAATTTGTCAGCCTGTGAATAAATTGGAAACAGGAATACGCTAATTTTAAGGTGGTATAATATGTAAGCCGACTCCGGATAAAATTTCAAAGTCGTACCAAAGACCACCCACCCAGGGGACGCATTAAGAGAATTAAAAAATTTCTCCTAATCCGTCACAAACAAAACGACAGTTGATATATACAGCATAATCGACTGCTCCAATGCACTCATAATCACAGTTAACTGGAACTGTTTTATTTCCCCACTACTCTGAATTGAGGCACTGAACCCACAAATGTTTAGATTCTCGAGCGAGTCCATTCTTTATGTCTACATGATAAATTTCAATTACGGTTCAGAACACTTTACCCGTATGAGAGTAATTACATTTTATTCTCTTAAATTAAAAACATTACATTTTGTCTCTCATTTACATTATACATCATTAATAATTCTAACACCATCAAGAAAAGTCAGTTAAATGACTGAAAGACCCTTATCACTACTTTTTGATTTTTCAAGTATTTTTTATTTTTGATCTTTTAGTAGTTTGATAATTATTAAAAATAAGGAAAATAAACTATAAATAAATTGATATTTTTGTCTTCGAGAGTGAAAATCATAAGAAAACTTGACTTAAATTATATATGATATTGCAATTTACACATGTATAACCTATTATATATATATATATAGGGGGATTCTACAATCCCTTTAGGGTATTATACCCAGCCGTTAGATATAGATAAGAATTTCTAACCATTAGATCATGTCTAGTTCAAATATTTTAAGATGTAGCTTATTAACATTTTGACTGTAAAGTATCTTTCCATTCCATAATACTATTTTATTATATGTTATAATTTTTTTATAATGTCATGATTAATACATATTGTATTTATTTTTCCATTTAATTGTTTTTTAAAATTTTCTAATGTTGTATTTTTCTTCGATTTAATTATTTATCTAACACAAAACCAAAAAATATTAACTTTTACTATATGAGAATATTCATATTTAGATTTTTAATAATACTTATTTTTATATTTTTTTCACACTGCTATCTTTATCTATACTTCATTGTAAAAAATATTTTTGCAAATATATAGATGATACCTCTAATTTGATATCTCACATGATACTATTTGAACCTCTTGTAATACTTCCTTTTATTTTGATTAGTATTGTTATAGTAATTGTTTCATAATTACAATACCTATATACTCTTAATTTTTTTTCATTTTTTCATCCTTTTTATTTTGGAGTTGAATTTCATAGTAATGTAACTATTTATTAAGTATTTACATTATTAATATGTTATATATGCCTATAGAATTTTTTTTTTGATACAAATTTGTATACATTAACTAAGATTGATAACATTACAGGTTGATTTATATCATTTTATCTTATTATATTTCAAGACGTACTACCAACTTTTTGGTACATAAATTATTTATATTCATTTATTAACCAAACACTAGGATAGAAGTTATTACTGTCACGCCCTTGACCCGCATATATCAGACACGTGTCATTCGCCATATCCATGAGACTGGTATTCCCACGAATACAAGGTATCATTCATACATAGTAAGCTCAAATATAAATTACGCAACGAAAATATCAACTCACAAATAATATCCAATTTAATGCAGTACTTATTCAAATAATAAATCCTAAAATAAATAAAAACATAGTGTCACGAACACACATGCTCTACTTATTCCAATAGACTTCTTTGTCCGAGTACGTCTATGCTTCATCCTCTATGATGACGTACTCATACTCATCGTCTGTACAAAAATATAAGGAATGGGGTGAGCGACAAGTCGCCCAGTAGATAGCACTTACACCCTGCTGGATCATGCAGTTACATATACATATACTTTCACAAAGTCAAGTCATAGTATCACACGTATATGTTTTTATCAAAATCATCTTTTTAAATCGTATGTCATTTTCATTACATAAAGTCATGTAATGCAATATGCATTTCAAAATTCATGTATCATTTATCTATATCAAGTCATATAACACAAACTTTTCAAATAATCTGATGACATATCACAAATTTATTTCCAAATCATGTATGCTTTTTTTAGAGACTCAAACAATACATGCTTTCACCGGCTCTAAGTACTCAGCCTAGAGATGGACCTCACTAGAAAAGATTGTCAAGAAGTTTCCATGGAACCACTTGACCTATCATATATCGTTTATCGTTTATCAGTATACCAGTATATCAGTATAAATCAGGACTATAATCCCGAACGACTATTCATATCCATTTAAAGCCTTTGTCCATTAATATTTACCCATTCGTCACATGCATTTCATACATATAAAAAATCATGCATATATCACGTTTTTATAACTTGAAAATCAAGCAAGTCAAATATCCATACATGATCTAGATTTTCATAATCAAATAATCATTTCGTAAAACACATTTCATAAAACAATTAAAAAAAAATGCAAATTCATAAAATCATTTAAGAAAATATATGGGTTCGTAAACAATTCACAAATCAGAGGGTAAGTACCACCTACCTCGGTATGCCATAGTAAAGAATCACGTTGCTCTTGTACTTGCTCCTTTTTAGTATTTCCTATAAAAAATTCATGTTTCTATAATTTAATATGTGCTTGGTATTTACTTAAATATCCTATAACAATTCCCTAAATACTCAACCTTTTCATACATCTATAATTGTCCTAATATTCACAAAAATAATATTTACTATAATATCATATAAGTTTCTTGTAGTAAAAAAAAAAGTACTTCGAAAACATTATTATAACCTTATAAGACTTACTATGAATAATAAAACTCATTTATAATATTTGAAAAACTTTTTGGACTCTATTTGAGCTAAACAAAACATTTTAGAATAATTTACAAACTTAGAAATCCATTCGAGATCTTTTCGTAATTTTGAAAAACTAATTTGGGCTTTTATTTAACTTTTAAACTAATTGAGGGTTTTTTGGTCATTTCAAAAGGTCATTAGGGGTCTCTATATATTCTATAGAACCTTTTGGGGTTAAATATCAACTTCATTTAAACTTTTATAGGCAGGGGTCAATTTATCCTTTATAGAAACTTTCAAGGACCTATAGTGAAATATTGACAAATTGTAAGGGCCTTTGATAATTTTAGAAGGCTTCTATGGACTGATGGGATCCTTTTACAAATCATCCGGCCTTATCTATAATTTCAGAACCTCAAAAAGACTCAATCTGTCGCTATAAAAGTTTCTTTGGGCTTTTGTAAAAGTTATATAAAACTTTGAGGGGTTAAGATGTAATTTCAAAAACTTTTGTCAAATCCCATCTTCTTGTTCCTCCTGACAAGCCGTCTCTGAAACTAAATTTTGTTTTCTTCTTTTTTTTCTTTTTTTTTTGATTCTAATCTAAATCAAATCCTTCTCACTCAAATTCCTCTTCCTTCAATTCTCTCTACGATTAGATCATTCTTTCATCTTTTTTTTTTCCCCTTAAAATAAAAAGTTCTAGCAATAATAAAATACTATTATAATTTCAAAAAAAAGAAATATAATTTTCATATACACAAATCCAATTTTAATCCCCCAAAAAAAATAATTTTATAAATTAACTACCAATAATAATTTTTACATTAGTTGAACTAACTTTATAAGCAAATAATCTAATAAAGTGAATAACTAATATTTAAAATAATTAAGCATCTAATTTTTCTAAAATTTAAAAATGAAAAATAATTAATTAAAACTAAATAAGAAGAAGACTAACCTTTAATATTGTTGAAATTCTCTCCAATGTTTGTATTACGTAAAAAAAAAAAAGAATCAGATACTCTACCCTATAGTATATATATAGTATAATAGTTATTTACAGATATGTATATCGTTATTTGCAGATATGTACTACCGAAATAATTATATTAGGAAAATGATAGTACTATTCTAGTTATTTCATCCCTTAGGACTCTTACAGATTTTTATCCTCCAGATAGCTTTGGTTTTTTTTTTTTAAATAAATTATAATACTAAAACAAAATAAAAAAATTCGTGGCTATTACATTCTACCCCTCTTATAAAAAGTTTCATCCTCGAAACTTACTCACTTAATATCAACCTTATTGGCCACTCTAGTCAATCGATCAAAAAGTGAATTATCACTCCATTCACTAATCATGCCATATAATTGCATGCTTACTAATCCGAATGGTAATACTCTAATGTTCATGCATAATATATCTGCTCCTTTATATTCACCACCTTCAACCTCTATTATAAAACTATCGAGTAAACACTTGATAAGATTTATATGGCTATTAGGCCATGAAATAAAATATATTCACAAACTTCTTAGCAGTACATAACCAAATGATTCATGTCAAAATCCAAAGAGCATTAAAACAATGTCCAAGTCCAAGAATTTATCTGCCGGCATAAAGTTTATGATTAGCATACGCATTGTCTTGTCCTTCAAGCCTCCATTCTCAAATTCGGTCATAGCATATACTCTAGCATTGGCTTTGGGATTGGATGCCATTGGTTCGACTACCTTTCTTCCTTCGTTCCTCACATGTCTTGGACAATCTTTCATTCGATAGTGTCACTTCGCCACAAATAAAACAAGCTCCCAACTTCAGCCGGCATTCACCAAAGCGGCGTCTGTGACAATGGACACACTCAGCTATATTTTCTTTCATGTTATTCTTAGGCGGTTGTGGCGGTGGTAATCCTCGTTTCCTTTTAAGTACTCTAACCAATTGGCCTGCGATGTTTGTCCCTCTTATTATTGCTTCCGCAATTGGTTGGGGTTTCTTTCCCTTGTTCCCCTCCTCGACTCTCTTTATATCCGCTTCAACTTTTACAGATACATTAAATAGATCATCAAAAGTAAGTGTAGTAGCACTCGATATCCTAGTTTGTGAGTCCTCAAGTGAACTTAACCATTTTGAGTTCCTCGTTTGCCATGGTTTCTGGTATGAATCGCCCTAACGTAGTGAACTTATTAGTATACTCTACGATTGACATTCTAGGAGTTTGTTTAAGGGATTCAAACTGCTCAATTCTTTGTAGACGGATAGCTGCAGGAAAGAAATATTTCAAAAATAAAAGGCTCCTCTAAACTTTTCCCAAGTAAGCGGCGGTGGGATAATTGTTTGGATAGTCGTCCACCACTTATCCGCATCTCCAACTAAGAATGGTTTAATAATTTTATGTTTCATTTCTTCTGGTACTTGAAGCAACATGAAATTATTCTCCACTTCACCTAACCATTTCTCAGCCTTCTCCGGGTTTGGTTCGCCATCAAAGGTAGGTACTTGCACTTTCTTCATCCATTCATAGTAAATGTGTATACCATTTGGTATATGCCCTAGTGGTACTTGGGTTTGACCTTGATTTTGTCCTTGGACAGCCTGTGCTATTGTAGTTATAGCAGCAATAAATTCGGCAGGGACAATCTCTGGAATTTGGTTATTTTCTATTCTTGGCCCGCGATTAGCACTTCCAGATCCACTCCTTCCAGGGGTGTTCTCTATGTTTGTGTTATTGTCGTTTGTATTGTTTGCGTTACTATTTCTGGACCTAGTTTGCCGTGCCATTTTCCTCTACGAAAAATCAATTATTAATTTTCACTACTAAAAATTTGTTAATTACCTGCATATTTTGCTGCGAATTATAATGAAAAATCCGCAGCAAACAAGAATTTCTGCGGATTTGGGTGCCAAAAATAATCCGCACTTAACAAGGCCGTGGATAATAATTTGCTGCGGATTATAAAATCCGCAGCAAATTTTGATGGGGATTTTGCTGCGGAAATATACATGCGGATATTTTGCGCTGGTAATTCCGCTTCAAAATTTCGTTATTTTACAAGGGTTTTTGATGGGGATTTTCCTGCGAAAATTATCCCCGTGTAAATTTCCGCAGCAAAATCCCTAGCAAATATCCCCAGCAAAATCCCCATATAATTTCCGCAGCAAAATCCCTATATAATTTCCGCAGCAAAATCCCTAGCAAATATCCCCAGCAAATTCCCCATATAATTTTCGCAGCAAAATCCCCATATATTTTCCGCAGCAAAATCCCCAAATAATTTTCACAGAAAATTTTTGATAGTATTGTTTGTTTTGTTATGTTTCATTCCCCCTGTACCATCATGCCAAATTCCAGCAATTTCATCACAAAACACAATTCGCATTGATCATCGATGCACATTCGAGCAATTTCATCTCAAAAAACAATTCGACGAAACAAATTCAAATACAATACATATATAGCATTTAGTTACTAAGTAAACAACCAAACATACAGTCTAATCAAAAATTTTCTGTGAAAATCCTTGGGGATTTTGCTGCGGAAAATATATGGGCAAGTCTCAATGACACATTATTGTGTATAAAAGCTCAGGAAAATATATGGCGAATTCTTGTTACAGATAATTAGGCTTGTAGGAAGCTTGACAGGGGTTCATTTGTGATGAAATTTTGCAATCTATGTAATTCCATTTGGGCTTGTAGTTATAACTGTAAGGGAGTGGTATGTGCTCCTAATGTCTATAAAGACAGGTAGATGTGTATGCTTAACAGGTCTGGAGGAATATACCCTTCATGGATGTTACCTAAAGAACCTTTTTAAGAATCAAACGGTTATGGCAGATGTTGTGAGTGTTGAGAACCATCAGAAGACATATTATCATTCTCAACAGACTTTGAGAAGATATTTCAGCCTTTTTCTTCTCAAAGTTCTCCTGCAAAAGTCATATAACAAAGATCAACTTTATGGAAACAAGAATATTAAAGGACAAATCACAAAAGATTATTAGAAAGCCTTAATGACTTACATAAGCAGCTTGGGCCCGAGGATGAACCCAATCTCCCTCCTTCTTCTTATGGGAAAGGCAGAGTTTCAAGAAATGGTTCTTTTCACCCTTCCATGAAGGGTAATTAAAAGAAATAAATATATTCAAGTCATCAATAACAAAGACATTGTAATATAATGAAGTATTAAAAGTACAAGAAATTAATTAGTATTACCATTTTCTTGAAATGCACATCTGTGTGGTGCAATGCTCAAAGTAAGTTTTTATATAACAATATAAACATATAATTACGTAGTCTCTTATACACGTTCAAACAATATACACCATAATACCTGAAATTCCTCAAACCACATGTCTCTTGTGGCCGTAGAAAACTTCTTCCACGAGGGTTTGCCTTCTTCAAACTCCCTTCTTTATGCATGCAGCGATGCCCTCAATTGCTGGTTTGTGAGGCCAAAACCTAGTTTGCAAGCAAACAAGATTAATACAACACGTTATCTTAGGGTAAGCAATTAAATCACAATTTTATATTTATTATGAATAAGTATTAACCCATCTCCATCGGGCTCTATCCAAATCAATGTGTCATCAGCATCATTTCCAACGGCACTAGAAGAACTGGCAGCTGTATGAAGGCCACCAGCCGGAGAGGATACGAATAAGGGATTGCTCTGAGCTTGATGAAGGGGAGGTTGAGGGATTTGTTGAGATTGAGGATTTTGTTGAGATGTGGATGGACTAGCATGACACATGACACGAAGGTTAGCAATGGGGATTAACTCAGGAATGTGGGCATTTGTTTGTTGAGTTTGTGATGCTTGGGAGTATGGCGGTGGAGGAACTTGGGCTGACACGCCTGCTGTCACACTCCCCCTCATTTGTTTTTTCCCTGTCTTTTGGTTTTTTCTCCTCCTTGATCTCCTGCATCAGCCATCTACAACAACCAATGAAACCAAGTAAGATATTGATTAATTCAAATATAAAATCACATAGCAATAATATAAGGATTCTTGAAAAATTACATGAATATGCAAGACAAATTCACATGGCACCATCTAATTTCTATGCATGTAAGCAATATTGGAAAAATAACATGAACAAATCCCTCATTCAAACCATAAAAGAATATAAATGCAAAAAATAATTATTCTTGTACAAAAATTATTCTTCTTATATAACTATTAGGATACTTATGGATCTACTATTCTTCGTCTTCGCCTTCGCCTTCGCCTTCGCCTTCCTCTTCCTCTTCCTCTTCCTCTTCCTCTTCCTCTTCCTCTTCCTCTTCATCTTCATCTTCCTCTTCCTCTTCCTCTTCATCTTCCTCTTCCTCTTCCTCTTCCTCTTCCTCTTCCCTTACCTGCCTCCTACCTAAATCAACTTCTTCACCATCATGTTCATCATCGTGCAGTTGGTCGATTGGGTCTTCCTCAATCATTGCATTAAAATAGGATTGATCCGCTTGATAGGCAGTTTCTAATGTTTGTTTTCCATCCACAGTTGCGTTTGGCTTATTTTTAATAACCACCCACCAATCACTTTTGCCAATTTCTTTTCCAGGATAAGGGCAGTTTATTATAATAATAATAAACTTGTGTTGCCATTGCAGGAAAAACAAATGGATCAAACTTTGCGTATCTTCGATTTTTCTTCACCTCAATAATTCCATACTTGTCATGAACTTTCACACCACGCGGAGATGTATCAAACCACTCACAGTTGAATAATATTAGATTCTTTATTGGTTGTCCTGGCCACTCCAATTCAAGAATCTCTTTGAGGACACCGTAATAGTCATTGCAACTTGAGCCTTGTCCCGTGCCCCTAACACACACTCCACTATTGTACGTTTTTCTACCTTCACCCCATGCAGTAGTATGAAATTTGTAGCCATTAATGAATATGATAGGCCATGACTTTGCAAGTCTCAGTGGTCCTAAGGCCAGGTAATACAAATGGGGATTATGTGACATGCGTGCGGCATTATTTGTCACCTATTAAGACTATCTTGTTAGTATGATATACATTGACAATATTGTATACAATATACATATCTATGTTTGAATACTTACATACTCTCGGAACCGGAACGGGAGAAATCAGCTTCAATTTGTTGATCAATAATAGCTTCACTAACATTACTACACATACTTCTCACTTGATGCTCATACATGCTGCACCAGAATTATTGGTATGGTAAGAGTATTATCCAAACACAAAATATTAACTAACTTAAAAGGGGCTCAACTTACCCAAGATATTCTTTAACCTCCACACAATTTAACAGAACATGTAAGTGGGCAGCTTGTAATTCTTTATCACTTAGCCATCGAGTTGTGCCCTTACCAGCTGTACGCCCAGGAAAATTGAAGATTGAAAGGGTTGATTTCCTTTCATCATTGACAACACCATCGTCATTGCGCTGAACTCTATGTCTACTACAGAGTACATGTGGCTCAAAGTAATGTGAACTAAAGTAAGCTATTTCTTGAGCTAAATATGCTTCACATATAGACCCTTCTACATAAGCTTTGTTCTTCACAGTCTTTTTAATCTTGTTGAGAAACCTACATTCCAAAAAAGTCTTATAATCGTTGATTAACATTGCTATACTGAAGAATGGTTTTCAAATCTGACAATAAATTGTAAGCGGTTGGTTACCTTTCAAATGGATACATCCATCGATTTATACAGGCCACCTATCCTTGCTTCATATGGTAACCTATTGGCAAGTGCTCCATTGAGTCAAAAAATGATGGTGGAAAGATGCGTATCAAGTTTGCATAATATGATAGGAATGTTTTGTTCCATTCTTAGTAGCTGATTGAGGGCACGGCTGTTGCATACAAACCAGTTTGAATTGGCTCAATTCTATAAAGAAGATTCAACGGCCCAAGAGACATGTGGTTTGAGGAAAGTCTATTACTGCACAGAATGCCATTGGAAGAAGACACTGCATTACCACATGGCAGTCGTGACTTTTCATACCAAAAAGCTTTGCCTCTTTCTTATCCACACATCTAGCTAAGTTGGACACATAGCCATCCGGCATTTTTAAGCCCTGTACCCAGTAGCATACATCATCCCTTTGGGTTCGAGTTAAACAAAATTTGGCTTTAGGCTGTCCTCAAGCTCCCAGTGGCAAGCTGTTCCAAATGCAACTCCGGTCGACGACAATACTCTGCCAAGTCCAGTCTTGATTTTACGTTGTCCTTGGTTTTTGATTTGTTGTCCATAACAGTATGGAACACATTGTCAAACACGTTCTTTTCAATGTGCATGACATCAAAATTGTGTCGTATGAGGTTATTTTTCCAATAAGGCAGGTCCCAAAATATGCTTCTTTTTGTCCAATTATGTGTTTGACCATATCCAGGTTTTCGAACCTGCTGACCACTATCAGTTATTCTGGGTAGGTGACAAACTCTCTCCCATAGTTGGTCCCCATTCAACCTTGAAGGAGGGAAAGAACGTTCTTTCTTTCCTCTTAAGAAGTCATTTGTATTCCTTCTAAAAGTATGATCAGGGTTCAGAAATTGACGATGGCAGTCAAACCAAGAATTTTTCTTCCCATTCTTCAAGTAAAACGCCTTCGAATGTTCCATACAAATAGGGCATGCCAGTTTTCCAGGCATTTGCTTGCGGAATATATTTCCGCAGGATTCTTGGTTTGACTGCCATCGTCACATCAATGAGGCACAGAGCTTAACTTATACACATCTATCCCCATCATAAGAGGAGAGCCCATCGTTCCATTCCTGTTTTTATTCATCTATCTAGTCAAATACACATCAATTTTGCTTTTTGGATTATGTGGACTGGAATGATAATGATTAAGAACATGAAAGGGAAAGTCATGCACTTCGAAACATTATACGGAGTAACAATTACGGGCCGCAAGAGTAAGGTGTTGCAGATTGGCTAAAGGGAGTAAACCCATCGAACACAACCCAAGTCTAACATTTCGAGGCTCGAAGCAAATTCAGGGATAAGTGCGATCAAAATGCTTCCATGCCGCTCCATCAGACGGGTGACATAATACACCTTCCTCCCTACGATTTTCCTGGAGCCACCTCATATGCCTTGCATTCCACGACTTCAACGCATATGAGGTGGCACCAGACAAGCAGGTAGGCATTTAAACTGTACTGATCTGTCTTTATACACATCTAGATGTGTATCTTAGACACTTCTACGATCTGTATAACGAAATCATAGCAGAACTTACATTCCCTCAAGTCCCTATCATGCTTCTTGTATAATGATGCCTGTTGCAGCAATCGAATTTTTTGCTCGTAAGACCCAATCCTGCTACTAGTTTCTTTGCCCTATAAAAATCAGAAGGAATCTTATTTGACGAAGGACAAACTTCATTCATTAGTGTGCTATGCCATCAAAGCATCCATGGGACATATTGTAATCAGATTTTAAACTCATCATCCTCACAATGCCGACAACACCGAATGCGTCTCACATCCAGTGCCATAATGGTTCTTGAGCTAGATTCAACATCTCATAGAACCTAGAAGAATCTATATTTGGAGGTTCCTCTACATTTTGTTCACCTTCTAAATTCCTCCTAAACCTGCAGCATCATATACCATGCCACGATAGCTATTGACATGTTCATAACGGCCAGAGAAGGCCCACTCGTTTGCCCGAATACATGTGAAAATGACCCCTTCCATCGGTGAATCCATATCAAAGTTTAAATTATTGAGAAGTATGGTGTAGCACTGTCTCTTATACACATCTAGATGTGTATAAGAGACAGTAAGTCATTAGTTTGGTTAGGCAAAATGGAAGTTCCGGAGCATCGAAGGTGGATGTATAATAGGCTTCTTCCAAAGGACATCTAATAACTCCCTCAGTTAAATATTTTGGTTGTTGACAAGCAAAATTTATAAACCCAGCCAAACCCTCCAAAAATTCTTCCACATATCCCCGGCGATTTGGAAGAAGCCTATTATACATCCACCTTCGATGCTCCGGAACTTCCATTTTGCCTAACCAAACTAATGACTTACTTAGTCTCTTGTTAAACAATTAATTTCTAGACAAATATAAGAATATAATTTCATCAACATTTTCCACTTGCTTATTATAGTAAAAATTTAGTATATGATAGTATAGGTGTTAAATATTGTCATTATATAGGATCCTAATAAATTGAAAATAACATAGCAAAAATCCTCGACAAATTATGGATAACAAACAGTTGAAAAAAAAATGTAAATAACACAACAAAAATCTATACGATAACAAACAAAATAAAAAAAATAAAAAAAAAAAATGCAAAAATTATGTGTATAAAGACATACAGAAATTAGGGATAAAAAAATCAAAATTTCATAGCAAAAATTTTTACGATAATTTCTAAAATAAAAATAAAAATAAAAATAAAATAAAAATAAAACTTTAAAAATTATTGCAAAATTCCTACAGAAATTAGGGATAAAAAAAATGAAGATAACATAGCAAAAATCCTACACAATTTATTGACAACAAATAGCTGCAAAAAAACTGAAAATAACAAAATAAACCACCCACAAAAATCAACAAAAATTATGGATAACAAGAATTAAAAAAAAAATAGATAAAAGAACAAAAATTGAAATGGTAGATCAATCAATCACCTTGGAAATGGTTGAGGATGTGCACGGTTGCAGCTAGCAGGAGATTTTTCTGGACAAATCGAATCCAAGATGAAGGATGGAGCAAAATTGCTTGAGGAAGGATGGAGCAAAATTGCTTGAGGAGAGAAAGAAATGAGGAAGAAGGGATGAAATTTAGGTTTGGAAATAATGGATGGTAGTTGGAAGGAAGTTGGAGGATGAATGGTGGCTGGTGGTGCAGGAAATGGAGAGAAAAAATAATTTTTTCCCGATTAGATCTGTCTAAAATGTGCTGGGATTCTGCACTGTAAATTGAATTTTCCTGCGGAATTTTCCGCAGGAAAATCCGCAGCAAATTTGCTGCGGAATTACTTTAAATTTCCGCAGCATGTCTGCTGCGGAAATTAATTCCGCAGCAGGATCTGCTGCGGAAATTTAATTCCGCAGCAGACCTGCTGCGGAATTAATGTCCGCAGCAGACATGCTGCGGATTGACTTCCGCATCAATTTTGCTGCGGACATGGAATTCCGCAGCAAATTTCCTGCGGAAATATATTCCGCAGCAAATTTGCCATAATGTTTGCAGACTATTGCCTTTTATTTTTCCTTCGATTTTTGTTGCGTAATTTTTGTAAATAATACGTTCCCGCTTTATCGAGGGACTGTTATCTGCGGATTTTGATGCGGATTTTTTAATCCGTAGAAAAATTTTAATACCTAACCGTGAAAACTAAAATTTGCAGTAAAATCCGTATATAATAACTGGGGAAAAAATCCGCAGCAAAAATCCCCATGAAATTTGCAATTTTCTTGTAGTGTTTCTAACTTATCAAAACCACGACAAAAATGTACTCTCATATATAGAAATGTAAATTCCTAATCCAACAAATTCAACAATATGTATAATTTTCAGATATAGGCATCATTGATCATTATCGAAGCACAAAATATTAGACCAAATCCAAAAATTCACTCATGATATAATCATATTCTTTGACTAAGAGAGTCCAAAATACTCGTGCTAAATAAAGACATAATATTTATATTACTTGGATTATCCATAACTTCAGCCCTATACTCTTTTTCTTTGTCCACATTTTATTTGGTAGTTGTCCATGTCCAAGTTTAGTCCTTATAAATATGATCTAATAGGGTTAGTATTTCAATACTTATGTAGCTCTAGTTGCTTGACTTCATTTTTGTCTAATATTTTAATTCTAAATCCCAATCTCTTTGGCTATATATATCTGGAGTTCCTTTATTTCCTTTTTCTTACTCTTGTTTTGTTCTTTTGTCAACTCCTTTACTTAATTCAAAATCTATAGGTAAATGAATCCATGAAGCTTCCATTGTGCTAAAATCACTTATTATTCTATGTATGATGTTTCTTATACACCGCATTTGTTTCTCGACCTTATAGTCCGGTATCTTAAGTATCAAACCTAAAACACGCTACAGAATTCATAACCTAAACTCTAATACCATTAAAAATGTCACGTCCCTAACCCGCAAATATCAGGCACGTGTCATTCGCCGTATCCATGAGACCGTACTCTCATGAATACAAGGCATCATTCATATATAGTAACCTGCATTAGCAAATATAAATAACGCAGCGAAAATATCTACTCACAAATGATATCCAATTTAATGCGGTACTTATTTAAATAATAAATCCTAAAACAAATAAAAATATAGTGTCACGAGCACACATGCTCTACTTATTCCAATAGATGGACTATGCAAAATCAAATAACTAGATGGACTATGCAAAATCAAATAACTATAGTATAATCCTATTACTAAATAACAATCTTCTTTGTCCGAATACATCTAAGCTTCGTCCTCTATGATGACGTACTCGTACTCTTCGTCTGTACAAAAATATAAGGAATGAGGTGAGCGACAAGTCGCCCAGTAGATAGCAATTACACCCTTCTGGATCATGCAGTTACATATACATATACTTTCACAAAGTCAAGTCATACTATTACACGCATATGCTTTTATCAAAATCATCTTTTTAAATTGTATATCATTTTCATTACATATAGTCATGTAATTCAACATGCATTTCAAAATTCATGTATCATTTATCTATCACGATCAAGTCATATAACACATACTTTTCAAATAATCTATGACATATCACAAATTTATTTCTAAATCATGTACATTTTTTTTAGAGGCTCAAACAATACATGCTTTCATCGGCTCTAAGTATTCAGCCTAGTGATGGACCTCACTAGAAAAGGTTGTCAAGAACTTTTCATGGAACCACTTGACCTATCGTATATCATTTATCGTTTATCAGTATACCAGTATACCAGTATAAATCATGACATAATCCCTACCGACTATTTCATGTCTGTTTAGAGCCTTTGTCCATTAATATTTACCCATTCATCACATACATTTCATACATATAAAAAATCATGCATAGATCATGTTTTTATAACTTGAAAATCAAGCAAGTCAAATAGCCATACATGATCCAGATTTTCATAATCAAATAATCATTTACACATTTCATAAAATAAATTAGAAAAATGCAAATTCATAAAATCATTTAAGAAAATATATGGGTTCGTAAAATAATTCACAAATCAGTCAGGGTAAGCATCACCTACCTCGGTATGCCAAAGAATCACGTTGCTCTTGTACTTGCTCCTTTTTAGTATTTCCTATCAAAAATTCATGTTTCTATAATTTAATATGTGCTTGGTATTTACTTAAATATCCCATAACAATTTCCTAAATACTCAACCTTTCCATGCATCTATAATTGTCCTAATATTTACAAAAACAATATTTACTATAATACATATAATTTTCTTGTAGTAAAAAAAGAAAGTACTTTGAAATCATTATTATAACCTTATAAGACTTACTATGATTAATAAAACTCCTTTATAATATTTGAAAAACTTTTTGGACTCTATTTGAGCCAAACAAAACATTTTAGAATAGTTTACAAACTTAGAAATCCATTCGGGGTCTTTTCGTAACTTTGAAAAACTAATTTGGGCTTTTATTTAACTTTTAAACTAATTGAGGGTTTTTTGGTCATTTCAAAAGGTCATTAGGGGTCTCTATGTATTTTATAGAACCTTTTGAAGGGTTAAATATCAATTTCATTTAAACTTTTAGGGATCAATTTATCATTTATAGAAACTTTTAGGGACCTAAGTAAAATATTGATAAACTGTAAGGGCCTTTTGGTAATTCCAGAAGGCTTCTATGGACTGATGGGATCGATTGAAAAATCATCCGGCCTTATCTATAATTTCAAAACCTCAAAAGGACTCAATCTGTCGCTATAAAAGTTTCTTTTGGCCTTGGTAAAAGTTGTATAAAACTTTGGGGGTTAAGATGCAATTTCAAAAATTTTTGTCAAATCCCATCATCTTCTTCCTCCTGTCAAGCCGTTTCTACAACTACATTTTGTTTTCTTCCTTTTTTTTTTTTTTTTTTGATTCTAGTCTAAATCAAATCCTTCTCACTCAAATTCCTCTTCCTTCGATTCTCTCTACGATTAGATCATTCTTTCATCTTTTTTTTTTTTCTTTTTCCCTTAAAATAAAAAGTTTAAGCAATAATAAAATACTATTATTATTTCAAATATATATATATATATATATATATATAATTTTCATATACACAAATTCGATTTTAATCCCCCCAAAAAAATAATTGTATAAATTAACTACCAATAATAATTTTTACATTAGTTGAACTAACTTTATAAGCAAATAATCTAATAAAGTGAATAACTAATATTTAAAATAATTAAGCATCTAATTTTTCTAAAGTTTAAAAATAAAAATAATTAATTAAAACTAAATAATAAGAAGACTAACCTTTAACATTGTTGAAATTCTCTCTCCAATGTTTGTATTACATAAAAAATGAATCAATTACTCTATATTGTAGTATATATATAGCCTAATTGGTATTTGTAAATATGTGTATCGTTATTTGTAAATATGTACTGCTGAAATAATTATATTAGGAGTAGGATAGTACTATTTTAGTTATTTCATAGAACTCTTACGGATTTTTATCCTCCACTTGGCTTAGGTTTTTTTTTATTATTATTATAATTATAATACTAAAGCAAAACTAAAAAAATTCGATGGCTATTACAATTACTATATTTGTTACTACTAGTAACCAAACTACAGATAGTACCTTTCACAATAATTGATTGTATTGTTTTTGTCCATTTGAATACTTCTTTTAATATTTGATAGTACTATTACACTAACTTATTGATTTTCTATACATTTTTATGTTTCAATGGTAATTTGTACTCCTTTTTATTGTGGTTTTTTGTTTTACAAGTATCTCATAATTATAAATATAGTAAAGAATGATAAAATTTGGAAATCATTTTTAGGCAACAAATAGTACATTATTGTTATACAGATAATACTCTATCAATATTTTTGCAGTACATGTCCTTTTCTTAAATAGTACTATTTTATTATTTGTTAAAATTTAGCTAGTAATGTCATGATTAGTAACATATCATGTAATTATTTCCTTCATCTATTGTTTTTTTGAGTTTTTTTTCTAATTTTTTTCATTGATGCAATTATTTAATTGGTATAATAGAGCATGTAGAACCTTTTACTATATATATGAGACATCCCTTATAGTACTTCCTTTGATATTCCGTAGTACTATCTTGTAGAAAATTTCATATAGACCCTTTAGCGTACTGATTATATTAAATGAGGTAGTCATTATGATATATTGAATGAAGTAAATGTAGCTTATCGATATTATTGTCTTGTATTTGGGGTGTGATGCATTAGAGTTCGGTATGTTATGTTCTCGAATCGAATAGTGATATATATATATGATAAAAGTTATAAATACTATTTAGATAATGAGATAGTACGCCATAGTTATCTCAGAAAGCACTATATTCACCTCTTTTAAGTAATTTTTTTTTTGTCTTACAAAGTACTATTTTATTATGTGTTATAATTTTGTTGATGTTACAATTAATGGCGTATGATGAAATTTTTTTCTTATTTATTTTTTTTTAGTTTTTAATTTCTTTATTAGAATTTTTATTCATTTAATTATTTAGTTGATACAATGGATCAAGTAGTACCTTTTGCTATATGAGAATATTGTTATGTTTGGAACTTTAATAGTACTTTCTTTTATATTCCATAATACTATCTTTAATAGTACTTCCTTTTATATGCCATAATACTATCTTCATATTTGTTTCGTCACGAAAATTATTTTTTGAATATGTAGATAATTTCTTCAATTTGATATTTCACGTGATACTATATGAAACTCCTACAATATTTTTCCTTATTTTAAATAGTACTATTGTGGTAGTTGATTTATAATCGAAAAATAAACACTTAATTTGTTGCGTTTTTTCTCTTTTTTGATTTCCGAGTTCAGTTTCACAATAATGTAATGATTTTGTTAAAGAATTTACATTGTTTATTAGAATACCTCTTGCTCTTCTTTACCTAGGCAAAAAAAAAAAAAAAAAAAAACCCTATAGAATTAGACTTTCGATAGAAATTTGCATATATGTAGTACTTCTTTAATATTTTAGAGTACTATCGCAATTTTTGTTTGATCACCAAAAATTATTTTATAGAGGTACAGATAATCGTATATAATATAGTTTTAATTTAATATCTCATATAAAATCTAAATGAAATAGATTATGAGATTTGTATACATAAAACGTAGCCACCTTTCATATGTTATTTTGACATAAAATTAAATATTTAATATGTTTTTTTTTAAATTTTATATTTGGTGTTTTCTAGGAAAAATTATACTAACAAAATTAAGTATATAACCTCTGATAGCAGGTTATTAAGTAGGTTAGAAATATTATGATTTGGTAATCCTTATTCTTGTTAAGTGATCTGTCAAATCATCATTGGATCTCTTTTGAGGGAATGGTTCCCCCTAAAACACTAAAGGGACTTTAAAATTATAGGAAAATTCTAATATTCTTTTTAGGAAACCATTCCCTTGTACTTTAAGGGTTTGTACAATACAATACTATGTTCTTTAAAAACTTGCACTGTACAAGTCCTTAAAGCCAAGGGAATGGTTCCCTCAACGGGACTGTAGAATTTCCCAGAATTATATATATATATTAAATCTTTCATGTACCATCGGTGTACAAAAATTTTTGCACCATCCTCATGCCACATGTGCAAAAATAACTTTTGAAATTTAAACAATGCATACGTGGCATGCATCTAGATTCGATAGTGTAAAAATTTTTATACACCGACAGTGCATAATAGATTTACTCATATATATCAAGGCACAACAAAAAATTATAACTTTTACGCTAAATCTATTGCCACAAAAAATACTTAAAGAAAAAGTTCCAATAGAAAATTTCATCGAGAAGAGCATGCTCTGAAAACAGTGCTACCACTATGAAAAACACTATAATTCAAAATAATATTAAATGACCTCCAGAAATTGCCCTAAAAAAATAAATGAAATAGAGGGTGTTTTTTTTTTTATAATTATCGCACCAATTGATATGGATTATATGATGACAAAAATAGTGATAAGGGCATTTCGTTCATTTAACTTACTTTTCTTGACGATTCTGAAACTAGTAAAGGATGAATAGCGTAAATGGGGTCAAAGAAAATTTTATACTGCTAAGGGGTAAAATGTGTATACCCCTATACTTTAGGGGACAAAGTGTTATTATCCTTTTCAATTACGAAATTGCAAGAAAGTATAAAATTGAAGAATAGTAGAAGTAGTACACTTTTTGTGACATGACACTTTATTTCCAGTAGTTCAAGAAATGTCTATAAGAGCTATTAGTTCAATTAGACTTAAATTGAAAAGGCAAGACGACAAAGATCCCGAAAGGATTTTTGTTGTGGAGACAATGAAGTGCAATTTAACTCATAAGAATCTTTTTTTATGATCTATTGGTTATATGTTCGAATAATTAGAGGGCAAGGGGAAGGGTGTGTAAAAAAAAAAATGGCTTTTGTTATGGAAAAAACTTGTTGCTGCTTTTGCTCCGCAAACGATTTTCTATGTCGTTTTATACCAATCTCCTATCTTACTCTATATATACTTGTAATGCATACTTTAACATAGGATTTAGACATGGTGGTGATTCCGTCCAAAGCCCGGCGAGTTTTTGAGGCTTAGATGTGTTATGGGACGAGGCCATGGGCAGGGTAAAGGGCACCTAGATAGGCAGGGTATGGCAAGAATGAAAATATCAAGATTGCCCTCGTACCAGGCATATTACGGGGCATGCCCGGCCAATTTCGGTCGGGTCCATGGGTTGGTCCACAGACTGGCCTATAAGTTGTTCTACTGGTTGATCCACGAGTTGGCCCACTTTTGATTAATTAATCATACCAAGTTACTAATTGTTTTTGTAGGTGTCAAATTTTAATATAATTGAAATTTCTGCATTGTTATCTTGGAGTGGTATCCTAATTAAATTGCACCATGTCATAAAGATGTATACCTTAATATTTATCTCTTTATATAAAAACTAATAAATAAAGGGATAGTATTATAGGTAATAAATTCGTAGGAGGTCACCCTCAGGCATACAACACACACATATTTTTAGAATCTCTCTACAAGTTGCAAGAGCTCCTTAAATTCTCCATCAAAGCTTCCAATCCTCTCTTCAAATCTTCCATATAGCTCTAAATATTTGAAGATCTTCATCAAGTGTTTTTCAAGTCTTTTATATCAAGAGTTGAAGAAGTCAAAGTTCGATTGGAGATTAAGCTATTGACACCCTCGATCAACTCCAAGTTCGGGATCAAGTCGTGAAACCCTCGATCAACTCTAAATTTGGGATCAAGCCGTGAGGCTCTCGATCAACTATAAATTTATGGTCAAGCTGTTGATGCCCTCAATAGTTGATACGTTCAAGATCAAGTCGTGAGACCCTCGATCAACTCCAAATTCGAGATCAATCTATTGACGCCCCGATCAACTCTAAGTTCGAGAATAAGTCGTGAGGCCTTCGATCAACTCCAAGTTCGGGATCAAACCGTGAAGCACTCGATCAACTCTAAGTTCAAGATCAAGCTGTGAGACCCTCGATCAACTCCAAGTTCGAGATCAAATTGTCAAACTCTCGGTCAAATCAAATCTCGAAATCAATCCGTGAAGCTTTCAAGTCAACAATTGAAGAGAAGAATAAAAACGAAGGAGATTCTAGAGATTGTAACTCGTTCTTTTCTAATATAAATAAATTATATTTATCGTTATTTTTCTTGTCTTGTTAATTTTTGAATACTCAAAATTTATTTGCGCACAATTTTATTTCAAATTTATTGCTTAATAGTCTAACTTATTACTTATTATTCTTTTTAGATTGGGTAAAGAATTTACTTGTTATTCAATGATAGTACTTAATACTTCCTATGTCTCAATTTATTGTCACTTTCTGGGAATTTAACTTTTTAACAATAGTGTTTTTGATTGTGATGTTAGGTGTTTTACTTTCCAATTTTGTCCTCCAAAATTCAAAAGTTGAATTTGATTATCATGATTACAAAACTAATGGGAAGGATAATATTACAAAAAGTGATGAAAGATTCCTTTGACTTTCTAAATATAACAAATATTGTGGACATTCCAAAATAGAAAGTATAACACTTTTAATTTTCATTACTTATCAGTATATGTTATAACTAAGAGAAATATAGAGTTATTTGCTATTAGATCATGTCATTACTTTGTATTCTAATTTAATACTTATTATTCTGAATTATTATTTATTATTTGAAGTGATTACTAATTAGTACTTCATGTTTCATTACTTTTTAGTACAAGTCATTCCGAATTAATTCAAGTAATTAATTATTAATTTATTCTAAATTAATACTTATTAGTACAAGATATTAGTCATTTTATTCAAAATTAATATTACTCTTATTATTCAATTTAGTACTACTTATTAATACAAGAAGAAAAGTGGATAAATATTATACTTATTACTAGTTCAAGAGGAAAAATGCATAAATGTTATTAGGAAAAAAAATCATTTAAAATGGTGAAAATAAAAATTTTAAGATACAGGCCGGTCAGCGTTTGCCTGGACCATGACTGACCAGCCCATTAACTAGCAGGGCAGTGTCTGGGCTTGCTTACGGGCCTAGCCCATACCACTACAGTACAAGTCGGGTCGGTAGACCACGAGTTGGCCCTAGGTGGCCATTGTCATGTCTAATAATATTTAAAAGGTTCGTGATAAACATCATAATAATGTGATAGTAAATTGATACAGGAAATGAGATAAACATTTGTAACCCTTTTGCTGCTGCCTTTGGTTGCTGCTAACCTTAGTTCACCGCCACATGTACATTCAGTATGCCCAAACAATCATACATAATCAAAATAATGCATGTATTATATTTTTATATAACTTTAAAACCAAACAAGTCAAATATCCATACATGATCCAAATTTTCATAGTAAAAATAATTCTTTCATAAAACATATTTTTTTGTTAAATGACTTTGAAATTTATGTGAGTTTATAAAACAATTTTAAGAAATATCGAAGTTCATAAAATAATTTAGAAATTCAGAGGATAAGCACTACCTACCTCGAATGAGCTCAATAATCATACTGAATCTTGACGCTAATATTTTCCTATTAGAAATCATGATATTCTATCATTAATGAACACTTAATAAACTCTTAGGGTGTGTTTTTTGTTTGGATTGAAAATATTTTTAGGAAAATATTTTTCAGAAATTTTTTTGGTGCCAAACACCGGAAAATGTTTTCCGGTGTAAAATATTTTCCAATTTTCCTTCCTCTGGCTGAAAATAACTTACGAAATTTTTGAACGTAAGTTATTTTTCGGATAATTCAAGAGTGACATTAAACCTCAAATACTTTTAGAATTTCGTTTGCTAAACTTATTTTCGTTTTTTTTTCAATTATGGGTCCCACACTAATATAACTAATTTTGAACAAAATCATTTTTTTATTAATCACAATTACTTGTAAGGTATTTATTACCATTGTTATAAGTTTTTTTAACTTGTATCTATAAAATTAAAGATAAAACCGTTAAGTTTTTTTATTTCAAAATATTTTCATTTTGTCAATCGAACACCGAAAAATTGTATGGAAAATGAACTTTTTCATGTAAAATATTTTCCAAGGAAAACATTTTCCTCAAGAAAATATTTTCAATCTAAACGAACACAACCTTACAATCCAACTCATTATAACCCTATTGCAAATTCTTAGGTACCATGATTGATTTAATACTTTAAATATTTTAAAATTCATTAGTGATGTATAAATATGAAAAGTACTTTTAGTTTGCTTAAATGTAATAATATAATCTCTTAAAATTGTCAAAATAACTCAAGCGAGTCCTTACTAGGTTTAGTCAATTCCATTTCTATTATAAAATAACTTTTAGTTTACCATTACAAATTTTTAGAAATTCTAGGGTCCTTTTTTTGGAACTTTTAAAAAAAATTTGGGCTTTCATATAACTATATAAAATAATAAGTGGATCTATACAATTTTAGAAAAAATATTTGAGGGCTTTCTTATAATTTATAAAACATTTTTTAGGCTTTAGTATAATTTCTTAAAACTTTTGGGCCATTGTATAATTTTCCAGAAACTTCAAGGGTTCAAAAAATAATTTCAGAGAGTTTTGGACTTTCTTTGACTCATCAAAACCTTTCTGGGTAAATCTATAATTGTTTTAAAGTTCATAAGAACTTAATCGTCCTCATTTAAAATTTACCGGGCCTTATTAAAAATATTACAAAATTAAAAGACTAAACTGTCAAAGATGCCAAATCTAGATGTCGTCGAGACTTCCTGGAACGCTACTGCTGGTACTTATTCTTCTTCTTTTTTTTTAATTTCTTTTATTCATTATTTTTTTTCAAAAACACAAAACAATCTTCTCTTCTTGTTTCTTTGTAGAAAAATACATACAAATTTCAAGGTTCATTCTATATGAAAATAATTATTAACCCACAATATATTCTTAAATTTTAGATTATTTAAATACGAAAATACTCGAAAATAAATGACAATTAAATTCATAAATAGACATAAATTAATTTATACATGGTCTCTAAAATCTACACAATTAATCTATAAAAGATTTCTAATAAATCTATAATATTTGAACCTAAAATAATATAATTAATTAATTACGAAAATTAAAATAAAAAAAAAAACTTACTAGTTTGTTAAGAAAAATTCTTATTCTCTATTACGAATTTTCTGAAAAATATGTGGTAGTTTTTCAGTCTTAAGAGCCAGGCAATTTATTCCTAAAATTTCTCTCATAATATAGCAAGACAGTATCCAAAATTCACAAGGATAATTACTCTAGTATTATTTTTTTTACTAAAACTCTATTCTTTAATAAATCTTAAAAATTTATTTTTCTATTTATTATTTTTGCTAAAAAAATTTACGAGAATTACACATACTCCTTTGGGTGGAGTAATCAATTAAGCTAATATGAGTAGTGATTCTTTACTGACAAGTTGCCCTCTATTTATAATCTCCGCAATCTGTCCGAAGGCAACACACGGACAAAAACATGTCAAGCAACCTGCAAAAGAAATAAGAAAGTTCTGCTCCTTTTGTCAAAAATGCAACATAAAACTAATTTCTTTAAGGAAAAAAATAAGATATTTATTGGGGGTAGGGATCTTGCCTAATATATGCACAAGAATTTTCCAATAAAAGTATTGTAGAACTATTTTCTTGAAATGCACGCTTAGGTGGACAATTGATCACAATCAACGAAATAATATGCATGGCAAGATGACATGGTTTCGTTTGAACAATCATTATTCATAAAATTATTGTTCAAAATAATTAATTTAACAATATTTTAACATGTGATAAATAAAAATAAAAGGGTAATTCAAGAGCGTGTAATAATTGTAAAATATTCTTTGAGAAATAATGAGTAATGAGAACTGTCTAGACATAACCATTTACTAAAGAAATGTGATATTATTTGAGAAATATCCCTACTATGTACTATAAAATTCAAGTCCGTCTGTGGAGTGTTAAACTGCAATAAGTGACACTGAGGTCAATTCGATTATGTTAGAAACTGGACAGAATGATAATCAAAACATAACAGAATTTGCCGAACCGTGTGATCACTGTCCTTGAAAGTGATTTTGCCCCCAACAAGATTGTAATCCACTGATGCAGATGGGAATATCGGGCGGTCATGTGCAAGTATAGTCTCTCTAGGATTCAACGACAGCCCTGGTCGTGTGCACTCGCAAGCAAGGTTTAGAGCTTAATTCTAGACTACTCAGTACCCAAGAAGAATAGAAGAAAAGAGATTTTTGGATGTTTTGAAGAGGTCCTCAAGGCCTTTATTTATAGTGATAGATTCGGTCAGAATTTGAAAATTACTGCCTTGAGAGAAAAAGTAGGTTACTTGGGAGAGAAGAAAGGAAACCTGTCTGCCTTGAGAGAAATGGCAGAAACTATACGCAAGTCAAGTTCACAAAATAGGTAATTAGTAAACGAATAAGAAACCAAAAAATTATAGAAAGAAAAAACGTGACGGAAGTAAAACTCTAATAGTTCGCATGCACTACATCGCGCCTCACCGGACCGGGCGGGGGCGCGTGTGTGTTTGAGGAAAATCTCCAAATCGTCAACCATGCATAGTCTAGGCTCCCAACTAGAATTGCACAATGGCAAAACCCCAAACTCATATAATAGAAAACATCCAATACAAAGTTTCATGTGAAACATGTGGGACTAAAATTTTTCAAAGGAGGGAACACAATTGGAGGGAATTTCAAATTTATTGAAAGTGTATTTTGGAGGCAAATTTCTAACAATCCCCCACATGACTCAAAAATACAAAGTGGTACTGAGTACAAAAATCTAACACATAAATGACGATATCTTTTGGATTTGAATCGCACTTCGTGCATTCAACAGAGAAGTATACGGAAGATAGGTGACAAAAGTCTTGAACCTTCCTCCTCGAAGCACACTCCTGCAGCTTGAGCACATGTTAGACTCCGATCCATTGTAAACTCTCGGTTTGGTGCTTTTCTGGGCCATGCACCTTACCTGGATATTCATGAGTGCTCTAGAGACGAACCCGTTAGTCTCATAGGGAGCGGCCCCCACTTCCACACTCATATAGGTGAGCTTATCAAGTGTGTACTGCCACACACCACCTATAAAGGATATAAGTTCATTAAGAGTTACCGACTCAACTCTCGCGAATTATAGACAGTAAGTCACTATCTATACCACAGGAAGGGACCACATTTGATAGTGCAATTAGAATATCTTTGTGACTTGTTATTACACATTGAATATACTTTATGGGATCTCCACTAATGTAGGTTGGGTTGCCGTCACATTCAATTCCCATCAATGGGTCTAAGTTCCATTCCCCTAGATGTATTTTGGACTAACTTTCTATTCAATCCCTTAGTCAAAGGATCAGCCAAATTCTTTTCAGATCTCACAAAGTCCATGCGATGACCCCATTACTCATGAGTTGTCTCACAATATTGTGTCTCAAACGGATATGCTGGTTCTTTCCATTGTAAATTTTACTTTTGGCTCTAGTGATCGCTGCCTGTGAATCATAATGTAGAGAAACAGAAGACACAGGTTTTGGCCACATAGAAATGTCAGCCAATAAATTACGAAGCCATTCTGCTTCTGAACATGCCAATTCTAAAGCAACAAATTCAGATTCTATGGTAAATTTAGCATTACATGTTTGCTTAGATGATCTTCCAAGAAATAGCACCTCCAGCGAGAGTAAAAACATAACCACTCGTGGAGTTAATCTAATCATTATCTGACACCCAATTGGATCACAGTAAGCTTCCAGCACATAAGGACTACCAGAAACATAAAGTTCTAAATGCATGGTGCCTTTTAAATAACTAAGCAATCTAGATAATGCATTCTAATGACATTTATCAAGATTATGCATGTATCTACTCAATCTACCAATAATATATGCAAATCGGAACGAGTACAATTCATCAAATACATCAGACTTCCAACAATCTCAGCATATTCAATTTATGAGACACTATCCCCTTCATTCTTTCTCATGTGTACACTAGAATCATAAGGTATACTCACAGAATCCAAATCAAAATGGTTAAACTTCTTTAGAATTTTTTTAACGTAGTGCGACTGAGACAATATATGAAACCATTGTTAAATCTAGTCAACTTAAGACCCAAAATAACTTCAGCCTCACCTATGTCTTTCATATCAAAATTATTATGAAATAAGAAAAGACTTGTTTTGTTTAACAACAGTTTCATCAGTTCCAAAGATAAGCATATCATCAACATACAAGCAAATCAAGACTCCAACATGTCCATGAAATCTACTATAGACACATCTATCAGATTCATTTACTTTTAAACCATTAGAAACAAGAGTCCTATCAAATTTCTCATGCCATTGTTTAGGAGCTTGTTTAAGGCCATACAAGGATTTAACAAGTTCACACTTTATGTTCTTGTCCTTCGACAACAAAGCCCTCAGGTTGATGAATGTATATTTTCTCATCTAACTCACCATTCAAAAAAAGTAGTTTTCACATCCATTTGGTGCACAATCAAATTAACATGGAAGCAATAGCAACTAACACTCTAATGGTAGTGATTCTAGCAACAGGTGAATAAGTATCAAAGAAATCAATGCCTTCTTTTTGTGTAAAATCCTTGGCCACTAAACGTGCCTTGAATTTATCAATAGAACCATCAGGCAATAGCTTATTACTGAGAATATCCACTTACACCCAATAGGTTTACACCCTCTAGGCAAATCTACCAATTCTTAGGTATGATTATACATTATGGACTCAATCTCATTCTTAACTGCATCTTTCCAAAAACTAGCATCAATTGAATTCATTGTCTCTTTATAAGTTTTTGGATCTTCTTTAGTTATGAAAGTAGTTATAAAATCAGGTTCAAAATTAGTTTCCACTCTTGCCCTTTTACTTCTTCTCAATTCTTGAACTCCTTTATTATCATATTCTTCTGAATCTTGAATTTTTTGTGACAATATTTTTATAGAATATTTATTCATAGGAAAAATATTCTCAAAAAATTTAACATCTTTAGTCTCACAACATGATTAGACTCCAAAACCAAGAACCTATGGCAGTACTATGAAGTGCATGATCAATGAAGACACTATCAACGTCCGAGAAGTATTGAATGCGTCCGAGGCAGCGTCCGATCTTCTTTCAGTTTGTTGAAGAGCTTCGTTCGGACGTCCATGCACACTGCGCCCGTTCCTTCGTCCGACAGAGGTTTCGGACAGTCCTGAGATTCTGAAAGAGAAGCAGTAGGATCCCATTCTTTCTGCAGTTCGTACGGACGATGCAATGCGTCCGAGGAGTTTTGACCTAGTTCAGACGGTTCTGTGCGTCCGAAAGATCTGGTCCTGCAAAAGCTTGTTTTACAGAGTGAAGTGTTTATGTCATCATCAAAATAAGATTTGGAAAATATCAATCTCTCCCTTTTTGATGATGACAAACCTTTATGTAAAAACAATTGGATATGACTAATCAATTTACAATATATCACAATTGGATATCAATCATCAAAGCACAATAGTATAGAGAAGACTACTCCCCCTTTTGACATCAATCAAAAAGACTCCCCCTTAGAACATGCAAGTAGTTTGACAGAAATGGAATAAGTTTCATACATCCAACTGAAAAGTTTAATGGTGCTAGAGTTAAGAAAATACACAACCAAGGCACAGAAATGCTGAAAACCAAAAGAATTGCTGAAAGGTTCTAACAAGCAAAGAACTGCTGAAAACAAAATACAAATGTGAAAAGAACTAATGTGAGTCATTGCGCTTCTTGGAGCGCTTTTCAGTCTTTTGTCGTTTGGATGGAACATCTTCAGCAGTGGCTTCACTGTCATCCTCCTCTCTGGTGCGACGTTGCATGATAAAGTCAAACGTGTCGTCAACATCGTCATCATCGTCGTCATCGTCATCGGCAACTCCTTGAGCAGCTTTTGCATTGTCTTCACGGGTATGTCCATCTTCAGGTTTATCACTGTCGGAAGATGATTCAAGTAGATATTGGGACTGAAGATTAGCAAATTGAACCTGACCCGAAGTAGACATGCCAAGGCTGAGTGCCTCTTGGAGAATCATTTGATGAGTTTCAAATCGCTTTAACTTTCAATTTGTGCGACGTTGAAATGAACTGACTTGAGTGCTCAGAGAGGTGAGAAGTCCACAGATATGAGAAAGAGATGGTTCAGATGTAGATGGAGGAATTGGAACGTGGAATGGTGGAGGTTGTTGAGGAGGAGGAGAATGGGGAAGAGCAAAATCAGAGGTGGAAGCATGGAATTGTGACTGTCCAATATCAAAGGCCGCCTTAGTTAACCATTGATCATTGAAAAACCGGAGGCTTTTGCGTTCAATGTATGATTTGTTAAAGTAAGGAGGATATTGTTTGTTTCCGCTGAAAGGAATGTTGAGGAAATAAAAAAATTTTGGTGAGAAATTTGTCAAAAGGAATGTTTCTTTGGGTATCAGTAAGAAAGAGTTCCCATAGGGAACAAAAGAGATACCCAAAATTAAGAGAAATACCCTTAAAAACACAAAAAAATAAGTAAAGTTGCATTTTTTTGGGCTCAGTACGATGCCCGTTAGTTGACAATAGCAGATTTGTGACAAGAGTGTACAGCATATTGAGTTCAGGAGCGAGCAATGTAGTTTTGGCTTCCGAGACCTGTTTAAAATGGATGTTAAAAATAGCTCTAACTTCATCGATATCAAAATGGAGTATCATCAATTTGGGCCATTTGTCTAACGAAAAGAAATAGGAGAAATCAGTGGGGTTTGAGACTTCACATTTAAAAATGGTGTTAATGATGTTTGATGAAATCTTAAGATTGGTGTTGTTAACACGAGAAATGTCAGTGCGAACAGTAGGACCTTTTCGAAGATTGGCCGTGAACTGAAGCACCATGTCATGATAAACAGGTAAATCAAGATGCACAAGATGACCCCAATTTTGTTTTTCAAAACAAGATTTGATAATGGGAAGATTATATTCATCAAATAGACTATGAGAAGCAGGACATTGAACGATTATAGATTTACTTAAAAGGGAAGTATACCGTTTGGATGCCTTGGCATCGATAAATTTTGATAAGATTGGATTGGTGGAGACTTGAGGATTAGCTGAAAATTCTCCTCGTACTGGAGCCTTCCCTTTAGTTATTCGACCCCGATTTGCTGTAGAGCTTATTTGCGAGATTTCACCATCTAGTCACACAAGAAAAAGAAGTTCGGATAAGAGACAGCATTTGTTTTTCTTGGCACAAATTGCTATTGAGAATTTGAGGAAATGAGATGGTGGATGGGGGAAATTAGATGTGATTTAGGTGAGAATCCTTTGGGTAGGATAATTTTCCAATCAATTTTGGAAGAGAGAGTGGGAATTTGGAGGGGGTGGTGGAGAGACAAATTTCGCCAGAGGGTTTTCGGGGGAGGTGGTGAGTCCGAAATGGGGAAGATGGACGGTTTTAATCAAACAGGGGCACCTTTTGGACGGCTGAACGTTGGGTATGCTTCCGAAGAAGCGTCCGAAAGCCGAAGAACGGACGGCCGAAGGAGGAGCCAATGCTTCCGAAGTTCTTTCGGACGATGGTGCGCGTTCGGATGATTTCCAGAGAGTTTGGTAAAAAAAAAATAATGTTCGGATGATTATGAGCGTCCGAGAAGTAACAGAAGATTTCGGACGATCCAGAGCGTCCGAAAGAAAAGTTGTTCGGACGAAGAAGTGCGTCCGAACTATGAACCTATGCCAAATTTATCTAGTAAAATCCCCAAATATTTTCTGAGCAATTCAAAGCGATCTAGAGCTAAGGGTTTTGTAAAAATATCAACCAATTGATCTGAAGTAGGCACAAAATCAACACGAATTTCTTTTTTACAAACGAAGTCTCTAATGAAATGATGCTTAACATCAATGTGTTTGGTTCTAGAGTGCATAACATGATTTTTTGTGAGATTAATTGCACTAGTGTTGTCACACAATATAGGAACACAATCATAAAAATACACCAAAATCTTTCAGAGTATGTTTCATCCAAAGACAGTTGAGCACAACAATTTCCAGCAGCAATGTATTCGGCTTCAGCCGTAGAAAGAGAAATGTCTCTTATACACATCTAGATGTGTATAAGAGACAGGTTTTTTAGAAAATAACACATACCACTGGTACTTTTTCTATCAATTTGACATCCAGCAAAGTCGGCATCAGAATAACTAATCAAGTCAAATGTAGAGGACTTTGGATACCACAGACCAAAATCCATTGAACCCTTTTGTAGGTATCTAAAAATCCTTTTAACAGCTATCAAATGCGATTCTTTAGGGCAAGATTAAAATCTAGCACATAAACAAACAGCAAACATGATATCTGGTCTACTGACAGTTAAGTAAAGTAGACTTCCGATCATACCTCTATAGTGTTTTTCATCAACACTATTACCTTCTTCGTCTTTTGTAAGTTTGGTTGAAGTGCACATTGGCGTGCCAACTTGTTTGCAATCTTTCATTCCAAATCGTTTGAGTAGCTCCTTTGTGTACTTGATTTGTGTAATAAACGTTCATTCCTTAGTTTGATGAACTTGTAATCCGAGAAAAAATTGCAACTTGCCCATCATACTCATCTCAAACTCTTCTTGCATTAAATGTGAAAAATATTACACAAAGATGCACAGAGACGTTAAGAATAAATATTATCAACATAAATTTGAACGATTAACAAACCATTTGAATCCGTTTTTGTAAAAAGAGTGGTGTCAACACACCTCTTTTGAATCCATTTACGCTTCTATCAAGAACCCACTTAATCTTTCATACCAAGCTCTTGGAGCTTTTTGAAACCATATAAAGCTTTGGAGAGTTTGAAAACATAATTTGAAAGATTTTTATTTTCAAAACTCGGAGGTTGTTCGACGAAACTTCTTGGTCAATAAAATTATTTAAAAAGGCACTTTTGACATCCATTTGAAATTATTGAAACATGCAAATGCAAGAAACATGCGAATAGATTCTAATCTAGCCACGGGTGCAAAGGTTTTATCAATGTCAATACCTTCTTCTTGAGCGTAACCGTTTGCAACAAGTCTAGCTTTGTTTCTTATGATTTCACCTTTGTCATTTAATTTGTTTCTAAAAACCCATTTAGTACCAATAACGGGATGAGAAGAAGGTCTTTCAACTAAGGTCCATACATTATTTTCCTCAAATGACTAAGTTCATCTTGCATATCATTAACCCAAGATTCATCACTCAAAGCAACATCTATATGTTTAGGTTCAATGTGAGAGGAGTAATGCACAATTACTATTCAAAGGTTTATGAGAACGAGTAGTTACCCCATCAAATAGATCACCTATGATTAAATCTTGAGGATGACTAGAGACGAATCTCCAAGCTTTCGGAAGATCATTTTGAGCATCCTCATTCTTTTCATCATCAATTTGATGGTTGTTGACATCAACGCTTGATGTAATCTCTTGATGATCTTCATGAATAACGAGCTTTTCAAGCTCCTTTAAAATACCTACATCTTCATCTTCATATAAATTCTTTGAGATAACATCATTAGTTTCATCAAATATAACATGCACAACTTCTTCAATTAAAAGCGTTCTTCTATTGTAAACTCGGTATGCTTTCTTGTCACTAGAATATCCTAGAAAAATTTCTTCATCCGATTTTTTGTCAAATTTTCCAAGGTTTTCTTTGATTTTTAAATTAAAGCATTTGCAACCAAAAATTTTGAAATAGCTCACAACGGGTTTTCTACAAAAAAGGAGTTCATAAGGAGTTTTTATTTAAAGAGGATCTTAATAAAACTCGATTCATAACATAACAAGCCGTGTTAACCGCTTCGGCCCAAAAGTATTGTGGTAAGTCACATTCACTAATCATAGTTCTAGCCGTTTCTTGAAGAGTCCTATTTTTCCTTTCAACAACACCATTTTGTTGAGGGACTCTAACAAACGAAAACTCATGAAAGATACCGTTGTGATCACAAAAGTTGGGAAAACTCCCAAATTTAAATTCGGCACCATTGTCACTCCTTAGACGAACAATTTTTGTATCCAATAAATTTTGAATTTTGGAAAACAATTTTTCAAATTTTTCAAATGCTTCATTTTTGTGAACAAGAAATAACACCCAAGTAAACCTAGAATAGTCATCTACGATAATAAATGCATATTTGCAACCACCTAGACTAGCATATTGAGTAGGTCCAAATAAGTCTAAATGCAACAATTCTAAAGGTTTATGAGTAGACACAAAATTCTTTGGTTTAAAAGAAACTTAAAATGACTTGTTTACCAAATTGGCAAGCATCACAAATTTTATTTTTCAAAAATTTTAGTTTTGGCAAACCTCTTACCAAATCTTTCTTGGCAAGTTTTTCAATTAAATCCATATTAAAATGACAAAGTTTTCTATGCCAAAGCCAAGGATCATCTATGAAAGCGGTAAGACATTTTACATTGCTATTGCTAATTTTATCAAGATGAATCACATAAACATCATTGTGCCTAGTGCCCTTGAATAAAACAACATGATTTTTATCAAGGATAAAACATTCATGCTTGGTAAAGAAAACATATAAATTTTTGTCACAAAGTTGACTGACACTTAATAAATTATAGTTCAAATTATCAACAAGAAGTACATTATTAATCAAGGTTTCACCATTTTTACCTACATCACCAATGCCTATTGATTTTGCTTTGTTGTTGTCTCCAAAAGTGACTTTTCCACTATTTTTGGATGTAAGATTTGTAAAGAGAGAGGCATCACCCGTCATGTGCACTTGAACATCCACTATCTATGAACCACTTAGCATTGTTGGCGATGTTAAGTACCTACATAATAAATCAATTGATAACTTTTGGTACCCATATTTTCTTGGGTCCATTTGAGTTAGTGAAATTACTTTCGATCCATGCAACTTTCATTCCAAGTTTTTCATTCCTCTTGACATAACACATATTCTTAGCATGTCCATGTTGTTGGCAATATCTAGAAATAATACTTTTATTACCATATAAAGAAGATTTTGGTTTTACAATACATAAGTCATCCCTTCTAAACATGACAAAATTTTTGTTGATTGCTACATTTCTATTTCTTTTCATATCAAAAATATTTTCTTTCTTTCTAGTTAAAAGAGCATTCAAATCATCCATTCTTTTCTTCAAGGAGGCTTGTTCTTCCTTGACCTTTGATCTCACATGCATTCTTTTCTTCAAATCACGATTTTCTTGCGATAGCCTATTGTTTTCATTCACAAGTTTAGAGTTAGCATTCAATCTAAAGCATTTGACTTTTTAGCTAACTCCTTATTTCTAGCATATGATTCCTTTAAGCTATCATGTAATTTCAAAATGAAAGCTTCAAGATCATCTTCACCATTTTCATCATTAGAGTCATACTTAGAATTTACCTCATCATCTCCAATGGCCATGAAGGCCATTTGTGCCGACTCCATTTCTTCTTCAATTTCTCCTTCGGAGTTGCAATCATCCCATGTGATTTGAAAGTTGTTGAATCTTGGTTTTCTTCCTTCCTTCTTTTTCTTGGAAGGACACTCATTTGCAAAATGTCCGAGTTGACCACATTCAAAGCATTTATCGTTTTACTTCTTCATTTCAAGCCTTGACTTTCCTTTAAAATTATTTGTGTTTGTAGCTCCGCCTCTTCTCATTCTTCGTTTGTTGATGTAATGTTTAAGAAATCCTTTAGTGATGAGTGCAAGATCTCCTTCATCAAGATCTTCATCTTCTAGATTGATGGAGCTATTTTCATCATCCTGCTTGAGAGGTCTTTAAGGCAATGCTCCTTCTTGGTCTTGCTTCTTCATCATCCACTACCTTGGCCTTTAACTTGAGTTCATAAGATGTAAGAGAATTGATTAGAGATCCAATAGGCATTAAATTTAAATTCTTGGCTTCCTCTATAGCAATTGTTTTGGCATCCCATTCTTTGGATAGAGCATTTAAGATTTTTTTATTTTTTTCACCCAACGAGTACTCCTTACTCAAGGGTTCAAGATCCTTTATAATGTCATTGAACCTGCAGTACATTTTGTCTATGTTCTCATGTGGTTCCATCTTGAAGGACTCATACTTGGCAACAAGTAGGGATTTCTTTTGCTCACAAACATCATCGCTCCCTTCATGAATCGCCTTCAACTTATCCCATATTTCTTTAGCGGAAATGCAACCCTTCACGCGAGGTGATTCATTTGCATCCAAGGCATTATATAACACATTCATGGCTTTTGCATTCAATGTCAAGTTTGCCTTGTCTTGTGGATCAGAAGAGTGAGCTCATTCCTTGTCTTTTCTCTTCTTCTATTTGTGTGATCATCAATGATAGAAGCTTCAAATGGACCTTCATTGACAACATACCACAAATCAATGTCAATAGATTGCATAAATATTTTCATTCTATCTCTCCAACTAATAAAATTTGCCCTATTAAACATAGGGGCTTATAACGGATTGATGTGTAAAAAATACAGCATTGTTGGTTGCCATATTTCTTTACTCAAAAGCAGTTTAAGCAATATAATGAGACCAAGCTCTGATACCAATTGTTGGTCCCAAAGCAACCTGAGAGGGGGGGTGAATTAGGTTTCTTAAAAAAACCTTTGAGAAATATTGAGATTTTCAAATTAAATGCAGATATAACAAAATCAATAGAACAGTAAAGTAAAGAGAGAAAAATTAAACAATCAATACTTCCAAACTAGCAAGCTTGAAGTATCAAATCTCTTGAATGCTTCACACACTTGGTGAGCCAATAATCTTTACAAAGTTGGGAAGTGTCTTGCTCACACTAAAACTCTTTTAGTTGAGCTAAGAATCTTACTTACAACTACACTTTCATACAAGATTATCACTCCACTCAAAGTTGAAGTACACTCACAATTGCACACTAATACAACAAAGCACTATAGTCAATTTGCACTCAAATTACTCTTTTCTAAGGCTTGTATTCAATGTATTAGATGATTTTTTCAAGTTATTAAAGCATCTATTTATAAGAGCAATAAATAGTGGTTTCAACTACTTCCTAACGACTAAATGATAAATGCACAAAAAATAACCGTTGGGGTTTCGGACGTCTGAGAAGTATTGAATGCGTCTGAGGCAGCGTCCGATCTTTAAACAGTTTGTTGATGAGCTTCATTCGAGACGACCGTGCTGCGTCCGTTCCACGTCTAGATGTGTATAAGAGACAGCTTCTAATCTTGGGTATCTCAAAGTGTGGGGGTGTCTAGCTAAAGTAGGGATACGTTCGGACGATTAAATGCGTCCGAGGAGTTTTGACCTAGTTCGGACCGGTTCTGTGCATCAGAAAGATCTGTTCCTGCAAAAGCTTGTTTTACAGAGTTAAGTGTTTATGTCATCATCAAAATAAGGTTTGGAAAACATCAGAGTTTTAGGCCCAATTTTATTCCTTTTAAAGTCCGGTATCCCTACTTTAGCTAGACACCCCCACACTTTGAGATACCCAAGATTAGAAGAGTAACCTTTCTAAAGTTCATAAGGTGTTTTAAAAGTTTTCTTGTGAAGTATTCTATTAAGAATATGATAAGCAGATAAATAGCCTCCACCCACATGTTAGTAGGTAATCCAAAACTTATTAACATTGGATTCATCATGTCTTTAAGAGTCCTATTTTTCCTTTTTGCAACCCCATTAGATTGAGGCGAGTAAGGAGAAGTAGTCTCATGAATTATTTCATTTGGTTCACAAAACTTCTTGAGCAAATTAGAATCATATTCACCTTCTCTATCAGACCTAAGTCTTTTAAATTTTTTTTCTAACTAATTCTCAATCTCATTTTTGAATTTAATGAATATTTTCTCAGCTTCATATTTCTGACTTAGGAGATATAATTTAGTGTATCTTGAATAATCATCAATGAAGGTGATATAATATTTCTTCCCACCTCTACTTGTATTATTCTTAAAATCTCCAAGATCACTGTGAATTAATTTCAAAAGACTACTAGTTCTCTCAACAGACTTAAAGGGTTTCTTATGGTGTTTAGTTCAACAAAAGATTTCACATTTTGTGAACTTATGATTAGTCAGATTAGGAATCAAGTTTGAATTTTTCATTCTCCTTATGGAGTCATCATTCACATGTTCTAATCTAGCTTGCCACATATCAATAGAATCAACAATATAAGCAACAGTAGCTCTATTATTCATTCCATAGCAAGTAGCATCAAGTACAAATAAGCTCCCACAGCAAAAAAATTTTCCCACAAAATCTCTATTCCTAGTCAGAACTAACTTATCACCTTCAAAAACAAGTTTAATAGAAGCTTTATTAAGCAAAGATCCGAGAAATCAAATTTCTTCTCATGAATAGAACATGCAGCACATTGGTCAAAGTAATGGTCTTTCCAGAGGTAAGAGTCAAAAAGACCTTTCCCTTACCTAGGACTTGAGCAGCACGAGTATCTCTAAGAAAACTTGCCCCCCATCGCTCACTCCTTCATACTCAAGGAAGTGACATTTGTCAACAGCGATATGCTTCGTGGCTCCAGTGTCCACAATCCATTCGGTCACATTATGGGCCAAGTTTGCTTCGGAGACAACAGCAACAATTGCCTCATCATCGCCTTCAGCAAGGTTCACTTGATTGGCTGGTTGTTGCTCTTGTCCTTTGCGAAACTTGCATTTATTTGCTTTGTGACCTGTCACTCCACAAACATAGCAAGGTCCTTTAAACTTTTTATTAATCTTACCAAACTTTTTAAATTTACCTGAATGCTTGCTGTCTTAACTCTGACCATTGTTGTTCCAGCCCTTTTTTGGTTCACGACTTTTGCCTTTGAACCTTTGAGAAAAAGCTCCTTCTATTTTTCTATCCACCAAATTCACCATGTTCGCAAACTCATATGCCAGATCAGTCTTATCTTTCAAAATGTTGCTTTCCTCGATTTGGATGTGAGATATCACCTCATCAAGCATCATGGCAGTTTTGTCATGTTACAATGCATTCCTGTACTCTTTCCACGACGGTGGCAATTTCTCAATTAGAGCAACAACCTGAAAAGCATCATCAATTTTTATGCCTTCCTGAGTAATGTCCAGAATGATATTCCGGTATGCATGAATTTGGTCGATAAGAGGTTTGTCATCAACCATCTTGAAATCCAAGAACTTGGCGACCACGTATTTTTTCTTTCTAACATCTTCAGAGTTGTATTTCTTGTCTAGAGCCACTCATATTTCCTTGGTAGATTTATAGGGGCAGTATAGATCAAGTAAGGCATCGGTCAAAAAATTCAGTACGTGACCCATAGCGGTTCGGTTGTCATCAGCATAAACCCTAGTGGATTCGGAAGGGCCAGTATCTGATTCTTTCCGAATAGGACGTAATCCACCTTGAGGGTTTGTAGGTAAAACAAAACTTTCTCGGACCAACATTTGTAGTTCTTCCCATCAAATAGTTGCAATTTTGACATGTCGGGAACATCAGCGTTGGCCATCACAGTGACACAAAAAAATCACTTTCAAGATTGTTAGAAACTAGACAGAATGATAATCAAAACAGAATAGAATTTGCCGAGGCATGTGATCACTATCATTGAAAGTGATTTCGTCCCCCACAGGATTGTAATCCATTGACGCAGATGGGAAAACCGGGCGGTCACTCTCCAGGATAAACAACAGCCCGGGTCGCGTGCACTCGCATGCAAGGTTTCGAGCTTAATTCTAGACTAATCAGTACCCAAGAAGAATAGAAGAAAAGAGATTTTCGGATGTTTTGAAGAGGTCCTCAAGGCCTTTATTTATAGTGATAGATTTGGCCAGAATTTGGAAATTACTGCCTTAAGAGAAAAGGTAGGTGACTTGGGAGAGAAGAAAGAAAACCCATCTGCCTTGAGAGAAAAGGCAGGAACTATACGAAAGTCAAGTTCACAAAATAGGTAATTAGTAAACGAATAGGTAACCAAAAAATTATAGAAAGAAAAAATGTGACAGAAGTAAAACTCTAATTGTTCGCACGCACCACACCACACCACATTATGTAGGGCCGGGAGGGGACGAGCGCGTGTGTGTTTGAGAAAAATTCCCAAACCGTCAACTATGCATAGTCTAGGCTCCCAACTGGAGTTGCATAATGGCAAAATCCCAAACTCGTATAACATGAAAACATCCAACACAAAGTTCCAATGTGAGACTAAAATTTTACAAAGAAGGGAACACAATTGGAGGAAATTTTAAATTTATTGAAAATTTATTTTGGAGGTAAATTTTCAACAGACTATACATTGAAAACATGAACTTACAAACATGAATATCAGAGAAGCAGCCAAAGAGGCCAGTGGACCACCCCTGCTTGCTTTGATTTTGTGGTGTTGCTTAAATATTAATAGTATTAATAACGGTGGGATTATTGCCTGGAGCTGCTGTAATTCCCGTCATCGGAAGCTACCCCTTGGGTACTGTAATTATCTGAAATAGAGTTTGGTTTAAGGAACTCATAGTTCAACACAAAGATTTTGATTATATATCAAGAGTAGGAGATGAAGAATGTATATGGAGGAAAATATACAGAAGGAAATCTCATTTTATAGAAGAGAATTGAGGTTTTGTAATTTGGAGTCAAAGGTTCTTTGCTCGTTATTTCGTAGTGTAGAGTGACTAACACAGATTATTCATAAAGTAAAGGTCCATCTAAAAAATATGAAATCCTTATTTTATGGATGATCCAACGGTCATTATTAGCCACTTTACAATGCCTAATGACCAGCAAAAAATTTTCCTAGAGTCAAAGTTTTTTTTTTTTTTCAGAGCCGGAGTTATTAATTAAAGAGGAGTTGTGTTTTGTGTAATTTTCCTTTTGTGCGTCAATGTTTATTGTAAATTTGGAGTCACAATACTATTAATTACTTAAGCTTTTTTCATAAGTTGAAGTGCTTCTTACTTGTAGAAATTTCAATTTTTAACAACAGCATGCTTTCAAACAGGAAAATTTCATAGCTAGTGTGCTGTTGCTGCAATCGGATCTTATCAACAACAAATTACAAACCAAGAAATTGTATTGGTAGATGAATTTATATGTTTTGTTTACGGCAATGCATATAATTTCGCGTTACGTAGGATTCAATTTAAGAGAATGTGGTATTAAGTAGGGTGAGAATCGAATTCATGATTGTTTTATTTTTAAGGGAAAACAATTTTAATAGACCCTCACATTTCATTTTTGTATTTTTTTAATCCCTCACATTCAAAATGATGCATGTTAGTCCCTCACAAATTCAAAACGCACCATTTTGGTCCCTCGACACAATTACGGGTTTATTTTAATCTGAAATACTCACATGCGTATCTAACGTTATATTTTTTTATGGGCAAAATTGACAACACACAAATTTTAAATGTTAAACGATTGGATACAACTTAGAATCGCTTCCACCACTACTCCAAAATTCTTACCTACCATCATTGTCTCTATTTCCTTCCCTCGCCAGTTTTCCTCCGCCACCCCTACTCTAACAATCCCAATCCTCTTCTTTTTTTGGGATAATTTAGCATTTAAAATTATGTATTGTCAATTTTGCATTCAAATATATTACATTAGATATGCATGTGAGTATTTCATATCAAAATATATCTGTATTTGTGTCGAAAGACTAAAATGTTACGTTTTGCATCTGTGAGGGACTAAAACGGTACGTCTTGCATCTGTGAGGGATTAAAATATATCATTTTAAATGTGAGGGACTAAAAAAGTACAAATGTGAAATGTGGGGGATTATAAAAGTCTTTTTCCCTATTTTTAAATTGAAAATTGAAAATTAGTTAATTAGAATTCGATTAATAAATTGGTCCAACCAAATTAAGAAATCAGAAATTAGTTACGAAATAAGAATTGAATTCTGAATTCTAAATTAATCGATGTTCCAAATTTAATTTGGTATTTGACAAAGTCTAAATATTTAAAGGAAAATCTTTAGTACTTACCTTGCAACATTTCATCTTCTTTTTAAGTAAATATACTTTATGTATAATATAGTCTTACAAACTAATATTGTTATTTTACTTATAAAATAAATTTATACACATAGAAATGAGATTATATATGTAAATGCAAACACAAACACAAACACACGTATGTATGTACCTTATATATTTATAGTTCTATTATTTACTTTATATAAATAAAGTATTAAGAAGACATTGTATCCATTCAAGTATAAAAAAACTTAGATAGGTTTTTAGTTGTTGTAGAAAGAATTTTAGTTCAATATCAATGGTCTAATTGGCGAATATGGTTATTCAAATTTGAGACCGATACCGAATTCGAATTTGGCTTTATGAAATTTTATTTTGAATTTAATTGTGAAATTAAAATTGGTAAATAATTTTAAAACTTATTTCCAAATTTTGACCAATTTTTGTGATTGATTGAGCGATCGATTAATCGATACTCACCCCTAGTATTACTTATTAACCCATAATTATGGCTTGCTTTCGACAGTTTAATAAAAGCGCGCTTCTCAGAAATTAAAAAAAAAAAAAAAAAGTGATTCGGAAAATCAAACTTAGGTTGGCTTTTTGAAAGTAACTTTAGGTTTTTTAAACATGAAAAACACAAACGCTATTTTCAAACGTCTTAATAAGATTGCGAAACTAAATTATTTTTCAATTAAAAAAATCACATATAGCTTTTCATAAACTAGTGAGAATAACTAAATTAATTGTTACTCCAAAACTATATCAATTGTTACTCCAAAATAACAAATATCATATTCTCCTATTAAATAAAGCAAATATGAGATTTATTATCGGAACAAATTTAATTTTGCAACTCTGTGCATAATCTCTCAAAAGTGAAATATCAAAAGGAGTTCTAATCTTGCATGACATGCATACTCTAAGGCTGGTTTTACGCGAAATTCATAAAATGTGTTAAAGTATTTCCTAATTAAGTTTCAGATTTTGTACTTGATAAATCTAAATCGACTGCATCCTAAGGTTTTTAATTTTTTTGACCAATTTTCAACCTTGGTTTAAGAATTAACACATCTGACGTGGCTATCAATTATTTAACCAACCAGTAATATGTGAAAAAATGATAAATTTTTTTTACTGTAGATAGTAATAAAAATTTAGAGAATTTTATGGCAAGCTATCGTTAGAATATCATATCGTTGTATTTTAATATTTATATTACACAAGTATTAAAAATATGTATTATTATACTATATAAATATTCGAATCATAACGATATAATATTCTAAAGGACTAAGAAATTTTTTTTAAAATTTAGGATCAAATAATTAGTTAATGCAGCTTTCTTTGTCATTGACTGTGCATTGGAGAGTTGACAACGTAAATTTGCCCTTTATTTGTTTGATAAAAAAGTAAACAAACTTAATCTATTAGAATCATACGGGGTGGGCTAACTCTCCTAATGTCGTACCAAAGTAGCAAAAGTTCTCATCAACAGTAGCAAGGAAATAAGTCAACATAATATAAACTAAACCAAGCCTAGGTCTATGCTTTGCGAATAGGCTTTCGTGCTACTTTGGTACACATGGGACAGTTGACATCTTATTTTTGAACGTCAGCAACTTGACAATATGAAGCTAAAAATTATGCATGTTTAGATAATGATGCGGTATGCATCGTATTATTCGAAATATTATTTTAACGTATTATTTAAGGAATTATTTGAATGATATAATAAATAATTAAAAAAATTTAAATAATTTGAGTAAATATTTAGATTGTAAATAGTATAAATAACTTTTTTTGTAAACAAATGTTTGGATAATATTTTTTACACTAAAAAACAAAAAACGTACGCGAAAGTCGAACGAAATTACTAATATCAAAATATATAATTCTGTTCACTTTCTTTTTTCACACAATCAAATCAACAACTAAAAACCACACAAGCGTAGTTGCTTTCTTGTTGTTTGAAATTCGAATTTCAAAAAATGAGATATTCTCGTACACGTATGCTAAATATGTATTTATCTAATATAAAATAAAAAATACAATTTAAAATTTACTGTAGTATTTTTTGCACTAAACGACAAATGTGTATACACAAAATTTGAATAAAATTATTAATATCAAAATACATAATTCCGTTTACTTTTTTTTTGTACCATCAAATCAAGTATTCAAAACCACACGCAAAGGTAATTACTTTTTCATCGTTTGAAATCCGAATATTGAAAAACAAAGTTTACCCGTACACGCATGCTAAACATGTATTTATTTAATACAAAATAAAATTACAATTTAAAATTTACACTTTTCTGTCCATAATTCGGATTCTCCAACATAGGTTCAAAAGTCCGAATCTTATATACCATTTTAAATTCTATTTTTTCGCCTATACCTCGGACTCCCGAACCTAAGTTCGGGAGTTCAAACCTTATATACTATTTTAAACTTTATTTTTTCGCCTATATTTCGGACTCCCAAACCTAGGTTCGAATAGTCCGAACTTACATTTTCATTTTTTTTGTCCGAAAAAATTCAGATCAATGAATATTAATGGAAAGTATAAAAAAATTTAATGCTAATATATGTGAATAGTATAATACGCGTATAGATGAATAGTAAAATAATTGATTGAATAGTAATGATTAGTGAAAGAAAAATATGTGTTGTGTAAGTAATGAATAGTGAAAGAAAATTTTGAATTGTGTAAATAATGAATAGTATTTTAAAAAAAGTTAAAAGAAGTTGACCCAAAAAAATTTTTACCGACGGAATAAATATTTCATAAAAAATATGAATAGTACAATAAAAAGTGATAGAAAGTGTGTGTAAAAAAGCAATCCATATGAGAAAGTTTCTGATAAAAGTATTACGTACTGTTTGATAAAAAAAAAATTTACATATTAGTGGAAAAAACACATCTTATGCGTATGTAATTCAAAAAAAAAAAAACTTGAAGAAATTTTTTTTAGAACAAAATGAACCATTGATCACCAAAATTATAGCAAAGAACTTTAAACCAAACTAATATAGTTATTTTATTTTGTTAGATATTAATAGATCAAGTTTTACTTTATTGGTTGTTCATTGGTTGGTGCATGATGTGTGTAGGCACATGGGATTGCTTCCTAGAAGGTAGTAGTAGCAAATATTTAGTTAGATCTGATTTTTTATCCCATTTATAAATCGTATGGTGTGAATTAAATTTTAAAAAATTTATAATATCAGTTAATGGGAGCAATAATTTTTATAATTTAATCATAATAACATAATTTATAATTGGAACGAAAGATCAAGTCTATCTAATTATTTTACCATTCACAAAAGCCGCATAAGGCTTTGTGTTTGAGCTCTGTATCGTTTAGCGCGTAGTGCCGTCCCCTCTGTTTTTGACTTGAAGTCTTTAAGAATAAAATTTTGTTTTCCTCCAATCCATGGGTTCCCAATCCACGCATAATTAGCCTCTACCCACATAACAGGTCCAATCCAAGTTTAATTAGCCCTTGTCGATTGCTCAATAAAATTTCTAAATTAATTAACAAATTTTATGAATTACTTTATTTATTATTAATTAATTTTGAAATGAAACTCTATATTCTTTAATTAATACAATAAGAGCATTGATCAAGTAATAAACGAGGTAGTAATTTATTTCTATATTAAGATAATATAAGAAGGATACATCAGCAAAAGGAAAAATACTTTACTTCTCATTCTGCATTGTGAATAATATTTTAAATTATTGGATGATTGAAAAGTAGTAAAATTCTCCTATTTTCTAATCATTTCAACGACAATTATAAATATAGAGTGGATAGGTAAGACTTACTGAAACAAAAAATGCATACTGCTAACAGTGACATTTATTTCCTTTTTGGTAAAACATTTTTCATGAAAAACAAGTCTCATATTGCACATATAAACTTTCAGAGTCTATTAGCGCCATTTATTTCATTTTTGGTCTGTGAAAACAAGTTCACAAATATCCATCATACTTTTTTATTTTTTATTTTTTTAAAAAAAGTATGCCATATAATATAACACCAAATTAAAACACGATCATAATATATATTCAAGAATTGGGCAACAGAAATTAACTCAACGAGGCATTCCTCCTGGAACACCAGGTGCCACCATCATTACAGCATTCATTTTCTCGATATTTGCTTGCCATCCTAGCAAAATTTACAAGATAGCAAAAAAAGAAAAAAAATGAAATCAGTAAAAACTATAGTACAACTTTAAGATGATCTTGAGATAAGGATCAATTAATTATAAGATAGGTTTTTACCAATAGACAAATCAAATCCACGATTTTCGAGCTCACGATACTCTTGACACAAGGCATGTTTGTGGCACAAGCAATGAGCACAGCAATCCGGACAAGGGCTTTGGGGCAAATTATATTGTTTCCTCATCTTGGTGCGATAGCACATGGTGTATATCCAAACACAACAAAGGAAATGGCATATCCCAACGTAGATGGCTCCACTTGTCCCACAGGCTGAAAATATACAAATTTAATTCATATGGGAAGCCTATGATGAATTTGAAAGGTTTAGAATTTACTATTTTCGCAAGATAATCAAACCAATACCTCATAGATTAATCTTTCTTATATTGTTGGGGTACAAAATATTTTACACAAATAGGCATAGATGTATGACACAATTATTATTTAAAGGATTAATTTCATTTTGCATATCTCAATTGATACACAATTTTCACCTTACAATCCTAATTTTAGTTTTGGATACCTTGTACTCACGACTCTCAAATCTATCCCGATTCAGTTCAATTTTTTAATATCGTTATCAAATTTAACAGAATCTTTGCTCGTGTATATAAAATATTGTCGTAATATTATTGTATATTCTGCTGAATCTATTGTATATATGAAAAGATTCTGTTAATTTTGATGAAAATGTAAAAATTAATTGAAGTGAGACGTATTTGAGTAATTTTTTTTTTTTAATGAACGATCAACAGTGAATCTCTACTTACCCCTCAGTAGATTTGAGAGTTAAGGGTGTGAAAAATCAAATTATAATTGTAATTGCGAGTGCAAAGTGGCTATTGGATTTATGTTGAAGGTGCAAAATAAAATTAATCCTTATTTAAAATTTAAATACTATATTTTTATACATGTGACATGTATCTATTTGCACCGACTGGTATAAAAATGTTCAGTATCACTGGTGTAAATAAGACTAACCCATATTATTTTTCCTAGAGTAATCAAGATAATATGAAGAAGTAGTGGTTCTTTACTGACAAGTTGCTCCTCTGTCTATAATCTCCGCAATCCGTCCAAAGGCAACACATGGACAAAAACATGTCAAGCAATCTGCAGAAGAAATAAGAAAGTTCTGAACCTTTTGGCTTGCATGCAGCATAAAACTAATTTCTCTAGGAAACAAAAAACATTAATTAATTGTGGGTAGGGATATTACCAAATATTTGCACAAGAATTTTTCAACAGGTAGTGAATTACTATTTTCTTGAAATGCACATAATTAATCTCAATCAATGAAATAATTTGCATGGCAGTNATTCACTAAGTGACAATATCCCTACTATATATTTACTGTAGATCTAAAGTTTGTTTGTGGAATAATAAACTGCATTAATTCAGCTACCCTTTAGCTTGCTAGACATATACTTTGAGAACAGGCACTTACAAACCGAAATATCAGATAAGCAGCCAAAGAGGCCAGTGGACCAGCCTTGCCTGCTTTGATTCTGTGGTGTTGCTTGAATATTAGTTGTATTAATAACAGTGCGATTATTGCCAGGTGGAGCCGGAATTCCTGTCATGGGAAGCTGCCCCTTGGGTAATGTAATTATCTGAAATGCAGTTTGGTTTGTGGAACTCATAGTTCAACACAAAGATTTTGACTATATATCAAGAGTAGGAGACATGAAGATCCTTTTATAGTGAGAATTAAGGTTTTGTACTTTGGAGTTGGTGGTTCTTTGGCCATCACCCCTACTTTATAGATAATTCAGTAATTATTGTTTGTCACTCTGCAAGGCCTAATGACTAGCAAAGAATTTTCTAGTTTGAGTTAGAGTTGTTGTTGTGTTTTTTTTTTTTGGTGGTGTCGGAGCTATTAATGAAGAGTTTTGTGAAATTAAATCATAATTCTTTGCTACTTAATTGTGGCATGAGTATTTTGGACCATTAGATAATTAAAAAATAATAGAATTCGCATACTTTTCAGTCATTTCAACAATATTGATTACTTATTTCGCCCGCATAAAGTTACTTGAGTTTTAGACACGGTCCTCTACTTGGGGACGGAAATTGAAAAGGATATACGCCCCCAAAAAAAGATACACAAATTTTACTCTAGTTAGTAATAAAAATTTAGGGTCAAATAATTAGTTAGTTAAGCTTTCTCTGCCAATGACTGTACATTGGGAGAGTAGACAATGTAAATATATGTTCCCTTTATTTGTTTAATAAAAAAGATTACTTCAACTAATAATAAACAAACTTCGTCGATTAGAATCATACGGGGAGGGCTAACTCTTGACATCTTTTGATTTTTCAACAACAGCAACTTTGACAATATAAAGCTAAAAAATACGCAGGTTTACGTAAAGCTTCTGATGAAAATATTAGGTATCAGTGGGAAAGTCACACGTTACATGTATATAATTTATAAAAAAAAATTATAAAAAAGTTAATCATACATGACGCATAGGAATTTAAAATTTTATTTTTTATGACGGATAAAATTAATTAATTTATGCATAGTAAAATGGGAATATAAAGATTAGACCTTAAAACCGTAGCAAAATTTTTAATCATTTCGATCCAAAAGTTGGACAGATATCTACACAGATAATTACTTAAAGATCTACAAGTTGGATAGATGTCCGACCTCTAATCATATCAACACAGATAATTACTCAAAAATTTTCATAAAATTAATTGACTCAAACCACAGAATGGCAGCTTGTCAATTTTTTCGTACTTTTTCTTCAGATTTTTATTTCTTCAAAAACGCGTTTTGACTTTCCCGCAGGAATTTTTCACGGCTAATCCATTGACTTAGATTATGATTGAGATATATATATAAAACTCAATAACCCTAGGAACTTATAAAATATTACTTATTAGCCTCTAATATTTATGAATTATTATAATTAAACCCCAAAAGTTAATTTATTTCATAAATTAACTTATAAATATCTCATATTTATCAAACAATCAATTTAATCTTGAATTAATCATCTTAAAATGTATGACCCTTTTAAGTTTCCAGTCACGTTAGCAGTAAGTATAAATTATGATTCTAAATTGATTAAGATTAGACAAATTATATTCCTAAAATAATTTGAATTTGATACATTAAACAACTTTTATTTATCATTAATTCACTAACTAATTAATTTACACTTATAGATCAAGATTGGCTTCTAACAAAGTATCATGACTACCCAAGTATTGAGATATATCAAGTGGTTCGACTTCACCTATTAGTGATTAAGTTACCGTGTAATTATTACCATTTCACCACACTATATCTCGATTAGTTTAAGAGTACAAATATAATGCCAACTCTTATTTTGATGCACTAATCAATTTGCTTCTTTCCAAAATACAACCTACTTGAAATAGAATTTAAGACAATCTCAATTATGTTTTCACTTTACACAAAGATTTTTGAATCGTATTTCAAGAAGTGGCCATACTGGAATATATCTCCCACTATAAGCAGTAGTGAATCCTGCATTTGTCATATTTTATCTCTTCATGATTCACACTATATGGTGTAGGAAAAGTTAAATTAGCCTATTCCCAACTTTCCACTAATTCCCGCAAGTGTACGGTATCAGTGTAGTAGGGTGAACAGGGAACGTTTCCACAGAGACTGCGTAGACGATCACAAATGAGTATTTTGGGATTTTAAAAATAAATTAAACTAAATCTATAACTAAAATCGGAATTAAATGAATGCAATTAAATAATGCTAAACTAAAAATGAGTGTTTTCAAATAATTGAAAAGACAGGTTAGGTACTAGGCTAGCAAATTTTCAAGATTACTCAAATTATCAATCAATCGGTTCAATTATCTTTATTCAATAGAAGTTTAATTCCTAATTATCAACCCAACCCCGATTCCTCGCGCAATTAGGTCTTATCAAAATAATTAATTTAGGGGTAAATTCTTCTTTGACCTAAATCAATTAAATTGAGTTGTATCTATATGGAATTTATAATGAACTAATCGAATAATTCACACAGTCATGATTTCGAATTAACCTAGTCTAATAATTAACACTGGTCTATGACGGGGAATCGACTTCTGTGTTACCTCGACCAACCTAACTAAGACAAGAATTAACTACGTTCTTGAATTGTCAATTTTATGTTAATTATTATCCAAGAATATAGTTTTCCCAATGATTTTTTGAGTTATTCTGTGGAAATTTGCATTACTCCTACCCAACCCTAATTAATTTAGTGCATCATGGTTGAAATAAGCATGCAAGAATTAATTAAATTGCACAAACTCATGATCAAAATAAAACTAGGGTTGTTATTAAAATTTATATTGCAAGAATATTGAAGCAAGAAATATGAAATTAAGAACAAGAATAATTAAAACGAGCAAACTCACCTAAAATATTCTTGAAATAATTAAAAATAGAAATTGAAATGTTGAACTCTCCCCAACAAATAATTGTCTAGTCTTGTATCGAACCCCTATTCCTCAATTGAAAATCTAAAAAAAAAACCCTCCCATCTTTATTGTGTGAAAAATAATAATTAAAAATAATTCCTAAGCCTTATCCCCTTTGTTAGGCATATACGCCTTTGACTTTTAATTTTGATGCCAAGAAGAATCCTATTGCTAGTGGACTTGTACTACTCTTGCATGTCAGACTCATTATTTGCCCATTAAACTCCGTATGTCAAGCTTGCTACAGGCGAGCTCTTCTCCTCCTTAAGCTAGCTTCACGCGAGTGTCACGGGCTCACTCTTTTTAGTGCTCTCAACCCGTGTGCCACTTAGGTTTTCACCCTAAGTCAGTCTTTCTCACACTCACAACAAAAGAAGAGAGAGAATTGAGAGAATGAAAACTCTATATATATTCAATTGCTCAATTTCTGAGGTGTGTTACAAATGAGGGGGTTGGCTCCTTTTTATACTTGTAAGAGAAAATTCTAGAACTTACCAAATTAAATGCAAATCTACAAGATTCTAGAGAATTCTATACAAAGAATATTCCTTCTAGAGAATATTCCAAATCTACATGATTTTAGAGAATTCTATACAAAGAATATTCCTTCTAGAATATTCTGGAGAATCCAAGGTTACTTAAGGAAATTCTAAAGAATTCTAGAATGTTCCTTTATCTTCTGGGCCAATCATTTGAATTTACTTTTATTTTGGGCCAAACTTCTTCGTCTAAAAGGGCGAATCGTGTCACGAGCATGCTACTGCCTAGGCTAGCCAAGTGCGAGCTTCCATGCTTTGTGGCTCGCCTTCCGAAGCTTGTTCAAATTCTACTTTTGAATGTGAAATGATCATTTTGTCCTGTATAACCTGCACACAAAAAAAATACCATAAATAGATATCTTTGCATATTTAAGCTAAAGGCCAAATAAACCATTAACACAACAAAAATCTATTAATCACTAACACACTAATTAACTAACACTAAACACCGACAATCGAGACTAAAGTAACATAAATTAAGCACAAAAGGGCCACAAAATAGCTCTATATTATAGAGGTATTACTATATCCGAACTTTACAATATATACGACTTCTTAACAGTAACAACTAATAAAGATAAAGTATAATAATTCAAAATTAAGATAAACTCATGACCTCTCAGATCTAAGGATCATTACACTACTATTACAAAAAAATTAATCGACTGACATTTGGATATTAATTCGTATGGAATACTCTTAGTGGGTCAATCCGATACACTTATTTTTAATAAGCATCTACAACAATTATGTACTAATCTACTTGTATCAAACACTACGATTAGAAATATTTAAGAATAAAATATAACAATTTTGAGAAATTCATCATCATAACTATTTATGATTTTTTATATGTATGTATTTCATTCAAAGGAATTTATCATCATATTAAATAGATAAGGAATGCCATATTACAAAATATACATAAATATAAAAGTGTTTCTGTCTCTAAAACATAATGGCTTTAAGGCATAGACTAACAAATTCCCACTTGCACTAAAGCCAATTATTCATGTACTAAAGACAGAATGATTTAACATGACTTTCATGTTTCTTTTGGGACAAGACTTCAGTGAACGAATCAGTAATATTATCATCAATAGAGATTTTTTCTATCTTTATTTCATTTCTGTCAACGATTTTCTCTGCTCAAATGATAATGCCGTAACAAATGTTTGGATCGTTGATGAGACCTGGGTTCCTTTGCTTGTGCAATAGCTCCATTGTTATCACAATACAATAGTATATGATCACTAATGGAGGGAATCATTCCAAGTTCAGTCACAAACTTTTTAATCCAAACTGCTTCTTTTGCTGCTTTTGAAATTGCAATGTATTCAACTTTTGTTGTGAAATCAGTTGTGGTATCATGATTGGAACTTTTCCAAATTTAATTGTACCACCATTAAGAGTAAATATGTATTCTAATTGTGATTTTTTATCATCCTTGCCAAATTGAAAAATAGCATCTGTGTATCTGTGAACTGTCAACTCTTACCCACCATAAATCAAGAATAAATCTTTAGTCCATCTTATGCACTTAAGAATATTCTTGACTGCTATCCAGTAGCCATTCATTGGGTTAGACTGAAACTTGCTCGTAAAACTTAGAGCATAGGAAACATCGAATCTAGTACATAACATAACATACATTATAAATCCTATAGCCACAACTTATGGGATCTTATTCATACTATGTCATTCGACATTTGTCTTAGAACATATGTTTTTAGAAAGGTATATACCATAAGACATTGGTAAATGACCCTTCTTTGATTGGTCTATACTAAACCTCTTTAACATCTCCTTTATGTATGTTGATTGAGTAAAACCAAGAAACATTCTAGATCTAGCTCTTTGGATTCTCATTTTCAGAATAAAGGTTGACTCTACTAAAATTTTCATGAAAAATTTCTTGGACAACCATTCCTTTACACTTTGAAACATAAATATGTAATTTCCATCAACAATACTTCATCTACATAAAATATCAAGGAATACATCAATTTCTTGAAAATTTCCACAATGCGTGGTAGATTTCTGGTCAAGACTGATGATCAACTTGTAGAGGAAGAAGTTGCCTAGTTGGTATGTCATTGATAAATTTCATTTTTCTAAAGAGATTTTTAATTAGTTTGTTGGCCCTCACTCCAACTATCCATTGAATTGGGCCAAAAAAAAAAAAAAAACCAAGGGGATTGACTAATCTGTCACGTCAATGATACATTTCAATATTTTTATTTAATTTATTTTTTTGACTTAGCGTGGACAGTATTCACACGCCAAAAAGATGTTAAAAAGGAATAATAATAATGAATCCTAGACTGACGGTTTGTTCCTGAATTATTTTGAAATGCTAATTTTATTTTGAGGGATCTTAGTTATATAGGTTGGTATAAATTTTTAGTCTGGTTAATTACACTTTACCTCTTAAACTAAAAGATAATTATGCTTTATCCTCTAAATTATAGAAATATATACTTTACCCCATTCACATTATTCTTTAAAAATTTTAAAATATCCAAAAGAATATATTTAAATGACTGAAATACCCTTAGTATTATATTTTAATTTTTTTGTGTATTTAATTAATTTTTGATAATTATAAAAGAATTAAGAAAAATAAAATATAATAACACATTGATATATTTGATTTTAGGGTGTGAAAATATGAGAAATTATTGAATTATATTATATTCGACATCGCAATTTACACAGATTAAGTCAAATATTAAAAGTATAAGATACTAAAAGATATCAAAAAAATTTCGTAAGTTTTATAGAAAATATATTTTCATAAAATGCCATTAAAGAAAAATTTTCGATAGAAAATAAGCCCATTTGGGAATTGTTTTATCACTATAGTTAAACATTCAAATTCTAAATAGTATAAAATGAAATCTAAAAATTTAAAAAAATCTGACCAAGAAATATATTGATATAAATTATATTGAAATATTATATAATTTATTTTTGCTTATTTTTAAATAATTATCACATCACTATCAAAATTTAAATGTATAAAAAATAAAAATATAGTATTAAAGGTATTTTAGTCATTTAAGTAGACTATCTTTATAATTTTAATATTAATAATATTTGAATAGCGTCAATGGGGGCAAAGTGTATATGTATATAGTTCAGGTCGTATGCAAGCCGAGTCCGGATAAAATTTCGACGTCGTACCCAGGACGACCTACCAGGAGACGCATTAAGAGAATTAAAAAATCTCTCTTAATCCGTCCGAAACAACCCGACAGTTGATATATAGAACATAATCGACTGCTCTAATGCACTCATAATTGTTAGGAAGTGTCTCAAGAAATTGACAAATGTTCGAGACCAATCCGAAACAAACGATAACAAAATAATAGATAGAGAAAATAAAAGAGACACCAGATTTACGTGGTTCGGTCGAAAGGACCTACGTCCACGGGCGAAGGCGAGCAAAAATTTTACTATATAAGAAGAATACAAAAGCTGCTTTAGGAGAGTGCTCCTAAACCCACAAAAGCACTAGTACAAAAACACAAGAAAAGCCAAAATAAAGACAAAAGACTTAATGACCAATAAGGCCCAATAACCCACTAAGCTTTCTTATGTTTAGTGCTTGGTGTATAAAGCCCAAAGCCTAAGGTCTCTATTTATAAGACCAAGGCTACATAACTCTCCTTAAAATAATCAATGTGGGACAAAAGCCACATAACAAATCTCCACCTTGGCGTGTGCCCACATCCACAAAATAGTAAAATAGCAAACTTGCTCCACCTCCTCCACAAAAGCCTCAATGGGCTTAATCAACAACAACGAATGCCAACCAAATCCAAACATTGCTTGAACTTGTAAACTGGAAGAGGTTTCGTAAACATGTCCGCAGGATTATCTTTGGTACTCTATGGTGGGTAAGAGATACAGTTCATCTTTAGTCAAGTGAATTGCACTTTGACTATCGCAATAAACTGTAGTAACACCATGATGCAGACTCAACTCGCCAAACAAACCTCTCAACCACAAGGTTTCTTTGATGGCCTCGGTCACGACCATATATTCTGCTTCCGTAGTAGACAATGCCACAATAGGTTGTAAAGTAGCTTTCCAACTGACTGCACAACCGCCAACGCAAAATACATAACCAGTAAGTGATCTTCTTTTGTCAAGATCTCCGGCGTAATCAGAATCCACAAAACCAATCAAAGTGTCACTATTTTTCCCAAACTCCAAACAAGTGTTTGAAGTACCTTTCAAGTATCTGAGAATCCATTTCACAGCCTGCCAATGTTCTTTTCCAGGACAAGACATATACCTGCTAACCACACTAACTGCTTGTGAAATGTCTGGACGTGTACAAACCATCGCATACATGATCATGACTGCACTAGAATATGGAATTCGTGCCATAAAACCTTCTTCCTCACCTGATTGTGGTGACTGAGCAGCTGAAAGTCGAAAATGACTTGCAAGAGGAGTATTCACTGGTTTAGCATTTTTCATGCTAAATTTCTCCAAAACTTTCTCAAGGTAATGTTTTTGGGTCAAGAACAATTTCATAGCTCCTCGATCTCTCTTGATTTCCATGCCAAGAATCTTCTTAGCTGCTCCCAAATCTTTCATCTCAAATTCACTACTCAACTGTGCTTTCAAAGTGTGAATTTCTACAGAACTCTTGGCAGCAATGAGCATGTCATCAACATAAAGTAACAAATAAATGAAAGAATCATCATTTAATTTTTGAAAATAGACACAATTGTCATACATGCTCCTTGAATAACCATGACCCAAAATAAAGGAATCAAACCTCTTATACCACTGTCTTGGAGACTGCTTCAATCCGTACAAGGATTTCTTTAGCAAGCAAACATGGTCTTAAAAATTCTGTCAAAAATACTTTGAAGATGTGTTAAATTGAGGTTGTCTCATATAAATTTGTTCTTCAAGTTCACCATGTAGGAAAGCTGTCTTGACATCAAGTTGCTCCAATTCCAAATCATACATGGCAACTAAGGCAAGCAAAACACGAATAGAACTATGTTTAACAACAGGTGAAAACACATCATTGAAATCAATACCGTGTACCTGACTATAGCCCTTTGCAACCAATCGTGCTTTATACCTTGTATCTTCAACCCCTGGATGACCTTCCTTCTTCTTAAAGACCCATTTGCAATCAACAATTTTCTTACCTAAAGGCGGCTTCACAAGAACCCAAGTTTTATTTTTATAGAGAGACTCAATTTCTTCATTCATTGCGACCAACCACTTAGCTGAATTATCACAAGAAACTGCTTCAAAGTAGGTGGAAGGCTCACCAACTCCATCCGTTTCTTCAGCGACGGACAAAGCATATGCAACTAAATTTGCATATCGCTGCGGTGGTCGAATCTCCCTCCTGTGATGATCTATCCTTGGCAATGGAATGTTCCTCCTCCTCTGGTTCTTCTTCAATAGACTCTGATTCATCTACTGAATTTTTCTGACTGGAAGAGGCTAACTGAGAAGGATCAAAACTACCAAACTTTAGCTTGTGGGCTTAGCGTATTATCTCTGTATCTGAATTTTGAATAGAAGGCTCCTTCATGAAGATATCATAGAAAGTTCATCAAATGTAACATCTCTACTAATTATAAATTTTGGGGATTTGGGATCAAGACACCATAATCTGTAGCCTTTCACATTGAAGAAGTTAGGCTTTTCTTTCTAGCTAATTACTCTGCTTTTGTGGGCTTATTTACTTTTGCTTGTGCTGGACACCCAAAAAACTTTCAAGTCAGAGTAATTAGCAGGAGTACCTGACCAAACTTCTTCAGGAGTCTTGAAATCAATAGCTGCAGAAGGAGCTCGGTTCACAATATGACAAGCTGTAGAGATCGCCTCTGCCCAAAAGTCCTTTGTCAACCCTGCATTCTCAAGAACATGTATGGTGCCGAACAATTCCTTCATTTTTGCAAAATTCATTGAATTCGCCTTCACAAAATTCCATGCCATTATCTGTTCTAAGCCGCTTGATCTGTTTACCTGTCTGTTTCTCAATCAAAACTTTCCATTGCTTGAAAGTTAGGTAAACATCATTTTTATGTTTCAAAAAGTAAACCCAAACTTTTCTTGAATAATCATCAATGAAAGTTAACATATATCTGGCACCACCCTTAGATGGAACACGAGCTGGCCCCCAAAGATCAGAATGGATATAATCTAAAGTACCTTTTGTCCGGTGGATAGTGGTGAATCAAGTGACTCTCTTCGCTTCCCAAAAATACAATGTTCACAAAATCCATCGCCCCGGTACTCTGCCCACAAAGAAGTCATTTTTTGCTCAACATAGTCAAGCCTTTCTCGCTCATCAGTGCCCCAATACGCATATGCCATAATTTAGTGATGTCAGAATTAGACAAAGATGATGAAGAGTATTGATGCGGAACCTGTGACAGTAGAACCCTGCAAAATATACAAAGTACCAGACCTGCAAGCTTTCATAATAACAATAGCACCCTTACAAACTTTCATAACTCCACCTTCAGCTGCATATTTGCACCCAAGAGATTCTAAGGTGCCCAAGGAGATGAGATTCTTTTTCAAATCAGGAACATGTCTAACATTAGTGAGTGTCCTCACAATACCATCATGCATTTTAATTCGGACTGTACCCTTACCAACAACCTCACAAATGGCATTATTTCCCATCAAAACAATTCCACCATTACAAGATTCATAAGTAAAAAATAAATCCCTATTGGGACACATGTGATAAGAGCACCCCGAATCTAAAATCCACTCATTTATAGACCTTGTTCTGTCATCAGTGACAAAGAAAATATTTCCATCACTCTCATCAGCTGCAACACTAGCCTCGGCATAGTATCAATATTTTTCTGGTTAGATTTCTCCGCATGCTTATCTTTATTTTTCAACCTGAAACATTCGGATTTAATGTGCCCCTTTTTACGACAATAATTGCATACCATATTTCTATATCTGGATTTAGATCTAGATTTTGATTTATTACTGTCAAAGTCTCTCCTTTCAGATCTACCCCTGGCAACCAAGCCTTCAGCTTGATTTCCACCTATTTCCCCAGTTATATCCCTATCAATTTGCTCTTTAGATTTTAAAGCAGACTTAATTTCACGATACGAGATTGTTTCTTTACCATAAATCATAGTATCACGAAAGTGTTTAAATGATAGGGGAAGGGAACATAACAACAAAAGGGCTTGATCCTCATCATCAATTTTTACATCTATATTCCCCAAATCCATAACAATGGAATCAAATTTATCAAGATGTGAGAGTATAGATGTACCTTCAGTCATCCGAAGCATGTAAAGGGTTTGCTTTAAATAGAGTCGATTCTCAATTGTCTTCTTCACCTATACAAAGTTTTCAGTTTATCCCACATACCTTTGGTCGTCGTCTCGAGCGACCTCCTCAAAACCTCATCGAGAGATTTAGGATAATACGATCGGCCTTTTATCAAGGTCCTCAAAATCCTCCACCGACATCTTCTCGGCTTTTCTCCACTCCATGAAGCGCTATGTCCACACCATCTTGGATTAGGATAGCCTCCATCTTGAGCTGCCACATTCCGAAGTTGACACTCCGGTCAAATTTCTCTACATGGGTTTTTGTTATCGTCATAATGTCTCAAAACTTTCCTAGAAGCTCTGATACCAGTTTGTTAGGAAGTGTCCCAAGAAATTGACAAATGTTCGAGACCAATCCGAAACAAACGATAACAAAATAATAGATAGAGAAAATAAAAGAGACACCAGATTTACGTGGTTCGGTCGAAATGTATAAGAGACAGGCGAAGGCGAGCAGTGAATATTTACTATATGAGAAGAATACAAAAGCTGCTTTAGGAGAGTGCTCCTAAGCCCACAAAAGCACTAGTACAAAAACACAAGAAAAGCCAAAATAAAGACAAAAGGCTTAATGACCAATAAGGCCCAATAGCCCACTAAACTTTCTTATGTTTAGTGCTTGGTGTATAAAGCCCAAAGCCTAAGGTCTCTATTTATAAGACCAAGGCTACATAACTCTCCTTAAAATAATCAATGTGGGACAAAAGCCACATAACAATAATCACTGTCAATCGGAATTCCCCAATACTCTTAATTGGCCAGGTAATGAACGCATAAATGTTTATATTCTTGAGGGAATCCATTCTTTATGTCGACATGATCATAAATTTCAGTTGAGGTTAATATCACTCCAGCCCCGCCCCCGGGTTTCCTTGAAGTATGAGAGTGATTTCACTTTATTCACCTAAACTAAAAAATTACACTTTATCCCTTATTTATACCATACACCCATTATTAATTTTAATACCATAAAAAAAAGTCAGCTAAATTAATGAAAGGCCTCTATACCTATTTTTTAATTTTTTCAGGTATTGCGACATTTGATAATTTATTTTTTTGAATCGTTTGATAATTATTGAAAATAAGTAAATGGATATCTTTGTCTTCAAGATTGAAAATCATGAGAAAAATTTGACTTAAATTGTATATGATATTGCAACTCGCATATATATATATATATATATATATATGTGTGTGTATGTATGTTTGTATGAATGTGTATATATATATATGTATGTATATATGTATATATACAGACATATATACCAAAGCACAACAAAAAATTATAACTTTTTTGCTAAATCTATTGCCACACAAAACACTTAAAGAAAATTTTCCAATAGAAAATTTCACCAAGAAGAGCCTACTCTTAAAAGCGTGCTACACTGTGAAAAACACTACAATTCAAAATAATATTAAAGATATAAACACTGAATTTTCAAAAAAAAAAAAAAGGATAATAATAATATTAGTATTTGATAATATCTAATATACTATTTAGATTTGAACTACTTGTCTTTGTTTAATAAAAAAGATTTATTATGTAGTATATTTCACATGAGAACACTTAATTCTTATCAATCTAGGTTTTCCTATTTGTCTTGTGTTATTTAATTTAGACTAACCTTGTGTCTAAAATTTTTTTTGTTTTAAGTACAAATCTTTTACTAATTATTTACTAATTTTTGTAATCAATTTTAGACAAAATTTTCAGCCTACCTAAGTAACCCAAAAATAGTAAGATTTGAGAAAAAATTAGTTAACTTCACAAAGGCCAGTTGACCAGTCGTTTCCAGCTATTTTTTGAAGAATAGTATGATTGGAATAAAGGTTTATTGATTTTTAGAGAAGGGCCGCAGCAAAGTTGAAAAAAAATTTACATAGATTCGGTCTTTGGCTTCACATGTAGGTTTTACGGTCAAAATTAAATTTTATAAAATCTTTCTTATATCAACTCATGTCATAAATTCCATAACATTTAACCTATACTACAAGATTTACAAGTGATATTAAAAATTAGATCTACCTAAATATTTTCCCAGCAAAGATATACTAATTGTTCGTACTTGGAAAACTGCTTCTATTGATGTGGTTTAGACAGTGAGGACTACCAGGAAACTAGTGTGTTTTTATGGGCCATTCTTGTTTGGACCGGGTCAAGATACCATGCCTTGGGTCCTTTGTTCAGGAATCAGGATATACAATTCGGATGGACTTCCCCATTCTTTCCCTACGGGAATCACTGATGAAACAAAAGATTTCTGGTTTTCAGGTGAACGGTTAGAATTAGTTTGAGTGATGTGAATTATTTTAAATCATGAAATTTAATATATATTTTTTAGATTCGATTCATTTTAAAATTTTTCATTTTTATGGGAAAGGAATTATAGCAAAAAGTATATGTTATGGTATTGTAAGCGTAACGCTTACGTAACACGAGTTATTTGGATCTGTACAACATAGTTATGCTAAATAGTAATTAAAGGACATGGTCACTAATCACTATATATAGTCACTGAAGTCTAATTATTAATGTTAATTAAGTAGTCCTACCACCAGTTGGTTTAAATTAGTACTATCTCAAGTTCATTGCTTTAGCAATTTAGTAGAACTGAAAAATAATTTTCTAATTCATTTTTATATGTGACAATTTTCAGAATAAATTTTAGGTGTGAACTTTTCAAATAATTTGAAAAAAAAAAAAAAAAAAGAAGTCAAGACATATAAAATTAAAAACTCACTGAGAATAACATTTGAATCAATATTAAGGTTGATGACATAAACACACTTGTATAATGTCCACCGATAAATTGTTAAATTCATCCAATAAAGAGAGGTAAAACAAAAAATTTAAGAAAAATTTTAATGTACAACGAAAAATTTAAAAATCAAAATTTAACTAAGGACCTGTGATTAATCATGAGAAACCTGCATACAAAAAGTTTCACAATATTGCCAAAAAAAAAATCATGTTTTTGTTTAAGGAGATTCTATATGGTTGACTCTTACTTCATAATATTATTTTGGCTCCATATCAATTTTCACATGTTATAATGAATCTTGTGATAATTGAGAGATGATAACCTTTGAGAGCAGAGAAATGGATGTGTATGTGAGAAGATTTTTCAAAGCCAAACAAATTAAAAAAAAATTAAAAAAAAAAGGATGAGAATGAGAAGATTTTGCAAAGCGGAAAATTACGGAAGTGGATGTGTATGGGAAGATTTTGCAAAGCAGAAAATTAGGAGAAGCTCTCGACATACTGTTTTAATAGGATTTAATGGTTAAAAGAATCTATTTAAAGGCGGAAAATACTAAATTACATACATCCGATCTTTGATTTTAGTTGTACACTTTATGATGTGGATTAAACCATATAAAATAAATGATATCAACTAATATAAATAATGACTATAAAATTTACAGATGAGATTCAAAACTATGTCTATCTAATTATTTCCTTTAAAGGCAAGTAATTTCAGCCCTTGATTAGTGATTAGTATAAGCGTAACATATTCAAGCATCCAGTGAGGGAAATTGGAAAGAACTCTATTGCAGAGGAGCCTAATCCCATCCCGTATGAAACAATTTGCGTTGATAAGTTCAGAATAATTTACAGCTGTTTCTACTATGTAAAGTTCTCATAAAATTCATCAACTCACATGAATAGTTGATTTATATAAAATGACAAAGTAATAAAGTTGTTGATGCAAAGAATTAGGCAAGGCAATATACCAAGTGTAAAGTAGTCTAAGGTTAGGTTGAACACCGCACAGTACCTACGTTCGGATCACTAAGTACAAAGTAGTCTAAGGTTAGGTCGAGCACCGCGTAGTACTCAGATCACCTAAGAAGAAAAGGACGAGGCTATGTCCCCAGAGGTAGATTCAACTATTTCGACTAGAAAATAAATTTATGAAAATTAAGAAAGTGATTAATGAATCTGACTTGTCGTTTTGATATTTATATTTATATGGTTATGGGTCGAACCGATCCATGGGTCGAACACTCATGACTTGACTCATTTAGGTCTATCTGAATTGTAGGGATAAAATTACTAAAATATCCCTGACAAACCCAGACCCAGAAATAGGAGCCACATATAATATTTTTAGTAGCCGTATTATTTTAACATCATCATTTGCCTCCCTTTCTCAAGTTGAAATTTTCGGGTCGAGAATGACAAATATTTAATTTCGTTCTCATACTCCAACCAAAGCTGTAAAATTGACCAAAGTCAATCCAAAGTCCTGGAAATTATTTTTTTGGGAGAAAAACTTAATTTTGCAATTTTTAGCGTGAGACTATATAGAAAGGTATTTCAACTGGAGTTGAGAAATACATAAATAACTTTTTTTTTTTTTTGGTAAATAGAAATACATAAATAACTTGTGTGTAGATAATACTAACCTAAGAACCCGTGCTATGCACGGAAAAAAGAAATAGTATGAAATTTAAATGTCAAATATATAATTAAGGTATAATTTTTTTTAATAATTAAATCAAAATTTGGCTCTATTTAGATTGCTATTTTTCGTAATATTATTTAAAATAATACTATAATTATCCATTAATTTTGATATATGGTGAAATTAAAAAGTAGATATTTGGAAAACGAACAATAAATGATTGTAAAATATTATTTGAAACATAATGTATAATTTACACTATTCGAACGGAACCTTGATGCTATTAAGTTCTATAACACTATAAACTAAAAGAATAGATAAAAGCAACATAATTCTTGAATGCACTCTTAAAAATCTTCAAACTTCAGCTATGCAAAAAATGTCCGAGAGTTAATTATAAAAAATAAGCATTAACTATATGAGACTTATGTATAATAGTAGCTTACATTTTTAATTTTAATATGTGTATATTTTTTTGAATGTGCAGGCATTCTCATTCCTAATAAGTTTTAAAGACACAAAAAAAGAAAAAGAAAAATACTAAATACGAATATTTAAAAAAAATTTATTTTGCACCCCTAATTTCAATTTAAGACATTTTGCACCCCACTTTTCAGACTTGCCCTATTTCAGTCTAATTTTTCATAGTCATCAAAATTAACAGAACATTTTTGTGTGTACAATAAATTGAGAGGGATATACAACGCAATGTAACCACAATATTTTGGGTGCATCAACAAAGATTCCGCTAAGTTTGGTGACGATGTTAAAAATAGATTGAAATATGACAGATTTCAAAGTTAAGAATGCAAAGTGTCTAGAACTAAAATTGGGGGTGAAAGTGAAAATTGAGTATACGTTGAAGGGTATAAAATGAAATCAGTCCTATTTTTTTTATCATATATTTGTCACGGACTAAAATATTACTTATTCGAAAAGTATCATTGAATCTTTAGTTTATATATAATCCATTTCTTCTGCCCATGGAAAGAGTAAAAAGGACAAACATTAAAATTTGTACAAGGATAGAACTCCAATACTTACCATAAGTCCAAAACCTCCTAACTTACACTTACATTAGTTAGTTGATAATCGTGCTATGTAAGAAAGATAAATATGTACAACTTATATAATAAAATAATATTTGTATAACGATTATTGCTTGAAAAACTTTTATCATTAGCTGAGTAATTATACATCACCATAAGCTATACAGGCATCAAAATAAATAAAAAAAACAAAGGAAACAATTAAATAACATGATCATTGAATGTGCAATTAAAACTATTATGTTGTCTTACAAAAAATTTGTTATTGAACATACATTGTAGTGTACATAATTATCCTCATTTAATAACAAATATTAGTCTCATACGTATGACAATCTTTAAAAAATTTGTACCATTTGTTTAAAAAATAATTTTTGAAAGATTACATATTAATTTTCAAGAAAATAAAATTTTACATATAATTAGTAAATAATTTCATCAAAATAACTAAAATTGAACATGTCATATTTCTATGGCATATAAAAGAAATTGTAATGACAACCAAGTGCAGTTTAGGTAGTAAGATACTTCTTTTATGACCTATTGACAATGGGTTTGAGTCATTACAGGGTAAGGGTAAGGGTGGAGTTTTTTTTAAAAAAAATAATGAATAAATAAAAGAAAGTGTAATTATTATTTTCTTCCAAAAAAGGAAGAGAAATAAGAAACACTTACAATAACTTGATTTATTCATCAACTTACAATTATACAAAGCATACTTGTAAATGTAATGATATGAAAAAGTTACTAAAAAGTAGATAAGATATAATATTAAAGTTACTTTTTAGCTAATATGTTTACATTCTCATTTAATGATGACATCAATCAGCAACTAATTGTTAATGAACATAATGTTGTAAAGAGATGCAAAGTCAAAAAATTAATTTTTGAACTTTGCTTCTTCCTTGTGATATAGTACATGATTATCAATCAAATTAATTATAAATTTAGTCCCTCAAGAAGGCCCCCCAAGTTTTATTTAAACTTTTTCATGATCAACTATTTTCAAAATTTTACGGAGATCCCTCAAGTATTTTTTTTTTTCTTTCAATCAAAGTATTCATCTATCCATGATAACAAAAACAAAAAATCGAGGGACAAAAGATTTAAATAGAAAAAAAGGTATATATGTGGATTACAAAAGTACTTGAGGGACAAAAAAGTTTTAAAACAATTTGTGAGACTTCTGAACATGTAATTAAAAAATAGTGGAAGACAAAAAAAAATTAAAAAAATTTGAGAAATCTCCATGAGATATTAAACATAGTTTAGCGATTAAATGTGTAATTTTTCCTTATTAATAATTTGATAAAAGTATTATAATTTAGTTGCAAGAATGAAATTACTCATGCACAATTATGTTGTACATTTTTCAAATTTATTAAGAATAATCCATTAAACATTACATAGGTAAAGTATTTTTAATTATAATTTATTATAAATAACATCATTTTATATTTGTCATGTGTCATAAATAATTGAATGATCCATAATTTTAGTATTGCAACTCTTTTGAGAAAATTAAATGATAAGAGGTAGGTTACATAACGGAAGGGCCTTGAACAAATAAAAATAGTTAAGACAGAATCTTGATAATTAATTTGAATTGAAATTGTTAATTAAATATTTTATTTTTTATTTTTACTATTAAAATTAGTATGTAGATTTACTAATACATATCACTTGTCGAGGTAGTGTGACAAAAAGAACTTCTCACAAACAACCCATTTGCTATACTACATAATATAGATAGATTACGGAAGTGGGTCCATACAGGGAAGAGAAGTCGAATGAAAAAATTGATAGTGTTTTTAGAGAATTTACCTTAATAACAGTTAAGAGTAACATCTACCAATATTTCAATGTTAGTTATCAATAAACATAAAGTTGGAAGAAGATGCAAAGAATAAATTTATTTAGTAGTATAAAATTTTTGTGATATAGTAGTTATTAATTTTTTTGATAAAATCTATACTATATCTATGGAAAATCAGTTTTTATGAGAAACTTTTAATAATCTATACTACATGTAATTAGGTTGCAAAATAATATTAATCAGATATATTTAGGCAAAATATCTTTCTTCTTATTATGGTTAGTAGGAGTAACCCTTTAATATTATATGTCTAAACTTTTTTTTCCAAAATAATATGTCTTTATTTTCCTAAGTTATTGTTAGTAATTGATATATATGATTATTTACAGTACACTTTTTTAATTTTATAATTCTTGTAGAAAAATTCAATCATAAGAGGTATATGTGCATAAAGTGAGAATTTTGAACAAATAAAAATAGTTAAAGGTAATATTTAGGTAATTAACTTCAATTTTTACTATTAATTATGTAACTTATTATTTTTACTATCATTATTTACTATATAAATTTACTCTATATTTGACATTCCACATGTCAATAATTCAGAATTTTTCACGAAAAGTAGTTTATCTGTAGAGGTGTATAGATATGATTGCGGACATATATTTTTTTTTGTTGTGTATATAAGTTGATCTATATGTTCTTGAACATTATTTTATTTTGTCTTTTTTTGGGTTTTACTCCAATCGAGATTCTGTTCTCATAGTCTCATTTAAAATTTTTTTCTTAAAAATAATTTTGCAATATTTTAGAAATAATTATTTAAAACATGACTGTTGAAAATGTTTTACTATCCTATGCATAGCATGGTTTTTGAATGCTAGTAAATATATATATCAATGAAAAATTTAATAAATATATATGTTCTAGATGAAAATTGTAGTGTGAATATTTACCAATAGGGGTGTTCATGGGTATTGGGTTGGCGAGTTTTCAAGATCGGGTTATCGGGTTTTTACGTTGAGAATTTAAAAGTCAACACAACCCAATTAATATAAAAACCCAAGTAAACCCAATCCAAGTGTACTCGGGTTTTCAGATTTATTTGGGTTAAAATCTAAAAAATGTAAAAAAATATATATATATTATTGTAAGAGCGTCCATTACAAAATATATTTTTGTCAAAAAATGAAGTGGTTAGATCATGAATAAGAAGGAAAATTTATATAATATATTAGATGAATGTTATGTCAAGAATGAAAAGAAAAGAAAAGAAAAAAAAATATTATAATTTGGATGATATTAAAAAGAAAATAATGAAAAAAATTATAAGTAAATTATATTTGAGTTATTGGGTTATTGAGTTGGGTTGGGTTGGGTTGGTTTTTGTTTTTTCAATATCCAACCCAACCTAATTCCCTTACCCAACTAAGTTCGGGTAACCCGGCCAAATAATCCAACCCATTTAACCCCAAATTCATTTGGGTTGAGTCTGGTTTTCGAGTTGGGTTGGATTTGAACACCTCTATTTACCAATAGTAATTTTTCAAAAATGTATTTAATTGTAGGTTATAATTAACTTTTTTATCATGGTAAAATTACAAATCACATTGATAATAGTCTATCCCATTTGGTAAAATTATAAATAACTTTGGTATTATATAAGTGTTACGAATATTTACCAGTAGTAATTTTTCATAAATGTATTTAACTGTTAGTTATAACTAACTTTTATTAAAGTAAATATTGCGAAAAACCTTGAATAAAGTTACCGCTTGTCACATTTATGTGACCTCTCACAAACCACCCCTTTACTTTACTATATATATATATAGATGCTTGAGTAAGGAGTAAAACTTTATCCGGATCAAGTATTCCCACGGAATGTATAAGTGTCGAACTCAAGCTATATAAGTCTCTGCCTATGTCCTTCGTTGCCAGTAAGTGACCTTCTTCTCCCTTTATTCTTTTCTCAAGTATTACTCCAAACACCACACGTGCTTTAATTTGAGCATTCATCATTTGTTAATCCTTTAGTTGGATTGATGAAAGTACTAGCAGCCTTGCACTTTTAGATTTAGGGAACATGAATCATTATTGCCAAACATGCAGACTTTTGATCATGTGCCTGTGAACATTTTTTTTTAATGAATTCAGTTTAACTTTAGCTTCTAGTAATAACGAGGCAAACCATGATTTTGAGGCAGGAGAATATCACCGATTTTCCTAATGATTTGAGAGAGATTTCTATGAGTGGTGCAAACAAATCTGTTGGCAGGGGTTTTTCCTCCACCATCGAGCATCCCCTTGTAAAATTGCCTGGAGGTGGAGTCAATTTTGGTAGAAAAAATTCAAGGGATAACATGTTAGTAAATTTGCGATTGATAAAAATGTGGGTGAAGATATGTTCCATGAGGAAGGTGGAGGTAGTGATGGTGGAAGGCGGGGTAAGTGGAGGAGGGAGACATGGAGTAGGCATGGGTGGGGTTAGCAAGGTAGGTTAGGTGGAGTAAGTAGAGAGGGAATACGTAGGGTAGGCGTAGGTAGAGCAAGTGGAGAAGGGATACATGGAGTAAGTATAGGTGGAGCAAGTGAAGTGGGGAATAACTTAGTCAAAAAAGACATAAATTTTTCCTAAGATATTATATGAGGGAGTCTTCTAGGTGGGGGCCCTTTAAACAGTAATTTACTAATTGACCCCCATGGACCTTCAGGTGAGTTTTCCACTACCGACTCGTATAGAACACCTCATAGAAGGGGCTACCCTCCATTGGATATTCTTTGGAAGAGTATGTACGCTAGAAGACCACCACCAGTTGGGGTTTCTACTTCTAAACTCTAGTTCCACCTGTCAAGCTCATATACTCTTTTGACAGGAATGCCCTCCTTACATCTTCAACCCAACCAATTAAAGATAAGCCATCCAAAGGTAGGCCATGAGATATGTGGGGTTGGAGAGTGTGAGCGAGAATGAGTCGGGAAATAGGTCAGAAGCTGAGATAGTTGAAGAGGTGGAAAAGGAGACTGAGGAAGAGATTACGGGAAAGACTGAGGAATATGTGGAGAAGGAGACTAGGAAAGATGTAGAGAAGGAGACTGAGGATGTCATTCCAATACCTCGTAAGAAACAGACCAAGCAGAAAACATCTTCACCCTTGACTTTGGAATTCATGCGTTCTGAATGGTAGTTCCTATAGTTAATTGGAAAATGGTTGGCCCTTGGTTGGAGAAATTTCATATTCTAGATTGGGACGTTACGTATCCAAGAAAAACCATAGACCTTGCTAGGAGATTGAAGATTGTACCCCAATTTACTTAGCACAGCTTGAGGCAAGATTACGATTTCCCTTTCACCCTTTCATCCAAGATATCTTGGTAAACTACAAGTTGGGACTTGGTCAAATTTACTCTAGGTCTTTTAGTCGTATCAATGTTTATATCATCCTTGTGAACTAAAACGTATCAATCAATCCCTCAATTGTAGTGTTTAAAAAGTATTTTCGAATGACATCCACTAGAGTGGGGTACACTTTCTCTTTCAATAAAAAGTGAGTCTACTTGATAAAGTAAAGTCGAAAAAAGTGAAATGGAAGAGCAAGTATTTCTTATTTAAGGGTCCAAAAAAATGGAATTTCCCTACTTGGAACTTTCAAGTTGACACGATGAGTCTTAACAAACCCATTATGTATAGTTTGCATGAGTATAATAGGCTAAAGAAACTTCGAGGAGCGGAGAAAATCCCATGATGGGTAGTGATGAATGAGCAAGTTTTAGTGTCTGCGGGATTGAGTCCTGTTCCTTTTGATCTTACCATTCCTTTAGGTTGATATGCAAGTACGTTTTTACTTTGTATTATATTCTGTATATGCATTTTCTCTTGAGTATAATTTTGATGGATATTTTGCCTTGGAATTTGTTTGTTCTTTTGCTTTCGTAGTGGATGCTGTGAATGCCGCCATTTGTAACCGTGCCTTCTAAAGCAAAGGAGAGCAAAGCACCATAGTTCATATGAGAAAATTGAGGGTTCTTACATTGGGACAGAGGGTTCTAAGAGGTCATCTCAAGTTGTTCTTCCTCCTTTACTCCTTCAATCATAAAATCTGTTAAGGCCTGAGCCTTGATTGCTATCCTTGGTTGGAAGCAGATGTCATACTCATTTAGTTTAATAGACCAATTAATCAGTCTCTCCGATACTTCTGGCTTCATGAGAACAATTGTAAGTTGATGGTTAGTCAGTATCATTATAGAATGACTTAGGAAATATAACCTGAGTTTTCTTGTTGTCGTCATTAAGGCCAAAACCAACCTTTCAATAGTGGGACATCGGGTTTTAGGATCACTCAGTACCTTACCGACTAATATACCGACTTTTGAACTTTGTTTTCCTCCTTGATAAGAATTGCACTCATTGTTGTGGTTGAGCAGGCCAAGTACAAGTACAGTTTCTCCCGACCCAAGTTTAGTAAGGAGTAGAGGGTGAGGCTAAGTAAACCTTCAATTCCTCAAAGATTCTTTGGCATTCTTCAGTCTACTGAAAGTTCTTAGCATTCCTTAAACCTTTAAAAAATGGTAAGTTCCTATCTCCAGAATTGGATAATAATCGACTTAAAGTTGTGAGGCGGCCTATCAACCTTTGAACATTTGTCACTCCTTTAGGAGTTTCTATGTCTTGAATTACTTTTATTTTAGCAAGTTTATCTCAATTCCCGCTGAGTCACTATGAATCCCAAGAACTTGTCCCCAGCCACTCCGAAGGCACACTTCTTAAGGTAAAGTCACATCTTGAACTTTCTCATGGTGATGAAGGTTTCCCGGAGATCCTTTACATGATTAACTTTCTTTTTTCTCTTGATGTGCATGTTATCAATATAAGCTTCCATGTTACATCCCAATTGATTGGCAAACATTTGATCAACCATTCATTGATAAGTTGCCCCGGCATTCTTCAACCCAAAGGGCATCACCTTGAACCAATAAGTGCCGGAGTCCTAAGGGTTAGTGACCAAGGATGTCTTTGCGCAATCTTTAGGATTTAAATTCGATAATACCCCTTAGAGGTATTTAAGAAAGACAAGATTTTGAGTCCGAAGATTGAGTCTACCACTTGGTCAATACGGGAGGTAGGATAACAATCCTTTGGACAAGCCTTATTTAAGCTAAGTTGCCCCGGCATTCTTCAACCCAAAGGGCATCACCTTGAAGCAATAAGTGCCGGAGTTAGTGACCAAGGATGTCTTTGCATAATCTTTAGGATTTAAATTCGATAATACCCCATAGAGGTATTTAAGAAAGACAAGATCTTGAGTCCGAAGATTGAGTCTACCACTTGGTCAATACGGGGGGGTAGGATAACAATCCTTTGGACAAGCCTTATTTAAGCTAAGTTGCCCCGGCATTCTTCAACCCAAAGGGCATCGCCTTGAAGCAATAAGTGCCAGAGTTAGTGACTAAGGATGTCTTTGCGCAATCTTTAGGATTTAAATTCGATAATACCCCTTAGCTAAATATTCTGTCAGGTATTTAAGAAAGACAAGATCTTGAGTCCGAAGATTGAGTCTACCACTTGGTCAATACGAGGGGTAGGATAACAATCTTTTGGACAAGCCTTATTTAAGCTAGTGAAGTCAACACAAATATTTCATTTTACTCCAGGCTTGGGCACTATGATCAGCCACTCCGAGTCCTAAACTCTTTCTATGGCCTCACCTTCTATCAATTTCTTTATTTCTACCTCTACTACTTGGCCCCTCTCTCTGCCAAAGTTACTTTTCTTCTAAATTATTGGCTTGTACCTCGGATCCACATGTAGGGAATGCATGGCTACTTTGGGATCAATTCCAAGCATGTCTGATGGATTTCAAGGAAAGAGGTCTTTAAATTCCATAAGTAGGGAGATGATTTTTTTCTTTAATTCCCCTGGGAGGGACTTTCTAATCTTTACCATTTTATTTAGTTCACGTTCATCTATGATGATATCTTCCAACTCTTCAGTTGGTTCTCCTTTATGTAGGTACTCCTCCACCTCCTCATCTACGGCATTGATGTTGCAAATAAGGGTAACTTCCTTCCCCTTTAATTTCAATAGGGCAATATAGCACTGTCTGGCTACTGCTCGATCTTCCTTAATCTCCCCTACTCCATTCTCTGTAGGAAACTTCATTTTCATATGATAGGATGATGAGACTACACTAAGTGCCCCTATGGTTGGCCCGCCAATGATAGCATTATAAGGAAATGATGTCTTAGTCACAATAAAATTCACCATCATCTGGACATTCTGCAGTGTTGTACCAAACATCATAGGAAGGGTGATATACCCAAGCAGAATGACCGTTTCTCCAAAAAAGCCTACAAGGGCGTGGTCACAGGATTGAGATTTTTTTCCTCCAACTTCATATCCTTGAATGCCGAATGGAATAGTATATCAGCAGAGCTACCATTGTCAATAAATGTTCTCCTCACATCATAGTTTGCCACCGTAAAGTTACCACTAATGGATCCATGTGGGGATGGACTACTTGTTGTGCCTCATCTATTGTAAAAATGACGTCTTGACACAAATTAGGCCACTTCAAGTTTGACTGGACTAAGTTCACTAGGTGAGCATAAATCTTGGGAGATGACGCGGAGTCACCCTTGCTGTTCCACTAGAAACGGTGTTAATGACTATTCTTCCTTGATTCTCCACTCTAGCTACTCTATCTCCCTGAGACGGATCTCAGTCTCTCCTGTTCGGGTCGCTAGGGTGATCTTTCTCTATCCATTCCTTGGATGAATTATCTCAAATATCCTCTTCGGTTCAAATCCACAACTAAATTTTTTAAGAAAATGATATCATCAGCTTCATGGTCATGGTCTTAATGAAAGTAGCACCATTTATTTTTGTTGCGACACTCCGAGTCGCTCTTCATTGTGCTAGGCCACTTCACGTATGGCTCTTTCTCAATCACTGCCAGAATTCTTGAAGGCGTGGTATTAAGTGGAAGTAGGCCTTAGGAAAGTTAGGACTTTTCCTCCCATGACTCTTCTTTGAAGTGATACAGCCCTTCTGCATTTATCACGCCATTAGCCTTCCTCTTCTTGCATCAATTCCACCTACTCCGGTCTCTTTCTTTTATCTCTCACCTTCATCTATGTGAGCAAACTTCTCAGCCCTAAGAAAAAAATCATTGGAAGTGTTAGGAGACTTGAAGTTGAGGTCGAAGAAGAATTTTTCTGGCCTCACCACAATTTGGAAGGCCATGATTTGCATATCTTTTGTGACTCCTTGGATTCCAGTAGCCTCCTTTTTAAACCCATCCACATAATTCATGAGTGATTTATCGGGTTTTTGCTTAAGTGTATGCAGGTGCGTTCTCATTTTTGAGATCCTCTTCTGATTCCCAAACTTGTTAAAAAAACAAGTCTACCAGTTGATCAAAATTTTTGATATTGTCCTTATTATACCCTCTAAACCACTCTAAGACAATCCTTGAGGGTTCCGGGGAACCCTCAGTAGAGGATGGTATCATATGCCCCTTAGAGACACATTTTGGAGCGGTATGCATCTAAAGAAGATGCTCCAATGGACCAGTAATCCCGTCACAAGAGTCAAAATGGATGTCTGCCACCTTCTAGGAAGAGGCTTCTGCATGATATCATCAGTGAAGGAAAGTGAATACTTTTATCTTATATTCCTTCCTTCTCTTTCATCCATTCTATGCACTTTGGCTTGCAACTCTTCCAACCTCTTTCTCATGTCCTCTTTCTTTTCTAGGACTATCAGTGTGGTATGATCTCTCTCTTGATGTCTTCTTCTCTCATGAGCTATAAATATTGCTTCATCTGGGCTCTTTTCCCTACTACTACTTGGCCTTGATGAGGCCACTCTTCTGGAGTCTGGTTAGGCAGCCTATTGGGCGAACCCAACATGAGTTCGTTCCCAGGTCCTCTATTACCCTCTATTCCTCTCTTCTTGAGTTTCCTTTTCTCCCTCGCTAGTATGAAGTTGGAGGTGGATAACTCGAGGATTACCACCCGAATGGTAAGTGTGAAGTTTGCCTTGAGAGAGATGTTGCCTTTTGTATCCAATTACTACCTAATGAGGATTTCCTTCAACTGAGCATTTTACTGCCTTAACTTGGGAATTTTTTAGTCCTTGTCCATAACTCGGGGACTGGAATCCCCTTCCTGACCTCCCTACTAATCCATCTTCTTCCAGGTTGGCTAGAGTGATGTTAAGTTGAAATTTCTTTTCCCTTGCCAGCATTGCTCCTGTGAGTGTTGCGCGTGTTAGGTGTCATGCTAAAGTATAACTTTTAATTCTTTTTCACACAGAGATGCAAAAAATTAGGTTAGGAAATACACCAAGTGCATAATAGTTCAAGGTTAGGCTAAGCACCAAGTAGTACCCACGTCCGGATCACCTAAGAAGAAAAGGCTGGGGCTTTGTCCCCTAGAGTAGGTTCCGATACTCAAGTTAGTACTTCAACTAGAGAGAAATCAGAGCTTATGAAATTTAAGAATGTGATTAATGAATCTGACCTATCATTTTGATATTAATACTTGTGGTTAACGGGTCGAACCAATCTGAGGGGTATTGGAACGATCATGACTTGACTCATTTAGGCCTATTTGAGCCGTAGGGATAAAATTAGTAAAATACCCCTGACAAACTAGGGTCTGGAGTCACGTGTAGTATTTTTAGTGGGCATATTATATTAACATCATCAAAAGTCATTGAGGTGTTATTAAATTCAGAGAAAAAGGAATGAAATCTAACCAATATCTAAAATCAAAGGTTGGTGATTTACTATGATTTTGACACATGGAGTGCCTTTGACAAGTGGTTCTAAATTTGTGGTTTTGTAAATTATTTTTCTCACGTAAAATTATGATTCTATTTATTTGCACAAGAAATTTAAATGAATATGCACAATTATATATATATATATATAATTTAAATGAATATGCACAATTATATATATATATATATATATATAGATCTATAATTTTGCATATTCATAATTTTAAGTGAGAAAATTTTACGAAACCACAAATTCAGAATCACTTGTCAATATATATATGACGCTAAAATAATACAGCCTATTAAAAATATTACACAGGACTCCAAGTGTGGGTCTATGAGGGGTACTTTAGTATTTTGCCCTTGCGGTTCAAATATGCCTAAATAGGCCAGGTAATGAGTGTTTGACCCGCGGATCAGTCTGACCCATCAACTACATGAATAAATATCAAAACGACAAATAAGATTCATCATATAACTTTTATATTTTCATAAGTTTTGATTTTTCTTTAATATTTACTCTCTGGTTGAAGTACTAACTAGAGCGTTGAACTTACCCCGGGGATAAAGTTTCGCCCTTTTTCTTTTCAAGTGATCCGAACGTAGATACTACGCAAGGAACTCGACTTAAGTTTGGCCCACTTTGCACTTGGCATACAGCCTAACTTAATTTTTGTATATATATGAAAATTAATAAACGTGTTTACTAACAAAATCATAGTGACCAAAATGCATTGGAGTGTTAAAACATGTTTCTTAGAAATTAGGGTATAATTTACTTTACACTTTTTAACTTGTTACACATTTTTTATATTGAACTTTTTAAAACTACTTTAAATCCTAGTGTCCACTTGAGTCCAACAGTTTTAAAGTGGCAAGAAAAGAAAATATTAGGGCATAAAATAGTTTTAAAAAAGTCCGTGGTACGTTATGGAAAATGCTAGTTTGTAATGCAAGGAGGAATTAACCCAAAGAAAAATAAAAGGCCAATTTAGACAAACTGGTGGAATGGACAAAGAGGAATTTCGATATCCTTCATTGGACATCAATCAAAGAAATGAAACTTACTCTAATTGAATTTGATGGTTGGAAATTTTGAAAAATGATAATTTGGTAAAAGGGTTATGTACAAATATTAAGAGACATTCTTGAAAATTTTCAATCAATATGCACTTGCATGCACGGTTTAAGTCTCTTACATTAGATGGAATTTAGAATCTATATTTGTAATGTTGTTTTTATTGCTGCATGGAATTGATGGTCATTTTGAAAAAATTAAAAAAAATTAGAAAATTATTCTTGAATTGCTAGTGTCCCAAATTTCACGTTGACACCTAAACTTTTTTTTTGGATATTTTGCATCAAAATATTTTTTTTCTACTTGCCCTTCTATAAAATAGTTAACAGAAAGCACTATATTGACAGAATTTTTTAACAGTTGGATTGAAGTGATAAGAAAAAAAATATTAAAGTGCAAAGTGGTCCAAAAGAATTTAGAATGTAATATGAAAAGTGGTAATAAGTTGAGGGGTGGAAAGTGGATATCCTACAAATTTTTATCTTGAGAGATGCATCCACCAGCAAAGAAAAAAGGAATTTCGAATGTCGTGGCTATTGCAAATATGAGCTATAGAGTAATACTCTATTCTTAATCATTCCGCCAATTTTATTTATAATGCATTACAGTTCGTACAAAGAGTATAATATAATAATTTACCACACCATAACACAACAAATCAAACACGTACAAAGAGTATAATATAATAATTTACCACACCTTAACACAACAAATCAAGCACACTATATAAGAAATTATCATCACTTTACACTCTAATTTTTTCATAAATAATTAATACATTTCATTGATCCTCGATAGATAATCTAACTTGGTCATCATTTAACGATCCATGCCTTCATAAACAGTGGGAGTCATCTTTAATCCATGGTTTTGTTTGTCCACATTGCCTTGCCATCCTAATCATTTCACATGAACAGGAAAGTTATTAGAGATCAAGCAGAAAGGGAACTACTATATATAGTGCACTGATAAATAAATTACAAATTATAATAAATATACATGTATAAGGAAAACTACCTATTTAGCCCGATATATATGTGTGCGCACAATTTGGTCCCTCAAGTTTTCACAAAAATTAATTTAGTCCAGTAAATATATATATATTTTTCTAATTTGACCTATTTCATGCTTATTATGTTTTTCAGAAAAAAGTAAGTTATTCCCTTTTTACACTTTTGAAAAACTGAGGTAAGAATATTTGGCATACTCGGCAACCACTTGGTGAATTTTTGCGTATTGCTATAAGTTGGTCAACCCAGTTGAAATTACAAGGGACTATATTGGCTTTGTAAAATGTAGGGGCTCAATTTTTTTAAAGCAAACTTGAGCAGCTTTTTATTGATATATAGAAATTTTAGTCAAAGACAGAATCTCTCAGAATTCATCCTGTTTCCAAACTATTACTTATGTATATTTATACAAAACACTCAATTACTGTAAGGCATTAACTAGATCATTCCCAGATAACAGGGGACTAAAATGATAATTATCTCTGCATTTATGTTTATTAATGTATATATTGGTTTCTTTATGTTGTTTCCTTTATTTAGGTATTAAATATTTAATCCAGCAACTCATTCTGACTATTTTGTTATTTTTAGAGCAAATGGTTTCTTTATGATTTAACGGTTATGTCCCTAATTAACTCCGGCTAAAATTCAAAACATTTGTATTTTGGGTAGAGCTGTCATTTAGTGATCAAGTTCGATATAAATATTTAGTTCAGGGATGAATCCGGCTAAAATTAAAATTAAGGGACTTATCTTATTTTGGTTTTAATGAAATAGTTAGAAGGCTAATGAGGTGATTTTTAAAACGTAAAAATCATAGTATCAGACGATTTGACGATTATGCCCCTAATCAATAACAATTAAAATTCAAAAAAACTCCACACTTAGCTTTTGATCGTTCTCGAGCAAACATAAAATTAAAACTTTATGCATAAGAAAATTTCACTCAACATATTCCCTCAAATATCCACATAAATAATCAATAATCAATCTGCCAATCAGAGTAGTCTAAGCCAAGAGCTCAAATGCTAATAAAAATCAAAACAAAAAATTCGTGTGTATGTGTGTATAGCCATTCAAAAATTCAGATTTGAAAATATTTAAATTAACTCATGAAGACCTTCAAATTTTCCTAAACACCCCATTGCTCACTCTTCTTACACCCCTTCACTAATCTAGACAACCGATTCTATTTAAATTAGATAGGACTTTTAGCTCGAACTATAGGTTAGGATATTAGTTAGCCAAAGAAGAGAGAGATGAAGATATAACAAATAAGAAAAAGAGATTTATAGTAATGATGGCCACACATTAAAATAAAACTTCTCTTCACATGCAAAATATCATACATCTACAATCACACACTTGAGTAACAAACACCCATGAGAAATTTCGAACAACCAATAATCATATAATTTCCTCTTCCTCGAACTAATAAAACATGCCAACATTCTTCCTCAAACATATTTCATTTTTTTATGTCTGCTCACAATATGGGTACCAGTGGTAAGCACTACCCGCAACAAATAAACACGCAGGTACTAGTGATGGGCACTACTTACAAATACAGGTACTAGTGTTAGGCACTACCTGTAAATATAAAAAACTCCCATTATTATTATTCTTATTCTTAAACATTTTTTTTCCAATACCCGATTTTGCTCCATAAATGTCCACCACCCACTTCTCACAAGTTTCCACCCTTATAACCCCTAAACATATAATGTGCACCATAAAACTCTTAAAGGGAATACTTAGGATAAAACAATATTAAAAGAAATATTAAACTCAATAAGGGTAGGTAAAATTGAGTGTAAGTGAAAGAATGCAAATGATGTTTCTCTTCACAAGAATAAGGCTCAAACAAGGTACTTAGAAATAAATTATTAAAATGGTTGGCCAGAAAGGCTCAACAAACAAAGAAGGCGTTACCCTCATTTTAAAATTAAATCAGGTCTTCTAAGAATTAGTTTTGAACATGTAATAAAGTAAGTTTTTGGGATGAAACATAATTGAGTCTACATAAATTTCTCTAAATATCCCAAATAAACAATTAAAGTATGGCTTAGTGCTCAAAAGTCTTGAAAATCATGAATGAAAAATATTAACACCGACTACTCATTCATGCATGGTTTAATTAAAGATTTATTATGCTGAAAAATGGGCAAATACATTAAGCTAAAACTTTCAAAAAAAATTTAAAAAATGGTCAATTAATCCACAAAAATTTTTAAAAATTTTGACAAGTTCTCAAATCAAAAAAGTCAAAATATTGCAGCATAATGATTAGTAAAATACACCAAACAACTTAAAAATCCAAATAACTCCCCCACCCCCACACTTAAAAATAAACATTGTTCTTTTCAATGCGAAAATAAAAGCATGAAATGGGAAATGAAAAGCTTCTCTGGATTTAATTCGTGTTTGGAGCAGTATTCCCTATAAATATCCCTTTGTTGCGAATAAAAGTTGGAGTAATACTAAACAAACTAGAACAAATAATTTCCTTGACACAATAAGAAAAAAAAAAGAAAATTGTAGAAAATAATCCTACAATAATTAGAAAAAAAACTTACTCCCTTAAGAGAATACACGACAAAAATAAACAAAAACACCATGACGAAAATAAAACCTAAAATGTCTAATCAGTAAAAACAATAAAACTATTCAAGAAATCAACTGCAAAATTAAAAGATCAACAAAATGGCCCTAAACATAGAGCATTAAACACATAAAAGCTCAAGGAGCATTTGGCCCCAAATCCTGTGGGAAAGAAGGAAAAGATGGAAATGTCTAAATGGGTCCTTTCCCCGTTCCCTTTCAAAGGACCATTTAATCAGTTTAACTTATCAATTAAGTCGATTTCCCGCACTAACAACACAATAAAACTATGCTAACCCTAAAAATAAAATAAACAAAAGTAAAACTTCAAAAATAAATAAACGGAATAAAATGTAAATGAATATGGGTTGCCTCCCATATAGCGCCTTTGTTTACTGTCGTTGGCTCGACTTTGAACAAGATGGTCAAAATAACCATCTCTATACCATAGGAAAGAGATGTATAGGCTCTCTCCTTGTAATTGCTTGCCATACACTTATCCTTAACCTTCTTCTTGACTCCATCAGCTAGAAACTCAACTCTAGACCACCTATCTTTCTTAGTGTAGTTTACCTGGACCCCTTGTCATATATGCAAACTAACTTAGTCCTTTCCTCATGACCCTTAAGAGACTCGAAGATATTGAACTCTTTACGAGCCACTTCTTGATCTTCAACTCTTAAGGTCGATCCATAAGAGACCATGATGTGGGGTATACTGGCACCAAAATACAATCTCTATTAATAGCCAAGTGGTGATCCTTCACAGTGGTTAGAACTCTTGTGCTTCCTCCATAGCTAAATCTAAAACCTTGATTGGCTCTTTCTTTGGAAGGTCTTGAAGTATTGAAATCGGAAGCAATGACATAGAGTCACCCTCAATAGGCTCATCATCTACTAATCCCATCTCTAGTTCTCGCTTATTTTCTTCATCTTCTCCACCCTCAATCACTTGAGATTCTAGTATACTTATGAAAGAATTCAGTTGACTAAGTTGATGCTCCAAGCTTTGCAGACTGGTTCTTGTCTCCTATTGAAATTGCAAAGCATTAGCAGCTAAAGAATTAATTAATTCTTCCAAAGATTGACCAGTTTGGGTGTAAGGTTGTTGTGGCAGAACTGGTTGTATACGCTGAAGATCTTGTGATGGATAACCAAACTCAGGATAATCTATCCATCCTTGATTGTACTTATATGTGTAGGGGTCATCACAAACCAAGATTGTGGTGGATTTGTGAACCATTCATTACTTTGAGAGTTAGGGCACATGTCAGTTAGGTGATTGTCACCACAAATATCACAAATCTTTACTCGTCGCATATTTTCTAATTGCTCGATAATAACAGTGAGATCGGAGCAACAAACTTCATAAGAATTGGTAACCATGATGGAAATGGAAAACAGATCAAGTAATAAGTAAACACAGATAAATACAAAAATTAAAACACAAAAATAAATCAAACCGTTTCCCGACAACGGCGCCAAAATTTTTGACAGTGCTGTCGTAGGCACCCAAAATTAAACAATTCTCAATATTAATGTAGCAGTGGTGAGTCCAGGTCGTCTCATAGAGAACGGAATTTCTTCTTGTGCTCAAAAGAAAAGAGGATTTTCGAATGCTTTTAACTAAAAACTAAGAAAATAAAGTAAACTAGAGGGAATTCAATTCAAGAAGAATCTTGGTTCTGGTAATATCGACCACGACAATTTTACTAGTCAATAATCTTTGACACCAAAGATAATTCAATTTCTACACCAAGTACTAATTGAAGAATTAACCCGAATTCCAATTCAAAATTGATTCTTATTTCTTTCTAAAGTTGGCTAATTTCAACACGCGATCTAATTAACCCTAACCATTAATTTGACCCAGACACATGCCAAAATTAATTAATAGAAATATTAAAATCAATGAGAACAACTAGCTAATTAAACATAAATACACGCTGTTATGCCGATTAGTTGATTATTTTCCCGAAGTTCAATAACACTAATCGAGCAATTATCAAACCTAGTTTCTTCACAAATTGAATTAAGCACACGCGGTTAAAACAATCAAGCAGTAGATTAATTCTAATAACTTATTATTCTACAGCAATAGCAAGTTAAAAAGAACGATCATAAAATTAATCGCAGAAAAATAATCAATACTTGATGTAAAAGTGAATAAGTTAAAGAACAAAAAGTCTCACAACATAGTAGAATTGACCATGGCTTCAATTGCCTCGACCAACAAAAGGGTTTAGGCACTAAGTGCCATGAAAGAATAACCAAGAATTTTTCTGCTGAAAACCCTAGCTAAAAAAAGGAATAAAACGTGTTCTCTCTTGTACTCACCCTATATGGGGTATTTATAATGAATACTAGGGTTACAATCATTGTCTAAGGATAAGAATATGAAATCGTATGAAACAAAGTCCAACCGGACGAAGAAATCTGCTAAAAATAAAAAATCACATAACTTCACTGTATCGGGTGCACAAGATTTGCCTGATCTGCACGCACGTGCTCTCTAGGTAGTCCTGGAATTTTGCTTTCTGGACATGGCACACATGCATTGCACAACCCAGTGAATGTGCGCTGGGTCTTAATGTTGTACTTCACTTTAGGCTCCGATTTTGACCCTGATTCTCTTGGAATTTGGAAAAGTGTAGAACACGAAAGTTGTAACTCTCTCTCTTAGCTTTCCAACGTATCTTGAATCAAATCGATCGAAACTTGGACTTGAAAGTTGCAACAATAAATACAAAACAACATCTAGAATAGTGTCAAAATTGTGCATGTTTTGCCCTTAGCATTTTCTTTCATTTTTTTTCATCTTTTTCAACTCTTTTTCACTTTAACCCTACAAAAACTAAGAATAACCAAATTAATCTCAATAATAACTCAAATCTTGCTTACAACACATAAAAATGTGATAAATGATATACAATATAACACAATTATGAATTTATCAAAAAAAAAAATTATGATCTGGGTAGAGCTATCATTCAGCAATCAAACAGGATATAAGTATTTTGTTTAGGGACTAATTCGACTAAAATTAAAGTTGAGAGATCATTCGGATTTTAATAAAATAGTTGGAGGACTAATGATGGTACAAAAAACAAAAATTCAGATTTCATAAATTGGAGCTTGTAATACAAACGTATCCTTATTCTATAAGAAACTACAGCATACACTCAAGACAATATAAACAACCAAACATTGGACTAACATTTAGATACATAAACTCTCTCTCGGATTCTCTGTAAAATAACCATAAGAAAATCTAAAATTAACAGTCCAGTAGGTAGGCACAAGATAAAACTGATTATGATACATAACCAGAGCTCTACAGATAAGTTTAATTAATTCTACTTGGCACCCTCAAAAAATTGAAATATGATACTTATGGACCCCAAACTTTATTCGAAATAATTTAGTATCTCACTTACTATTTATCAAATTTGGAATTGATTATTAATGACCCTTAATTATTCAATGAAACCTGATCAATAGAGGGTACATTCTTGAATGATAATGAAACTCATAGTTGTTGTAGGATTATAATTGTCAAGAAATTATTTAACCCACGAAACAAGCAATAATAGTGGCAGACCAAGAAATAATTAAAATGCAATGGATGTCACAATCAAAGTAATAAGCAATAGCCGCGCAACAACGAAACAAAATAAGAAGCAGTAGCAACGCATTAAGAATTGGGCAACAAAAGTTATTTTATTACTTCTTATGCGCACAAAATGAGGCAGCTAAAACAATTTTTTTTACTCCAAAAAATACCACATACGGCGCAGCAGAATATCTAACATCTAGACAAAAAGCTTAAAAACTCTCTTGATTGTCATTTGGCATGGGTTGCTGATGTGGCTACTTATGTGGAGGATTTTTTTTAAACTTTTCTTTCCATTCTCAAAAATAGCTACAAAATGACTCCTTATGTCCCTTATATGTATTGTATATGGTTTGTATGCTTGAGAGTATATTGTCTATTGGCCATTTTCTTACTATGTGAGCAAAACAAAGTTTGGCTGCCATGCGTACACTTACAGACAATACCCTTTAGCTATAAACAGTGCAAAACTGTAGAGGGCTATCATAGGTATTTCATAGAGTCAATGACTTTGACATAACAATTTTGACCTGTCTTATGGACTACGTTAAAGCCTACAAATCAGCAAACTCACAATAGACTATATACGATCTATTTTAGGCTTTTAAGACTAGGATTGTTGTCAATGTTTTGACCCTTGGATATAGGTATTTTAAGTTAATTACAATTCATTGTAGCCATTGGATCAAATTTAGGATTAATCAAACCCTGCTTAATTACCCTTACGCCAATCGGTTGCCTTCTTTTTTTCTCTCTTCTTCTTCCTTCTGCACAAACAAATGGTCTGCTTCTATCTTGTTCCAGATTTAATGCAATTTATGTCAGAGACAGCAGCCATATTTTTTGGGGAAAAATTATACTGAAATTGCTTTGCACTACTCTATTTTACCAAAACTCTGCCAAAATTGTGTGATTTGATGGCTCCTTTTCCAGTAAAAAAAAATCACACCCTTTCTTTCACTTGCTACCTTGCATTTGGGTTTAGGGATGGATCTGGAAGAGTCATAGACATTTCCTCCATACATGAAAACCCTAGATCCTTTTCTCTCCCTTAATATTTGTCATTGTTGCCTCCTGATTTCGGATTGAGTTTTTGTTCCTATCTTAATCTGTTTGTACAACTACATGAAAGCCCTAGGCTTTCTTCTCCCTTAACAGTTTATTACTAATGAATTTTTTCTATTTTTTTCTTGATCTGTAATTTTTTCCATATGTGCATATTGTTTGAGGTCTGTATGTTTTCCTTATGTGTGTAATTTTTTTGTAAGGAGAAAGATGGAAATTTGTCATTAATCTTCTCAATCGTTCCAAGCCTTCACCCTTTGTTAACAGGTAACAAGGGATATCAGAGTTCATTTTTTTTCTTCTCTACTCTATTTTTTTTTTCTTAAATAAAATTATTGTATTTTTTCCCTAATAATTAAAGCATTGGTTTATGGTTCTTGCAAGAGAAAATATGCTGTTAGATGTTTTATAATGAATAAAAAACTAATTCCTTCATATAGCTTGCTTCCATATCTTTAATTGTAAACTCTTAACTACAGATTTTCTCTTCAAGGAATCCACCACAAAAGGTTTTGACACTGTATCAGGAATTCTTTAATCTTTTTTAGGAGGATTGTTGATGTCTTTTTCCTTTTTCCATGATCATCTATGATGATTTGTTATGAGTTAAATACATTAAAGAAATTTCTTTCATTAGTTATTTCAGTATATGGTATTTCCTAAGACAAGTTAACGAACGAGCTTTTGATGTATTATTAATGCATATGTGAACATGCTAGTTAATCATTTATTTAAAGATGAATAGTTCATGTCATACTTATTCCATTCTTTCTTTGTTGAATCTTAATATTACTTAGACTAAGACTATGAATTTATGTATCTTAGACTAAGACTATGACTTTGAGACCACATGGAAGTAGATAGATAAAAGTGTGACTTGATGTTAAATATTTTTTCCTTTTTAAAGTGGCAATGCAAGTTACTTTGTGGATACTGACAGATTTTTTTGTAAATATTCCTGCATCCCTACATCAAGATTTTTTTGTAAGTATTCAATATGTTTATATGGACAAACTATTTAGTATCTCCCCAAATTGCATAGCAACAAATCCAAGAGCTGCCCTGTTCTGATAAATCTCCTGAACATCTTTGCTAACCTTCGTAAGTATCTTTATCTACAATTCAAAGGCCGGAAATATAATCAACCAAATGAACAGGTTTACTTAGCCCACTTCTCAGTTTCTGCACTGAAGCACAAGTAATGTATGTTTCAATTGTATCCTTAGCTCTATAAACCATACCCCTTACTTCACTTGCCAACTTTTCAAGAATTTCATTACTACTATACTTTTTCTGTGTGCTATTTGATGAAGGCTTTGAGGGTATCAAGATCTTCACACAGCTCCTTCACATTGTCCTTTACTCCAACTATTAAATCAACATTGTATCGAACTGATTCTTTCAAATTTTTTAGGATGAGTCCCACTACTGCATCTGGGATGTTAGGATTTTTTTTTTTTTTTTTTTTGAAAAGTGAAGTTGAGGACTTATATGGACAAATTCTAATATTATGTTTAGTCTACAAATATACATCATCTTTATGATTTGTATTAATAAATAATTACAATCTTAAAAAAATATTTCCTCTCAAAAATAGTGAGTACTGGCTATGTCGTGCACGTGCACGGTCAGGTTCTACTAGTATATATTTATATGAGCCTTATGTTGGCAGCCTAAAACAAATCAATGTTGGACTTGGCCCTACCAACAAATCAAAAACTTATTTAGATTTGGCCCACAAAACTAACAGATAATACTTAATAAACGGGCCTCTTTGTTGTTAATACTTGGTTGAACTCCTACATTGCCCCTCTTAAACCAAGATCTTCAAATTTAAGCATTCCCAACATTTTCTTCAACTTCACAAATGACTCTAACTTCAATGGTTTTGTAAAAATGTAAGCTACTTGATCTTCGATCTTGTAGTAGTCAATAGCTAGATCCTTGTCTTGAACCAACTCACGAATGAAGTGGAATTTGATGTCAATATGTTTGCTACGCCCATAAAAAATTTGATTCTTTTTTAACTCAATAGCAGACTTGTTATCACAAAATATTTTGTAGGACCTTCTTGCTTATGTTGTAGAAACCCAAGCATTCTTCTCAACCACAGTGCTTGAAGTCTAGCACTACTTGCTGCTGCCATGTACACTGCCTCAGCTGTAGATAAAGTTAACAATTTCTATTTCTTTGATGACCATGAAAACACACTATTACCCAAGTAAAACGCGTAACCCGAACTACTCTTTCTTTGAATCATATCACTGACTCAATCACTGTCTATATATCAAACAAGACTATAATCATCAGTATAAGTATAAAAAATACTATCAGACTGTGTATTTCATATGTATCTCAAATTTCTCTTAGCTGCCTGCAAATAAGATTGGCGTGGGGACTCTATAAATCTACTAATCAAACCAACTCCAAAAGTAATATCAGGTCTCGTAGAAGTCAAGTACTTGAGACTCCCAACCAATCTCTCACAATAGTAGCATCAGCAAAATCACCAATACCATCTCTTGTCAATTTTAATTTTTCTTTAACTAGGTTATCATTGGTTTGGCGGTATGCATTTTAAATCTTTTCAAAATATCACAGTATATTTTTTTTTTTCAGAAATAAAAATACAGCACCATCTAATTGACAAACTTCAATACTAAGCAAATAAAACATTAACTTCAAATCTGTCATCTCAAAATGACTAATCATAACCTCCCTAAATTCAAAAATTAGTCTGAGATTATTACCTGTGAAAATCAAATCATTAACATACAAGCATACAATGAGAACCTCTCCACCTAAATTGAATTTGATGTACAAAGTATGCTCATATAGGCATCTTTGAAATCCATGATCAACAAAATATGAGTCTGTACGAATGTACCTAACCCTAGGAATTTGTTTCAACCCATCCAATGCCTTTTCTAACTTGTACACTTTATTTTCTTGACCCCTTTCACATAACTTGCAAGTTGTTCAACGTAAATTTCTTCTTCAAGAACACCATTTGAAAATGCAGATTTCATATCCATTTGATAAATTTTTCAACTATTGTGGCAGCAAGTGAAATAATCATTCTAACAGTGTCAAGTTTGGCAATAGATGCAAAGACTTCAAAATAATCACTACGCTGCTTTCTATTTGTAACAATTGACAACCAATCTCACTTTAAAATGATCCACCTCTCTACTCGGTTTGATTTTGGTCTTGTACACCCACTTGACTCCAATTGGCTTCTTTGTCGATGGAAGAGTAGTCAACTCCCACATGCTATTGTTCTGAATCGCATGTATGTCCTCATCCATAGTTTGAACCCAATGATCTTGTTTGACAGCTTGCTCAAATGTAACTGGATCACAATATGCAAACAATGCAAAATTCATGATATCTTCATTAGACATATCATTATTATTAGAAATAACATAATCTTGCAAATGAGCAGGCAACTGGCGTTTTCTTTGTGGGCGACTGGATAACTCTACTGGAATAGGTTGCACAACTGCCTAAACTGGTTGTGCACTAGAACTCCCTTTCTCCACAATCGGAATCAATGGTAGAGGTCTTGTTAATTGTTCAAGATCTTTTTTGGACCAATCCTAAGCACCCTGCTCATCAAAAATAACATTCCTACTTATAATCAAACTTTTCCTGTATCAAGGTTAAACAACTTGTACCCTTTGTCTCATGACTATAGCCAAGAAAAATACCCTTTTCTGCCTTGTCATCCAATTTCTTCCTCAAAATATCAAGAACATGGGCATAGGTATAGTATCTTACCAGTGCAACCCTCATATGGAGTTCGGTCATAATTACACCTTGTAGGACACCTGTTTAACGCATAAATGGCACAAGAAATAGCTTCTACCCAAAAACCTTTATGCATATTTTTAGAATGCATCATGGACCTCACCGTGTCTATCACAACTCTATTTTTTCTCTCAACCATACCATTTTGCTAAAGAGTGTACCTAGCTATCAATTGATGTTTAATGCCATGTTTTTCCAAACAATCATCACACATAAGAAATTCAGTGCCTCTACCAATTTTTGAAATTTTAATGAAATAACCACTTTGCTTCTCCACATAATATTTGAACTTCTTAAAAACATCACATGCATCAGATTTATTTTTTTAAAAAATTGAAGTCTTTTTGCTGAAATCATCAATAAAGGTGATAAAATATTTAATACTACCATTGGAAGGAACCTCCAGTGAGCACAAATATGAATGAATCAATTGCAACGGTTTCTTTGCCCTCCAATCCTTGCCTTTTGGAAAAGGATTTCTGTGCTTCTTTTTCAAGAACAAGACTCACACTGTTTGTTAGCATAATTGATAAAAGGCAAACTAACAATCAAAATTTTCTTTGCAAGAAATTTCAAATAGCAAAAATTCAAGTGCTCAAAATGCAAATGCCAAACCAGGTATCATCAGAAGTCACAAAACTAAAGCAAGATAAATCACCACAATTTAGAGAAAGAGGCCATAAACGACTACGATTCATATTTATCTTAGCTATTAGTCCCAATTTATCATTAGTAATAGTACTAACGCTATGTTTAAACTACGAATTACATTAAAAAGATTCATGGTTAGTGTTCTTGTAACATGAGCTATTTGGATCTGTACAACATAGTTATACTAAATAGTAATTGGCTGTCTAAAGAACACTAGACCAGCTGTTAATTAAGTTATCCAATGATTAATGTTAATTAAGTTGTCCTACCAACCAACTAATTAGTACTATTTCAATTTCATTGCTTAAGCACTTTATTAGGATTGAAAAATAATTTTCTAATTTATTTTTGTATGAGACATTTTCAGAATAACTTTTAGGTGTGAACTTGTCAATTTATTTTAAAAAATAACAAGAAGAAGCCAAAGAAAAATTTAAACTAAGGACCTATGATTATTCATGAGAAACCTGCATAACAAAGTTTCACAATATTGCAATATATATATATATATATATATATATATTTATATATCATGTTTTTGTTTAAGAAAATTCTATATTGTTGATTCATACTGTTAACTTAAAAAACTCTTAAATAATTATGCAAATCAATCTTAATATTGTATAAAAGGGTTGCCCAAAATCTAGAACAATATGATCTTTCCAAAAGTGTAGACATATCTGATACAAAATTAGAATCAACCATTGGAGATATTACTAAAGGAACCGCTAATGAAAATTAATTTCTCTTTCCTGGCTTTCTTTCTTCACACGTTTTGATATAATGGAGGCAGAAATTTTTCTACATATATGGGTTACCCTAATAGGTTGAGGGATGATCAATTTATATATATCCGGCTTTAATCTAGTACATCCATCAAGTAACCGTACCGATAAGATTTACAACTGTTAAGGTAGAAATCAACTACCAAAAATTAGGCCACTAACCACTTTAATCGGGTCACTTTATTTTAGCCTTAATCTTGATCACGTAATTTGAGCTAAAATCTTACATTCTACCACTTGGCCCGATGAGAATGTAAGCTTTAATAGCGCAAATGCTAAGTGCGCATAAATTTTAAAACCTATCTTATCATGATCACGATACTATAATGAATTGCAAATGTGAGTTATGGCGGTTGTACATTGTTTAAGTCACATACTTTCTTCCATACACTACAACACTAACAATGCAATATAATAGGTCCTTGAGCAATATACCTATTACATAATAGTCCAAAATAATGTCTTATAAAGATTTTCCTGTTGTAAATAATTTCAAACATATTATGTGTACACAATCGTGAGAAACAAGAAATACACTAATTTATGTCAAAAAGTCATAACTTGAATTCAAAGTGTCTCAATATCATAAAACATTTTCATCAATGCAACCAAGACTCATTCTATGTACATGTTCTTTGAATGTCTTCGGTTGCAAGCCTTTAGTTAATGGATCTGCAATCATCATATCAGTTTTAATATGTTCAATAGACACTTTTTGTTTATGAACTTCCTTCTTAATGAAAAAATATTTTAATTCCATATGTTTTGTACCTTTGAAATATTTTTCGTTCTTAGAGAAAATACGACTGTAGAATTATCACAATAAATTTTCAGCAGCGTGGTAATGGTGTCAATTACCCCAATTCCTGAAATAAAATTCTGCAACCATAATGCATGAATGGTGGTTTTGAAACATGCCACAAACTCTGCTTCCATAGTAAATGATGCAGTGACAGACTCTTTAGCACTTTTTCATGATATGGCTCATTTAGTAATTAGAAATAAATAGTCAAAAGTGGACTTTCTACTGTCAAGACATCCAGCCAAATCTGAATCTGAGTATCCAATTAATTTCAATTGACTAGATCTCTTAGACATGAGCATGTAATTCCTGTTCCTTCTAGGTGCCGTAAAACTTTCTTCACAAATGTCCAATGATCTATCCCATTTGATATATGCCTTGCATCCCAACTACAAAGCTAATATCGGGTCTTGTGCAGGTCTAGACATACATCAAACTATCCACAACAAAGGCATAAGAAATTGATTCCATTCTTTTCATTCTATATCATTCTTTGAACATTGCATGAGACTAAATTTATCCCCTTTCTGTGTAGGAACAATTATTGCTGAATAATTATGCATATTAAATCTCTTTATAACTCTTTCAATATAGTTTTTCTGAGACAATCCCAACAATTTTTATGATCTATCACGGAATGATTTAAATTCCTGTCACATAAGATGCCTCTCCGATTCATCTCAAAATTCTTTGAGAGAAAACTTTTCGTCAATCGCAATATGCCCAAATCATTTGCACTAAGTAAGATATCGTCAACATAAAGAACTACGAAAATAAACTTGCTCGTACTGATCGTTTGGTATATACATTGATCAACGATGTTTTCTTGAAAATCAAAAGATTTTATGGTATCATTGAACTTAATGTACCATTCTCGTGAGGCCTGTTTAAATCCATACATTGATTTCTTAAGTTTGCACACCATATTACCTTTCCTTTTGACTGAAAAACCTTTTGGTTGGTCCATATAAATTTCTTTCTCAAGCTCTCCATTGAGAAAGGCAGTTTTCACATCCATTTCGTGCAACTCTAAATCATAATGAGCTACCAATTCCATAATGATTCTTATGGAGTCTTTCTTAGAGACTAGTGGGAAAGTCTCTTTATAATCAATGCCATCATTCTGAGTATAACTCTTGGCAAGGCGAGTCTAGCTTTATATCGTTCGATATTGCTATTTGAGTCGTGCTTGGTCTTAAATACCCATTTGCATCCAACTCCCATAGATCTTTTTGGAAATTCGATAATATCCCATACTTTGTTTTGTTTCATGGATTTCATCTCATCTTTCATAGTATCAAACCATTTGTCAAATTCAACACTTTCTATAGTTTGTGAAATTGAAACTAGATCTTTATTGATTCTAATATCAAAATCTAACTCTTGTAAATAAACCACATAATCATTAGGAATAGCTGATTTTTTTTTCTTTTTGTGATATTCTTAATGGCATTAATTATGATTCATGTTCATCAGACCTCGGTGAGTTAGTTTCTTCTAGGGGTGCTTCATCATTTAAGCGTTGTCTAGCATTATTTGGATATTCATTAACTGTTGGAACAACATTTGTAGCAATTATAGATAAAGGAACATTAATAGGTGTAGAAAAATTAACTTTAATTTCTCATATATCTACAACTTGTTTTGAATAAAAACACTCCTACTGACTTCGCCATTTTCAAGAAACCTAGCATTACTAGTTTCCACAATTCTCGAACTGTGCTTTGGAATGTAAAACCTGTATCCTTTAGATTTCTTTGGATAACCAATAAAGTATCCACTTATCATTCCAAAATCTAATTTTCTTTCATGTAGATTATATACTCTTGCTTCCGCTTGGCAATCCCAAATATATAGGTGTTGTAAACTAGCTTTCCTTCCCATCCACAATTCAAATGAAGTTTTAGAGACTGACTTACTAGGAATTCTATTTAAAAGGTATATGGTAGTTTTGAGTGCATGCATCCACAAGGATTTAGGTAATAAGGAGTTACTCATCATACTCCTCACCATATCCATTAAAGTCCGATTACGCCTTTCTGCTACCCTATTTTGTTGACGTGTGCCTGAAATAGTATATTGTGCACATATGCCCTGACTTTCAAGAAAATTTGCAAATGGACTTGGACATTGTCCTTATTCAATATATTTTTTATTAGTATTCACCACCTCTACTTGATCTTATTATTTTCACTTTTGTATCAAGTTGCCTTTCAACCTCATTGATGTATACCTCAAGGGCATTCACCGATTGAAATTTTTTGTTGAGCAAATAGATGTGTCCATAATGTGAAAAATCATCGATAAAGGTGATAAAATACTTTCTCTATTAAAAGATGGAGCATTAAAAGATCCACATATATCAGTGTATTATTTCAAGAAACTGGGTACTTCTTGTCGCACCTTTCTTAATATGATTGATTTTTTGTCCTTAATGCAATCCACACATACACCAAGATCAGTAAAATCTAGGTTCGATAGGATCCCATGCTTTACTAATCTTTCTAACATTTCTTTGGATATATGACCCAAACGTTTATGCCACTATTAAGCAAAATTTTCATTTAGCATGCTACACTTAATTCCAACATTGCTAAGAACAAGAAGTAAGGATTCAGCAAAATTATCATCAAGTTTCAATCTATATAAAATATTAATAAGGGGAATTCCAGAACCAACAACAATATTATTCTTAAATAAATAGAAACAACCATGTCCAAAATTAATGTTAAACCCAGAAGCATCAACTTTTGAAACAGAAATAAGGTTCCTAGAAACTAAAAGTACATATAGAGTCTAAAATAAGTCCAAGTGATAGCTAGTATCCAAGACCAAACGATAAGTCCCTATGCCCTCAATTAGAGCCTTCATAAGGTTCCCCGTATATTGGAAATTCTCATTTGGGTTTGTAGTTTTGATCATAAGGAATCCTTGCATCATGTTGGATACACGAGTAGTAGTGCCAGAATCAAACCACCAAGTATTATAGGAACTTCAACTAAGTTTGAATCGAAACATACAGAAACATAATAGATTTTACCTTTCTTTTTCGAACCAAGCTTTGTGTTTCTAGTAATCTTTTTGATTGTGTCCTACTTTCTTGCAAAAGTGACACTTATCTGTCGTCTGTTATTTTTTCTCAATATAAGAAACATTAGTAGACATATTTTGAGTCTTCTTTTTAAACTTGTTGGTTTTCATCTTCAGTCCTTTGCCAACTCCTTGAGTCACAAGGTTGATGGAATGACACCCTTGACTCTTCAATCTTGCTTCCTCCTGAACTAGCTTACTAGCCAATTCATTAACATCCCACTTATCTCTAATAGTGTTGTAATTGATTTGAAATGGTCCATAATTCGGAGGTAGTGAGTTCAAAATAAATTGCACAAAAAAAAAGAAGTCATCCACAATCATTCCCAAAGTCTTTAGCCTTGCTACAATATTACTCATCTTATTGATATGCTGTTACATTCCTCTTGACCCGTCGAATTGCATGGTCATGAGTTGTGTCATTAGAGTACCAGCAAGTGACCTATTCGCAGAACGGAAACATTCTTCCACAAATTTAAGATATTCTCTTACACTTTCAATTTGTGGAATGTTGTCTTAATGTTGTTGACAATAGTCATTCACAAAACTTAAGACTCAATCTGTTTGACCATTCCCATGCCTTGCAACGAATTTAATTACAACTTCTCTTCCACACTGCTTAAATTAGTTATAGCAGTAGGCTTATCTTCCAATAGTGCCAAGTCAAGGTCCAAAACACCTAAATGAAACTCAAATTGTTCACACCATTCAGAGAAGTTCAACTCATTAAATACGACAACAGATGAAGCACGCGAATGGAGTGAAACGGCTCCAAAATAAATATATATAAATATCCCAAATATTGAATTTGCTTTATGAATTCAGATGGCCTAGCAATCAGGTATACCATAGCTCTCTATTGAGTTGATACTACGATATACTATTATAAATTAAATGCTATTAAGCTTAATAGACAAATAATTTTTTTATCAAATATATATATATAGTCTTTGAACATCCAGATATATCTAACAAAATATTTTTTTTTTCTCCATAATTCCCACTATTCATAGAATAAACAATTCACTTTTGGGCAAATCTTGAAGTTCTAATGAGTAGTGAGAATCAATTTATCTATTTTTTTCATTTAAGCTTTTCATTAGTTTATAATATGGATATTGACAATTTTATGAGGGATGTCTTTGAAAACTTTTTAATTTAGCCACTTTGATGACTAACAGATTATGCATTAGACATTCAACTTTAGAAGACTAGAACCTTTAATTTAAGAAACACAAATAACATGATTTTCCGTTTTTCAGATGACATATTTTATAATCAATTGAACAATTCATGCAAGTTTAGCAATAGAGAGCATAGTAAAAAATTCACAACCCACTGTAAAGTCATTCAAGAAGAAGTTTTGTCCCCTAGTAAGCCATGTAGATATAACATGATTTGCATTAATCCATATACAGCAAATTCATATGCATTTACCACTCAAATCAATCAGACTCAAAATGGCATTCGGCCGTCAATACCAATTAAATTTAATTATCAGGTAATCTCTCAATGGGAAAATTAATTCCATCTTCACATGAATTATGACAACTTTTGTTTCGGATTTCATGTGCACAAACAAATTCCACATACATAATATTCTAACGTTTTAGATGTGAAACACATTAATAATATATTATATTGATAACAAACTCAAGTACACCAATTCAATTCTAGGATCTTAGATTTCATAATCAAAGCCTGAATATGAACTGAAAATATCTTCCAAATAAAGGTTATTAAAACGTATCCATCAATATCCAATGATTCAGTAATTGTTAAACAAATCAAAACAATTATACGAACTTATATGATTCATAAATCGATAACCTCAACCTAGGGTTCTAATACCATATGTTAACTTTAAAAATTCTTAAATGATTATGCAAATCTTATAGAACAATATGATCTTTCCAAAAGTGTAGACATACTTGATATAGAATTAGAATAAACCATTAGAGATTATTGAAGGAACTACTAATGAAAATTGATTTCTTCCTCCTGACCTTCTTTTTATCACACACTCTAATATGATGGAGGCAGAATTTTTCTACATATATGTGTTACCCTAATAGGTGGAAGGAGAATCAATTTGTATATATCTGATTTTAATCCGAAAATTATTACGTCCATCAAGTAATCGTACAAATAAGATTTACAGCCGTCAAGGTAGAAATCAACTACCTAAATTAGGCCATCAACCACTTTAATCGGGCCACTTGATTTTAACCTCAATCTTGATCTCTTAATTTTAGCAAAAATCTTACACATACTTCATAGTATTATCTTGGCTCCATATCAATTTTCATGTATTATAATGGATCTTGTGATAATTGAAGATGATAACCTTTGAGAGCAAACAAATGGTAGTGTATATGAGAAGATTTTTTCAAAGAAAAAAAAAAAGGTATGAAATTGGATGAGAATGAGAAGATTTTGCATGAAGAAAATTGGGCAAGTGGATGTGTATGATAAGATTTTGCAAAGAAAAAAAATTAGGAAAAGCTCTCAAGATGTAATTTTAATAGGATTTAACCATGGTAAGGGAATTTATTTAAGGGCGGAAAATATTTTGGTAGATCCGATTTTTGACTCCGCTTATAGAACCTATGATATAGATTAAACTGTTAATGAATAAATAATATCAGCTAATGTAAAAAAATTCTATGAAATTTAATTTTGATTACAAGGTTTACAGATGAGATCTAAACCGGATCTACATAAATATTTTTCTTTAAAGGCAAGTAATTTCAGCCCTTGATTAGTAATTAGCATAGGTGTAATATATTCAAACATCCATCCATTGAGAGAAATTGGAGAGAACTCCACTGCAGACAATTTGCGTTGCTAAGTTCAAAATAATTTACAGCATATCTACAGTGTAAAGTTTTCATAAACTTCATCAGCTCAATTAAATAGCGTATTTATACAAAATAGCAAAGTAACAAACTCGCCAAATTTGGAAAAGAATGAACAAAATCCAGCCAATTATCTAAAATTAGGGGTTGGTGATTCAATATATTTTTGACACATGAAATGCTTTTGACAAGTGGTTCTAAATTTTTGCTTTTGTAAACTATTTTTCTCACTTAAAATTATAATTCTTTTTATAGGCATTAGAAATTTTAAGGGATTGAATGTGCAAAATTTGATACACACTAGTGTCGGCCTCACGCGAGATTGGGTATTTGTATATAATGTGAACTACGCAGATAAATTATGTAGTAAAATGTGAACTTAGAGAGTATAGGATGATTAAATTTTATATCCCCAAAATTATCATCGAATCATTAGTTAGGCAATGGTAAATAACTTGGATATCCCAGTGCTACAGAAACAAAGCTACTGAAACCTCCTTGTTGTATCTAGCCCTACTCTCCTTGTATAACAAATGGCTGTCATAAATCAGATGGGCATGGTCCATAATAGAAAAAACTAATACACACAAGTCTCGCACGTTATAAAGTAGCCATGAATACAAATCCAATGATGCATTCGAAGGAAACATACACATGCAAATATGCTAATAAAGAAGTAATTGATAAAATTAGCCAAATGGAACTTCCAATAGTGTGCATTTTTAAAACCCAATGAGAAAAAACTTGATTGCTTGATAGAAAAGATTCTTATGGAAAATATGCCTATCCAACCATGACCAATTGCCCATCCATCCCTGATTACCTCAGCCAAATATCAAACTTGCGAACTTTGATTGCATTCAAGGTTCCATCCAGCTTGACCAAAGGTTTCCCCTTAAAACCTTTGAGATTGTAGCCATCTTCTAAGAGTCATTGTGCAACACCTAAATAATATCAAAAGGCATCCAGCTCCTAGAAATTTCCACAACATGAGGGCACAGCAAAATTAACTTCCTTGAGAGCTGCTCGAAAATCGCCTCATCCTGATCACCAATACTACACCTGATGGAATAATAGTGCCCATTGATACATATTATCTTTGCGCAACGCCAGGAGCTGGACGAGACCTCATCTTAGCAAAATACTTCAACTTTACTCCCATTTTTGTATCTCATGATATCAACTTATTCAACAAACCTGTTGTCTGAAAAGGGGCAAAACCAAAATGTGAAAATGTCATCAATTACACGTTTTGCAATTAGAACATTAAACTACATATGGAATTTACATAATTTTATACAAGTATTAGAGACAATGGAGAAAAATTCGAAGGAAACTGGAACGATAAACCTTAGTTCTAACTTAGAAGTCAAAGATTGGAACAACCAATTTTAAATGCTAAGAAATCTATACACAAACTTCAGCAGATAAAGGAGGAATATATTGTCACAGGTAAAAGCGATTGACCCTCTAATTTACTTCAAACTGTGTCTTAATAAATTAACACTATATGTTTCCACTGGCACACAAAATAATTAAAGTGGCACCCATAAAGCGTCACTTAAATCATTTTGTTCATGACACTTTTCAATTAATTCTGCTTTCAACCCTTTCCTCAATACTCCTTATTTGTAGGGATCTGTTGTGATTCTTCTCAGAGTTATTAACTAAATTCTGAGACCAGCTTCCATTTAATTCTATAAAAAAAATAAGTATACAATTAGGTGTGCAAATCAATCACCAAGAATCCAACTCCAAAAGAATAAATAAGAGTCCAACAGGGTATGATAGATGTGGGTACTAAGAGTCCATTTCTGTGATCAAAACTTCACTCCCCTCTCCCAACAAGGTTTGCCTAGTTGTTAATTTCATCTTGATTAACATGACTATTTGAACATAGGGAGCTAAAAATTTCTCTAGGTGCTTTTGTGGGTGCCATCTTACTTTCTTTTTCTTTAAGCAAATGGGATAATATTCAAATATGTTGAGAAAATTTTAAACAAAAATTAAAACCCATAATTGACACATGCAATCAAATGTTATCCACTAAGAAATAGTTGTATTCATTTTCCTAACACTCTTCAACCAATGAAATGATTTTTAATGTCACGAAACATGTACTGTGAAAACAATTGCATGTTCTTCATTTAACAGTGTAGCAAATTTATCATCACCTATCCTTGAATGACCATTATGTCCTTCCAAAGAAATGAACTGATTTCTTTAGATTGTATAATTTTTGCACACATGTTTACAAAACTATCAAATACCATATTAACTAAATCAAATTATCTGTCCATTTGAGAAAAGCATGAAAACATCATCAAGGAATAAAAGTTGCCACTTTTGAAATGAAAATTTTATTAATTTCGAGAATAAGACAAAATTCGATTAAAAGGAAGAATTAAAAATATGGTATGGTAACTAATTAATTAATTATAATGAAACTAAATCTTTTTTCTATTAAAGAAAAATTGAAGAAATAAAGGAAAAGTAAGCAGAGATGAGGAGGGACTTAGGTTTAGCAATATTGTCGGCCATACAGGAACAGTGAGAGCATGGGTGCATTTGACATGGACCATTAATGATACAAAAAGCGATTTGCTCATTAAGGGCCCATAGGCAATAGTTTGGACCTTACAAGTTGGGATCGGCACGGTCAAGGTCAGCACAAGTACTTAGATTGTGGTCGATTAGTCAGGCATGGTGTGACCCAAGTTCCCTTCCCACTACCAAGTCCCCTACCCACTACCAAGTCCCTATTTATCCCTCCTTTGTACAACAACAAGAACTACGAGTCTAATTTGAATATTAAATAAAATATATCGCTTTCTCTTTCTAAAAATTATCCCTTTCACGTCTCTGCTTTACTTTTTCTATTTCATCAATCATATACCTATCTTGTGATGCAGAAAGAAATACGTACATAGAATTAATCAGCCTCAAGGCTAGTAGTGTATTGTGAATCAAGAGAAGAGTAATTTCTTCATTTTCCACAAGTGACGAGATTGAATGGACCTTGAATTTTGTGAGCTGTCGAGGTCCAAGCCAAATTCTTTGCCTTCCTGAGTTGTGAGGTTGGAGGGAGGACCTTGAGTTTTGTGAGCTGTCAAGGGGAATGAAGTGTCGCAAAAAACTGAAAGTCAGTCACGACCCAAATACCAAGGAGAAAAGACTAAGTGACCAAGCGTTACAAACAATGAAGGAATTTCACTGGAATGACAAAAACACCCCTCTCTAGGTTGAACGACAAAACCAAATTTTAAAATCTCAACTCCTTCTTATCTATTTAATTGGATATATATTCTTATATATATACACATATTACAAGATAATACTACTTCCATTCCATTTTATGTATCGCTTTAGATAATTTATTTTGTTTCAAATTATGTGTCACTTTAGTAAATTAAATAAGTAACGATATTTTTTCAACTTTATACTTAGCATAAAAGTTAATAATGTCTTAATCAGTTCTAGCTCCTTTTCACTTATTATCTCTCCCTCTCTCACTTATTATTGTCGACTAGTTATAATTTCAATGCAAGGGTAATTTAGTCATTTAAACTATTTTAAAATAAAATTAAGCCAATTTAATAGTTTTTTAATCTTAGTACACAAATCTAAAACGACAGATAAAATCAGTCGCAGGGAGTAATAAATTGAATTAAGAATAAATAAGTGTAATATTTATTATTATCATTTTAATATCTGATACATGGTACATCAACCCACATGGTATTAACTCAATTTTTAATTTTTTTAAGGAGGGAGTCCCTCGCCGTAACTTGCTACTCAGACTCGCGCGCATTACTCTGCCTATGTCTAACGCACCCCTGCCAAAAAATTAAGATAAAGAAAGAAGTTCGTTTATTCAATAAATTATTGAAATATTAAACGGATTATTCATTATGAGATGTATAAGGTTATTTAATTTTTTGACTTCCTTTTTGTCAATTTTTAGAAGTCCTCATTATTTAGAGTATACGTAAAATATAGTTTTGGAATAATAGATGTTGAAATAAAATTTAAAAAAAAAATGAGAAGATGATTTGATAACCATTATGACATTTAAAATGAGAAAGAAAACCAGAAGTCTAGCATAAACCAATATAGCCCGGGCAGTCTTGTTAACCATACTCAAAGATAGAAGGAACAGAAGTTAGGATATTGTTTAGGTAATTTTGTGCACCAATAATTATTAGTTAATACACTTGTTATATGTCCATAATGTATTGAGAGGTACAGAGAGGAATTATAGTGGACAGGAGAGAAGCTTCTTCTATTGACCTAGTCATTGAGGTATACTTAAAGAGAAGGAGACTAGGATATAGAAATTAAAAGTGAAAGATGAGAGAAAGTGAGGAGTCAAAAAAGATGAAAGAAAGAAAGTGAATAAATTAATTAGTTATTCAAATAAATTAAAAAAAATATTTTTTGAATTACATTACTTTTAATATTACATCAATTCTCATACTTTATATAGTTAGATATATAGTTAGTAACTGATATTAGTTGGGAATGTACAAAATGGCCATGGTGATCCTCTCTGCTATTGTCACTTGTTGTAGTCTTCATTTCCCTCTAGAAGAAAGTCTAATTACTGTGAAAGAAAACAATATATCTATTAAAATTATATGTTGAGTCACTTATTCGAAATCACGAAAATCAAAACTTCAAGAACTAAACACAAAAATTTGAAAACATTTTGATAACATAAAAAAATGGTTATACAGTAAACCACCATGTAGTTTACTTGGAGTATCACTTTGCCCCTCTTAAATTTATTTTGTAACACTTAACCCCTTGTTGGACAAAAATACCTTTCTTCTGTTAAATGTGTTTTTTTTTTTTTTTTAATTTTCTTCCTTTTCTCAAATTTTCTCCTTTTCCCTTTTTTTTAATAGTTCTTCTCCTCCAACTTTCATGACGTCATTGAAGATGATGTCACCTATATCATTAGTCAATCCAAATCTACCATGTTTATTTCCTCTAACTTTATACTGCTTTAAATTTTGGTGAAAATTGAAAAGTGCTTATGTTAAAAAAATAATAATAATCTTTTTTTGGGTTTCTTGGAAATATTTCTATCTTGACTGGCCAATGATGTAGACAATATCACTGTCGACGATGCCATACAAGTGGGGAAACATTAAACAGGAAAAAGAAAAAAAAAAAAAAAAAAACCTTATGGAAAAGAATCAATACAAGGGAGAAAAACTAAGAAGAAAAATAAGAGAGAAAACATGAGGGCTATTTTTGTCCAAACGGGGGTTAAGTGTTACAAAATAAATCTGAAGGGGGCCAAGTGATACTTAAGGTGAACCACAAGGCAGTTTACTGTAATTAAGTCAAAATAGAAAAAAAAAAAAAAAAAAAAGTGTCACAAACATAATAATTTGATACAACATTTTGATAGGACAAATTGGAATTCTTTAGTGGCCTAGCTCCATGTGAGTGCACTGTGCACGTAAAATCATTGATCGTTCTGAAAGGAACAAAATTATGTGAAATAAGCCATTGATGGTAGCTAGCTAACCACTATGTACTCAATCGAATAGTGCTTTTCAACATCATGATCAGTAGAATTGGAATGGTAACTTTATATTCACACTTTACTCTCAATGGCAAACAAGACCATCCTCAAATATTAGCCAGCACAGACACTTGGAGCTTTCTAACCGAAAAAGATTGAATTTGGGGCCGCGGATGTGGAATGATGGAGACGTTCATAGCCGTATGTGATAAACATCCAACGCATGCAAAGAATAATTGATGCTTATATCTTTACGCAAACCTGTGACTTTGAGTCTTTAAGGTTTATGATTACTTCAATATGTGGCCTATGCAATGCAACATTGGACGTATCGTACGAATAATATAGAAAAATATCATGTCCGTACGGTTTACAGTTTGCACTTTGCAGCAGCTGGGAAAATCACCTAAATAGTATTTCAACCATTTTATTAAAATTGAAATGGTTCTTCAATTAAAATTTTAGCCGATTTAATCTCTAAATTAAATATTTTTGTCAATTTAGTCCCTCTCTCGTTGTGTGGCAACAAGGTTTTCTTTTTTTTTTTTTTTTTGGCTGTATTACTCACAATCACATCGGTCACCACCCTCGATCACTACCCGAAACAATATGAAAAACTTATATTTTGGGTGACACAACCAAAAATAGATCAAATTAGCTCTAAGTATTTAGATGAGGCACTAAATTAGCCAAAAATAAATTTGAGGGACCATTTTTCCTTTAATGAAGAAGTTGAAATACCATATAGGTGATTTACCCGTTTGCAGCTCTTTAGGTAAAAAAATGGTGATAGAAACCGTGCTCTTGTTAAGAATGACGATAAAGTGCTTCTTTTGACGTTAGGACTAAAATAGCATGGAAGTTTAAAATGTCCAAGTTTTCCTGGCATTAAAATTATTTATGACAATTTTAACGAGGAAAAATATTGGATAATCGATCGAAATGATTTCTAAATTTTAAAAAATAATAATAATAATGGTCCTTGAACTTTAATTTGTGTTGAAATGATTCCTGTTTTTTTTTTTTTTTTTTTGTGTGCCAAAATAACCCCTCAACGGTAACTCAACCCAAAATTTGAGTTTCATTCTGCTTCAATCGGCAAAGACTAAAGGCAAAAGGGAAAATTTAGAAAGCTATTGAATACTTAATCAATTGGATTCCAAAAAGAAAAATTACCAAATCATTTTTTTTTTCTCTTAGTTAGAGATTAAGAAACCCAAGAAAAAAAAATTCTCTTTTCATTAGGGATTAAGAGGAATAATTCGGGGATTTTTTTTTTTTTTTTTTTTTTGGGAATGCAATCAATTAAGGAATCATCTGCCCTCTAAATCTCCCATTTTTTTGCCCTTGATATCACCGGTTAAAACTGAACAAAATGAAAGTGTAGGACTGAATCACCATCCAGGTACTATTTAGGTGCAAAGGAAAAAGATCAGGAATCATTGTTGTTTTACAAAAAGAGTTGAGGGACCATTTCGGTACACACTAACTATTTCCCTTAAGAGACATTTTTGAGATGCTAAATAACTAACTTATCATTTATTTTCCTAAAATTCTTTAAGTAGACTAATTGAGTTTTTTTTCCGAACATGGTGACAACCAAGTGACTGCATATAAACAAGTTAGTATGTAAAAAACTAGTCAATTGTGCACTCAAAATTGCTTCTTAATTAGAAAGAAAAAGATGAATGGTTTACGAGTATTCCAGTCAGTCACTTCTCCATGCTGTAATGTGATTGTGATTATGTGAATTCCTCTACGTTCTCTTTTTTTTTCCTTGAGGAAGTATACATTGGTTAATTTGAATAGTATTACAATAAATTCAGGGGACACGAACACATGATATTGGGGAAAAATTTATGCTAGCTAATTAACGTGGATGTCAGAATGAAGAAAGAAAGACAAGAAAATTGTAGCCACACAAAGTATCTAAAATCTGTAATATGTGATAGCTTTTCGCTAAAATTTGCCAGCATAATTCTTGTTGTGACGAGGATAGAAACTGCGGAATAAAATATAATCTACAAGTTATTATTCATTTACAGAAGAATAATTGAAAGAATAAAGTGTCAACAACTTGCGATTCAGGATGAGGAAATTAGAAAAATAAAACCTGCTGGAGAATTATAATGAAAAATACAAAGGGCATTATTAGTATCCACGATGTCAGCATATCGGCCAAAGGTAGCACAAGGACAAAAGCATTTTAGGCAACCTATCAATAGTTAAACCAAAAATATTATATTTCGAAAATTTAATTTGTACCCTTTCGTAATAGCCCGAGTCTAGGTTAACCTAATAAATTTTGAGTATAAACAATGGATTGAAAATATTTAAACCAAATTATTAGTACTACAACTCATGACCCAAAATGTTATAATTTGTTAGTAATAGTTAGTGATTAGATATAGATGAAGAAGAAATAATTTGTCCCACATCTAAAAGTTACAAGAAGAGTTGAGTATTGCTAAGTATTTTTATAAACTTTTGAATAAAAATGATTGTGGGTTTTTTAGAGAGAAAAACAAAGTTGACTATAAATCAATATAATAAATTTATTATCAAATATGGGCCCTTGGGCACTTGGCTCTTGGGGCCAGTTAGGCTCGAAATTAATAATTAATTAGAAATGATTAACTGTTAATTATAATATTTTTTAGACAGTTATTAACTATTAAAATTTAAATTTAAAATTCAAGAACTGTCCGATGAAGATATGTGTCTTATGAAAAGATGTATATGATAAAGAGGTACATCTCTTTAAGAAACCCAAAGAAAATTTATAAATACCATTATTAACTCCAAAATAAGGTATCGTATCATCATCTTCTCTTCTTATAATATATATATATATATATAAAAGGATAATATATATTAATGAAAAATTCTACAGTCCCTTTTAGGGATTCTCTCTTAAGTTTAAAAGCTTGTACAGTACAAGTATTTAAAGCATATGGTATTGTACTGTACAAGTATTTAAAGCACAAGGGATGGTTCCCTAGAATGTATTGTATAATTTTTCCATATTAATTCTTCTTCTATCAGAATTCTAATGTGCTCTTGGGAGAAATTCAGATTCTGCTATCTGAATTTTCTAGTCTGCCTTTGTAAAATTTTAGAGGAATATTGCGATTCAATCCCAACAGCAATTTAAGTGGGGGCAATAATTCCTTAAGGATAGTGAATATACTGTCAAAGACATCTCTTATTTTTCCGTTTCTCTAACTATTTTCTAACATAAATAATATAATATCCCTTTCATTTTTTGTGTGGAACGAGACATTATATTCACCCCTCTTTTGGACTTTGCGTCCTCGCAAAATCCAAGTCAGAGCCCAATAACAGCCCACATTCACGACATAGTACGGTTCAATACCACTGGCCCAATTTCATCCCATACAAAGACTATACGAGATTCGTTCTAATACCAACTGTAACACCCTGAGTCTGAGTTAGTCCAACAACTTTTGAACGTAAAAAATGGGTTCGAAATATTTAAATCAATTTATTAGTAACTCAAAAACTAAAATTTTATATTAATACAATATTCTTGCTCACTTCTGATGTGAGATGAGACATCACATCCTTAGTTTTGTATATCGGGAATTTTTCTTTTCCGGTTTTTAAAAGTCTTAAAGACTTAAAAGAATGGGAATTGCTGCAGCAATCACAAGGGCCAGTTGACCAATCATTTCCAACCATTTTTGAAGAATTGTATGACTGGAATCAAAGTCTATTGATTTCTAGAGATTGGCTGCAAAAATATATTCGCACTTGGAAAATTGCTTCTATTGATGTGGATTATATAGTGAGGACTCTACAAGGGTAACTAATTTGTGTTTTTGTGGCGAAGGAATCTTACATTAAAAAGAATCATGTTAGTGTGTTCGTGTAACACGAGTTATTTGGATATGTACAACATAGCCTAAACAGTAATTAAAGAACATGGTCACTAATCACAATATATAGTCACCGAAGTCCAATTATTAATGTTAATTAAACTTTCCCACCAGACCAGTTAGTTAGTACTGTTTCCAGTTCACTGCTTAAGCACTGTATTAGGATTGAAAAATAATTTTATAATTTATTTTTATATGTGACAAATTTGAGAATAAATTTTAGGTGCGAATTTGTCAAATAACTTTTTTTTTAAAAAAAAAAACGAAAACGAAAACAAAAACAAAGAAGAAGCCGAAGAAGCCAAGACATATAAAATTTGAAACTCATTGAAAATAACATTTGAATCAATATTAAGCCTTCACATTCTTATACATATTTCCAAGCCTATACTGCAATACCCTCGATTTATATATATATATATATATAACTGTTGGAAAATAAAATCGCGTGAGAGTGGATGAAATAACAGAAATAGTACTATTCTACTTCTAGTAAAATTGAACCAAATCAAATGAAAAAAAATACCTTGAAGGGCTATAAGAATAACCAATTCTATAGGAGGTCAATACTATTAGGAGAAAATTGGCCTAAAAAAAATTCAGAGATGGAGCAAAAGGGAGATTTTGTGCTTTTCCATTAAGAGGGTGAGGATACCTGTATTTTTTAATAATATAACGGGACTTCATGCTAATTATCATATCATAACCCCATTTAAGGAAAATTATTGTATGGACCAACGTATACGGTCTCACCGTATTTATATTTATCTACATTCTTCAATCTCTTTTAAAAAAATTAAAAATTATAATACTTCATCCGAAGAATGTGAATAAATACAAATTAGAAGGTGTACGGCTCTATTCAAGAATTTTTCTACTTTATATGGAAAAATTTACCCAACACCTTGTGATCCATATCTATTCACATTCACCAACTTGTGAATGAGTTATTTTAATTTTTAAATTTTTAAAAAAAGTTCGTGATACGAATCACAAACATTATATAATGGGGCACATACCATAGTTCAAACAAAAATTTTCTCGTTAGGTGTGTATGATCAAGGAATCATTAGCGTGTGTTACGTATTATATATGTGTATTAGTTGTGGCCCCAGTTCATAATACACCCATTGTTGTCTTAGGTTGCACCCACTTCATCCTATAGTTATATAAGGAATTTATTATTATCAACTAACATAATTATTAAAGAAAACCCAATTACATAGTCGATATTACAAAACCAAGTTCACTAAAAAAAAGGAAAAATATAGATTTATCAAACAATCAAAGACTAATCATAGTCGACAAACCCAATTCAAGACTGATTAAAAACCCTCACATTTTCATCAAACAAAAGCAAAACATTTTGAATAAGTTTAATAAAAATACCGAACGAAAAATAAAATTTTATCTCTATGTCGCAATAAATTGTGCATACATCTGAGTAATTTAAACCTGTAACACACTCAAAAAAATTGAAACTTAAAAAAAAATTATCAAATAAAAAAATAAAACTCTACTTCCAGAGCCAGACCAAGAGGGGGAATTAGAGGGAGAGGATCGAATAAGGTGAATTGGATGGGATTTGTGCCAAATTCAAATGGGAAAAAGAATAATAAAACTGGACTTGGAACAATGAACTCTCTATCCTATGCATATATATAGAGGTGTGAACGTGTATTTTAGAGAGAGGAGGCAATAAGTTGGGATTTTTAAAAATAAAACAGATAGATGGAAGATAGGGCCGGCGAGAGAGGAAAAAAAAAAGGGACGGAGTGAGGGGATAGAGGCGTTGGCGATCTTTATAATGATAAAGTTATTAACTAATGTCTATCTATTTTTCTAGTCTAAAAAATATTAATAATATAAAAGAAATGAAATTCTTAGTCTCTACTCTTTCATTCTCTTTCTCTTATTTCAACTAAAGGAAACAAACATCAACTAATGAGAAATTGAAAATTGCAATCCATTTTTTATATCCTTAATAGAGACATAAAACATTTATAACAAAAAGAAAAAAGAATAATATAATAACTAAAATAAGAAAAACTTAAAATAAAGAATCTAAATAAATGAGGAAAACCAAATCAAGTGTTCATCACAATTCATGCTTAGACCTACCCCAAAATTACATCTAAACAAATTCGATATCTCAAGACAAAAAAAAATTAATAAATAAAAAGTCATTGAAAAGTTAAAAATTGAAACTAAAAAAAGCAGAAAAGGGTTTGCCTATCTTGGGATCACCAACGACAAAATATGCACGTAGTCGCACATTGATACTTTTGCTATTGAGATACCACCACGTAGAATTATCTTTTATCATTAGAAAAAAAGAAAAATAAATATTTGTGTATTGGAATCAAATATCAATCGCTCTTTGATTAATAAAGCTGAGAAAAGCAACAAACAGAATTTTATCAGAAAGCTACTTAACTTATCTATCCTAGAAACTCTACATATCAAAAAAGCTAATTTATTATAGAAAAAAACAAACCCCCAAAAAATCAAAAAAAATGATACTAGCTTAAAAGAATATCAAATCAAAAGTAAAAATTTACCTTCATGGACAAAGAATAAAGGGAATTGATCACGATCCCGATCCACTTAAGCAATCTGAAAAAAAAAAAAAATGATATCTCAAGAGAATACCAAAATAAAAATAAATTAAATTTATGAATGATGAAGAAGAAAGGAAGTAGATCACAATTCTGCAAAATCATGACTCTTGAGTAACTTTCTCCTGCAAAACCACAAACTCATTTAATATTTGCTCAATAAGTTAAGAGAAAAATGAAAAAGTGAAGAAAATAGAAGGGATAACTTCTGCTAATTTAATATTTGATAGAAAACCTTTTGAATCTGAGAAAAGATAAATGGATGAATGGATTGAGTTTTTTTTTTTTTTTTTTTTTGAATGTTGAATTATTATCGAGTTTGTTGTTTATTAAAAAGTATTAATTTGTTAATTAATTTGTTAGATGATGGGTAAATAAGATTGCCAATAGATAAGTATTGTTTAAAAAAAGAGTAAATTATATGGTATGATAAGCTAGATGATAGTAAATATTGTTTTAAAAAAATTTAAAGTAATCGACACTACAAGAAAAATGACCATTTGTGACTTGCATTATCTTGTAGGTCACAAATGCAATAATTTTGTGATACTAAAAGTCAGAAAACCTAAGAACTTCAAGCACAAATGATAGTGTGACCTTCATTTGTAAGTCGCAAATACTTTTATTACTTCGTAGACCGTAACACCACATTTGAGAGTCACAAAATTCAAATGTGACCCTCATTTTAGTTTTGTGACTCTCAAATAAGGGGTTACAATATACAAAGTCATAAAAGTATTTGTACACATGTAAATGAAGGTCACAATATCATTTGTAACTTGAAATTATTAGTTTTTATGATTTCTAGTGTTATAAAATGGTTGTATTTATGACCCACAAAATAATACAAGTCAATTTTTTAGTAGTGCAGTAAACAACTATTATTTTGAATTAAAAAAAAAAAAGAAAAAGAACTGGTTGTAAGATATGATTTAATAATAAGTTAGACGTTTGATAAATGTTGTATTGAAAACAAAAATAGTTGTCTGTTATGATTAAGGTAGATAAAAATTTCATTTCAATTAAAATTTTGTTAAGATAGAGTAAACTGGACCAAGATCTTTTTTGAAAAATATAGCCGCAACACTTATTTCTTTGAAAAAAAAGGTTTTTAATAATGATTACTATGAGCAATTGGATAACGATAGGGTGTGTAAATGGTTGAAATAGGGTAAAATATTTTTTGTAAAAGTTCATATATTTTTAATAGTACTGCATTATTTTATAGACATTATCTACATAATAGGATTAATATTGTATTTTGTTATAAAATGAGAGCATGACAAATGCAATGAAAAAAGGTAGATATAGTTTTTTTTTTTTTTTTTTTTTGTGAAAATGGACTAAACTTTTTTTTGAATATAAATGGTCTAACAATATAAAATTAAGAATTATTTTTTAGAATGTCTAATTAATTTGTATTCATTTTTTTCTAATAAAACTACTTTATTAGGTGTTAATTATGCATTTAAAATATTTATTTGTTGATCATAAACTTATTTTGTTTTTTTCCTTGAAAATAAATTAAACTTTTACTGATATAAATGGTCGAACAATATAGAAATTAGAATTATTTGCTAGAGTCTCCAATTAATTTGTATTCATTTGTTCTAATAAATAACTACTTAATATGTGCGAAGATAAAGTTAAGATTTTGAATATTTAAACCTACATTAATTTTTTTAGTTAATTAATGATAGAAAATAAGTAATATATAGTATGACGCTACTTGCCATTTCCTAATAACTCCACACTAAACACCCCTTTTCCTAAAATATATATATGTGTGTGTCATGGAAAATGCTAGTTGGTATTGCAAGGAAGAATTAACCCAAAGAAAAATAAAAGACCAATTTAGAGAAACAAGTGGATGGACAAAGAGGAACTTAGACATCCTTCATTGGAGATCAATAAAAAAAATAAAACTTACTTTAATTGAATTCGATGGTTGAAAATTTTGAAAAATGATAATTTGGTAAAAGAGTTATGCAGAAGTATGATTTTTTTTTGAAAATAAGGTTCAATATGCATCTTGCATGCATGGCTTAAGTCCCTTGGATTAGGTAGAATTTTTAATCTATATTTGCAATGTTATTTTTTTTCTGTTTGTGGAATTGATGGTCAGAATGAAAAAAAATAAATAAATAATTAGAAAATTATTCTTGAATTGCTACAAATTTATATTGCACCTGAACATTTTTTTTTTAGACATTTTACACAAGAATATTTTTTTCAATTTGCCACTTTTGTAAAATAGTTAATAGAAGGCACTGTATTGACAGAATTTTTTAACGGTTGGATTGAAGTGGTAAAAAAATATATATTAGGATGTAAAGTGGTCCAAAAGAGTTTAGAATGTAATATGAAAAGTGGTAACAAGTTGAGAGGTGCAAAGTGGATTATATCCTACAAATTTTATCTTGACGGATGCATCCACTAGAAAAGAAAAAAGGAATTTTGAATTGTCGTGGTTATTTCAAATTGGAGCTATAGAGTAATACTCTATTCTTTCTCATTCCGCCAATTTAATTTATAATGCATTACAGTTCGTACAAAGAGTATAATATAATAATTTACCACACCTTAACACAACAAATCAAACACACTATATAAGAAATTATCATCTAATTTTTTCATAAATAATTAATACATTTCATTGATCATCGATCGATAATCTAACGATCGATGCCTTCATAAACAGTGGGAGTCATCTTTAATCCATGGTTTTGTTTGTCCACATTACCTTGCCATCCTAATCATTTCACATGAACAAGAAAGTTATTAGAGAGCAAGCAGAAGGAGAACTACTATATATAGTGCACTGATAAATAAATTACAAATTATAATAAACATACGTGTATAAGGATAACTACCTATATATGTGTGTACAATTTGGTCTCTCAAGTTTTCAAAAAAACTTAGTCCAGTATATATTTTTTTCAGTATCATCCTCATGTTTTTCACAAAAAGTAAGTTATTCCCCTTTTTCACTTTTGAAAAACTGAGTTAAAAATAATTGACATACTCGACAACCACTTGGTGAATTTTTGCGTATTGCTATAAGTTGCTCGAAGTTGAAATTATAAGGGACTATATTGGCTTTGTAAAATGTAAGGGCTCAATTTTTGTAAAGCAAACTTGAGCAGCATTTTATTTTATTGATAGACAGAAAATTTAGTCAAAGACAGAATCTCTCAGAATTCATCCTGTTTCCAAACTATTACTTATGTATATTACACAAAACCAAATAACAGGGGACTAAAATTATAATTATCTCTACATGCATGTTTAGTAATGTATATATTGGTTTCTTTATGTTGTTTCCTTTATTTAGGTATTAAATCTTTGATCAGCAACTCATTCTGACTATTTTGTTATTTTTCTAATGAATGGTTTCTTTATGATTTAACGGTTATGTCCTTAATCAATACCAGTTAAAATTAAAAAAAAAAAATGTTTTGAGTAGAGGACCTATCAAACTCAATACAAATATTTAGTTTAGGGAATAATTCGGTTAAAATTAAAATTGAAGGACTATTTTAGTTTTAATGAAATCTTATACACAACTAATGAAATGATTTTTAAAAATAAAAATCATGGATCAAATGACTTGACGATTATGCCCCTAATCAACAACAGCTAAAATTTAAAAAAAAAAAAAACATTATATTTTGGATGGAACAAAGACCAAACTAGATACAAATATTTAGTTCTTAGATATTAATACGATTAACTGTAAAGTTGGAGGACCATTCTAGTTTTAATGAAATAATTGGAAAACTAATAATGATACAAAAAACAAAAAACCAGATTTCATAAATTGAAGCTTGTGATAAAAAAGTATCCTTATTTTGAAAGAAACTATAGCATATGCTCGAGATAATATAAACAACCAAACGTTGGACTAACATTTTAGATGCACAAACTCCCTCCCGGAGTCAATATAACCATAAGAAAAATCTAAAATTAACAGTCCAACAGAAATGTATACACAAGATAAAACTGATTCTGATACATAACCAGAGCTCTACAGATAAGTTCAATTAATTCCAGTTTGCAACCTCAAATAATTAAAACTATGATACTTATGCACCCCAAACTTTATTCGAAATAATTTAGTATCTCACTTAATATTTATCAAATTTGGAATTGATTATTAATGACCCTTAATTATTGAATGAAAACTGATCAATCGAGGGTACATTCTTGAAAGATAATGAAACTCACAGTTGTGATAACATCGTTATCTAACACATAGCACAATTCTCTTCCAAATTTGGTAACATCATTATCTAACATCATTAGGTATTAAAATGCAAAGCATCAGAATTTAATCTTTCAGAGGTGCAACATGGAATTAGTCCACATCCTTATTCGTAGAATTTTCAAGCTAACGCTTCATTGCATCCCCAACTGGAGCCATAGTTACGCCACGAGTTTGTTTTGACACATTTGCATCCCAACCTGAAAAATATCCACAAAAATTCAAGTTTAAGGTTTGGGCAAGGAAAAAAAGGGGCCTCAAAAATGAGATGTTTAGTTCACAAATTTCTATAATTCATTATTGCATTGAAGAAAGAAGATTGAGATTAGTTAGTTCGGGATGGGGAATTCACAAGCACATGGAATGGCGGTTTTAACCCTATGGTTACTGCGGTTTGCCATAAAATTCACCGGACGACCAACTTGGTACAATAAAAAAACTTCAGGGGTGATAAAGTTTAAAAAACCAAAACTTAGAGGACTTCTTTCAGTTATTAAAAATATGGACTATTACTATTTTTTACCCTTCAACTTAAAATCAATTTTTGCTTTACATCTCCAATTTCATATTTGAAAACTTTGCACTATCTGCCGTGAAATTTGTCCCATTTCGGTGTAATCTTTAACTTCAACACCAAAATTAAAGAAATTTTTTTGTGCACAACAAATTCAACATGATGTACAATAATGTTACTATAATATTTTAGTTGCATGAGCAAAGATTCCACTTAATCTTAATTTCAATGCAAAAATTAGACTAAAATATAACAAATTTGAGAGTTGTGATATAAAATATACAAAACGAGATTTTGAGTGTCAAATTTCTATAGTATCAACTCAATGCCACACATAAAGAATGGATATCTAGATTTAAAATCAGAACCACCTTCTATGATTTTCTCTTTTAATCGTATTATCCAATACTCACCTGCCAAAACTATTAATAATATAAAATTGGCGTTAAATAATTGACAGAGAGGATGGAACTTGGAGGTCTGACAACGCAAAGGAGTCGGACAACCGTACCATCTAAAACATCAAAACCCTGAAATTGGAGCTCACGGTACTCTTGGCACAAGGCACAGGGCTGGCAACAGAAATGAGTCAGACAATCAACGCATCCGTCCCCACTGATACCATATTGCCTTCTAATCTTTGCGCGATAACCCATGCCAATAAGCCATGAAAGTCCACCATGAAGATACGCGTTCAAGAGACAGAAAATGCATCATTGTCCCGCACATACAACAAGCTACCAGAAAAACCAAAAAAAAAAATCTAGTAAATATATAGTGAATTTCATCCATCTTAGTGTTTACAAATGCTACACTTACAACTTTGGCCTCTGTCCGCAATCTCAGCATTCCGGCCAAAAGTAACACAAGGACAAAAGCATGTCAGGCAACCTGTCAATAATTAAACCAAAAATATTGATAACATATCTTTCTAAAATTTAATTTGTAACATTAATTTTGCAAATGGGTGATTTTTTCTTTTGTTTTTGGGATTTTGAAATTCTTAAAGACTTACAAGAATGGCAATCGCTGAAGCAGTCACAAAGGCCGGTTGACCAGTTATTTGCAGCCATTTTTTGAACAATAATATGATTGAAATCAAGTTTTATTGATTACTAGAGAAGGGCTGCAAAGATATACTATTTGGTACCTGGAAACTGCTTCTATTGATGTGGATTATATAGTGAGGACTACAACGGAAGCTAGTGTGTTTTTGTGGTGAAGGTGACATAGATTCTTAATAATAGCAAAAAGCATGTGGTCCTGTGGCATGGAAAGATCTATGGCTAGTGTACGTGTAACACTAGTTATTTGGATCTCTACAGCATAGTTTATGCTAAAGAGTAATTAAATGATCACTCCATTGCTATAGATAATCAGCACAGTTTAATTTTTAATGTTAATCACCTGTAACCAAGAAATTCTTATTGAGTTCTGTGACCAAGAAAATTGAATTTAAAAAATTTGATCTAAATTGGGATAGATCTAAAAAAGAAAGATCCTTTTCGAGATTATTATTTTGTTTGGAGTTGGACAGTGATGAAAAAAATCCTATCAGATTGTTGGTTGAAATTAATTCACAGAATTGAGAATTTTGATATCAGCTGTCACAAAATTTATGGAGGGTGATAAATTAAAGAAAAAGTGGTGGCGATGATTTATCAGTTCAGATGAGTGTATCATTTGAAAAAAATTGGAAGATAAAAATTAATATTGATGGTGCCAAAAGCTTGACAGAAGACGAGATAACTTCATAGATTGACTGTTCAAGTTTAATACCATATTTCCTAATCCAATATTAGTTGTGTTTTGATAGTTTTAGAATTATATTTCCGATCCAATTTGGTTTCTTGATAGTCAAGTTTATTACCATATAAATAAAGGATCTATTGAGTTGATAATCTAGAATATGGAATTCTAGAGTAAAGACAAAGGTTATTGTTCCATAAGTTTATTCAGGACTCAATATGAGAGTCTGATGTGTTTTATTTTGTAATTCCTCCTCTTTTTCACATTTGTATAAGTATTGAATAATTTATCTTCTATTGTGTGATTTTTTTGTACTAAATGGTATCAGAGCCCTGAACTTGATCTTGGGGTATTTGGTATTTGTCAAAAAAATTGAAAAAAAAATATTTTTGTGGTACTCGAATTGAAAAAATTAAACCACGAGAGGTTGGTATTGGGAATTTATATGACAATTAAAATTGACCCTATTTGGAGAGTGATATAAAACGAGGGATTATGTCATAGACACTATTGTGTTGGTGTTGGATAGAAATTTAAAAGGCGGGATCCTATTGTGAGTTAGACAACAATTGGAAAAAAAAAAAAAGGTCGTGTCACATTGTTGGCGCTGAGCAACAGTCGAGCAAAAGTCGTGTCAAATTATCGATTGTGGAGTTTGATTGAAACATAAGCCAATGAGACCAAGAAATCCAAGGAGGGAGAAAGAAATTTTCAAGCAGCCGCGAAGTAAAAATATTTGAAAAAATTGTGATTGTTATTGTGGTCGATGAAATCTATTTATTCGAAAATGAATGGATTAATATGAATGGATTATTTTATAAAAAATAATTCATAGAGAAATTATATGTGAGGAACGAGATTCTTCCACCGATAATGGAGACAAGAAAGAAGAAGACCAATTAAAAGTTAGAACTACACACGGTTTATATGGTGACGGAATTTTACATAGAAATTGTGGTTTGAGATGGCGTCAAAGCGATTTTATAGAAGGCTTGGTTTAAAAAATGCTATGCTGGCATTTTAAGCCAGATCTATTTAATTTAGGAGTTTTAATTAAATTAAACTTTGGTAGTTTAGTTTTTGAGGATTTATTCCCTAGTTTATTTTTGAGATTTAGGTCCTCTAGTCTAATAGATGTATTTTTATTTATTAAAAAAAATATACAGGAGATAATCTAAAAAAATTCAAAATGGATGGAGTAAAGCTAATTTTGATTCCCACTAAAGAAAAATTGCATTTGGCGAAAGATAGCACTAGAGAATATGTTGATCATACTTATTTTAAAAGTTTGATAGCAGGGAGTTTGAGATATATAACTTCCTCATTTTTAGTGTTGGTTTGATTAGCAGGTTGATAGAAAATCCATGCTAGTCATACTTGCGGGCTGCAAAAAGGTTCTTAAGACATATCAAAGGTAATTAGGGAGATAGCATTTTTTATTTAGGTAGTGATTCAGTTAAGCTTTCCGGCTACACAGATTGTGATTGAGCAGGTGATATAGTTAAAAGGAGGAGTACTTCAAGTTCCATGTATTTTTTTTACTAGTTTGGGAATGTTTTCTTGGAGTTCTAAAAAGCAACAATGACAGCATTATCTACATCAGAAGTAGAGTATATTGCATCGATTAACAATGCAATTCAAGTATTGTAACTGCATATATTTCGTATTCTACAACATAAGCAAAATAGTCCTACAAAGATTTATTGTGACTGTAAATCAGTGATTGAGTTGCCTAAAAATCCAATTCTTCATGAATTTAACAAGCACATTGACATCAAATACCACTTTATATGTGGATTGGTTCGAGAAAGAAATTGTGGTTGATTATTGCAGAAGGAAAAAACATGCGGCATACATTTTTATAAAGGTTTTGAAGTCAGAGACAATTCTAAAGTTGAAGAAGATGTTGAGCATGTTCAGATTTGACAAGTTTGGTTTAAGGGAGGTTATGTAAAAAAATATTTAAATCAAGCCTAGTATGTTAGTTATTTGTTTTATTGACTTAGGTGCCTCGTCTTGTTATAATTGGTAGTTTCTAATAGGTAATGGTGCATATATATATATTAGTTAGTTTACTCTAGTCAAATAGAATAATTTCTCTTAAGGATATAAGTTTGTGTGTAGCAGTTAATTTGTTTTAGGGATTCAGAAGTGAGTCTCTGTTTTGTATATTAAAAAAAAAAAAAAATTATGTCACCTCTGTTCTGTTTTTGGTATTGAAGTCACCGCCAAGTTTTGAGTAATAAAATTTATTTGCCCTCCATTATTCTTTATTTGATTAACTAATTGATTTGGATCCATCACGTTTTATAGGACAAATTGGATGTTTAGTGGCCCTTTCTCCATGTTAGTCGCGTAAATCATGATCCTCCGGAAGGAACAAAAGTACGTGACTGAAGCCATTGATGGCAGCCAAGCACTACATAATTAAGTAGTGCTTGTGAACATCAGTAGCCGGAAACTTTTGAAATATTCTCACTTCATTCTCAATGACAAGAAGGACCATTACTTTCAAATGCTAGGCAACAAGCATAGACACTTGGAGCTATCTTACAAAAAGATAGAAATGATAGAGATGTTCATAGCCGTACGCGAGCAACATCTAACCCATTCAAAGAATAATTGATGCATATACATGTGACATTACGGTTTATAATTAATTAGTTCAATTTGTAGCCATGCAACATTGGACGTTTTATAAGAATAATGTACGAAAATACCATGTCCGTACATAAGTTTAAGGTTTACACTTTGCAGCTTTTTAGGTAAAAGAAGTGTTTATAGAGACCATACTCTTATTGAGGAAAAGTGCTTCATTGACTTTAGGTCTAAAATAACAAGGAAAAGTATCCAAGTTTCCCTGGCATTGCAGATGATGGTTCAAAAATGAAGAGTAATTTTGTTATTGGGTTGAATCAAAAAATATTAATGACTATTTCAACGAGGAAAAAAATAACTAACTATTATAAATCCTTCTTTATTGATTTTTGTGGTGCTAAATAACTATTTATGATTTACTTTTCTAGAACTTTAAGGTAGACTATCATAATTGAGTTGGATCAGGCTCCTCTCTTGTTCATATCCCCTTCGATTTGCCTCAATACACTACTAGATTTATGCTACTTGTAATTAAATAACAATGACCTAGATTGTTTTCTCTTAACTTAGTTTCCTAACTTTAGCTAAATTAAATTTTGATAATCATTTCCCTATTTTAATGCCAAATATTTAGGATAACTATTATCATTTATGCGAGAAACTTAATTGTGGGAAGGTTTTATTAAGTGGCATTCTCAAACCAATAAATTTCACTATTTAAAGGGGTGGCTAGTGGTCTCAAAAATAAAATAACCATTTAAAATACTAGAATTTTGGGTATATCATTTGGCATGCTACTTAGTAAGAACTTTCCTAATAAAGTTTCTCTCATTTATGCTAGTTGCCTACAAAACCAATTAAAATCAAATTGTATGTGGGATCAAATTCTTTCTTCCAAATTTTCTTTTCTTCTTCTTTTTTTTTTTTGTTTTCTCTCTCCCTTTTCTACATATCAAGCTTAGGTAGTACTTGTATGTTTTCAATTTTTAATTACATTTTTTTTTTATTTAGAATTTGAGAATTAGAATAAAAGAGCTTGAAGTCTCTAATTTTTAAATTATTATAAATAAGTAAAAGACAATCAAAACAAAATTTGATTGCTAATAAACATCACAAAAAAAACTGTGTGAAAGAGAAGAAAGATGTTCGAATTCACGGACTCTTAGATGGGAGAGCGAAAGAAAGGAATAAATTATTGTAGTATGTGTTGTTGTTGATGATGATAAATGAGTAATGCCATAGGGAAGTGAATTGAAATAACAAGGGTTAATAAATGTCTAAATGAATTATTTGGCTAATGTAACTAAAGTTACGAAACTTAGTTAACATAAAAGTAACTTTTGTACTAGATGATCTTAGGGGAGTCTCCTTCCCAGATTGCTTGTTTTGAACTCTTAGGTTTCTTTTAATGTTATTACCTTTTATTACAAAAAATAAATAAATAAATAATTAAATTAAGCTCCCATAACATAACATAAATCAATCGATGGCCATTGTTGTTAATTATATAAGTGGCATAAATACATGATTGTATTGATGGAAATTGAACGGAGCGTGTACTGCAGAGGAGCTTGATCCAATTGAATTTATTTTCTGAACATGGTTCAAGTGACTTTACATATAGCAAGTTAGTGCTAATGTCTATATTCATTCTAATTATTGTCCATATACGTCATATCATATCATTACAATATTAGTTAGTATCACCTTATCCATTAGTAGTATAAATTTATAAATATAGGTCATTGTACTATTGTTCAATACATATAAATTCTTCCACTTTGTTTATCATTTTAATAGTTAGTCTGCAGTAAAGAAAAAATACTTTTTTTTTTTTGGTAGAAACAGGAAATCATCAAAAAATTACTTTTCGCCTAGTCAATTATGAACTCAGAATTGCATTTTAGAAAGAAAAAATTGGAATGATACTATATACGGCTATATATTCCACTCAGTCATTGCTATAGCATATTGAGTCATTGCTATCCAATAACAAAACTTCCAATCTTAACAGGGGCAATGTGGACAAAATTTAATGATCGAGTTCAAATAGTTAGAAAAAGAAATTATTCTGAATCTCGAGGGAGTAAATTAAAGTAAATTTAATTCATCTTTATTTCATGTGATTCATGATTTCATGTATATTATGGATGATTTCACGTAAATTAAATTAAAGTAAATTTAATTCATCTTTATTTCATGTGAATGCATGATTTCAGGTATATTATGGATGAAAGAAACAAAAAAAAAAAATGAATGACACCACTGCTGGAAGGTTACTCCATAATTGAGATCAAGAGTCTGCGTAAACATGAGCATGTAGTTGGAAAGTTTTGATTGGGCTAGCCAGTCGCACTTCATTCTCGATGGCAAACAAGAAATACTTCAAACCCCGGCCAGCATACACATTTGGAATATTATAATCTACTGGAAAAATTCGGGCCAAACATGAGAATGAAAGGGATTTTCTTATCAATATATTTGAGGACATTTTATGTGGCATGAGTTTATGTTTTGCTTCTCTAGGGGGCAATATGATTATATAGTGTGCTGTGGTGAACGATGGAGTTGAATTTTAGGAGGTAAGATTACATTAACATATTTTTAAAGGTAGTGTTTTAGAACTTTTGTAAAAAAATTAAGAGACCGAAGTCTAATTTTTGCAATTAAAATTTTAAAAAATTTTCAAATTTAGTAGATTCTATAAATAGAAGTGTTTGTTTTCAATTGAGAATAGTTGAGAGAGTGTGCCCTAGAATATGGAATTTCTTTGGTCAATAAAATATTTTTATGGCCAAATAAGACATTGAACTATTAAAAATATCTATTTCTGCCTATTCCGTCTAATTTAGTCATTAAACCCACCGTAATGTCCAATATGTGGCACACACATGGTGTATTTGAAGGGTAAAAATGTCCAAAATAATTTGTGCCTAGGTAAAATGATGTTTTTTGGAGTTCAAGGACTTGGTTGCAAATTCTGAAACATGACATTTTTCTCTTCTTTTTGGATGAGTTATGGAAGGACTTTGTTTGCAAATTTTGAGTCATTTTGTTTTTTTAACAAATAGGCAAAAAGGTCACAATACTTTTAAAATCTATGGGTTATAATCATTAAACTAATATTATGGCCAAAAAAGTCACTGAACTTCTAAAAATATTATTTTTTACCTATTCCGTTCAATGGCTCAATTAACTCCTCCGTTAGTGCATGTCGCGTGCCTCTCATGTGATTCAATTAGGGACAAAATTGTCCAAATCAAAGCAAAACCTCTTCCCCCACTTATCACTTTACCAAATCAGCTAAAACGTTTTCCATTTGCAAATTTCGCAACCCCAATTCTTGTAACAGGATATCTTTGCTCATTATCCCAAAAAATCAAATCGTGAGAAGACTACACCTTGTTGGCATATAAACCAAGCTTAATTAGGATTTAGAAGTTTTAATTATATTATTTTTAGTAGTTGAGTTTATAAAGGATTTATTCCCTAATTTATCACCAACAAGTGTTAGGAAATTGTGTTGGTTAAATCCCTTAAGGATTTAAATTAGTTTGTACCTATTTAGAGGCATTATGCCTAGTTATTTCAATTGAGGAAAATTATTATTCAAAGTTTATTATTAAAATTTCTCCTCCCAAAGTTCTATCCAATCTCATCCGTTTTTCCTTCCTTTGATGTGCTTTTGATATTGGCAAATCAATTAATCAGAACATCAGTGGTTTTGGTTGCCTTCTTGGTTATCATAGTTCAATAATTGTTATTAAATTGTTCTTGGTTTATTTTCTTGACTTTGTACCATTCAGTCATTCGGTATTCTAAGTTAACTAAGCTTCCGCATAGTTTGTTTGTCCCTGAAGTTCACTTACATTATTGTTATGATTTCTTGGCTAGAAAAATTTATTTTTGTCACCTACAAGTGGTATCAGGTTTGTGTTCCACTGTGTAATTTTTGAATCTATCAAATTGGTATCAGAGCTCTAGGTCAAAAGTTTGATCTTGGGGCATTTGTCAAGTCAAAAATTAGAGAAAAAGAAGAGTCCTAGGTTGCGGTCTTGGATGTGAAGATTGTGGTAGAGTACTCGATTTTTTAAAATTAGACCACAAGAGAAATTGGTCTGAGAGTGCTCGTTTTGACAATTACGGTGTAACGAAATTTACCCTAATTGGGCAGTGATCTGAAAAACAAGATCCTGTCGTGTTAAATTATTGTTGGTATTGGACAATAATCATGAGAAAAACGTCGTGTCAAATTTGCAGTTGAGGAGCAAGGTAAGCCACGAAATTCAAGAACAAAAAAAAAAAAAATCAAGGTACGTAAATGTGCATATATATATATATATATATATATATTAAATTGTCAAGATGGGTAGAGAATTTATTAATGGTGAAAAAATTGAAATTTTGCACATGTTTATGAGTAGTGAAGAAAAATTTGAATGGGCAAACATCATGGAAGAATATTTGAAAAGATGTGATTTAGATGATGCTATGGAATTGAGATTATCCAACCCTTTGCCAAAAGAAATTATGAAGAGGAAGGCAAAATTATTTTTTAAAATTATGCGTAAATCAATGGTCAGCAAATTTTTCAAAAGGGTTATTGTTGATGCTCAATCACCTAAATTTTTTTAGTCAGATTTATTTTATATTTTAATGGAATTTGCGGATGATGATTGTGACTGCAAATATAAATCTGAATTGGAATGGAAAGTATATTTTGATGAAGATATGTATGTTGATGAAGAAATAATTTGTGAAAATTTTTATGAGATAGAAAATTTTGATTTGCATTCATTATTTGGGTTAATTGAGGATGAGGAATTTGTCCATGGGAAAGATAAAATTGTTGAATTGGATGAGGATGAGACGGAAATTTGCGATTTACACATCTAAAGAAGGAAAAGAATTTGAAAAAGACACCATTGATATTTTTGAAAATATTATTCAGAAAAATAATGTGATGGATGAAATTGATTTTCTTGGAGTTGATGAATTAGTTGGAGAAAAGGGTGATCTTAATTTCAATTTGGTTGTTCAAGATTATGGTAGAGTGGACCAATTGATTGAAGATTGTGGTATTGAAAAGTTTGGTAGTGCAAATTATGAAAAAGAAAAGTATGATTTCTTGTTTTTTGGAAATAATTTGGAGGAATATTGTGTGAGACAAAATTATGATGTTTTCAACTGTGATTGGGTAAGTATGGATCAATTCATTGATCGAGAAGAATCAACCACCAAGTTATATGTGAAATACAAGATCCGTCCACTTTCACGTGTGAAAATGAAGATGAAGATCAACTATAAGTTGGGGTTACCCATGCTCCGTACGGCGATCGAAATTTCAATAGAGATTGTAGATGGTGATGGCGTTGGACTAGATTTTATGAAGGCTTGGTTTAAGAGAGGCAATGTTGGCATATAAACCAAGCTTAATTAGGATTTAGAAGTTCTAATTATATTATATTTAGTAGTTGAGTTTGTAAAGGATTTATTCCCTAATTTATCTAGTGTTAGGAAATTGTGTTGTCGTTAAATCCCTTAAGGATTTAGATTAGTTTGTACCTATTTAAAGGCACTGTGCCTAATTATTTCAATTGATGAAAATTACTGTTCAAAGTTTATTATTAAAATTTTCTCCTCCCAAAGTTCTATCCAATTCCGTCCGTTCTTCCTTCCTTAGATGTGCTTTTGATATTGCCAAATCAATTAATCAGAACATCAGTGGTTTTGGTTGCCTTCTTGGTTATCATAGTTCAATAATTGTTATTAAATTGTTCTTGGTTTATTTTCTTGACTTTGCACCATTCACTCAATCGGTATTCTAAATTAACTAAGCTTCTGCATAGTTTGTTTGTCCCTTAAGTTCACTTAAATTATTGTTATGATTTCTTGGCTAGAAAAATTTATTTTTTTCTCCTACAAGTGGTATCAGGTTTGTGTTCCGCTGCGTAATTTTTGAGTCTATCACACCTCAAACCAATCGAGTTTCAGAAAATTTGCAGTAGCATCAGCCATGTCATGGTTGGCTTGCTTTATCAGTAAGCCAACTCTCTCAACCTCAATGAAGACGATGATGCTGAGTCATTAGATCGACACGACATCGTACATGCTAACACTGATAATATGATGATGACAATGATGTCATCAGATCGACATGACGTCATACGTGCCAACACTGATAATAATGATGACGACAATGATGTAATTGCTAATAAGCCTCAGCAGCAGAATAATGTCGTTGAATCCCTCGATTTAGAAGAAGTAGAGTTAGAGGATTGCTACGAGAATAATAATAAGTGTGAAACCCTAATTTTTGAGTTAAATAAAAATAAAAATAAATAAAATAAATATTTCAGGGATTCTAAATAATAGAGTTTTAGTTGTAAAATAAGTGTAGAATAATAATACATATTAATCCTAGAGATTAGCATAAATTATAAGAGAAATTTTGGAATTAAATTGTCTATAAATATTATATTTTATGGCAAGAAAATAATGTAATTTTTTGAGTAAATTCTAAAGAGAGAGAAGAAGAATTTTCCAAGACCACAAATATTAGTAAGGTCCTTCATATTTTAATTACTGTTTTAAATTCGTAATTATGTTCTTGGCTAGGATTTATTATCAATTAGTAGGGATTTTGTGGATTAACATAATGATTATTTTGTATTGCCCCGTCCCAATATATTTGTCACGTTTGACTTTTTTTGGTCAACCAGTCAAGTTTTCAAGACTCAATCTTTTGTAGGTTTTTAATTTTTTTTTTATAAATTTTAAATTTCATGTCATAATACTCTATATAAATTTCTTTTTTGTTGAAAAAAATTTCATTAAAAATCAAATAAATATATATGAATTATTGATTACAAAATTGATCTGGTTGACTAGAAAAGTCAAACTATGACAAAATAAATGAACGAAATGAGTAGTTTTTATTAGGTCAGGAACATATTTTTTATGTTTATTTTTTTTTCAAATAAATTTGAAATTTATGTCTAATTTCTTAGCAGGGAAAAAAAGAAACCTAAATAGAAAAAAAATGAAAAATTGAAAATTGATCACAACCGTAGTGGTCTGTTGAAGACATGAACGATGAAGAAGATAATGATTATACTTTTTGCAGATTAGTCCCTTAAGTGTGTCAAAGTTTTTACTTAACCCTGAAAGCTTTTAAGCAAAACAAATTAGGTCCTGTTTAAGTTTTGAAAACTATATCTTTACCCAGATGATTTTAAAATAACCCCGTAGTCCGTGAAAGTATTTTTAGATTTATAAAAATGTCCCTAAAATTTATAATTACTTTGCATAGGCCTTAAAATATTTCTAAGAAATAGAACTGAGATATTTTGGTTGTGTTATAGGAAAGGATTTGCCTGTTCCGGATTACTTAAGCTAAACTCACATATTTTGGGTTGTTTAAGAGGTAAGTGGTTCTTATTCTCTTCCATGTTTTTCAAATTATTTTGTTAATAGCTAAATATTTTTTAAACATATATTTTATATATAAAATGGTTCGATCATGTGTATCTGAATGTTTTCATATATGTGAAATTGGAAGTGACACTTTTGAACATAAGTGATTATGTATGATTGATGTGTTTTGTATCACTTGGCTCATTGTATAAGTTTTTGTAGAATTGGTAAGGAATTCATTCCTTTTAGCCCTTGTCTAGCAGGATATAGTTAGCTAGTGTAGTGACCCATCCTAGCAGGAATAATAGTTAGGACAAGATATCTTGAATTGCCAATAATGCCTTGGTGAATCTTTGAGCCTAATAAAATGTGAATAATTTTTGATTTATTGCTTTTAAAGAAATATGTCAATAGTTGCCTCTTATACTTGTAATGAAGTAATGACTTTCTAAAGGATCAAATTACAAATGCCTTTTAAGTATATATATGTATATGCATGTATCGATTGTGTTCATAGGTTTTTTAAACTAATTATGTATAACAACATACTCGGTCCCATAGAGGAGAATATAGGTTACTTACTGGAAAAGTGTTTGCTCACACAATTACATAATATTAGAGAAAAGTGCCAATTTGGTCACTAAACTGTGTTTCGGTTGCCATTTTAATCACTAAATTTGTTGGGTGGCCAAAAAGGTCACTAAAGATCTAAAACCGCATCTAAAGGATCACACTGTCTATTTTAGCCGTTAAATGCTATGTTAACTCATTTTTGTGCATGTCACGTGACTTTTAGCAGGGATAAAATTATCCAATCACTCTTAGCCACACTTTACTTTCAATCATTATCAAAACAATATAGTTTAGACTTAGAATAAATAAAAACGACTAAGTTTTGAGAACTGCAATAATAATATTAAAAAGAGAGAGACATAGGGCTAGGGGTTAGACCAGTAGGGATGACGAGGACATGGTGGGAGAGGAAGGGGTTTGGTGGGGCTAGGGAAGCATAGAGGGAAGGTGATGAGGCACTAGATCAGGGTAAGAGGATCCAGATCAGGGAAGCATGAAGAGAGAGGAAGGAGGCACCAGATCAGAGAAAGAGGCACCAGATTGAAGAAGGAGAAAAGATATGGAGGGGATGGCAAGTCAAGGTAGAGGAAGGAGGGTGACTTGGTTGGTTGGAGAAAGAGAGGCTTAATTCTCCTTTTCACACATCTACCGAGGCTTAATTCTCCTTTTCACTTTGCTGCCGCTAAAGGCCACAACGAGGTTCATCTTAAACTAATTTCATTTCAAGTTTTTTCTTTTTTCTTATTCCTATTAGAAACCCATTAATCTTTTTGATAAATTGTTTGGTTGATCATGTGTATTTGTGTTAATTTTGATGAATTATTGTTTGGTTTTTTATGATCTTTTTTGGGATTTTTCAGATTGATGCACTATTGCTTGAAAATTGAGCTAATATGAATTCAAGAAATTATTGTGCGCAAGTAGAGAGTAATGGTAGCAGCTAGAGAAAGGGGGAGGGAGAGGATGACGGGGCAGGGATAGGGAAGAGTATTAGTAGTGGTAGCTGGACGAAGAGGGAAAGAAGGAGGGGGGATGTTGGTGGTGGCTGGCAGAAGAGGGAAAGGAAAGGAAGTAGTAGCTGATTGAGAAGGAGAAGGGAGGGTGAGGAGTGGTACGATGGTTGGTGGGAGGAAAATGAGGAGGTTTGTTAGGGATTTCAAATTTAATTTCTGACCCAAGTTTTTCGTATCTTTTAGTTTGACCCATCTTTATAATTTAACTAGTTTTTTAGCATTTAATTTTGACTCCCAAATTTTTTTTAGTAATGTTAATTCAATATTGTTGTACAACTTTAACCCTGAAAAAACTTATTTTCGTGAACACTGAAGGCTAAAATAGACAAAGTGACCCTTTATACTCAATTTTAGAAATTCAATGACCTTTTCGGCCACCCAATAAGTTTAGTGACTAAAATAACAACTGGATCATAGTTTAATGACTAAATTGACACTTTGCTCCATAATATTATTTTGCAGGTGTTCGTAGTTGTTAAAGGCAAGTGATTGGAGAATATGAGGGCACGGCATATTGCGACTCTAGATTTGAGGCGTGACAATAATAACGGGGATCAAGATAAAATTAATCAAGGCTATGGAGTTGCTTCATTTCTAGCTCCTCTTCCAAATTGGACTGCCTCCTCCTCTATCTCCACTGCTGCCACTTATACAGAAGCTTCATTTGGCTGGAACCCTTGAATCGAAGGTTGCAGAGATGGAGGGGCAATTTGGTCAATTTTCAAAATTTCCCCAAAGTTTTTTAGAAGTGCGGATGTCAAAGGCTGAGGATGAGGAGGTAGAGGAGGATATGTTAGTTGATGCTATGGGGATTACAGAGGAAGCTTTAGACTTCTCACCATTTTCGAAATCCATTTGCAAATTTCTTTAGCAAGATCTCACAACTACAACTTCGATTCAATTAGCACCCACATACAACATCAATCACCTTTTAGTTTTCGTTGGTTTCGAAGGATTGAAGTGAGGCTTTTGTGGCGATTGTGATGGTTGATGATGTTTTAGGTATTTCGAATTTGTTAAAGTAATAAGTAGGGAAAGGGTTTCTACTTAAACTACTTGATATCTTCTCCAAAGAGTATCAACTATGGACCAAAAAAAAGTTACCTTAAACTATATTTTGACTTGATCCCTCTAAGGAGTATATAGGCAATTTGGAGTCTTTCCCAAGTTCAATCAACCAGACAATCAAATCATTGTTTGTCCTATATGTGAACGTATAAAATGCAATAAAAATTTGATTTCACCAATAATATGGTCATGGCTAAGCAAAAATAAAAAAAAAAAAAAAAAAACAAAAGAAACAAAAACAAAAAAACAAAAGTGGAAGGTGAAAACTTCTAAATTATATTTTGGGGGATATTTTTAAAGGATGTTGGGTTGCAAGTCAAGTAGCTCCATCCAAGATGAGGTCACTTTAACTGCAAGGCGAACATTCAAGTCAGTGTCTCCTTAGAGAGTTGCAAGTCAAATGGCTCCATCCAAGAGACAGATTACTTCAATTGCGAGGCAAGCATTCAAGGTGATGTGCCCTTGAAAAGTTGCAAATCAAGTGGTTCCATCCAAGTTGATGTCGATTTAACTGCAAGGCAAGCACTGAAGTTAATATCTCCTTGGAAAGTTGCAAGTCAAGTGGCTCTACGATTCCAGTCGAGGTTACTTCAATTGCAAGGTGAACTATTCAAGTCGGGTTTTTTTTCTTTTTTTCTGGATCTAGTGACATATCATTAACTTTTATTTGTCACTTTGTATAGATGTATAGAAAAATAATTAATTGAGATTAAAATCAAATAATCTTAATTAATTTTGGACTCAACAAAATTGAGATATCAGCCCTAATATCTCAAAACTAGTCAAATAAAATTAAGTATCTAAGCCCACGTCCCTTATGAATTGGGTCAAACGTACAAATCGAGTCCACTATATTTTTTTTAGCCCAATAAGCTAAATATTCTGGAATCAATCAAAAGAGATAAAATCTCTTTAATTGAAAATTTTAAGGAAGTTAGATAGGCTAATTCAAGAAATTAATTTATCCATTAATTAAGCTAATTGATTGACTTTGCTAAAATAAACTCCTACTCTTAGCCCATAAATAAGAGGCCATAGTCATTGGAAAAAAATGAGGACTTGAAATGAAGAATCAGAGATTCCAATACTTCAAGCAACTCAACATTCTAAAGGACAAGACTTCTACAACGTAAAAGATCAACAAGCATGACAACTAAAGGTGCTGGATCTTCCACATCAAGAACAAGTCAAGCTCGTCAACTACTTTTCAACCAGGCTCAAGCTTCAAAGCCCTGGGAGAAGAACAACCAAGCACACCAACACTTTAGAGACGAGACTGCAATAATATGGGATATCAACAACCACGAGAAATGAAGTATCGCATCCTTCACGATAATCAAAGTTCATGTTCTTCAACACTCTTTTCATTGGAATCAAGCTTCAATCCCTCAATGTGCACATCCTTCATCGATTTCTCCCATAAGGAATTGGAGGAGCTCAATAGTTCGAAATCAAATCTGTGGTGGCCCTCGAATTGTTTCAACACATCGAGATTTCAAGATCAACCCTATCTTAGCCCTTAGAGCATCACTAAATTTGAAGGAATGACAATCAAAGATCGTATTCTTCATCAACACCAATTGACAAAATCGGAACCAAGCTTCATATCCTCGGTTTCAACTATTGCTCCCAATCTCTCGCACAAAGGGAGATTGAAGAGTCTTACTAGTGATCTGAGATTAAGCCCACAAAACTGGCCCTTGGATTGTCACCAGATCCAAGATCAAATTAGGGGATTTACTCCTTGAAAATTGTGTCAAAACTACAAAGATTATAACTCGTCTTCTTTCTTTAAAGTAATAAAATTATTTATTTGTACATTTTATTTCTTGTCTTAATTTTCAAGCACGAAATTTATGTGTACAGTGATCAATAAAATGAAAATAACATTTTCAATCAATAAATTAAAACTATAACTGCTGAAAATAATAAATGTTCAGAAAAAATTAAATTGAAATAGGAAATGGGGCAATATATCTACTCAGCTTTCCCTAATTGAAATGATAAAATTACAAACATTAATAATATAGAATAATACAATTAGAGATTTTAATGTAAAAAAAGGTTTTGAGAAAAACATACTTTTTGGTGAAAAAGTAAAAATATAATTATATAATAGAAAGGAAAATAGTTAGGTAAGTTTAGTTTACGAGTTCATAACTTTTGTGTAAGTTATATGGGTAGTGTCATTTCCAATTATATCGGCAATATTATGCATGAATGATGTATCTAACATCACAAATATCATATATGATTTCTTGAATATGCAAAAGATCTACAAGTAAATTTTTAAATTGAGCCATCAACATTTAACATTACCAAAACACACATCTTACTTACAACTGCTTTTAATAAAGGTGTTATATATAGATATGAGTTATATCCATATGACTTACAATATGGATAATTAATTTAATTATTTATTTATTTATTAAAAATTTTGTAATAATTGGTCAATACGCATATGACTCTACCTTAAAAACTATAAGTGATAATTATTGAGTCAGAATAATTATTTATATAATAATTAGAGTCGACCAAACAGATTACACTAGGTCTAATCCAGTTGAATAAGAAAATATTTTTCCGAGACTTGACATTTTGTCAAATAGACTAATGGTATAATTAGACGTATTGTTCTGAGAAAAATAGAATGTAATTTTTCTCTTCCTTGCAACTCTCCATTGAATAAAATCCCTAAACTCACTCCTCACCAAAGAAACCATCACAGTCTTCTAGATTTGAAATGTGAAAATTGTGGGTGATTCTAGTAGCCCCTCCATATGACTGAGAAAGGTGATTGCTACTGTCGTGGGAAGATTCGATTGTAAAGCTAGTCGTATTTGTGGTCCTTCAAAAATTGTGTTTTTTGAGGTATAATTTCTTGATTGAAATAAATTATTACCAACAAAAGGAATAACTCTGTATGTGATTAATACCGAAAACCATTCAAGCTATAAACTTAGCAATTCAGAGCATAAAAATTAGATATATCTCTTTGAAGAAAATATCCATTCAAATTAGTTGGATTGTTAACCCAAAAAAAAAAAAAATGAAGACCATGACTTAGAGAGGAAAAGAAAAATGAAAATCAGCAAGATTATGCAATGCATGGGGGCTGGGCTAACCAAATATAAATGCCCAAAAGAATAATAAAGACATAAAATAAACCCATGTATAATATAATATCAAGTTAATTACACTTTATCCCCTTCAATTTTAGTGTCACAAATAACCCCAGGAAACTCGAGTTATATGTATCTTAAACTTGAGTATTTTTGCCTTAGTTTCGAACATTTTTAGGTTTTAAGTATTGTTTCTATCAAATGTGACTTTTTTGTTCTAAAATGTGTTAGTTTTGTTACTTCAGTGTTTTTATGTTATTTTAATATTTTTATTATATTAATAGAATGTATTTATATATATGGTTTGATCGGAAAAAATGATACGACAATCAAATAAGAAATGAGCAAAATCAAGCCATAATTAGATGATGAAGCCAAGCCAAATGCTAAGAAAAAAAAAATCTAAGTATGGTTGACCAGGGTCAAAATTTTAAAGAAGGAAAATTATTAATCGCGGTCAATCTTACTTAGAAAAATTTTCAAGTGGGACAGCTCATAACCATTACTACGGTCACTAGGGTGCAGTTAAATTTCTAGTGGCGAACTAGAGTCATTGACTGCGATCATCTAGAGAAATTGATGTGAGCAAATTAACCGCAGTCAACAAAATGAAAAAGGAATTTCAATGACCGTGGTCACCAAACATAGTCTAAGAATTTTGAAAGGCAAAATCATCTAATTCGTTGCAAATTATGGCTAAAGCCCTTTCTCTCAATCCTAGCACTATAAATACATCCTTAAAGCTTCTTTGGAGACCAAGTAGGGTAGAACTAGGGTTGGAGTATATAGAAAATCTTAGTGTAGTATAGCTCTTCATTTTCCTCCGCATTTGGGGAGGATTTTCTTAGTTTAGATGTAGAGTAGTGTAGTTGTAGTTGTAGTTGTAGTTGTAGTTGTAGTTGTAATTTTAATTCTTTGTTGTAGATTGAAAACTCTTGGTGTATGTTCTCTTTAATTTATATATAATTTCCTGTGCTTTGTGTTAATTTAGTGCAATTTAGTTTTAATGCGTGCTAATTGATCTTCTACATACTTTCTTAGATTAATTGGTAGATTAGTTTGTTACCTCTTTTACATATGCTTTATTAGAGTAATTTTTAGGTAATAATGTTAAATGCTTTCTTAAATAACTCACTTTTACATACTTTCTTGTATGTTTCTTTAAAAATTCTTTCTTAGTAGTAATTTGTAGTTCAAATTAGTAATTAGGATAAATTAGTTTATGAGCTTTCATTAAAATTATTTTTTCAGTAGTAATTTGTAGTCTAGATTGGTTAATTAGAGTTGATTAGTAATGGACTTTCTTCAATTATGCTTCCTCAGTAGTAATTAGTAGTTTAGATGAGTTAATTTCTCACTTAAGATGTTTTCCCTTTTACTTGGTTTTTTTAATGCTTTCTTAAAATGTCATCTTTTTACATATTTACTTCAATTGTTTTCTTAAAAATGCTCTCTTTTTATGTGCCTTTTTGATTGCTTTCCTTACAATACTTTCGTTAGTGCTAATGTTCACTTTAAATTGCTTATACAATTTGCTCGCTAGTATTTTAATTGCTTTATTAATCCTTTAAATTCTAATTTTAATTAAATCGCTTTAAAATCAATAACTTCAACTAATAATCCGACTAAATAATTGCTAATAACCAACCAATCCTTGTGGGTTCGATCCTTACTTGCCATTACTACTAGTTAATAATCGTATACTTGTGGGATGCCATCTAGTTAATAGTTGGATTCAAGTGTTTTTAAATATTTATAACTCAGTGTTTTCTAAAAAGGCATCAAGTTTTTGGCACCGTTGCCGGGGGATTGATTTTTGGTGATATTGATATAATTTGATTGGACTAATAGACTAAATTCTTTTGCTTTCTTGTGTAGTTGTTTTATTTATTGAAAAACTAAAAAGGTTTTTATTTTTTTAGTTGTGTTCTTATTTTCAAAAATACAAAAAGATTTTCCTTGTGGTTGATGGTTTAGATTAGGGTAGTCTAAACTTTCCTAATTTTCTTGTCTGTGTTGTTGTAGTCCATTTTTTCTTGTTTTTGTATGTGTGTTTGTTTCTTCAAGAACATGCAAGGTTCTAATTGGAATGAGTTATGCCTAGGAGATTATTATTTTTATGGTAATGAAGGTATGTACAATGAGTATGTTTCTTATTATAATAATTCCCCCTATCCCGTGGATTACCAAATGGTATGGTCTAGCTATATCTATATCCTTATGAGGTTTACCAAGAAAATCTCCAATCTTTTCCTCCACCTCAAGAACTATTTTATGAACCAATAGAGTCCCAATTCGTTCACCCACCAACCCAAGAATTTAATAAGGCAAGATCAATGGAAAGAAGCATGATACTTCAAGAAATGGCCCAACTCTGAGAAGAAATTGCTCAATTTCGACAAGTCATTGCCCAATATCAAGAAAAACAAGCTCAGATTCAAGAAAAAATGGATAGATTCCGAGAAGAGCAAGCCACATCCAACAATAGGTTACAAGACCAACTTAGAAAAATTCAAGGAATGGTAAATGGTGAAGAACTGAATTGACTCCAACCCCCTACCAATGGGTAAAGAACCGGTTCAAGAAGAATAAATTGAGAATATTTTGCAAGAAATTGGTTCCTAAGAACCTCATGAATTTATATAGTCACAACATCCGAGTCACTCGACGCTTATCTATATGGGTGTGAGTTTGTTCCGGTACAACTAAAGAGGTGCCATTTGGGGTGTTCGTGGACAAAGAAGTGGCTCAAGGAGGAGGAGGACAAGAAGAATGATATTTCCTAAATGGACTAGGGAGGCACAATCCACTTATGCCAGAGTTTAAATACTTGGAGATTTCAAAGGAACTCAACAATGGTGAAAATTCACCAATGATTACAATATCCTTGGGAAGTCTCCTTGACGTTGAGGGAGTACTCTTTCCCTTTTTTTTATTATGTTTTCTTGTAATTTACTTGCTTAGTTTAAGTACACAGTTGGTAATAAAGGCTCATAGCATTGTTATTAGTTTAACTCATGTTTTGTTGTTGGCAATTGAATTTTGAGTCTATACTTGATGAATTTGGTAATTGATGATAATGGTGATGGCAATATAGTATTCTTGTGATTGTTGTGATAATTGTTGGATGAACTTGAACTTAGTTTGCTACTTGATTGTAGAAAGTCTATCTATTAAGACATTTGACTTGCTAAGTCTTGGGTTAACTTTTTAGCAAATGATATAAATGCTTGACATAGAATTAAGAGTAGTTTAGGTTGTTAAATGACTTTTTAAGGCTAATTATCTGTGAACCAAAGTTTTGTGGTGGAATTAGGCATATAGATAACTCATTTGTTGTGTACATTAACCTTATTTGTGATTTTCTTCCTTAATTTATTTGGACACCTAAAATCCCAATGACCCTTTCTTAGGGTAACATTCTTAGTTTAGAAAAGGATAGGCAACCTCTAGACTCATGTGTTTAATTAAAGTTGCATTAGTATGATTTGTTTGGAATTACTTTTTACTTAACTTTGTTTGGTATTGTGCTCATTGTTGATGAATTCCACTCATAAACTAATTAAAGGTCAAATTCTTGTTCTAAGTTCAACTTTTGCCTAATTAATTGCATTCACATTCATTTGATTAATATATTATCCATCTTCTAATTGAGTTTTTTGATTATCTAAGTATTAGTTCAACGTCATTGCCTAGTTTTAGGTTTAGCTAGTTATGTGTTTTTATACTTCGTAGTAATAATTTTTATTTCTTATGAAATGGGTAAGTGGATGGATAAGTTGTACTCATCATTAAAATAATATGAAAAATGTGGCAGTATCTTTTGTCTAGTTCATGACGAATGGTTTTTGTTTTGTTGCTTGTGAATATTGAAATTGGATATTGAACATAGGTTGCATTTTATGTGAAAAATGGTATTCAACCCTTGAAAGTCAACCATATTTTCAGCTACTTCATAAATGCTTTTCTTAACTAGTTTTAACCTCAAACTTTACTTTTTCTGAGAGTTTTTCCAATGCCAAGTTTAATTGATGGTTGATATGGTTAAATATTTCAAGATTTTTTAGAATTGATTTTGAATGTAGGAAGAAATGATTTAGGCCATTGTTTGATCATGTTGTATGAAATTGTATTTTGGGATATGTTGTGGGTTTTGTTGAAGTTTGGCTTTGTACATTGATTGGGGTACTATAAATCTCCCATTTTAGCCATGTTAGCTGGATTTTGAAAATGATATAGGCATTTTCTTGGATCATTTAAGCCAAAAAGCCTACCTTACATTAATATTATCACTAGTGTCCCCATTGAGTCTTATAGCCTAATTTTTTTATCAACTCTTATTTTGCATCTCTTTTTTTGACTTTCAACGCAGCAACCCACCAATGTGTCGGCGCAGGCACCTGTTGTGAATCTACCGGTAACAAGAAGCAAAGAAAGCTTACTAGGATATCAATCAATAAATTTTATTAGAGCCATCTATCCCTATTTGAATAAAATAGAACATTCACAAGTTTGAATTACATTTCATAAAGAGAAGGACTCAATGATTATTCGTTCGCCGGAAGTAACAACTTAGCCACTCTACTTTCCTTATTTATTCTCTCTTCATCCTAGCACCTTAGTCATTATAGATCTTGTTTAGTCTCCAATGTAATTCTTTAAGATTCTTATGATGGTTTGAAAGAAATTTTTGTGCATTTGTTGGGGAATAAATGTTGTTTACATTATCCATTATATAATTGTCATATTATTGTTATTGTTATTGTTTAAAAAAAGAAAAGAAAAGAAAAAAAAATTGCAAAGTGTTATGTTTTTATTGAATAAAGAAGGTTCAACTTGTGTTCAAAAGTTGGTCTAGTGTGAAATAATGCTTTTGTACTTCAAAGTATAAATTGGTTAGGTAAAGTTGGTTTTGGAACTTATATGTTTGAGGTAGTGATCCAACAGTTTGTATTGAAATGACAAGGAGATTTGGGTCACTTATATCCATATTTATCTTACTCTATTAGCTTAACCTACATTACAAGCTTTAAAAGTCCTAAATAATCTCTAATTTGGGTTAATGGATATTAGACATCAACGTCATGGAGATTTTGAGTTGGAGATGAAGCATCGCTTCAATTGATGTTCTTTGCTAAATCTTGTGGTGCCAACAAATATCCTTACGTGTTCATTTGCATTGATTTGTGCTTTTTAAAATAAGTCCTAATAATCCTTCTATACTTGAGAGACTTTTTGGAAAATTTATCTTGTTTACTCTTGATCAACATACATTTAAATTGGGAATCAATTAACACTTTATTAGTCAAAGTAATGTTGTGACTAAAACTAGTGTATACTTGTCAGTGCTTGATAAGATGAAAATATTGAGTTTGTTGAGTTAAAACTCCATTTTCACTTTTGATTAGTGTATTAGAATTCCACATTTTAATTTTGTTGGTGATGTCTTGTGTTTTGTGTTAGTCGATTTTGTTGTTCTTTTCCCATCTTTATTTTTCTCGAGACGAGTAAAACCTTAAATTTACGGGTGTGATAAATCTAGGAAACTAGAGTTATATGTGTCCTAAACGCAAGTATTTTTGCTTTAGTTTCGAACTATTTATAGGTTTTAAGTGTTATTTTTGTCAAATTTTGCTTTTATATTCTAAAATGTGTCTGTTGTGTTAATTCAGTGTATTTATGTTGTTTTATTTTTTTTATCATCTTAATAGAGTGTATTTACATGTAAGGTTTAATCAGAGAAAACCATAATTAGATGATGAAGCTAAGCCAAATGTTGAGAAAAAAAAAAAAAAAACCTAAGTATGGTAGACCAGGGTCAAAATTTTAAAGAAGGAAAATTATTGAATGCAGTCAATCTTTCTTAGAAAAAAATATCAAGTGATAGCTCATCACCTTAGTCACCAGGATGCAATTAAACTTCTAATGGCGATCACCGAAATGAAGAAGGAAAATTATGGACTACAGTAACCAAGAAAAATTGAAGTGAGCAAAGTAACCGTGATCAACAAAACGAAGAAGGAATTTCAATGACCGTGGTTAACAATCTATCACTGAACCTGGTCACCAAGCACAGTCTAAGAATTTTGAAGGACAAAATCATCACAAATCAAACAATTATCTTGGCAAATTATGGTTGAAACCCTTTCTCCTAAATGCTAGTACTATAAATACATTATTAAAACCTCTTTGGAAGCCAAGTAAGGTTGAACTAGGTTAGGAGTAAGATAGAAAGCCTTAGTGTAGTATAGCTCTTCATTTTCCTTCCTATTTGGGGAGGATTTTCATAGTTTAGATATAGAGTAGTGTAGTTGTAGTTGTAATTTTTAATTCCAAGTTGTAGATTAAAAACTCTGAGTGTAAGTTCTCTTTAATTTATATTTAATTTCATGTGCTTTGTATTAATTTAGTCCATTTAGTTTAAATGTTATTTTTTTTACATACTTCTTAGATTAATTGGTAGATTAATTTGTTGCCTCTTTTACATATGCTTTATTAGAGTGATTTATAGGTAGTAAAGTTAAATGCTTTCCTAAATAATTCACTTTTACATACTTTCTTGTATGTTTCTTTAAAAAATCGTTCTTAGTAGTAATTTATAGTTTAAATTAGTTAATTATGGATAAATTAGTCTATGAGGTTTCCTTAAAATTATCGTTTAGTAGTAATTTATAGTCTATATTAGTTAATTAGGATTTATTAGAATAGGCTTTCTTCAATTATACTTCCTCAATAGTAATTAGTAGTTTAGATAAGTTAATGGCTCACTTAAAATGCTTTTCCTTTTACTTGCTTCTTTTAATGATTTCTTAAAATGTCATCTTTTCGCATGTCTCCTTGAATTGCCTTCTTAAAATGCACTCTTTTTACATGCCTCTTTAATTGCTTTCTTTACAATACCTTAGTTAGTGCTAATATTCACTTTAAATTGTTTTGCTCTCTAGTATTTTAATTGCTTTCTTAATCATTTAAATTATAGTTTTAGTTAAATTGCTTTAAAATCTATCAATTCAATTAATAATCCGACCAAATAATGGGTAATCACCAACTAATGCTTGTGAGTTAGATCCCTACTTCCCCTTACTACTAATTGACAACTGTATACTTACGAGATGATGCTTATCATTGTTAATAGTTGGATTTTTGTGTTTTTATAAATTTATAACTAGGTATTTCGTACAAAGGCATCAATCACTAACAGTTTAATCCCTAACATTATCTTCTGAGTTTTAAAGTCCATGGACTAATGATCAACTCCAATCTCGTCTAAATTTTTTACTAAATGGACAAATATATTTTTTAGTTGACTAAACTTTACCCTTTTAAACTTTAGTCTCACTAACACTTTAGTCCTTAACGTTATGTTTTGGACACTTAATCCCCATTTGTTATATCAACTTAGCGTTTTGACCATTCTATTCTTTTTTTTTTTTACCATCATTTGCTCTCCATCCCTCCAATAACTACTACTGCCAACAACAACAATAAAAAATAATGCATTTTTATAAAATTTTCTTTTACTTTGATTGGTCTAAATGATTTTAAAATAAAAATTAATTCACAATTTCTAAACATATGGGTTTACCTTTCTATTAGCCAAATTTTAAGTTAAAAAAAGTCATTCTAATTAATAAGTTAAGATGTGATAAATTGTTATAATCGTCAGTGTTGATCAGATTTTTCATCTTCATTAATTTATCTTGGCTAAAAAGCCATAAAAATGTTGATTTATTAGTCTAACAATATATTCATATCAATTTCTGTATAAATTAGGTCTAATCCTTATAAAGGTTTAATTCATCAAACAAAAAAAAAAGATTAGAATAGAATAGGGATAAATACATTAGCATAATGGAGGGACTAAAGTGCTTAAAAGATAACGTTACGGACCAAAGTGTTAGTGATACTAAAGTTTGGCATAATGGAGGGACTAAAGTGCTTAAAAGATAACGTTACGGACCAAAGTGTTAGTGATACTAAAGTTTGGCATAATGGAGGGACTAAAGTGCTTAAAAGATAACGTTACGGACCAAAGTGTTTGCGATACTAAAGTTTACAGGGTAAAATGTAATTAAAGTTGACCGTTAGTCTAGAGTGCTTAAAAGATAATATTAAGGATTAAAATGTTAATAATTTTAAAGGATTAATCAAATATGTTAAAGTGTAATTAACCTTACAATATAAGACCCCCTCCCGGAGAGCTCAGCTGGTTTCCACAAAGGGGTTGTTATCCCGAGATCTACAATTCGAATTTCGAGAGTTACTGTTCTGTAGTTTGGGGCTAGGGACTGCAGGGGAACAGGTCTGGACACCCCTCTTGAAATATATATATATATATATATATAAAAAGAAATTTTATAATTCCTTTTAGAGAATCACTTCTGTACTTTAAAAATTTGTACTGTATAAATTTTTAAAATCAAAAAAATAATTCTCCTAACGGATTTATAAAATTCTACCATAATATAAGGGTGACTTCTTAAATTCTAGGACGAGAGCATTGACGTGTTGGGGACCGGACTCCTTAGATTCTGGGACGAGGACATTGACGTGTTGGGGACCAGACTTCTTAAATTCTAGGACAAGGACATTGACGTGTTGGGGACCGGACTCCTTAGATTCTAGGACGAGGACATTGCCTTGTTGGGGTCCATAACTTCAAATGCATATACCATTTTCATCAATTTCTATTTGATAGTGGAATTGCACCCTAAAAAATATTTAAATAAATTTAATTTTTAATTTTGTATATAAATTTTATGATCAAAATTAAATTTTAAAATTTTTTATATAAATTAACTGATATTATAAATTTTTTAAAATTTAATTTATATTATAAAATTTATAAATGAGGTCGGATTCACTTAAATATTTACCTTGCACTTTTATCATGGATATACCTTTCATTTCTAAAATTTAATTTATATTATAAAATTTATAAATGAGGTCGGATTCACTTAAATATTTACCTTGCACTTTTATCATGGATATACCTTTCATTTCCGGCATCTACGTGTGTCGCATAGAAATGAAATTTTTAACTGTAACGTGGAAATCTCTCCATGCTTTAGCTATATTTGTTGCAAAGAAAAAAAAATCAACTTCTTAAGGGGAGAGTGGAAATGTTTACATCCTATAATAACATGAGTACTTTCTGAAGAACGTCTAGCAGAGTGATCATAAAATGTTTATAACATTTTCAATCAAGAAATTAAAATAATTCCGGCCGATAAAACAATAAAAATTTTGGAAAAAAATTGAACTGAAATAGAAAATAGGACAATATATCTACTTAACTTTCACTAATTGAAATGACACAATTAGAAACTTTAATAATATAGAATAATACAATTAGAGACTTTAATGTAAAAAAGGTTTTCGGCAAAAACATAATTTTTTTGGTAGAAAAGCAAAAATATAATAATATAATGGGGAGGGTGGCCGTTGCACACCACTATATTTCTCTCCTTACATTCTGGATCAAATCATGGATGGGCTGAAAAGTAGGCAAGTAGGCCCACTAATGGGGCATTGACGTACGTAGTGGGCTCAGATTCGTCATAGAAAGTCCTGGAATCAGGGAATGCATCAGTACTATTTGGCCCACCTACAACTGCTCCAGTTAAACGATTTGGATTTGGATCTGGACTTAAGTAGTAACGAGATCCTTCTATTATTGCAGCCAATGTGGGCTGGATGGGCCTTGATTGATGGTAACGAACTCGCGCGGTGATGAATCCTTAGTGGATAACGTGCTCCATACCCCACCATGTACGACATTCTCAATGGATTATCCCCAAGTATGTAGTCTACCTGGTAAGCCCAACATTGACAAAATTAAATGAATACAAACAAATAAGATATTCCAATCAACAGAGTATATTACATGTAAAAGCTATAAAAAAAGTACTACTCTCTAAGTTTCATTTTAACTTTAATTTTAAATTAGTGTATAAAAATTAAAAAATATTATTAAATTCATATCAATTTTACATAAAAACTATTCAGAGTGACTAAATTATCCTACGATATTAATATTTTTTAACTACATAATTCTTGCTCTATTAATATAACATTAAAGATAAAATTAAATTTTAATTAATATTTTTTGAGTTTCTAAAGTGACGAAATAATTTGATACTAAGCAAATTATTTAAAAGAATAGATAAAATGAAAGAGACTTAAGGGATCGAGTACAAAACTTCTAATACATAGCATAAATTGTTAGGATCCATTCAAGAATTTTTCAAAATGTGATCATCAATCGTCTCAAAACATTCATAAACGATCATTCCTCTTGATATTGACATATCATCAAGAACACTATGGACCACCAAACCGTATGAGGAGGATCAATAAATATCACATTCCACCATTGCTTACAAAGCTACATATGGCCGTTGAAATTTGTCTCATTTGGCAACGGTCCCAAAATATAATGTTGACATGTATAGAAATACAAACCTATTAAGTATATCTTTGAAATGCCAATTTTTTCTATCTAATTTATTACAAATCTTGAGGTTTTTGGACTTCCAATAGAAACATGCATAATTTGGTAAGAAATAGGTCACAAAAAATGTATGAATAATTGATGAGTTTATTACCTGACGCCTGGCTAATTGTTTGAGGAGAGCAGGAGAAACAGACGTCTCGCCACATGGCACGAACTTATTGGCGTGGCTTCTGTAGATAATTAGAGTAAGCTAAGAGCAGGAAAGATAGGGAAGTTACATGCTGCATGTTGCATACTCCAGCTTTGACGATCAGTCCACCTAATTTCATGTTAAAAAGAACAATATTAATTAATAGAATAATTATTGGAATTTTCGTAAGCCTTTTTTTAGTGAATTTTAAAATATAAACAGGTCCGAAAACTACCTGGGGAATATTGGACTTCAGGGTGAGAAATTCCAGGCAAAATAGAACAAATAAAACCATCTGCATTTCTCTGAAAAGATCTTAGATCATCTGCCTTTCCCATTAGCACTTGCTGTCAAATAATATTTCATCACAAATTAAGTTAATCACAATTAATTAACTTAATCAAAACAAATCTCAATAAATAACTAATAAGTCAAAATACACTAGACAAGAAGAATAATACCCCCCCCCCCCCCAAAAAAAAAATAATAATAATCAAACAAGAATTTGTTAAGTGTATAGGCTTCAATTAAATCTACAAACAACATGATTTACTATCAAGAATGGAAAAGTAGCTAATGTTTCCTTATCCGGGTTTTAATTAATTCCCGAAATAGGTGGGGACTAGGCTATACTAACCTAATTAGATTTTGTTTATTAAACTAACCTTGGAGATGAGAACATTAATCCCGGCGTGTTTGTTATCCCACCCAAATTCATTAATGGTGTCTGCCGCTCTCAATACCACCTCGTTCCTCACTATATATTCCCGATATTCACGCCTCCTTGATGCCTTGTGTAACCATGCTGCTCCCCAAAGCAATTCATCCTACATTAATACATTAATCATGTTAATTACACTACATTAACATAATCAAAATCCAAGGCCCAATGTTGATAAATTTAAATGAAATCAACAATTTCTCCTTCAAAATGTTGTTAGACATTTTATTACTAGTATCTCATTATCAATTATGAAGAATGTATTCAACATTCTTTTTTATTTGTTCATAATTTTTTAATTTTAAAGCACATTTTGTGTAATAAGTCATAAAGTTTCTTAACAAAGTAGATAGACAAATGTAAGGCACAAATATAGTACCAAAACATTACTAAAAATACAAATATTGTAACAACAAAAATTTCATCAATAGAAGTAAACATAGCAATGTATACCAGACCAAATAGTAATAATACCAGACGATATCAAGCGAGGTGATATTTCATTTCTCTTTTTATAATGAAAATTGTTAGTATTTTGGTAAGTGTGGTTTTGTAAAGGAATATGTTAAATCTTTTTGGCAAAACCATAATGATGATACTTATGGAGGTAGCAAACTAAGAGTAGAGCCATTCAGCCAAAAATAAAGAAGTTAATTTATATACAACCTGATAACCATTAACATCACAGTAAAATGGGCAAACTGCATAGTTCAGGCTGGAGCTGTAGGCACCCCGGTGCTTGTCAGCAAACTGGAACACCTTCAAAAAAAAAAAAAACCAACAAGACCGTTACGCATACACAACTTTCAATTTCTTTGTGTTTCTCTTGAAATATATTTCTTAAAATAACTAATACTCATGTGTAGTACATGAAATTAACAAATTAACGTAGAATATAAGTAATAAATTTTACCATATAAAAGAATTAAGTAATTCACATTTTGGTAGAAAGTAATTGGGACATTCTTTTTAGGTCTCTAGTATTTAAAGATTTGATCAAGTAAATTTGTGCACCCTAATGGTAAGTAATATAACGGACACGTGACACCGAAGAAGTTAAAGTTACTAACTATGGTCGTCCTATGTAAATCTGTAATACGCGTAATAACGTTTACATTTCAGAAAATATTATAATAGACCCGATTTTTTTATCTCACATGTAAATTCTGCGTTCAAAATTAAATTTTATAAAATCTTGTAGCTTATGTCATAAATTTCACAACATTTAATCCATATCACAAAATTTACAAATGAGGCCACAAAAATCAGATGTAACTAAGTATTTCCCTTACATTTCACTACGAGCTCCTATATTAGTAAAATGAAAGAAACCATATGGGAGAGATATCAAGGTCTAAAAATGTCGTCTTTGCTGTCCAACCAATTGACGAAAAAGGAATAAGATACTTCACCAATGCAATGCTCACGACTTACTACTATTGAGTTTTTTGACTTAAAATACACATGTTACTGTGCATTCTGTGAGTTTTTCACATTTATTAAAAAAAAAAAATCATTTAATATAAGTAAAAAAAGAAGAAGTAATTGTTGAAATTTTAAAGGAAGCTTGTTAGGGTCGAAATTTTGGATATCAGAACCATGTGGCCAGAACCCTAAAAAATTACCACATGTATTCTTATAAATAAATGTAAAATCAAAGTTAAATACAACATATGAGGAAAAAAAAAAGAAGGAAATGAAGAAGCCGCAAAATCAAATAGATCTTCTATCTCACTTTAATTCTATCTTACTCTTTATCTCACTACTTAATAATAAGTCAAAATTTCTCCACTAAAATTTTGGTTATATTTAAAAGGAATTTTGACAATTTATTTAATAATAAGACAAAAAACTCAATACGATAGAATTGGTTACATCTGAAATATAATGACTTAAATTTGATACCACATAATGACTTTATTGGAATATAAAGCATTATAAAAAGAAGCAAAACAGCCCATCAAATGTTCCCTCAGTCCAATCACATGCTGCCACATAAAGTTTACTCGTATTTGTCCCAAAAATAAGAAGACCCAAAATTATTCATGCATGTTTAATGCAATCCATATTTTCGCATAAGAAAATTAGTAAAATCAGAAAATGTTTTGGGATGTATTTTTAATAACTTAGTAAATACTTTACAATTACTTTAGTAGTATGATCCAAGCAAACATACCATGTATTTAAAAAATAAACCCCATATCAACATTATCCATTAAAATAAGCCAAGAAAACAAAAGAATTAACATTCATTGAAATTATTGCAAAATGTAGACGAACCTTAATGGCACGATTAAGTAAGAGCCTAGAATAAGCAGGGTCACGAGACCTAAACACAATGGAAGCAGCAGCCAAAGCAGCTGCAGTTTCTCCAGCAACGAGGCTTATCAGAGCCCGGATGATTGCTATCAATCTTGTAAACACTCCGCAATGTGTCCATATCTTCAGGCCTTTCCCAACAATTATGGTCAGAAAATGCATCCCCGACTTGCACGTATATAATCCCATCTCTTGCAGTGGCCTTCAACAAATAATCCGTTCCCCATTTCACCGCCTTCAGTGCATTTCCTAGTTCACTTCCCATGTTCCTCCCGAAGTCTATGATGCTCCACGACAATAATGTCATCGTGAATGCCATTGGAAACCCGAATTTCACGTTGTCTCCGGCATCATAGTATCCTCCTGTCAAGTCCACCTGAATGTAAAAGAAAAAGAAAACAAAAATATTACACTCTTTTTTTCTTTTATAATTTTTGCTGCACGAAACTCAAACACGAGACCTTCAACTCTGGAGACGGACTCTAGTACTAACTGATCGAGATAGTTATACACGCATTAACCTTAAAGTACTGGACAAGTATATATAATATAAGACTTACTCCGGCGGTAGGCTCCGTCATGCAATGCGGAGTCTCCGCGCCAACGGAGACGTTGGTCGGGAGGGAGTTTGCCGGAGCGTTGGCCTTCGAAGAAGAGGATGCTTTTCTTGAGAGCGTCGTGGTAGTCATGGCCACCGGAGGCGGCTGAGTGGCGGAAGAGGAGGGAGGAGACAAGGAGGAGGAAAATGGACGAAAATAATCTTGAAATTACCGGAAAATGGCATGATTTTAGCGCCATTTTTGGTTGCTGGAGAGACAAGACAAGTAAAGAATGAGGGGGAAAAAGGCCGTTATAGTTGGTTATGATATATAGGCCTGAAAAAGAAGGGAGAAAGCTTGTCATTGGATATTGTTAATGGACCAATGAGAAGATGACAGGTGGATAGATGCAGAGGCTTGACCGGTTCAATGAACCCGGGGACTATTCGGATTTATGAGAGTCGGTGGGGTCATGGATTAATGGGTGAGTTTCTGGTTTCTGTTTTGGAGGTTAAGCGGATCAAGTGTATGCGACAACCTGTGACGTGATTGAGTTCGGGTTTTGATACACCGTCTCTTGATGAAGAACACGTGGAGGGTCTGAAAATTGAAGATATAGTCCGTAAATCCAGGATGACTCAATTCGGTGGAGAATTGGAAAATTTACGAATCTTGAAATTAAAATTAGAGTATATTATTTTATTTTTTTTATTTGCATGACTGACTTAACTCGTCTAGTCTTGTTTTAATTACAAATTCCATAACAATCTGTTTAGATAGGTGTATTTCGTGTTAATTTTTTAATCTAAATTTATTTTATTGTTTGAATAAAATATTAATGGATTAAATTTCAAATTCATTAAAAATTGAAAAGGATTTTAACTTTTAAAAAATTTTAATTTTAAATCCACTCAACAATTTATTTATTTCAAATTCTTTCATTCTAAATTCATTTCAAATTCAAATGAAAATCCAATTTTAAATTTACCCACATGAACACAACGTAAATGAAACGTTGAATTGTGTTCATTTAAAAATTTTATGTGAAAAAGGCACGGGAAAGAGATTTGGGATGACTCTTGACCGAACGATTACCACCGTTTTGACGAAGTATGTAACACGTATTCGCCAAGTCTTGCGTTAATTGTGGTTCGAATGTATTGTGTAACCTTATATTTTTAGTTTTTCTTACTAAAAACTAGGAGTACTTATAAGTTGGGTTAGTAAATTAACGGGTATTTAAATTTGGACTATCGAATTTTTTAATTGAGAATTTAAAATTCAACCTAACTTAACTAATATAAAAATCAAAATAAACTCAACTCAAACGTAATTGGGCGGGTTATTCGGATTTTTGGATTTATTTAGATTAAAATGTCAAAAAATGTATTAAAAAAATTATTATAAGAGTATACATTACAAAATATATTTTTGTCAAAAAATAAAATAGTTAGATCAAGAATGAGAAAGAAAAATTATATAATATGTTAGATGAATTTTACATCAACAATAAAAAGTAAAAAAAAAAAATTATAGATTAAATATATAAGTAAATTATTTGAATTATCGAGTTATAATGCATGAAAGGATCTTTGAACAACCATAAATTAGCCCGAAAATCCTTAGCAAAAACTTCTACAAGACGTTCTATTTTTCCATAGAAATATATGTATTCAAGAAAGACTCCAAAAGATGTTGATCGCAAATAAGAAGATTGATTACGGAGAAAATCCAATCCAACACCAAATTAGTAATTTTCGGCTCTTAGTGTAAAGTTTAAAGTTCCAGTCATACAAGACATTATTCGGATTTGTCCCTTTCTATTGTACTTATGATGTCAAGCTTAATTTGAGACATAATATATGTGAGACTAGAGTTGTTTCAAGCTTAATTTAATCCGATAACTTAACTCAATTTAAATGAATTGGAGTGAAATGGGTTAGGTTATAGGGTTTTAGATTATTTGAATTGAATTACTCGAAAAATGTTGGGTTGGTTAACCCAAAAATCCAATAACCCATTTTAATTTATTTATAATTTTTTATTATTTTGATCTTTAACTATTTTATATAACTTATACTTTATTTTCTTTTGATTCTTAATTTACCTAACATTCATTTAACATGCTTTAAATTCTATCTTTTTCATTCTTGAGTTAGTTATTTAATTTTTGACAAAACATAATTTGTAATTGATGATCTTACATTAATATTTTTTTTTTCATTTTTTTGAGAAAAATTTTAACCCAAATTACCGTTTCGAGTAAGGTCTGGATTTGATTTATTTAGGTTTCGATATTATTTGAATTGAGTTGAATTTTATTTTTTTACCCAATTACCCCAACTTATGAATACCGAAACCATATATAATATTAAACCAACCACTAAAAAAGAGTCCAAGGGGTGCAGCCTCTAGCTGAAGAAGCATGAAAACAAAGTACTACACAATCAATCTATGGGAGCGATAATAAAATTCTTAATCACCTGGACCATTTCGTAATATAACCTTTTTGACAAAGAAAGAATGAAAATCAGTGTGGTCCACATGAGAGAAACCGTGTTAAGGCCATGACTGGATTGGATATTTTCCTGTACTATTTGGGTTCGGCATTGTTGGGCTCTAGAATGAAGTCAGCCCGACACAAAAATTGAAGGCTGAATTTGCTTACAATACGATTGGGCCCAAATAAACTCAAGTTCAGCCTGCTTAAACTTTGGGTTAAAGGAAACCTTTTGTATGCGGACCCCCTAGTTAGCTACCCAAGAAACCGGAGACAGTTTTAAAGAATAGCTTGTAGTTTCTTCCCGAATTCTGAGATACTCGGTTTTATAGGTTTTTTTATAGATGTAGGGAAATTTTATGGTCTTCATTTTAGGGAATCATTTTCTTATATTTTGAATATATGTTTATACATTGTTTAAAAAAATTTATACTTTTTACTACTATCATTTAATTTTGAACTTAATTTTTATTAATCACTACTTGTAGTTATAAAACTTGTATTCATCAAATTAAAGATTTAAAATATTTCAAAATATTTTCATTTTGAACTGTAAAATTCCCTACTCTTTTAATTCACTACAAAATTGGTTTGTCCCGTGGACACTATGATGGGATTATTATATTATGTGCCCCATGTATATATTAATTTGAAAAAATAATTTATAAAATTACAAATATAATATGCTTGTAAAAAAATATTTTATGTGATAAAATTATATTGAATAACCAATTTCTTAATTTTAGATCATCCACAAAATTAATTCTTCCGTTAATTTGTACAGATGCACTAATCAATCAAACACCTGAACCCGACCAACAATCTTGTCCAATTTAATAGCTGATGAAGGAAAGTGAACAGATGGATTAACACAAACTTGTAGGTTTTTTTATTTTATTATTATTATATTTTTTTGTGGAGGGCATAAACACAAACTTGTTGAATCGGCATGAGAAAGAGGATAAATTGGTTTTACCAAAAAAAAAAAAAAGGCATAAATTGGAAGTTAATTTTGGAAGATATTTCATCAAGTTGGGAGTCAAAATGCATCGATACGTGAAGCTTTAATGTAGTAACATTAATACATCCACGTCCCAACTAAAAAGTTTTCATTTACAAGTTTAATCAATTAGTTAGAGTAAGGATTGATCCAAATACTAGTTAAATCACCATTTTTCTAAGCGACAGCATTCCCTATTTCCTGTCAATATGATGTAATAATAAAACATTTAATCAACAAGTTGTTCATGTAACATAATACTTTTTTCTTTTTTCGGGAGGTAACATAATACCTTAATGTCTTGCGTTACATGTTTGGTGGTGGGTTGTAATTTTCTCGTGGACAAAAAATATTTGACAAATGTTATTATTATAGTTAAAATTGTTATTGCCACAGCAAAAGATCAGTGAAATTACCAAAATGCCTCTATTTCCCTACTCTACATATCATTCCAAAGCAATTTAGCTGTGACATGACAAATCAAGTTCCGGCTATGACATTTGCCAAAAAGATTTGAGGATGCAATAAGAAATCTTGTCTAGGGTACTTATTTCCTTGTCATTATGGTGCTATGGCCAATGTGAAGCCGATATCACAGATGGAACATCACAAAAGCAAATAAATTTTAGTTATTTATTTTTTAATATAGAATAAATATAATAATTATTAAAAAAATTTAAAAATAAATAAATCACATTATTTATTAATTATTCAATAATATATAATACTCACACTCGTACTAATTGAATACTAAATTTTTTTTCCACAAAAACAGTTATGTTTGCACTTTCACATCATTGGGTTTTTTAATATAATTTTTCTTCCCTTTGTACCGGGTTTTGGTGATCCTTATGTTCCTCCACGGGGAGTCTAAAGTTCTGCAAGTGGGCCACAAAATGGGGCCCGTTCCCTTTCTATGTAAATCCTCATCATTACAAGTTTAACATAATACAAATATAATATAAAAATTGTGTTAAAGGATCTAAAATTAATAAATAATTGACGAATGAATTGAAATATGGTGACAGTAAAATTTAATGTAAATTATAAGACGATTGTTTTATAATATATTAATCATGAATTTAAAATATTAAGAGTCACATAGAGTAGACTTACAAAAACTAAAATATGATTTTTGAGGTTAAAACATAAATGTAAAAAGAAGCCGATTTGGTCAAGGCTAAAAGATAAACATCACCTTTTTTTCTTTTTCTTTTTTTTTTACTTTGAGTCAATCACGGCGAAGATTAATTGTCTGTCCTCTTTTCCTGTAAATGAAAATTGAGACATTCAGCCATTAGTTGCGCTCTATCGGCTTTTCAGTTTTCACCATGAATTGCTGAAGTTGCAATCTTAGATTTATTTTTTCTGGTGTGTCCCATTCCCAACATAAATCTATACATGACTAAAAACATAGGTCTTCAAAAGATCTCAGAGATTAATCAAATAACTTATAAAACTCAAATTCTTAAAAAAAAAATAAACAATTTAGTTTTTGTTTACTGAAAATGTATTATAAATCTTCCCAATTTTAAAAATGTTCTACTCGTTGTCTTTATTTTTCTAGAATTAGGACATTATTCACTGGTGCACGACGTACGAGAAGAATTTACGATGAGTCAAAAAACTTTAAATATAATGAAAAATTAAAATCTAAACTTAATTTCTTATCTTACATATTTTACTTTCAGTGTATCTTTACCTTATCATTCTACCAATAATAAGATAGCACTATTCCCAAGATGTTATAGTCGAATAGTCAATTCTGTCAATTATAAGCCCATATAATATCTATAGAAAAAAAATCCTATCAAAAATATTAGATACTTTATATCTACAATCCGATCACAAGTCAAAGAATTTGTCCAATCTTTCAACTTAACTGGTATGATCTATCCTTTACCAAGGAAGAACAGTACGTAACTATTACCATTTCACAGGAATTTATTGACTTGGTAGAATACCATGTCACCGTTTGTTGCATAATACTTATTGCTCTTTGAAATGCTTTATTTTTTATTTTGTTTTTTTTTTTCGAGCTTTATTTAATTGAAATTCTTACCTAAAAACAAAAACCCTTTTTTCAGTAAATTTGAATCTTACACCTCTGCTTTTATATAGCTATAATATTTACTCTTACAAATGCAACTAACGTTTGGACAACAAAAGAAAGCTTGTAACTGTCTTTGAATGAGCTCCATAACTTAGATAGGTGGATTAGTTTCAAAAGCACAAAATTAGCCTAATTACATCATATGATCCTCAACTTTAATTAATAACATGAACTTTCATTCTGTTGATGCTATTTCCTCGCAATAGATTTTATTTGTACATTGACCAAAAATGACAATTATGTCATGTCAATTCTTTCACGGGAACTTTGCTTTTATGTTGGCCCATTATGTTGCGAAAGTACTGCGACTCTTGTCCCGAATTTGTTGCATGTGAATTTAGGTTTTGTCTTCAACCACTTGATTGTGTCTTCTAGCTCTTCCAGAGACTTCAAACTTTGCACCAGAGACTTCAAACTTTGTAAGCATACGATCACTTCTGCATAATAAGACTCGATCAGTTATACTTTGAACAATTATAAGTTCCTTAACTGGTAGAAATGGTAAAAAAATTATGAAACATTCACATAATATTAGAATGGATTGTTTGATTGCAACTAAAAACTGTCTTCAAATTAAGGTAATCTTTGAAGACTTGTATCGAAGTTCCATTATTCAGAATGCGGGTTATAAAATATTCGAAAAAACGAGTATAATAGTCACTCATATTTTATATTATATTATTTTAGTCTTTCACTTTTAAAACAATATTTTTTTTCATCCTTTATAAATTTGAAACTCATCATTTTATTCTTTGGACCTAATTCCAAATATTTTGATGAGAAATCCATCACATGATCTTCACATGCCAACTTTTTAGGGGTAAAAATGTCAATCGAATTTTTCTTCCTGTTTAACAATCCAAATAGGCATGAATTTGGGTATAAATTTAAGGGAGTGCATCTATACAAAGTGATAAATAAAATTTACTTATGTGTTACTAGATTTGAAAAAAAAAAAAAAAACAAATCCGATCGAAAATCTAAATTCAGAGCATTGTAATTTGGTAAGATCTTGATACATGTAGATAATTAGAGTAATTTTGACAAGTAATTATGAATTTGTGATTTTGTAAACGATTTTTCAATTCAAGAGGGGTTTGGATTAATCCCAATAAATAAAATACACGTTGGTCATGCATACTCCATCTCTCTTATGTCGTTGCAGCAAACAATAAAGGTGACTATATTTTGGACTAAAGACAACTCAGGAAGAAAGTTATATAGTTGTGAATGGTATGAAATAAGTGCATGATCCAATACACTAATATAACATAACACAACTTTATCCTTAGATCTTCTTTAATCCAGGAATCTTCACCTTTGCTGGTTTGCTACAACAACAGAAGAGAGATAGAATATCCATGGAAAATGAGGATTTTAATTATATGTTGGCATTGAGTCCCAACTCCTCTCGGATATGCCCAATTTCATGACGTGAATTTATGCCCGTTTGTTATGTTAAATGGGAAGGAAAAGTAAGTAGATGTATTTGCCTCTAAAAAAATTGCAGTCTGATTAGCTCACTCGTGATCAGATTTTCAGGAAATATATAACTGGAATTAGGCCTAGGAATTAAATTAACACATTTTAAATTTGTAAGGGATGAAAAAATATTATTTAAAAATTGATAGATTAAAAAAATACCCATGTAAAATATGAGAGGCTTTTAAAATTGTTTTCTCAAAATATTTGTTATCTTGTATATCACAACTTAAAATTTTGAAGTTATACAATTATATTTATAAATCACATTGTTAAGAGTAAACAGAAACATGGCTTTAATTAGTACTTTTGGAGAGTAGCCGCAAATGTCAATCATACCACAACAAATATTGCATGATTTGCGGTGGCAGAGAGACACAGATAAGCTTTTGCGTGTCATGTGTTAGTTAATTAGTTATTGCTTTTAAAGAATTCATGGTTACACTGGAAAACATGTTACATCATTGGGTGTTTTTTTTTTTTTGTTTTTTTTTTTCATGCATCATTAGGAGTAAAAATGATGGTCAAGAAATTATGTCTAGTATTCAAACATCTGAATGAGTTTGAATCTTTTAGCTCCAAATTTTCAAGTTTTACTGGTCTTGTAGCAGGATGAACAATTTGCCAAATAATATATAGTTTTGACTTTGAAATATTTCTTTATAGACATTAATGTTTATTTTATACCCTTCAATTTGTATTAATTCTCACTTTGTATTAGAAACTTTAGTTTTGAACACTTTGCACCTCGAATTCTCAAATTCGTTTCATTTTAGTCCTTTTTTAACATCTTCTAAAAAATCTCAAATGAAATTTTTTTATATGCACAAAAAAATTAACAGGATATACAACAATATTTTTGGGTTAAAACAAAGATTCTGTTAACTTTTTTTAATAGTGTTAAAAAAATGAATAAAGTGAGACAAATTTAAGAGTTGTGAGTGTAAAGTATCCAAAATTAAAATTTAAGGTACAAAGTGAAAATCGAATATAAATTAAGAGATATAAAATAAAACTTGTCTTATTTATTATGTAAGAATTCGACAGGGGATTTGTCCGAGCTTGTTAGTTATTGGTCTTGAAGAAATAGTTCTAACACATTCAGATTAATTAAGTGCTTGAAGAGAGTTCGAACAATTTTTTACACGAGATTACATGATATCTCATGTCAATATGAACCCTAATTAATCTGCTCCCTGGTCCATGAGCCGATTGAATGAAAAACTATTTTTATATTATTTAGTTGCCATCCCAGAAAACATCTTGGGACCCAGAGATAAAAATACGTGGTCCAAACTAACTTCCAAAGGCTTTGCATATTGTGAACGGATAAACCATTATACACTATATTCTTTGACAATCTGTTTTTTGGCAGGTGAAATGGACGATGGGAATCACCCATCTTGAGAAAATGATCAAAAGGATAAGATTTTTGGAGCAAGGGGAATAATTATCTTAACTTTCAAAGAAATTTCTGGTTATTATTGTTTGGGGTATCTGGTGCTTGGATTTTAGCATTGTCAAGAGTCGGAAAATGCCTATATCACCAAAAAAAGAAGAAGAAGAAGTCTTACTGGTACCTTGCAAAAAATAAAATTATTTCAAGAAATCCAAAAGATTACTATTAAAATTAGGATTTTTTTTTTTTTGAAATGCTAGGACTAAAGTTTTTAATCTATACTTATTTTCCATTTCTTTTGGCATCAAGAAAGGAAAGACACTACACTGAAAAGGAGCAATCAAGTCATAAAACTAGTCCGCTGATCATAAATAATTTTTGTGGCACTTTTTTATCTCTTAAATAGAGGTCATCATATAGAAACTCACAATACTAATTTGTGACTTGAAATGAAAATTACACCGCTATTTATGATTTGAAATTAATATTTTTACAAGTCAACTAATGTAAAATCTTTTCTTTACATCCATATTTAAATTATGTCTAACGAAAAACATATTTTTCTTGTAATTAATGGGAGAATCTGCATTTGAACCTCTAAGGATTAATTATCCAATTATCCTACTATCAAGTTATAATGATGCAGTTGTAGGAACTCCAACAAAATGTTAGGTACACTACTACTACTTTAACATTCAACTTGAACGACCGCCAATTTAATTTAAAGGGCCTACATGTTCAAAAAGGGAGAGAAACAACAAAAAGCTGTCACAAGGGAGAAAAGATTGCCTCAAGAACAAAATAGTGGTTGAGTGGTTACAATGAGGGCCCAAAATTTTTTATGTTGTGTTTAGATGGAGGAATTTGAGTTGACTTGGAAATTTAAATTTATTGTAGGTTATCCAAATAAGATAATTGATTTAGTTAGATATTTGAAATCCGTGAGAGTGTGATTTTAATAATTAAATAAATAAAGGCAAATGATATTTGCACACCCTTTTTAACCTCTCACACACCCTTATCCCGTTTTAACAAGTAAAATGACTAAAAGCCCTTCATCCACATTACTTCATTTTGATAAATCCAAAATGCCTTGTTTTAATGTTTACCTACAACAATAAATTTGAAAATATTTTATAAATTTCAAAACATCATATAAGTTTGAAATTTTATATATAAAATTGGATACTTGAATTTTTATAGAAATTTCTTTTTTATACTTAAAAAAGATTTAATTTATATTAATATTTATGCATATGTTTTACATTAAAGTATAAATTAGATTGGCAATTTACACAACATATTTGTACATATAGAATAACTCATATATATAATTTATTGTATATTAAATACTTTAATCAGATACGAATCCTAATCGAGTTGGAACAACCAGATCCATATATGATCTGTGTATTATAATAGTTAAACATATCTGAATAATTTAATTTACACATAGATCTAGACTAGATAGATGGGTCCGAAACAGGGGTGATCCGAGTCTAGGTGGACGAGTTCTAGACACAGATTCTCCCATTCCATACTTGTATATCCAGTCTGGATTCATATATAAATTCGATTATTTGGATCTAATTCGGATCCGTTAAAACTTTATAATATATGGATCGGATATGGATCTGGTTGTTCCGATCTAATTATGACTCGGATCCAATTAATCCTACAAAAATTTGAAGTTTTTATATATAAATTTTCAAACATATAAAATATTTTCAAATTTATTCTAGTAAATAAAATTGAAACAAGGACATTTTATGTATATAAAATGGAGTGATATAGATGAAGGGTTTTTAGTCATTTTACTTGTTAAAAAGGAATAGGGGTGTGCAAGAGCCTAAAAAATGTGTGCAAATATCATTTGCCTAAATAAAATTTAAATTTATTCAAATTTCATATTATTTTAAATCTATCTAATTCAAATAATTCATTTGAAATCCTTCATACAATTCAAATCCAACCATCTAAACACAACTTTAAAGTATCACCACAGGTTGCACGCATGAGAACTTGGCAGTGGTTTTCGGAGGAATGGGGGACTTGGTTCCTTCCCCACACAATCTAGGGGTAGGCAAAAAAATTCGGCGATCCGATTACCTGCCCTCCCCGCTCCGAAAAATAAGGGTATCCGACCCTCATCCATTGACCGCATCATTTAAGGGTCGGATACCCGCTATTTTTGGATACGGGTATCTCCCGGATCACTTTTTTAAATATCCGCGGGTATCCACTCCGCCCCTCATAGTAGGTATAAAATTGTAATTTTATAGCCATTTTAGAGATAATCCTAATTAGGGATGGGCATGGGGCGGGTACCCGCCTCTCAAGCCTTTTGGCTGATCCACCCCTCAAGCAATTTGCTTGAACTAAAACAGGGTTATTTGATAGTTTGTCTTAGGGGCGGGTATCCGCATGCTCCGACCCTCACTTAGCAGGTACTCGAGAGGGGCGGATTAGAGTCAAAAAATTGTTGATCCGCAAGATGCGGGGCGAATCAAGCAAAAGGGTTGAAGGGCAGATATCTGCCTCGTGCCCACCCCTAACGCAATCAAACTACCTCTAAAATAATTGGTCGGCTAAGAATTCCACTCTCCACCATAAAAACATATTTGTTAATGGTCCACTCCATTGGACACACTACAACACCTCCAATCATAAAGGTTTGGTTTGGGAATCCTAAAATAAACAGATATGATTATGGGATTCTACGGTTCTTTATAAGAAATTATTTTTTTAATTTTAAAATTTTATATAATACAAATAATTAAAATACATGATGTTATACTGTTGAGTATTTAAAGCATAAGAGAATAGTTTCTTAAAAAAATTGTAGAATTTCCTATAATTAAAAAGATAAATTGACATTCAAGATTCAAAGTTTTAAATCAAATGGTCTTTATTAATTTATATACACTAATACGCTCAATGTGTGTGCATACAAAAATTAGATTTATTTAAAAGTTATTTTGACAATAATAAATATATTTTTATATTATTTTCTTGCCAAACTATTTTGTAAAATTTTTTAAACAAATAAATTAAAGAATAATGGTAATTATAAAGAAATTTAAAATTCAGATAAAGTAAGTTTAAAAAGAGTCTACAAAAGAGACTATCATACCAAAACTGTCCCTTTATATACAGTAAAATGTTTCAACTAAATGTTAGAATTAAATTATTATCTAAGTTGTGTTGACGAAGATGAATAATGCGTTTGAATATGCGTCTGACGATTATAGAGGCTTCTCTTCCTTTATTTTTAGTTTGTCCATCAAGCGATCTCCCAACCCAGCTTGCTGTAATATGGAATTAATTCATTTTTCTAGCTAGTAAATTTTGATCTGAAACAATAACAGTGATTTAAAACTCCAATTGTGTTCTCTGGAGAATTTTGCAATCATTAACATTTTTCAACAACCTTTTTACTTTATATATATTACATCTTAAAAAAATTTTTATTGCAGTATTATTTTTAAATAATATTAAATATAATATCTTAAATAATAACGGTTGAAATAAATGTAATTCAAGTAGCCAGCAAAATCACTTGTCTATGGAATATTCGACCGCGGTTATTATTATTGCAACCAACTCCCCTTTCCCCATAAGATATTAATATGCCAAATATTTAGAGCAATGGGGAAAAAAAATGAACATACTTGGTAGTATTTTTCCTAGCAAGTTTCAAATAAATATTTTGCTCATTTTGTTTATTGATTTCCTCTTGTCAGCCGATTTTTTTAGCTTGTAGAGAATAACAGTAGTCGTTATTAAAGCAGCCGCAATCACAAAAAAGCCATAAGCGCAACTGCCGGCCAAAGCAAACTATGATCTCATACGGCTGATCTTTTTTCGCTGCACGCGCATATTCCCATACTATATTTAATGTCGAAAATCTTCGAAGGATATATTTTTTTTTTTTGATAATGTATATTGATAGTAAGAATCGAAAGGGTAAAGGACTAATTCTATTTTACACCTCTCAACTTATACTTGATTTTTATTTTTAATTTCAATTTTCAAATTTGTCGTACCTCAATTTTTTTAACACCAGTTAAAAAATTAATGAAATTTTTTTCGGGTGTATACATTAAATTTATCATACTCATAAGTTAATCAATTTGAAATTTAAGTCACAAGTAGGGGATGAAAGTATATATTTTCTAACAATTTCATTCTCATATAATGATTTTCATAGTGATTAACGAAATACCATCTATAAATATTATTATATTTTAATTTTTATTCATTCCCTCCTACTTATAAACCAAACACCTCTTTAATATCGAAATCTTCAAAAGGTTTTTTTTTTTTTTAAAAAGGGTAAAAATCTTCTAAAGCTGCTGCATGCTATTTCTCAAACATCCTCTTTCTTTCTTTCTTTCTTTTTTTTATAGTATATATTGATAGTAAGCATAGAAAGGGTAAAAGACTAATTGTATTTCACCACTCAATTTATATTCAATTCTCACTTTTTATCTTCAACTCTCAAATTCATACCAATTCAATCATTGTTTTAATACCGTCTAAAAAATTAATGAAACTTTTTCATGTACACAACAAATTCAGTGGGAAGTACAACAATATTTAGGGTATAAAAACAAAAATTCCATTAAGTTTCATGACGGCGTTAAAAATGGATTAAAGTAAGACAAATTTGAGACTAAGGTATGTAAAGTGTCCAAAACTGAAATTTAGGATATAAAGTGAGAATTGAGTATAAGTTGAGAGGTGTAAAATGAACACATGAATTAATCCAAGGGTAAATTATTTGTTGCTAGTTCTCAAACATGTCCTTGTTTCTACGGTTGATATTGGCCGTATGGCAAGATTTTTTTTTGTTGAACGGGATTTTGGAATCATGTTTTGCAAATGTTACCATTAAATAACTTCCAATTATAAAGATTTGTCCGAAGGAACTTTTAAAAATAAGAGCTGGAAGAATATGTTGGCAAAAGTTGAAGATGGAGTACTTATATTAAATGAGGATTTTAAGGTATAGGTACCTAAACTTTATTTTTGGATTAGATTGCTAATAAAAGGTAGCGATTGAAATCGAAACCCTGCACCAAACAAATACTAGTAAAATCTAATCTCATATATTTTGCTAAATTCAAGCAAAACATCGTCCATTAAAAATTCCTGTGGTAACTCCAAACTGACAATATTATGAATTTTCTTCTATCACTTTAGATAACTTAGTGTAAAATCTAACAATTATGAATATTTTTGAAGAGCTAACCAAGAAAGTGATGAAAGAATCGGTAGTAAATAGTTCTTTTACTGTTAAACTAAATGGCATCTTAACGAGCCCTTCATTTTTTATTTTATTTTATTTTTTTAAAGTAGCAATAAAAGTTAGACTTCGAGTATTGAAGATTTTGGATTAAAAGATGATGGGCTATAATTTTGACTTCAAATCACACTTTATCTGAGTTTTCCTTTTATTTTTAATAAAAAAATTCACCTTCTCCTTATCGTATAGTAACTCGATTCCATGATTAATATGTTATAAGAGAAATTAAACTCAGAGTATTGAAGATTTGGGATTAAAAGATGATGGGCTATAATTTTGACTTCAAATCGCACTTTATCTGAGTTTTCCTTTTTTTTAATAAAAAAATTTACCCTTTCTTTTAGTCTATAGTGACTCGATTCCATAATCAATATTTTATAAAAGAAACGTCTTACCATTTAAATTACACTTAAAAAAAAAAAAGCTTCCTAGCTGTGAATCAAATGAGTAACGTTCTTAGCAGATGTATATGTAGATGTAGAATTAGTTTCACATCCATCAAGATAAGGAGGAGGTTCATATTCATACGTGATACATAACAACATCTACTTTTCTATGAATTCTATCACGGCAATATAAATTCCCGATATGGGATTCGACTCAATTCCACACGCAATCTTTGCTTCTTTGGTTTGGTTAATGTATTAAAACGACTTATAAAATTGATTTGACGGTTATATGACTTATATCCTTATTCACTTCAAGATTAGCATAATATGGCATAATTAAGGAGGATACAGCTTACATGAAGTCCTCGGCACAAAGAACGTACTCGGGTCTAGCTAAGGTGTCAATCGTATTATCACGAGTAATAATATCGCGTCATAATCGTGTTTGAGTTATAATTTTTTTTTTATTAATTATGCTAACATTATCTCAAAGATAACTATAATCGTGTTTGCGTTTACCCAATTTTTGTTGAGCAGAATACTATTTTATATGCATCTTTACACTTCAGACAGCCTTCAAAATATTATGAACTCATACATTAATTATAATCATACATATACGATATCGAATAACAAGTGCATAAAAAAATAATCTCACTAGCCGTCTTTGTCGCAGCTTAAGGCTGAGTAGATCGACAAATATCAATATTTGAATTAAGTTTTACACTCGAGAGTGGATATCATTTGGTTTCCAATAGGAACTTTCGAATTAGGTCATATCGGCCAGGTATTTTAAAAATCCACTAGCATTTGCATTGTCTCTCTAACGTTGTGGAATGCAAAAATTTTATATTAACGTGAGTAAAATAAAAGAAAGAGACATTGGCGACACTTATTTACAACATGATACGTCTAATTTCTAGATGTCATTATCAAGAAATTACACTGTAAAATTCACCGATTTCTTTTTGCTTTGTACTTAATATCTCACCAACCAGGAAAAAACAAAATCCTTGCGAATGTTTCCGAAGAGGTTACCTTGGAATGTTTTTGTTCGTTGGTGTTTTTTCAAATGGGATAAAACTGAAGTACGACCTCTAATAATCCAAATTGAATCTGTTTATAACGACAAATGTTATACTAAATAATAGATTTGCTGGCCATAATGATATTTCCGATGAAGCTAGGTATTCTTTTATGTATACTAATTATTAGAGATAGAAATTGTATTGCCCTCCCCGCCAACCTAATTCCCACACTGCCCTCAATTCAAAACATATAAGAAAGTTAAAACTGATAAAGAGGAATGTATATCTTAATGTATGACAATAGCAATTGGGTCAATAAATATAACAATTATTTTAAGTAACACTTTTATACGCACTATTAAATGTGATTCTCAACTATTCCTTTTTTGAGTATCTCAATTGATCAAAAAGTTGTTTCATGTGTTGATAAATTCAAGTACACTATAACTACTAGCCGCATTAAGCCTCATAACTTAATTTCAGCCTAAAAACAACTCACAATGCATTTTGAATTAGTATGGGCTTGGCAATGATATCTAGGCCTCAGCAAAATATATATTCAAAAAAAAAAATTTACAAGAAAGAGATTAGGCAAAGCTTCACAAATATGTGAATTATATTTACAAACCGAACACGGTTAACATGAAGTTACAATGCCCAATTTAATTACTAGCTAACCAGGACGGGGTAACTGGAAAATGATTTATAAATTTTGAATCTCCTACTAAAATTGTTTTACGTGATAAAAACATATTAAATCGTCAACTCATAATTTTAAATATTTAATAAATTTTAGTCATTCTTTAATAAATCTAATAATATATAAGTGTTTTTCTTACGGGTTATAAATGGACTGTAATAATATAATGCTTCACAAAGTGCAAAAAACTTAACAAATTTTGGCCGAATTTAACTGAAAATCAAAACCTTTACCACCTTAAACTGTAACATTTCAAAGTCTTCCCCAGCTCTTTTAGATTAATTTGGGAATCTGGTTCCTTAAAACCTATAGCATTGAGGAGGAGGAAATAGTATAAATTAACCTTGAAGTGATGATTTTCACTTCTTCTCTCTCTTTTTTTTCCCTTTTCTTTGAATTTTTGAGCAAGTCTGGGAATAGATGCTAGTTTACAAATTTACAATCATGAGGTAAGGCACATGCGGATCCTTAAAAAGTCAAACCTTTTCCAAAAATTGGAAAATTACAAATCTTTCACCCTTGAAAGTTGAAAGTCCCACACCACTAACAATAACACAATCATACAAACATGTGCAATAGACAACTAATTTCTTTCTTTCTTTTTTTTTTTTCCTCCTCTAAGGGTAAAAAGATAATTATAGTCCCTAAAGTTTGACATATTTCATTTCTAAAATTTCACCAAAAAAATAAATCATACCCTTCATCTTTCAAATTTCTACTTGACAACTTTATAATTTAGGATCACTTTACTATTCCCTATTATTTAGTTTTGATACTTTTAGTCCAATTTTGTGTGTTTTGTTGATGTTGTTTAGTAATTAATGTTAGGTTAGAATAGGTTTTTGCATGTTTATTATATTTTTAGTAGTTTTAAGTGTTTAAGTACATCAGGCTAAATTAACTAATGTTTGTTGTTTTCCATTGTGCAGGTTAGGGATAATTTTGTCAATTCAAGAAAATGGAAGTGTGCAATTGAGAATTTATAAGATGATAAGAAAGTGGAGTGGACAGTAGAACCGTTGCCACAAAGCGGAGAAGGCTTGCTGCATTAAGTTTGGCAAATTCGCGGGCAGTGGCAATCTTAGCTTGTTGTAGCAAGGTATTCCAAGTGCAAAGACCTTGATGGAGCAAGGTCATCAAGGGGGAAACATGAATTGTAATGTTTTTAAGATTTTAACCTGTTTTAGACCCGTTTTATTATATTTGAAATTTATTTAGAAACTTGTGTATTGTAATTCTTAAAATCTGTAAATAATGGTGTCTAAGTTCTCAAAAAAGTATTCTCTTTTCACCTTCCTTTTAGGAGTTACAAAATTAGACTAGCGTTTTCGTTATTTTTAATAAGAGTAGAGAAAGTTTAAGATTAATTAACAACCTTGGACTGAAAATGATTGAAATTCTTCGTTAGAGAAGTATTCTTAAACTTTATTAAATTTTTATTACAATATTTAATTTTATCTTTATTATTCTTTTTAAATGATTTCTAGGGTTTACAATTGTTACTCTATGCCTTCAAAACCATGCTTTCATTTAATTCATTCATAAATTAATGGTTAGAGTAATTTAATTACTTTCGTAGATTAATTTAGTTTTAATTAGACTTTAGATTACTTATTGTTAAATTTCTTTTATAATGGTTTCTTGAAATAATAATTGAGTTAAATAACTGGTACTTATTCTTGTGAGTTCGATTTCTACTTCTATCATATACTATTTGATCCATACACATGTTGTGCGTTATTTCTAGTTAATGATAGAGTCAAGAGATTATAAATTTTATTACTAGATATTTTATATATCACTAATAAATTTTTATAATAGACGAAAAAATAAAAATTTTAGTCTTCTATCCCAACAAACATTTCATTCCTTATATGATAATCACTACTAAAATATTATCCTCTATTTTTTACTTTTTCTTTGGTCAAACAATGAAAATTGCTCTTTATCATAATATTTAAGCAAAAGTATGTTTTTCTTTTCTTCTATCAATTGTCCTAATTTAATAGAAATTTAGAAGACGATAGATGTAATTTATTTTTTATGAAACATTGGATACCAAATATATTAACGGGTTAAACTCTAGGGACTAAAAGTGATTTTTACCCATTATCCCATTAAGAAATCAGCCCAACCCCACTTCCCTACCCCACACAAAAAATAAATAAAAACCCTTCACTTCAGGAAATAAAATAATAAAATAATATTAGTGGAGGGTGTTAATGTCATTTTACAATAAAACATTGAGTCTACTTAAACCCCACATACTCAACTAGAAAGGACCGCCCCTCAGAAATCACTTTCCAATATTTGCCTCCAATTCCTAACCAAAAAACTACTACAATGAAAACTCATCGCCCTTTATCTTTCCGCCCTCTCTTTCTCCTCACAACACAATGGCCTTCTCACCCTCCTCCTCCTCCACCAACCAATCACCACCCATTCCCTCATTGACCCCACCACCTTCTCCACCGCATCCCCAGCTCAGGCCACCTCTAACACCCCAACCACCACCACATACCCCACACAAAACGACACCGAATTCATCCGCAAAAGCTGTGCATCCACCAGGTACCCGGACTTATGCTTCCACTCTCTCTCCGGCTACGCCAGCGCCGTCCAACAAAACCCTTCTAAGCTAGCCCGCGTGGCAATCGCCGTGAGTCTCTCCAAAGCCAGACATGCAGTGGCTTACTTCTCCAACCTCTCGAAAGAAGCCGACTACGGAGCAGACCACCGAGTTGCGGCCGCCCTTCACGACTGCTTCTCCACGTTCGGCGACGCCGTTGACCAGCTCCGTGGCTCTTTGAATCAGATGCGCCATCTGGTTCCGGCTGGCTCCGGCGAGACGTTTAGGTTCCAGATGAGTAATGTTCAGACGTGGATGAGCGCTGCCTTGATTCCTCGAATGAGGACACGTGTACGGACGGATTTGATGGTGTTCCTGAGGGCCCCATGAAAAAGGACGTGTTTGATCGGGTTGGGAAGGTTGAGGGTGTGACTAGTAATGCACTTGCTTTGGTTAATGGTTTTGCTGCAGCTACGGCTACAACAAATTCTTTCCCGTGAGTAGTTAGTCAATAAAGAGTAAAAAAAAAATTAATTAAATTATGAAAAGGAAAGGGACTTACTTTTATTTTATTTTATATTTAAGGAGAAAATTAGGGTGGGTTAGTTAATTTGAGTTTGTGAGTTGATTAAAAAATGAGTTAATATATCTTGTAATTGTGCTGTAAATTTATTTTTATTTGACTTTGTGGGATTTGGCAGTTTCTTTTAATTAAAGTGTGAAAAATCGTTTCATAGAATTTTTTACCCAAAAAAGACAAAGAAGAATCCCTTTCTGTGAATGATACAATACTTGTGTGTTGCGTTTTTGTTTACTCTCTCTTATTGCTAAAGGAAAAAATATGGTATATATTGTGAAATGACCAAAGTACTTGTGTCACCTTAAATTCACTTACAATGAAACACTTTATTATATAAAAGTTCTATAAGTAATATCTCAAACTAATAAAATTTTAATATTTTTATAGGAAAGTTCTACAAAGTGATATTCTAAACTAATGAAATTCTAACATTTTTAAATAGTGACTTACAAATTCATTTTATTTTTAAACCCACAACTTTAAATATTAGAATATCATTAATTTGGAGATACCACTTGACATAACATTTGGTAGAACCTTCTCATAATAAAGTTTCTCCACTTACAATGATCAAAGAGCATATCGGTCATTTCGCAATTATTTTATTTTATTTATTTTTTGTTATAGCATTAAGATTCTTTCCGTGACAATAGAAAAATTTTTATATGGATCGACTCTATAGTATAGTGCCATAAATTTCTTGGTTTAAAAACACTCCACATCAACTCACATTACATCATTTGATGATGCGGAATATTTTAGACCAAGAGATCCGTGTCACTGTACCATGAACGTGATCTATATAAAAATTTTCGTAGCAATAACATTTGCCCATCTTTTCTACCTATTGTGTGCTGCTTTCGAGATGGCCACCAAGGACCCGCTTGGGATGGGATTTTTCAGTTAAAGGATCTTTTATATCACGTCTTATTTCATTTTTAGTTAAACTATCAAATAAATTATTAATATTTTATTAAATAATGTTAATGGAATTATTTTAACAGATCATTTAATAATATGACAGATAGTAAAACAGATATGAGATAGAAAATTTTTAGTAAATTTTCCGAGTGCTGATTTTCATAAATTAATAGTCGGAATAACATTGTACAAGACAAAGAAATGTCAATTTTTTTTTTCATGTACACAACTCTCTAGTGTTTTTGTTCTCGATGACACAAAGGTATGAAAAGAAATAGTAGTAAATAAGACAAGTCAAAGTATTTTACCAAAAAATAAAAAAGATAACTCCAACTAAATTAGTGGACTGTCTTTCGTTTTTTTTTACAGAGTATACTTTTTTTGGATTTTTTAAAAAATTCAGCTTTCTTTTACTCTAATAATTCAAATTTATAATTAATAGATTAAATAAAAAAAATATCTTACTATTTAAATTGTAGTTCATTGTAATAGTGGACTGTCTTATTTAATTGAACTTGAAAGGATTGTCTGTCTTCGCGTTCAAATTGGGCGGATAGTGAATAAATACCAAACGGGGATCCCTCTGCCTAATCGGATTCTTTCAAGTTTCAACGTAATGTTTCCGGACAAATTTCTGTTTTCTTTTACCTTTTTCTTGAGGCTTAAAACAGCCATGGCGCGTTAAAACACTCCATCTTTCCGCTTTTAGCTTGGGAGGCGGGTTGCTAGGTGATGATACCAAAATAATGTCCTATCAAAATAATGCACGTGGCCTCAAATTCGGATTCATCAAGGGATTTTAGCTCTTTTTCCTTCACACAGTCAATATAGGTTGAAATGGCTCAAATAACTATTTTCAACAGTGGGCTTGATTGACTATCATCAATCATACATATAAATATTAAAAATATATAAATATTAAAATGACAAGTCAAGATCATAAATTACTTTCTAATTTTACAAGTTTTGATTTTTTTTCTGAAATTTACTCTTTAGACTAAATATTGATTTGAATGTAAGTACTTATTTGAAAATAAAATTTTGTTTTTTTAAAGTGATCTGAACGTAAGTATTACGTATTATAAACTCTAGCATCAGACTAATTTGGAAATAGACTTAGACTAGCTAAAATTTAGCATCAACACTGGCACAAAATTCACCCTGTGGCCGTCGGCCAGGGAAAGGAGGCTTGCCGCTTTAACTTTTTGCTTTGACAACAAAACGATGCACCAAATGGGAGAGACAAAATGTATTGATACAAAAAAATACTTGAGACAAATGCAAATCTAGACTGAGTCCTTTGCAAATCTGTTCTTTTGGACAGTTTTATATAATACCTTTGACAGTGTATCTATACACCAAAAAAAAAAAAAAAGGAAAAACATACGTATATATACATTGTCACGCTCCAAATCTAAAATTGCAATACGCCGTGTCCTCATCTTCCCACGAGGACACTAGGCTTAAATCTGAAATTCTTGATCACTTGCCTTAAATAAACTACAAACACCTGCAAAAAAAAATATTATATAATGGTGTGAGTAAACGCTTGCCCAGTAAGTAGCCTAACTTGTCTTTCATCGGATTGAGTACGTTACATAAATAAAATTTTACAAATCATGTTTGATCACACATTAGAGCATGCATATACATATATGTACAATTTTATAAAAATTACATGTTCCAAACAATTACATATATGTAAGTCTTGTCTTTCATCGGATTGAGTACGTTACATAAATAAAATTTTACAAATCATGATACCTACACATTAGAGCATGCATATACATATATGTACAATTTTATAAAAATTACATGTTCCAAACAATTACATATATGTAAGTGGCAAAAAAAAGTGAACGTTTTATATCCATAGCATAGAGCAAACCGAACTAAAACAAAACACGCGTATCGTACACACTCATATCTTGAAGTGGGTTCAAGGGCTTTCTAAGGTTTAATCGGCAACCTTGATATCCAGTGCTAACTATTATGCCAGTTAGACAAGGGTCAGATATAGGCCAGCTACTCTCCGCTAGGTGGAGTCAAACATAGGCCATCTATCATCTGCTGGATGGAGAATTAGGAACTAGTTCTCACCGACGTCATCAAAGTCATTCCAAGAACCAAGTAATTTTTCATACCAAAATAAGAAATCATATATCACACGAATATTATATTTAATCAAAATGCCACTTACTAAGTTTACATTAAGAAACATTAAATTAACCATATTCAATTCGAATTTCATAAGTAACATAATAATTTGCAAAAATATAATTTTTATAAAAAAGACTTTTAAAATATGAATGAGTATAGAACCACCTACCTTACTAATTTATCCAAGGGCTAAACTTAACTCACTTATTCGGGACCCAAACAATCTCTGTCACCTACAACACAATTACAATAGAATTTCAATTCCAAACTAAATAGTATCTATAATTTCCTAGAATAATTCACAATCAATTATTCGGTTCCTAAAAATCAAAACTAAATTATATCTCTCTGACTTTTCTTTATAAAACCTATGGTCAAATATTAGTTAAGTACAAGTTATATGTTCTGTCAAAAAAGATCATTAAGTGATCCAAAGAAAAATCTCCAAAATAATTATTCCTTATGTTAACAACTCCTTTCAACCAAATTTTACTATCCAATTAAAAATTATGACGATGACCGCATAATGCCATAACCTTTACTGACTAGTAAACAAGAGAATTTTTTTTTTTTCCTTTTAAATTTAGTATACATACTAGTAAATAGAATTTGGCAGCAAGCACATGTTTAGTGCCAAACAATCACAACATTAAGCCACGGAAACCGGACTGTTCACAGTCTTGTTTTTTTTTTCTTTTCTTTTTACATCAAATTACTAACCATAACATAATACTTTACAATAAAATAGAAAACTCAACAAAGTCTTACCTCTATCGCTAATTACTTTTTCTCCTCTCTCCCTTGTACGGTCTCTAACCTTAACACACAATATAATATATCGTATATTGTTTAATCCAAATATTTATAGGTAATTTAATCTTAAAATTTTCCTACAATTTAGTCCCCAAAATTAATACATATTACTATTTTACACTTATTTTCTAACTAAAACTATAGTATATAGAATAGTCTAAATATTTATTTTATTTATTTTATTTTTATTTAACCCGAAAATTACGGATTTTACATACATGAAATAATATTTGGTTCTTAATTCCACAATGGTGTCATATAAAAGAGTATCAAACCAATTCCTTAACGAAGGGATTCAAATTCAACCCATCCATGCATTTATGCTTTTACAATTATTAGTAAAACTTGCAGCCCCATGATAACAGTAGAGGTCTTAATAAATTTGGCGATGTGGATTTCGCATTCATTGCTTTAAATTGGAATAATTGCATCGTATAAAGATCAATGATTTGTCATTATTCATATGTACCCAGCATCTTTGTGCTTTAACGAATATATGAGGATCTTCTCCAACTAAGTAGTAAGATTTGTATTCAATTAAAAAGAGACGGTAAGATTTACTTTGTTTTTTTGCTTCTTCATATATTAGCATAAAGGTACATGTATCATTTACAATGGGGGGTAGTTTAGAAATCCTGTCCAAGGTAATCATGGCTAGTTTTTTGACTAACCTAGAAACATAAAGGGTCGTACAGTGCCACTATGAATATTGCTTCTTAACTTGTTGCAATACCGTTTAGTTAACCAACTTTTGACCCCTAGAATCAAATGGTCTATGAAAAAAACACTTAACCATATTGGAGGAGCTTTTGTAAATTCGCTTTAGAATAGACAATTAGTCACCACAGGTTGACTTCAACATTAAACATGCGATCAAATTATAAAAAAATTTAAAATTCGACTTTCACTATTTTCAATTCTTTATTTGATGAACGATTTTTAATTATGTATTACTGTAAGCATGAGCGGATTTACAGTGGGGGGCTATGATGTGCCTCCATTAGTCCCCAAAAATGTAAATTATTATATATTTTATTATGCCTACTTTTGAAAGCATTAGTTTTGTGCCCCTTTTAAAATATAAAAAAATTTGTTTTGCACTCACTAATTAATAAAATATAGACTTATTTATAAATATATTCACTCTTATCCCCTAAAATAATTATTTATTTTTTTCTAAGCATCACTTTCTTTCAAAAGTTCCATCATCTTCTTTATTTTCATCAAAATTTCTTTGTAAAATTGTCTAAGAAATTAAATTCACCTAACTCCATCTTCATCTCCCCTCAAAAAATACAATTTCAACTTCTTATTCAATCCAGTTATTTCAAATCCACAGCATTTCGCTTGCCTTGCCGTCCAGAATCATATATGTTCTTGTATTACAAGTGCTTCCACTAAAAATTAATCTTGGCTCCGCCAATGACTATAAGCCGTATGCTCCTGGCTTCTCTTGCCTCTAAAGAAAGAGAGGTAAAAAAGGCACAGGATCTTACTCTATTCCACACACTGTGCTACTCTCTGTCACATCACCTAACGAACTGTTAAGATCTTGTTAAGTAATTTTAATAGAGTAATCTTGACTGTTCATTGGGTGGTATAACAGAAAGTAGTATAGGATGTGAAACAAAAGATCCTTAGTGGGTAAAAAAAGAGGGACCGGGGTTGTATTTAGTATTATCCAAGACCAATTTATATTTTATCCAAATAATTACTAATGTAAAACTTTCTTTTATATTTGAACCACTACTGAACAATATTTTTATTGGTCTAACCGAGAATAATCTCCATGTTAATCCAGAGATAATATCAAATATTGAAATAGGTCAAAAAAAAAATTTTCTTCAGGGAAAATTATCTCAATAGTCCTTCAACTATTTCGTTAAAATCAAAATAGTCCCTTAACATAAATTTTAGCCTAATTAGTCCTTCAACTAAATAGTCATATCTAATTTGGTCCCTCAATGGTGGCGCCACCCAAAACATAAATTTTTTTGAATTTTTACCGGTGTTTGATTGACTAAGGATAAAAGCATCAATTCACCTAGATTGATACTTTAAGTATTAAATCGTCACCCGAGTAGTCCTCCAACTTTTTTATTAAAATCGAATTGGTCTCTCAACTAAATTTTTAGCCAAACTAGTCTCTCAATTGAAAAAAACTCTAATATTTACCCTTCCCTTCCCTCCTTCTCCTTCCATCAACTGCTACCCCTTCTATATCCTCCTCCAAAACCTTTACCAATAATCACTCCTCCACCCACCCTATCCATGTCCATTCCTTCCACTTCCTGTCTCTTTTTCTTTCTCTTTCTCTCTACCATCCGTCGTCCTCTCAAACCTCCCTTCCTCATCTACCAACAGACACATTCTCCACCAATCCCAACCACTGCCAACCACTTTTCCTCTCCCTTCCATTTTGCCAACAACCATTCCCTCTACCCATCCTAGCTAGTGCCACAAACCAGGACTAGGTGGATTAATTTACTTCAAGTTCATGGTTAGTTTTGAGTGATTTAGAAGTACATGTATGAACCAGTTATTCTCAAAGGAAGTTATAAGATGATTTAAGCATTGTGAAAAATTTTACAAGAACTTTTTTAATTATTGGGAACTTAAGAGGGACAAAAGGTCCAAATAGTTTAAACATATTCGAAAGAAAAACCAAATATGTTGATATAAATTATCCTAGACATTGGAAGAGATATGATCATCTGTTTCCTTATGCCTGTTGTTCTCCAAATCATCCTGAACCCCTCCCCCCTCCGGTTAACTTGCAGATGGAGATAATTATCTAAACTCGAGCAAAGGATGTTAGACGTTGAAAACTTATAATTTCGATTCTGACTACCCTCTAAATATATACTAGGAAAATGATTTTACTTCCCACAACTAACTCCTAAATCCCTTGATTCTAAGCAATCTTTAATGTAAAAATTTTTAATTGAGGGACTAATTTGGCTAAATTTTTAGTTAAAGGACCAATTCAGATTTAATAAAAACATCAAAGGACTATTTTGGTGATGTGGATTTAATACTTAATGTATTAAATCTAGGTGAATTGACACTTTTACCTTTAGTTAACACTGGTCAAAATTCAAAAACTTAATTTTTTTGGGTGGCACCACTATATAGGGACCAAATTGGATACAACTATTTAGTTGAAGGGCTAATTAGGCTAAAATTTAAGTTAAGGAACTATTCCGATTTTAATGAAATAATTGAAAGACTGTTGAGGTAATTTTCCCTTTTGTTCTTTATATCTTTTAGAAATTGACTAGGATTGATCGATCCAAAACAAATTATCAGTTGGTTATGCCTTCCGGTTAAGATTAGAAGTATAGCTTAATTTTTACGAGTTATAAGATCCATGATTGTTGGCATCCTAAACTAACCGTGGTAGTAATAATTCACACAACTCTCTTGCATATTCGTAATTTCGAATGCCAATTTCTACCTCGAAGGTAGAAACAAAGGTAGAAATTCCGATAAATTGGGAAAAAAATTAGTATTTTGTGATAAAACAAAAAAGAGCTATTCCACTAATATTAATCCACCTGATATATACTTATAACTCATTAAAGATAAACTTGTAATTCTACCGAGGATAACTTACTTCGTAGTGACTGTTCGGCCAAAGGACAGGACGACTGGGGGTTCGGACTCCTGACTGTCCCTAAGCCTTGCTAGTATACAGAAACTCATCCCACTAATATATTCATTTAACTTTTATTAATATAAATTTATTCCCTCTCTAATTTAAATCTCATCATTTTGATTCAAATCATCAATCACCTTCATATTTGGAATTTCGTGACATGCCGCATTAATTTCCACTTCAATCATTCACGAGAATCTACCTTCCTTAGTTATTTGCTAACTTAAAACATCACAACAATGTGGGAAAGCATCAAAACACATCATGTTTGTTTGTACTTTTTAGTGATTGAGCGCCACAACCTCCTTGTGATTAAAAATTCATCATCTGAAACTTTATTTATTTATTTATTTTTTTTTTCTTCTTAAATCTGATATGTAAGTCAGAGGATCATTCGAGATTGAGAGATTCTAATAAATCTCTCTTTCGTTTCTTTTTTTTTTTAAAAAAATTTGGTAGATTACTCCATAGTCCATACCCAATACTCATCCGCAATCCGGTTTGGAAATCAATAGCAGGCAATTGTTGATAACAACTCCCAAATCCCATCTTATCATTTTTTTTTTCCTGTCACAATTTTGAATCCAATTGGAAAAAATCACTAGCATGCAATTTATGTCAATCTTTTATTTCATTTTATTTTGGTTTTTGTATGTTTGATATGACAATCTATTTTGACGACTTCAGTTTCGTTTTAAGATAGATGAACACTATAAACACAACTGACAAGGAAATGGTTTGTTGCAATTAAATTGTCCAATAGAAAACAGTTGCCGAAATACATACACGTACGAATTGATATATATTTTTTGAGTGTACGATAGATATTTATGGCCACCATTAATCTAAAATTCCACGTTTTGAAATTGAATAAGGTTTACAGGTAGATTGCTTAACGATCTCACAAAATAAGTTATTATCAACTACTCTTCAGCCAAAAAGGAAATTAATTACTACTAGTTCCACTTTGAAATAATTATTAGCGTAGACTAAGTAGTACCCCAAATGTTTTTAAGAGGAAAATAGTCGAAATAATCCTTCAACTTTTTTTACTTTAATCAAAATAGTCTTTCAATATTTTTTTTTAGTGAGGATAGTCTTTCAACTTTTATTTTTAATCAAAATAATCCTTTTGTGGTAGAGTCACCAAAAAAACTTTTTTTTTTTTTATAATAAATTTCACATACATCCCTGAGATTTAATTATTTTCCACAAAACCCCATATAGTTTAAAATGAAAAAATAAGCAAGAAATTAATTTGAAAGGGTGAAAAAAAAAAAAAAAAAAATTTTTTTAAAAAAATAAAAATTAAAACATTTATTTTTAACCAACAAAAAAAAACTAAAAATCCTAACCCTTCACTCTTCCCCTTCTTTCAGTCGAAGTTGTTACCCACCAAACTCTAGAACAGCACCCTTTCAGCCACCCCCACTGCCACCAACAGCCGCCCAAGCCCCTTCTCCTACCGACCAGACACCAACCACTAGATCCCCTTAGTCAACTACTAATTTTTATTTTTATTTTTAAAGTTAGCCCAAAAGTTTGTAAAGTTTTGAATTAGCTCAATGTGGAAAATAATTAAACCACAAAGGTGTATGTGGAATTTACGCAAAAAAAAAAAAAAAGGCTTTTAGATAGCTCCACCCCAAAAAGACTATCTTGACTAAAAAATAAAAATTGAAAGACTATCCTGACTAAAAAAAATGTTAAGGGTCTATTTTGACTAAAGTAACAAAGTTGAGAGACTATTTCAACGATTTTCCCTTTCTAAGATTTCATTTTGGTTCTTAAAGTTTAGGTTGAAGCAATTAGTCCCACAAATTTTGAGGCTGCTTTATTAAGAGTTCTATATAAAGTTCAATAATTCTTCACGAATTCTTCACGAGAAAAATATCCCATTTAAACTTTACAAACTAGAGACAGAATTTGGATTTTACAAAAGTTATACGGATTATTGCAGATATTCTCCCTCTATGCTTTCATGCTTTTCTTTTTTTAGGGTTAATAACATTTTGCCCCCTAAAGTATTGGAGTAATTACATTTTATCCCCATAAATTAATAAAATTAGACTTTGTTCCCCATTTACACTATTTATCCATTAGTATTTCTAACCATCAAGAAAGTTAGTTAAATTACTAAAATGTCCTTATAACAATTTTTTTATTTTTCAAGTATTTTTATTCTTGAAGTGGTTTGATAATTATTGAAAACTAGGAAAAATAAAAATGGATTTCTTTGTCTTCAACAGTGAAGATTATGAGAAAGCTTGACTCAAATTATATTCAACATTGCAGCTCGCACATGTTTAAAACAAAATAAAAAAATGTGAAATAACGAAGGCATAGTGAAAAATTATAAAACATTTACGAAAAAACTATTGGCACACAAAACCTTTCAAGAAAATTTTCTAATAGAATTTTTTACTAAGAAGCTTACTCTAAGAAGCATGCTGCTATGAAAACACTACAATTTGAAACAATATTAAATGAACTCTAGAAATTGCTCAAAAAAAAAACTCTGTAAATTACAAGAATTAAACTAAAAAATATAGTGATATGGATAATATTGAATTATTTTTATATTTAATTTTACTTATACTTTTGATAATTATCACACCACTATTAAAAGTTAAAAAAATCAAAAAATAGTGATAAGCATTTTAGTCATTTAAGTGACTTTTATTGATAGTATTAGAATTGCTAACGCATAAATAGTATAAATGGATGCAAAGTGTAATTTTTTTAGTTTAGAATGTAAGGTATAATTACCTTATAATTTAGGGGGCAAAATATTATTAACCCTTTTTTTTACTATGCAAACCCTTAACCCCTTGTACTTATTCACATTATAACTTTAACCCCTCCATATTTTTATAGCAGTTGCTAATCCAATTTTAGCATTTCTAGAAAATAATAGTCCCTATACTTTAAACATTAATTTCGAATTTATCCATCTTCGTTTTCCTTTCATTATGGTTACTTATTCTCTTCCTCACATCCATTTACTCCCTTAAACCCAGCCGCAAGGCTCACAAGCATTCATTTCTCTTCCCATTAACCCTATACAACCTAACACAACATCCCTTCTAATCTAGAAGGTACTAAAAATTAGTAGACTATCCATTCCAAATGAGTGCCTCATTAAATTAGTTCAATGAATAAAAATCCTAACTTTGTACACCTTTATGTAGGTTAGAATACATCATGACTTATTTTTAAATTGGGGAGCTCTAGTAAAGTACAAAAGGGAAGGAATAAGAAAAAGGGGTATAAAAAGAAGAATAAAAGAAATAAGGAAAAAAAAAGAAGGAAATAACAGAGAAACATTAGATGGGAAAGTTATTAAAAAAAACATATTTTGGTGGCATTTTTCTCCAAGAACATTATAATTGGGGCAAAGTTTCTACTAAAAAGTTTGGAGGCAAAGTGCAAGTTACACAATAAAAGTTCAAAGGAGTTTAATGCAATTAATGTAAAGAAAAATATTTAGAAAATAATTAACTTACATCAAGACAAGAGCACATACAACAGAATTATTTCTTAAAAATGAGCCACGAGTGAATTATTGGAACAAAGAGATGGTTACGATACCTTATTTTATTGGTTAGCGAAAGGAGAGAGAGAGAACATGCATGAATCATGGTTCGCTTTCTGCCGAATGCCAGATCACATGAATTTGAGGAGTCGTCCTCAGCTTTCTTTTGTTAAAGAGTTCACCAATCGCAATCATTTTTATTTTTTTTTTTCTGTTAGTTTTTGGAATCATCTCAAACCTAACTATTGTGTGATTTTACTTGTACGTGAAGATATACATGTCTGGTTCACATCTCAAATCAAGCACACAACGACAACATGACGTATAAATAACCATATTCTGATTTTCTGATCGACAATGTGAATAATGAACTAAATAATTAACCATAACTCTGTGAATAATTAATAATTTAGAGATCCTTCCATTGGATTTGTCGAATATTTATTTTACCCAAGTATGCTGAATCAAGTCTGCGTAGGAAAAAAGTTGAATCAAATCTGATTCGATGACTGGGAAGCTGCAAAAAAATTAAGATTTCTTTTATTTTCTTTTCAATGAAGATATGCTCAGTTTACTGACTTTAATTTTTTTGTGTCATGTGCACATGCTTAAATTTGAACTAAATAATCAGGGCCTATAGCTTTTCTGCATTAGGATGTACTATGTTTTGATTGTATGCACCTTAAAACTTTTATTGGATATAATTTAATAGCTAAATTTTCATTTGGGTTAATTATTTTTATTCCACGTAATATGATTTTTTCACACCTTGTTCCCTGTAAAATTTAATCATCACTCTACTTCTTTGACTAACAGTCAAAAGAAATGGTTAGTTTGGCAGTTAGTCAAAAGGGTCAAAATAACTAAAATAACCTCTATTATTTGATTGATCAACAATTTTCACCAATTTTTTGTGCCAAGGGGAAAGAAATATTCATGTTTCATCAATATCCTCCTATTGGTAGGGAAAAAAAAAAAAACTTGTGCACTATGCCATATGACCAGGAAGAAAGGATTTGATTTGTCTACAAAAACAACGAAACTAAATAAAAGAAAAATATCTAAAGTTTCAATATAAAACTCCTATTTAAGCGGTTGGTCATCATGTTGCGGCAGCTTTGCAATATAATAGTGGAGGTAAAATTATATGCATATTTGCATGCATATTTTGTCACATTTGTAAGCACAAGCTATTTTAAAAATATTTTCAGTTTATGCTTGTAGGCCATTTTTTTTTTTTTTTTTCACTTTGTATTTTTCCGTTTTATACAACAATTTGTTTTTCTTATTTTTCCAAGTTGTACTTCACAACATGTCATTTTTACCTTCAATAGAGGCTAATAATAAAATAATAATGCATTTTTTGCTCGAAATGGTAAAACGGTCTATCAACTAAATATTAATGTGTCATTTGATATCGTTGACTAAGAGTTACGAATCTAACAATTTCTTTTGACAAGGGGGTAATTAACCCTTTTTATTTCTCGATCAAGATTTATCATTTAATAGCTAAATGATAAATCTTGATCACATTTATGCATTTGAGTAGCACATCTGTTTTATAGATAAACAAACAAACAAACCAAGATTTAATCCTACTGAGTATGGTCAACTGCATGAATCCTGTTACGCCATTGCGCTCTGTCATAGACCATATCCTCCTTAATTCCTAGATGGGCTATATCTTTCCTACAAGTTATCCACCAAGTCTTTTTCGGTCTTCCTCTACCCCTCTTATGTTGACTACTCTCTCTAAAATCTACTTGCTAGACAGGCGCTTCTACTGGTCATCTTAACACATGACCTAATCACCTTAAACTTGTTTCTCTCTTCTTTTTATCAATAGAAGCTACTCCAATCTTCTCACGAATATGTTCATTCTGTATCTTGTCCATCTTAGTGTACTCACACATTCATCTTAACATTCGCATTTTTGCTACTATCAAGATCTTTTGCTCATGTGTGTGATTCATTGCTCAACACTCAAACCCATATAGCATCACTGGCCTAATTGCTATTCTATAGAATTTACTCTTAAGTCGTAAAGAAATTTTGCGGTCACATAATATTTCTGATGCCATTCTCTATTTAGTCCATCCCGCTTGTATCAGATTTATAATATCTTGATTTATACCACCATTATTCTGAATAACTTATCCTAAATATTTAAAATTTTCACTTATGGGTATCTCTTGATTTTCGATACTAACCCTTATTCTATTCTTACTTGCACCTTGCTAAATTTAAATTCCATATGTTCTATTTTTGATCTACTAATTCTAAACCAATTTGCCTCAAGTATCTCTCTCCAAATCTTGAGTTTAGCATTAACCCATCTTTTATTTCATCTGCAAATAACATACACCATGAAATTTTCTCCTGTATATGCCTTATAAATTCATCTATAGCCAATGCTAATAGATAAGGATTTAGAGTTGAATCTTGGTGTATAACCTATATTTATAAGGACATCTCGTGTCAATCATCCTGGTGTTCTCACACTTGTAACCACATCCCTATATATTTCCTTTATTTATTTTATATATGCTACTCTAACTCTTTTTTTTTTCTAAAACTCTCCACACAACTTCTCTAAGGACTCTATCGTATGCCTTTTCAATATCAATAAAAATCATATGTAAATCTTTTTCTTTATCCTAGTATCTAGTATCTCTAGACAAGTCTCCTCAAGAGATGTATGGCTTCAGTAGTCGATCTCCTGGCATAAAACCAAACTGATTATTTGACACCTTAGTCTCATTTCTTAACATTGTTTCTATCGCCCTCTCCCAAAGTTTCGTCGTATGGCTCATTAACTTAATATCTCTATAATTCGCACAATTTTGTATATCCCCTTTATTTTTGAATATACGTATGAGAGTACTTTTCTTCCACTAGTCAGGCATCTTTCTACTCTTCAATATTTTATTGAAAAGATTGGTAAGCCAACTTATGTCGCTTATTTCCTAAGTATTTCTATACCTCAATTAAGATATCATTGGAGGTTTCTTTCTTCATCTTCTTCAAAGATTCCTCCACCTCTGATTCCTGAATCCTTCGATAATACATTACATTTCTATACTCTCCAAACTTAGGTAACTCTCTTAGAATGATATCGTTTCCATTGCCTTCATTGAAAGTTGATGGAAGTATCTTCTCCCATCTTGTGAATAATTTCCTTATCTCTTACTAGCACCTTATTATTTTCGACCTTCATGCACTTGACATAGGTTAAATCTTTCATCCTATGGGCTCTTGTTTTAGCAATTTTATAAATATCTCGCTCCCTCTTCTTAGATTCTATTTTTTGGTAAAAATCTTCAAAAATCCTATCCCTCGCTTCATTTGCAGCCTTTTTTGTCTCCTTTTTAGCAAGCTTATATTTCTCAATATTTTCGTCACTTCTACAACTATATAGAGCTTTATAGTTAGCTTTCTTAACTTTGATTTTATCTTATACACCTAAGGTCATCCCACCACCAAGATTCCTTATTCATGGGGCATAACCTCTTGACTCTCCAAGTATCTTCTTAACCACTGTTCTCACTCTAGTTGTCATGTCATTCATAAAGTGTTAGATTCTCCTTGTAAGTCCCAAATACTTGCCCTAACAAATTTTCCTTAAAAAATTCTTCTTTTTCCTTCTTTAAATTCCCCACTTAATTCTAGATGATCTAAGTAGGTTCTTTTGCCTAATGTGATGCTTAAGCCTCAAATCCACCACTGAAAGCCTATGTTGTGAGGTTAAACTTTCTTCAGGTATAATTTTACAATCTCTACAAACTCTTCTATCTCTCTTTCTTGTGAGGAAAGAGTCAATCTGTGACTTTGTTGAACCACTTTTAAAAGTAACTAAATGTTCCTCCCTCTTCTTGAAAAAAGTATTAATATGCAAAGGTCTAATGTCATTTCAAACTCCAAGATTGATTTTCCTTCTTCATTTCTTCCTGCATAACCATATCCACCATGCACTTAGGACTTCTTCATAATCCTCATTATCTCTTCCCACATGTCTATTTAGATCAAATCCTATAAAAAAATTTGCTCTCCTTGGGGGACAATACCTATCAGCTCATCTAAATTCTCTCAAAATTTAGCCTAATGGACTCATGTAGACCTACTTGAGGCTTATAAATACTAAAGATATTAATAGTTTCACATCTTAAAACTAGTTTAAGGGCCACAATACTATCTCTTTTTCTAGTCACCTGTACTACATTATCCTTTATCGATCCATCTACAATAATACCTATCACATTTCTAGTTTTATTTACTCTTGAGTACCAAAGTTTAAATTCTTAATTATCAAATAGTTTAGCATTTTCTCCTACCCATTTTTCTCTTATAAACACAAAATATTAATTCTTCTCCTAATCATTGTATCTACCACCTCCATTGATTTACCAGTAAGAGTTCCAATATTTCAAGTTCCTATTCTAATCCTATTCTCCAAAATATTTTTCTTCCCCACTACCCTCCCCCTAGACGTTATATAATTATTACGTGAGGACCCTTGCATATTTTTCACTACACCCAAACTCCCCTAGAGATGTAGCGGCCCTTGCCCACTATTCGTCTCACTCAGACAATATGACACGTCGCTTACGGGGAGCACCCTAGCATTAACGCAATATCGTAGAGGATTAATCTCATAAGATTGTCAAAGTTTTAAGCTGGCTATCGACCTGACGCAACCCTCCTCCTTTACCTGAGTTTGAGACCGGCTATGCTAAGAAAAACTCGACACAATCGGAGTTATCAGTTTTATAGATAACGATTGATAATTAATTAGTTTATCAAATAGTCTTTTTGATACTCAAGAACTGACATCAAATTATCAATTTCAATCAATTCTTTTAGTTTAACTGCTAATCGGTCCCAAGGACAAATAATGGATGTTTAGGTTTTAATCGTCGTAAGGAAAAGTTTAGAATACAAACTACCAAGTTCTATTACTTCGAGAGGGATTATGGTATTACCCCAGGCATCTTTTTTTATTTTTTTATCTGTTTTGGGTAATTAAGTACCACGCATCTGATCTTACAAGCTAATAAAAGTGTTTTTTTTTTAAATTTTAATTTTGTGTAGAGTTTCGGATACTTATTTGCTGATTAATTTGATTGCAAAACTACTAATCGGGGCTATCATAAGTAACATAAGGCGTAAATGTCATACCATCAAGAGCATGCGGCTTGGATGAGTGTAAATTACATTCACCAAGTAGAGGGTTATTAGGGTTTTTTGGCGTTTATTTATTATGCTCTGATCACATTAAGCAAAAAGAATATGTAGATAAATTTATATATTTGAGAAATTAAACAAACGTGTCTTTCCATTCATTAAATACTGCATTATTTATTTAAATTTAAAATTTACAAAAGACGTAAATCTAAAACGAAAAGTTACCCTAGTTTTAAGTTCATCATTTCTCAAATTGTACGTTCTGAGTTTGACTCTCATTACTACTTGTTGGAAATAAATATATGAAATATCATGTTTTAAATTGTGTCTTTTGATATTTTCTAATGACAGTTTATAAAACTAATACGAGACTTGTTTGAAAAATTACTTAATACGTAATTAAGTATTAAAAATATGATTTATAACTTTTTTTGTGATGAATTCAAATGAAAAGATAACACCTCTTCATTTGAGTTATGACTGAAAGTTTTGTCTATTCATCTTGAGAGTTGTAATTTAGTTTCTTAGGGTTACTTATCAATTGAGACAACCTTTGGTGAAACGTTTGATGTTTCTATAAATATGAGACTCCATCAAAGGCATAATACACACACAAAAAATCAGATTTTATAGTCTTCTTCTTGTTCTTAGTCTTATACTTGTTTTTGAGTGTTCAAGGGAACAACACTTACATTATTGAGTAACTATTCTTGGTGTGGCTTCGGTGATTTTTAGAAGTTGTATTTGTCTGAAACCTTTCAACAACTATTCACAGTGGAGGCAAATAATATTTTAAAAATAGAGATCACTTGCACTAAAGTTTTCAAAATTGTTCTTCATGAAAATTTTGTATTTGTAGTAAATTTTTCCCAACACTACCTATCTAGGGTTATATTCTCACTTCCCTTTCAATTGTAAATTTGATGTATTAAAAAAAGTTAAAAACAAAAAAAGAATTTCTTCATATGTACACAGCAGGGAGATACAGAGGGAAACATTGAGGAATATATTTGGCATGTAAATAAGTTTGGACAGAAAGAGATTGACAACAAATACTACGCCATGGGCAAGTTTCTTTGAGCCTCAATTAGTGTTGCAGTTTTATATAGCTTTCATGGGTCCTTAATAGAACACAAATAAAATGTTTGCATGCATGCAATAGACAATATCACTACTAAAAATTTGTTAATTACCTGCATATTTTGCTGCGGATTATAATGAAAAATCCGCAGCAAACAAGAATTTCTGCGGATTTGGGTGCCAAAAATAATCCGCACGTAAAAAGGCCGTGGATAATAATTTGCTGCGGATTATAAAATCCGCAGCAAATTTTGATGGGGATTTTGCTGCGGAAATTACCTGTAAATCATGCCAAATTCCAGCAATTTCATCACAAAACACAATTCGCATTGATCATCAATGCACATTCGAGCAATTTCATCTCAAATTACAATTCGACGAAACAAATTCAAATACAATACATATATAGCATTTAGTTATCTAAGTAAACAACCAAATACAGTCTAATCATCCGAGCTACCATCCTCATCATCGACGTGTCATATCTGTGACTAGAAAAAGAGATAGTATTGTGCCTAAAACTAGTATTTATTTGTAATATAAGGATATTATGAAAAATTACATGAATATGTTTCTCAAATTCACATGGCACCAATGTAAGCAATATTGGAAAAATAACATGAACAAATCCCTCATTCAAACCATAAAAGAATATAAATGCAAAAAATAATTATTCTTGTACAAAAATTATTCTTCTTATATAACTATTAGGATACTTATGGATCTACTATTCTTCATCTTCGCCTTCGCCTTCGCCTTCGCCTTCCTCTTCCTCTTCATCCAGCTGTCGACAACACTGAATGCGTCTCACAGCTGTCGACAACACTGAATGCGTCTCACATCCAGGCCATAATGGTTCTTGAGCTAGATTCAACATCTCATAGAACCTAGAAGAATCTATATTGGTAGCTTCCATCTAGATTATAAGAGACCAGCTTTCCTCCTAAACTGCAGCATCATATACCATGCCCTGACCAGAATATTAATTGAAAATAGGTTTAAAACCTTTCCTCAGAATATGAACATTCACCATATCAGGGACATGGTGTCGCTCATTTTTGCACTTCACACAAGGACATCTAATAACTCCCTCAGTTAAATATTTTGGTTGTTGACAAGCAAAATTTATAAACCCAGCCAAACCCTCCAAAAATTCTTCCACATATCCCCGGCGATTTGGAAGAAGCCTATTATACATCCACCTTCGATGCTCCGGAACTTCCATTTTGCCTAACCAAACTAATGACTTACTTAGTCTCTTGTTAAACAATTAATTTCTAGACAAATATAAGAATATAATTTCATCAACATTTTCCACTTGCTTATTATAGTAAAAATTTAGTATATGATACTGTATAGGTGTTAAATATTGTCATTATATAAGAAATAAATTGAAAATAACATAGCAAAAATCCTCGACAAATTATGGATAACAAACAGTTGAAAAAAAAATGTAAATAACACAACAAAAATCTATACGATAACAAACAAAATAAAAAAAATAAAAATAAAATAAAAATGCAAAAATTATAGCAAAAATCATACAGAAATTAGGGATAAAAAAAATCAAAATAACATAGCAAAAATCTATACGATAACAAACAAAATAAAAATAAAAATAAAAATAAAATAAAAATAAAACTGCAAAAATTATAGCAAAATCCTACGAAATTAGGGATAAAAAAATGAAAATAACATAGCAAAATCCTACACAATTTATTGACAACAAATAGCTGCAAAAAAACTGAAAATAACAAAATAAACCACCCACAAAAATCAACAAAAATTATGGATAACAAGAATTAAAAAAAAAATAGATAAAAGAACAAAAATTGAAATGGTAGATCAATCAATCACCTTGGACTAGAGAAAATGGTTGAGGATGTGCACGGTTGCAGCTAGAGGAGATTTTTCTGGACAAATCGAATCCAAGATGAAGGATGGAGCAAAATTGCTTGAGGAAGGATGGAGCAAAATTGCTTGAGGAGAGAAAGAAATGAGGAAGAAGGGATGAAATTTAGGTTTGGAAATAATGGATGGTAGTTGGAAGGAAGGTGGAGGATGAATGGTGGTGGTGGTGCAGAAATGGAGAGAAAAATAATTTTTCCCGATTAGATCTGTCTAAAATATCTGGGATTCTGCTATGTAAATTGAATTTTCCTGCGGAATTTTCCGCAGAAAAATACGCAGCAAATTTGCTGCGGAATTACTTTAAATTTCCGCAGAAATCGCTGCGGAAATTTAATTCGCGACACTGCCGCGGAATTAATGTCCGCAGACATGCTGCGGATTGACTTCGCAGAAAGTCTGCTATACACATCTAATTCCGCAGCAAGTGTGCAGCGGAATTTAATTCCGAAGCACATTATATAATACCGCAGTCTTGCTGCGGAATTAATTTCCGCAGCAGACTTTCTGCGGAAGTCAATCCGCAGCATGTCTGCTGCGGATTTTTTTTCCGCATCAATTTTGCTGCGGACATGGAATTCCGCAGCAAATTTCCTGCAGAAATATATTCCGCAGCAAATTTGCTATTGCCTTTTATTTTTCCTTCGATTTTTGTTGCGTAAATTTTGTAAATAATACGTTCCCGCTTTATCGAGGGCGGTATCAACGATTTTGATGCGGTTGAATCCGTAGAAAAATTTTAATACCTAACCGTGAAAACTAAAATTTGCAGTAAAATCCGTATATAATACCTGGGGAAAAAATCCGCAGCAAAAATCCCCATGAAATTTGCAATTTTCTTGTAGTGTATGTTTAACAAGACCCCCTATCATATATTACTAAGTATGATATATGCCAGCAGAAATAATTTTGTCAGTACTTTATTTAGAGATGTTAGTGGGCGGGGCCCGTAAATTACTGTAGCATTCCGATCGAACCCTAGTCCAAAATCGGGAATACAGTCAGGCCTGGATCAGGGAGTTCCAACCCGCGACCCGACCCCAGTCAACAGATCAACTCGTTGAACCGACTCGAAACTAAGCCCGCAGGTCAATCCGTCGGGTCGACCGTTGTGGCTCGCAGGCCACTGGTTGGAATTTACATTTTTTTTTTAATTTTTTCCTTTTAAAGGGCTATTAATGACAATTTAGCCACTCCAACAACTATAAAACAACTAGTTTTTTGGGGTAATGTTGGAGTAAATAGATTATTAATTTTATTTAAATTCTTAGATTAGTTTTATAACTTGTAATGATTTGAAGGTAAGGTTCAATGCTTCCTCCTTGTACTTTTTTTTGTAATATTAATATACATGGTAGAGGTATATGCCAAACCCCCCACCATCTCAAGGTGGTTTTTTTTCCTAATTAAATATTTCTACTATATGATTAATAAATAATAAGTTATAATAATAAGTATTGACTTATACAACCAGGAAATAACTTGGTCAAATCCGAAGTACTAATAACTAATTTCGAGCTTTGGTCTATGAATATTAACTAAGAACTTTAGTTTCGAATAATAAGTATTAGTTTGGACCTTGAACTTTAATTATTAATAACTTGGTCTAGTATATAAGTACCAATTTGGGTTAATAAAGTACTTTAACTAGTAAGTAGTAATTCGAACAATTAATATGTTATAATTTAATAAATTACTAATTAATAGTAAGTAAATGATTTTAAATTAATAAGTTATTAATTTTAAAATAATAAGTAATAAGTAATATTTTTAAATTATATAAATTATTAACAAGTAAAAATTTAAATTTCTCGAAGAAATAATTTTAAAATTTAAGTAAGAACTTAAATTGGAGGGCTAGTTTGGGGCCAGCCTATGGATCAGCTCATGGGCCAGCCGTGGGTCAGCCCACCCCGGCCCATCCCAGCTAAATGGTGGCCTAGCCCTTCCGTCTTTCAGCCCGGCCCGGTCCATTCCACCGCCACCTCTAACTTTATTATGTATGATTATAAAAGGCCATATGCTTAGAGAAATGTGAAATCATGGGTTCGTTGCCATACATATACAAATCTTGGGAATTCCATTTGCTCTTGAACAACCAAGTATTTATCACAAATAATGCTCAAAATTTTGGTTCTACATTGATTAAAGATTTTGTGCGAGGAAAATATAGCCCCAAATGGGTAAATTCTTGCATGGACTAGAATTTATGCATTCACAAGACATAAAGTCTACAGATTCCCATACTAGAAATATTGCAAATTTTGTATCTTGTAAGTGGATGTCTATTGTTCTATGTAGAAATTTCTCCCCCAAAAAAATGATAATAAACAAATAGAATTCTAGACTAAAGTGGTGCGGTTTACAACTTCTTGTAATGTATGGGTTATTCTTTCTTTTTTTTTTTTTGAAAGATGACGAGCAATTTTGTAGCATCTCGAGTTTGGGCTACCCCAATAACTTTTAAGTGAAAACAACAGTTTCAAAATATTTAAACTAAATTGTTAAGTAATCCATAATTCAAGACATTATAAACAATACAATATCATTTCTCACTTTTGATGTGGGATGAGACATCATATGTATCACATTCACCTCTTTTTTAGGTTTTGAGCCATCACAAAGCCTAAGTTAGGGCCCACAACAACATGTTATATACACGACATAGTGCAATCTAATGCTATTGGCCCAGTCTCACCCCGTACAAAGATTATACGAGATTCGCTCTAATACTAATTGTAATACCTCGATTGGGTTGACCTAACTACTTTTGAACAGAAACAATAGACTCAAAATCGTTAAACCAAATTTTTAATAGCCTATGACCCAAAGCATTATAAAAAATACAAGTCTTAACTCAACTTTGTATTCCCCAAATTTGTACACAATTCTCACTTCATACGTTATACTTTTTTTTTGATATTTTGCACCTCGAACTATCTAATTCTTCCCACTTTAGTCCAAAGTCTAATTCATTCAATAAAACTAACAGTTTTAGAATACATGAACAACATGTGCCGTTAAGTTGAAATTGTCCATTAATGGCACGTGTTGTTCATGCGCCTAAAACATTTAGTTTTGTTGATGGAATTAGATTTTGGACTGAAGTGAGAAAAATTAGACGGTTTGGGGTGCAAAGTATCCGAAACAAGTATAGTATGTAAAGTGAGAATGGTGTACAAGTTTAGGGGTGTAAAGTAGAATTATATTCTCTCCAATTTCCGATGTGAGACACCCCAATTACATGCACTACAAAAAAACACGCGATTAGCAACGAAAATTAGCAACGAATACTATTCGTTGCTATTTAGCAACGAATATTGTCAAAATTAGCAATGAATATATTCGTTGCTAATTAGCAACGAATATTGTCAAAATTAGCAATGAATATAATTCGTTGCAAATTAGCAACAAATTCAACCAAAATTAGCAACGAATAGTGTTCGTTGCTAATTAGCAACAAATTTAGCAACAAACTTAATTCGTTGCTAAATTTGCAACGAATTTTGCTACGAACATTATGACAAAATTAGCAACGAATTGGGGTGTCTCACATCGGAAATTGGAGAGAATATAATCTGTCTCTTATACACATCTAGATGTGTATAAGATTAAAAAATCCGCATAAAAATCTCTCAGCCGTCATTCTTTTTCTTGTTTCTTCTCCATCCTTTTGAAACCCATTCCTTTTCTACATCTTCCTTATCTTCCTCAAGATCTTATCAACCAATCAAAACTCACCCCTTTCTCTATCTTTCCTCCAAATTTTCTTCCTAGATTTGCAATTTTAGGTTGAACTAATTTTCTTTTTTGTTTTGATTTTGCTTCCTAGATCTGCGATTTTGAGTGGATTAAAGCAACATTCCAAAACTAGTAAAGGAATGCTAGAAGCAAAATTTGGGGGAAAAATCCCTTTAAAAAATTTAGGCCCACAAAAAAAGTATAGTAGAATGGAGGATTATTTTGACGGAAGCAGCGATGATGACTACTATGACAGAGCTTATGATTATGATGAAGACTTGGAAGGACCATGGAAGACTCTAATGGGCTACTTAGAAGCTATCTCTAAGACTGATATTTCTATGTCTTTAGACCATATCCTTCCTGTAAGGTATTTAGATTAATATAAACCAAATAATTTTTGCCTTTCTTTTTCTGGTTGTCTCTTATACACATCTAATTAAGTATTTAATCTTTTTTATTTCTAGGTTTTTGCCATTTTTATTATATGTTCTATCCTTGGATTTTCTCTATTTTATTGAAGATTAAAGTTTGATTTTTTTAGGGGTCTATATTGATGAATAGTAGTGCTGGTAAACAACGGTCTCAAAGATGGCTGACAATTAGTGAACCTTTTTGTAGATTATTGATCAACTAAGTATGAATAAGTAGCATTCAATAATATGGGGTTTTTAACCTTCTAGTTTTGGTTATCTATTTTGGGTAGAAGAATGGGGGGTTATGCTTCTTGGAATTAAGAAAGGATAAAAATTAAAGTTTGATTCGGATTTTTGTAATTTCAACGTATGAAAACAAGCAGGACTTTATGTCTTGTTGTACTTATCTGTCTATTGTCCTGTCTCAATTGTGTTATAAGAGACATATTTATTTAGCTTGTGTCTTTAGAAAGAAAATAGATGTGTAAAGACAATAGCTGTTAAGGGCCTTTTTCATTATACTAATGAAAAAAACCCTTTTAGCTGTGCGGTGAGAAACTACCACCTAGATGTTTGCTTTATTGATTTGAGTAATTTTGATCAACAATCAATGCTGAACTACTGATATATATATATATTTTTACCGAAAGATGACTTACAAAGAGGAATGGATTTGTGTATAACTTTTAATATTAAAGTTTCTTGGTTATCTTCATGTTTATTGGGCAAGAAAATCATGTTTATTTTGTTGCATTACATTGTCTATATAAATGTATGAATCGTATTCCTGCTGTACACTAGAAACTTGATAATTGATATAAATTTGCTAAATGGGGAAGGTATTCACAAATGTTTGTCATTCGAAATGTTTCTCCAGTTTGATTACATCACATATTCCATTTTTTTGACATTTGAAATAGAAAATATTTTTTATTTAAAAAAGGGAGGAGATATTTCATTTAAATTATTTGTTTACACTTATCTCTCTAATTCTTATTGTTGACCCACTAGATTTTCTATTTTTTAGTTCAATTATTAATCTTTTTTTTTACAAAATGAGTTTTTATTTTTTGGTGACCCTTTCTTTGTTGTTCTTGATGATCATTACCTAATACAAGTTGGTTTTGCAGGTTGCTTATGCTTTTGATAGTGGCGGTGATGATGATGATAATGAGGAAGAGAGTGATGATAGGACGATGGGTGGCTATTGTACATTATCACTAAATACTAGACTTTGTATTTATTTACTTACAATTATGTTACTTTTACTTTTGTTGTTGGGATTTGGTTTTATGATACATTCCTTATTACTATCGCTTATTTGTAATTGTTGTACACATATTTGAATGTATATTTTGTTGTTGACAAGCTTGGAATTTAATATTATTCTAATTGTTTGGTAACTGTTGTTGGCAATGTTGGAATTTAATATTATTAGAAAATCTGTCAATAAATCATTTAGCAACAGATCTTTGATAAAAATCCGTTGCTATACTGTTTTTTAAGTATTGAAAATTAAAATATATAATATTTTGTACATTTTTTTACAATAAATTTATTGGTAAATTCGTTGCTAATTTTTGAATATAAATTATTTTATTTTTATTTTTATTTTTTCGTTGCTAAATTCATTAAAAACTAGAATAAATAGTCAAATTTGGAAGAAGGATTTCGTTGCTATTTGTAGCAATTTTCGTTGCTAATTTTGCACGAATATATTCATTGCAAAATACGTTGCTAATTATTTGATGCTAAATTTCGTGGCTAAATACGTTACAAATTTTCGTTGCTAAATTCGTGGCTATTTTCATTACTAAATAGCAACGAAAATTTTTTTTCGTTGCTATTTGGTTACCCACGAGCAGAATTACCACGGATTTTTTTTCGTTGCTAAATTTGTTGCTGACCTATTTAGTCAACGAATTTGCATTATTTTTTCGTTGCTAAATTCATTGCTAATCGCGTATTTTTTTGTAGTGATGCATTTTGTTTGGGTCGATCATTTTTATATGGGCCATAACATGGATCCAACATTAAACTTGTACTAGAATCTATGTTGAATTAAATTTTCTTCTGCTCTTGTGCTTACTTGTAGTATTTAACTTGTATTTAGCCCAACTTTTAAACTGAATGAAAAGGTCTCATCCATATTTTGGTTTGGACTTCGGAATGAGGTTAAATCTTGCCGATCTCAATCTTTCCTAATATTCCTATTTATTTATTGATGTGTATACATTGGTTTATAGCAACCCAGTTACGGCTGAAAAGAGATGATAATCTAAGCTATAATAATCTTCCAATTCAATTTTGTGAGAGATTTTTATTATGTTACCCTTATCAATAAACTACAAAGTGTTGCAGATCCCACTCACCAAAAAATTTTATTCGAGTTGCCTATGAACTGTGGTGTAGTCAGAAATTTTTCTTTAGTAGGACAAGTTTTTCTCAATAATATGTTTTTATTATTTAATAATATATTAACAAGTATATTGTGTATTAGTTCTTTCTCCACGCATAATTACTGGATTCAGAGGATAGCCCTCCGTACCGCGTACTAATTCATGCATACTGGTACACCACACCGGGTATCGCTACACCATATACATATATTTTTTTTAAAAAAAGTGATGTAGTATGTTTCGGTACCTGTAACGCGTATCAGATAGTATCAAGTATTCGGTAACTATGTCTCCACTTTGGTTATTTATTAATATTTTATAAATATGAACACACAATAAAGTGTGTCAGCTTTCCTTTTTTTTCCCCCTAATTTCTATGTGTGCCTCCAAATAGTTTTTATAGATTATCATTGGAGTATCAAACCAATTTTAGGCATAAAAGATAGCCAGGTCTCTCTTTTAAATTTGTTTAGTATTTGAGTCAAAATGCTTCACTAGATAAATTCTAATTAATTAAATTAATAACAACATTACTAATAAATATGGCTGCATAAATTTGTGATGTATATCAAATCAAATATGAGAAGGGACAATCAATAAAAATAAGAAGAATAGAGACAATTAGTAACATATTTCACATAGTTATAGAAAATTATTAGAACAAAAACGATGACTATATAATCATATAAAATTACATATTTCATCATTAAAAAAATTAGTAAGAGCAGTGAGAAAACTGACGTATATTTTTTAGACGAGTATATACAAACATAAAAGGGATGGCTAGAGGTCAGTGGGCTAGCTATCCCCACTGCCCCTATGCTATCTCCGTCCTTGCCTATGAACCAACGATAACGTTGGTGTCTACAAATTAAGTGACTTGGCAAGAAACCAACTCACTTTACGTGAATTGGCCACCAAACACTTTACTTGGGTGTAAGGTCTGGGATTTGAATCGACCTTATATTTTTAAGGATTGAGGTTAGGTCTCTTTTTCTTGATTCCGTTGAGCCTTTTCCTTTCCCTTAGTAGTAGATAAGAGTATAGCCTTGTTAGACTGTTACCGTTTGGAAAAGAAAAAAAAAGTGACTTGGTAGGATTTTTTTCAACCCAACACCAACATAAATAATCACAACAGGATCTTTTTTTAGATCTCTATCTCAATTAGGCTCATTTTTTTATACCTTAATTGTCAAACAAGTACTCCAAGACCAACTACTTATGGTTTTCAATATTTGAGTATTCCAGCAATTTTTCTTCAAGCTTTTTCAATATCTGAGTACTCCAACAATTTTTCTTCAAGCTTCAAAACACCATAGGATCACAGTCTATCTGATACCACTTGTTAACAAAAAAATACACAACAAATTTAATCACAAGAGGATTAATGGTTTCTCTAGAATAAATCCACGATTAAATTGTCGAACACACTCTAGAACTCTTCACTTCTCAACTTAATATTCTAACAATCCCTATATTTATAGAGCTTAATAAACTTGACTTCCAAGAAATCTGATTAGAATAAGAAAAATAACTAAAATAGGAAACTAACCCTAAATCAATATAAAATACCAAAAATCTATTTCTAATAAAGTTCTAATTTGTGTAGAGTTTGATTTAATATGTCAATAATATGCCTCTGAAAAATAATCGAAACTGAACCTTAATCATAAAAACATTAAACTCTTTGTGGATCTCAGAGGAAATAGTGAGTCAGATATGATTATCCATGAAGAGGATATTCATTCTAACTCTCATCAATTACTCGAGAAACCTACTATTTATGGTCCATGAGATATGAACGAAGAAATTTATAAGGACAATTACAATTTTCTCTATGTCTAAAGCAAACCAGGAAGGAGCAAAATCATACTCATGCATGCAGTGATTACACATCGAAATGATAAAAAATATTATTGAATTATCTTAATTTTTGGATTAAGTAATTTTCTTTTTTAATTTATTCAAATTGTAAAAAAAAAGAAAAAGGTCAGTATAATGACCCCTCTATCATGTCCCCCTTCCATAAATCTGGTAGTGATCTAAGTCAAACCCTCTGTCTCTTATGACTTGTTGTTTTTTATTAATTATTTTAAAAAAAAACCAACACTAATGGAAAAATCAAAAAAGATTTTGAAGTAAAATGAAAAAATTTAGGAAAGAAGAACTTTGATAATTTGGCATTGCACCAAAGAGGAGGGAAGTATAGGTGATTGTTGAAGTCTCTCATACAATTAATCTATACTACGCTTTGAATGCTTTGTGGAAGTATGTGTGTGTGCGTGAGTGTGTGTACGCGCGTCAAGGGTGAGTTGTCTTGACATGGTTAATTTATGGTTTGGTTAATTTATGGTTTGGAATGGAAGATTTATTTCAATCCGGATATATTTTTACCTAAAATAGGTAAGGAAAAAAACTTTAAGTCAGAATGTTATTCCTTTTCAATACTGGGGGTGATGTAAGAATGAATTTAATTTATATTAATTAAATTAAATACTCTTGATTATTTAGAAAATATAATATATTCTTTTAGGGTTTGGATCATCTCCATTTCTTTGTCCATTTGCCTATGTCTAATCTAATTAAAATTTAAAAAATACTATGAAAATACTAGTAATTTTATCTCATTAAGTAGATTATCATATCTAAAATTAAATTCATTCGAAAAAAAAAAATTCACCACTGAATTATGTATTACACCTGAACGGTGCAGGAATTTTCAACTTTTGATGAAAACTAAAATTGCTAAATCAAATGGTAAAAATTTTATTTTTTTATTTTTTACAAGTCATTTATATAAAATTTTATTTAAATTATGAATAATGTTTATTTTTTTCAAATTTTATTTTAAACGTAAATGGAGGGCTTCTCCATTTACCGCAAAACAGCAAGGATCTTATCCTTTCTTCTTTCAACTTATGTAACATGATTATTTTTTGAATATATTATTTCTATACTTTTAAGACATCTTAAAAATTGTGTTGTTTGGATAGCCATTAGTCTTGGATTATTATTTGTAAAAGTACTGCATTAATTTTTTTTATGGAATATATATGAGATATAAAGGTGTTTGGAAAACATGTATGAACATGATTATAAAATATTATTTGAAAAAAAAAAAGTGAATATTATTGGCTGTCCAAATAGTACAAATTTTTGAGAAATTTTTTTTGAATTTATCTAAAAATAAATGTTGAATTACTTAAAAATGCAAACTGAATGATATTCAGATAAGAAACAATTCAATTGTATTATTTCATAATAATATTTTAATTTTTAAAAACGTTCACAACAGCAATAAATACTAATGTAAAATGAGGCTAACAATAAAAGAATAGTAATACTTACTATTACAAGAAATATGGGATAAAGTGGAATGAGTTTTCTTAGTGGGATAATGACCTTTCAAATTTAGAAACTCCATACGAAAAATAAGACCCAAAACAGCATGGACAGTTGAAAAGGCTTTACATTCTACATTATTTTCGCGTATAGAACACAAATGACTAATTTTATTTTACACCCTTTACCTTATACTGAATTATTATTTAGTACTTTAAATTTTATTTGGATATTTTATACTTCTAACTCTCGTACAAATTTATCATATTTTAGCATTTTTTTAACTCCATCAAAAAAATTAACAGAGTCATTGTTTTTGCATGCAAAATCATTGTTTCACATCCGGTTGAATTTGTCGTACATGCGAAAAATTTTCTTTATTTTTTATATGACATTAAAAAAAGAATTGAAGTGGGATGAATATAAGAATTTGGGGTTACAAAGTATCCAAAAACAAAATTTTGATATAAAATAAAAATTAGATATAAGATGAGAAGTGTAAAATAAAATTATTCTCGTACACAAATAATAGTAAATCCCGATGGCAATATTGCATGAAATTTACGTTTGTGTCAAACAGGAGATTAAGGGAACCCGTTGTTTTCCTTGAATTTTTCCGAAAACGTTGGTGCAATCTGAAGTAGTACTCTTATGATGCCTTGAAAGAAGGTAGATGTCATCCACAAGTACATTCCGACATGGAACTGTCTCACTGCACTCAAATGTCACTGATACACGGTTCTGCGACGTTCCCAGTACTGTTCAACTTCTCTAAACGTGATGTCGTAGATTTCTACTGCGGAATCCTGTAACAGAAGCATCGATCATTGAGGTCAGCCCTTTTATGGAAAGTAAAAAAGTAAATGGACAACTAATGACAATTTAGATAATAAGACGTTTTCTCCATAATTTATTGATAATTGATACAAACTACTAAAGAAAGTAGGGGAAAAGGTGGAACAGAAAAAAGTATAAGAGTAAGCTTTGTTTGAATTGTTTTTTTTTCCATTATATTTTAAAATAATATTTACAATTAATACTTAAACACATTATTCAACATGCTTTTATCTCACATATATTACATTTAAAAGAAAATTATCATCTGGTTTACTTTAGTATTATTACATTAGTTATTCTAAAAAATATTTTGAATAAATATTAAATAATGACCGTCCAAATTAATGGAGCTGGTAAATTATAACCCTCTAAATCTTTGTAGCTTCTGAGTGCCAACATTGCATTTAGATTTTTATGTTAAAAATTTTTTTGTACTCTGCAATAATTTATTTCCAGTAAATTTAATTGCTCAATTTGTTTAATAATTACTATTAACAATTAATAAGTAATCCATCTATAACATATACTATAACTAAGGCTTGGGAGGCCTCCACATGGCAAGAATGTACTAGAGCATGTCGTTTTTTATTAGATGCTTTGAAGTTAGGCGTCTCTTCAAATTGTAAAGATGCCACTGTCAAATTTATTTGACTGCATTTGTACAGAATGACAAATACAAAAATGACAAATAAATGTTATTAATGTGTCATTAGATTCAAAAAAAAAAAAAAAAATCTAACCAAAGATTTAAAATCAAGAGATTGGACATTCAATAAAATTTTGACACGTAAATTGATTTTGGAAAGTGATTTTAAAATGTAACTTTATAAAATATTTTTCATTTTATTTCTAAGTTTTAATAGCGATCACCCTTCAAGTAAAAAAATGCATCTTTTCAACAATGCAAGCCTTATTATTAACTCTACCAATCACAAGAAAACCAAAAACTGATTCCACCTATAACTGCAATAGTGCAATTTGGATTAATAAAACCAAAAACTGATTCCCCTATAACTGCAATAGTGCAATTTGGATTAATAACACTTTGCCCCCTTAAACTATATGGGTAATTATACTTTTCTCCCTAAACTATAGAAATATATACTTTTCCCTCTATTCACATTATTCATTCTTTAAAAACTTTTAAACTATCAAGAAAATTTAGCTAGATGACTAAAATACCCTTAGTATCATATTTTGATTTTTCATGTATTTAATTGATTTTCGATAGTTCTAAAAGAATTAGGAAAAAATTAAAATATAATAACACATTAATATTTTGAATTTTAGGAAATGAAAATGTGAGAAAATGTTAAATAATATTATATCTGACATCGTAATTTGTACAGATTAAACCAAATATTAAAAGTACAAAATACTAAGAGAATCGAAAAAATCACGAAGTTTTATAGAAATTATATTTTCATATAACTTTATTAAAAAAAAAAATCATAGAAAATAAGCCTATTTGAAAATTATTCTATCACTACAGTTAAACATTCAAATTCGAAATAATATAAAATAAAATTTTAAAATTTTAAAAATTTGACCAAGAAATATATTGATATAGATTATATTGAAATATTATATAGTTTATTTTTGCTTATCTTTAAATAATTATTACATCACTATAAAAATTTAAATATATAAAAGTCAAAATATAGTACCAAAGGTATTTTATTTATTTAAATAGATTATCTTAATAATTTTAATATTCAAAATAGATGAATAGTGTCAATGGGGGCAAAATGTATATTTTATAATTTAGGGGGTAAAGTGTAATTACCCATATAGCTCAAGGGGCAAAGTGTTATTAACCCAAAGTTTTTTGTTTTTTTGTTTTCCTTTTTCAACTAATACTTTTGTTTTGGTGGTCATTCAGTAAGACATTCAATGAAAAATAATTTATTCTATTATATTACTACTCCTGTTTTGTACCATATTCAATTATTATTGATTAAATGTTTTGTTAGATAAACTTACAAATAATTGGAAAAAATTGTCCCCTGCTTAGCAGGGCTGTACAAGCTAGTACTAAGGCATTTGGCAGCATTTAAGCAATTACCTAAATGGGACTGGTTAAGGTGAAAGTGCAATAGGAAAACTAACATAAGTATCATAAATTAACATCAATAAGGAAGATTGAATATTCTGAAGAAAAAGGATGAAATAACTTACATGAGTTTTACAATGTTGGTGGTCGCAATAGTATTGATCAATGATGACGGGATTCTCTACATCGATGGAAGTAATTTTCACAAAGGTTATATTCCTTGCATAGCCACTGCCTCCCTGATTGTACATAATTAAAGAGTACTATCAGTATGGAATCACGTTACACGTTTCAAACCGTGAAATAATTGAAATATTAGGCATGCAACCTAGGTATTTATAAGGGGTACTGAACAAACTAGATGCACGTATAGATTAATCTTTGGTCTTACTATAGTTCGTAACTCGTACGAACATAAATTATTACTTTGCACATATACTTCAGTTTTGGATATATTGTCCCTCAAACCTCAAATTTATCTTATTTTAGTTCAATTTTTAACATCATTACTAAAACTAACGAATATTCTAAACATGCATACCACTTATTTGAAGTGGAACATTCATCTTATTTTTTAACACTACTAAAATTAGACCATGGTAGGACAAATCTAAAAGATAAGGATTCTGTTAGCACAAAATCGGCGAGCGTAACAAATAGTCAAGTACAAATCAGCGACCACAATCGATAGCTAATATAGTTGTTGACATCGACAAATTGATGCCGATATCAATTTTGTCTATACCAATTGAGTTGATATTGGTTGTGCCAATTATCAAATCAGCAAGGTAACAAATCGGTATAGGTATGCTAATATCAACAATGTTGACAAGGTGTTATTATCAAATCGACCCTAAATACAATCAGTAAAGTAACAAATTACTTGTAGGTATGCTGATTCCAGCAGAACCGATAAGACACTATTATTATTAAATCAGTTCTGGGTGCTAATTTAAGAATTAGTGGAAGTAATGGCAAAGAAAAAGGATTAATCACCATGACAAGTGGTACAACAAAAATTTGTATAGAGGTAAATCAGTCCACAAAGAAGAACTGAGTAGTTATGGCCAAAAAGAGGGAAAAGTTCAAATTTTGAATATAGCAGTTATCGATAGCAGTTTTTCAATGTAAAGAAAGCCCATAAAAGTCTAGAAACGTTAAAGGAAGACAACTACAATCAAAATAACAAAAAGTTCAACAAAAACAAATGGCTTAACTTAAACTCTAGTTTTAGGTAATTTTAGGCAGTTTATCGCAAGTTTTAGGTAGTTGTCGTTGTTTTTAGCAAATTTTTGTGTATTTCAACAAGCATTTCATGTGTTTTAGCAAGCAATTTTACGTTTATCAAACAATTTATGTGCTTGTCATAGCAGTTTAGCATTCAGCAAGCTTTTTATGTATTTCAACAAGCATTTCCTTGTCTAGTTGTCAAAATTTCTCTTCAGCCTTAAATTCCCATCTCGATAATTCTAAATTCAAATTTTTATACACCAATTTTAAGTTCTCGGTTCACAAGACAGACAAACAACATTCCTCTTAGAGGTCAGATTTTTATTTCAGCGCACTTAACATTCATTTTAAATTTTTTTTTTCATACATTATGGCACGCTCAACACTTCATATTAGCATATGTACCAATATATCAAATTAGTGTACCAAAATATTAGTGTGTTCACCGTTTTTGGCCTAACGGCACCGAAAAAATATGCCAACAAAATTGGCATGCCCAATGGGACATTTGTTGAAGATTTTGAATTTCAATAGAATGGCAAAGGACAAGGATGGAACCACATCTTTGAAAATAATACCTTGCAAGAGGTAAAGAAAAAAGTTGATTGACAATGTCAGGCTTCAAAAGAACAATTTAAGGAAGCCATCGACGAATTAAAAAGAATATACAGGAGTTAAAAATCTGAATGCTTACTGAGAAGATGTTTAGAAACCACAAGAAGGTTTCTGATAAGATATCTATGTTGATACCAACACCTGATGAGTCTAGCCGAAATATGGCCTATGTTGAACATCTTGATGATATGGGGAGAAAGTATGATAGTCATGCCGCTGATTCGATGACACACATTGCCAATAACAAAAATATGGATATTGTCAATAATGTTGATAATTTCTTTGATGAAGGTACTCTTAATCTTCCTCATCAATAGGAATATCAACATGTAGATGTTGAAAAAGACAGTTCACATCTACTGATAATTATCATAAATCGATAGAAAATATAATATTTTTTATGGTCAATGTAGATATCGGTCTTCATCAGCATACTAATAACGTGGAGTCGGTCGTTACACTAAGCTCATCAACAATAATAGATGACTTTCACCAAAATTATATCGACCATTTAATGTTAGCATCATGCAATGAAAGCCATCTGACAAGGTGGGATTTTTATTTTTAGAGTTTTATTATTTTAAACAATTTAAAGTCCATATAAGTCATTTGATGCAAGCACCATGCGTCGACGACCACTTAACAAATATGGACTTCCATCATTGGAGTTTCGTTATACCAATCACTACAAATTTCATCAATTTTTTGATGAAAGTGCTATGCATAAGCTACCGCCTGATATGAAATAATCAACATATTGTCGGTTGATGACCAACAATCAAATGACTTGCCGATACTATCGGCAAGTGGTCCATATCGACGATTGTAGAGGAAGGTGTTATGGTAAAAAATCTATGTTGATTGGAATAAGTTGGCCAAATACTTGTCTATGGTCGATGGCTCATATAAAAATTCGATTATCAATGTCGATTCAAGAAGTGTTGATCGCTATCGATTATCATGCATCAACATTTATATCACTTATTGAGAATATAAGCACTCCATCAAAACTTTCCGCATTGATGAAGTGTTTGAGGGGTATCTATTGACACCAAATCAGCCAGTACAACCGATAGCTAATATAGTTGCTAACATCAACAAATTTATGATGCCGATATAAGTTGTGTCTATATCAATTGAGCTAATTTTGGTGGTTGTGCTAATTGTTAAATTAGTAAGGTAACAAATCGGTGCAGGTATTCCGATACTATAGTGCTAATAAGGTGTTATTATCAAATTGACTCTAAGTACAATCAACAAGGTAACAAATCGGTATAGGTATGCTTATTCTAGCAGAGCCGATAAGATATTATTATCAATCGACTCTGAGTGCCAATCCAAGAGTTGGTGGAAGTAGTGGCAAAAAACATGGATCAACATCATGACAAGTGGCACAACAAAAATCCACATAGAAACAAATCAGCCCATAAATAGGAACATGCGTAATTAAGAACAAAAGGAGGGAAAAGCTAAAATTTTGAATATGGCAGTTGTCGATAGTAGTTTTTCAAGGTAGAGCAGGCCTATAAAAGTCAAGAAACATTCAAGGAAGACAACAAAAATTCCAACAAAAACAAATGGTTTAGATTCTCAAAATCTCTAGTTTTAGGTAGTTTTAGGTAGCATTAGGTAGTTTATCACTAGTTTTAGGTAATTTTCTTCATTTTCATCAAATTTCTATATATTTCAACAAGCAATTTTATGTTTCAGCAAACAATTTATGTGTTTTAGCAAGTAGTCAAGCATTTTAGCAAGTACTTTTTGCATTTCAGTAAGCTTTTTATGTATTTCAACAAGCATTCATGTCTATTTGGTAAAATTTCTCTTCAGCCTTAAATTTTCTTGCCAATAATTTCAAATTCAAGTTTTTGCATAACAACTTTAAATCCTAAGTCCACAAGATGGACGAATAGCAATCGTCTTAGAAGTCAAATTTTATTTTCGCACACTTAATATTTATCTAAACACTTTTGCATACGCAATGCCACGTTCAACACTTCATATCAACACGTTTGCCGATATATCAGTTTAGTGTGTCAAAAGATTGTTTTGTTCATTGGTTTCAGCCTAGCGGCGTCGAAAAAATACGCGAATAGGTTTAGTGTGTCCAAATATTTAAAATTAATTAGTATTGTAAAGTAGGAATTGATCATAAGTTAGAAGATACGAAATTGAATTAGTTATGACTAAATATCCTTTGTACAAGACGTCCCTAAATAAGGGCATGGGATGTACATAGTATTTATCAATTTTAACAATAATGATAAAAATTAGACTGAAGTGAGAGTCTGAGGTATAATATGTCTAAAATTAAAGTATATGGCGCATATTAATAGTCAGGCTACAAATCAGGGAGTACAGAAATGGAGTAAGCCTTTAATCTTTTATAATGCACTTAAGCAAAAGATAAATTACGTACCTGCCATGATTTTATCCTAGCACCATTCTTTGATTTGTGGAAAACAACGTTACTGATGTAAATATTGTTGACTTTGTCATTTGCACCATGCTTGCCTAAACTCCCAATGCTGTATTATAATTTAGAGAACAATCAGCAAGTGGCACTCTTTATTAGAAATATTTTAATTTCAAAACTCCAAAGGCACATTGTTATGTGAAAGAAAACAATGAAGAATAGGCAATATTATTCTAGATTGGTTCCATCTCTCCAATTAAGAAATAGTTTTGAATCAAACATTTAAAAACTTTCCGACTTCATATGGTTTTCAATTTTCAACATTTTGAAAAATAAATTGCTGCCTAAAGAAAAAAGAAAAATAAATTGCTATTTCCAATATCACGACATTGAATACTTCTAAGAATTAATCAATTTTTTCACCTAAAGTGAAAGAACAAAATACAAGTTACGACCAAAACAAAAGGCACCTCAAACTTCAACCTCAAAAAAAAAAAAAAAAAATAGAATACATTGATATCAATAATCGTTAAAATATAATTACAATAAGAGGAAAATTGACTTTACCTCACACCATGACCAGGGCCACAGACAATCCTGTTAATACTTACATCTGCAGTTCCATTTACAATTGAGATGCAATCGTCACCTGCGTATCAAAAACAAGTAACATGCTAACAAGATCATTTCTATATATATATATATGATATATATATATATATATTTAAGTATATAAGTGAACGAACTTAAACTTTTGACAACTATCAGATCAACAATATTTCATACATTAGATGCAAATTTTTCTTTCACAAGTGGACGTTAAAATATAGAGTTAATATCATTTTGGCTCTCCAAAATGATAGTAAAAGTCTTGATGCGACCTTCTTAATTGAAAATAAGCTTAACTCTACTTTGAACATCTAAACTTGTACACAATTCTCACATTATATTTTATATATTTTTTTTTGGATACTTTATACCTTAAACTGTCTAATTCTTACTACTTTAGTCTAAAATCTAATTCCATCAATTAAACTAACAGTTTTAGGGCGTACATTGAGTTGAAATTGTCCATTAACCCTAAAACCGTTAGTTTTATTAAAGGAATTAGATTTTGAACTAAAGTGAGAAGAATTAACTGTTCGGGATGCAAAGTGTCTAAAAAAAGTATAATGTGTACAAATTTGGAGGTGTAAAGTGGAATTGATCCACAACAAAATATCTCAATTTGGCACTCTAAACTAACAAAATATTCCAATGTGACCCTCTAGATTGAAAGAGAATTAGTTTAGTCCTCTAAACTATAAAAAGTATTCCAAAATAAAAGGCCATATTAAGAATTTTATTCGATTTGGAGGCCCACAAAATGACATTAACCGTAAAATATATGACAATCTTTGAAACTAAAATTGTGAAGGATTAATTACCATTTAATTTAAAGGCATGTAGAACACGGATATGTATTAAAATAAAATATATATAAAAAAAAAAAAAGAATTGTTGTATAGTATACGGTGCAAGGGCGTACCGGTACGGATAAGACAATCATCGATTGTAACGTTTGTGGAACCTGAGAGATGAATTCCATCTGTGTTTGGGCTATGCTCAGGTGCATCTATATTTATTTTCGAAACAAAAACTGATTTTAGATTATTCAAGACAAGATGCATTCGTGGATTGTCCTTAAAATTCAGATCGGTCAACTCTACGTCTTTTGCTAATCAGTGTGTGAAATCTCCAATGCCTGTAGACAAATAAATTATTCTCAGATTATTTAATCCTTAATTTCTCCAAGATTATATATAAATATATATAGGAAAAAAGATCAATTTTGTCCTTTATTTTTAGGGTATTCCAAAGCCTATATATATGAAAAAAGACCAATTTTGTCTTTTATTTTTGGGTATCGATTAATTTATTCTCTTATGTATCACAACAGACTAATTTGGTCCCTCATTTTTTAAAAAATTAACTAATCTAATGTTTATGATGGAAATCATGAATAAACAAAGAAGCAATCTGCGTGATAATCACATGACCATTAACTTACACTAGATAGGCTGTTAATTGCTCCGTCAATTGTCTATAATTTCTATCGCATGCCATAGATTGGCTGATCGAAGAATCAAATTGATATTTATGGTAGATAAGGGATCAAATTGAACAATACTAAATTATGATATACATATAAATAAATAATTCATTCAAGAGGTTTTAGAAGACTTACCGATCGGCTTCGTCTTTTTTCTCTGTTAAAAAAAAAAAGAAAAAAAAAAAGGAGTGTGTTAGACAACAAAAGAAACATGAATAATTTTGTGTTTCAAGTTAGCATAATTTATTGAAGGCAACCATTTCAAATAAGATGACTGATTAAATATTGAAAGTAACCAAATGCATAACAGTACTAATAATAATCCTTACTGCCATTGTCCACCATTTGTATCCTCGGCCATAAATTGTGCCGCCACCGTATAATCTAAGTCCATCTACATGATTGATTTGGATCCAATACTTCTCACAGTCATCATCACTGCACATCCACCGTGAGGGATTCTCTTCTGCCACAATTTCTCCGCTAATCTACAAAAGGAGTTTTCAGTACATGTATTTGTAAGTACCAAGTTTTGTTAAGAATTAAAATTATTTATAAGATTACAAATTTAAAATTATTTATCAAAATTAATTTACTTAACAAAAAATAATATTAAATTACCAACTTATCAGGGTAAGACACCTCCTAATATGTCGGATTTGGACTTCATTAACTTAGAAACTAGTAGGTCTTCATTTAGCCACATGTATAACAAAGTCTCGTGAAATCCCTCACCCATGATTGCACGTTAGGTTTTTTTTTTTTTTTTTTTTTCTTTGTAACTCGTCTAGAAAAAAATTTAATTTTATCTCTAATAAGATTCTAATTTATGAATTTACATTCGGCACAAGTACAACATCCTTTCATCTAAAATAACTGTAAAAAAAAAAAAATTGCAAAATAGAAATACAATATGCAAGTATTATCCTGTTAAACTTTGGCAATTGATCTTCTATTAATGAAAAGGTGTTTTCCTCTAGTATTGAAGTCCAAGATGTTTATATATACAGTATATATAGCCACATTTTCAAAGCACAATATATATATATATAAAATATTTAAGTTGACTCTATTTTAAGTTTTACTTATAAATCTCGTGCTTATGGTTAAATATTACAAAAAAAAATTTATATCCACACATCTTATTTATTTCATGAAATTTAATTCACATCACAGTGATTCTATAAGTGTGATCAAAGATCGGGTGTATTTATATATTTCCATATATACTTTGGGACATGTATGATACTTGGTCTTGGGGAAGATGGAAATCAAATTACCAACTTGACCCTACATAAGACGCTTTCCCTTATTATTCATGGATTTGATTTATTAGAGGGTAGAGACGAGAGGTAGATTTAAAACACACACTCAAAAAAAAAATTAAATAAATAAAATAAACTGTTGGTGTAGGCTGTGGACCAAAGAACCAACTATGCAGACCTACCTAGAGGATAAATCCAGAACACGAAAATAACTTGTACTTTTTATTTTTACCAAGTCTAATTTATCAACTTTCAAGGGAAAACAATTCCAACAGACAAAAATCAGCATAAAAACACAAACCCACACACACACACACAAGGAAAGAAAAAAGTAAGGGCTACTAGATTTGAAGACCTCAATGTTGATGATTGGAGACTCGCAAGGGCCTTCGAAGATCAGGGGATGGATCAAGAACGTTGTGAACTTGCTGGGACTCTCATAATTGGAGGATAAGAAGATGAAGACCTGCATGTTGCTTCCCATGCTTCTTTGAAAGCCTAAAAAGTTACATACAAATTTTTTTTAAAAAAAAAAAAAAAAAACCATGAATTCTTGAACCCTTTTTTTTTCTCTTTTCCTACATATATTCCTACATAGTAACATTCGCACAGATTTTCTCCAACAGATAATCATAGTATCCAAAAACCAAAAAAGTATGGTTCCTAAGTAACATTACATTCGTGTCATCTGTTATGCCATCCCCAACTGCGCCAAAATCAAGAACGTTGTACACTGGTGATGAATTAAATTGTGCAGTCACCACCAAAGGAGGAAGCAGTAATGCAATCAAGAAAATTGGAGCAAAAAATTCCATAGCAATCCTTTAAAAACAGCAAAAGAAAACAAAAGTCATGTATGATGTAACAAATATGTAGCGTTACAGAAAATAAAATAGCATAGATACCCAACACAATATTAAGTGATGAACTTTTTTTTTAGAAGAGATTAAGTGACGAACTTTAATAGTGATTCTTTGACAATTATACAACGAAGTAATTAATATCACTAGGCAAGAAGTGGCTCTCCTTGAAGGTCAATATTTATTTTGACTAGCCCATCATACTTTAGAAAAAATAATTGTCCAATTTGAGTCCAACTAAAATTGTGAGGTCCTAAAGGTAACAATAGTCTACTTTGGTACAGAGTACAATAGTGTATATGCTTACATTACTCCTGATTTAAATCTAAAATAATTTAAATCCAATAGCAAAAATAAGAAGGGCATATATCTGCTTGGATTACTCCTGATTTAAATTTTTATAAAAAAAACCGACTATATGCAGTATCACACAACACACGAACACAGAACAAGATATCATCCCAAGCCCAAAACCCCAAAAACAAAATAAAATAAAATAAGATTTAACATATTGTACCTATAAGTCAACACAACAAAGATTGAACACATTGGGGTAAAAAGATAGCTAGTAATCACACAATTCGTAATATGATTCACCCCAGAAACAAAAAAAAAACCAAAAAACAAAAAAAAAATAAAATTGCAATATGATTCTGCATACCCGAGAAAAAATCGTAATAGGAAGAAACATAGGGTGATGTTAACTGTTGAGGGTGAGGGCGGCTAGGGATGCAGGATTATAACCAGCCTAATTTCTTACCTACATCGCGAGAAAGTCCTAACAGTTTTTTTTTTTTTTTTTAAAAGATAAATAATATTTACTTCTCGATTAGTCAACATAATTACATATAGTTGTCAAGAGACTTTGAAATCAAACTAAATTAATTTCATAGCACATTATTAATCTTCTAGGGAAAAAAAGAAATTGGTAATTGCCATTATATATAACATAGAGCAGAGATTAATTGCAGTGAAATTCATGAACAAAATCATTTAAAAAATCTAGAGAAATCCAAAAAAAATATATGCAACTATGAAAATGTCATGGTAAGTATATATTACCAGTAAAGGGAAAAAAAATTCACTGTTACAGTTCTTTAACCAAATTCACTGCTCTTTGCTAGTTCTTGTTTCCCAATTTTCGATTCTTATTAGAGGAACCGAAAAAGAAAAGAATAGATTGATATTTGAAATCCATTTAAAGATTCAAACTTGATGAATTTTGGTGATATAAGGCAAAGGGGTCAAAAATCTTATATTGGCTGATTATTAAGAAAGAGTCTAACTTATAAAGTAGAAAGTCACCCCTCCCATGTGAGGTGCCTTTTTAACGGCAAAATCATGAAGTTTCGGCCAAAACAGACAATATTCCACATGAGCGCATGACAAATCCCATTGAAAAGGCTGCTCACATGGGATATAGTCTCACGGTTTTGTGCTTTGAAAATGTGTATCATATAGGAGGGCTATTGAAAAGGCGGCTCACATGGGATATAGCCTCACGATTTTGTCCTTAAAAATGTGACTCATATTGGAGGGGTGACCCTTTGCCTCATAAGCAAGACTATCAATCAATGTGGGATCTTTCATCCCTCATCACCTTGGATCGCCAAATTTCAAGGTGTTAATTTGTATTATGCCATCACGAAGGGCAATAAATTTGAAGATCCCACTTAAGCTTGGACAGCTTGGTTACACTGTCCTAAAAATTTGGTCCAATTCTCAAACACTATCAGATTTATAACTCTAACGGTATTAATTCATGTAAGAATATATAATTAATATGTTGATTTATGATTTCGGATAAAATATATTTCATCTTGAAAGATAAAGGACCGTTGACATAAAATACTTAAAAGAATAAATAGATACCGTCTGTCACTGTTTCTTTCATCCACACAAAATAATATATACTTGAATTCAAATAGGACTAGGATTAATTAACCCCAATCAAATTACAATTCGATTAAAAAAAAAAAAGAGCCATATATATATGTAGTTTTGTAGTTAACCAACGTCCTATTCTATTTAGTTCAATTACTACTTGGGAGTTTTAAGTTGATTTTATATTAGAATTAATATATTGGTTTTAATTAGTTTTGACAGATGAAGTTTTGGTTAACAAATTGCTTAATGGCATACAATAATAGCTTTAACCCTGTGTTCTGTAGTAGTCTCATCCTCCTCAAAACCCTACTTCTCCTCCTCCTCCTCATTAACCCCACATCCTCGTACACATCTAGTCCTCATTCGTCGCCACCCTTTCGAAAAACAATAGCGACTTCATCCGTACAGCCTGTGAATCCACAGAATACCCCAAAACATGCTACAAGTCCCTCTCCCGCCACGCCACCGCTATTCAACAAAACCCGGCTAAGCTGGCTCGTAAAGCTATGTCCATAAGCCTCTATAAAACCAAACGTGCAGCAACTTACATCTCAAACATCACAGAGGAAGCCGGGGGCGAAGCAGCAGGCCCTCACGGGGACGGACAGGTTCTGAAGGTCTGCATGGATCTGTTGGATGGCGCAGTGAATCAACTAACCAGTTCGGTGGATCTCATGCAGCAATATCTTGAGGCTGTTGGTGTTTCTGGGAAGGAATTTTTTGGGTTGCAGATGAATACTATAATGACGTTGTTGCATGGTGCCTTGATGAACGAGGACGCATGCATGGATGGAATATTTGACGAAATTGGTGTTCATGATGATTTACCTGTGAATTCCGACGTTATTGATTGTGTTTTTAAGGTTATGGAGGTGACAAGGAATGCGGTTGACTTGTTTGATAGTTTTGTTCAGAACACCCCATAATGAAAGTGTCAAAGAAATCAAGATCCAGGAGGAATTACTTGGTAATAATTTGTTTGGGGTTATATGTCAAGTTCCATTAGCCAGGAACTTTTTTTTTTTTTTCAAGTATAGATTTTTTTTTTTCTGATACTGTTTGTTAGTTTATGAGAAATTCCACAATTGAGAATTATCCCATTGTTCTTTAGAGGATTATAGAGTATAAGTTTTTAAAATATAAAGCATTGTATTGTAAAGGTAATGTAGAACTTTTTTTTATTTTTATATGTTCCAAAATTTTTGTCATGTATAAACGGATAGTGTACACATTGTGTATTTTTTTTTTACATTATCAGTGTTGATGTATGTCATGTAATCACCTTTTAAATTTCAAATGTTATGCTCATAGATATATTTACACCCAATGGTGTAAAAGATTTTTTGATTAATTTCATTTTGCGCCCCTTAACTTATATCCAATTCTTACGTGACACCCCAAATTTCAATTTTGAACACTTTGCATCCCCAACTTTCAAATTTGTCCCACTTTAATTATTTTTTGACCCGTCAAAAAAGTTAACGAAATCTTTGTTTTTACTCACAAAATTATTATTGTAAATTGTGTTGAATCTATCGTACACAGATGGGACGAATTTTAAAGTTCAAAGTGTAAAACGTCCAAAACTAAAATTTGAAATACAAAATAAAAATCAAGTATAAATTGAGGGTAACAAATAGAATTAATCCAAGATTTTTTACACCGTCCAAGGTTAACTCTTAAAAGATTATAGTTATTACCATTTCTTCACTCGTTTCTCTTATCTTACAAATTACATGTGACATAATCATTCAATTTTTAATTTGAAGGGAAAATTTAAAAAGATTTTAAACACAAGAAGTTATAATTCTTTTCTCTCTTTTTTGGCAATTGATACAACTAAAAACACCCCGTAAATAAATAGCAACTCATTGAAAATCCTCAAATTAGGTTTGTGGTGGGCTTGGCTGAGGTTAGAGTTCAAGGCCGAGGAGAGCCTGGATTTAACCTTTAACAAATGGCAAATTTTTGTGTACTGAGTTGTTAAGTGCATCAAGATACAAATTGTGCGGTCCTATTATGGGACTCGCAGCGAAACTATATATGGTTCATACTTATTGTGTATTGATACACTATATATTTTAGTGCATACAAAAATTTACCAAAACAAATATAGTCAATATCATGTGGGCCAAAAGCCCAAACTTGATTCCTTGACTCTTAGCTCAAAGGCCGAGAAAGCTTTTTGCTATGTTAATTCTGGACTCTACCTAAATAACGCGGACTAAAGGCTAATAATTGTAAATTCTATAATTAATAAAAAATTACTCAAGGGAAAAACGTAATTTTAGTTGCTATAAAATTTAAGTCGTGGTCAATTTTGATTCCTAAAATTTTAGACAGGGCACATTTAACTCTCAAATTTTTACCAATTCAAGACAAATTTAAAAATTTCGTCAATTACAAACGAAAAAAGTCACATGCATTATACGTTTAAATCTCATGATCCAAATATGGAAAATATACAATTTTAGCTCCAAATTTTAGATCATGGTCTATCTTGGTCGTGAAAGTTCTAGACAAAACTTATTTAATTATCAAACTTTTCAATTTATATCAATTTAGGACAAATTTAAAAATTTTGTCAATTTATAGACGGAAAAAGTCACGTGTATTACGCGTAACTATTAATATAATATGGGTTATAATACTTTCCAATAGATTTCAATCCATTTAACCATATTTTCACTTTTTTCTCTCATTATCAACCTCTAACCATTCAACATTGTTGTTTACATTATTAAAAAATACTTCATACATTCTCGTCATTACTCATATCATAATTAGAGTTAGTTAGGAAAGACCATTCTATAGTATTATCGAATTCATTGTTACCACTGTTATTTGTAGCATCATCTTCCCACAACCACCCACTCACATATTTAAAACCAATGCTCCAATTTTCAAAACCACCACTATCATTTTCAAAACTAGCATTCCCATCTTTAAAACCATAACTCTTATTATCTAGATTTTCTAAGATATTATAACCTACCTCCTGTATCCTAATTATATATATATATATATATATAATTCTCTCTAATGTTGATTATAATTAAAAATTTATTTATGAGGAAAACTATTATAGAACCCACCCACTTGCATTAGTTGTAAGAAGTCTTTAAACTAATTGTTTAAGAAATTCTCTAAAATACAATAAACTCACAAAATTAGAAGATAATAACTACATAATTATGCCAACTTATATTAGAATATCAGGGAATATAACAGGAAAAAAAGTAACTCTAAAATTTCTCACATCGTCCTACAACTATTTTCTATTATCTAAAAACTAGTATAAATAGGAGTTTTCTCCATCATAAATAAACATATCTAATACAATATATACTATGTTATTTCTTTATCTAATTTCACTCCATATTATTACAACTACTATATTAAACTACACAATACTAAATTATATATCCAAATAATAGAGTATAAGGAAATATCGGTTTGTGGGTAGTGTTTTGCCACATCAAACTTACTTAGAAGTCATTGTATCTTAGGAAAGAAATTCCACATCAACTCAGTGTAGTAGGGGACGTATCAATTCCTAAGCACAATACTAATGAATGTGACTTGACCATAAACAAACTTTTCTAATCCGTCAATTAAATTATTGTTTTAATTTATTACTGAATAATTATTATGGTATTGTTATCCTTTCTTTGAATATAACTTTTTCAACACTAGATTAATTTTTTGTTGAAATCGGTTGAGAAGTATTATAACTCAAATTAGATTTAATAGTCACGTACACTAAGACACTTGATTTTTTTGTCTATAATTGATAGAATTTTTAAATTTATCCTAAATTGATATAAATTAAAAATTTTGAGGATAAAATATTTTTGTCTGTAACTTTGAGGATCAAGATGGACCACGACTCAAATTTTGAGGGATAAAATTGCATTTTTTTTCTATATTTGAAATTTGGGATTTAACAATCACGTGCATTGCACGTGATTTTTTCCATTTGTAATTAACATACTTTTCAAATTTATCATAAATTAGTAGAAATTGAAAAGTTTGAGTACTAAATGTGCTTTGCCTAAAACTTTACGAACCAAGATCAACCATGATTAAAACTTTGGAGGCTAAAATTTCATTTTTCCCATTTACTCAATTACAGTTGAGTTTTCCATTACAATCTTTTTTTTTTTTAAATAATAATAAACTCACCTCTCCACTATCTCTTAGTGACTCAACTCAATAAATAATAAATCATAAAAAAAGTGTTTTACCATTTAAATTACACTTTGATATATTAATCCGTTACAATCTTATGACTTGTTTTGGCAAAAAGAAGAGAGGCCAGCAAGGGATGCCTAAAGTTATTTTTAGCATTAGGATATATGGATGCCTTGTGCTGTTAATTTTTTCTAAAACTTAGATGTAAATTAATTTTCTCTTTTAAATATTAAAATAGTCTCTATCTTATTATTTGGTAATTCAAATTTATGAACTATAGATCATAAAAATAACATCTTATTGACTAAAGTGCATTGTATTGATGTTTTCTTTAGAAAAATATTCAAATTGAGTTATGCGAACCCGAAGATTGGGCTTGCTTTTTTTACGCGGATCCTTGCTTAAAAAAATACCCAACACAAATTTTTTAAAATAAGCACAGAATAGAAGTAAGAATGTGACAAAAGGAAAAAAATAAAAAAATAAATAAAAATAAAAAACCTGTGCATATCCAAAATTTCCCAAATGTAGACTTTGTTATAATTTGTCCCCTTTTAAAAATGCTCGGCAATTCGTGATTTTGACTTACTTTTTGGATTATAGGAGACGTTTTTGCTATTCCTTTCTCAGCGTGATAATAATTTGCTCAATTAAGTGGACATGAACTTTGAGAAGTCCCGTTAATTAATTATGTAATTATTGAAAATCAAAGTCCCAGATGATATGTCCCACTATTTCTGCTTGGGGGTCTTTTCATTCGTAATAGTATAATGCTGACTACTAATCATCATTAAATGGTTAATAATACAAGCTTAATATTTTAATAGCTTTTTGGTTTTAATTAGATTTTGCAAGAGCAACATCTATTAATTAAAGGAAAATGATTTATAAAATCAAATTTAGAATTACTTGTCAAAATCACTCTATATGACAAGATCATATCTAATGACCAATCCCTAATTATATATATTCAATGAGATTTCGTTTCTTCTTTTTTAAATTTAATTATTGACACATCAATTATTTTATCATTTTATCAATTTATCAATTTATATAAATATACTATTAATTAGAATGCATGTATCTAAGCATTAAGGTGTACGTCTAAGTATAAAACTTGTGGTGCCAAAGAAAGCTCCTGGCAGCAAATTAAGAGACTTCACAGCATCACAAAATTATTAATTTTTTATGTTGCTAAATTGGAGACAGCAACCTTCCATCTGCCACCGAAAATAATTTTTTCAATAATGAGTTTATGTGCTTGAAGGAATGACGCAATCTACAGTCATGCAATGTCCTTACGAGTTGCTTAAATGTCATAATGGGATCAATAAATAAGATTAACGAAGATCCTTCTTGTATATGTTTTGGACCAATTATTTTATGTTTAATTCTTTCTTTCTTTTTTTTTTTTAGTTGGGAAATCAGTAACGTTAAGACTGTAAGAGTCAAAGGCAAATTAATATTTTGACTTGAGAAAAAATGACATTATCACTTGTCTAATTCTTGTTTTCACTAATATATCCAACGTCTTTGATGTATGATTTAGTAGATTGTAAAATATGTTTAGTCAAATTTAACAAGAAAACAGTGTCATGAACTCGCACTAAGTAATGATGAAATGCAGGGTGCAAACAAATAACCATATAATTATTGCTATCATAATAGCAAATAACAAAATGATATTTTGGAAAAGTTTTAGCCCCCACAAAATATTAAACGAGTCCCAAAAGAACCAAGAAAACAAAAGAAAATTTTGTCTACGAAATATCAAACTTTGCAATTAGGAATCAATTTTTGCACTAAGTTTGTTATAGTCAAATTTTGGTGATTAACATGTGGGGTTTTGTTTGTCCAAAATGCAAATATGAACACTTCCTACTGACTCCATTTTCATTGATCCTAATCCTAAACCTAAAATCGAACGACTTCTTTTGCATGTGATAAATAATTTAATTTTCTTTTCTTTTTTTTTTTTTTTTTTTTTTGAACATATACAAAATGAGACAAATAAAATAATAGTGAACTCAAGTAGTTTTGCTTTGTTTCCTAGGACGAACTAATGAAATTTCTCGAGTAGTTTTGCTTTGTGTCATAGGAACATACAGGATCTTCCATGCAGATGAAAATTGAAAGAACAATTAAGCATCCAACTAGGCGGCTAGTCATAAATAGTTTTTTAAGCCATTCATGATTTTTAAACAGGGATCACAGTGTAAAAGTTTACAACAACAATTGGTTACTTAAAAATGAAAGTCAGTTATTTGTAACTTGAAACTATTACTTTTATAAGTCATAAAAATTTATCTTTTATTACTATTAAAGTTTTATTAATCACAAAAACATATTTTTCTTGTAGTGTGTGTTTAAATAGTAACTTGATTGTCGGTTAATTATATCCTGTTACATCATGAGTTTCCACATTTGTGATGGAGATTTCTTACAATTTTGTTGTTTTTATTTATTTTGTTTCGTGGAAACTTGAGAATGTGGATAAAAGCAAGAAATTCAAGCTAACTAAAGCAGAAAGCTACATTTATGAAGCAAAGTGCTAGCTAATTAATAAACTCACGGGAGTACTACATATAATGGCGTATAACGTATTAGTGAGCGACTGTCCAATATAAGCAACTATGGACAACCCATATTTACAGGATTATAAAAGAAGAAGAGCAAAGAATTGTAATTAATCTTTCCGCAAGAACATAATTAAGTTAAAAGGGAAGTTCTAAAATCCCGTAATAGAACCATTGTTAGAACTCATATAATAGTACAAGTTTTTAACCTACAAGATATTGTACTGTATAAATTTTTAAAAATATAACGGAATAATTTTTTAAAGGGGTTGAAAATTTTCCCTTAAGTTTAATCTTTATGTTAAAGCATTAATTTCAAACATAAATTCCAGAAAATTGTGTCAATTTACAAAACAAGAAATAGCACTATGATTTGACTCGTGATAAAAGGATTCCATCCATAGATAACCAAGTGGCAAAACAATAATTCATTTGCAAGACCTATTTACCAAACTATAAATATCACTTTCACCTAAACTAACAAAAAAGGCCACTTGCATCATTTTCAAAATCAAGGCTAATTAAGGATTCACGAGCCTTTTCGCTCTGCTATGTCTATTTGGTAAACTTTGCCCAAAGTTCTTGCTTTCATGCTAACGACCTAGGTCAAAGAGCGGCAAGATTATATATATATATATATATATATATATATATTGATTTACAATAAAAAAAAATTACAAAATTCTTGGATTTTAGTATAGTATATATTACTCATCGACATTTGTTATAAAATATTAGTTAGTTTCCAAGCTTATCTATTAATGGATTTTTCTTTCATACTTTATTTCTTTCATTATGGGAGCTTATCTATTAGCATTTAATTTGCACAAATCCAGTTAATAATGATAATGCTTATTGCCATGTTTTCACATCAATTTTGCCGCATAGTTCTAACTACGAGTTCAATTATCTTCGTGCTTAGAAGAATGGGAGAATTTGAAACAGGAAAGTGAAGACAGCTGAGATAATAGTGCAACAGATTTTGTAAAAATTTGCATCTTATGAGCTTGCAATTAATGGGGTCTTCCACAACAAATTTTTCACCATGTCTAATAATTAGATTTTGTTGTTTAGGAATGAAGGTTGTGTAACTTTGTTCTTTAATTGTTTTGTTTTTACACTGGAAGTTTTGTCTTGAGACCATTCACTGATCATTTGATTAGCATAAATTTGCAAAGTTTACTTTGAAAAAAAATAAAAAATGGAAACATAAAGAAAATTAAATCACAATCATAATTCATGTAATACTACAGATACAATTAACCTACAAGATGAAGACAGTATGAAAGTTCAAAATGTATATTTGAGAGCACTTTTACATGAAATATGCATGTCTAGGTTGGCAATTGAGATTGTTAGTTATCTACACCCTTAGGTTTTGAGTCTTCTGTTATGTTATATTATTGGTGTTAAATTTATATTATACCATTTAATGACATGTTTCTTATTATGTGTAAATATTAAAAAACACATATCATATTAAATGGTATAATATAAATATAGTATCAAAAAACATAACAGAATACTCACAGTGGTTATCTTCTTGTTCGTTTGTACTCCAAAGCATGCACGGAAGCATCATATTTTGACGGTCAAAAATCTTAAATTTTAGCACATTGACTTCGGTGGTGGTCAATTTTTCAAACATTTCTTTCACTTGGATTAAAACCATTACTTTAATTCTCAAAAATCTTATCCACACATTTATAATAATGCTTTGCAATTAGAACCAAGTAGGTAAATAGAGCGGCGCGAGATTTCTTTTCAACTGTATTCATTCAACTAAACTCTTCTTTCTTGTCACAAAAAAAAAATAAAAATAATAATAATAATAATAATAATAATAGTAATAATAATAACAACGATGACGACCACGTAGTTTCCTAATTAATTGGCGTATCTTTAAGTGCTTCATGCAAACCTCAAGATTGTCATTCAAAAACTACTATCTAACGATATGTAAAGCACAAAGTCATACTATGTTGGTGTGATATTAAAATTAATAAATTTTTTTAATAGCCCTCATATTTACAACTTTTTATTAATTTCCTCAGGGGTACAATAGTAACATTTTATTTTCTCCAACAAATATAGTGTAATACATACCTACCTATTACTATTAACTTCTTATAACTTCCTATCAAAATTATGTTTTATATTTTTATTCTTTATTAATTTTCTAAAATTTACACACACGATGTGTGTCATGTACACTTGCAATCCATAATATGCATGGCCAGTGGCAATTTCATAAACTTAAAGCGTTGATACAAGTAACTAGATCTTTTACTTACGAATCACAATTGTGTGCCCCAAACCTTCCAATTTTTGCCTATAAAAGGGCCTCATTTAGCCAACTTTGCATAATCATCATCAAACTTGAGAAATCAATACTCCATTCAAAAAAAAACAAAAAAAAAATACAAAAACGATTAAAGAAAATCCTTGTTTGTGCATGGATAAGCTAGTTATCTTTTCATTCTTGAGTCTTCACATTTTTGTTGTATCATTTGGGGTGGAAAATGCTGCAACATTATCATCCTTCTGTAGCCAAACTCCCTATCCAGACCTATGCTCGAGGTAATTCCCTCACAATCACCACGAAATCACCTCAAACTACACTCGATCAAAATCCCTTCAATGTAAGAGATGCTGCCCTTAAGTTCACTCTATCCCAAGCTGAAAATGTCCACAAAAGCATCTCAACCACGAATATAAGTTCATTCAATCAACTAGCTAAGTCTGCTTGGGCCGATTGTGTAGAACTCTATGAAGATACAATTCATAACCTTAACCGTTCCATCAATTCTGCCAATCCATCCAATAAGCAAACCTGGTTAAGTGCTGCAATTGCAAATCATCAAACATGCCAAAATGGTTTTCTTGATTTTCAATTGTCTTCACATTTGCAATCTTTCCCGTTTCTTGTTGCCAATAACTTCTCAAAACACCTCAGCAATTCACTTGCCATCAACAAGGCCGCTTCTAAGCAAATCAAAGGCAGAAGATTGCTGAATTCTAATGGATTCCCTGAATGGCTATCTTTTGTTGATCGTAAGCTCCTTCAATCATCTAATGGAGCAAGTAAAAGCTGATATTATAGTAGCCCAAGATGGTTCTGGCAACTATAAAACAATTGGTGAAGCTTTGGCATCTGCTAAGAAGAGAAGGGGTTCGAGCAGATTTGTTATATATGTTAAAAAAGGTGTTTACAAAGAAAATGTTGAGGTCACAAAGACTATGAAGAATATAAAGATTGTGGGAGATGGTATTGATGCTACAATTGTCACTGGAAGTAAAAATGTTCAAGATGGTTCGACAACTTTTCGATCAGCAACTTTTGGTGAGTTCGTTATAAAGCTTTAGTTTCACCATTCAAGTTCCCACTTGAATCTCAAATATAGCAAATTAAAACATTAATGAAGAAAAATCAATTTATCATTCATTGTTCCACGTATACTTTATGCCTGTCACATTCATCTGCCTTCTTCCCTTTGCAATTAGATCGTTGATGTAATAATTAATTAATTCTCGAGTCTATATATGTTTTTTCTCCTTTTTGTTTCATTTGGGGATTTTATCTAATATTCCTCTTCAAGTAGTTTGAAAGTTTTAACATCTTACAATTTGTTTACCACACCAAAGGTCACTTGTTAAATTGTAGACATTCATGTATAATAGTTTCATCTCAAAGATTGAGACAGCCAACCCTAGTTATTACACTTTCTAGTCAAAATCAAATTTTAACTAACATATTTTGTAGTCCACTTGAGCCTAACTAAAATTATCTTTGCCTTGCAAATGTCAATAACAAAGGAATTTAGCACTAGCAAACTTATTCTTGAAAGAAGCAATTGCATCTTATCATGATAGCTAATTAATTACTATCTTTTCTTCTCAGCTGTAAAAGGCAGTGGCTTCATAGCTCAGGACATGACTTTTGAAAACACAGCAGGACCTCAAAAACACCAAGCAGTTGCTCTCCGCTCAGGCTCGGATTTCTCAGTTTTCTACAGATGTAGCTTCAAAGGCTATCAAGATACTCTCTACGTACACACCCAACGTCAATTTTATCGCGATTGTGATATGGTCTCGATACATATGGAACCCAAGATTTCATCTTTGGGGATGCAGCTGTTGTTTTCCAAAACTGTAACATTTATCTAAGAAAACCATTGAGTTATCAAAAGAACACTGTAACAGCTCAAGGAAGAAAGGATCCTAATGAAAACACCGGAATTATTATCCATAATTCACGAATCACAGTGTCTTCAGATTTCAGATCGCTTGGAGGATCAATCAAGAGTTACCTTGGAAGGCCTTGGGAAAAATATTCAAGAGCAGTTATAATGAAGAGTGTTATCGATAGCGTGATTGATCCAGCAGGTTGGCTTCCGTGGAGCGGTAATTTTGCTCTGAGTACCCTTTACTATGGTGAATATATGAACTCTGGACCTGGTGCAGGAACTAGTGGTAGGGTAAAATGGGATGGATTTCATGTTATAAATAGTCCTGCGGAAGCTGGAAAATTCTCTGTTGGGAACTTCTTGGATGGTAATTCATGGATTCCAGGAACTGGGGTTCCATTCTCATCAGGGCTCTGTGAAAAAAATTATTGTTTACATTTGCTGTTTTTCTTAAGCACATAATTCGAAGGTGGTGCAGTTGTGACTTATTATTAGGAAAAGAATTTACTAGCATATATTCATGGAACTGTATAATAGGAGCATAATTGGGTTCCACTTTAGTTGTGTACATGTACCACAGACTTCTTGTAATTTAGAATAAAAAATAAATTATACAAGATTGTGATTTTTGTTTTTTTTTTTTAGAGTAAATGACACAATGGATCCAAACTTTTTACAGAGTTGAACATTGGTATCTAATCTTTTAATTATTTTACTTCAATACCCAACCTTCTCAATTTGTGTCTTATAGAACTTTTGCCCAATTTTAATGATTTGGGAGTGACGTAGAGTCTCATGTGTTGTGGACATGATATACTCTCCAAGGATAATTCTGGAATAAAAATTATGCTAAACATCGTCATTTTAATACAAGAAAATTTATAAAACGAAAAAGATCCATCATGAATCCGATGAATGAGGTGGTACATATATACAACCATTTGAACCTTGGTTGTCCATCCGTATCTTTATCTTCATTAGTCATTAATATTATGGTTGAATTGAACTTGGATTTGACCTTCTCTACTCAGCACAATAATCCTTGAGCATTGCATATTGTTGAGTTATTTTGCCGAACTTTAAGCAATGTCATCTTTTTCATTTTATAAATCTGTTTATATTAAAATGACGCCGTTTCGCATATTTTGCGTTCCAAAATTACTTGGAGAGTTACCATAATCGCAACACAACACATGATACTCTTATTCATTCTGAAATCACAAGAATTGGCCACGGTATCTATTAAACACAAAATCAGAAGTTAGGGCATTAAAATCACACAATGTAAACACAATGAAAAGTAGATACTATTGGTGTCATTTGCTTTTTTTCTTTTTTGCCCTTCAACTACTGTGTCATGGTATTTCTTTTATCTCTGCAAAAATTTGGTGTGTTGAACGGGGCATAAACAAAAGACTGCCCAGCCTACTAAAATGAAGTCGTGATTCATGACTAGTTATCATAGGCAAATATTTAGGTAGACTTATTTAATTCTACTTGTAGATTCTGTGGTGTAGATTAAATTTTAAACAATTTATGACATTAGCTGATGTAAACAAGATTTTTTAAAGTTTAATCCTGACCACAAAATCTACAGATAGGTCAAAAATCGGGTCTACCTAAATATTTTCCGTTATCATATATTAAGAGAGCCTGCAATCATCATTGACAATACTATTATTAAAGAAGAAGGGATTAAAAAAAAAAAAAAAAAAAAAAAAAAAAGAGTAACAGTCCAGCCAGCATTCATATAAATTAATTGATAACATTGACGCCAAAATGATTAGGTTTAAAAACATTTCATTACATAACTCGGAAGGCGTACCTTTTCTACAAATGACCAGAAAAGGATGGTTTATAATAAGTAATTATGGAAAATAAGGAAATTTGGCTTATATTTACTTTATTATAAATGTGAAGATGAGCAATTAACATGACCTTAGTTCTCTAATGTAAGATATAATATAACACATTGTCCTATCCATGTGGTGCTGTCGCGTAATACTAAGAAGTCACTTTCATAAGTATTTTGAACAAGTAAATATTTAGATAAATTCGATCTTTAATCTTATTTATACACTCTGTAATGTGAATTAAATTTTAAAAAATTTATGACATCAGTTGATATAAGCAAGATTTTTTAAAATTTAATTTTGATTACATGGTATACAAATAGAACTAAAAATTAGATTTATAAGTGAGACAAAAAACCGAGTCAACTAAATATTTTCCTTTTGAACAAACCATGCACGAAGTTACTAAGAGAAATAAAAGTGCATCTAACACTTGCTCTAAGAAGTTAACGACGTGAAAACATGGACGAGAACAGTAAAAAGGGAATTAATTATTTTTCTTATGATTTCTGTCGTTTTGGTCCGTCAATTTCCAAGAAAACTTCATAGATAGATCAACCAAGACACATGTAGAAGGTTACTAAAGGTAAAATAGTTAAATAAACAGGTCAAGTCAGTGGGATTGAACACCTAATCTTATCTTTGATGTGTATAAACAGAGACACGCTCCCTCAGTAAACGTATTCATTAGGCACATATCTCAATATAAATCAAATTCACCCGTCCGTACAAACTCTCTCTACTATGGGTGTTAATTGGTCAAATTATTAGATTATCGTGTTATATCAGATGTGACTCATTTCTTATCGCATTCGTATCGTGTCGTATATGGTTCATTTCTTATCGTGTCGTATTTATGTCTAACTCATTTGAGTTCGTGTCTGACCTATTTACTATTAACAAAGAATATCAGTGTATTTAACAATTACATAACTTACAATCCATTTGAATTAAAATCTCAATTTTTGATTATTTAATAACTCAAACAATTATTAATACTAATCTTATTGTTATAGTAATTTAAAACGTATAATTAAAATTATTGAATTTTTTTGGATAATATTTAAAATAATTAGTATGTTTGATTTAATAATCTAATATGATTAATTCTATTATTCATAATTTTAAAATATATTGTTTTAAATTATAATAAAATAAAAATTCAGTAAAATCTTTTCATATAGTAACTTAATGGGTTAACGTGTCAACTTCCAAGTTGATTCAACCCAATTCATTTAATTTTGTGTCATAAATAAGTTGACCCAATAATGACCTGATAAATTTCAAGTCATACCATAATCTGTTAATTTCGTGTCGTGTTATTGGACCGTGTCAAAAATTACCAGCTCTACCCGCTACTTTTCTAATTCTCTAGTCCGAACAGTTTTGTGATCATCAATCGAATCTATAGCTTCTGTCGTTCTAGATTGCAAACTCCAATTGGAATGACACAATGGGTTGACTGAAATTGTGCGAATATTGAAAGTTAAAACACCATTAGTCTGGAGAAGATGATGACTAATTATGTAAAGGTGGATATATTATAACAAAAAAAAAATGAACAATAATCCGAAATTGCAAATTATTTGTTTGATTGATCATTCTTTTGCATGTTGACAAATAGACTTGACGGTCATTAATCTTTCCTTATGTCTTTTTATACATTGTTCTTATTTTTCTTCTCTCTTCTTGTGGCAAATGGTTGGGAGAACTGCAAGTTACTTTTGGTGCTGTATGAAGAAATTATTTATTAATTAAATTTTTTTGATAATATCTTTTAATTAATTAAAAGTGATAATCTCACTCCCACTTAGAATATTTCATTCTATTCCCTAATTTTTTAAATTAAAAATGATCAAGATACCTCAAGGTACCCATAACTGTAAGTGTTTTATTATACTAGATTAAAATAATATCTTTGTTCGTGAGTTTGGTTTGAAAATTAAAAGCAAAAAATTAAGAAAATGATACGTTTGTCATCGGAAACAACCTCCATGGGTATTTTAGTAATTTCATTAAAAAGCAGTGCATGGAGCTAGTGAGTCTAAAATGGGATTGAATTTATCACTTCCGTAATTAATAATGGACTAAACCTTTAATTGACAATAAAAATAAATTAGTTAGTGAATATGCTCGTTTTAAGCATTAATTTATGTTAGCTGTGATCAAGTATGACTTAGTTCATCTTTTCTTATTATTACCTCAAAAAATAATGAAATAGTAACATATTAAATCTTGGAACACTAGGTGCTGGGAATAACTACCCCCGCGCCCCCTCCCTCCCAAAAAAAAAAAAATCCTTTGTAATTCCCAAAACATTGCAAGTCAGTTAAGCATTAAATTGATGAGACATAACTATTTTTGTAAAATAAAAAAAAAAGTCACGTAATGAAATTGGTCAGGAGATGTCTCATAAAATATTTTTTATTGTAAAAGTTTAGATAGGTGTTAAAGCATTCTTGCCTGGTTTGGAAGGTCTTCTCTCCCTCAAGTTCCTTAATAGTAACCAATTGGATCTGCTCTTATAGAGTAAGTTAGATTAAGATGTTACTCATTGGATCCAAAAAAAAAAAACTATGAACGTAAAATTAAATATGTAACCACATATTGTTTTTAAATTTCAATTAAATTAGGACCACTTATTCCTGTAATCCTAGTGGCTATAAATTGAGCTTTTGCGCTCAAAAGCGCAAGTCACATGTTTCTATTTCTTGATTAGATTGCCAAAATTATTGAGGATATAGGTAGTTAGAATATGGATTAGTATGTTTTTCTTAGCTGGAAATCGACAACAAATGCCAACCCCTTGCTGTTAGACGACAATGTGGCTGACTATAATATGATTTCCAAATGCTAATGCGGCTACGTATAATATGGCTTCCAAACTACAAAATGAAAATCCAAAATTAGTCTTCTTATCTGAACAAGATTACACTTAATCAATGCACTACGTAAATTTTCTTTTAGCAGTTCTTCTCTTGCAAGACCACAACAATTTGGAATTCCAATATGTAAACTTCTGTTGCATAACAGTTATTATGTAAAAGACAGCTTAGAGTTGCTATGGAAACTAAAGTTTTTCATGTGGATTGCATTAAGTACCGATCCAAAAATCCAATTGCCTTCATATACTACAAGGACCTCTTGAATGGAGCAATGAGATTTGGTTTTAATTTGCCAGAGACAATCTATGGATAAGCACACATTACAGAACTGACCCTTTAATTTGCTCCATAATTGTACAAAAGTTACTTTACTTTTTCGTGTTTATCAAATAAGATGCTTCTTTCAATCTCTGATGTGGTGTGTCCAACAAGTAATACATTGGAGTAGTTGGCCCCGGCAATCAGACAATTTGAGCATAGAAGATTGCTCGAATAGCTTTCACAGACATCCACAAGAGAATTGACCCCCATAATTTGCCTCTGAATGATGTTAGAGACTTTTTTTTTTTTTTTTTCCCGAGGAAATGAATGTTAGAATTGGATGGCAATAGTAACTTGGACTACCAGATTGATAATCATAACCGTGACTGAATTTCACAAATGACGAATTATCTACAGAAGATGGTAAAGGTATTCAAATCAGTTACTCGAGTGTGAATATAGCATATACTTGAAAGAACCACCATTGCAGAAAGATATGGTAAAACAATCAAGAACTACAGTTACAGTGAACTAGATGAAAAGCAAAAGAGTATGCATTGTCAGATTGGTGCCAAAAGTTCTGGACCGTTCAAGTTTTTGCGAGCAAAACTGAAATCACGAATCCGCAAATATTCTCATTAAGTATGCCCACTATATTAAGGCCGCAGAAATACAAAAATTACGTCATAATTCTATATGTAGTATAGATAGAGAGGTGACCATAATTGCACAAATAACAACAGTGATATATTTTATTGTATTGTGAGACGAACAATTACGATGCTGCATAACAGCATGTTTACATGCTATGACGGTGCTGCATAACAGCATGTTTTCATGTGATGACGGTGGGAGCAGATCGGCCGGTGAATTCTTCGATCTTAGAGAGCTTAATAGCAACTTCCACCTGAGATAATAACAAAAATAAAAAATTAAACGGTTTTGGATGCAACAGGCGGAGAAATTATTTGTATTAAATATGTAAGAAGAGAGTTACTGTAGCTGCAATATCTCACCAGAGGACCAAGTGCTTCTTGAGAATCTCTACCAGTTTTGGATGAATCCTTCTCGTATTGCTCGATATAGACACGAATAGTAGCACCCTCTGATCCAGTACCAGAGAGGCGGAAAACCTGACATCACAAGAAGATGTAATTACGAGATACTAACATACGAAATAGCCAGAAGGTTTCACTCCTGATTCCTTATTCCTTCCACATTTTTTTTATGGTCCAAGTCAACAAACAATAATAATAATAACCATAACCAGTGCCTTTAGTTTGTTATATTGATTATTGTAAACTTTGACAAATATCACACTGATTGTTTCCATTTACGAAATCTTGTTTCAGAAACCAAGGGGGTGATCCCAGTTACATCTTTAATTTTAAAAGACAAGATTGAACCTTTTTTTAATGTCAAGGACAAGGACAATACCAATCGTGAACCATCTTCAAAAAGATATCGGATGCCCTGGTGCTTAGAGACAGAACCATCCACTGTCAGTCTGGGATCTTTATACTCAAACTCATCCGCATGGGCAACATTTGAAACGTCTGAGCGTATGCCCTTAATGATTCTGCATTACAAGAATAACAAGGTCATCTTAAAACCAACTCTAGCAATGGAATATCATGTGTTGGAAGTTCCCACCAGTTTCAATGTCAACACACGTTTCAGACACCATAGCAATATCCCAAGGTTATCCAACGAACTAATCAAAAAAATTTGTGGATGCCATGTAATCAAATTGGAATCTCTCTCATGGTAATGAGTTAAATAAATTGGTTACCATCAACTGAGAATCTACATCTTTTATGTTTCTCTGTTATACAATAGATCTGTCATGTGTGTGTGTGACAGAGAGAGAGAGAGCACACCCATTAACTTCACTAAGGGAGCATTGCAGCTTGACCAAATGGACCATCAATTCCTTTGCACCACCTGCATCGACATTCTTAAAAAAGCAAACACAGTAGTTTAGACCCATCTATTAACTTTTATAAGCTTCACTGCAGACTTACTAAATCACAGCCATCAAGCATCATATATATATAGGGCTCCAAGATTACATAGGCATAACAACATCATAAATACCTCGTAGTCATATCGAGTGTAATAGTGGCGCCCATAAGTGGACCAATGTTGACGAACAATGTCTTCAACAGTCACAAGCTTCCCCCCACCCAAGTTGTCTTTATTTTTGTGGGCCAGTATATTTAGCCAAGCCAAAACAGCCCATATACCATCTTTCTCACGTATATGATCCGAGCCTGTCAATCAATCAATTGCATAGCTAAAAGTCATTAATGGTTAGTTCTAAAACTGATGTAACCCTTTTCCAATACACACAGCTTACCAGTTCCGAAACTTTCTTCACCACAAACTGAACACATTCCAGCATCCATTAAGTTGCCGAAGAATTTCCAGCCAGTAGGTACCTTCACAAAAGTATTAGTAAGAACATTCATTGCATTGCCAAGGAAATGAAAAGAATCACAACCCCACCCAAAACAAAATTTGCTAAATAAAATAAAAAGAGAACACAGTAAAGCACCTCAAAGAATTTCAGGTTGAGATGTTTAGCCACAACATCAAGAGCAGCAGATGTTGGCATGCTCCTGAAAACAGAAAAGTTAAACATACCCGAAACATTTCGTAATATATATAAGACGCACACAAAAGAAAGACATACATGTATCAGAAGAAGAAAATTTTGATCATGCAAAGAACCAATGGGCACACCCATGTTGCATATATATACATAAAAAAAAAAAACCTCAATGAAGCAAGTCCTAGCAAAACCTGGCAACTCCTTTTAGACCACCAGAAAAGTAAGGGATGGCTTCAACAGCATTTGCGGCAATGATGGCAACTGAATCAGATGGAGTAACAAAAAACCTGACACCAAAACCTTAAGTTAAAATGCAAATTTGAGCAACATAAGAGTTGTCACCAAAATCAATATATGAAGCTACCTTTTCCCAAGGACCATGTTACGGTCAGCATCTCCGTCAGCAGCAGCACCACGAATTCTGGTGGCTCACTTTCATTGCCAGTCTTACCCAATCCCATGCGAGCAACTAACTCTTTTGCATATGTAAGATTAGGATCTGGGTGTCCTCCACCAAAGTCCTCCTGCTCAGATACATGAGGGTCCGAGTATGAAATTTTGTGGAAATAATGAGACAAAATACAATGGCTTATGGTTTTCAATTACTGCAACACTAGCAGGGGAAGCACAAGACCTTAGGTACACAATTCAATAGAGAGCTTTCTTTTGCAGCAAGCTCTTCAACAAATATACGCTTGGCATAAACTCCAGCGACCCCATGAAGTGCATCATAACTGCAGTATGTTACTAGACATTAAACATCTAGAAACTTCCATAAAGAAGATGAAAGACGAACTCTTCCAAATTATACACATGAAAGAAGGATTTACAAGAATACCAGAAAGTAAAGTTTGGAGATGAAAGAAGCTTCTGAATAGACTCAAAATCAAATATGGACCTGTGATAATATCATAACAGTAGACTAACAATAAGTTGGCAAGGACTAGCAATCTTAAAAAAAAAAAAATTAACAAGATAAACAAATAAAGTAAAAAAGAAAAAATCCCAAGCATAGCAAAGCTTCTTCAAACACTTCCACAGAAATTGCAAAGATGGCAGCAAAAATTACAAACATAAGAAAAGAGTTCCATCCATTTGAAATATGGGTTCAATAATAACAAGAGAGATTTTGGCAGCATATAAGTAAAACATTAACTTTATGTATTACTTAAAAGATTCAAAATGGAGAGACTGACACTACCAACAGCATTTCAAAGAAATGCTTTAACCAGCTATCCTGTTTTTTACAGATTACAGTGAGTGTAACTAACTTCAAGTACAACCCCAACCTTAAAACAACAATGAAATTTTGACTGACCTTATAGCATCCATAATACAAAAAAAATGGTATGCATGATATGATAATTTAGCACTAAATGAAATATGATATTGCAAACTGCATCAAGCTCCAGTAATCTTCAGAACGAAAAGGTAAGGGAAAGAATTACACAGTATGTATTTCACATACAAGAAGTCATAAGCTTATATTACTCTACGAAAGACAACATACTTCATCAGTTTCACATAATCACTGGTTGAATCAAAAACATCAACGTCAAATTGCCCCTCTGGACCAGTAAAGCTTGTCACACCTACTGTACTGATGTCCACCTGAGAGAATTGGAAATTAAATAGGTATCCGAGGTTGCTGAAAAACATAAAATGAGTCCAACTCCAAGAAAACAGAAAAACATACATCAGGCAATCCTTCTGCAATTAAATACACCTTTATTGTTTTTGTGTTCTCGTAGATCTTATCGGTAACTGATTCTGGAGCAGGTCCCCCATTTTCCATGTTGTATTTAATTCCAAAATCCTGCAGTTGAATAATTGGCATAAGAGAACAATCAAACCATCACATTATTTCAATAATTCGCTATTCCAGGATTTTAAGTAATAAATTCTACAAAAATCACCCTCCAACCAGGCAAACATGGGATGCAGATATATTTGCCTTCACTAACCCACTACAATGCCACCAATAGTCTATGCAATCGAACCATCAAAAGGGGAGGGGGGGGGAAGGAACTGCAAATAATCAAGAGAACTTCACTGAAATACTGCAATATATGTATTGAATCCCACATTTTTCATGCTCTCTTTTCCTTGGTAACATGTCGTCTGACATCTATTGTTCTCAGTTACAGCATCCAAGCTATAAGTATGCTTGCAGCTATAGAATTGAATCTTTATTTTAGGTATTCTTCACTATTTGTACATCAAGTGCTATCATTCCATACATGATTATGTTACCTAGAAACTTTCTTATCTTTTACATTGCCATTCATTCTCTTGTCTATAGAGTCGTGGAAGAAAATATAGAAGATCAATGTGACAACCAAAACTAAGAAAGTGACAAATTTTATTACTTCTTTAGATGGGCAAATTGAAGCCAAAGAAAACTTTTGCAATTTGATCTTGGTTTTACCACCTCTTTTCTCCCTCAAACTAAAGAGATTACCCTAAAATTATTTCTTCTAGAAGTTTCTGAAAAAAATAATTTCCCTCTATCCAAAACTTTCATTAAGATAATAAACTTCTTTCCAAATAGCAATGTCAGACAATTACCCTGCCTCTTTTTACCTCTCCTGCATTTTACTTGTACAATTTCGCATTTCACATTCCGCACAAGATTTATGAAGGTTGGCCTGATTTGGCTTTCAAAATCCTCTTCATCTTTAAGGTTTCTTGTTGAAAAGAAACATGTGGTTTGTATACTGGAAAGGCATGCATGTGGAAACAAGAGTTGTTCATCAATGACTAGAAGACCAAAAAAAAAAAAATTTATTACAGTGCTGTCGGAAATTTTCTTACAGACATCATGAAAGCTGACTAGAACTCTGTTGAAACAGATATTCTCATGAACATCATCTCAATTAACACAAATAAAATAAGCAAAAATGAAAAGGAAATTATGCTTAGACTTCTTCCAAAATGCTGTGTCGCAAGGCAATAGAAAGTCTTTCAGTAAATCAACAAAATACAGCAAAAACTAACCTCATGGGGACCACCGGGATTGTGACTTGCTGTCAAAATAAATGCTCCATTGGCCTTAGATCCCTTTATTCAGTTGCAAGAAAAAATTATCAGTGCCACAATGGAATCAATCTCCGTGACTGTTGGGGGAAAAAGTGGAAAATGTCAAAACAAAAATATAAGGTAATACTTACATCATGGCCAACTCTTTCACGTACAACAGCTGATACAGCAGGAGTAGACAGCAGTCCATTCTGGCCAACCCAAATGCGCCTTACTCCATTTGCAGCTGCCATTTTGGTAATGATCTACCATTTGATAGATCAAGAATACAGATATGCAGTAGAGTCGATCATTATATTCAAAGAAGTAAAGTAACGATACTAGGTGAGGATAGTCTACAGTTTGGCAGCACAAGCCAGTCCAGAAAAGGCAGAACAAGACAACATTTAGGAGAAAAGAATTCAAATTTACTCTGAAGTTGCACATTTGACCACCTTGTACAGAACAGAAGTCCTAAGTCTTGACAATAAATTTGCAAATAAGATCTTGTTTAAGACAATCAATTAGAAACCTTCAATGCAAAACTTATCTCATGCCAATAACGAAGTCCTAAACAAAGGAAAAATAAAACTATTGAAAATCGGATAAGAGAAGCTAAAATTGTCATCAGGAAAGACTTGTATGCAACCCCTCATGCCTTGACAGATCCCATAAAATGTACTAGATAGACCATCCAAACCGAGCTAGAAAAGAAAGCGGAACTTTCAGTAATTATAAACTGAAAACCATGAAAACAACGAGGAAGTTCAGCCTACCTCTTGCGATCTCAATTGCTGGATAATAAAGTATTTAACACGTGTATGCATAATAGTACCCTGTGCTAAATTATAAATGACAAGAAAAGAGTATTGCAATAAAAGTATTTAACATATGTATACACGCTGAATACTTCTTTAGAAGTCTACCTGGATCGCATCTTTTGAAAAGTAGCGTTTTAAATAAAGCAACCATCACCAGAAACAACAAGTGTAGCACCTGAAAAAAATATTCCAAGAGACATAGAAAAGATTATTAAATCAAACACAAATATCAGAGCAGATATGTAACACAGTAAGACAGTAAAAGAGAAGAGCAGAGATGCAAGTCATTAAGAAAATAACGAGCAAAAGATGAATTGCAGTCTCCTCAAATTTAGTTGCAGTTGAAACAATTCAAATCAGACAACAATTCTTCGTGAACACCAATTAAATGAAGAGTAAAGAATGAAATACAGTTTCAGAGTTATTTAAAACAATATTTTACCGCGATCGTTATCACAAGTGAGACTGAAGTTACATTGACCAGAGAAGTGCATCAGGTAGCATGCATTGTTGGACAAAGGTAAAAGACAATACTATCAATTGCTTGAAACTTTAACGCATTCTACACACTTAGGCACTTTCTGCATCATTTAGCACTACCAGATCAAGATTGTGTTCCACTTGTTCTTCGATAATATCAACATTCAGGATTGTGTTGTGAATGCCTTAACAAAAAATTTAGCATGGGAATGTTTTCAGGAAACAACGATCTAATAATTATTTTGAGAAGTTCCTGATTTGAATTAACCTACTAGAATTAGAAATTAGAGGCCATTGGATTCCTATATCACCACTCCAACAGAAAACTGCTCAAATCTTTGTATTCCCTTGGTTGAGTATCTAGTGCTGCAACAGTTCAGCCTTGTGGGTCTACAAGCTTCTATTGAATTTATTAGTGGCAACCTGTAAACTCACAATATGTCAACATAGATCTTTTAACTAAACCCGTTCTGCAGAAGCATCTCATTTTGCTTCCACCCAACAAAGACAAATTATAAGAAAATGTTCACTCATAAACACTACTTCCTTGCATTTCTAAATGAAATTACAAAGAGTCAAAGTTGCAGCCTAAATGAATGGTCCCTACATTGGTATAAAGTGGGACTATCTCATCGAAGGGAAAACAGAAGACGAAAAAAGTGATCACCATCCATGTTTAAGATTTTCATATGAAATACACTTAAAATCCATAGTCCAACAAAGCATGGGGGGTCAAAAACACATTAAAGATGCATAACCAGGAGCTTGGAACTCTATCCTGGCTGTGGTACACATTACATATCAACCGATTTTGAAACCAAACAATGAAATTTTCATCACATTTTCCAATCCTCATCCCATATCAGGAAACAATACTTCAATTTCGCACGTAAAACCAACAATCCACACAAGAAAAAATTAAACATAAAAAAACCAAAAGTCCTAAATCTAAACACAATATACCTCTGACTTTATCAGCTCCAAGGGCATTAAATGTTGACTGAACAAAATTATGCAAGTAATTAGGCTGTATGAACACCTTCACCTGCAACAACCCAACCACATTCATATTAAATCAAGACAATCCAAATCCATTTTAAACCCAGCTAACGATAATGGAAAAAAAAAGCTTGTTTTTATAACATGGCCGCAAAATGCTTTAATTGTTTATACACAAAAACGAAGAATCCAATCCAGACAATTGTTAATATGCAACCAGATTGCTTATGATATGCCTAGATTCAAGCTAACAAAATCAATTCGTGCTAGAATTTGTATGTAGACTCATGTGAGTTCATGTGAGGGATTGTCCACTTTGGTTGTAGGTTCACAATTATGCCGGCCTTTTACCTTATAAGCTAGATTCTTCTTTAATTAGCAACCACGATAGAATCTTTGATCCTCCTCATTATATCACGACAAGTTCTGCAACTAATGAAATGTCTGCTGTGGATTGTCAGCGGCCTCATATGAGGTATTGTCTGCTTTGGTCCTACCACTCAACAACATATTCTACTATTCACCAATCAATTCAAAAATTGCACCACTCCATCAGATCGACTCCTACCGATATTTCAAAAAAAAAAAAATCCAAAACTAAATTAAACTAAACTTAAATCAAATGGAATGCAGAAACGGATCACAACCAATACCAAGTACACAGGAAATTAGATCCAAAAACAACAATAAATTCGAACAAAACCGATCAAATTAAACAATAAACACCTCGTAAATTATACTAGTAGAAGAAAATTAACCTTCTTCCGTAGACCGGAGGTGCCAGGTTTCTGGCCGTCGAACGGCGTCGTTTCAACGCGAGCTACCTGGAAGACCACCATCTTTTTGTTTGTTTGTTTGGTTTCGAAATTTCTTCTTCAACTGCAAAAACAATCTCAAAAGTTGTTCAAGAATTTAGATTCGATTGATGTGAGTTTCCATTATGTATTGATGTGCGTGCGTGAGTGAGTGAGTGAGTGTGTGTGAGAGAGAGAAAACACGTGTGGAGTCAAGAGATGCTTACGGTGAAAGATAGGAAGATGAGCGGGTGGCGAGTGGTGAGATTCCGTAGAGAGACCTGGGGACTGAGACTGTGAGACTGATATATAGGGAATTTGACCTTACGAGGTGTAAGGATTAGAGAATTCGAGACTTGAGCGTGATTGATCAAATAGTTTACTTTATTCCATAGCGGAACTTTAACACCCAAGTGGTTATATTTCAGAAAATTTTTATATAAATCGGATTCATAGTCTAATATATAAATGATTATTTTATGTTAAATTATAGGAGATTATATTATTTTTTTTAGAAAATTATTTTCTTAACTTTAAAAGTTTGTATAGTGCAAATTTTTTAAATACACAATATTATATTGTATAACTATTTAAAGTACAAGAGAATAATTTCCTAAAAAGAATAGTAAAATTTCCTATTATTATATTATTTAAGAGATGATGTTGAAATGATATTAGATGATCTATTTTTATATGGATCAAAGAGACCATAATACTATATTACATACTGAATTTATATACTTATATAGACTCGATTTTTGGCTCAATTTATGTATATAGCGTGTATTAAAGAAAATGATTTATAAATACACAAATTCAGAATTCTTTTTTTTTAAAAAAAAAATCACTCCATATATCAAAATTATAGTAAATTTTACCAGCTCTAATTTTAAATATTTGGTCGAATTTCTTTTTCTATATTTATTAATCTAATGACACCTTAATAATTTTGTTACTTTGTCACTTGTATAAATGCATTGATATATTAAATAATATAGAATGATGTAAGTAACAAATTATCAAATTCAATTCTTATGTCTACAGATGAGGTTCAATATAAATATACCTAGATGAGATTCAATCGAGATATACCTAAATATTTTTCCACATTCCACGCGTTTCCTTAGGTAGTATGAGAATGTCACAAATAGGATAGGTATGGTAATTAGCGGTAGTATTTCTAAACTAATTAGTAATTAGTTAGTTTGTATGACCTAAAATAAAGTTTAATGATCAAAATAATTGCTAAAAAAGATTGGTTTTAGATATCAACGACATGTATCATTTGTTAACAACTTTCACATTTGTTTGTGGATGTTTGATTTATTAATTTGATCGAGTCTACTCAACATTTTTTCCTTTCCAAAATTTAGTCGCTTACTTATAAAAAGATAATACACTTATCTCACGCCCTAACTCAAGAATTGACACAAATGTTAACTAATTGGTACAATATTTGAAGAGCATTCAGAATCCAAATTACAAAAAATTTTCACAAATTTAAAGCTTCAACGAAAATACCATTTGATGTACCAAATACCAACACCAAAACCATATTCAGTAAATACATACATCAAAACAAACAAACCCCTAAAAAGTTAATCTCTTTTTTATTTTTTATTTGTAAGTAATCTCATTTTCTTTTTTAATGATTGTGCCAAACTAATCAGTTTCATTTGATGACAGATAAATGAAGATCAACATTTCATAGAGAAGATCCACAGCCAAACAACCTAATATACCAACCTATATACCAAACTGCCAACCCAATAACATCCTCTCAAATGATCAAAAACTGTTATAAATACATTTTTAGGCCAAATTTATATAATGGGATGTAAAGGGTAAGTTACGAAAGTGTTTTGAGAGCTTTTGTAGTCTATTTGGCAACTTATTTGAAAGTTGTAAAAAAAAAAAAAAAAGTACTCTACAATCCAATATTTGCCAAACGTAATTCTTCAATAATGAATTTTTTTAAAAAAAATTAATTTTTCAGTGCCGTAACAAATTTGCTAAAACTAATTAGTTATTTATATCGAGCAGCAATAGAAAAAATAACAAGGATTAATCATTTATTTGTACACACAACTACAAAGGTCGAGAGATATCCTTAGCCTTGGGCATCGTTTTCATACAGTCATGAATTAAGACCATTTGAGACTATTTTTTATTTGCATTTAGAGGTCTCTTCGCAACGAAACGTAACTCAAATAATAAAATTAGATTTTCCTTAATTTAAGTTACGAGTTTGAGTCATTAAAAATATATAAAAATGTATTGTAGTCTTTTTGTTAAAAAATAAAAATAAAATAATTAAAAAGAAAGAGGTCTCTTTCGATCATGTTCAATCAGCCAAAAAACAAGTCAAGAAGGAACAAAATATTAGTCCACGATCAGTTATTTTGTAGGTAGTATCTTTTAAAAACAACTGAAGTTAAATTACTGATACAATAATATTTATATTTGTACGTATAAGGTTGTAACGTGGAACATTAATTAAAACTTCCAAGCTATTTTTAAATACCATGATGACGACCCTGTATAAGGTGTTGCCTGTCATTGTGAGCCTTATCACCTCAATAGCCAAATCAAGACGGGAGGTGTTCTAAAATTGATTCTTTCACCTTCTACAATTGATGCAAAATTGTTTTATTTTTTAATAAAAAGTCAAGTAAGAGGTGAATGTAATCTTACTCATTTGAAGGACAGGGATAAGGAGGGCGGAGTTAGGACTTTGATGTTAGAGGTACAGTGACTTTTATGGATGTTTAGCCATTGTTAAAGTACAATTAACTTTTTTATGTAGTAATAACTTTATATACAATTATTGGAATCTGGTGTTAGTTATCATAACCTTTTACATAATAAAAAATATACTAGTATAAACAATTTAGAATTGAGAAAACTCCACAGTATAATGCTAATTTTTTAACACAACATGTATTTGTGAGCTAGAAATATAAATTTAACATGAAAATTATATGTCAATTTTATGTATTGAACTTCAAAAGTTTTTGAAATTTTTATATTTTTAGTGACACTTATTCTTAATTTTGAAAATGTCATCATTTCTAATTGCATGATATAGGGACATTAAATTTTTAAGAGATCAGTGTGAGAAAAAAAAAAAAGAAATAATTAATTTTTTTTAAAAAATTTCATACATTTTTTAAAGTTTAGGGGAGCAAGTACCCCCTTTCTGAGAATAAGCCTCCAGCTCTAGTGGTGGTAGGTGAACTCGAACCCAAACTTATGTTAAACAAGGTGTTCAAGCATTAGCAGTTGAGGCAAGATTCAAAATTTATTGTAACCGAGATCTCACACTAATGTTGGGTATTATTGTGCCTACTCATACACAAACAAGCTCGAGATGTGAAGTTTTTCCTTGGACTTATAAATTGTCATCCAACCCCTTGCATAACAAGTGTGGAATAAAACCCAACATAAATAACATTTGAAAAGTCTTTTATTTAGGCTAACCAATTAATTTTAGAATTTTGTTCTTCATCTTAAAACTGCATATCCACAAAGGAAAATACTTACACGGACAAATAGATTTGACAACTAAAGGTTTAATTTATTGTTCGACTGGATTCATAGGTTGAGTGAGTATAAATTGTTGAACTCCAATTATGATAATCATGTTTTGATGATGACCAAATCATACTAATGGTTTGTAAACAAGTGTGCAGAAAAACAGGAAGGATCGGATGAAAATGATCATCCAAACACAATCAAGAAAAACAATCAAAAGTTGAACAACATCTTTCGGACGATGAAGAGCGTCCGAAAGAAAGGAGATCGGACGGAAGGGAGTGTCCGAAAAAAGGAACTACAACATTCAATACAAACACTTGTAAGAGCTATTTGGGGAGAAATAGGCTAAAATATTGTGGGTTGTATTGGTTTGAGTAATATAGTTCTCTTGGCTCAACTAGTGGGAATTAGTGTGAGCAAGAGTAGACTGGTGAGTGTTACACTTGCTCACACATCTTCAAGTGTAAGAGTGGAGGGATAACAAGTGTACAAAAGTGAGGTTGTAGTGTAAAATCCTTTGACTCAACTAGAGGAACTTAGTTGGTGCAAGGGTGAGCCTACTTTGTGTACAAGAAGGTTATTGCCTCACCTTCTTTGAAGAGGCACTACTAGTGGATGTATTCCAAGCTTGAGAAACTTGGGAGTTTGGTTTAATATTCTTTATCTCAATCTTTTATTTGTTCTTTAAGTTTTGATTGCTAAATATTTATCTTTGATCATTTGTGCTTAAGTATTCATTTGTTGCACAAAGTTTGTATTTTCATTAAGAACTTCAAAAGGATTATTTTTTGAGACAATCTAATTCACCCCCCCTCTTAGGTTGCTTTGGGGCCAACAATTGTTATCAGAGCTTGGTCTCATATATTGAGCTTAACCGTTTTTGAGTAAAAATCATTATGGCAACCAATAATGTTTTATTTTTAGAGGGGCATTCTATCACTAGACCTCCCATATTTAATCAACGGCATTAATTTTGTTTATTGGAGGGATAGAATGAAAATTTTTGTTCAATCTAATGATATTGATTTATGGTATATTATTTGTGAAGGTCCTTTAGAAGCTAATATTTTTGATGAAAATATTCATAGATTAAGGCCGAAAACTAGATATGAGTTAAATGCACAAGATAAAATAAATTTATCTTTAAATGCTAAAGCCATTAATATTTTGTATAATGCTTTGGATGCAGATGAGTTTTCTAAAGTAAAAGGTTGCATATCGGCCAATGAGATATGGAACAAATTGAAAGAAATCCATGAAGGAAGTGAAGATATTAGAGAGCAAAAGAAATCACTTCTTGTGGCTAAATATGAATCCTTCAAAATAGAATCTCATGAGAACATTGACAAGATGTATTGTAGGTTCAATGATATGGTAAAAGATTTGGAAAGTTTGGGTAAAGAATATTCCTTGGGTGAAAAGAATAGAAAAATTTTGAATGCTTTACCTAAGGAATGGGAACGGCTAAATCCATTGCCATAGAAGAGTCTAAAAATTTAAATTCTATGCCTATTGATTCATTGATCAATTCTCTAACCTTCTTTGAATTGAAGTTGAAATACAAGCTACAAGATGAGGAGGCAAAGGGAAAAAGAAGCATAGCATTTAAAGCTTCATCAAAAAGGAGAAAAGACTCAAGAAAGCCTCACTTCAACAACTTCCAAATCACTCGGGACGATTGCAATTCGGATGGAGAGCTTGAAGAAGAATATGAGGAGGCTCAAATGGCTTTTATGGCACTTGGCAATAATGAGGTATCCTCTAGTTGTGATTCTTGTGATGATTCATGTGATAATGATAATGATGATGTTGAATCATTTATTTTTAAAATGCATGAATGTTTGAAAGAATCATATGCTAAGAACAAAGAGTTAAAAATTAAAATTAATACTTTATTGAGTGCCAACTCAAAACTTGTGCATGAAAATAATTCTTTGACAAAAGAAAATGACGTTTTGAAAGAAAAGAATTTGTTGGAAAAACCAAGATCATGGAAGAACAAGCTTCATTAAAGAAGAGATTAGATGATCTTGATGATAGTTTGAAAAAGAAGAAAGAAAATGTGTTTGAAAACAAAAGAACTAGAAATATGTTTTTGAACAAAAATTTTATCACCTTTAGAAAAAATGATTTGTGACTTTGCTAAATCTAAATCTTTTTTTTATGGCAATAAGAACATTATTTGTAATTATTGTCATCAACATGGACATATAAAGAAAAATTGTTATGTTAAAAGAAATGAAAAATTAGGAATAAATTCGATTTGGGTGATTAAGCGTGTTACTAATCCAATTGGACCCAAGAAAGTTTGGGTACCAAAAGTTGTTACTTAACTTTGTATGTAGGTATGCTTGGAGAGCACCATGAAATTCAAGATAGTTTATCTATGAAGGGTGCTCAAGGCATATGAGCTAAGATCATATTGAAATGGGTAACATCTAAAGTTTTGTGTGCTTTCATTTATCAAGTTGAGAACTATGTTCTCTTGAATATTACTCATCTATATGTTCAAATTTGTTTAGAATGCTAGAAAATTTGTATCCCCAAATTTTGTCTATAATAAGTCACTACTTGCAAAAGAAAGGGGGAGCATTCTCTTTTTTAAATGGATTTGTTTTTGCAAGAAATTGCATCACACATGCTTCATTGTTTTGATGATGCTTTTTGGTAAGGAATAAACAAAAAATATTTTGATCCTAATTCTTTGCATGAATTCCCTCATATCTACTTGAATACATATTCTTGAAGGGAAGAAACATTTTGCATAACTTGACTTATTCTCTATATACTCATATTGAATTATATTCACCTTTCAAAGGAGGGAATAAACTAAGGGGGAGCTTAAATTGCATTATCTTTCTTATGTTTTGATGATGCCAAAAGGGGGAGAAAATAATAGACAAAACTTCTTGATTGATGCTTCATATTTTATGATTGTTTTTAGAATTGTCCAAATGATTTGTCATCATCAAAAAGGGGGAGAATACCATTGTTGAACTCCAGTTATGATAATCGTGTTTTGATGATGACCAAATCGTACTAATGGTTTGCAAACAAGTGTGCAGAAAAACAGGAAGAATCGGATGAAAATGATCATCCAAACACAATCAAGAAAAAAACCAAAAGTTGAACAATATTTTTCGGACGATGAAGAGCGTCCGAAAGAAAGGAGATCGGACGCAAGGGAACGTCCGAAAAAGGGAACTACAACATTCAATACAAACACTTGTAAGAGCTATTTGGGGAAAAATAGGCTAAAATATTGTGGGTTGTATTGGTTTGAGTAATATAGTTCTCTTGGCTCAACTAGTGGGAATTAGTGTGAGCAAGAGTAGACTGGTGAGTGATCTTCAAGTGTAAGAGTGGAGGGATAACAAGTGTACAAAAGTGAGGTTGTAGTGTAAAATCCTTTGACTCAACTAGAGGAACTTAGTTGGTGCAAGGGTGAGCCTACTTTGTGTACAAGAAGGTTATTGCCTCACCTTCTTTGAAGAGCTCACTGGCACTACTAGTGGATGTATTCCAAGCTTGAGAAACTTGGGAGTTTGGTTTAATATTCTTTATCTCAATCTTTTATTTGTTCTTTAAGCTTTGATTGCTAAATATTTATCTTTGATCATTTGTGCTTAAGTATTCATTTGTTGCACAAAGTTTGTATTTTCATTAAGAACTTCAAAAGGATTATTTTTTGAGACAACCTAATTCACCCGCCCTCTTAGGTTGCTTTGGGGCCAACATAAATAACCATAAAAATACAATATTAAGAATAATGAGAGCACAAACAAAGTTGTTGGATACGTCTTCTTTGTTTTCCTAAATTTGTTTTAATTTGCTTGGTCGGATCATCGAGGAAAAAACCAATTAGTGACTCATATCTCGTCAATATATAGATTTTAATGTGTGTATTTTGTCTATAATTAAGCTAATTATGGTTGTTCATTGTAAAAATCAGTAATTGTCTTTATTTACTATTGGAATAATACGTGTATGTCTCACAAAAAGACTTTAAAAGAAAAATAAAAGAAACAAGAGTTCAATTTTGTAGGTATCACGACAAACATCATAAAAAAGCAAACAAAATGTGTGTGTTTGATTAGCGTTCAAGCATAGGGAACTCGCATGGTAAATCGTTTTGGGAGTACAATTGACAAGTTGTTTGACGATAGCTAAACTATCCAAGAACAAAAATGACATGGAATCTTTTATTTCATTTTTCATATTACTTTACCGTCGTAATCTATGAATAATTGTCATGTACATATATAATATAAATACTTATAAATCGAAATACATGTGATGAACATTGATAATGATATTAATTCAGAGAATATGATAAAAGATTAGAACGAACTAAAATCGATCAAGTTATTTGATTCTTGAGAATCTCATCGGGCAAAACATTCTAACTAACCTAGCTCTAATTAACTAAGTAGTGACGTACTGGATTGCAATGGGTAGAGAACAAACAAAGTCAAAAAATCCTAACTAATACCAATAACATAATCAAAGACAACTTCAATCAGCAAGAGAACAAACAATCAACTCAAGACCCAAATTTAATAAAAGACCTAAAAGGAACTCGATAACTATACTAATTAAACATCGTTTTCAACGACCCATGATTTCAGACTGTTTTCTGTTTGCACTAAATGTCTCTTTCATGTGCAACCTAACAGGACCAAAAAGAACAAACTATTAGTCGACAATCAGACTTTAGTTGACGAAACACCGTACAATTAGCATCCAGGGTTTGTTCATAATACAATAATATATGTACAGTTTTAGTTTATGGTAATGACGAGGTTAATAACAATTGGATTTTTAACTAGCTAGTTTAATATCGAATTTGCTTCTTAATGTTGAAATTGGACATGTATAATTAGAGTTTGACAACTAGAGATTTTGATTTATGGTTGACTTTGGTTAATCGGTGAGTTAAATGTTGATAAAAAAAATTACTAAGATTGATAAGAAATGATAAAAAAAAATATTGTTTAATCTGTCTTATTTATCCTAACGTTTTTTCTAGATTTGTTTTAGTTTGGCTCGGTTGGACCAAAATAATCGAGTAAAAAATCACCATTAATTAATTTTGAATGTATTGCCCAAAATCATCAAAATGAACCAAGAAAATGAGAAAAAATGACGACAATGTACTCTCGTCCCCATGACCGTTTGCCGGGAGAAGCAATGAAGTAAATGGATTGATCATACATGCAGTAGGCGTTGTTTGTTTGGTTCCTAGTGAAACTTTTTAATGTATCTTTGATAAATATATGTCACAAATACACGTATTTAGTGGGCAAACGACAATACCACTGGCAGGTATGTTACTAAATCCATGGAAGTAAAAACGAAATTCAACCCACTTTCTCAAATCAATCAAAGTTGGTAATTGTAAAGATTGTATCACTTAGACTAATCTTGACAACTAATTTTAAATTTGTATTCATATATAAAAGTTGGAATCTACAAAACCAGCAATCAATCTAATGACGTTATGACATTAATGAAGTTGTACTTAAAAAATGTTTTTTTCATCGCCTTGGATTTTTTTGTGTAAATTTCACTTGCACACTTATAATTTGGTCATTTTTTACAATACTCTTATGTGGTTTAAAAAGCTATAAAAATCCCCTTGTGTTTTTGTTTTAAGTGTCCGATTGACGGAAAACACCTAGACTTTCTAAGCAATTGAACTTGTCAATTATACCCCTATTAGTTTTCTTTTCTTTTATACATTATCTTCTTCCTTGAAAAAATAAAAAAACTATAAAAATAAAGAAGAAACAAAATTTAAAAAAATAAATAAAAGGGAAGAAATGAAATAAAAATAAAAAGAATAAATTAAAAAAGAATAAAAGTGAATAGAAAATAAGAATAAAATTTTAAAGACCACAAAAATAAAAATAAAGTAAGAAAAATTAGAAATTTTTTTAGAAATCAGAAAAAAAAAAAAAAAAAAAAAGGAATATAAAGGAAGCAAAAAGAATGATGCAACTTTACCAAAAAAATAAAAATAAAAATAAAAAAATGGTGGACACAGATGGTGGTGGCGCAAATCTGAAGTGATAGGGATAAGCCGATCTAGGTAGTGGGTAGAGGGGGCAAAACTGTGGAGTAGGGGTTTCTTGGGAGGGGAGATCGTAGGATGGAGGTAGCAGGGTTGGGCAGATTTGGGGTGGTGGGGATAGGTCAATCTAGTTGTTGGGTGGCTGGGGGAGCAAATATGTGGAGTGGGAAGCTTGGGAAAAGAGAACGTGAGATGGGGCGGATTTGGGGTAAGAGTTGCCGAAGAAGCAAATAGGGTTGGGGAAAGAGGTTAGGATAGCGAGTTGAAGGCGGGGTGGCGGCAATAGGGGTTCGAATTGTAGATAGGGCTAGTAGTGGTGTGAATATGGGGCGGCGAGTTGTGGATGGTGGCAAGGAGTTAAACATGGCAGCTATAGCAGATGGTGGAGAATGAGGGTGGCCATTGGTGAAAGAAGATGACTTTTTAGTTTTTAAAAATTTGACCATAAAATTTAATTTTAATTCGTTTTTATCCCCCCAAACTAAATTAAAATATCACTCAGCTGAAATTTATTAAGGGTAATTTAAGAAGAAATGATGAAGATGTCAAAATTTTCAAAACCAATGACAGTTCCTACATGTGATGTTCAAACTTTCGTTACTAGAGGTCTTTCCCGTCTGTTGGACATTTAAACCGAAAGCACGAGAAAATTTTTTAAGATTTTTAAACCACATGAGAATGATGTAGAAATTAACCAAACCAGAAAGGCGAAAGTAGAATTTACCCTTTTTTTTATCAGTTCTATAGATAAATTCAATTGGAAATCTATCATAGGGTTAAAAATTTAAGGAAAAAATGGACTCATAAACAAAGGCCAAATAAGAAATTTTTTCCGTACTGTATTTTGAAAAAATTATTTTAATAATCCCCTACATTTTACATTTATAATTTTTTTATTTTTTCATTTGTAAAATAATGTATTTTCATTCCTCACAAATTCAAAATGTATTATTTTAGTTTGTCGACACAATTTTGAACATAAAGTTTTTGTATGAAATAATTGCTTGTGCATCATGGATTATAATTTTAAAGTGCAAAACGCCAATACTTAAACATTAAATAACCAATCCTCCAAAACCTCATTTACTTCACTAGCACCACCATTACAAACCATCACCACCACCACCGTAAAACATACCCAAATGATATATAAATGTATCACCCAATAGTTCGCGGACACGTAATAATGTGGTCAAAATGGTCAACTAAGACCAAGGGCATCTTCATGATTTTTGACGTGAACTCAATTTAAGATAAACAAAGATTTTATGGGCCAAAAATTATTTCAAATCCCATAAGCCATCCAACCCTATCAAGGACAACTATAAATAGCCAATCCTCAAGGTTAGTATACACTTACACACAATAACACAACTTTCATTACAAAATTTTTGCCTTTCTAAACTTTCAATTGCTCCCTAATTTCCTCTTGTGGGCAATTTTTTATTTGAGTATTGGAACTTACTCCGGGAGACAAAGCCCCGTTCAACAAAACTCTTATTATAGTCGTAGGTTATCGCATTGAGGGTTTGACGCGTGTCATCACCTTTGTTATAGAGTATTTTTGTGATTGGACTTTGACTTTATACTTAGTTTTTTAGACCTTCGTGCTAATACTTTTGCCCATCAACATTTGCCACTGTTTGTGGAAAACTAAACAAGAAGCCATCCTAAGTCATCTTCAGCTATGACTCCTAACACGGGCAACACTCACCATAATAACCTGGACCGAGGAAAAGAGATTACTCCCAATATTAGTCAAATCAATCAATCAAAGTGTTTGATCGACTTGGGGAGTATCATGGGGATCCTGATCCTCAAGCTATAGACAAGGACAGAGAGATCCATAGACTAAGGCAACCAAATGCTATGTTAAAGGATATATTCATTAGATAACAACTTGAGCATCTACTCAAGAGAAGAACCCTTGTTCTTGCCTAACAGGGTAGAGCTCTGATTTACTCTTTCCTATTAAGAAAATTCCTCAATTGCTCTCACCCTATTTCTTTCCAGGGTAGAGTTATAACTTGCTCTTGTCCTTTGAGGTACAACTCTTACTTGCCCTTACCATTCGAGGTAGAGTTATTGATTTGTCTCGCCCTCTAAGGTAGAACTCTTACTTCGTCTTACTCTCCGGAGTAGAGTCGTCACTTGCTTTCACCCTCTGGGGTAGAGACCTTACTTGCCCTTACCCTCCGGGATAGAGTCATCAATTTTTCTCGCTTTCCAGAGTAGAGCTCTTATTTGAACCTTCTAGGATAGAGTCGTCACTGGCTCTCGCCCTCCGACGTAGAGCTCTTACTTGATTTTACCGTCTGAGTTAGAGTCATTAATTGCTCTCGCCCTCCAGGGTAGAGTTCCTACTTATTCTTACCCTCCAGGGAAGAGTTCTTAATTGCTCTCACCTTCTAAGGTAGAGTTCTTACTTCCTCTTACCCTCCGAAGTAGAGCTTTTCTTATTCTTACTCTTCGAGGAAGAGTCCTTAATTGCTCTCGCCCTTCAAGACAAAGTTCTCACTTATTGGCTCTTACCCTCCGGGATAGAGTTCTTATTTACTCTTACCTATGAGAAAGAGTCCTCAATTGTTCTCGCTCTCCTGAGTAGAGTTATCACTTCCTTTTGCTTTCTGATATAGAATTCTTACTTGCTCTTACCCTCCAGGGTTGAGTCATCAATTGCTCTCGCCCTCTGAGGCGTAGCTATTACTTGATCTTACCCTCTGAGGTAAAGTCATTGCTTGTTCTTGCCTTTTGGAGTAAAGCTTTTACTTGTTCTTACCCTCCGAGGTAGAGTCATCAATTGCTCTTGCTCTCCAGGGTAGAGCTCTTACTTGCAGGGTAAGACCTTCTAGAATAGAGTCCTTACTTGCTCTTGCCCTCAATGATAGAGCCCTTACTTGCTCTTACCCTCCATGATAGAGCCATCAATTGCTCTCGCCCTCTGAGGCAGAGCTCTTACTTACTCTTACCTTCCGGGGAAGAGTTCTTAATTGCTCTCGCCCTCCAAGATAGAGTTCTCACTTTCTCTTACCCTTTAGTGAGTGGTAGAGCTCTTCTTACTCTTACCCTCCGGGAAAAAGTCCTTAATTGCTCTTGCCCTCCAGGACAGAGTTCTCACTTGCTCTTACCCTCAGGAATGGAGCTCTTACTTACTTTTAACCTTTGGGAAAGAGTCCTCAATTGCTCTTGCCTTTCGGGGTAGAGTTCTCACTTGCTCTTACCCTCTAGAGTAGAGCTCTTACTTGCTTTTACTCTCCAAAATAGGATCCGCAACTATTCTAAGCATTTGGTCCCATGCTTGGATTGGGTCGGGTTTAATAATTATGTTTAGTTGTGAGGGAGTGTGTGAGAGAGAGATAGTGTGTATGAAGGATGAGAGTGTGCATGTGTGGAAGAGTACGTGGTTTTGTGAGAGGGGTGTACGTGTGGGTATGTTTATGATATAATGTGTGTTTGTGAAAGAAAATGTTTATATATAAAAAGGTATGTGTGTATGTATTGTGAGATAGTATACGTTTGTGTGTGTACGCAAGTAAGAGAAAGTGTAAACACATGTGTAAATGAGTGTGAGAAGGAGTATGTGTGTGAATTTTTACATTTATTTAAAATTTAGCAAATTAAGTGAAAATTTTTTCACTTAAAATTATAAACACAAATTAACTTAGTGCTTAATGTATTAAATGGTAAGAAATTTTGTTACCAAACATGTCGAATTCAAAAATCTCTTAACTAATTAATTTTCAACACTAAGTAGAGGAGTTCTTTGCCAAACTAACTTTATTTTGAAATATAATTCTAAAAGTAATCTAGTTTTCAATTATATTCCCTTTCTAATGTTTTTAGTGTCATCTAGACTTCTAAACTAGTTACCATAGAGGAAATCACAATTAGTTTCCTAATATTTTGGTAAACAGCCTACAAGGTTACAACTACAAAACTTCTTACCTTTTTAGGCTTGATTACAATTTGCCACGTGTAAATAAGGTTCAGTTACAAATTGCTATTTATATTTATATTTATATTTATATTTATTTTATCTATACATTGCACCCCAAAACACACTTACAAATGAAGTGATAAAATATCATAATTGACCTCAAATTTCTTAATTATTTTAACCACCCTAAAATTAAGGTGAGTTGCACTTTGGTATTTTATTTTATTTTATAAGCAATTTATCTTTAAAAAAAATGATGTTTTTTTTAATCCAACATTATTGGAAAAACTTTTTTACCTTTCAATAAATTAATTTTTTAATTTTATTTTTCTTATACATATCTATTTTTGACATGTTATCACATACTTGTTCCATCATTATTATTTTATTTATTGACATGCTCTTATTCTTTGTCACAGGTTATTGTGTCATTGGTTCAACACACGTCACCACCTTTGCTTTGGAGTATTATTGGTGATTAGACTTTGACTTTATACTTAGTATTTTAGACCTTGGTGCTAATATTTTACGCAGCAAAAATAACAAAAATTCCAAAATCAAATTCAAATCTAATCTAAAATAAATAGTACAACCAAAACCCTCTCTTGCTATTTAATTGATTCTTCAACTAAATCCACCAAAATCAAAATCAAACTAACACTTCAAAATTATAACCATTACCGCAGCCTAAAAACCTTAATCAAGATTTAAATTCAAATCCCAAACCAAAATGAAAACCAACTATGGGAGCTTCATCTAGCCTAGAGAGAGGTTTACAGGAGTGGAATGTTGAGGGTTGATGCACCCCCCACCCCTCTAAAAATAATCACAAATTTAATGTAGAAATGTATTTTAGATAAAAAAAATATCTATTTTAATAAAAAAAAAACATCTAACAATGGGCTACAGATACGTAGGAGCAATGGAGGAATAAGAGGCTGAGGGGATTGTGACTGTGAGAGCAAGTGAGAGTGGGTTAGAGCTATAGCTTGTAGAAGGAAATGAGAAGAGAGAAAGAAGGTTGGGCTTAGAAGGGAAAGGGGAGGAGGACTGAGACTACATGAAGAAGGGAAGAGGGGTTGGGGCTGCTAGATTAGGGATGGGAAAGAGTTGAGAGAAAGTGGTTGTGAGGTGAATATTGGGAAGAGGGAGGAGGTCGGAGTAGGGTGGGAATGGAACGATGATGATGGGTGGGGCAGGATTTTGGGTGATGCTTATGGGAAGTTTTAGATAGTGAATCGTTTAGTGTTTAAGTTTTTTGCGCTGTCAATTTTGTCCCTAAAATTAAAGTATGATTATTGACACGCAGATAACTTTTTCAAGTTAAGATATGTTTGAAATTGTATTGAGAAATCAAAATGGTATATTTTGAATTTTTGAGGAATAAAAATATATCATTTTGAAATTAAAGAATTAAAACAATATATATAAATGTAAAATATGATAAACTATCAGAATGATTTTTGTTGAATTTTTTGCAATCATACAATTAAAACACAAATTTTAGAATACCACAAAAGCTAAACTCTGAAGATATAACTTGGACCAGAATAAAAAAGGAACACACACCTAAATAGAACTTGCCCCTTGAATTAAAACAAATACGCATAGTTTTAATTAAATAACCTTTGAATCTTATGAAAAATATAAACCAAGTCAAAAACTATGAGCTAAGTATGTTGTTACAGAAATTAAAATAGTTCTACCTAAAGCAAACCCCACGATAAAAATTAGGATTAATTACACTTTGCCTCTTGTAAAATTACCTATGTCCCGATTTGTCCGTTGTCAAAAAATTTGTATACACTTAACCCCCTTTGACTAACGGCCAAACGCAACCATTAGTCAAAACCATAAAACGTGGCTCGAAAATACTAAATTATCCTTATATAATTGGGAAAGTAACTTTAATAGTCTCTCACATTTCAATTTTGTATTTTTTTAGTCTCTCACATTCAAAATGATGCATTTTAGTCCCTCACAAATTCAAAACGCACCATTTTGGTCTCTCGACACAATTACGGGCATATTTTGGCCTGAAATACTCACACACATATCGAATGTTATATTTTTCATGGGCAAATTTGGCAACACACAAATTTTAAACGTTAAACGATACTATTTAAAATCTCTTCCACCACCACTCCAAAATTCGTCTCACCTACCATGACGACCTCTATTCCCTTCTCTCGTCGCTTTTCCTCCGCTACCCCTACACCAACAATCCCAATCCTCTTTTTTTTGGGACAATTTTGCATTTAAAATTATATATTGTCAATTTTACACTCAAATATGTTACATTCGATACGCATGTGAGTATTTCAGGTCAAAATATGCTCGTATTTGTGTCGAGGGTCCAAAATGGTACGTTTTGCATTTGTGAGGGACTAAAATGCATAATTTTGAATGCGAGGGACTAAAAAAGTACAAATGTGAAATATACTTCTACGGTTGGTTTCAATTTAACCTTTTAATAATACAAACTTATATTTTACGCTTACAATGTCTCGAATTTCTATTTACACCATGAAAATTAGATAAAATGTCAGAATAAAGAAATTTTTTACTCTAGAGGGTCTTTATTATTTTTTGATTAATTAATGTGTTAATCTATTTGTCATCATCCTTAAAATGATTTCTAATTGACCATTTATGAATTTTAAGAGCTTGAAATTAATGTAATTAGAAGCTTTAACTAATTTAGACTAGGTATACTTAATTAGTCAAATTTGCGTATGTTCTCTTATTTTATTGGTAAAATTATTCCTTTATTTTTGTTATATACTTCCCGATAATTATATTAATGCAATTCTATACGTATTTATATATGTTCTAAGCATTTGTAAGGAAAGTGTCGTTATGGGTCTCTCCCATTCAACGGCTCTCTAGTAATTTCAACTAATTTTGTTTCTATAGTTTTAATCCTGGCAAAAATTTGATTAAGAATTTTGTCAAAAAAAAAAATTCAACTCTAACCTATTATGCCCCAACAGTCACCACTGTCATACTATGAATACAAACAAAGAATAAAGTATAATTTTGTACCATTACAAAGGTTAAAGTGTAATCAACAATGAAACTATATGAGGGTAATTTAATAAATTTGTAATACTATTTAACGTTTTGACTAACAGTCAGCTTTATCATTAGTAGGAAGAGGCTAAATATACCCTATAAATTTTTTAGAAGGAACAAATTGAAACATGACTAAGTTTATAAGGGGTCAAAGCTTAATTAAAACCAAAAAATATTCATCATACTGTAGCCAGTAAAATACAAATTTATTAAGTCGATACTATTAATAATTCAAAAGAACAATGTAAAATACATGCATATTTAAAGAAGTTAATTTATGTTCTATCCAAAAAATAAAGCAATCCAACTTGAACCCATCACTATTTTTTTCTTTTATCCAAACCCCTTTGATTTAAGGCTAATATTATAATTTCGTTATGCATTCCAATAGTTAAAAATTCACAATTAATTAGATCAATAGATAATCTTGTACACTTAAATCACATTATTGTTGAGTAACTTTTATCATTTTTTAATTAATTTAATAAACACATTGTGTTGAATCCAATTGAGGAACTCAAATTTAATGGGATGATCAAATTTCCCCATCTTATCGAGGTCCCTCCCCAAAAGGAAAATAAAACAATATTTTTTTAAAAAAAAAAAATTCAAACAAGTTTTGCCCCTACAAAATTCAAACAGCTCCACCAAAATTCAAATTCATTGTTCTCCCGCTGCGTCCAAAGTTTTTGAAAGAAAACAAGAGGCATGACAGATTTAACTATCCGTAAAGATATTGATGCCAAATTCAATTAAAGAAAGAAATAAAGACCGAAGTACAAATATGTCCCAAACCCTTTCATCTTTATTTCAAGTTTTCTACCACCATTATTTACCAATCCAAAAGTAAAAGTAGAAATTAAAAAAGTAAGCAAAATAAAAAGTAAAAAAAAAAAAACCAAATGAATCTGAAATTCCATCAATATCTGCACTTTTTCAAAAGAAATAAAAAAAGAAAAGGAAAAGCAGACATAAATTTAAAATAAAAGAGGCCAAAAAAGCCTCACCTGCCGCTCCATTCCATTAATTAAATTTACATACACTGTCACAAAGTCACAACAGCACCTCTAAAGTCACCTCCCTCTCACACAGCCTAAAATTTAAATCAACTGGACAAACTACAAGGACCAAAACATAAAATCAAAAAAGTCAAAAAGAAAACAATAATTAGCACTAACAACCCTAAAACTAATTTTCCTTTCAATCATGCCCCTACTGTAGCAGACGCAGCAGGTTTCACCTTAGGTGGCCTTCCTCTCCCTCTAGGAGGAGCTCCACTGGGAGCAGCGACAGAAGACGACTGGGCCTGAACCGGCCCAGGCCCAGTCTTGGCCACCTTAGGTGGCCTCCCGCGCTTCCTGCCACTGGCAACCGAAGAAGGAGCCGGCTGCTTCTTGGGAGGGGGACGAGGGGCAAGTGGGTCGGTCACCTTAGGTGGTCGACCCCGCGGGCGAGGGGGTGGGGGAACATAGCCGGGTGGGAGCGGGGCCTTGGGCTTGGGTTATAAGGATAATTTAGTATTTTCGAGCCACGTTTTATGGTTTTGACTAATGGTTGTTCTTCAGCATGACCAGCTGCCCGGTCGCCTTCATTCTATTAAGATGGTGATTCACTGCAGCAAAGTTGAGTGAGCCGGGGGAAGATTTCCGTAGGTGGATTCGATGTGCTTTGAGATTGTGGATTTGTTTGACCCGTTTTTGTCGTTCAATGCTTCAATTGCTGCTAAAATCATCTGCCAGAATAAAAATGGATAATTGTACAAATTTATAATTTTTATTTCGTATTTAAAATAAACCCATAAAAAAAAAATAGAAAAATTAAATTTACCTCAGGATAAGGAGGCAAAGTTGGAACAGGAGCCGAAGCTGCTGGGGGAACTGGGTTAATATTTTCGTTAGTATGAATTTTGGGTTCTTGAGTAGCCATGTGACCGGAGATAATTCCAGGAATAAATTTTTTTTTTTTTTTGAATGGAATCACAGAAATTTTTTAAAAAAATAAATAGATTTTAAAGGGAAGGGCTTAAATTTGTAGAAGAGAAGAGCGAAATGTTGGATGGATGAAAGAATTGGGAAAGGATGAGATTTTAAAGGGGTCTCTGACTAGTGATGAGGGTTTGTGTGTGTTTGGTGTGTGTGTTTGGAGAGATCGGAAATAGATCGCTGGGAGAGAGGAGAGAGAGTAAAGGAGGTTGGGTGTTTTTCTTTTCGAGATCATCTAACGGCTGGGGGGTTATGTTTTGGGTTTTAATCTAAGGGTTGTAATTCTTTTTCATTTTTTGTAACTCGGATCGATGACCTGGCCTCTTTATTCCTTATCTTGTTTCAAATTTTTTTAATGAATTAATTTACTAAACCCCCCTAAATTTTCCTGAATTCTAAATCCGGTTTTTTTAAGATAAATTCTTGCATAAATCCATACATAAGTCCAAATGCACTTAGATACATATAATATAGGTCCATGCAGATCTATCATCATCTTACATTTAGGTAATTTTAAACCTTGATTCATAGTGAATTTATGAGTTTTTTAAAGTGTGAGGGTTAATCAAGTGTTACTCACCCGATAATAGATTTTAGGCTGTGTTTGAACGAATGAATTTAAGGAAGAATTTAAAATTAAATTATTTTTTAATGAATTAGATATAAAATTAAAATAAATAAATTTTAAATTTATCTAAATTAAAAATTAAATAAATTAAAAATTTATCCAATTTAACATTACAAATAGATATACAAATTTCAAATTATTTTTCAAATCTATTCATTCAAAAAAAAAATATAAAGTAACCATCAAAAATGTAAATTTATTCGCAGACACACCAAACGACATCGCGTGAAATAAAAAAGTAAGCCCCTTATGAAAACACTCCTCAAATAATCACCGAATTTACCAAAATACCCTCGAAATCTGGCCTAGATTTAGCTCAAAATTTTCAAATTGGAGGCATAATCCAGTGTGATCCATACGGTCAATGGAAAATGATGTGTCGATTTATGAGTCATACAATCAAAGTAAGTTACAATCAAAGTCAGCCAATGATTTGGTGATGAACATGGATTAGTATGGAGGAGATAACAGGATAGAATAGAGATTGAAGGGATCCATAGACTAACATGCAAGTGCGTGAAAGTGGGGCCCAAATTGGAATACAGATGAAACAGAGGGGTCGGGATTAGGGGAGATGATAAGATGTACTTGAGGACCATGTCACTGCACTGAGGGGTTATTTTTGTAGGGCCGGATTTTGAATTGGGTGGCTGACCTAGAGTTTGACTTTGGAGAATTTTGGCACTGGAGATCAAGGTTTGTAAAATCATCAGTAGGATCTGTGAGGATCGGAATGTAGATTCAAATAAAAATATAACTTTTATTTATTTTTAAAACTAATATTGAATGAAAACTTATACATATAAGTATATAACAATAGAATTTATCATAAAATAAATAACCCCTACATGTGTATAACCCAGATTGTGCAGTGTTTGACAATCAAGTACATTTTATTGCATCTCCCCTAATCCTGTACTCTTATACACCCCTAGATGTGCAGTGACAGACAGGGGTTACATCTGCTCATACCTCTTGATTTGTCTCTTATACACATCTAGATGTGTATAAGAGAATGTACGATCTGCTTTTGGGAGATTTTTGCATTAATCAGATCTTTTAAATTCATTATTCAAATAAATTAATTGATTTAACTTTTTAATTTTTAATAAATAAGTGTGTAAATTTTAAATTCAATTAAATTTTTATGTCAATTTATATTCGTTTATTTTAAAATCTTTTTACAATTCAAATTCACTCATTTAAATACAACCTAAAGTCACTAGTAAACTTTGTGCATTAAATAAGAGTCGATTGATGATATATGAGAGTGTAGGTAGCGTTTTTTATTTTAGTCACAAGATTTACTTATCATATCGTGAATCGGATGCAAATTTCATCATAAAATTTTCCTAATAAATATCCTGAATTTAACAGATGGACACTTAGTTTTTATCTCCAAAGTATGTCCCGAAGGTATATGTGCATGTTTGTGTTTGATTCGACGACTTGATTGTTGAGATGGATGATCTTGATTAAGCAATTACTAAAACTAATTCTAACCTTAAGTGTTTAATACTAATTTAACTAGATGAATTTTCCTATAGTATTCAACACAAGACGGAAAATTTTTTCCATTGATGGATTGATCGATTGGAAATTTCAAAGTTAAAAGAGATCATGAAAAAGATGTTGGATGGACTGTATGAATGTTATTGAGGTACACAACATATATCATTTGCGAGCTCGACCAAGGGGTGGAAGGAAAGCTATGCTAGAGTTCACAGAATGATCCTTTTAAAAAGAAGTTTCGTCTCTCTCCTTGTTGCTACTGAATCAAAAGCTCTCCGTGTATTATATCAACCGTACTCGATATACAGGACAATAAATATACTGGATCAGATCTTTAGACATAACGAAAAAGATTTCAAACTGGATCAGATCTTTAGACATAACGAAAAGGATTTCAAACTTTTAAAGTACAAGAGAAGCAAGCAAAGTAAAAATATAAGATTTGTCAGAAGTAATATAAGAAAGCAAGATCTCCGTTCTTGTGACTCATTATTCATTATTCTTCAAATAAGCGTCGTGTATGTTATAATCATTACTTGTACACATTTTTTTTAATAGACTAAAATACAATAGCCGCGATTTCCTTTGATTTAAAAGAAAAGCTAAAAAACAAGCAAACGACTTACTACCACAGTTGTAACTTGCAAGTCAGGGTTTTCATTCCCTTTTTCTCTGCCCATGTAAAACTGCCACTTCAGAAGTGAAAAGTCAATATATGAACTGCAATGTATGTGTAAATGCGCAAGGACAATAATCACAATTTCAAGTTCCACAAAATGGTTAGACACTGCATGGAAATAAAGAAATAAAATGTAATTTGATTTTTTGCATTGTTTTTAAAGATAACTAGGGAATCAGAAAAAATCAATGAACAAGAGGGGGACCTAAATGATATTAACTGTACTATAGCCCTGCCAAAGCATAAATTGCAAAAACACAAGCTTAGCTACAATGCACACAGCCATATCTTTGATGATCCCTCATGCTATATATGACTTGAGTGTGTTCTATTGTCATTTGCAAAAACAAACTCCATTTCCACATCTTGTAAGTATCTATTTACTAATGTAATGAAAAATAATAATAATAATAATGACACCAGCCTATTATGCACAAAAAGAATGACCAAAACCTTCTATGAATCCGTATACTCTTGCATAGGACGTTTTCCTTTTGGATCTGAGCTTCGATTAGTTAACGCTGATGTGGAGCTTGTGGCGCTATCTGTTTTGGTTGTGGAGCTAAACGGATAAAAATTGGAATCGCCAGAAGTTCCTGAAGTGGAATCTAGAGCGTGGGGCTTTTGAGAACGCCTATACCTGGAACCAGGGTATCCCGGTCTTGATGGTTCTTCTAGAGTGCCTGATTTTTTTGACAGCATCACCACCACTCGTTGCATGTCAGGCCGTGAACGTGGATCAGACTGAGTGCAGAGCAATCCGATCTGTATGCACACTGATATCTGATCAGGATTAGCTGATGAAGCCAATGAGGGGTCCATGATATCCAAACTCTTCCCTTTCTTGTAAAAAGCTTGTATGCCTACAGCAAGTGTAAAACTTTTAAACAATGTTCCCAAATATATAATTGCCTCAATTAAGGAAAAAGGATCACAGAGAGGTTTTTAGGCTCTTTACATCGTACCAAAACGATATGTTCAACAAACAATGGAATGATCTATAACTGAAACTCAACAAACATTGCTTTTTCTGCACAAACTAATCCTGATAAAACATAGCTAACTTTGAAAATAGCACATCTGGTAGCTTAGATGATGAGTGATGTGTTGAACTGAAAGGCCTCCAAGAATTTTACAACTGAACCAGATTATGTCTATTTCCTTCCGAAATTGTCACGTTTAGAAAATTCAAACTAAAAATCAAGAGGTATGAGCAATAATAACCCTAAAGCACTCAATAACTGGAAATTATATTATGTCTGGTATTTGATATCTGCTACTTATTAATCTTATCTTAGAATATTAAATGAAGCTCGAGTACGGCACCTAAAAGTAAATTAATAAGATCAACAATCACAGTTAGCATTTCATCAAGGCTAGAGGAAGAGAAGTATGCAATTTGTCCGTGTTTTATTGCACTGTTTTCCACTTTTACTTCATGATAGAGTGCCAAATCTGCTGCTTTGTCCAGATAGCAGGTTGGGGGCTCAAACAGCAATCATTAAAAAATATCACATTCTTCCAAGTCCCTATCTCCGTTAAACCCCTTCCCTTTCGGTATATAAGGGAAGATGATGCTGGACAACCGAAAGTTCTATGGATCCACCAATTCCTTAATTGCAAGAACTGTCTAGCAGGAATTTCTATGAAATGGAGATATTCAGCCAATACACCATTAGTATGTCAGCTCCTCAAATCCAACTCAACATGTTATCAGTAAGATAATTGTATACAAAAGGTGCCAAAGGTTTTCAATTTGTCCCTAAGAAACCCGATTCATGTTTTTATGTGTGTGTGCGTGTTTTTGTGTGTGTGTTTATATATGTATGTAGTTATTACCAAGATAATCAACTTCCACCTCTTGTGTAAAAGTAAATTTTTTGAAATTGATAATATCGCAAATAACTTGTCCAACACTCTAAAACTAAATGGCATAATATTCTTACCCATTCAAGCAGGCTTGTCGACTCAGGATATCCATTAAAGGTTGAATTCTTCTGACCACTAATCAGCTCAAGAATTACAACTCCAAAACTGTATACATCGGCTTTTGTAGACAGATTTCCATGCATCAGATACTCCGGCGCCATGTAACCACTGTTTCCAAGTCAAAAACATCTGTTATAATCTTAATAATCTAGTAGAAAGCAAGAGGAAACTGTGAGTGGGATTTGCATTACGATCTCCACTTCAAATGGTTGGACTACCATGGACAGTAGATTAAGATATAATGAGCGACATGACTACATACTTGGTGCCAGCCGCACGGGTGTTAACATGTGTTTCATCTTCCATGAACAGACGGGCTAATCCAAAATCAGCAATTTTGGGCATATATTTATCATCAAGTAGGATATTGCTGGCTTTGTAGAAGATGTCGCGGTGGATGATGCAACTATTTGAATCTTCATGAAGGTAAAGTAGTCCTTTGGCCACACCCATTATGATGTCATGCCTCCTGTTCCAGTCCAATACACCTTGCCCACTAGACTCTACTTCAAAAGTATTACAGTCAATGTCGTGTAACCCAAAAGTATAACATATTGGATTGCATCTAAAGATCTTGTAAGTAATTGTAATGATTAAGCCAATTTAAATGTGATTTTTCTTAACTTGGAGGAACAAAATACTAGTACAAATTTTCACTGTTAATAATCTTCACGCTTCAAGTTTAACCTCTTGTTAGTCCAGGGAGAAACTATACAAATTCCTTCTTTAAGTCACCAGAGATGAATATTAAGTTGACAATAACTTCGACACAAATTCCTTTTTTTTTCTTTGAGGAAATACATAGTTGGTGGAACAAAACCCAACCTGCATTCGATTGAAAGACTCGATCACCAAATTTTCTTTTTGATATATGAATAATCAAACTAGCCTAATAAAAGGAGTGGAAGCCTTTTCTTTTCTCTATATTAGCTCCTAAGAAATTTACAGTGCCTTTCGTCAAACAGAACGCTATTCATCTAACATCTGATTACTAATCTCACTAATTGAGTAAAAACTTTTAGATGATAGACAGAAAAACATCATAAATATTTTTAATTTTTCTATCATGAATTGAAGGGCTAATAGAACTTACTGAAAAGAAGCTTGTCAACGCTCTGATGAGCTACAAACTCATAAACAAGCAGCTTCTCTGGACCATGTGCACAATACCCCAACAAATTCACCACATTTCTATGCTGCACTTTAGCCAACAACTTAGCCTCAGTCATAAACTCTTTCTTTCCCTGCCTTGAACTCCGTGACAACTTCTTTACAGCTATTTCTCTCCCATCATCCAATCTTCCCTAAAAAATAATCCCACAATCCAAATTCATTTCTATATCAAAATTTCCCAAAAAAAAACAAAAAATCAAGACTTCATTTTTCTTCTGCTTTGGTGAAATCCCAAATCATGAAAGGCTAATATGGATGGAAAATCAAAAGAAAGATTGGATTTTGATGATGTTTTCTAACCTTGTATACATAGCCAAATCCTCCTTCCCCAAGCTTGTTACTAGGATCAAAATTTTTGGTTGCAGAAACAAGTGTTTGAAACTGGAATTGCTTTTGTTCTTGGGCTGCAATTTTCTCCAAGTCCTCTTCTTTTTGCCCTGTTTTAATTAATCGAACTTCAAATCCGTCAATTCAAGAAAAACCCCGGAGTAATCTTCAAAAGCTTTTTCTAAAAAAAAAAAAAATGAGAGAAAAAATTGAATTGAAATTTTCACCTTTCTTGGACTTTAGCATAAAGGGACTCATCAGGATTTGGAGAAAGTCTTTGGACTTATTCATGGCGGTTTTCTATAGCCATGAAGAGAAGATTCAAGGAGCAGACTCAGCAGCAGAAGAATAAGTTTTGAATTTTTTTTTTTTTTTTTTAATTGGATTCAAATTTCTTGGTATTTTAAATACTTCGGCAATTTCAAGGCTGGAAATGTGATTTTGAATTCGAAAAGCAGTTTGATAAATCTTCAAATTACTCCTATATGACTTATATGAAGACACATAACGTGTCGAATTCAAGCAAGACTTATGTAACGTCAAACTCCAGCGTTATCTTAAATACTATTCATAAAAACTTCGGTTCCAAACGTGTAAAAATTGTACGTTTTCTTTTGGACAGATTTTACTTGTAACTTTGACAGTTTTCTGCATTACCCCATATGGATGAAAAATTTACAAATATCTAGTGTATTTTCATTTAAGTATCTAATGGATATAAAAAGCTTCTACTGACGGAATTAATATGAAAAATAACCAAACTCTAAAGTGTGTAAGTGGAATTGCCTTTTCTTGAACAAAATTTTGTTCATAGGTGAAACGTTGTGTTAATTGAATTGTACAACATTGCCAAATTATGCATACTGGAAATATTATATTTAATATGTGTGTAAAATAAAAAACGCCGTATGAAGGAAAAAATGGAGTGTTTTATGAGTTTGTAATGTATTCTGGATTGGCTAACAAAATATTTAATGAGCCAAGTAACAAGAGGGTTAATTATACTTTGTCTCTATATAAATATGACTGTGCTTCAATTTGTCACCTATAAAAAATTTATATATATATATATAGCCTTATTTAACTAATGGTCAAATCTAATAGTTAGTCAAAATGTTAGGAAGTGATGTAAATTTATTAAAATACCCTCATATAATTTTAAGTTTAATTACACTTTACCCCTATATGATGCAAAATTATATTTTACCTATTATTTGAAAAAATTAACTACTAGTGAATTTGTCATAAACAATGGTACTTCATGGAGTTCATTAGATGGTTTTAGTGGCAGATTCCACACGCGGCAATGCCGTCTCAGTTCACTATTGAAAATTTTATTGTGAATCAAATCCAAACTAAAACTTTTAGGGAAAACTTATTAGAAATCCACCAAACTTGGGAGACCGAGTGAAATTTGGATTCTCTCTTCTTATACATGAATAGAATATTTATAAATTTCACACAAATTTGCATAAATATGAATTCTACAGATTAATTATCCAATAGAAATTTCACCAAAAAAAAAAGAAGAGAACATGTGCGATCTAGAATAAATTTGATTACTAATCTAAAATTCTAATTACGTTAATTTCAATTCTAGAATTCTTTAACGGTCTATTAGGAATATCATAAGAATGATGACAAATATATTAACATGTTAAAGTAGAAATTTTGGACATTGAGGGTGTAAAATGTAATTTTTTACTATTTTAAAAGTAAACTGTAACTAATCTTAATATTATATAATGACAGTTTAGTAATTCAATATGCTCTTTAATAGTGTGACTAACTATTGTTTTTGACCGTTAGTTAGAGTTGACCAAAATATATATAATTTTTTTTTAACGGATTCAAGAATAGTTTGAACTTTTTCATAAAAATTTATATTTTCAAATAGTTTGAACTTTAGGAAGATGATTAGTGACAAACTCAAAACAATCTTTTATCAAATCGAATTTAACATAAGTTCAAATAGTTTGAACTTTTTCATAAAAATTTATATTTTCAAGATTATTGACATGAGTTCAAACCGAAAATAAAGAGTTAAAAAATATTAAATTTTATTTAAATTTAACTTAATTATTAACAAATCAAATCAAATTTAAGAGAAATATTGAGCAATTTGATTCCCTTGTCAACTTCGAAATACCATAGATACTCATATTCTGTTGACAAATCCATCATTGTCTTTAATGATCATATAGACTTCCCTTCGAGGTGTATAATGAATCAATTGTCGGACCAATGGATTGGTCAGTCCTGGCTTGAAAAACCTTACATATGAAGAAAAGAAGTGTAAGTTTAATTCATCATTATTTGAATTTTGTAAAATGGCTTTTGTTTTTCTTTTTTCATCACTTGTATTACATCCCACAGCTTTTGGTCACTAATGCTTTGTTCCATTTGGTTGGCTTTTTTGCATGTTCCTCCTTGTTGAAAATGTGTGCTATGAAATGTTTTAATACATAGGGTGTGTTCGTTTGGATTGAAAATATTTTTTAGAAAATTTTTTGGTGCCAAATACCAAAAAATATTTTCTGGTGGAAAATAGTTTCTAATTTTCCTTCCTCTGGCTGAAAATAACTTATGAATTTTTGAGTGTAAGTTATTTTTCGGATAATTCAAGAGTGACATTAAATCTCAAATACTTACTTTTAGAATTTCATTTGCTAAACTTATTTTCGTTTTTAATTCTTTTTCATTTATTTTTCTCTCAATTATGGGTCTCACACTAATATGATTATCATTATGCATATTTTACTACTATATTGTACTATCATTTAATTTTAAAAAAAAAATCAATTTTTTATTAATTACAATTACTTGTAAGGTATTTATTACTATTGTTACAAGTTTTTTTAACTTGTATTCATAAAATTAAAGATAAAACTGTTAAAAAATTTTATTTCAAAATAATTTTATTTTGTCAACCGAACACCAGGTACAAAATTGTATAAAAAATAGACTTTTTCATATAAAATATTTCCAAAGAAAATATTTTTAATCCAAACGAACACACCCATAATTTTACTAAATATTTTGTTCCGTGTTTGTTATTATATATTAATATGAAAACCGTCCTTTCGTTTTGTACTTCTTTGTAATTTTTCATCCATAAAGGTGACGGTGGTAAGTCTCATTGTCTAAAAATTGTAATAATTACTTTCATAAGTAGTTAAATTATGGCATAAGTTACTCATTTTGATATATTATCCAAATCACTACTGGTTTTTTACAAAATCAACTCACATTGTATGAGTTGACTATCAAATACTTTATTTGAGTATTTGATTGGGAGTTCGAATTTTCTTGTATTCTTAAAATAGATGTTAGTTTATATGTTCCTTGGTCTAGTTTTATAATCTCATTTTTCTTAAATATAAATAGATAAGAATAGATTATATTATTATTGTTTGGAAAAAAAAAACTACTGATTTTTTAACAAACACGAGGCTGAGAAAGAGTGAGAGAACCTATAAATGAGAATGAAAAATCAGGGAAGGACTAGCCATATTGGTAAATGGTAATGGTCTTCCTTCCCATAAATTAAATTTGATTTGATATTCACCGACCTTGTCCTTTCCATGACATTGAATAAATTAATGAAGGGATGGAAATGGGCATGTATTAATGGCTAGGGAGAAAATCAGGTAAATATTTGACGTCACATGCTAATAGTGTTTGAAATTTGGTCTATAGGAAACAACTCGGAAAATAAAATACTTTATGAAGAGTGCTATCCAAAGTCCAGAGCAATGTATTTTAGAGAGAGAAAATTAAGAAGTTCATTTTACTCGGTTTATTTTTGTCAATCAATTAGTATTAGAGAGTTTGATATTAAGATTATCGAATCGAATAGCAGATTGAAAATTTGTGACGAATATCTAATCCGGCTATTTATAATATTAATTTTGTAATTTTACTAATTATGGCCTAAAATTAACAAGCGATATTCTAGACTTTCTCATCAACTTCTATTTATGGGAGTATTTACGTAATTATTAATCAATTTTGTTACTTTGTAAAATTTTTAAACTAAAAAATAACATAATTCGATTGAATCAGATACCTGATTATCTGATTCACCACTTGTAACGAGTACTTAATTGACTAAATACTTTAAATTTATAGACCGAATATCAATTTAATTTTTTTTTAACCGGATAAAACTGGGTCAGATCGAATTATGTACTTATCTAATGAACAAGATACCAACACTCCTACTAACAAATGATGCAAACGTTGGACATTGTCCCGTGTTTATTCCACGCACGAAATATGACTTGGGGATGTCTCAAATGAACTTTGTTTGAATGTCTTTCCTCAAAATTGGTGGCAACAGAAACATGCGGTATTAAAAATCTCGGTATTGTTATAGTAGTTGCATCAAAGTCAAACTTACGAGTTATTTGGTTGGTATTTAGAAATTGAAATCAGAATAAGATGAAATAATATATTTTATACTATTAATATGAATTTGTGTTATTATTCATAACTCATTACTTATTTGATTTAAAATCGAAATAAATTTATAATGTTGGTGAATAAACAATTTAAAAGACAAGTCACAAAATATGACATAATTCAAGTTTTTAATACTTTTATTATTCTTATAAAATAATTTATGTAGTACTCAGTCAAACTAGCTGTATAAATATTAATAATTCTAATTCCCATTACTACCCCATAAGCGGAACACTTAGGAGGTGTTTGGTTCACATTCGGGAATCGGAATCGCAATGGAAATCATAAATCTCACTATTGGTATGGGTTTATATCATTCCCCCTTACTTGTTGGTTTAACATATAAATGGGTTTCATTATGTTAATAAGTTACTAAACTTGAAACCCATGTCACAAGTAAGGAATGAAAGTAGGTATTTTCTAACACTTTTATTCCCATAGAATAATTCCCATAGTGTTCAACCAAACACCATCTATGAGTATCATTAAATTTGATTCTCAATGATTCCCCCCTCTCATACCCACGAACCAAACACCTCTTTAGTCCATTGCTATGATTCTAAAGACTAGCCAATTGCAATTATATACAGGAAAGTTGACGAAAGGGAAAAGTTCACAACTAACATACAGTGTTAAAGAAATGTATGAATTGAGATTCTTTTCTAAAATGAAATGCCTTTCGATTTGACCGGTATTTTATAATGAAAGGCGAAGTAACGTAATGCACTTGTAGTGTGAAACTTGTGGAATGGTCAAATAGTCATAAAAGTCTTCATATCTATGTAGGGGAAAAATTTTGTAAGATTAAAACTATTGACAATTAAACGTATTTTGCTCATAAACCTCTAGGATTCAGATCCTCGGTTTCACCACATACTGTCACGTGTCCTCTTCATCTGATTCGTCACGTGACCTCCTATTTCTTTTCTACCGGACTTTTTCTTTCCTCCGGAATAGTTTTTGACTGCTAGCTGCTATTCTCTTCTTTTTTTTTGGCACTTTCCCAATCAGATCTTCCCTTCTCTTCTCGATTTAATCTCTTTCAACCCAAACCTCTGTGTTCTTTTTTTTTCAATCTCACATAATATGAAAGTAAATAAACAGTTAATGTAGTAAAATTTAAAATTTTATTTTTTTATTACGAGTTATTTTGATTAATTTATGTATATTACAAGAAAAATATAGAAATTATATCTTAAAATTATAGTAAATTTTTTAATATATTTGAAATGTCGATCCACAAGTTACACAAATATTCTACCTCTAATAATATTTACACAGATAATTAAATCAATAATCTTTATAAAATTAATTGATCCAAACTATAAAATAATAGTTCCTAAATTATTTTTCTTTCCAAAAACGTGACTATCACGTTTTCCAAAAAGTTTTGACGGCTTTTCCTTTTTAATTCTTAGCCGCGAGTACTATTTCGTCTAATAGTACTATCACTTCTTAACCATAATATATATATATATATATATAATAATTTAAAATTCCAATCAAATTAGATTTAAGGAATTATAAATCTCAATCAGTTTGGATCATAGGCATATGAATAATTATAAAACTATTAGGACTTTTAATATGTCTTACATATTACCTCCTAATATTTATAATATATTACAATTAAATCGAAAAATTAATTTATCTTATAAATTAACCGATAAGTATCTCATACTTATCAAATCATTTTAATCTTGAATTGTGTGACCCTTTAGGTTCCCAATCACACTAACAAGTATAAATTATAATTCTAAATTAATTAGGATTAGATAAATTAAACACTTTTAATTTATCATTAATTCTCTAATTAATTAATTTACACTTACAGATCAAGATTGGCTTCTAGCAAAGCATCATGATCACCCAAGGGTTGAGATATATCAAGTGGTTCGACATTACCCATCCGTGACTAGTTACCTGTAATTATTATTCTTTCACCAATTTATATCCCGATTAATTCAAGAGTACAGATGTAATACCAACTCTTATCGACTTAACCAAATGATTTACTTATTTCCAAAATACAACTCACTTGAAATAGAATTTAAGACACTTTTAATTCTATTTCCACCCTGCGCAAAGATTTCCGAATCGTATTTCAAGAAGTGGTCATACTGGGATATCCTCTCCTATTATAAGGAGTGGTGAATCCTCTATTGGTCATATATTATATTATCATGATTCATATTATATCTGAACCCTATTGTGAAATCCAGTATTTTACTAGCCTTGTTCTTTGATTTTTAACTGGTTTAAAATATTTTTCATATTATTTTTAGTCATAAAGTACTTCAACTTATTCGTTTTTCAATTCGGCAAATTTTTCGGTTTACGTGATTTCGGTTCCGGAGGGTAAACGGGTCAAAAAAAATTGGACTAAGTGTAATTAGTGCATTGTGGTAGACTAGCACATACTTGTATGATGGATGAATTATTCAGAAAAAGTGTCTCTTATACACATCTAGATGTGTATAAGAGACAGTTGTAATGCGCATTTTTCGAATAAAACATTTATAACATTTTTTCTGAAGATTCAGCCATCATAACACTCATACAACAATCTGTCTCTTATACACATCTATATGTGTATAAGATAATTCGTGAGACCCACTAGCCTTAGATGTACTTTCCTCCTCAAAAAAAAACCCTCTTTGCAGCCTTAGATGTTATGATTTATGTATGTTATGGGTTGTTTTTAGTGTTTTGGAGGTTGGGAAGTGATTGGGGTTGATTTTTAACAACTTTTCACGGTTAGATTACATATTTTAAGATTATGAGTTGGGGTTTTGTCTTCCATATGTGGCCCTAGAGTGTTATGCTATGAATGCTTATGTCTATGCATATAATGATGTTTTAAGAGTGTTTTAAGGTTAGTTTGGATAGGAAGCATGTTTGAATCATGCGTGTCTAGGAGAGGGTCATTAAAGAGGAATTCCACCCATAGGTTGTTGCTCTAATGTTGTAATAGAGTTAATTGTAGTGGTTATGGGGTATGGATTGTTGTGGGGTGCTATTGATATAGTCCCGGCTATTGCTCTGGTGAATATTCTAACCAACCAATGCATTAAACGGAAAGAATCTGTCTCTTATACACATCTAGATGTGTAACCAAGAGACAGGCCATAAGGAATCCTTGTTGACAGGAGGATAACCTACTTATAGCCTACGGAGAGGCGAAGTTTTTACGGTTTTTCGGAAAACTAAGCTTATTATCTCCTAATCTAGTGTAATACGAATTTGAGGGTTAACTAAGTGTTTTGGTGGGGTTTTAGCTTGTCGAAGTTGGTCGAATTTGTGATAAGGTCATTTTTGACCAAAGAGTCATTGGTGTCGTTTTCTATCGTTTCGCGTCGTTTCGCTTCCTAGTCATTCTTTAACTTCTACATCTCTTCTAAGAGTCCTCTTATACTGTTTTAGGTACCACGCCACCTACCGCTCGCGATCGCGTTCGGTGATCATTTGTGCGATTTTGCTTTGATAGGTGGGTAACATAGACCCTCTTCCACTTGTATTTTGTTTAACGACTTTCGAAATATGTTTGGATGGATTTTAGAATGTGTATGATGTTTGGAACTGCACTTTACCAAGTTTTGGAATTATTACATATGAAATCGGGACCAAGCTATTTTATGTTAATCAATTGATATGTTTGCAAACTCTTTTGATATGAAAGCATTTTATGACTGTTTTGGCTCATAGGTGACCTAGGTATATAATTTTGGATGTGTTTGGAAATGTTTGATTTGGGGAGAACCGGTTCTATAGTCATCCATGGGACGCCATGGTGACTGCTATGACTGTTATGAACTATTTGATCAGGGATCTTGTCTTTGGGATAACTTGACCTCCAGTCGTCGACTAGTAGGTGTGGTAGATTACTAGATCGGCTAGTCTATAAATTAATTGGCATATTCGATGGTATAATAAACAAAATGGAATATAATAAAATATATTATAAATTGCTCAAAATGACCTACTTGGATTTGTTCGCTATTATACACATCTAGATTTGTATATGATTGACATCTTTTTGGCTATGATTCAATGGATATGCCTGACGTTTACATGGCATGAGACATTTTAGAAACTACTTATGATTATGGTTTATTGACGTTTAAATGGCATGAGACATTTTAGAAACTACTTCATGACTATGGTCTTCACAAATGTTATTATCTTTATGTTTTAGAGACAGATCTACAGGTTGTGTGTATAAGAGACAGATACATATGGAGCCCCACATGAGGAGTTATGCTCACCCCACGTGATTTATAATTTTTCGATTAGGTGCTCGTTTTGACTCTCCACCGCGTTAGCGGCTTTTAGATTTTCTCCAGATTTCACATTACTGGTAGGACTCTGCGGATAATCTGCCAAGCTTCTCTTTTGTTTGGAGAGGGGTAGTGTATTAGATAGGTTTTGTATTGATGCTAACTTTGTTTTTGTTGTAGCATCTTTTGTACTAAGAAAGAATTTTGTAATTCGTATTTTTTGTGTAAAATGAAATATTCGATTTTATAGTTAAGAAATGGTTTGATGGTTCTATTACATTGCGGTTAAGTTTGTTGCTCTGTTCGTTTGTGCCTTGCGCTTTGGGCCGGTGTACCATTAGCGCGGCGTGTTACGGTCCCGTTTTTGGGTCGTGACACCTATCGTATGTGCGAATCATTAACAGTAAGAGTCAAAATATAATAATTCACAGTCAAGATAAACTAATGACCTCAAGTTAAAAGACAATTACACTACTATCACAAATAAATTAATCCAATGGCATTTAAATAATAATCCGTATTGGAATATTCTTAGCAGGTCAATCCGATGCACTTATTCTTAATAAGTATCCACATACACTTATGTGCTAGTCTACTAGTGTCATACACTACGATTAGGGATGTACACAAATAAAATATAATTACATCATAGCTCTTTCTGATTATAACACATATAAATGTTTTATTCGAAAAATGCTGTATTACAAAATATACATATATATAAAAATATAATTTATCTCTAAAATATTGATTTTAGGACATACACTAACATCAGTCGCACTTAACCCCGAAAAGAAAAGAATTGGAAAAAGCCATATTTCCACAAGAAAAATAATTCATAACAAAGTCATCTTCTACTTGCCCAAAACAAACCCATGCCTTGAATTCTTTCATTCATGAGGTTGGTATTGTTAATTTGCCTAGGTTTTTTTTGTGAAAATGACAGAAAGCAAAATCAGCAATCACTTGGGATTTTTCTGCTTTCTTTTTTTTTTCTTAATGTGGAGTTTTTGTTTGGAAAAAAATTGTTGTATTTTTGAGATTTTTGTGCTTTTTTTTTCCCTTAATCGTGTGATTGTTTTAGGTTTTTTGTTTGGAAACAAATTGTTATAATTTTGGGATTTTTATGCTTTTCATTTTTGCTTAATTGCTCTATTCTTTAGGATTTTTGGAAATTTTAACTTTGTTTAGAAAAAAAAAATTTTGTTTTGGAATTTTTCTTTCAAGTTTGCTACGAAATCTAAAAATCCTGTTATGTTTGTGTTTGTGTGAGGGATTTTTTTGTTTTTGTTTTGAAGCATTGTGTTTGTGGTAGAAAGATGAAGGGAAAAAAAAATAAAATTAGAGTAGTATAAGTTCAGTACAGAAATAGAGGAACAATAAGAAAGAGAGATCATCACATGATAATTTAATTTAATTAACACGTGGCAATATTTAGTGAAGGACGCTGAAGCGGTACCGGAAGGAATGGTACAGTGGATGTGAATCCAAACCTCTACACTAACTTCAAGTCTATTATTGGTGGTAATTTTGTCTGGAAGTTAAATTGCCGTTGCAATTTGAAAAAAAATTAGAAGTAGTTGAGATTTGACCAATAGAATGGTTACTCAAAGCCCAAGCTGATGTAGACCGTTTGCCTATTACTTTATTATGAACAAAATTCTTATCATTGGAAAAAAAAAAAAAAGAAAAAACTTATTTAAAAGATGATTTTATTTGTTATTATTCAACATGTTCATCTAAATTTAAAGAATTTATTAAGAATCCGCTCAAATTGAATACATTAATTACAACACCAAAATTTATATTTGTAATGTCTCAGGTGTCACAATTATAATAGTTTGGGGAGTGTAAAGTGAAATTACCCTCACTTTTAGGAAGGAAATATTGGATATAGAATTAATTTTAATCTTATATGCATTGTTAATTTAACAAAATATCTTAATGCTAGGCTGAATATTTTCTTTTCAATTTTGGTTAAGCATGTTACATAAAATTAATGGACTGATAAGATTTGATTGCCCAATATTTGGCTAATTTACCTTGATTACTCACCCAAATCAAAATGTCCGAAGAATAATCTAGAATCACATAACAAAGGCAAAGGGAGTGGTGCTCTCAAAATGGGGAAAGAGAAAAGTTGGTTTCATAAGAAATTTGGAAGGACACAAAGGCGACAAAAAAATGTCAATGCATGAACTTGCATCTAATTGAACAAAAAAGGTTTAGGTTTAGGACTTTGAAAGAAAAGACTAATCTCACTTTTGGGCAAAATTTCTTCCAATGTGGCTTTCATTTATTTCCGGAAAGATTTAAGTAGACTTGGTCTTTGACTTCACTTATAAACTTTGTAGTGTGGATTAAATGTTATGAAATTTATGACATAAGTTGATGTAAGTAAAATTTTATAAGATTTAATTTTGACCGTAAGATCTACAAGTTGAATAAAAAATTGGGTCTATGTAAATATTTTCCCATTTCATTCACCTTCTACACGGTTGTGTAGGTATTTTTCGAGGAAATTAAGAGTCACGTTTTGTCCTCATGTGGGGCTACATATGTATATACACATCAATGAAAATATTTACGTAGATCCGATCTTTTACACCACCTATAGATCTTGCGGTCAAAATTAAATTTTATAAAATCTTACTTACATAAACTTATGTCATAAATTCCATAACATTTAATTCACACAACAAAATTTACAAATGAAGTCTGTAAAACTAAATCTACCTAAATCTTTCACGTGTATCAAACTAATCTTAACAGAATTAAACATTTGCATGAAACTAATGCATATAAGATGACTATTTGATTTTGTAGGGATAAGATCATTTTGCATTATAATATTTTTATAACAATTACAAGTACCACAAGTATGGGATTTAATAATGAATAAATCTTAAAATTCACACATGACGGGATTTAAAACACTAAATCCCCAAACCTCACAAATAACAAGATAAATACTGATAATATGTTAGACTCAACGTGACTGATCACAACTGTGAAAGTGTAGAGTAAGTATGTGATTCTTATATTATAGGTAAATTTTATAATTCTATTGAGAAAATTATTCCTTTAATTTTAAGGATTTATTTAGTACAAAATCTTAAAAGCACATAATATTATATTGTATAAATTTTTAAAATACAACAGAATAATTTCGAACGAAATTGTAGAGTTTCCTATATTATATATAGCACAATTGTAATTGAAAGAGTGTAGAGGCTTCAAGTTCTTTGGCTCATACAGCTCGGTTTTTATATTCATTCCCATTTTCATATTGATCCATCTGGCTTGTAAGTTGGTGGATTATATTTTTCCGTTAACTAGATTGATGAATATCTTTTTGGACAGATAATATAAAACTCTGTATTTTTTTTAAAACAAATATAATAATAATACTAATATTTGTTATATCTAGTATATTACGAATTTTATTTGGATTTGAATTACTTGTTATTGTTAGAAAAAAATTTGTTACAGGATTTGTTTACATGAGAAATCTTAATTCTTGTAAATTTGGGTTTTTCTATTCGTCTTATGTTATTTAATTTGGACTAACCTAATGTCTAAAAACGCTTTCCATTTGTAGCACAACCCTTTTTCTAATTATTAGTGAATTTTGGTAATTAATTTTGAATAAAATTTTTAGCCTGTCTCTTAGTAACATCTAAATCATGGTAGGAATTTTAGGAATTAGAAGTTAAAAATTTTTTAGAGTTAAAATATGTATAAATAGGGGAATTTAAGGAGTTTTTGTTCACATTATAAGTTCATCGTATATCAACTTCGGTATAATTTTTTAATCAAAATTTTCGATTATTCCGTTTTCTTTGTATGTATTTTTGTATATGGAATATCCTGCCTAAGCTTGTATTTTTCTATTAATTATTATTCAATGGATTGAACTTAATAAATTTAATTTTTTTATTAAAAGTTGAGATTTAATTCAAATTATAAGAATTTATTTTTGTATTTGTTTTAAAAATTATGTATTTATTTTGAAAAGTTAAAAATCAAAATTTTCAGGAAAAAAAAAAAGAAAAAAAAAGAGAACGGTTGTGACAGGCTGCTCCATTGCTGCTCAGGGGCGGATTTAGGGGAGGCGGGCAGGGGCTACCGTTCCCAAAATTTTAAAAATTATAAATTTTATATTTTAAAAATTTAATTTGTATCTTTGTAAAATTTATATTTCGTCTCTCTAAATTTTTGAAAGAAATATAAATTAATGGGACCTCTTAAAAATTATGTAACTATTAAATCTTATCACAGTTCGCCCTGCTGCTTGGCGGGTGGGGCCAGCATTGGTGGTGATGCCGGATTGCGGTAGGAAGAAAAGATGAGGAAGAAGAGAGAAAAAAAGAAAAAGACAAAGGAGTAGGTGTAGGGTTAGGAGAGAGAAGAATGGAGTTGACTAGGAATGAGAAAAAAATAAACAAATAAAAAGGAAGAGAAAGAATTGAGTTGACGCAGTGGTAGGAAGTTTAGAGGATTTGTGTTAATTACATTATAGGTCTCTAACTTGTGTCAGTTTAGGCAATTGCATTGTAAGTTCCTTAGATTTCTTAGATTTAGTTTTTGGATTGGAAATATGAATATTTGTTATGTAAATAAATAAAAGGTATCAAAGAATTATTTTTATAATAACTTATTGAATATTTTTGCCGTATTAGTAATATATTTTAATTATTATATTTTAATATAATTAAGAAGGATATATATATTTTAGTATTATCATGAATAAATATTTTTTTGGAACTTGAATAATATTACCGAAAGTATGATAGTATATATACGAATCGATTTATTTTAAAATTGAGTTTAATTAATATTTGATAATTCTGTTTAGGAAATTAGTTGGGTCCTTGCTACTATTTTTGTGCTATTTCGAGTTAAGTGGTTACTACTCCTTTGTGATTTCGAAAATATTTCATCAAAAAAAATTTTTTTTGACAACATATTATTTTAGTTATTAAAGCTGGACCTTACATGAATACTCGAATTGTTTTAAATTACGAATTTAGATAAATGGCATTGTTTTGAACTTTGTATGGTTATTTTGCACGTGTATGTGTTTGGAATATTTGTTCGGTAATTAATAATGGATCAAAATTTTTAAAATAATTATGAATAGTCGGTAGAAACTATAGTCTTCACTTTCTGAACTACCAAATAAAATAATTTCTGACCTCCGAATTTCGAACTCTGAACTCTGACTAAGATGGTTTTTGCGAGACCTTAGCAACATTTTCTAGTGGGGTCTCTTAGCGTTAGGTTGAGTATTCAGTAAACCGATAATAGCGTTTTTGTTTTGTAAACCTATAATAAATTGTGATATAAATTTATAATAAATTATGATATAAATTTTGAACTTCGATTATGGATTTTGATTCTGATATTCTGATTCCGAATTTTTGAACTTTGATTCTAAATTCTGATTCTTGTATCCTAATTCCAATTTTGAAATTTTGACATCTGTGAAATCTATTTTGCAAATCTTTGATATAATGTCATTTGCTATAAAAATATGTATGTTTTGTTTTTGAAAAGACATTTTGAAAATAAACCTTTACGATTATGTAAAAGAATATTTTGTTTTGATGTCGAATAAAAACTTTTTAAAATTTTTTGGTATAACTGTGTGTTAAAACTTTGTAAAGTATATACGTATATAACTTGTTTAATCTAGCAAATATTGTGTTAGTTACTTGTTGAGGGATTTGTCACTCACCCATAATATTAACAATTTTATAGATTAGTGTAATCATAATTTCGATTAAAAGGGTTTGATCAAGAATTGAAAGTTATTTTGAACATAGTGTTCTTGGAAAAAGGTAAAGATACGGCAATTACAGGACCCCAGGAGCAGGGCGTGATAGAGTGGTATCAAAATCAAAGTTTAGAATCTATGGGGTAACTATTAATGATTAGATTTGAGTTTAAGTATTACTTTGAAAATAAAAATTATTTATTTCTATTAAAAATTATGTATTTATTTTGAAAATAAAAAATCGAAATTTTCGGAGAAAAAAAAAAATCGGTTGTGACGGGCTGCTTCACTGCTACTGTTTGGCAGGTAGTGAATAGCACCGGTGGTGATGGCGGATTGTTGCAGGAAGAAAAGACGAGAAAGAAGAAAGAAAAAGAGAAAAAGAGAAAAAGAGAAAAAGACAAACGAGTAGGGGAGGAGACAGAAGAATGGAGTTAAGTAGGAAAGAAAATAAATAAATAAATAAAAAGGGAGAGAAAGAAATGAGTTGACGGCAAGAAGTTAGAGGATTTGGGTTAATTACATTATAGGTCTCTAACTTATAGTATCAGTTTAGGCAATTGTATGGTAAGTTCCTTAGGTTTCTAAAATTTAGTTTTTGGACTGGAAACATAAATATTTGTAATGTAAATAAATAAAAGGTATCACAGAACTATTTTTATAATAATTTATTGAATACTTTTGCAATATTAGTTATATATTTTGATTGTTATGTTTTTATATAATTAAGAGGGATATATATATATATATATATATTAGTATTAACATGATTAAATATTTTTTTGGAGCTTGAATAATATTTTCGAAGACATGATAGCCTATATACGAACTGATTTACTTTAAAATGGAGATTAGTTAATATTTGATAATTTTGTTTAGGAAATTAATCGGTTCCTTGTTATGATTTTTGTGCTACTTCAAGGTAAGTGGTTACTTTTGTGATTTCGAAAATATTTTATCTAAAAAATTATTCTTTTTTACAATGTATTATTTTAGTTACATTAAAGTTGGACCTTACATGGATACTTGAATTATTTTAAATTATGAATTTAAATAAGTGGCATTATTTTAAATTCTATATAGTTATTTTGCATATGTATGTGTTTGGAATATTTGCTCAGTAATTAACGGACCAAGTCTCTTAAAAATATATGAATAGTCGGTAAGAATTATAGTTCTGCATTATGTGAACTGCTAGATAAGACAATTTTTGGTTTTCGAATTTCGAATTCTGAACTCTTGCTAAGTTGGTTTTCGTGAAACCCTTAGCAACCTTTTCTAGTAGTGTCTTTTAGCACTAGGATGAATATTCAGTAAGTCGATGATAGCGTATTTGTTTTATGAATCTATAATGAACCACGATATAAATTTTGAACTCCGATTATGGATTTTGATTCTAATATCCTGATTCTGAATTTTTGAACTCTAATTATCAATTTTGATTCTTGTATCCTGATTCTGATTTTGAACTTTTGACATCTGTGAAATATATTTTGCAAATCTTTGATATAATGCCCTTACTTGCTATAAAAGTAAGTACGTATGTATATAACTTGTTTGGTCTAACAAATGTGGTATTAGCTACTTGCTCAGCGATTTGTCGCTCCCCCTATAATAATAATAATTTTGTAGGTTATAATCATAGATTCGATTAAGGGATTTGATAATGAATTAGAAGTTATTTTGAATCTAGTGTCTTTGGAAAAAGGTGAATGCACGACAGTCACGGGACCCCTAAAGCAGCGCGTGATAGACAATTCAAGGGAGACTCGATCTCAAGTTTGTGCGTGAGCCTTGATAAGAGAAACATTCGTCAAGCTCGGGCTCAAATTTGTGTATATGATTTTTTTTATTCAAGCTCAAATATAGTGATATTTGAGCTCGACTCGACTTACCAACCAATTTCTTCAGGAAAAATAGTTGTAAACAAAATGAAATTTGGAAGAACTTCCTTTGGTAGCACTGAGAAGTAAAGTACATTATAAAAGAACACAAACTCCATATTGTTAAAGCTGAAAATGCTTGTTCTTTTACGTAATTCCTGAGATCAGATACTCAAGAGTGTCAGGTAAAAACTATTCACCAATGAACGCTCTTTAGCCAAAGAGTGACTTGTTTGGAAGTATGCATAACGACCAATACATGTACTGGAGTAGAAATTAAATTTTAATTTGGATGGTAAATGAATTCAAGTTGTTCCATACTTGAATTGAGTTTGACTTATTAAGAAATCAGTCGAATTTGGTTAGTCAATAATTAAGGCAAATTATATATATATATATATATATATATATTTTATTCGACCGAACTGGCTTTGATAAGTTAAAAATATTAAACTTATATGTAAAAATTTTAAATTATTCAAGTTCTATTTGAGTTTGACTCGAAAAATAAATAAGTCAAATTTAAAAAAAATTTAAATTCGTTAAAATAATCAAACAATTTTGAATATCAGAATATCTAAATAAACACTAATGAGCTCTAAGTTTAAAGATTGACTAATGTACGAGTTGAATGCAAGCTTAATTATGTTGCACGTCATATTTATATGAGATCACATTTTATTAATTATTGGAACTATTGATTTGGTTATAAATCAAATCTTATTAACTGATTCAAAATCTTAACATTTTTAACATGAAAAAGTTAATTGATCTTGTTACCGAATTGCATAACGTAAAATATCATATGAACTATTCAGATGGTATTAGCATGGTTGCGAAATTCAAAATTCAGTCTAACATCACAAGTAAGCAAAAGAAAGGACCAAATATCATTAAAAGTGATTGAAATGCTTCAACTGTTTATTTTTTTTTTCGAGATAATGTTGATGTAATTAAAATGCCACTTTTTTGTTGTATAAAATGAGAGAAATGAACTTGATAGATGTGTTGCTTTGTATAAACATTTTAAAGAAACTTGATAGATGTGTGTCTTTGAATAAACACTTTGAAATATATAAGTTTGTCAAAAGTTTTAACTTTTTTGTTTTGACAAAAATCAAAATTTTGAAAATTTGAAATTATATACCAATTGGATCAACTGAAAATCAAAAGTCAGTTCAATTCAGTGCCTGGTTCGATTTAATAGTGTTGGTTTTGGTCAAACCAAATTCCCACATTAATTATTTGATTGGCCATGCAAGCAAGCATCATTTTGCAAGACTATTATCCTTTTTATGGGTGGAAGAATATGGTCTGGTCCCCCTCAAATTGAGGCGGATTCCACAAGAAAAAAAAAAAAAAAAATCCTAAACCAAAACTAAAAGGGAAAGAGTCGTGTGTGCTCATGGATTGTGACGGTGGTGTTTTGGTTGAATTGGCACATTACCCAATTCAAGGAGGAGTGAACAACCTTGTATAAATGGACAAGTTGGCAACGCAGCGTGTGTCAGCCAAGGGCAGAGAAAAAAAAGGTTAGAATATTTTTCTCGAGCAGTAGCGGTGAGCAACAATTAAGAGGGAAAATCAGTAGGTTTGTGTTTTAATCTGACGACGAATTTTACTTTGTTTATAATGAAATTTTAGTATAATATTCTCGACAATACGAGTTACTACATTCTATATAGTCAAATCTTTATTTTTTCTCGTCTAATAGTTTGACTTTTATACCTGTGATTCGATTTATTTTGTATTACTACTTTATTTATTTCACTTTTGGTATTGAATAGGGGCGTGTTTGAATTCTAGGCGTTTACTAAAGACTCGTTTTGTTATACTCGTTGATCCGTTGATAGTAGAATATTTCTAAATTAGATCTTGTGGTTTTTACTTTTCACATTGAAGGAGTTTTTCATGAAGAAATCCTATGTGTTTTGTACTTGTTGATTTTATCTATTGATTTATATACTATTTCAATCTGTCTTACGATTTATTCAAGTGATAGAAAAATTTTCCTGGGTGATTATTCAACTCCCATTATTCCTTTTTTTTTTTTCCAACAACTGGTATCAGAGCAAAGCCATACTTTCTCGAGATTTTTCACTTTAACAAATAAAGAACCCAATTACAATAAGATGATCAGTTTGAATGGCCCTAACTATCATAAATGGAACGGCATGATAAAAAAGATCTATTATTTGTGAAGAAATTACACTTACTAGTGTTCTCTGATGAGAAAACTAAATCCTTGTCAGATTCGGATTGAAATTTTGAGCATGAGATGGTTTGTATACACATCATTCGATAATGGATCGATGATAATATTTTGTATCACATCGCAATGACAACTATGCTAAAACCCTGTGAGTAGAAGTTTGAGTCCTTGTATGCTTCAAAATCTAGCAATAACAAGTTGTTCTTGTTGAAACAGGCTATAAATTTGAAGTACAAAGAATGATATTTTATTTCTAACCACGTGAATGAGTTTTAAGGGTGTTTTGACAAGCTGCCAGGAATGGGTGTCAAATTTAAGGATGAAATTATAGGATTTTGGTTGCTGAATACTCTATTGGATTATTGGGAGAATTTACGTGGCATGTTGACCAATTCTACTCCTGGTGGTACTATGACCTTGAATTATGTGAAGAAGGCCGTTTTGAATCAAGAGGTGAGATGAAAAACTCAAGAGGCATCGATTACTTCACTATCCGAAGTGTTAATTATGAAAAATCGAAAAAGAGGTAGAAATAGAGATAAGGGAGAATCTAGAAGAAGCAAGAGTAGAAGTAAATGAAAGTCAAGGTACAGGAACCTTAAATGTTATCATTGTGGCAAGATTGGACACATCTAGATGTTCTGCAACAAGCTGACTAAGGAGAATAAAGAAAAATAGGAAAAGGAAGACAATCACAGTGATAATTGTGTTGATACTACTACAGAGGAATTGGTGATTTTTTGGAATGAAAAATTGATTAATGTTGACAATGATGAGTCAAATTGGATCGTCGACAGTGGTGTCTGCTTCCATGTGACATTAAGGAAAGATTTCTTCACAATTTATACTCTCGGTGACTTCGAGATATTAAAAATGAGTAATGATGGTCAGTCGAGGGTAGTTAACTTAGCGACTATTGTATTGAAGACTTGCACTGGAATGACTTTAGTTTTGAGAGATGTCAGGCATGCACCGGATAGTCGTCTGATGCCTATCAATCTAATTTTGACTTATGTGTTGGATGATAAGGGTTATATTAACACCCAAAGTAATGGGCAGTGTAAGATAACCAAAGGTTCTTTAATTGTGATTTGTGGGAAGAAGTGTTTGGGCTTGTAATTGACCAAGCCTTCCATGTGCATTGATAATATCAATGCAGTTGAGGACAGTGTCTCTTCAAAGTTATGGCAAAAGAAACTGAGCCACTAAGAAGGGATTAAGTTGCTTAGCCAAGAAGAATTTACTTTCTTGCTTGAAAACTGCTAAACTAGAAAGATGTGTGCATTACTTGGCAGGGAAACAGAATATAGTCTCTTTCAAGAGTAATTCTCTAGTAATAAAATTAGAATTGCTTGAGTTAATGCATTCAAATATCTGTGGTCCAATGAAAACAAAGACGTTTGATGGTGCACTCTACTTTGTTACATTTATTAATGACTCTTCAAGTAAACTATGAGTATATGCCTTGAAATCAAAAGATCAGGTATTTGGTGTCTTTAACATAGTTTCAAACTTCTGTTGAGAAGGAGATAGGTAAGAAGTTAAAATGTATTTACACCAACAATGGTGGCAAAAATCTTTAGACTATTTGATGACTACTGTAGACAGCAGGGTATGAGACACCAAAAGACGCCTCCCAATACTCCTTAGTTGAGTGGTTTAACTGAAAAGATAAACAGGACATTGGTGGAGTGAGTTAGATATTTGTTTTTTGAAGCAAAGTTGTCACATATATTTTGGGGTGAGGTATTATATACTATTGCATTTGTTATTAATTTATTCCCGCTATTGCTTTGCAAGCTGATGTTCTTGATCTTATGTTGTACGACAAGGAGGTATCTTATAATTATTTGAGCGCATTTGATTGCAAAGTATTTGTGTATGTGTCTAAAGATGAGAGGTCCAAGTTTGAAGTTAAGACAAAACAATGCATCTTTATTGGTTATAGTCATGATGAGTTTGGTTATATATTTTATGATTTGACTTCCAAAAATTAGGATTAAACCATTAAAGTTGGGATATTGATAAGGAAGAGAAGTCAGAATCTACAAGTATTGATACCCTGGTAGCAGATCTAGTTCCTACTTCAGTGATATGTGTACTCGATGTAACTGATGATGAAAAACCATGATGAGGTACAACATCAGAATGACCAAGGTGAGAGTGATGCTAATTATGCTGTTAATGAGGCGGATGATTTTACTGGTGAAATTAATGAACTTGAGTTCCGCTAAGGAGATTGACAAGAGCAAAAGTTCCCTCTACTTGTATAATCGGATGAGTATGTGCTCCTCACTGATGAGAGAGATTCAGATAGCTGTAATAAGGCAATGAAAAGTCAACAAAAGGAGAGATGTAACAGATTGTCATTTGGTTGATGGTTTGACAAATTCTTTCATTTGAGTTGGGGAAGAGTTTATTCTGGTCCTCCTCATATTGAGGTGGAGCCCACAAGAAACAAAAAAAATTCAAAACCAAAACTAAAAGTAAAAGGGCCATGTGTGTGTGCATGGCTTTTGACGGTATGGTATTTTTGTTGAATTGGCACATTACCCAATTCAAGGAGTCAACAACCTTGTATAAAAGGACAAGTTGGCAGCGTGTGTTAGCCATGGGGAGAGATAGAAAAGGTTAGAACATTTTTCTCTTGGAGCACTAGCGGTGAGCAATAATTAGGAGGGAAAATCAAAAGGTTCGTACATCTATTCGACTTCAAATTTTGTTTTATTTTTAGCGAGATTTTAGTATAATATTCTTAACAGTGTGAGATATATTATATACAGTCAAATTATTATTATTTTTTATTTAATCATTGGGTTTTTATATTTGTGATTAGATTAGGTTTGTTTTGTACTACTACTTTATTTATTTTACTTTTTCATCGTGAGTAAATGCATATTTTAGTGCAACGTGTTTACTAAATATTCATTTTACTGTATTCATTAATCCGTTGATAATGAAATATTTTTGAATTAGATTCCGTAATTTTACTCTTCACATTGAAGGAATTTTTCAAGCAAAAATTTTATATAATATTCTGTATTTGTTAATTTTATCTATTAATTTATTTATTGTTTAAGTCTATCTTATAATTTATTTAAGCGATGAGAAAAAATTTCTTAAGTGATTATTCAGCTTCTGTTATTCTCGTTTTTTCCCAACAGCGGCTATCTAAGACATTCGCACGTAACATCTTTAAACGTCATAGCTTTAAATAAAATTTAAAATGATTAGGCAAAGTGTAAAGGAGCACTAGATAAAAGGCATATCGTGTTTAATTGTTAAAGTTGAGCAATCCTCTAAATATAAATTAAAGAAACGCATAAAATCAGCTACATTCGGATTGAAGCTTTGTCGAAAAATTTGAAATTCGTCAATTTATTGTAACATTTTTTAAGTCTAAAATTAATAAATTTTAAACTTATTTAAATTAAAAAGTGTAAATAAAGAATTTCAAATAATTCTTAATTCTAATAAATCTAAAATTAATTTATTTAAAATTTACAAATTTTTCTGATAAATAAATAAATTTTAAGTCCATCTTTCTCAAATCCATTGATTCAAATGCAGCCAAAGTTATTGAATGATGAGAAATTAAAAGGATAAAATGTCCAAGAGGATATCATTTTTATCCTTCTAGAGTTCAAGTAGGGCTTTAGGAATCTGTCAATATAATGTTGGGAACATATTAAAACATTGTAATAGATTAGCTCAAATGTGTGCACAATTTGCTGCTAATTAACCATAGAATTTAAGCATATTCCCTAATGATTACCCCGTATATATGATGATTGCGAGGATTAGAAAAAACGAAATTTGCATTAGAAAATTCTTTCAAGACGGCGGTAGCCTCCTCCACGATTCCATGTGCGGCCTTGCTGTACATGTATAATGCAATTCAATATAGTTTTGTTTGGATTTTATTTATCTGGTAACTAATGCAGTCGCACTGAGTTTAAGCATGCGGAAAGTTTCCAAAAGTTGCTCAAGGAATAAAGGTGTCAAAAGGGTATTATTGGAAAGAAAAATGATTTCTAAAATAGTTTACACAAATTTAGTGTCGTTTGTCTAAATTAATTGACGTGACAAAATTATATTAAATCAATAAGCTCTTGATTTTAGATATTTGGTCAGATTTTACTTCTTTTTTTGTAGATCTAATAATACATCAATAATTTTATTATTTTGTTACTTTATATACATACGCTGTATCCGAAATAAGTTCTTGCTTGAGAATGTACTTTTTATTGCATAAATGAGACTCATTTTCATAGGACTCATCAAACAGTTTTTGAACGTACTTTTTATTGCATAAATAAAAGGTACATGCAGTTGAACATTAACTAATTAAACAATGCCCGCTAATTGTGCATACAGCTTTTACTGCGAAGTGCAAAGTGCAATGTTAGTAAAAGTAAATATGCATGAAAGATTATATAATCAAATAATGCTCCCAAACAGATGTATGTACAGTAACATGTGAAACCAACATCTATTAATCTTGGGATTAGACAAAAAGTGATATTGGGCTGCCCTTGTGTTCTAGATTACTTAATGAGGGCCATTTTACAATACTAAACCTTTTAAGAGTAGTTTTTTTTGGACAAGAACAGAAAATCAAGGAGCAAAACTTATTTGACAGTGAAAGATTTTTCTTTGATTCACTATTGTCGTCTTTCTTTTTTTTTTAAGGATAAGAAAAGTCATCGACATATATTTTATTAATTTATGATAATTTTTACAGATCGTTCACTAAATAAAGGATTGAAAATAATGAGAGTCGAATTTTTAAATTTTCTAGTAATATATTCGCTCTGTTTACCATTTAAAACCAATTGATTGAAGTAAGAGTTGGATTTCAAAACCCTAAAAAAAAAAAAAAAAAAGTAGCTTTCTTTAAGATATAGTAAAAGCAAGTTGTCGTACAAAACATGGCCAGCTAACCGAACAGCAGTGCCTGATACTATTATTTTGCTGTCCATAGCATATTTACAGAATCCAAAAGATAAGGCTTTTGTACTGTCACTAGACATTGATATGGTGGAAGAGAAATCATTAATTAGCATCCATACACAGCTCACATCTGTAATCATGCTCTTTAAACACTGCCTTAGCTGTAAAACCATTTTAGGATTAGTGATTGAACATTTAATTACATGTTCTTTTCAGTCTATACCTAACAAAAGTTGTTCATGCTTAAAGCAAAATCAATTTGTGAAAGCAATCTTTTACTTCTATTTTCAAATTTACTTATTATTGTACATCCATGTCTGTGATTAACTAACAACTAAGAAAGAATGAAAGGAGATCATAATAATGGCGTACATCAGAAACTTTTACTAGTTTATAAATACTAAATTTTTACTTCGCAATCCACTAGCATGTAACCTACACAGACCAATATGTTCCACTAAGCACGTGTTTTAAACTGATTGAAACTCGCTTACCGCTAATGACGTTGTAATTACAAACTAACTAATATTTCTTCCTGCAAGCAAACAGACACTTGCTCAAAACACTCACTTTACATACTTACAAATGGATACAAAGTATACAACTGCACTCAACTTTGGCCTTCAAATAATAAACAAACTTCTAGACGAAATGATGCAAAAATGAGGTACGAAAAGTAAAGTTACTACTCCCCTTTTCCTTACCTCCAAAATAAAAAAAAAAAAAAAAAAAAATTTCTCACAAAAAAGGTTTTAAAAAAAAAAACAAAGATTTGCTACTCCTAAATGCCTAATAATCTTACCCCTATTCACCTGGCACTGGAATATGGTGTTGGATCTCTCCAGCTCTGCAATCCAGCCCCTTTTTCACAAGATACAACTGACAGGGTGGGATCATGATCATTCACTAGACTGCACACACATACATTCATCTTCCCCCTTTCCCTCAAAAGGTTAAGATGGACACAGCCCCCACAAAAATTTGGGCGATATATATCTGATGGACTCAGTGACCCGGGGGAAACAAAAGAACAAAACTTAGGCAGACACCTCAACTTCTTGTCCACCAAGATTGCCAAAATGCAGACCATTTCAGGAGCCTCCTCTTCCAATGAAGAATGGACTTCCCATGACATTTAAACTGACTCAAATTTTTGTAACTTTATCAGATATTTCATATTGGCCAGCAGATGATCATCCAATGTACTTCATATATTTTTTATGTCCATTGCTGCAATTGAACTCCGAAAACGCTGTCTGTTATAGCAAAGGACTAAGAATGCATCAGACAAATATGAACAAAGTGTTATTTATCAAGAACTAAGCAATGAAGTACGAAGTAGAACTGAAAGGAATCTCTAGCCCCAGTGTATCATAGAAAAGAAAGGAACACAAAAATAAAGCTCAACATGACAAGAGTAGATTAAGAAATGCATGTATTACCAATCATCTTCTTTGGCATATGTTGAGATCGAAAGTCACACTATAGTACCATCACTGAGGTTCCTGAATCGAAGATCAACGTTTCGCAGGTCTCTGAGATGTTGTAATATCTCTTGAAGAAGATCCATTCCTTTATCACCTTTCTTCAAGGAGCTTATGCAGTGTTTTAGGAACTCTCTGTTGTCTGCTTCAAGAGCTTGAAGCCTATCATAGAGATGATCAACCTCCTCTTCAATGGCCATATTCTTGTCTTCTACTTCTGGATTTATCATTTCCATGTCATGCATCCCATTAGTATTAAATCCATTCAAATTTCCATTTAGTTCAACATCTTCATTTTCATCACTGACTGCATCAAAAATAGGAAGAAGGCTCTTGCCTTTTACAGGAGTCATTGTGTAATGGTATTTTCCATTGATTTCCTTTAAAAATCCTTTTGCATGCCCATTTACATGACCATTTTCTTTTATATGTTCACCATTTTCTTCATTCAACTGTTCTAATGGTCTAACATCCTCAAAATGCCTTTCCTCTTCATTATCCAAAGTCACAAGTTTTGCTTCTAAAACCTTGAGTTGCTCTAGAATTGAAAGCCTCTCTTCCTCAAAATCAGCTAATGATTCCTCCAAATTTAGAACCTCATCCACAGGAGTGTTGTGATTGCTGCATTCATGATGGTTATGCAGAATAGCTACCGTCTTCCTTCGCTTCTTGATTCAAGATCAATTGACAATCCATCACTATCCTCAGCATTGCTGCATGAGGCAGAGGAGAATCCACTTCTAGCACTTCCATCCTTACTTTTCCTCAACATTCTCATCTTTTCCCTTGTCTCATATTCCAATACCTTCCTCCTATAAATTTCCAATTCTTTCTCTAGTTCCTGCTTTTCCTTTTCCCTCTTTATCATAAGCCCATTTAAAAGCTGCAAAGCTTCTTGATCGTATTCGGATTGTTCTTCCATCATTCGCTGATACTGCAAAGCTTCCATTTGCATTTGTGCCTTTTCTTCCTGAAGTCTATTTATCATTGCCATTGTCTGATTTGCAGCCACTGCAGAAGCACTTCTCTCTTCTTCTAGTTCGGCATATAGTACGTGTAAAGCTTTTCGTTCAGCTTTTAACGCTGTTTTGAGACTTTCGGAGGTTATAACGCCATCACTACCCTCAAATTCACTTATAACACTTGACCCATCTAGAGAATCTTCAGTTCCTGAATCTTTCTTCTCAAGTAGCAGCAGTTTCTTGTGCAAGTTATGCAAACTGTCTACAGATGTTGGCGTTTCAGGAACTTTGTCTTCTTCAATACCATTTAAATCCGGACAAAATGAAGGTTGGTTGTTAATGACAAGCTCACTTAAATCAACCGATAAGGTCTGCAGCTCGATTGTCTGTTCCAAAGTGTCCTTAACACCTAAAATATATTGAGTTACATTTTGGAGTCATTAGCATAATGGCCTAGAATAAATGCTGTGATGACTGAAGACATTTTGAAAGCTTACCATGTTCAGCATCACTATGCGAAATGGCAGAACTTGTGGAAGGGTCTTCAGGTGTACATTCATATGAACTGATAGTGTCTTGCAGTTGAACATCATCTGTTGCATCCAAATCAGGAATTTCAGTTCCAATTGAGACCTCTGCATCAGTCTCATTAACATGCATTTGAGGAACATCTTCAAAGGCTGCATCTTATAGGCAAATCATAATTTTATATAGTTCCATAAACCCATAAAGATGAAGTCATAAAATAAAAGCAATTAACATCATATTATATTTATGTCAACTACATTACCTGGAGGGAAATCTGAGTGCTTCTCTTCCTCTTCTGCTACTGGCATTGCTTGAAAATCTACCGTTTCCGAAGATGGAGCTGTAACCTCAAATTCTTCAAACACCTCCCTCACAGAATGAGATTCTACTGCTTGAAAAACCCAAGAATTCTCATCCTCTTCCATTTCCATGGATTCAAGAACAGCATACTTGGGCTCCTCCTCAATCCTCTGAGTAGATATTGCTGTTTCTGACTCCAATTCTCTGCTCTTATTTTCCACAACCAATTCAACTTCTTCTTCACCCTGCACCTCAGTCTCCAAATTTGCTTCTTGAAGATTATCATTTGTCTGATCCTCATCCTTATTTGGGTACATAATTTGATCTTCATCAGTTGTTGAATCAATCAATTCAACTGGTTATTCAACTAATCTATTACCTGTGTAATCAAAAAAGAACTCCAGATGTTGAGAAAGCATTTCAGGAGGTGTATCATCTCCAAAAGAAACTTGAACAGATTGATCTTTCATAATCATTTTTCCCACAAAGTCCTCTATCTTTGCAGCCTTATCAACTTCCATTTCTTTCAACTCCGAGATAGGTACAGAAACAGAACAATCTTCTGCTTCCTCTATTACAATAAATCCATCAGAAAACTCAGAAAGCATCTGACTTTCATCTTCATTTACACAAGCATAGCCGTTTCCACATTCATCAGTCAAGAAATCTGATCTGTTTTTCTCCAATTCACTGCCTTCTACAACATGATCATCATGTTTGACCTCTGTGATCAAATTTCTTTCCTCATCAGCATATTCCAAAACATCCCAAGAAGGATTCTTGATCAGAACATAAGATGAATACTTCTTCTGGCTAAACAACTCCACATCACAGCAAGAACACTTCAAAAGAACCTCACCATTCTCCTCTCAGAACTACAACTTCATCTCCATCATCCCTTTGAACCATTCCCAATTCTTTCACCCGAATTTCCAGTATTGAGGACAAGCAATCCTCACACAAATCTTGAGAGTCAACCAACTTTTGATGGTTTGAACAGTATCCCAATTTGGAAACCTCTGCAGCATGAGCTTCACAGAAAAGATCTCTGTGCATGTTCTTGTTTCTTGCAGGCTCAAGAATGTGATCAACTCTAGAACACCAAAGACAGGGTGGTTTTAGGCCAAAATATTCAGCAAATTTGATGATCAGATAAGAAAACAGAGAATTGAGAAGTAGGAGAACAATTAAAGTCCATTCAAGCACTGCATAGATGAGAATAAGTGTTATTTTGTTGGTGTTTCTATGAACCATAGTTGCAAACTTATTTGCAGCCATGTTTTGATGCTCAGTTTCTTTCACATATAGAAAGAAGAAGAAAGGTTTCAAGACGAGAAAGCAGAGAGGACAGAAAAGAGGTACAACTTACTAAAGGTGCAGAGAAGAGGTAGATGAAAATGGTGATTTTATTTTTAGACTAGCAAGGAAAGGGTGGTTTGAATAGACTTCAATCTTGTCAAAGTATAAAATATTAGAAGGTATTTGTTTTATGGCTATAAGAGGGGAAATAAGAATCAAAATTAATGATATTTAAATATGTTATTTGGTTAAATATTATGGAAATTATTTTATGAGAATGAAAGTGTTAGAAAATTTCTATTTGCATTCTCTACTTGTAACATGACTTTCAAATTGAGTAACTAATTAATATAATAAAAATTATTTTTATTTCAAACAAAAAAAGTAAGGAAAAATGATATAATTTCATACAAATAATAGAGTTTATGATTCTCATTCTAATTCCGATTATAAACCAAACACCTCCTTAGTCTAATCAATAAATCCCGAATTGATTAATAAAGTAACGAGTAATTTTATTTATTATCAATTAATTTTAAATAAAAACGTATATTTTTTAACATTACATTAGAAGCGGTCTCAAATTATTATCTCGTTAACCCATGCTTTGGATTCTATTTAATTCTTTCCAACGGTCTTTTTTACGTATAACTCATATAACGTATTCCTAGTTCATGTTCAATTAACCTCTTTTAACGGATTTTTTTTTTACGTCCAACTCATGTAACGAATTTTCAATAAATTCAAATCACATATAAGAGAAAGTATCAAAATATAAAATATTTTCATATCGATTAACTAACCGATCTTAAATTGATTAATAAAGTTCATGTATTATTTCACTTATTTTTAATTAATTTTGAAATAAATTAATAAATTTTGAACTGATTAATAAGTTTCATGTATTATTTTACTCATTTAAAATTGATTTTGAGATAAAAAGACGCGTTCTTTTAACAAATCTTTAGAAAAGAATGAGGTCGTACGATGGACAAAGATTAAGTTAAACAAAGAGAGTCTGATAATGAATTCTTTTTAATGTAACAATAGTGATATAAAAGTTTTTATATAATGAGACATGGATTGACGTATTAATCTCAATTCGTGTAGAACGCGAGACGTTTTAAGCGTTTTAAGCATTTTAGTCCCGAGCTTCTTTTTTTTTTTTTTTTTTTTGTTGACAGGATTAGAAGCAAACCGTTAACACATTTAACAGCTAAAAAGAGATGTATTTTTTTTTTTATAATCCTGTTTCATTATTTGAAGAAACAGTCATAACAACATATTAAAATGCCGTTAAAATGCAATCTGATAAATGAATTTAACAGATGTATAGATGTAAAAAAATATCTCAATAAATCTAGAAATTTAAATTTATACAGATCTAAAAAATTTAAATTTAATTTTAAAGCGTTGGACAAGTTTCGTATTAAATCTAACCACTCTCGACATGTCACTAAACTTCTGATGTAAAATACAAAAACAAATCTGGTCAACCAAATATATTTTGACTGAATCTTCCATCTGCATCGACCACAAAAAATTAACAAAAAAAAAAAACTCCGACTTATTTAAAAGGAGATTAAAAATTTTCACTTATTTAGGAGGGACAAAATCTTATCGATGAGTAAATTTCATGGAAAAAAGGATAAAAAAAAAAAAGGTTGCAGGTGGTGGCTTGTATTGAAAAAATAATGAAATCATCAACTATGACGAATAATATTGGAGAGTTTTTAAAGAAAAAAAAAAGAGAAAAAAAAAAGAGATGTATTTTAGATCGTTGTGATTAAAAATTAGGAAATTGGTTATTTAACAAAAATGCATGTTGTGGTCAGATCAAAAAGGAAATGCGTTTTATTTATTCAATGCAATTAAAATAATTGGTGGTTAGGCAATAGGCAATGAAACCCGGAAAAGTGATAGAATTAACTTTGGATCCAAACACCTTTTGCTTTGCCAATCCTGCCCGCTCCAACCTGTTTTTCTATTCGGGCATCAAATGAAGGGGTCCACCAACCAAGAAAATGGGTTAGTGGACCACCACCCAAAGTAAGGAATTGGGACCCATAAGGATGCAAGATGCTGCAGCTCATCATCTATGTCTATCTTTTTCTTTTTCTTTTGTGCTTTGGTCAATAATCAAAGTTGTATGTTTATTTTTATATTGCAGATCCACGCGTTTACGAGTACTCACTCTTAATACAGATAGATAGAGTATTATAATAATTATTTTTAATTATTTAATAATTTATAATATATATTTTGTAATTTTTTTTTTCAAACAATATGAACAAAGCCCTAAATGCAAATTTTCTCTTTACATGCAACTCCTACCAATAATTTTCTTTTCTTTTCAAAATTGTATATTGTTTACAAAATCTATCGTAAATCATTCATCAATTAATATACGAGTAGTCACTAGCTACTTATATCATTGGACAATGTTTAATTAATTGTAATGTGTGTGATACAAACATCTTATACATAGTTTATGGAATTTGCTTAACGATGTTTTCCTGTGTTTTATTGAATTAAAAACTACTACTAATTACTAAAGCCATCTGAAGCATGTAATGAATGTCTAGTAAAATGATGTTTCTAGTTAATCTTGCAATTTTGTGTGTATATATATGTAAATTTATTTTGACGTACCAATTAGTTCAGCCTATGAGGCCCATCATTTGATTTGAATGACACTATCAAAATATCATTATGCTAGTTGGTACAAACTCTCCCTGCACGTACGTACTAGATCTAATCTAGCTTTATAAAAAGATCTCTATAACTCAGCCTTCCTTGTGAAGGCCACTAAGGTAAATGAATTACACAGCTCAGAGGAGGTAGGTTTGCAAGGCTGCTTCGATCTCCAAACGTCTATAAAAATTATGGATATCATTCTCTTTTGAAAACATGAAATTTAATAACAAGATAAGACAATTCCTTTGTATTCATTTTTCCAAGAGTATTGAAAATTTATATCATAATTTGGTCTATAAGAAATTATGTAGTTGATGCATAAATTAGCTTTCCAATAAGCTGAGTTGGAATGTTTAAAAATCAGTCAAATCGAATTATGAAGCGAGTCAAGTTGGAAAAAATTTAACTTGATTTGTTCGATTTTCTACTTGATTTCATGAGAACTCAAAGTCAATTAAGTATTCGACTCATCGATTTGACTTCCAAGTTAAATTACTAGTCAAATACTGATCTACAAATTGGCTAGTTTGACTGATTTACCGATCAAATAAGTTGTTCGACTTTGCCGACTAAATACCAATCAAATAAGTCGAACAATTACATTTTTTAAATATTTGAGCCATATTTTATAATAATATATTAATGCATTTGTGTACATAATATTTTAACCATAATATTCTTAAATCTTAATAATTAAATATCTTAATAACCGATAATATTCTTAATTATTTATACTTAAATATCTTTTTTGCATAATTGGTGAAGTTATTAATGTAATACTTCATATTATATACAATTTATGTACTTATACATTAATATAAGTATACAACCTATTAATATTACACTTTTGTTTCAATAACTAATTAAATGAATTATTAATTTTCTTTTAATAGATATATATCAACAGAGAGAGAGACTAGAGTTAAGGAATCATATATAATTTAATCTACTTGAAATTAATATCTATAAATCTATGCATACATATCCTAATGTTCATATATAGATTAGAGTTAAGTAATTATAAATACTTTAATACTTATTGAAAAAGGTTGCGATTGTTAATTTTTGTAAGTTGGTTATATATTTTGCTTGTATTAGCTACAAACTTGTAATCTTTGAATTAATTTTTATTTCTAATTTGTCATATTTTGAATTTGTGGAATGATAGCATGTTATATTTTGAATTTGTATTGAAGTTTGAATTTAAAATATGAATTTTATAGGATGATATAGTTCTAAATTTTATAATTAAAATACAGAATGAAAGAAGATTTTTGTTCGACTTATTCGACTTACCGGCCGAATAAGTTGAATTTAAACGACTCGACTTTAATAGATTTTGAATTTATATGACTTGACTTTGATTTTGAAATTTTCAAGTCGAAAGTCAAACAAATAAAAAAGTTGACACCGGTCGAACGCGTACCGCAAAGGCTAAGCCTATGTGGCAGTTTATGTAATTAAATTAGATCATTAAGAGCAATATAGTAAAATTAGCTTTAAGGCTAGACTAGATCAGTTTAATACTCATACCAAACGAAAGACCTACAAGGTTTAACTAAACATGCTAACTAACAAGGGTTGACCAATCAATTAGATCGGTTAGGAGTTTAGAACCCTGGCTATTACCTATAAATAAGGGCTTCTCCCTTCATTACACAAAAGGAAAGACAATTAATAATAGATAAGCTCAATACAATTCTCTCTCTCTACATAAAATTTATTCATTAAAACTAAAAGACACTACAAGAAAAAAGAGCGTTTGTGATTATCAATTAGTTATAAAAATTAAAATATGAGTCATAAATAGTTTTGTAAATCTCAAATGAAAGTCACCTTTTATAAAGTTATAGAATTATTTGTAACTTGTAAATAGAAGTTATACAATTATTTTTGATTTAAAATTATTATTTTTAGTGACTTGTGTTTGAATATATCTCACAAAATTGTTATATTGTTAATTACAACTTTCAAAATAATAATAGGGTAAAAAACACTTTTAGTCCCCAAAGTTTGGCCCAATGATATTTTTGGTCCTCAAAATTTTACAAAAACAAATCACGTCCCTCATCTTCTAAATTTTAACTTTATTAGGATAATTGACATAAAAATAACATAATTTTTGGTTTCTATGCATCTACCCTAACAAACATTTAATTCCTTATATGATAAATGCTAAAAAATTGCCCTCTATCTTTACTTTCTCTTGGCTAAACCAACAAAATTGCTCTTGCTCATAAATTTTAACAAAAAATTATGCTATTTTTCTATCATTTATCTTAATCCATTAGAAATTTGAAAGATGAGGAACGTGATTTATTTTTTATGAAACTTTAGAGACTAAAAGTGTTTTTTACCCATTATAATATAGGCCACAAAAGTAGATTTTATACTATCTTTTTATAAGCTGCCCCTGATTTATACTAGACAAAGATTTCTTATAATGGGAAATTCTTGTATGGACCCGAGGTCTATGGTAGATGCTATGGACCTCTTGATCAACATTCATCCACATCTCTCTAACTCATTAAAAATAAACTTTTTCAGGGTAACGTGAATGAATGTGAACTAAAAGATCCGTCTCACTTATTGTAAATCGGATCTATATAAAAATTTCCCCATGTAATTCTCATTGTCAGACTTTGTGAAGTATAAATTCCCCGGCCAATTCAATCCCATCTAGTCTGATTCTTCTCAAGCCTTGTGGAAATCCCTTTGCATTTGTGTGCTACATGCTATTATTTTAAGGGTTAATTATACTTTACACCATATAAATTCGATTGTGTCTCGACTTATCTCTCGAAAAAAATTTATATGTATTTAAACCCCTCTAATTAACTAATGGTCAAAACCAACTATTAGTAAAAATATTAGAAAGTGGCGCAAGCCCTTGTATAATTTTAGGATTAATTGTATTTTATCCCTATAATGACACAAAATTATACTTTACTCCCAAATTGATAAAACTCCCAAATTCTGTAAATCGTAAACGACCATGTTTCATGTGGTTCATCGAATGACTTCAATGGTAGATTCCACTGGAGGGCCATCTCGCTATAGCCGAAAAATTTTTTGGCTACCAAATCTAAACTCGCCAAGAATATACCTATAATAACGAACTAGTCGAAAATGACTGGACAACTGGGAGATACCCTTAACATGATCTCTTTCCTTCTACATGCTTAACACATGTATAAAATTCCACAAAAAAAATTTAATTTAATTAATTCTCATGGAACATAAAATAAAAAATAAAGCAACAAGTTCACCAATAAAATAAAAGAACATACACAAATCATACCAAGCTTACCTGCTCTAAATTACTAATTATGTCAATTTTCATCTTAAAATTCTTATACGGCGCATCAAAAGTCATCATAAGGATGACAACAAATAAATTAACATATTAATTAACCGTCAAAACAACAAAGGCCCACCCAAGTAAAAAATATTCCTCGTCTAGGTATTTTACCTAACTTTGTGAGCAAGTAATGTGGCAATTTAGAACTTTATAAGGAGTAACATATATTTTTATAATATTATAAGGTGTAAACTGAAACTAATCTTAAATATGGGAGCAATTTAATAATTTTTATTATTCTATGACATTTTGACTAATTGTTGGTTTTAGTTATTAGTCAAAAGAGGATAAATATATATAAAATTTTCTCAATAAACAAGTCAAAATACTGTCAAATTTACATGGGACAAAACGTAAGCCTTACTTTAAACATGGAACTTTTGTATTGAATAATTTTGTAAGTTCATTTAAACTAGATCTCTTATATGTTCGTGTACCTTGTCCTAATCCATTTCTATTAGGAAAATACTTACATAAATCTGGTTTTTGACTCCATCGGTATACGTTAAAATTAAATCTTAGGAAAAATCACTAAAATAGTCCTTCAACTTTTTTACTTTAGCCAAAATAGTCCCTCAACTTTTTTTGTAGCCAGAATGGTCCTCCAACTTTTATTTTTTAGCCAAGATAGTCCTTTTATGTGAAATTTATTAAAAAAAAAAAAATTATGGTGACTCCACCATAAAAGGACTTTCTTGGCTCAAAAATAAAAGTTAAAAGACTATTCTGGCTAAAAAAAAAGTTGAGGGACTATTTTGGCTAAAGTGAAAAAATTGAGGGACTATTTTGGCGATTTTTCCTAAATCTTATAAAGTCTTTCTTATATTAGCTGATATCATAGATTTCATAATATTTAATTTACACCACAAGATCTATAAATAGAATAAAAAATCAGGTCTACCTAAGTATTTCCCTTTCTATTATACTACATAGTTTTGGGAATCGTAATTTCCTTGTCGGCTCAATGCAAAAACAAAAGCATTGTTGCTAACACTCGAAGTCATAGAAAGTAGGAGACACAAATTCTAAGTAAAGAGGATTGCAGAAATCATTCACTTTGGCCCTTAGCTTGTATTCGTGATACCTTGCACTTTATATTTTATTTTTTTAGATATATTGCATCTTAAATTTTTAGATTTATCTATTTACGATCTAATTTTTAATATCATTATTATAATTAACAGATGTTCTAACTGTGTCTACCATGTATCTAAAGTGAAATATTTGTCAAATTTTTTAATACTATTAAAAAGTAAACCAAAGTGGGACAAATTTAAGAATTAAGGGTGCATTGTATCCAAAATTTAGAATTAGATGTACAAAGTAAGAATTGATCATAACTACTTCTATTGATGTAATATGTCCCTAAACAAGCGTGTAGTATGCACTTATTTTGCAAATGTTAATTTTGGCAATGCTGTTAATAAGTAAATTGAAATGGGATAAATTTAAAAGTTTATAGTGCCATGTGTTCAAAAATATGTATAGAATGTAAAGTGAACATCAAATATAAAATTGGAGGTATAAAGTGAAGTAAGGCCTTTCTATACTTTTACATCTCAGATGTGTTAGTGAGAAAAAAACAAAAGATTTAGGGAAAATATAGCAGTTCCCCCCCAATACAACTTGAACTTGGGCGAGGCCTCGAGGGATTCAAATCTAATATTTCTTTTGTTTTAGAATAACTGTCGTTGTAGACAAATTATCTTGTATTAAATTATTTATCACTTTAGAAAACTAAAAAATATTAAATTATATTTTTTTAATTTTTACTCTTAGTTTCATATTAATGGAGAAATGATTATGTAGTTAGATATTAATGTAAAAAGTTAATTTAGTCATTTTGAATTATTTTTTTATAAAATTGATAAAATTTAATAGTTTTCTTAATTTATATACACCAATCAAAGATGACAGTTATCTTGGAACGGGGGAATATTTCTCTGTACATGTTAATCTCTTTACCAACTCAAATTAGACGGTTAACCTTCTGCCAAATAAATTTCTTTGGCTTTTTTCAAGTTTCAACGATAGCGGTATCCCTGAATTTTTCTTTTTGTGCAGAGGAGAAGATTCAATTCTACTGAAGAAGGGTCTTAATTAAGTTAGGACATTGATATTTAATTGAATTTTTTAATAATTTATCATTTCAGTCTTAAAAAGAAAATATAAATTCATCATTTCAGATTTATGATGCTAACTTTAATCAGTTTGTAGGTATTTTCCGGACAAACAAATTGAAGGTTTTTTCAGTGCATATAACATTAGGAATTTGAACATTTTGAAGATCTAATTAAGCATTCCTTGGAACAACAAGTGAAAGATATTTTTCAAATTTAATAATATATTCAATTCTATGGGCTAACAAAGCCAACTAATTAATACTTTCATTAAAAACTAGGCCACAAATAAATCACTACATAATGTGGTAGTAAACTAGTTATTATTCTGTTATTGGACATTGTACTTTGGCTGTAATGCTATGATGGCTACACATGCTTTGTTTTCATTTTGAGCAATAAAGTTTTAGCTGCCACATGCTTAGCAAATGTACCGTCTTCATGGTGGATGGTGGATACCATTTGTGTTATAAATGCCCAAATGTAATATTTGTTTTGGTGAATAAACTACATATAATATTTATAACCTCATGGATCTTGTTTAAAGCCTTAATTTCTCCTCTAAATGCTTTTGATTTCATCAATTTATTGGATCCTATGGTGTTTTTATTTTTCAATTTTTTACTTGCTAAAGACTGTACATTTCTTCCATTCCATCCACTTTATAAGTACTTGGGCTACCATAAAGGCTAGCAAAGACAAAGTTTCATTGGAATTCGCTCCTTTCAGCAAAAGGAAAAATTGTCAAAATAGTCCCCCAATTTTTTTACTTTAGGTGAAATAGTCCCTTAACTTTTTTGTAGTCAGAATAATCCTTTAACTTTTATTTTCGGCCAAGACAATCCTTTTGTGGTGGAGCCACCACAAAAGACTATTTTTGATAAATTCCATATTCACCCCTGTAGTTTAGTTATTTTTCACAGAACCCCATATAATTTAAAATGGGAAAAATAAGAAAGAAATTTATTAGAAGGAGTGAAAAAGAAAAAAAAAAAACTTCGTAACAATTTTTTTAAAAGAATAAACTGAATCATTTATTTTTCACAAAATCTGAAAACGGCTCTTTTGCCTAACCCTTTCCCTATTTCTCTTTTCTCATCTGAAACTGTCACCCACTCAACTTCAGAACCATCCTTCATTTACCCAATGCCACCAACAACTACCCACTACTACCCACTGCTACCCATCATAACCCATTCCCTTCGCCAACCACCACCCTCCATCGCTCCAGAGCCACCGTAGATGACTAGTAGGAAAAGGTTAGGGTTTTTAGATTTTTTTTTTTTAAAAAAAAAAAAAAAATTGTTTCAGTTTAATTTTTTTTTTCTTTTTTCTTTTTTCACTCCAAATTAATTTTTTCCATTTTAAGCTATATGAGGTTATGTGGAAATCAACTAAACATAGGGGTGAATGTAAAAGTTTTTATAGTGGTTCCAACACAAAAGGACTGTCTTGACTAAAAAATAAAAGTTAAAGGACTATCCTGACTAAAAAACAAGGTTGAAGAACTATTTCAATTAAAGTAAAATAGTTGAGAGACTATTTAACGATTTTCCCTCACCAAAATTTTGAAGAAAGTGCTAATATAAGTGGATATTATTCTATAGGATAATTTTAAAAACCTCCCTAAAAGACATGGTAATTACTTTCGGTTGCTCTCGTGTTATGATCATTATTTTGTAGACCCAAAAAAAAATGAAAAATGCTCACAAACTAGCTTTTTTCAAACTATAGTCCTTGCTTATTCATAATTAATTTTAATATAACTAACTAAAAAACTCATATAATGCACCGAAAGATTATTATGTTTAACTTATAAAATGACGGGACCTTGACCATCAAGTGTTATTACATCTTTTACTTTTGCATAATCAAGTCTTTTGAAATGTCTTAGCTTTCAGACTCCGGGCAAACTCTGATTACATGAATGATTTGTCAATTTCAAAGAAAGACAGCCTTGAAGAATCTCTAAATTTCTTATATAGAAAGAAGTAATTTTTTGGTAGAATCCATTGAATGAAGATTGAAGAAGGACCTCATCATCTACCCATTTCGCATGGTTTCAAAGACATCATCAAACAAAAACTATATATATAAATATTCAAGTATTTAGCATAGTATTTGTATAAATGTTCAATGCTCTATCATACTTGGGACCCTTTGTGGTTCTCTCCAATAATATCACTAAACTCTTATCCAAATTATCAAGAATCCAGTTTAGGCCAACAAGTAAAGAGCCAAAGGCTAATTTTTCCTATGCTAATTAGATATTAATTGATGTGACAAAATAGCCCATTCTCCCCCTTAAAAGTATATGTCTTCATCAAAGAAGGTAAAGAGCAACATCTTCAAGTAGTGTCATTGTTTAAGTAGGGATACACCTTTTGTGATGGTTTAAGTTAATTGTCCTATATCCATGTTTGCATTGACTTTTTTCCTCTAGTGCTTCTCATGAACATTATTGATTTTCTATCTTAGAATTTCTTTTAAACTTTTTAGAAGGATATGGATGAAAAGTGGAATAATATTTTTTATATTGAACCTTAAATCCACGGAAAATTCTTTCAACCCTATGATAAGCATTGTAGTTGTTCATGCAAAAGTTAATATCTAGATTCGATGCATCACCTAATTATGAGATGAAGATTTCTTACAAGTTTTGGCTTTAATTTGGTTTACAATCACCAAATTAGGTAACGTGATTTACGAATCCAGTGAATTTAGGACATGCATGCCAGTGATTATTTGATACTACTAAATGATAATCATGCACTTAACTAGCACATGACCTGCAAGCTAAGTACTCTCATTCTAGCACAAATATTTTGAGTTAATTGAAAGTCATGCACGATTTTAGCTAATGATGAGATGGTTATAAATTTATAAGAATGTATGAAGAGTTAAACTGTCATGCCCCTGATCCGCACTTGTCAGGCAGGTGTCATTCGCCGTATTTTCAAGAGTAAATCCCAAGAATACAAGGTATCATAGCATTACTATTTACTTTAAACATCTAACCATAATAGTAGAAGTAATTCTCTAAAAATATATTAACTTGAAATAGTGTGGCTTTTACCAAATCATAAACAAATGTACAATCGTTACAACATGAATAATCATTAAGAGCACGCAGGCTTAACTTACAAGAATAAACCTGTAAACAAATCCCTAAGGTAGTGACTACCTTAAATTCCTTTATTACTCTTGAACACTTAGTCCTTATCTTCAACTAATACATACTCGTATTCGTCTTCTGTACAAAAATATAAGAAACATGGTGTCACGCCCCCAAAACAGGACAATGACACGCCGCACCTCGAGATCACCCCAAGCATGCAAGGCACAGTACAAGAGCAATATACAAACCATAATACCTGTCATTAGACCCAAGATCAACCAAAATAAGACCACAAAATATATTTAACAGTCATATTCATAACAATCTACGATGACCAAATCACAGCCATATACAAACAACAAACCACAATCCCACAACAGTTAGAAATTCAATCACAAGACGAATCTAACAAGTCCATAGGCACACAAGCCTAAACATCAGAACAAACCTCACACTAAAATGGTAAACAGGAAAACTTTATCTCCAATAATTGGGATCCCTGTACGTTAACCTCCTCCCTGGTCAGCACTCGACTCAAGACCTACTAACTTCTCCTGTTGGTTCTCGACTGCAAACAAAGGAGAAAAATAATAACGGAGTAAGCACATCGTGCTTAGTAAATAACATTTAAACTCAATTATAGATAACACGTATACAATCAGTGCAGGGAACAATATACAACACATTATCAATATTTAAAATGCAAATGCCAATCAATGAGGCCATGATTCACAAAAGTCTTCCCAGCACTGGATCCAGGTTTACTTATTATCCGCCTGAGTAGACAAGGCATAACGGAGTGTCTATCACTTGTCTTCCCGATAGACTGGGTATAACATTTACGAACAGAGTACTCAGTATATCATTTCATTCACTCACTCATAGCCAAATCCACTAAAGTGACACATTGAGCTCTTCACAATAATCATTCATTAACACATAGTACAATGATAAACAAATAATATATTACATAACAAACATATAAATTATAAACATACTTACCTATATTAACATTATTCAAAATAAATATATTTACCTTAATGTCAATTATTCTAGGGTTGCAAAACCAGTCATAAACAGAGTATCGATAAAAATGTGTAAACGTTACTTACCTCGAAAATCACTTTCGTAGACGTATTCTAATTTCGATGGTCTAAAACTCTAACCCCTGAATCACCTAAATCAGGAGAGTGTTATACCGTTAGGATAAAAATCGAGATAGGAATTCACTTTTGGGTATCACCCAAATTCTCAAATTAGGCATTAATTGAACACCAATAAGTAAGGGTTGATTTAAATTCGTGAAAATAAGATAAAAATCTAAAATTAGGGTTCACAATTTCGAATATATCACTAGGTTAAGAATTGTCAAAACCCTAATTCAAATCTCACAAAAACGATAGTTAAAAAAAATAATTCCAACCCATAAATTGAGTCCCAGTAGCTCATAAACATATTTGGTAATCAAAACAATTCACAAAATAACAAAATTAAACGAATTAATTTCTTATAGAGGAACTTGAAATTTAACATGAAAACCATGCAAAATATGAAGTAAAACTTACTTTTAAAGTTGAATTAAAGGTCTATGAAGAATTCCTGGATCACCAATTTGATTTGAAATAAAAATTTCCAACTAATTCTAAGAGATCGAATTTGGTTTGCAGGAGTTTTGCACGGGGTTTAGGATGCTTAACTTATGCAATTTAGAAGTAAACAAAATGTCCTAGAGGATGACTTCGTTAAGAAGTCTTAATAACTTTTCAAAATTTGCGATTTAGTCTTTAAAGTTTTGTAAAATTATACTTTAACCCGAAAATTTTAGAAAATGTTTAAAAAGGGTAAAACGATTATTTAACATTTGAAAGGACAATAATGAGTATTTAAAAGGATAAAATCAAGTATGAAAATGTGTGAAATAATCAAAAAAATTGGGTATTACACATGGGGTGAGCGACAAGTCGCCTAATAGATAGTACTTACTCCTGCTGGATCATGCTGCTACATATATATACAGCTCATGCATGCATATCACACTATCACATGCTCATGCTTTTATCCAAATCATTCTTGTAAAACATGTAACAAAATAAAGTCACATACTCGTGGCATTCTTCATATGTCATGTAATATTTCTTTATGACTTATACGTTCAAGTAAAATACATACTTTCATATCATAAAACATTTATCCATTTAAATGGCTCAAAACTAACAACCAGTCATCGGCTTCTGAGTACTCAGCCTAGTGATTAACCTCACTAGAAAATGCTGTCAAAAAGTTCTGCGGTTCTTCTTGACCTTCTTCTTGCATTGCCAAGTCTTTCTTGGTTTTATTGTCAAGTCTTTCTTGACTCTGTGTTGCCAAGTCTCTCATGGCTCTGGTGTCAAGTCTTCAATTACTCTAATTTAGGATTATAACCCCTACCGACTATTTCATGTTCGTTCAGAGTCATAATATCTTATTATTACTCATACAACACATACATGTCATGCATAATCAAAACCATACATATAGCGCATTTCTATGACCATTACTTTTAAAACCAAAGAGTCACATAACCATACATGATCCAGAATTTTATAACAAAATAATTCTTGAGCAACACACATTTTCACAAACGACTTTTAGAGATTATGTACAATCATAAATAATTTTTAAAACACATAGTTTAGAATCACAATTTTGAAAGTACAGAAGTAAGCACCACCTACCTCAAACGGTCGTGTAATCGTGTCTTTATTCGCCTTTTGTTCCATGTTGATAATCCTTAAAAAAATCACAATACTCTATTACTAATAGTTCAAAATAAATATTTTCTTGTTAAATCCTGTAGCAATTTCTCTAAATATGGTTCCCTCTTATTTAAAGTCTAATAACTTCGATTACTCATCGTCCAGATGAAATATTTTCCTAACCTTTATTTCAAACTAATCCTTGTATTAATCGATAACTTTTACAAACAATTGAGCTCAAGGTAGTTCAAAAAAAAAATATTTGTCATATGTTAGTTTAGTCAAAATAATCTAATCACTTAAATTTATAGTAAATTGAGTAAAAAAAATTTATTTGTTATGAATTTTCAAAACTTATGGGCTTTATTACAACTTTCAAAAACTCATAAGGCCTTATTATAATTTTTGAAAAGCCTTTAGTCTTTACTATCAATTTAGAAGGTATTAGAACTATTGTATACTTTTAGAAATTCACTTTGGGTATTTTAGTCACTTTTGAAAATTATTTAGGACTCTTAGATAACTTGTAAAATATATAGGGTACTTTAGTCCTTTAAAAAGTCATTTGGAAACCTTTGGGTACCTTACAAAACTTTTGAAAGTCATTTGTTAACTTTATTAAAGTTATAGGGATTTGTCAATTATGGAAACTTTTATGGGTCTTAGTAAAATATCTCTAAACTGCGAGGTTCATTCTGTAATTTCCAGCAACCATCAAGGACTATTAATGTCTTTATAAAATCAATAGGGGTTATGTATAATTTATAGAAGTTGAAAAGGACTTAATTTGACTATAATTTAAAATATTTTAGGCAACTTACTCTAAATATACTAAAATTGAAGGGTTAATCCTGTAATTTTAAAAAAAATCTTTTAATTCTCCATCTCTTTCCCCGAACTCCAACATCATCTTCAACCAACTTCTCCGGTGAACTTTTTTTATTTATTATTCTTTTAAAAAAATTATTTACTTTTGCTATATTAGAAAATAAATAATTTTCAAAAATAATATTTCATTTTTTTTAACAGAAATAATTAATTCTTCCATGAATTATAGAAAAAAATAAATCTTTTCTTAACTTCTTTTCAATATAACTCAAATCTAAATCATAAAATATAATCATGATTTAATATTCCAGTTAACCCGAACTCATTAATTAATTTAAAACATAATATAAGTAACTATATAATTAAATCAAAATAATAAAACAAATTTAATAAATAAAGCTTGGAATAAATGATGCTAACCTTTTGTGTGTGTAGACTAGTTGATCTCTTCCCAAAAAACATCAAATACCAACTATGTATATTTATATAAAATGATCTTTAAATCCTATTACCTATAGGATATATACTACTCCCTAAAGGATATATATACTACTAATCAATAGTGATCAAATTAAACTACTAATCGTAAACTATTTTCTTGGCTAGGACTCTTATAATTATTTTATATTTAAACAATAAAAAAATAAATATAAAGACCTAAAAATTCGGGATTTCACATTCTAACCTCCTTACAAAAGTTTCGTACTCGAAACTTACCGAAACATTTTTTTTTTTTTCGTTGAAAACTCTAACATTACTATCCTTGTATTGGTAAGTCTAATAATTCTCTTGTAGTTATTGACTAACACCCTCATCAATGGTATCAAACATGTATGATTACTTGTCCCTTATCGATTCCTTGTCCTTAGACAAGCGTTACTTTGTCTATGGCACTAAATTAACTTATAATAGCATATGACCTTGTTTCCAAATAAATTTATCACAAGTTTTTGAACTATGTTAATTCTTGACTTCGAAATATACAAATACATGTTCTAATAGAAGCTTCGTTCGATATATCACTTAACAATTTAAAACCAAACTTTCATCACCAACTTTTTCTTTTAAGAGGTATTTCCGATCATTTCAAATTAGTCAAGATTTCTATTTTCCATATTAGAATTACTAGCTTAGTATTTAGTCCAACGCTCATCAAATATCTAAGCCAAGTGCTAACAAGAGTATCTTTTCCAAATTTACTAATACCATGAGAAATCATATCCAAACGTTATAAGTACAAATTTCTAATTAAACGTTGGTGAACCACTATAACCAAATAACTCCCTTAATGATATTTAAATTTGTGGTGTCCAAGTAACAGGCTAAAATTTCACCAACAAAATGGTACAAATACTATAACGTGAATCCTTTTTAAGTTACAATGCTTATAACTTTATAAACTCAGTCATTCATGTTCTCAAATCACATTCCTTCCTTTCTAATTTCTTATTCTCCACAAGTCAATAAGATCTACTATGTCAAAGTTAGAAATATCATGGTTTAATACTTTAAGTAGTCTTCCTCCCAATCCATAATTGTGTGCATACACGAATACTTTTCCTTGTACCTATTCACCCATACAGTTACTTAACCAATCAATTAGGGTTACACACATAGTGGTGATTCTTCTCAAATGGTGACACATGTCGTAGTTACCCTAAGTATTATTTATTCCTCGAATTCTTATAAAACCATGTCCTTCATTTTACTCCATTTCCTCCTCTAGTCCTTAGGACAATTATAGAAATATCTTTTACAAATATGCCAAATAATTGCCTTAAGGAGGAATTTCAACTAAACGGAATCACTCTATTATCCTTCAATTACTCATCTGTTAGAGAGTCATCACGTATACCCTTTTTATTAGATTTCTATCTTATAAAAATTTGGTTCAAAAACCCAAGGTCGTCACTTCACTACATTTTTTTTCGTCAACTACGAGCTCCAAGCATACTACACAATATCTATTAATGGTCCCACGTTCTTGTAAGATTAGTACTAGAGCTCTCTTTATGAAATTTTCACATGCTCTCAAAACTTTCCTTGCTACAAGTGTCTTTCTTTATTGGAATTGGGAAAACAAATTCCATTTACACCAGATTTGCTTTAGTATTCTTTAGACTTCAACTCCTACCATATAATCATTATCCTATAGACGAGAGTCTAAAAATCTTATATCCTAGCATACCCATAATATCAATAGAGATGAAAATATATTCACATAGTATTAATGGTTTGAAATCTAATTCGAATACCATTTTTCCTTCCTAGGATAGTAGTGAAAAATTTTCAAATATAAAATAATAATAATAATAACTCAAAAATATACTTTATACAAGTCAAAGTAATATTTATTCCAAAATAAGATTTTCTTAATAATTAAATAATCGTCAATTGATATAATCACCCATAGTTCGACGCATGAGATATCCTATTCGACATATAAAATTCTAGTGAACAATTCAATTTTATTAACAATGTGGTATGAAATTCTAGTATCATTCCAAAGTGTGATTATTATACAATCGTTTAGGAATTCTTCTTTCTTTTTTTGAAATTCCATGGTCCAAAATCCCAAATTCCTCAACGAAATACCAATGCAATGAAAATTTACTTATTCCCTATTTCCCTTTTTCATTTCCTAATTCCTTAATACTTGAGAGTTATGGGCTTACCACGCTTCGCTGCGCCAAAATTAACTTAACATCAATATTTGAAACTTCCTATTCATCTAGTTTGTATCCAAGTCCCAAAGGCCATTAATTTAAGCATCTTGCTTAAATCATGCTATAGAGTTCACCATCGAAATAACAGTAAAAATGGTGGGGTTCCTTTATTTCCATAGACAAACATTGGAGGGCATGCTTCCATTGTGCCACACTTCACTTATCATCTAAGTCTTTGGTAATCCTTATTCTTATTAACTATGTTTAAATTTCAGATTCCGGTATCATAAGTGTCTAACCTATGACACACTACAAAGGTCAGAACCTAAGCTCTGATACCATTAAAAATATCACACCCCTGACCCGCATTCACTTGTCAAACACGTGTCATTCGCCGTATCCTCAAGAGTAAATCCAAAGAATACAAGGCATCATAGCATTACTATTTACTTTAAACATCTAACCATAATAGCAGAAGCAATTCTCTAAAAATATATTAACTTGAAATAGTGCAGCTTTTACCAAATCATAAACAAATGTTCAACCGTTAAACATGAATAATCATTAAGAGCACACAGCCTTAACTTACAACAATAAACCTATAAACAAATCCCTAAGGTAGTGACCACCTTAAATTCCTTCCGTGCTCCGAACGCTTAGTCCTTATCTTCAACTATTACATACTCGTATTCGTCTTCTATACAAAAATATAAGAAACATGGGGTGAGCGACAAGTCGCCCAGTAGATAGTACTTACTCCTACTGGATCATGCTGTTACATATATATACAGCTCATGCATACGTATCACACTATCACATGCTCATGCTTTTATCCAAATCACTCTTGTAAAACATGTAACAAAATAAAGTCACTTATACTCGTGGCATTCTTCATATGTCATGTAATATTTCTTCATGACTTATAGATTCAAGTAACATACATACTTTCATATCATAAAACATATATCCATTTAAATGGCTCAAAACTAACAAGCAGTCATCGGCTTCTGAGTACTCAGCCTAGTGATTAACCTCACTAGAAAATGCTGTCAAAAAGTTCTGCAGTTCTTCTCGACCTTCTTCTTGTATTTCCAAGTTTTTCTTGGTTCTATTGTCAAGTCTTTCTTGAGTCTATGTTGCTAAGTCGCTCATGGTTTTGATGTCAAGTCTTTTTTTATTTTAATTTAGGATTATAACCCTTACCGACTATTTCATGTTCGTTCAGAGCCATAATATCTTATTATTACTCATACAACACATACATGTCATGCATAATCAAAACCATACATATAACGCATTTCTATATACTTTTAAAACCAAAGAGTCATATAACCATACATGATCCAAAATTTCATAACAAAATAATTCTTGAACAAAACACATTTTTTCACAAACGACTTTTAGAGATTATGTACAGTCTCAAATAATTTTTAAAACACATAGTTTAGAATTACAATTTTGAAAGTACAGAAGTAAGCACCACCTACCTCAAACGGTCGATTAATCATGTCTTTATTCGCCTTTTGTTCCTTGTAGATAATCCTTAAAAAAATCACAATACTCTATTACTAATAGTTCAAAATAAATATTTTCTTGTTAAATCCTATAGCAATTTCTCTAAATATTGTTCCCTCTTATTTAAAGTTTAATAACTTCGATTACTCATCGTCCAGATGAAATATTTCCTTAACCTTTATTCAAAATAATCCTTGTATTAATCGATAACTTTTACAAACAATTGAGCTCAAGGTAGTTCAAAAAAAAAAATTTCTATATGTTAGTTTAGTCGAAATAATCTAATCACTTAAGTTTAAATTGAGTAAAAAAAATATCTTTGTTATGAATTTTCAAAACTTATGGGCTTTATTACAACTTTCAAAAACTCATAAGACCTTACTATAATTTTTGAAAAGCCTTTTAGTCTTTACTGTCAATTTAGAATGTATTAGAACTATTGTATACTTTTAGAAATTCACTTAGGGTATGTTAGTCACTTTTGAAAATTATTAGAACTCTTAGATAACTTGTAAAATATATAGGGTACTTTAGTAACTTTAAAAAGTCATTTGGAAACCTTTGGGTACCTTACAAAACTTTTGAAAGTCATTTGTTAACTTTATTAAAGTTATAGGGGTCAATTTGTCAATTATGGAAACTTTTATGGGTCTTAGTAAAATATCTCTAAACTGCGAGGTTCATTCTGTAATTTCCAGCAACCATCAAGGACTATTAATGTCTTTATAAAATCATTAGGGGTAATCTATAATTTATAGAAGTTGAAAAGGACTTAATTTGACTCTAATTTAAAATACTTTAGGCCTTACTCTAAATATACTAAAATTGAAGGGTTAATCCTGTAATTTTAAAAAAATCTTTTAATTCTCCTTTCTCCTGATCTCCCGGACTCCTGCATCATCTTCAACAAACTTCTCTAGCGAACTTTTTTTTTTATTTTTTTTATTTTTTGTTCTTTTAAAAAATTTATTTATTTTTGCTATATTAGAAAATAAATAATTTTCAAGAACAAGATTTTTTTTAAAAGAAATAATTAATTCTTCCAAGAATTAAAAAAAAAAAATCTTTTCTCAACTTATTCTCAATATAACTCGAATCTAAATCATAAAATCTAATCATGATTTAATATTCCAATTAACCCGAACTTATTAATTAAATTAAAACATAATATAAGTAACTATACAATTAAATAATAAGACTAATTTAATAAATAAAGCTTAGAATAAATGAGGTTAACCTTTGTATGTAGACTAGTTGATCAATTCCTAAAATTTGTGTAACGTGAGAAAAAAATATATAAGATACCAACTATGTATATTTATATAAAATGTTAAATCCCATTACCTATAGGATATATACTACTCCCTATAGGATATATACCACTAATCACAATTTGTAGTGATCAAATTAAACTACTAATCGTAAACTATTTTCTTAATTGGGACTCTTATAATTATTTTATATTTAAACAATAAAAAAATAAATATAAAAACCTAAAATTCAAGATTTCACATAAAGTTCAAATATACGTGTGGATACATTTTTGTTTTCCAACAATCACTCCACACATTACATTTTTGTTTTCCAACAAATCAGTCCACACATTAAAATCATGACATGTTTTTTAGTCTAAAGATCATTGTCTTTGTTAAAAAATATGAATTTCTATTTCAAAATTAATTGACAACGAGTAGAGTGATTTATAAATTTTATTAATTAATTTAGCAATCCTAAGTTTGTCTTTGACAGTTTTACAAGATAGAATTATATATTTTGTTCAAAAATAAAAGTAAACTTAACTTAAAATTCCTATAGATCAGACCCCAATTACTTTATAACGTTGCAAAGGTGATTGCTTGGAAACACATTTTGCTCCTGTGGTACAAATTTTCTATTTCCATAAAATGTTTAGAACTGGAAGGCCGAAGAGTAGAAGATCGCGGGTAGTGATCACTTTACATAAACATGCATGGCAATATGGATAAATTCCATTTTCTACCCCTAACTCATGCCTATTTCTTACTTTGTATCCCGAACTTTTAAGTCTGTTTCACCTAATTTTTTTTTAAAACCATATTTCCAACTATCTCTTAGTGATTTAAATCTATGACAAATAAGTCACAGAAGAAGTGTCTCACTACCTAAATTGAGTTTTGTCGTAAATTTGTCCCACTTAAGTTCTTTCTTATAACGTCAACAAAATTAGCGAAACTTGTATGCGTGTACTAAACAGATTTTGTTGATGCGTGCATAACTTCCGACAAATTTGCTGACATGGTTAAAAAAATTAAATAGAACAAAATTAAGAATTCGGATTACACAGTGTTTAAAAATGAAATTCGGGACATAAAGTGAAAAATGAGTGTACCTAAAAAAAATAGGATGCCTTGACTTTTTTATTCCCTACGTTTTGGACTTCAAAAATCAACGTAACGTAGGGAAAAAAAAAAAAGACAAAAAAAAAAAAATCAAGATCAACTTAATATCAAGAGAATGGAAACAAACTTAAAGAAAACGTCATTATTGCAATGAGGAAGCGTGACATTTACTTTACCGATGAAAATTGCAGAGGGGTAGGAACTAGGAAGGGCATGTCTCGAAACAGTCATCATTTGGTATGTTGGATAAGATGACATATTGAATTTCAATTCCTATCAAAATGGTATGAACTTTTCATACCCATGCTAACTGCTCAAATGTATAAAAAACTCTCTTCGTCTCATTTTATTTTTCATCATTAATTTTACTCTTTTGCATGCAGTTTACGAGTAGTGTGATTTGGTTAATTATCTCATATTTGGATTTGAAACAAATTTACATTCTAATCAAGTTATTAAAAATTATAAGGAAAATTGGTAGAACTTTTGGATAATTTTTTTGGTAAGGTATAAAGTTTTAACTATTTTAATAAAGTCTGCTCCTCTGACTTGTTTGGATCCTGAATGTGTAGTACTAAGAAAACGTAAAGAATTAGAATGAAAAGGATCTTGATTTTAGTTAAAAATCCTAGAAATTGAAGGGTTATGAAAGACCCGTTCAAGTTTTTTTTTTTTTTTTTTCTTTTTTAAATTATTTTTCTCGTCTTCATTATAAATTAGACATAGTTAAGCAACGATTTTTTTTATTTTTTTTACATATTCTTTTGCTTCTTCTCTCTAGATTTGGAGTAAAAAACACAGAAACTTTTTAATATGTATTCCACTACTTGATAAAGAAGTAAATTAATACTTATGTCATAGAGTATCCACCAATAAACATGTCATTTCCGACAAGCTTAGGTCAACAACCCCAAATAACCCCCCCATCCAAAAATGGGATTGCTAATCTGTCTTACGTGAAAGCTTTGTCCAATTGCCTTAGTAAATGCAGAAGAATAGAGCCAAAGCAATCCGTACAAACATTCTTATGAAGCTAAATGTACTATATTGTTTAATATGCCTCTCATTTTCAAAATCCCTTTCAGCTCTTCAATGAGAATTTTAGATATACTATGCCACATTGCCACTTGAATAAGTTATTCGCTTTGAATTCTTCCAAGAATGATGATAATTAATGTCTATGTAGTATTTCTTTTGTTTCTTGATGTGTTTGTGAATAGAAATGTTGTAGCTTTGACAATTTTCTTGTCAATCTTAGACCAAGTAATGTAGGATTTTGTCAATAACATTAAGAAATTCTAGTCATCAAATGCATCAAACTAGCTAGTTGTTATGCCTTAATTATGGATAACCTATACCAGTTCTGAAGAATAAGAGTCATAAGTGATCATTTGACTCTTTTCATCTACTCACAAATTCAAGCGGCTACTCCTGATCATCCTTCCAAGATACAATTCTCAAAAGTTTCGATAATATTTTTCAAAATAATTCAATATGATGTTTTTTAATTATTTTTTTATCTCGCTTACCTGATCACGATAAAAAAAATTACTACCCGTACTTTCTTATTTTAGATAATTATATTATTATCGTACTTATTTTAAATAATATCTTGAATAATAACTATCTAAATCATATGAAATATTTTGCCATAATAAACTGAAAAGGTGGTTTTTCAGTTTTGGGTTCATAGAAAAATATTTGCGGTTCTCTTTCTCACATACGTTATTGTTACTTTGACTTCCCCAAGCCAGCCAAGGAACCATAAATACGTATTGGGCGCCCTTTTTTTTGCCATATTGTGCACCTTTGTTAAACTAATGTAAGCCGAAGAGGACCACTAAAATTTAAAATTAGGGGTGTTTATTCTCGTCCGTCGATTAGAAAAATTTATTAAATCGATTCGATCCGAATTGAAAAAAGAAAGTACTCAAACTGCATTTTGAAACTGGGTCCATTACCAGTCATATTTTTGTGACCCGTCGGGTATCTGACACGATCTATTTCAAGGGTAATTTTATAAATTTGGTTAATAGGGTTTCATCAGAAATTAATATTTATTAGGGTTATTTTATTGGCAACCTCTCACCTCTTCTTCAGTTCCTCGTCCTCCCTCTCTCTTCCTCGTCTTCTCTTCCTCTCCCTCCTCAATCACCTCTTACTCTTCCCTTCCTCTTCCTCACACTCGCGTCTGTTGCAATGTGTTTCGTAACTTAATTATTGTTACTATTTGCCTGTTATTACTTGCAAGTTTGTTGCTGTTGGGATGTAATGTTATGATATATTTTGTCAGTTAGTTTTAACTGTTGTTGACTTAATTGTGAAATTAACCTGTCTAACTATCATTATTTTAAATTTTCATGTTTTGTTGCCAGTGAGGGTTGGATACTCGATCAATTCGACCCTCTTTTGTGGATATCTGACCTATCGGGTACCCGCTTTGTATGGATCAAGTAGAGAGTTGAAATTTTTTTGATTCGATTAGTGAAGGTCGAGTACCTTTTATAGTTCATGAACCGAATATCCAATCCACAAATACTCCTAACTAAAATGGCCCAGAGTTGACCTTCACAATTCATACCAAGGAAATCCACTAATCTTAATGTGTCGTGGGAGCATTGGGGAAGGTTGATTTTGGATTTTAAAATTAGTGGAGAAAAAGGAAAATATATTGCTTAGAATTTTTGTCCAAATTATTGTAAATATTTACGTAAGCTCTTATTTAGTATTTGCATCTCTCTCTCCAAGCTTTTTTTTTTTTTTTTCTAAGGTCATAATTACAAGCTTTGTAGCATTAAAAGTTAGGGATCACAAATTTACAAACAAAAAGTAAAAGAGGTGAACAAGTTAAAGAACTTTAAAAATAAATAAATAAACTAGAAAATATTCTAGGAAAACCAATAAAAAGTTTTAATCTTATTTTCCTCATTGATTTTTTTTTTATTTTTTAAATCTACCTCTCTCTTTACCGTTTAGTGGCTCAAATACGTAATCAATATTTCATTGGGAAACTATTTTACCGCCTGCATTTCGTTGTCGCTCGTTGATTACTATAGAAGAAGACAAATATGTTGAACAACCAAATACCGGTACTAGGTCAATTTAGCAATGCTTCTCTCTTCATTCTTTCTCAGCTGAAAAAAGGACAACCCAACCTAAAAATGCCTAGGAAGGCCTTATTTTCTGTCCATTAACGCTTATGAGAGTCCATCCTTTCATGCTTGAACCAATATTATTAGTCTGGGAAACGGTTGGCAAAATAAGGTACAAGATTGAAGCGTTCTAATACAAAACCAAAGGTTCTTTAAATAAATTTGGCTCCGTTTGGATTGTTATCTCTTTTTTTTTTTTTTCTTTTTCATTATTCTTCAAATAGAATTTCGTAATCATTCTTTCAAGCACAGTATTTAAAAAAAAAACTGTAATCATTCAAACACGTTTTTCAATTACTTTTATCTCACATATATAACATCTCAAAAAATTGTTATACTAATTCCACATAATATTCTGAATAATATCCCCAACCATAGCTGTCCAAACTGAACAATAGCACAAATATTTGGAGCAAATTATTCAGCATCTGAATGTAGTAGGCAAAGACATGCATCTCTACACAGATCCATCGAACTCAACCAGTCGTGATTCAGTTGGCGCAGAATGAAATTGTAATGAACATTTATTTAATCGTGTAATCAGTCCTACCTACACGAGTTCTATCATCATATTATCCAATCAACTATCTTTACATCTCAACACAAGCGCAGAAAGCAAGCTGCAAAATCATATACTATCATGGGGATAAAATACACAAACCCACACTGCTTTTCTCATTCCAAATGTAGCAAAATGAACTATGCCGAGTTGAATACATTTCAAATATGTTGTGTCTGTATTACAGGAGCCCAGTGCTCCCAAATGGATTGGTTGTTTGGGGGTGACCAACAGGGTTGACGGGAAATGCTGTAAACCCTGCATCACCAAAAGGATTTTGTTGACTAATCACATAGGGTTGCTGCTGTAGGGGCTGTGGATAGGCTGGTTGGAATGGACCAAAAGGATTTGTCTGAGGTTGAGGCAGTGCACCCATTTGAACTGCATGACCATCTTACTGGAGGAGGAATGTTACTCGACATGGCAAATGGATCATGTACTTCGAATGGATTTGGGGCAGGTACTCCATATATTGGTTGCTGGGAGGCTCTATATGCTCCATCATCATACAAACTATTGAGGGTGAGCGTATCCAATCCACCAGCCTGCCGAAAATTTTGCAGGAACCAAGGGTTAAAGATGATTATCGATAATTTAGAGTCACAATCTGTAAAAGATGTGATGTCTAAATGTGCAGAATAAACTTCTCCTTAACTCCACATGAAGTTCATATCACTATTGTTATGGACATTGCACATGGAGAAAATTTCCAAATTGTTCGTCACAATTCATTTCCAGAAAATTGGAGCTCAACAGGTTAAAGGTGCTATAACTTGGTTCCTCTTGTTATCTGGAAATACTTTTATCTTGACCTAACATCTAAAATTTCTATAAAAGCTCGACTTATACATCCCTAAAACTCACATTTCTGTTCCTAGGTGGGATAACTGTTTGATTTGAGATCCAAAATATGATATTACAGCCATATCAATTCAAACTAATGATACAGAATGTGGCAGCAATTTACAATCTTTCAACAACCCATCCATGAATTTAGATCAAAATTGCAGAAAGAGGAAAAACAAAATGTAGAGAAAGACCTACCAATTGCCTCTCCTGGGCTGAAGATATGTTGCTGCTGGGAGTAGTGACTAGGGCAAGTTCCCACCCTGTTGGATCAAAGTCTTTTGCTGGAGCAGCATTGGAATCAAATGGTGTGGTACCTAAATTGGCAAGCGTCAACATTTTTGTCTGTAGATATAAGAGGCTAGAAACCCAGTATTACAGCTCCCCAACAAAATAATAAAAGGAAGTACTTACCAGATGGAACTATAGCCAAAGCCAAAGCATTACTATCCTCAATAGCAGATGCATCAGGCGTAATGGTATTTAAACCCTAGATTCAATCCATGAAAAATATAAAAATCCAGAAATGCAAAGAGCAGGTGTATATGAACCATGGAAGGGATAAGTCTACCAGCAAATCATCAGTGTCCAAGTTCTTTGGAGGTGGAGCAGGGGCAGCAACCTCAGCAGTTGAGACAACAGCATCATCCGAAGGCACTGGCTTAGGTTCATCAGCTATGACTGCCATGTCTTCAGAAGGTGAAAGTTCTTCCTCCGGCTTATAGGTCAACATAAGTCTTTCTGGATATTCCTGAATTATGATGACAAAAAATCATTGCAGCAAATTCTGAATAAGGAGCTTGGGTTCTAAGTAAAAATGTTCTTGCGAGTATAAAAAGCATACTAACCAAGGTTTGTATTGGAACAGTAACCATTCTTGGTGCTTCTCTTATGTACTCTTCCATTGTCACAAGAAAGGATTGTGGAGGCTGCAAATGTAGAAGGACGTGTCATGCTGGCATCCATTTTAAGATTTTATTAACCAGTGAAGAAAGTCAAACAAAATCACACCTATGACATCCTACCTCTCGCAACACAGGAAACTGGAAATTCCTGGCATTTTAGAAGTTCCAAACCTTTGCAAACTTCATAAAAATCAGATAGGCTTGCAGCCTGCAGAAAGATCCCATTCCCTTAGTGATACTGAAGCAAGCTAAGACCCTCTTGCTATTGTACAGCATTGAAATCACAATAAGAAAATTCTCAAACTGGAAAAAAAAAAAATCCAGGCTAAGTTCTGAAAAATCACCTGCTGACCAGCTCTTTTATATATATCAAGGGCTTTAATGGCTTCATGTCTAGGCATCTCAAAAAACTGATAGAATCCAGGGAAAACAGTTGAATAGTCGAAGTATAAGAAGCATTTTTTACTCAAATAACATGTTGAAGACCCTATAAGTCAATTCACCTTGTCGACGAGATTGATAATGCCATCATTTATGGCACAGTAAATTTTAAAGCTCTCCTTGAGCACCTGGAAGTAGCATATATTAGCAAGGAGCATATATCAGCAAGGAACCGCAAGTTAATTGAAACTAGTGGAAATCACACACTCAATGTGTGTGCAAAATAGTGCTAAATGTACCATAACAAATGGTGGAAGTTAAGGATTGAAAGTTAGTAGAATTTTCAGTATTTGATGGGGGTAATAATGGAAACTTAAAAAATGACGGACACCAAAATACCCCTCAAGCTTTATATATAGTATACATATCCGTTAATTCCAACTATAGAAAATGTTCCAGCACATATCCATGATCTAAATCGCTAAAATCCCAACACATGCTTCATAGGTACAGAACTGCTAAATTTTGTGTCACGGGAATGAGAACTAGATACATACATACATACATACATACATACATATATATATATATATATATATATATATAGCTATCTTTAAGATCTTTCTATGCCTAAAGTTGGAAATGCACCAATGTATCACATAGTCTTGCGAAAGAATTTTAGCATGAATTTTAGTAGTAAAATAAATTTCTATAGCATTTAAAATTCATTATTTTGTCAAGTAACTATTTCAGAATTTATCTATGGCAGTTCTATATATTCAATTGGTATTTCAATCATAAAGAATGTAACTCCAATTAAAACGCTTTAAAATGCATAGTGTGTTAAGCTGACGTACTCATCATAGAAAAGCAAAGGCCAAACAGCCTCTGACATTGTTTAATTCTAAACTTAGTACCACGGATTCCAAATAATGAAAATTTAATAACTATCAGTATATCATTTGCTAAATCATTTTGATTTATTTAATTATATTAGTTTATTGTAATTTTTCCTTATATGATGATTTAAAAACAACATGGGACTTAATCATCCTCATTTATTAACCTCCCATTAGGCATGTTAGATAATACAAAATATTGCTCTAAACCTTAAGCTTGAATTCAATCCGTTCTAAAGAACCAATGATTGTCCAGCATTACCATGCCCTCGGTGTGTAACTCAACACCACTACTCATCAGTAACTAGCAAGACTTTGTGCATACATTGGCATCTATCATTGATGAGCAACAATAATATTGCAGAACTATGACCTTGAAAGTCATGGTTTGTTATGTTATATAACACACCCTTGTTACATGTAAAGAAAAGATATGACAAACCTTAATTTTCAAAAAAATATATAACGGGACTTTGCTTCCCATTCCATTTCACCAACATAAAAAAGGAAACAAATATTATTATTATTTTTTTAAATATTTCCATCTTTCTCTAGAACCTGTTCCCTCTCTGCAATCAAAATTGGTATTTGAAGCCAATCTCAGTTCAGGGACATTTCAGGCACAGAGGTGCATATAACATAAGAAATAATTTTCTTTTAGAATAAATTTTCTTAAACAAGTTACTTCTATAGAAAATAGAAGTAAATCACTTATAATAAACTAGTACTTCTGTTCACGTTACTCTATATAACAAACTTGGTACCTTCAATTTTTTGGAAGGGTCTAGAATGGTGTTATGGTGCTATAGAACAACAGGGAAAAAATAAGTATATATTAACAAAACTTAAAAAGAGAAGATCATGTACCAGGGCCAGGGCATATTGAATTACATAATTGTGGACAGCAGCTGCACCTTCAGGCTGAAAATTCCAACCAAGTTGTTAGTCTTAATCATCTATGCTTCTATGACATTCAGAAATCTTCATGAGTGCAGTTTTGCAGAATCAGTAACTGAAGGCAACTGAGCTAAAGAATAGACTATCTTCAAAGCATTGGAAAAGTACCCGACATCCAATAAGACGATATAGCAGCTGCTGCAAAGCAGGCAACTGATCTAGAAGTTCTTCACTATCCAACTCTCTAGTTTTGCTGTAACCCTGTATATAAGGACAAAAATGTCAAAGTTTCATGCATGAAGACTAAAATATTGATACAATCAAGATAGATTCAGTCCACCAAACATCAAGGATTCAGAGACAGATGCAGCAGCTCTTTCCAGCTAAAATCTTCCAATAGCACTACAAAACTTTGCAGCTCTTTTCAGATAAAATATTCCAATTGCATTACATAAAGTGTTTTACTCATCAAGGTTCGGTGTTGTTCAGAAGGCAGGGTAGACACACTGTTTCAGGACTGGGAAAGATTCTCATACAACATGAAACACTTGAGAAACATCTAAATCCTTTCTAAGTAAAATGGAAAGGGAAAAAAACAAGGAAAAAGAAAATTGTCATCAGCGGTTCCAGTCAGCATCCACTCATATAGTTTAAACCCCAAAAGATCCTCAGTACATTGTAACAATCCCCATTGAAACAGTCGCTTCCATGATTCTTGAAAGTTTAAGTTGTTGTTAAGATGACACATTAACTTTTTCTTCGAAAAGAAGCAACTATAACAAATTGTATCCGCTTGTTAAACATACTTCTTATCTTCTAAATGCTTTCAGACACGAGATGTAGTCACTACAACTAGTTAAATTCCACTAAAATTGTATGCAAATTATGAGAAGAAAACGAAACAAAATTCAACCGAAAAGCAAAAGGCGACAAAGAGACAACACAGAGAAAATTAGGTGAACAACACCTTTTCTTGTTCTTGGGCAGGCCTAGGAAGACGCTCAGCTTCAATATCATCGAACTTCAGAATCCTAAAGCATTCAAGTCGTTCTTCCAGAAAGAGTGCATAAGTGCGCACCCAGGCAGAGCAATCCCAAGCTAGAGAGAAAAATCAGAATATATACCAACAAAAAACATTAAATTACAACAATCAAAATTTAATGAATCTGGAGTCAAACAAGGGTTGACCAAACATGAATTGAAAGAAAGACTTAAATGAAAGGTAAATTATAAAAACACGCTTTCTTTTGCACCAATAGGACTTGAATCATCCTTGAAATTCGACAATTGCAATACACGCCCTCTCTGTTGGAAATTCAAAAGTTCCTCCCGGAATGTAGGATCTCCTTCCCTCAAAGTTCGATGAATAACTATAAGGGTCTTCAATGCTACCTGTAGGAAAACAACAGCAAAATCAATTAAAAGAGAAGACGTCATTGTCTCCATGTCAATGTAAATCATCGTCCAAAAAACAAACCAATAGCAATATAGACCTCTCAATTTAACCATACATTTACTTCAACCCTGGATCTCAAGATGATAATGGATGAAACATAATCTATTGTTATAAAGTCTTCAAACAACTCAAAGCTATGCAAAGCTAAGAAGGCGAGGCAATAACTCTGATATATTTTTGGGTTAACAGTTACTTGAACTCGTATGGAATCCAGGCTGAATTTTTTTTTTTTTTTTTTTTTGGGGTATTAACTGAAAAGCATACAGCTTACCTCTTTTTAAGTAGCCTTTCCTAATCCCACCCCTCCTCCAAATGATAATGATAATGTCCCACCAATAAAATTTTCATAGAAGCAAAGCTTCAACTTCACAAGATATCAACCTGAATAAGATATCCAATATTGGATGTAGTTCAGTAATTAAGGATCTTTATTACTCATCTTAGAACAAGGGTCCAACCTCACCATCTTCAACTCACCCTTCTTCCTTTTCCTGCACCCATTCTCTTCTAAATACTTGACAAAGAAACTGAATAAGCTATCAAACTCAACAGCTTCAAACTAATAAACCAGTATGCAAAAGTAACAGACACTTCCCCAAGGATTCACATAATGCACGTCCTTGAAAAACATCAAAAGAAGCAACAAGTCTTTTTGGTTCACATAACAAAAGAAGCAACTTAATCAGTGAAATTACATACTTAATACTAATACTCAAGTATACAAAACATTCTAAATCAAATATCATTATCCATTTCCACACTGTAGTTTAAATGCTATGCAATGACATCAAATAAGAGTACTGCAAATTCAAATTCAAATATAATTAAAAGCATAACAAACAACTCTGATTGACGCTGATCAAATGAAGCTAAAGTCTCAATAAATGCTTATTAACACCAAACGTCATACCGTCCAATTATGTGTCTTAGCTAATCGCCTAGCCAGCGCATGTATGCAGTATGCAACATCAGCCCGCGGTCGAACTGCTGATGTGGCAATCAAAATTTCTGCAAGAAGCACCCAAAACAAAGAAGTCCAATTAGAACTTCACACATTTTCCCACTAAAACTATATCAGAACACCCAAACCATAAAATCCAAAAAAACCGCTTGATCACTATCCCAGAACGAAAATCCAAACGCCAATTTCCAAAATTCACATTCCCCCCCCCCCAACCCAAAAAAAAGAAAAATAATAATAATAATAATAAACAACAACAGTTAACCCCAAAAAACAAAAAAAACACATTTTTAACACAAAAACTCAAAAACCCAAGTGGAAATTTAACATATTTCCCACAAAAATCGAAAACCCATGTCCAAAATCCACATATTCTCCTCAATTATAGCAAAACCCAAAAAAATCTCCACCCAAAATTCGAATCCATTAATCCAAAAAAAAAAGCATAAAAGAACACAAAATTAACTCACTTCTAAGATGCCTTTCCTTGGGTGGACACTCCACATGATTAGTAGCCTTAACAATCGCCACATCCAAATCCTAAAAACACCACAAAAAGACTTTCATTAAAATCCCAGAGAACCCAATTCGATATTTATCATGAATCAATCCAAAAAAAAACATCTAGATAACAAACAAAACCCACAAAAAATATCCCAAAAGGGTACCTTAAAATCGCTATTAACGTGGGCAAGTCCAACTTTTGTTTGGTCTTTAAGAGCACCATAGGCTTTTCTCCAAGACTGAAGCGTCCCCATTTCTTGATAACAATTCAGAATCAGTTAGTCTTTTTCCTTTTTTTTTTTTTTTTTACGGTTAAACCACCAGTAGAAATAGAACGAGAGAGAAGAGAAACGTTGGGATTTTTCGGTTCAATGAGAAAGCAAGAGAGGGGGTTAGTGTGTGTTGTGTATGTGATCTGATGACTCTGTTTGGTGGTGCGATGAAAAGTTCAATTGGCGGCCCCTCACACGCAGGCCAAAGTATTATGAGTCATCATTTCGGATTAATTACATTTACCTCCCTAGATTTGTCTATATTACAAAAAAACCATAAATTTTGATAAAATGACAAATACATCCCTGATATTCATAATTGTATAACACATACACCTCTACCGTCATTTTACTAAAGTTGACGCGTTTTTGACTTTTCTAAAATCAACAAAAATTTAATTACATATCCTAAATTGCCCATCTAAATGGATTTCACTCTCAAATGGATTTCAAGTAAAGGTTAAACTAAGAAGAAAAAAAAGATGGAATCCAAGCTTTCTAATCTGCATCAAAAATTCTCTTGTGCAATTAATTTCCACAATAAGGTTAGATTAACTGAAATTTGCAAATTCGTTTTTTTTTTTCCCCTTTTGTTGGGGTACTTCACAGTTTCTAATCATTTCTTTCTTCTAGGTTGGAATTACCATTACCCATTTGGGATTGAGAAACTGAAACAAAATGACTTCTTTTTCTATATTTGTTGACATCCCAAAAGCTTTAATTAGTAGTTCTTGTTGATTCTAATTCAATTGACGATTGCGTTCCTGAACCCATATTCCTAGCAAAAGCTTGTTGCATGTACATCCCATTTCCATCTTCGTTCCAATTCCACCGCGCACCCCACTTCAACAAGACAATGAATCTTTTATATATACGTTTTTTTATTATATTTATATTATATCATGTGATAGATGACATTTATCTCCAATTTAATATTTTCTTATATTAAAAATACACACGTCACTCTATCACATAGTTTAACACAGATGTAACAGAAAAATGTGTAAAAAAACCAAATCGTTAGACAAATCAATATTGGGTTGTGGTGGTAGTAGTGGTATTATATTTTTGTCTTTTGATTAGTTCTGTTACGGAAGTTAGTAAGAGCAGATAATCCGTTACTTAACCTAAACTCAAGATTTTTTTGATAGTTTAGCCAAATCTCAAGGAAAGTAAATATAATTAACCCTCAGCATTTATTAATACCCATTTTTGAGAATTACTTCTGCATCTGAATTATCGAATTGATCTATACAATTTACTAGTAACAAATTAACACAATTTTGATTGAAAAAGATTTAGGTATAGAGACGAAAAATATATGGATCTACATGCAGTCTACACTTTTGTATCTCAAATTAATATGGATGGACCGTACACGGGACGACAAACGCAGTATTGCATTTTGAGAGGGTAAAATTTAATAAACATACAATTTAATAAACTTATATTTCTTTAAAATTTTTAAAAGGCGAAATACAAATTTTATAGAGTAGAAATAAAATTTTTAAAAATAAAAAGTATAGATTCTAAATTCTTAGTACCTGACCGTATGTGGAGGGGAGTTTACGTTTTTGTATCTCATATGTGGACTCTACACTTTTATATCTGGAAATTGTAGTTTAGTTAAATTTTGTTTATATTGATTAATGAAATTTGTACAAGAAATATATATAAAAAATCACAACAATAATTTCATTAAAAAAAAATGTAAATTCACTATTAAGCGTTTTTACCCTTTCCATATTTATTGTTATATTCGAAATTTCTTGGGAAGGTGTGGGAGAAACGGGTGAAGTACTGAAAAATTTAATGAAAATTAGGTGCTACTATATGAAATAATCAATCAAGAATTGTAACTTTAATTTATTTATTAAAAAACTTTAAATTCCACTATTTATTATAAAGGATATTTGTACCAATTCTTATACAAAAATATACTACCTAATCTTACTATATATATATATATATATATAAAAGGAAGACCATTTGATATGGTAGTCTCTCTCTTTAAGTTCCTAATTAGTTGATTTTAAATTTTAAAAAATAATCACCATCAAGTAAAAAAAAAAGAAATAACTGCCATCAAGTAACTAAAAAAAAAAAAAAGTTTAAAATTACCCAATTTTTTAATTATTTTTAAAAAAATTATCACTTAAAATTATTTTAAAAAATCTTTCTAATTTAATAATATTAAATTATTTAATTAAAATTATATTTATAACTTTTTTATATGTGTGCCAAAATCACTAATATATATATATATATATAGTACACAAACAATACTAGTGCCTTTTGTAATAAATAATTCAAGATCACTTCCTCTTTAGTAGTATGGTCATGATTAACGCATCCTTTCTACAAATTTTCCCTAAGTATTTCTTGACTCAACTTCTCTTTACTCCTAATTAAACATTTGGTAATTCTCATTTTATCAATGATGACATAACAAACGTGTGTCAGTATACTAATTGCGAAAAAAGCTAAAGGGTTAAATGCAGAAAACCCCTCAATTTACACTTCAGTTATAGTTTGTCTCTCTCAACTTATTTGGTAAATATTTTACTCTCTTTTTTATGTTTAGGGACAAAATTACCCATATTATTTAAATTATTTTGTTTTTCCTTTTTTCTTCTTTTTTTGCTTTTATTTATTTTTCTATCTTTTTTTTCTTTTTCTTTTTTTATTCCACTATTCTCTCTTGTAACTACTAAACAATTACATTACTTTTAATAATTAATTAATTAAAATTCTAACATTTTATATGTGTGTAAACAATTTAACTTATATATTATTCATACTTTAATACAATAAATATAACTTCTTGTGATATAAAGTGTGTGATTAACTATTAATAATAAGATTAATAAATAAAAAATAAAATTTTTGAGCTATAGGAAATTAAAAAATAATAAAAATTATTATCATATACAAATAAAATTATAGAGTGAAAAATGTGTACAACCTTTTATTTATGTTGTAATATTGACAAAATATAGTAAAAAAATATTACGATTGCCTAATATAAGGGTTTTTGGTATTTTGGTAAATTTCACCAAATATGACACACGAATGATATAGCACAAAAAAAAATTTCATACTTATAATATATATTTTAAGTTTTTGACAAATTATTTTATCTTTTTATAGATTGTTTATTTGTTAATTATAGTATTAGTAAAACTCACAAAATCTATATTATACTATTAAAATATATGTTAATTGCATTAAAAAACTTATTTATTCTATAAATTATTTATACAGATGTAAAAAAAAAAAAAAATAGACCTTTTAACTAACTAAAGTATAATAATTTAGTGGTAGCAAGAAATAGTGGATAAGAAGATAAAAAGAAAAATATGAGAGAAAAAATATATAAATTGGTAAGAAGAGCAAAAAAATAAAATTATTAAAATAGTAAAGAATAATTATGTCTCAAAACATGAAGAAATAAAGAACAAGAGGGTAAAGTAATTATTAAATAAGTTGAGAGGCAAACTACAATTAGGGTATAAATTCATGGAGGTTTTCTGCATTTAACCCAAAGCTAAATAAGGGAATATTTTTGGGGCATAAGTACAGGTTGGAGCACATGAGCCATACAATGGAAGGATCGAAGAAGCCTACACAAGAAGTAATCAGTAGTTTTCCATCTGGAATCTTAAATTATTCTTTAATTTAGACGTCCCGTGGGATTATTTCAACCTTTTTCTCTTGGTAACAACAAGAAAATTTTTGTTACATACTCGGCTAATTAAGTTAGAGTTATTGTTTATTTTAAGGTAATTAACCAAGAAGGGACATTAATTATTTTTGTTGGATGCATTCGATCGACGCATTCTTTTTAAGAAAAATACTTACATAAACCTGATTTTTTGTTCCACTGGTAGATCCTGTGGTCAAAATTAAATCTTATAAAATCTTGATTATCATCACCTTGTGTCATAAATTTCATAACATTTAATCCACACTACAAGTTCTACAGGTGAGACCAAAAATCAGGTCTACCTAAGTCTTTCACTTCTTTTAAATCTTAAACTATTAAGTGCAACAGTAACACACTAAGAAAATCTCTTAAAATATTAATTAGTTGTAGTAAAGAGAAAAGATGCCTAAAATATGAAAATGTTTTTTTTAAGGTGACTTATGTCATCGGTTACATAAGCTGCAGGCAGTATTATTTTTGCAGTATTATTAAATATCTAGAAATGTACTAATTAGAATCAGTTGATTACTTATCCAGCTTGTGGAATTTGTGAAATGACTAATTTTATTTTGTATTTTTTAATTTATATTTAATTCTTACTTTATATCTCAAATTTTAGTTTTGAACATTTTGTAAAATGAACTCTCAAATTTATCCCACTTCATATTTTTTTCTAACATATTCTCAAAATTAACGGAGTTTTTCTATATGTACAATAAATTCAACATCTATAATATATAACAATATTTTTGGATGAAAAAAAAAAAGATTCCGTTAATTTTTTTGACGATATTGAAAAGGATATAACAATATTTTTGGATGAAAAAAAAAAAGATTTCGTTAATTTTTTTGACGATATTAAAAAAGAAACTAAAGTGAGACAAATTTGAGAGATAATTAAATATAAATTGAGGGATACAAAATAGAATTAGCAATGAAAATATAGTCACAAAGGAAAAAAAGATAAAAGAAATTAAACCGAAAGAGAATATTCCAATGTTCAATAATTCATTGAATAATCTACACGTGCATTTCAATAATAGAGGAAGACAAATATTAAAAAAAATGTTGATTTATCACAGAAAGCAATCCAGAGTAATCGGCAGCTGTTTCCTTATAGATTTGGTGACTCAATCGACGCCAATTTTTATTCTTCTTTTTCGTTCTTTATTTAGAACGGGGAAACAAGGCTGAAAACAAAGGAAAAGAAGATTTTGATTTTTGTTTAAATCAACAAAAATGTCTTTATAATCGGTTGAGATTTCGTATAGAGGTGGTGGCTATTCAGGCTCAACAATATTAGTCAATGCGATAAATATGTCGATTAGACCATCAAACCGTTGAAATATACACCAATAAATCTGTCATGATTTTTTTAAATTTTATTTTACCAAAAACAAAAACAAAAAAAAAAAAAATGGTGAAGGATTAGAACTAGACTATTGATGATTTGCACATCTTTCTTCTCTTTTTGTTTGAGAAGGGCCAAAAGGGTGTTGGTCATTTTGTGCCATACAAATTACAATTTCGGGGTTTTGAGTTGTGGAAAATTTTAAGCATATAAGAATTTACAGAAAAAAGTAGAACCCCAAATGTACAAAGTTTATATTAAATGTACTGTAGAGTGTCAATGACAATGTGAGCCAAGGTGATTCTGCTGACAATAATAAATAATAGCTGACATGTTTTAATATTACCAAAATCCATAGTATTTTTGCAATTCGATTTGATAAATTGCATTATCCTGAATTATGCTTCCACAATGATACATTTATATGGGGTGATGTAGTGCAAACCTAATGAGACAGACGAAAAACATGCAATGCCATCCTTTAGTATAATATATATATATTATCATGCTTGTTGCTTGCAATAAACACAAATCCTTGTATTGTTGCGAGATGGAGTACAAGGCATGTTCTAATAGATCCAGTGTCTTAGAATTCACATTTTAGTTCCTTTTTAGAAAAGATATTCATATTTATCCTACCATATTTTCTTCCTTCAACGTTAAACATTAAGAATTTTGGCACACTCTATATGTGTTATTTAAAGAAAAATTATAAATATAATTTTAATTAAATAATTCAATATTGTTAAATTAAAAATATTTTTTAAATAAATTTAAAAGACAATTTTTTATATGTAATTAAAGAATTTGATAGTTTTTTTTGTTACTTGATGGTAGTTATTTCTTGTTTTTTTTTTTTTTTTTTTTAAACTTGTGGTAATTATTTTTTGAAATTTAAAATTTTTTCTCTTAATAACTAATTAGCAAACCAAAGGGAAAGACCACCATATCAAATAAGGCTCTCCCTTTATATACCAGTGGGAATGATACACTCAATGTGTGTGCAAAATAAAAGAAAAAAATGTATCAAAAAAATATGAAAATTACAATTTTATTTTTTTTTTTTGTAATTTTGAATATCCTTAAAATTTGGAAGAATCTAAAGGAAGAGATCACTATACCAAGTTGGCTCTTCCTTTATATATAATAAGATAGTAAGATAGTAAGATAAATGTTTTGGGTCCTATACATGCATACCAGCATTTATTACCCCTGCTATGCACAAGAAAGTGTTTGGTTTATGGGTATAAGAGGGGGAATGAGAATCAAAGTTAATGATATCCAAAGATGTTGTTTGGTTGAGTATTATGGAATCATTCTATGGGAATGAAAGTATTAGAAAATACATACTTTCATTCCCTACTTGTGACATGGGTTTCAAATTGAGTAACTCATTAATATAATCAAAGTCATTCCTATTTCAAACCAAACAAGGTAAAGGAGAATGATATAAACCTATACCAATAGTGGAGTTTATGATTCCCATTTCGATTCTCGATTATGAACCAAACATCTCCTAAATTTTTTTAAAAATTTATGTTGTTTTAGTATAAAATTTTATTTTTAATAAAACAAAAATCTAAACCAGATTGTGAGAATAAATTCCATTAAGTATTTAATTTAACAACTTACATAAAATAAGGTGACATGTGGTGTGTTCCCATATCTTGTCACAAAGAAGGGTTTTGCTATATTAATAGTATAGATATAAATAGATATTTACATGCCATTTTTTCCAGACTTGCAAATTGAAAAAGATAATAAGTATATAAACACCTGCTCTATTTTTTAATTGGGAAAAGACTAATTTATTCTTTTATTTTTAGGACATCGACTAATTTGGTTACTTATCTATTACAATAAACTAATTTAGTACCTTATATTTAAAAAATCAACCAATTTAATAATAGAAATTATAGACAAATTAATGGATCAAGCCATATGATAATCACATAATTGTTAACCAACAGTAGATGTGTTATCTACAAATCTGTTAGTTTGTCCACAATTTTCCTCACAAGTTTTAAATTACTTATTTTTTTAAGGATGAAGACCAAATTGGTCTTTTGATAGATAAGAAATCAAATTAGTCTATACATAAAGATTATGAATCAAATTATTATTATTTTTTTTTAATACTTTGGTAATCATCGATGTGCTATTACTATTTTACCTTTTTATTTGATGTCATTTTCTCTGTCGGATTGAGAGGCTAAAAGCATCCAAAAGACTCCATCCTCTTTTATGCTCTGCCTCCGAAAGTAGATCTAATTCTTCTGTAGAACATCACTTTGTTCATGGAAACTTTTCTTTTGCTTCTTTTCCAGTGTACCAATTAAATGCCAAACTATGGCTATGACTCTTGACAGAAATAATGTACTACTGTTGACTAACATATGACTAATGAGGATTGGTTCAGATAGTACGTGAGATAACAGGTCTTATCACGTGAATTATATATAAGAATTATTATAAATTACTGAAATCTGTATAAGTGGACTACTTTAACCTTGAAAAAAAGACCTAAATTCTTCTTGAACTTTTATTCCCAAAAAAAAAAAAAAAATACTAACATATGACAATGCTAAGGATACTATTTTGTGTACAGATACAACTGAATTAATTTAAATCACAAATGATTTCTAATGAAATTTTAATTAAAAGACCGTCACATGTATTTCAACATGCTAGTCTAGTATATATCAATGTTTAAAAATTAGAAATTGGGATTTGATTCGAAAAATTAATGAGTCGAGTATATTTAAAAATTCAGTTGAGTTTTACTGAGTTAAAAATTAAAAACTTGAAATTATAAATCATGTGCATTTATTATCTCATCTATTATAAAATTATACTAACGATTAGGTTAAGTATTTAAAATTTCAAGTTTCTTATATGATGCTTTTACATATTATTCAGTTTTAATTCATAAAATTTTAATTTTGAAAAACGATTTGTTAACAATTTATTTATTTTTGATTATTAAATAAAATCGATTCGAAAAAAAAAAACTCATGATTTTTTGGTAATTTTATCAAGTTTAATATAAAACTCGATATTCATCAAATCGCTTGTAATTTTATCGCATCGAGTCAACTCAATACAATTCGATTGAATTTTTTCTAAGTTTTTAAATTGTGATATATATGTATACAATGTTTATATAATAAGGTAAATTGATTGAAGATTAGTTCTGTGGACTTATAGACACATATCGTTCACTAGTAAATGAAACTGAGCTGAGTATAACTCATGTCGTTTCTTGATCTAAAAGGTAAATCATATTAATTACTATATAGATATATGACTTTTTTTAAAAAAAAGGGAAAATCGCCAAAATAGTCCCTCAACTTTTGCACTTTAGTCAGAATAGTCCCTCAACTTTCTTTTTAGCCAGAATAGTCCTTCAACTTTTTTTAAGAGAATAGTCCTTTAACTTTTATTTTTTAGCCAAAAAAGTCCTTTACGGGCTATGGTGTAGTCACCATAATTTTTTTTATTTTTTTTTTATAAATTTCACATGAAAGGACTATCTTGGCTAAAAAGTAAAAGTTGGAGGACCATTTTGGCTACAAAAAAAGTTGAGGGACTATTTTGGCTAAAGTAAAAAAGTTTAAGGACTATTTCAGCGATTTTTCCAAAAAAAAATTGGCTAGTTTAGTAATTGTATGATCGAAATCCATCTGTTAGCATAAAAATTTGGGCAAAAAACTTTAGGAGCCACTAAACTATTTAAATGGTATAATTTAGACCATTAAACTTTTTATATTTCAAATTGTCCATTCAACTTTGAAAGTTATACATATATAGTCATTCTGTTATATTTTGGATTAAAACTAGGGTTGCAAGCGAGTTGAACAACTCGCAAGCTATACATGAGCTATTCGATCAAAGTTCGACTTGAGTTTGGTGTTGACCAAATTTGAGTAATTCAATTCATTATTCGAATTTGAATTCGAACCTTTATATATGAGACTCAAGTGTATTTGCAACTTGCACGCAAGCCCACATATATAACAATTAATGCGAAATGTCTATTATACCTCTTATTTAATAATATATAATTTTATTAATTTATATTAGTTAAACTTGTTTAAACTCGAATAGGTACGAACACCAAGTCGATTAGTACTTGTTGAACGAATTCGAACTTGCTAAAAATTATCAAACTCGAGCTCAATCTCTAAAATTTTTACTCAACTCAAACTCAAACAAAGAAGTGTTCGAGTTCGATTCAACTCGTTTATATCCTTAGTTAAAACAAGGGTAGAGCAAAAGTCAAGGGTATAATTGTCCACTTGTTAAATAATCAAAAGTATAATTAAATTAAAATTTTATTTTTTAATCCTAATGCCTTTAATCTTAAAGCTGCTAAAAGTTGGGGGTCCAAATATAGAGCAAGGTAAAGTTTGGAGTTGATTGCCATTCTGAAATTTGTTTTCTGCTCCATCCATCCGCTGCTGCTTTCTTCTTGGGTGAACTCCGACGAAAGTCACCACCATTTCCACAACTTTAATTAACTCCAAATCTTTAAAAAAATATGCCTTAATGTTCATTACAATAAGTATAAAATGATTCGCACAAAAACGACTTGAACCATGGTATAAGGAGAGATGAGTTACCGTACAGAAAACGCATTTGGTTGATCGCCGCTTCTTTTCGGCAAAATCTATGCATAAAACCACATTCTACTCATAAATCCAAGTCTGAATATGTCTTGATTGTCCGAAACCGCCACCCGATGATGGTGGCGGCGGTGTGAGCCACAACTTGACCAGTAAAGAATTTTTTTGATACCAGTTATAGCATTTTTCTTTCAGGACAAGCCTGCCCTTGTAGATAATCACGTGCTTTTTGCGTGTCAATAATTCCGTCTCATTTAACCCCAAAATCAGACGGAATGGTCATGCCTGTACTATTTTTCAAAGTTAAATGGGTAATTTGAAAATATAAAAAATTTAATGGTCTAAACTATATTATTTGAATAGTTAGTGTTGGTCTTTAAAGTTTTTTGCTCTAAATATTTATAGTAATTACTACAATGATCTATGACTTTTGTGGTGGCGTTTGGAATTAAAACTTTGTGCCGTTTAAGAGGTTCAAGTTCAACTATATTCTCCCGAAACTGTCGATGAAATTGTTGAACCACAAGGTTCAAACCGTAGATTAGGTCTCCCACCTCGAAAGATCGAATTGACATAAGTACTGTATTTAATTTATGGAAAATGATTTTCAAAATTGTATATTCAGAATTATTTATCAAAATTGGTTCACACAATAAAATTATATTAAATTATCAATTTCTCTAATTTTATATACTTAGTTTTTTTTTTTCCCAATCTAGTGATACATTAATCGTTTTGTTACTTTGTATAATTGAATTGTTAATTTAATCTTTCAAAAAAATAAAAATAGTAGAGAAGGAATAAAACAAGAGTAAAAAGTACGGGATGGCTATCAAGAAGCACTTATAATCGAATTTTCGAAATTTTTCCAAACAAAATACAACCACTCTAACGACATATTTTTATGTCAGATCAGGTCTACGTTATAATGTAGTGGATGTCAAATGTAAGATTTAACTACATCCCTCAATATATCGTATTGGGGTCTAATTTAGAATTTTGTAGAGAGAATAGTTCCTCCAGACCAAACAAGTGAACTACTATACTTGCCAAATTTTTAGGAAAACCCATCCTATTAATTCCCCACATTGTACATTTTCTTCACTTTTAAAATGATGATTTTTAATCATTTACAAATGTAAAATATTGGATTTCAGTCCCTAGACGAATTCCAGGCACTTTTTGACTTAAATTAGTCATGTATTGTTTACATAACATATTTTTCGAGAACAAATTTGGAAACTCATTTTTTCTCTCAATATAAAGCACAGACATCATATCAGGTCGTATAATTTGAAAGGAAATTTAGGGTTTATGAATATAATCTGATTGAAGAGGGCAAAGTAAATTGTAGAGCATAAAATCTCCAACAATTATCATGGATTGAAGGCTTCTCTTTTGTGTTGTAACAAACTAGCGAAATTTAAGATGACGTGAACTGATGATAACTATAGTAGAATATTTTATAGGTATGAAAGATATGAAATAAATGATTAATTAGCAATAGACTTGTATTTTATTTGTATTTAAGACCATTTTAAGAACTAACTTGTGGTATTTTCTCTTAAATTTTACAATTCAGTCTGATACTAGTACTTTGTTTTTAGAAGGAAAAGCTAGATTTTGAATTTATTTTTGAAAAATGTGTCATCTCAAAAACATATGACTAGTTCAGGCCAACAAAATATTCAGGATTTGATTTAGGAGCCGAAATACATGTTTTACATATGTGATAGATTAAAAATCATCATTTCAAAAATGAAGGACTAAATAAATATAAATGCTTAATAGAAGGACTTATAGAATAGTTTTTCTAGAATCAAGGAGTAACTGAGAAGTTTTGTGAGATTGACCGGGGCGGCGTTTTGAAGTTTGCTGACCCTACCTCAGCCCAAGAGGGTTCCGGTGTCGAATACATCTCGATGTCTCTTCTAATTAGCCAACTAGTTTGACTGAGTTGGTTTAATAGAAATTCTAGAAATGAAAGCATTTTTTCGTGACAAATAAACCAAGTGGAGCAATAATTAATGATGATACCAGGTCGAGTCCAAGTCATCTACTAGTTATCTATTCAAGATTCTGAAACCATTAAACCTAACTTGATGACTGAAATAATAGTTAGAGAACAATATCACAGGATAATCTGATTTTTTTTTTCCTCGTGGATTGGAAGGGTGTAACTATTTTTAGATTTTTGGGGTTTTATTTCACTTTTCTTGATACCTAGCAAGTAGTGCATAAAAGTTCAAAGTTTAGCAATAAAAAATAGTCCAACAGTAAAAGATTTTATGTTCATTTTAAGTATTTCTTTTAGGTATCAATTCAAGTATTTTAATTTAATTCGTATTTATTTCTGATCATAGAATTAAAATAAAAAAGTTTATAAATTACAGCTCATGTGGCACTTGCGTGATTGTAGTTTAAAGGAATCAATGAACAATGGCCGGATTGTGAAAGGGTTGTTATATAGCACGAGATTTCCTCATCATTTAAGCCAGAAAAAGTTGTGTCAATATAGCTGTCAAAGGTCTTTGGTCATAATCAAATAAAGATTGACAGCCTTTTCTCTTGTTTAGGGATGGTAATGGTCGAATCAGGTCTTTATTATATCGTATTTTTATCAAGTTTGTATTAGAAATATAAATTTGAACAAGATTTATTAAATATTCGTATGGTATCATGTCGTATTGTGTCATAATACGTTAATTAATAGATTGATTTGATATAACCTATTAATCCGTTAAACTTTTTATATTAATATAAAAGTTATTTAATTTAACTTAAATGACACAATAACCTAGTTATTAATGGGTTGAGTTGATAGCAATCAAATTAAATTTAGATCGTATTTAAATCTGTTAATTTCGTATCGTGTTATCGTATTGATTAATGTTCGAAATTGTTAACTCTACTCTTGTTTCCTCTTGAAGTAATTTATACAATAAAGTGAAATTTACTTATTAATTTCGTATCGCATTATTGTATTGTGTTTAAAATTGTCAATCTTACTCTTGTTTCCTTTTGAAGTAATTTATACAACAAAGTGGAATTCACCTGTTTTACACAGTATCTTGAGTTGTTATATTTGACCTTTCTCCCCAAGAATATAGAAAGGGAACTAAAAGACCCTTGCAACAAACTTGACATGCTCTCTTGCCTAATGTGTAGAAACTTTGTCCAATCACCACTTAATGCATTTGAGAGTCAATAATTCATTGAAAAATTCTATAGTCTCATAAGCAACTATCCTGTTAAGATTTAAAACTTGTACGATACAATTTTTTTAAAGCACAAGTTAATCACAACAGGATAGTAAGTCAATTTTCATTATAAGGTCTAACAGCAATGCCATATGTGTTTATATCAACGTTATGCTATAATGATGTGAAATAATAACACCACCTTAACAAGTCTTTATTAAAGAAAGGTAATGAATTGTTGCCAACCTTGACATCTCCTTCAGCATAACTAACAAATACTGATAAGTATTTGTCTAGAAAATATCTGATGCTACTTTAAGATGTACTTACTTTCCATGGGCGCTCCTATTGTGAATATATAGTGAATACATATAATTTGGGATATTCATCTGCAGAACTGGACTAATTGAGATTTGAAGTAACTAGAAGCATAGAAATGCCATCAGACATATCTTTTGTGATGAATGATAATGAACTTGATCAAAAATATGAAGAATATCATGATGCACAAACCCAAACCCAAGCATGAACTTTGTGTATATATGAACCCGATTTGGCATATAAACTTTAATATTCATTCATTTCCACATTGTGTACAAAGTCCTATTGCGTTTCAGTATCCTCAGAGAACAGAGATATATGGAACCTTGAACTCGCGAGCAATTCTTTGCTCACATAAGAAGGTCATCAGGCACATTTAAGAGGATTGTTGAATGGTAGCTTTATGATCCAGAAGCTATGAAGAATGCAAAAAAGCCACAATGTTAATACCCATTGAATTACAAACATCAGAATTGGCTTCCCTGCAATTAGGTAACAACATAGCCAAACATGGACTTAATAAGAGTAGACATATGCAACTCAAGATTGCTACATATAAACCATTTTAAATTCTCTGCCAAGAAGTCTGGAGGCTTAAAATTGTTGTTTCTTTTTATAATAAAAATGCAAATCACATGATCACGGTAAATGATATGTCATATGCCACCAGAGGAATTTAATCTTTTCAGCTGGTTACACTAGCTTAAATGCACATTGTAGCCAAACTTCTTCCAGAACAGGTATGCTTATTAACTTAAATGATACAACTTTCAGCAGTACTAAAATGCGAGTTGGCTGAAAAGGGAAGATAAATTGTTGATAAGGAAGTTCAATGTGAAACTACAACACGACATTATGCCTTGTTATGGAATGGAGCCAAGCAACTGAAGGTGATCTCTAAACATAAAAATATCATAGAGAACCTAATGATCAAAGTTAGATAGGAAACATAGATATGTACTCGACAGGTTTAATTCAGCAAAGAGTTTGAATGACTATTTTACTTGATGTATTCAAATATTTTGACAACCAGTACAATGGCACACAATTTGTATTCTTTCTCAGCCAAGAAAACAGCCATTGTTTCTAGAACTTTTTAAAACACCATAGGACACCCTAAAAGGAACACAGAATTGTGAATGACATTATGGACTACAGACTATTGACACTTGGGTTCATAAAAAGAAAGGTTTGATTGATGAATTGACTGGAGTCCTTGAGTCAAAGATAACAAACATCTCAAAATTAATATTGAAAATATGCGTCAGAATTCTTATCCTTTCAACAGTACTAGGGACAGGAAAACTTCTTGAACTTATTCAGATTAGTGTATACATACAAAGGAATATTACTCATACTAGTCTAATTAATATTGTTTCTAGACATTAAACAAACACCAAATCTTGTCAGGATAACCAAAAAAAATAAAAAATCAGGAGAACATAATCACCAGAAGAGCGAAATGTGGTTTCAGTTTTATCAGTAATCCACTCCCCTGTCTTGCGTTCAGTCGACAAAATGGTATCAAAAAAGAGACTCATTCTCTTCCGACTTCCTAAAGATTCACAAGAAAAAGGGTTAAATGCGTTAAACCCCCTTAAGGTTTGGGTTGTTTTGCACTAAACTCCCTAATTTTATTTTTTTCTCACTTGCCCCTTTGACTAACAGTCAAATGTAACTCCGCCGTTAGTTTTTTCGAAAGGACAAATTTACCTCTAAAGATTAATTACGGTAAACCCAATTAAGATTTAAGCGAAATTTCACTTTACCCCCTCAAGTAAGTTTTGTAGCATTTAATACATTGGAATAAAAATAAAATTCAATAATGTTATCAATATTGTTAAAAATATAAATATACTCCAAACTAATTACTAATATTCTAATTCTCAAATTATACTGTTTCTTTAATATTTAAAATTTAAAAATACGATGAAATAATTAATTTAAATTTTTTTGATGAATTATTAAGGTATTTCACCTAAATTATTTTAATTTAAGTTTTTATTTATATGATAAAGTTCCTTCGTATAATTTTTGTATTAGTTAAATTATATTAACAAAGGAAAAAAGTAAGAAGAAAATAATTTTAAATAAACATAAATAAAGCAAAACGAAAATAGACTGATATAACTTTAATAGATAGTTATGAGTCTCGTATATTTAAAAATTTATTTTTAATAAAACTAAAATATAATAAAAGATCAAAAAATATCGAAAGTGCTGGGAAATTTTTATATTTAAATTTTTTTCACAAGTATTTTTAAAGAATCATTAGTGTTGGTGGACATTATTATATTTTTAGTTATTTTAATAATATTTTTATATTGATTGATGATTAAAGTAGGTTAATTGATACAAAACTTGAATTAGGGACTAAAATGACAAATATAATAGACTTTAAGGTGATTAATTTTATATAATCTTATAGTGTCCAGGGGTAAAAATATTTTTTTTGACTTTCTAATAGTTAAATTGGTGACGAAAGGGGCAAAATGAGAAAAAAATAACGTTAGAGGGTTTAGTGCAAAACAGCCCAAACCTTAAGGGGTTTAATGTATTTAACGCCAAGAGAAAAGCCAGCAATCAAGAAACTTCTGACCATTCAAGAAAACTATTCATTCATTTATCATGATCACCAAACCAATAACATAAAAATCTACTAAAAGAGAAGTAAAATTGCCTAATGGGGTCTCTGTCTCTAAAAATGCCTGCACCAATGGCCCTCTCAATCTCCAGAATTGATGGTTGCTCCTTGATTTTCTTCTGCTTCAGCTTTGGCTCTAGTGTTATTGCGGTAAGTGAAGGCTTAGGACTATCTTGATGAGGAATGGAAGGTGAAGAAGTGCTATTTGGTAATGTTGTGGAGGCAAGAATTTGAAGTTTGTTAATGCAAAAGCAGTTTAAACATTACAAAATTTTCAGTTTCTTTTGCTATATTTAGCTTTGAGAACTTTTTTGTAGTGCAGCAAAAGAGCAAGCTTGAAATACTTCAACTTAAAATGGGTGGCAGTAAAATATCTGAACTTCTGAATGATCTGATAGATCCCACTGCACCAAGCAACATAATTAACTCTTTCAATTGATCGAATTAGCACAATCAACCAATGATATATTTTATTTTCTTTTTTTTTTTCTTGAGAAAAAAACCTAGCTCTGAACGTTAATACTAGCATAAGTTTTGTGCACTATAATTTCTTTAGGGCTGTGTAGTGATAAAGGGCAATCTGAAGGCATCTTATCTTATACGGTATATTATGATTTGATTTCTAGTGTTAAGGTTTGAGATTTCCCAACTTTATGTAGTGTTAGCAAATAATGTGCATTTCTAGCCCTGAGGACTGGGAAAGTTACAACTTGTTAGGTCTAAAAGGCTCTAATGTCCTATGATGCTTATTATTTGAAATCAAAAACTCTGTTCCAACCCATAGATTGTTTAGGACTTAAACCAAAAGATGTACTTGTTGCTAGGTCTAAAAGGTTCTTTCCTACCGTGACGTTGGTGTAGAAAATTTTTTAAACTAACAAATTTAATATTTAGATATGTACAAAAATTACATTTGAAATTTAAATAATGAGTGCGTGACTTGTACCTATACTCGTTGGCATAAATTTTTTTTTCCTGATAATATATGAAAGATTAACTCAAATAAATAATATATGCCAAAATTTTATGTAAGATTGTTTAAATTATGTGAGTCGCGGGTAAATTATGAAACGAGTCTATGTAACAAAAACGACATCCCACTCCCTATTTAATTATCATGTCAATGTTTTTGCCAACTCAACTAAATAGGTTGAGATTGTTAGATCAAAAAGTGCATAGTTTATGTGAAGAGGAAAAAAAACAAATTTTTACTGCAAAAGTGGATTTATTTTTATTACAATTATTTAAAGAAGTGAAAAACAAAATTCTCATGCAATTATTTTAAGTGTTCTAAATGATATAATTTATATGCAAATTGTCAATTGCTATGAATCCATTTTATTGCCACATGGCAACATTCTAGTGAAAGCCTTTTGGATATGTTAATAATAGTAACTCATTTCTTATTTTTATTCCTAGAAAATACTATAGCTAAGCCCTTCTCTTCCCGAAATTCCATGTCATTCATGCATTCTGTCTCTTAAGGAAACAAACAATTGGCTCTGAAATGAGCTGCTCATTGAGCTTCCAATTCACCAAGGCTTTGCCTCCTCTCCTTCCTTTTCAATCAAGAAATGCATCACCTTCCATTATTTGCAAACAGAAAGTACCTCAAATTTCAATCCTAAAGGTATTTTATATTTTTATGTTCACTCCATCATATTTTTGCATTATACTATTTCTAACATCTCAATTTTCGAAACCCATGTTTTTTCTTGAATTCATTTTTGCTACATTGTTTCATATCAGTCACAAAGAATTGTCACCTTAAAGCCCATCATAATTAAGAATCTTGGCACTGCAATTCCCAGTTTGGTAATTCAAGTTGGAGCCCTTTTGGCTACTGTAAGAAACTGACCTCTGCTTATATATAATTCTTTTTCTAAGTTTACACAAAATTAATTTTAATCATTTGAGAATTTTTGCCAAACAGGTTGTAGAGCCAGCTTTAGCAGTAACAGGAGTGAATGATGAAGAAGATTTCACATGGGTTTTAATTCAGTTGGGAATTTCAGCTTTCATATACTTTATTGTCTTTCCAGTGAGTAGTACTTATTCTCTATTACACTTTAGACTTGACAAATTAATGGACTATTGATTAATTGCATCACTAATTAATCTTAATTTGTTGATTAATATTTGCAGCCAATCATCATGAACTGGCTTAGGATCAGATGGTACAAAAGAGGTTTCGTTGAGATGTACTTTCAATTCATGTTCGTATTCATGTTCTTTCCAGGGTGAGTGAATATTCCTACTTGAAATAATCTAAGAAAACTTAACTTTTAATTAAGTTTCCCCTTCAAATTACTAACATTATAACACTTTGCATGCTAAATTAATTTCTATTTGTGATAATTTGTGGAGGAATTAATATATAGGATAATTCTATATATGTAGAAATAGATAGTGTATCATGTTCTTTTATCCCCAAAATAAAAAGGGAATCATACTAGGTTTGTAGCTTAAAAGTTTTTAATAAGGGTTAATTACATTTACCTCTCTTGAGGTTCGACCATATTACTGATTGCACCTCGTGGTTTGGTAAAATTACAAATTTCCCCCTTGTCACTAACTTTCGATAACTGTACCTATAAAAAGACTAAATTACCCTTATCACATATTGCTTAATTAATTACTCAAAATTTTCTAAAATCAACAACAACCTCAAAACTTGTTACATTTGCCAATTTAGTCCAAAACCAGCACCAAAACCAAGAATACCTGAAAAACAGTAGTGTTAGGTTTAGATAGATGGATGGCCTTCGAGTAGAGGATGGTGGTGGTTTAGGCATGATACATCATGAAAAATTTGGAGGCTAGGGAAAGAGGTGTAGAGATTGACTTGTTCGTGAGAGGATAGTGGTTGTGGCTGTAAGTGTGGTTAGTGGTTGGAGTCTCTTTGGTGTTAAGGGCAAGGGATGGAGGTATGTGTGGTAGACGATGGTGCTGGTGGTTGTGCAATGATGGGTAGAGGGTTTGGCTGGTGGTTGGAATCTCTTTGGTGCTTTTGGTGGAGATGTGGAGGTCGATGTGTGTCACGAAGGGTTTAGATCTAGTGGTTGAAGGGAAAGATAAAGGAGGAAGAATATGGTGGTTGGAGGGAGAGAGGATGTGGAGGTGGTGGTGGAAGAGGGAGAAATATATGGCTTGAGGGGAATAGGAAAGAAGGGAGTTTGGGTTAGTTGGAAGGGGCTTGGGAGGTGGACGGATCTGATGGTTGAGAGAGGTGGAGGAGGAGAGATATGGCAGTAGGAGAGGAAGAGCTTGTAGAAGGAAAGATAGGGTTGGAGAAAAAAGAGGGAGTTTTTTGATTTTGGGTTTAAAGATTAGATCTCTATTTAGGTTTGGGTTTGACATTGGATATGGGTTTAGGTTAGGGCCTAGAGGACAAAAAGTTTGGAGTTTCCGGTTTGGATTTTGTATTTGAGTTTGGGTACACGTCCGAGTGTGGATCTGTTATGGTTGGGTCAGAGAAAACAATCTTATTATGTCTCTTTGAATAAATTTTAATAAAAATGAGAAATATAAATAGGAATCAATATGGGTAATTTGGGAATAAAAAAATTATATTATGCTAAAGCCATCATTTTTTTTATCCATAACTGATGGCAAGGAGGCATTTGTTAAACGTTTAGCCATTCAAGAGGGTTGACTATAATTTTGCTAAATCACAAGGTGCAATTCGTAATATAGCCAAAGTTCAAGGAAAATAAATATAATTAACCCTTTTAATAATATAATTTTGTGTTGTACAAGATTTTCGAACAACATGATATAATTCCTCTAATAAAACTACGGAATTTTTCACATATACAACTGTACAACTTTAATCAATGAGGACAAATGGTACTAGTAAAGATTAAAAGTTTAATTAGGCATTAATTGGGTGTAACATACTATTGCAAATTATGACATATAATAATTTATAGGGCCAAAATTCATTTCATCCTACTCAAAATCTTACTTTTTAAGTGATAGTAAATAGTGAGATTATCCCCATGTAGTCCTCTAGTGCACATTCTTTGTCTTCAAAGACATATGATCAATTCACTCTGAATATTTGAGTATGTTCATGTAAAAAATAGAGGCTCTTTTTAAATAATGTTACAATTTAGCATATAATACTGTCATAAGAAGGCATTTCAAAATTTTGACAAAATAAAATATGTACTGAATTGAAAAATTTTTGTCAAACTTTTGACAAAATAAAATTCTATGGTCAAACATTTTCCTTGCAAATGTTATTAGTGTGGGAACAAACAATTCTGGTTGATACATATATATATATATATATGGCTTAATTACAGTTTGCCCAGCCAGTAAATACGGATAGTTACAAATTGCCCCCTATATTTATTTTATCTGCAAGTTACCCCCTAAGGTTAATGAAGTCTTCTATTTTTAAATAAAGAGAGTAGTAAAATGTCATGTTACCCTCCATATTTTTAGTTACACTTCATGAATTTCTTTACACTAAAATTCTTCTCCTAAATTTGACAATGATAATAAACTAAATTTATTATTCTAAGTTTTTTTTTCTAGTAAACTAATATATCTTCTAAATTTATTTAAAATATATATTGACTATATCTCAACGTAATATATTAACTCAAATAATGTGATTTTTAAATATAAAATTATGAATTAATTATTGATAATATAGAAAATAAAAATAAGAAAACTAAAATAATGTGACTAAATAAATAAAATAGTTTAGTCTAGATATAAAATGATATTGATGGAATAAGTATGTGATGACATGTTAAAAATGACTGCAAAGCAGATAACATAAATAGTGAACTAATTCATACAATTAATATAAGATGAAGCAATAATTTTTTTTCAATAATGTTTTATGAAAAAACGTTGTTACTTTTAAATAACAAATTGTTTATTAAATAAAATCAGATATCAAAGTGTAACTTACCCTAATTTTATGTTGGTTTAAGGCAATTAAAAGATTGAGAGCAATTATGACATTTTACTACTCCCTTTAGATGAAAATTTAACTTCATTTACTTTTGGGGGGTAATTTGTAACTATCTCCTATTTACAGGGGGTAAACTGTAATTAGGCCTATATATATATATATATATATATATATATATATATATGGGAATTCTACAGTCCCATTGAGGAATCATTCTCCTGATTTTAAGAATTTGTACAGTATAAGTTTTTAAAACACATAGTATTGTACTGTACAATCTCTTAAAGTACAAGGGAATAATTCCCTAAAAGGGACCGTAGAATTTTTCATTTATATATATATATATATTTCCAATTTTTTAAACTTTTTCCATGTTTATTGACTAACAAGATGTCTATTGTCTCTCAGACGTTGCTACTTTGGGCACCATTCCTAAACTTCCGAAAATTTCCCCGGGATCCATCCATGAAGTACCCTTGGTCTACACCAGAAAATCCCTCACAAATCAAGGGTGGATTTCGTAAATATCCTTGGGCTACACCTGAAGATTATGAATAATTACCACAAAAATTGTAATGACACTGAATTTTTGTTTCTGGTATCTTTTAAGCCCTCTATGCACCATGTCACCAGATGCATATGATTGTTTTATAGTAGGAGTATATTCTTTAAAAGGAATTTAATGTCAAAACAATTTTAAAATTTAAAATCAATGTGAAGTTCACAATCTTGGAGAAGACATGTCTGGTAACGGGTCAGGACCAAAATAAAAATTTTCAAAACGTTGAGAGATGAATTTATACTTCTATATAAAAATGTGAAAAGGTAAAAACAGTTGGAACATTACCCTTTCTCTTTTTTCTTTTTTTGGATAAGAAAAACAATTTAGAAAGAAAATAAATTATCAGGGTCATAGCAGTTTTTTTTTTTTTTTTTTCTTTTCTTTGGGTAAGAAAAAAAATTAAAAAGCACTTAAGTTATCAGGGTGAAGGTGAGAAAAATATTTGGAACATTGTCTGTTAGCCAACTAGCCAAAGACGGCAAATTTGTAAATTACAATGAAGAATTCAAGATTTAAATTGGCCTCCAATGGGTTGTGTTCTATTTGGGCGAGAAATGAATCGACCCAATTAATCACCGGGTTGCAATGTTTGAATGGATCAAGTACTTTGGGCTGCATCAGAATATAAAGGCTATGAGACATTTTCTCTCTTAATAATGAGCTTCATAGCGGACTGAGTCCTCGAACCAATGGCTTATGACTTCTGTCCAGAATAAGTAAACATCCAGGCCTATATATTTCTAGCCTTTTTGTAAATGTAGATTGACGTTTTAAGACGGATTTGGATGTTTTCATTTAGTTCCTTTATTTATTATTTATTTATTTATTTATATTTAAATAATTAAAATTTAAAAAAATAATTTGGACGTACCATTAGTTTTATCTTATCAAATAAAAAATTTCATGATTGAATTGTTAAATAACATAGATTTCCATTTCAAAACTAATTGGTGATGAGTGACTAATTGATATAAGTGGTCATGATTGAATTGTTAAAAAATATGGATTTCCATCTCAAAATCAATTGGTGATGAGTGACCAATTGGTATGATTGGTGTGGTTCAGTAACTTATTAACTAGTTCATGATCTTTAGATGATGAGTGATCAATTGGTTGTGAGTGGTGTGATCCAAAAACTTATTAACTAGTTCAGAATTTTTAAGTTAACCGATGTGAGATACTTGCATTTTGACACTCCCTCTCACACTTGATTTGGATTAGTTCAGAACTTGTTATACAGGTTAGACATGTACTAGAACCCGTTATAGACTTCTATCTCAAAACTCGGACTAGAACCCATTACAAACTTCTATCTCAAAATCAATTGGTGATGAATTGTGTGATTCAAAAACTTATTAACTAATTCAGAATCATTTCAACTAACCAATATAGGATACTTGTATTTTGTCAAAATTATATGTAATATTTAGACAGTACAAAAATTTTTAAATTTTAATGAAATATAAAATTACTTAATTACACGGTAAAACATCATTTTTTTTTAATTTTTTGCAAGATTTTTATATAAAATATAATTTAAATTATGAATGATTTTTATTTTTAAAAATATTTTTTAAAATTTATTGTTTAGGAGTAAATAGATGCAATGGAGAGGATGCTTGTCCTTGGAATACATCTCTTATATTAGACACATCACTAGGCTTAATTTGGCGGCTCGTTTGGTAAGGGTTTAGAGTTCACGACAAATTTCATTAAAAAAAGACAGAGAGAGAAATATTCATTTCTTTGATAACCTATATATATATATATATATAGGGTAATATATAATGGAAAAAACTTATATAAATTTGATTTTTTACCCTACTTGTAGACCCTGTGGTCAAGATTCAATCTTATAGAATCTTGCTTATATCAGCTTATGTCATAGAATTTTATAACATTTAATCCACACTACAAGGTCTATAAATGGGGGCCAAAAACCAAGTCTACTTAAGTCTTTCCCATATATAATAATATCTAATTTCAGAATCTACATTGTGTCAAACCTTTGCAGAAGATGATTTTCACGATTAATCCTTTGACAAAAAAATTAACCCTTCCTCCATGCATGTTCACAAAACTAATTTATGAATTATGGTAATCTTAATTGAAAAGCAACACTACCAATCCACCTTTAAGAAAATACACACCGAGATCTGTTTGGACAATCATTAATTAGAATATTATTCACAATAATGTTTAAAATAATTATTTTGTTAACTTTTTGAGATGTAGTAAAAGGTGATTGAAAAATATTTTTTAGCAATTGTAAAATATTATTTAAAGATAATAATAATAACAATAATAAAAGAAAATAGCACAGCCACTGCTGATTAAAGCTAACAATTTCTGACATGATTCAATAACAGGACACAAATATGACACGAATTTAACAGGTTACGATACTAGATTTGAAATTTAGCAGGTCATTACTGGGTCAACCTGTTTATGATACAAAATTAAATGGGTTGGGTTGGGTCACCTATGGGTTATCACGATAACTTGTTAAGTTCCCGTATGAACATATTTGGTTGAAATTTTTTCTTTATTTTAATTTAATATAATATATTTTAAAAAAAATTTATTTTAATTTAATATAATATATTTTAAAGTTGTGAATAATAAATTTAATATTAGATTATTAAATCAAATATAATAATTATTTTAAATATTATCTAAAAATTTTAATAATTTTAATTATGTATTTTAAATTAATATGATAACAAAGTATTAATAATTATTTATATTATTAAATAATTAAAATTTGAGATTTTAATTTTGATGTATTGTAAGTTTTTTAATTTATCAAATATGTCGATACTTTTTGTCAACAATAAACGGTGAAAAACAAACACGATACGATAAAAAATAGATTTCACATAATACGATACAAATATGATACGATAAAAAATAACGTTGAATTATACCTTACACGACACAATAACTTAACAACCCGACCTATTCACATCCCTACGGCTGATCTAAACATTGTTCTTAGCACTATGACTATGACTTGTACTGGAGTTAGACCCACTACTTAATGAAGCAAATTTCTTTCTCCTTTTCTTTATCCCTTTTAGCCTTGAAATACGTCTAAGCCCTCTAAAGGCAAAATATAGGCAGACATGAAGCACAGGTTTAGTTTCCACTGACTATAGGGCCCAATTCAGTGCAACGATTTATCCAAGAGATTATCTATAACTGAAGTGATCTGTCTCGGACTTTGCAAATAATCGATAGAATCATACAGGCATCAGGCATGTTACCTTTTCAAGATTTCAGATGATGAAATGTTGCGCACATTTCCAAATTTAAGTTCTCCCTATTTAAAAATAATTATTTAAATAATATCTGTTATTTTAGAATATCAAAAAATATTAAATAATAATTTTTAAATTTTTATTATTAATACTATATTAATGTTTGTAATATTCAGAATTATGTTATTGAAATATTAATACAAAAAAATAATTTAATCATTTTGAATTATCTTTTTATAAAATTATTACTACTTCTGATTCTTTTTAACTGTCACTTTAACTTGTACACAAATATTAAGATTATTATTAAATAACTTAAATTTTAGACAAAATTGATCTTATATGACTAAATTATCCTTTTGACTAGTAATAAATTAAAAGTATTCTAACATTAATTACAAGTTGAGTAACTAGTGTAGTTAAAAAGAGATAAGGACAAAATTGGTAAAATAATATTTAGACTTCTAAAGTGACACTTAAAATAAAATAAATTTTTTTTTTTTTACTAAAATGACACTTAATAGGGAACGAAAGTAATATAATTTAATAATTTCTTTAATCTGTAAATACTAGCCAAATGTAACAATTATTTCAAAATGGAAGATGTACAAAATTAGGGAATCAAAATGCCTCATTAATTGTCAAATTAGCAATAAACACTTAATGTATGGTGCAGTAAAGAGGATGGATTAAGAATTCCACAGGATAACTTAGTAGTAATAAACAAACTCTCAATGCACCTTCATTATTTATTAAGAGCTTAAGTGGAATATTCATTACTCTCTTCGTCCAATTTTATATGTCGTTCTTTCTATTTTAATTTGTTTCAAATGATTTGTCACTCTTTAAAATAGTAAATTTTTAAAAATTAATTTACCTATTTCACCCTTCATACAAGTCCTAAAAATATAACATAAATTCATGTTTCAACATTAATTACTCTCATAAACCATTTCAAAATTTAAAACTCTAAAATCAACTAATAAATTTTGTATCTTAATCGAAGGACAACTATGGAAAAAGTATCATATTAGTGGGTTAAACACCAATTTTTTTAAACTATGTATATAAATTTGACCATATCAAATAAAATGAGACGGAAGGAATAATTTCTAAAAGAACACAATGAAGTAACGCAGAAGAATTTGCACATTTTGCATTAATTACTCGGGAGTAATTATGATTAAAGCATTAGACATTTCTAAGTTTCCTAGTGTGATCAAACCAGCAACAATTTAATGTTAGAATACACATTAATGAAAGCATAGGGAAATTTAATTAGCTTGATATGAAATAATTTTTGGAAATTTCGATGGTGTTTAAATAGAGCTAAATGAAATCAAGTTATTCTATATTTGAATCGAATTCGGTTTGTTAAAAATTTGTTCCAACTTGATTTGTCAATAGTTAAGTTAAACTTAAATAAAATTTAGTATTTATTAATTTTTTGTATTCAATTTAAACTCTTCTCGATAAGCTAAAATATTGAATTTAAATATAAAATTTTTAAACTACTCGATCTCGATTTGAGTTTAATTCAATAAAATTTCATTTGAATTCGATTCAAAAGATAAACAAGTCAATTTTAAATAAACTTTCAAATTCGATAAAATAATTAAACAAGTTTGAATATTAGAATATTCGACTTGTTTATATATATTCATTTACACCCTAAGTTTAAAAACATTTCTACCAAGAAAAGGAGTATGCGTCATTAGATGAGATATCTTAATTAACCGAAATCAAGAGTACAATTTACTTGCTAACTGGAAGTGTTTCTTAAATCTATAACCTCTAAATCTTATTCTCATCAGAAATTCTTTTAAGCCAAAGTAGCTAATCAAAAGATATACATGTCTGATATGTTAGCAAAACCATTTTAGAAGTATTTTTCAAAGCTCCATTATTTCCAATCCAAAGGAGCCTTTTTCTGGGTAAAAACACCAATAAACTATTGATTAGTGCATTGAACACATCTCAAATGTTGCATTCCATGAAACCTGTGATGAAAGATGATGACTTTCATCTTTTTTTTTTGGTTATATGCTTATTGGAAAATATTTAAATAGATCCGATCTTTGATCTCACCTATAGATCTTGTGGTCAATATTAAATTTTAAAAATCTTACTTATATCAACTGATGTCATAGATTCTCTAAAATTTAATTCACATCATAAAATTTACAAGTAAAGCTTTAAAGATCGAATCTACTTAAATATTTACCTATGCCTGTATAGCCAAATGAAGCAACTGTCGTAATGGAGAATAATTCATTTAGGGCCACCTCTTTATTGCTTTTTCCAGGACATAATACTACTTAAGGAGTCTCAGCAACTTTTCATAGTTCTGTCCAATCACATTTCCTGGACATGCAAAATTTTCTGGTCTTACATAGCATTATTAATTGTCCAAAACTGGCAAAAAGAGATGTGGATGAAATTCATTCAACTAGGCAAAGAAGAGGAAACTCACGTACATGTCCACAATCACTCACGTCAACGGAAAAGGATTTATTTTAATTATTTAAATTAATTTGAATGATTGTCAATTAAAAATTTTATAACATTTATTATAAATTTGATTCTTCTAAAAATTTCCTAGTACTTTGGACAATTAATATTAGAAAAGCATTAGCTGCAGTCATTTATTTAACTGGTAGTAAGAAATTAATTGACTGAATTTTATTTGGAACTCGTAAAATAGAGATCAAGTTGAGGAAAAATAACAATAACAGTCCTCACATTAAATATTTATATTTTTTTAATTTTTCATTTTCAAAATAATATAATTTCGTCTTTTATAAATTTAAAATATACTATTTTGGTTCTTATATTTAGCCCTTGTCATAATTTAATATGAAATAATCACATTCTCAACATGTGCAAAATTTTTAAGGAACAAAACCAATAACTCATAGTTGCCTCTCACTTAACATCGCAAAAATAGTTTCTCACATTTAAACATTAAAAATGAGGAAATATTAGGATTATTTTTCCTTGTACTAATGACAGAAAACTCGTGTATTCCATTTGACAACAATAGAAAGTAATATATATATATATATATTACAAATCATAAATTGAAATTAATTAAGACATTGTGAAGTTGGTTACTTCGTATGACCTACTCAAAGGGAATATTAGGAAAAGGCAAAGAATTAGGTAGACTCGATTTTTTACCACTTGTAGATTCTGTATTATAGGCCCTAATTATTAAATTTTAGAGAATTTATGACATCAGTTGACGTAAATAAAATTTTTTAACATTTAATTCTGATCACAAGATTTACAAGTGAGATTAAAGATCGGTTTATCTAAGTATTTTCCTTAAAAAAAATTAATAGACAACTAAAGTTGGCTGCATCCCCTCGAAGAATGGATTGACCGAGTACTACTGTACCAGCATATTCTAATATATTTAAAGAGGAAGTTTCCAATCTGCAAAATTTATTTCTTTGACCCAAAAGTTTTTTTTCTCCCCATACTCTTTTTTTTTTTTTTTTTTTTTTTTGCAAAAGATAAAAAAGAAAATAGAAACAATTTTCCAGACAATTTTGTTCCCACTAAAATATTCCTCTTTTCCTATTCGTTGAGATGAGTAAAAATAGTATTTTTTTTTTTTTAGTAAAAAAAATTTAAGAGTGAAAATAGCATTATGAAAATCAAATACCTTTGAAACATTAAAACTTGATAAAATTATACTAAGCCTATTAAAACTTGGTCTTGAGCTATCAGAGTATCATATCATTATATTTTAAAACTTGTATTATATAAATATTCAAAACTCATATTATTATACGGTACAAATATTCAAAATACAAATGTATTGATACCCTAATCAGCCAATATAGACTCTGTTTGATTATCAAATAATGGCAATTATTTGTCAAATATTATTTGGTTAACATCAATTGTTGTTCAATTAGTCAAGTGATGATTATTCACCAAATAATATTACACATTATTCATGTTTTGTCTTATCCATTATTTGCACAATTCATCTAATGTGACTCATCAATTATTTATATTATAAAAAATTCACAATTATTATTGGGTTCGGATTGCCAAAGTAGTAATGCTGTTAAAACCAATGAATGAAAAACAAGTCGAAGGAATCATTATTGCTAATAATTTGAAATTAAAAAGTTCGGATCTCTGATTTTCTAATAACTTTCGAAGTAATCATTTGAAGATTTGACAAACTCTCTATATTAAAGTTTATCTTCTATTTTTCAAATCTTAATGCTCCATTCAACTTCACCTTCACGAACTGAACAACAAATATTCCTCTAAATGATACTATTTTGGTCAAAAAATTCACTCGATTCAAACTCTTTACAGTTGGAAATCTACTCGATTGAAAGGCTATAAATTGTTGTGCTATTTAATTTTGAAGGCAAATCGCAGAGGCACTTGTTATCCCCTTTTTTTCTATCTACAATCCTATTTTGCCCTTTAATTTTCGTAACATATCTACCATTTCAAATTCTCTATTATTCATTTTTTTATTTTTTTGTTTGCCGTATTTTGGATCATGCCTATATTGGTTTGTTCATCCGGATATGTTTGAGTATTCCCCTTAATCTAAAGAATTGGGGTTTCGACATGATCATTTTACTGTTAAATTTTGAAAAATGGTTAAAACTTGTGCGATTAATTAAAGTAATTATCACACTTTACTAATTTGTGTTTGGATTTCATTGACTTGCAAAGTTTGCTGTTGAATTTGTGTACTTGTGGTGCACAGGATATTTAGTAGTTACATTTGTACATTTTCTTTGGTGGTAAATATTTTGGCATGGATTAGTTCCATTGTACATGTTGACAATATATGCATAGTTTAGAGTTTCATTCACTAAACTCAACTGTCGAACACGACCCACTGAATTATTACCAGTAAGGTGTCCAATGTGTTCAATAAATATCGTTTGGACTGTAATTTAGTTCAATAAATATCGTTTGGACTGAAAAGCATATAATAGGTATTTATTATTTGCAATTCAAATAATTATTTCGAAATATTATTTCATATCCAAATAATTATCGCATTATTTCAAAAATTAACATTATTTTCAAATACCATTAATGTCAAAATCTAAATAATATTTGTCAAATAATAAGGGATTATTTACTATACAAACAGAGCCAGAATTTTTCCTTTAAATTCGTTAAAATTATACATTAGTTACACCTAAATCTTTGCCTTTTAAGCATGGATTAAGGACAAAACTCCACGTGTCACTTATACAAATGCCAGTTTTTACAACAACTAAATCACTGTACTCTCATGTTTATTTCTAAAAAAAAAAAAAAAAAACAATAATTACTTTAGATCAAAGTACTACGTACATTAGTTAAATTCCTAATATTGCAGCATGTTCGTGGCCACATTGCATCAGCCGGCATATTAACCAATAAAAATTGTTGAAGGTAAACGTTGTTCAAATCTCATAATCGTTATCCAATTGAACATTACAATACACGTGATTGTGTCATAACCAGCCACATTTGCAAATGATTCTCACCTACATTAATTTGACGATTTGTATAATTAATTATCAAATGAGATGTTTTTGGATGTGGATTACATATTGTTTGTTGAAGTTGATCTATCTTTTTAGATTAATGAATGGAAAGAAAAAAAAAAAAAAATTGCTAAGATGCTGACACCATCTATGGATGCCTAAATGTCCCGAGACAGGCTTCATATTTGTTTTATTTTTTCACTTGGAATCGTGGATGATGAAGTAGCCAAGTAGGTCTAAAAGGTATTCTTATATTAACTAGTAATCACCGAAAGCGTGCTTTAATTACAAAACTGTTATTATTATTATTTAGGTGGGGGTGGTGGGAAGGGAGCATTTGTTCAATTCTTATAGTAAGTTAGTTTCCTCTTCTTTCTTTTAGTAAATATTGTTAAAGTCTTATTTTGGTTACAAGTAATTATTGGACATGTATGCCGGGATCATATTATATGAAAAGTTTTAAATTCGACTCTTATTATTTTTAATTTTTTATTGATGAACGACCTGTAAAAATTACTATAAATCGTTAAAATATACACTGATCTTGTTGTTGAAAAAAAAGAGATTATCTATCCTCCTCTTCTCTCACCAATAAAAATTCTATGATCCGAATATTGTTTGGGATTTTTTATAATGGTTTTGTGACCTGCGTGGTCCAACGCCAACCCGTTCCAATGCTCCGTGTCCATTAAGTATGCTCGATTCATGTATCTAGCTCAAGTCGAGGCTCAAGAGAGTTCCACGTTGGAATAAAAACAACGTTAATAAAGAGGTCCCCACATACCACCAGCACGGTACTGCAAATGGTCAAATATTATCACTCTCACTTGAATGTTTAGAATTTGAATCTTACTGAAAACGTAGACCTTACTAATTATTTGGAATATTATAGATTAGTGGTGGCCGATCTATAATACTTGATCCAGTAAAAGGTGGGGTTTGGTCCATTGGTGTGTTGGTGGGGTTGCGGTGACCAAGTTGAGTTTTGGCCCAACAAGTTATGACGAAAAGAACATTCTGTAGCGGTTAGATTCTCTTAGTTGGGGTAATCACATCGAGTTCTCCCGACCTAATTTTTTTTATTTATATATATATATACAAAAAGAGGTCCCCCACAGAGGCATCAGATTCTCAGTATGGAGTTATAAAAGCCAGAAACTAATTGTTCTCACATGGCATCTAGCTACTCGCGATTTGCCCCAGTTTGTCAAACACTTTTGCCAAATATTTTACCTTATTGCGTGCTTAAATTATGGAGCAAATTCTTGTTAGGTTTAATTTGCACGAGATCATGTCCATGTATATAAAAATGAATAAATCTTCCATATATTGTTAGTGCATAAAATTTTTTATACCAATTAAGATACATACCACATGTGCATTGTTTAAATTTTAAAAATTATTTTTATACATATGGCATATATCTAAATCTGACAGTATAAAAACTTTTGCACACCAACATTGCATAAAATATTAAACTCAATTAAGAGAATATGTTGGAGTATATGATTTTGTTTCTCCATAATTCTAAAAAAAGGTATCTATTTCTCTCTCCCTGAAAAGAAGAACATAAAATTCTTTTGTAAAAATGAATTTTATGGTCAATATTCTTATCACTTTTCCTTATGCCATAGAGTAAAAGCGCGTTTATCTCTATGAGAACAGGGTGTTTATTTCTATGTGAACATGACGTTAATATTTATTACGAAAATGAAAATTGAGAATCAAAATGTCATTTTCCACGTTTCCATCGCAACTCTCCGAACACCTTAAGGGCAAAAAGATTGTGACTTACAAACCGTGTGTGGTTTGTTTTATTTAGTACTTCAATTCGATGAGAACACGGATTCAATTAAGTGGACGGCAACATAAATTAAAAGTTTATATATGTAGTTGTTAAGAAATTAAAAACAATCACATATTTGAGCTTATAAAAATTCTGTATTCTTCTATGCGTTTAGGCCATAAAAAAACCTCAGAATATCCGGCAAAAAAAAAAAAAAACCGTCTAATATGTTATTTGGGTTCAGTATTGGAAACGGGCATTGGGATTATAACGCTCAATTTTAAAATTATTACTAACGCTCTTCAAGATTGAATTGCATGTAACACACACTCAATTTAGCAAATAGATAATTGCTTGATTACAAGTTTCAATATGATTGGAGAGCCTCTTCCCAAAATTATGACCATTTGTTGAGACGGGAATTATAGCAAATGTGAATTACTCTATCATTTTGGTTAGACTTAAACGATAATATGGACGGCCTGAGGCGACTTAATTAAACTTATATATATATATATATATTAATTTTCACTATGCTCAGTTCCTCACTATTGAGTCTGTTGGTGATTTGTTTTAACCCTAATATAATGGATAAAAATAACTTATCATATTTTTAAGCTTTTTTTATCGTGTACTTTTATTATTACGGAGTACCAAGTTTAAATTGTTATTTTTCTTTTTTTTTCTTTTGTGTTGACTTCGGTCAACGACTTAACATGATCCTTGAAACATGTACAAAGTTAAATTGTAGAATCAAAGGATTTCTCCTTAGAATATTAACAAAGAGGGTTAGGAAAAAACAAGGAAAAAGAAATGACCAATTCCTATTGAGATGCTTTCGTTTGGATGCTAATGAGGGGTGCAATCTACAATTCCCAATTCCAATTTCAAGTTTCTGTGCGCAAGCAAAATTATGTTATGATATAATATAATTTTTTATGTTACTATCGTGACTATAGAAACTTAAAGTCATATTAATTAACTAAGTCAATGCTAAAACAAGCAGGTAATGAAACTATAATAGACTGGTATGAATATTATATCACTGGGTAAACTTTAGCTTGGAAGTTGAAGTCGTGCAATTTCAAATTATTTGCTCATGAATAGTAGAGAGTTATTAAGTTTTATTTTTGTCTTAGGTTCGACACAGTTTGTTTTTCAACTAATAAACGTTAATTTTTTCTTAAATAATGTTTATTGCATTGGAAAATGTCAAATCTTTGACTCCTTTCAAATTATTTTTTCTTCACCAAGAAATTAACGACTTTTCTTTGGGTCTTTTTTTATATTTTTTAGAATTATATTTATATCACATCATGTGATAGAGTGACACGTATATTATTAACATAAGAAAATATTAAGTGATTGACAAGTATCTTCCCATCACATGATATAACACAAATATAATATAAAAAATTATAATAGAAAATTCAATGCTGAAATTAACTTGACTTCTTTCACATAAACAAAAGCAAGAGAAGAACATACAATAAAAATTTTAACGAGACATACTAGAAGGTGTGATGTCCTATCTCACATTAAAAGTAGGAAGGGGCATTATATTATTTATAATATTTTGAATCATGAGTTACTCATAACTTGGTTTAAATATTTTTAACCTGTCATTTTTCTTCAAAAGTTGTTGGGTCAATCTAGACTCAGGGTGTTATAGTTGGTATTAGAACCAATTTCGTGTAGTCTCTGCATGGAGTGAGACTGAGCCGGTGGTATTGAGCCATCCTATGCAATGTATGTGACATGTTATTGATGTTATAGTGACCTAATTTGAATTTTGCGATGACACAAAGGCTAAAAGGAGGGGATGAATGCGATGTCCCATCCTACATTGAAAATATAAGAAAATATTGTATTATTTATAACATCTTGAATCGTGGGCCACTAACAATTTGATTTAAATATTTTGAAATAGTTTTTTTTCATTCAAAAGTTATTAAGCTAACTAAAAACTGGGGTGTTACAGAAGAGAAGTACTAAGGCATGACTTCCATAACAGAAGAAATCAAGGTACATAGCAGCAATTAAAAATGGAGTATTTATTACTTCTCCTACTAGTTAGAAAATGAAATTGAGAGGGTGTCAGTTGAGGGAAATATTTAGATAAATTTGGGTTTTGACCTTACTTATAAATTGTATAATATAAATTAAATATTATATAATTTATTACATTAACTGATATAAGTAAAATTTTATAAAATTTAATTTTGACCATAAATTTACAATTGAAGTAAAAAATTAGATCTATATTAGTATTTTTCCGTCAGGGAAAGACATCAAGGTTAGCTGGATTTATCAGCAATTTAACATCTAGTAAAAAAGAAAATATTTAGGAGGTGTTTGGTTCGCATTCGGGAATCGGAATCGGAATCGGAATCGGAATGAAAATTATAAACCTCACTATCGATATGAGTTTATGTCACTCCCTTTACTTGTTTAGTTTGAATAAGGAATGGGTTTCATTATGTTGATAAATTCATAAATTTGAAACCCATATCATAAATAGGGAGTGAAAGTTGATCATTTTTTAACACTTTCATTCCTATAGATGGATTACTATAATGATTAACTAAACAACATTTATAAGTATCATTAACCTTAATTCCCATTCCTTCCTTTCATACCTATAAACCAAAGACCTTGTTAGATAGATTCAATCCTGAACCTTACATGTAAGACTTGTAAATCAGGATCAAGTTTTAGTATAACGTTATCATTATCGTTGCACTTTTAAATTTATACTGTACAAACATTCAAAACACGTGATAATATTATACTTTATAAACATCCAAAGTATAAGATATAATATTCTAACGAAATCATAAAATCTTCCTGAGTTTTAACAAATTTTCTTTATATCAATTGAAGTATTTATTCATAAAATTTAATTTAAATCATAACAACCGAAATATTTCTTTACTAAAAATAGGAAAATACTAACGCCGCCTATGTGGGCGTGCCCCCATTTCAACATATGGGAGGATCTATACCACAGTCTGTTCACATGGATTGTGGGTCACCCCAATTGATAACGAAAAATTTGACGAAAATTACATCGGTTTTAGGGTTAAGTTCGAAACCTTCCGAACTTACATCCAGTTATGGTTTACTCCTCCTAATTTATTAAATAAGTATTTTATTCTCTTTATTATATTTTGAGATAAAATTATTTTTATTATTATTATTTCTTTTTTCTTCTTCTTTTTCTTTTTATTTATTTTCTCTATCTTAGTTTTGTTTTTCTTTTTTCTTTTTCACTATTCTCTCTTTTTACTACTAAACAATTATATTACTTTTAATAATTAATTATAGTTCTAATTTTTTATATGTGTTTAAACAATTTACTTTACAGGTTAATCATGATTTAATACAATAAATATACCTTATTGTAATATAAAGTTTGTGATTAACTATTAATTATAAGATTAACAAATAAGAAATAAAATTTTTGAACAAAAGGAAAATAAAAAATTTATTTTAGTATACAAATAAAATTATAGAATGAATAAATGTGTACAACCTTTTATTTAATATAAGGTTGCGCATAATATCGGCAAAATATCGTAAAAAAAATATTACATCTATCTAATATAATGGTTTTTGGTGTTATGGTAAACTCAACAAAAATATGGCACCCAAATACTACGGCACAAGAAAAATTTTATTTGCATACTTAGAATATATTTTAATTTTTTTGACAAATTATTTTTATCTTTTGTTAATAATAGCATTAGTAAAACTCACAAAATTCATATTATACTATTAAAATATATGTTGCTTGTACTAAAATTTTTTTTTATTCTATAAATTATTTGTACACATATAAAAATTTTGAGATTTTAATTAACTAATTACTAGTAGTATAATAGTTTGGCTATAGCAAGAAAGAATGGGTAAGAGATAAAAGGAAAGATATAAAAGAGAAAATAAATATATACATTGGTAAGAAGAGAAAAAGAAAATAAAATTATTAAAATAGTAAGAATAATTTTGTTTCACAACATGAAGACGTAAAGGATAAGGGAATAAAGTGTTTATTAATTAATGTGACATTATTGAAAAGAATAAACTACAACTGAAGTATAAGTTAAGGGATTTTCTACGTTTAAGCCTCCAATTTATTCCATAGAATTTAACTCAAATTATAAGATGCACAAAAATAAAAAATCAAGGCAATTTAAATATTTCTTTACTAAAAATAGGAAAATACTAACGGCCCGGTGGCCCCATTTCAACATGTGGGAATACCTATTCACGTGTCTGATCACATGGATAGTGGGCCACCCCTTTATAACAAAAAAAAAAAATGACGAAAACTTATAGTTTCATTTTGACAGAACAATTATTCACTAATGATTAAATAAATTTTACAATATTTCATAACACCGTTTTATAACTGTCCTTGTACATTACATACATAACATATATCTTCCATTTATAGAAGATTCTGTGATGGACTGAATTAATGGTGCAATATTGCGGTACCCATAGGTTCATAATTTGCCACATTGTCTAGGTAAATGATATAATTAATTCTGAAAATGGGGTTCATAGTATAAATACATTAAATTTTTTATTTTACTTTTTTTTTCTATAACTTAATGAATCTTTTTTAAATATATTTATTAATTTTAATAAAATTTTGACCGTTCATTCAACAATATAAATAGAATGTGAGATAAAAAGTCCTTACTACGTACAGTACCATATAACCAATCCATTTTAAGATTTCCAAAAGTCTATCAATCCACTTACAAAGACGTTTGCTTAGTGGAGAGCAAAGACGTTTGCTTAGTGGCACTGTTATGCTGTGTTTGCCTTCTTTACCGTATTTGTTCAGTCAGTTCGTTGGGGTTGGGCCGCCTTTTCCCTCCTCCATGCTGCACACATCATGATCATTTCTTTAATGCATAATATGCTAGAAAAATATTTAGATAGATCTGATTTTTAGTTTTACTTATAGATTTTGTGGTGTGGATTAAATGTTATGAAATTTATGATATAAATTGATGTAAGTATTTTAACCTCAGCATCTACAAGTAGGGTCAAAAATCAAGTTTATGTAAATTTTTTTCAATATGCAATTGGCACATTTTAGAATATCTTTAGTCAGATTTGATTTCGAATTTTTCATGTGCTCCATCACACAATTATATCGCATTTTCATGAGATACATTAAAATTAAGAATTTTAGAATTTTTATTTTGTAGCAAATTTTAAAAGTTCAGAATGTGATGTTTTGTATGATACTAATAATATTATTCTAGTTATGGAAAACAAAGTTGGAATAAAATCTATACAACGAGAAGTCGTTGATAAATTTAGTCAGAGTTTGATGAACACACTCCGCGTTGAAGAATGAAGCAACCACAAGCATTTGCAATTCAACAACTGAACAATTTTATTGCAAAAACCATTAAATTTATGAATTACGGTACTATACAAAAGGCACATCCCCGCATATCTTTCTGTGAGTGTATCTCCTTTATTTAGATTTAAACCAAATTTCAATACTTGCGTTAAGACAATAATAATAGGTGGTTGAAAACATAGTTTAGTAGATTGTGGATTTTAGTTTCACTTATAAATTTTGTAGTGTAAATTAAATTTTAGAAAATATATAAGTAAAATTTCATAAGATTAAAATCTGACCACAAAATTTACAGGTATATTTTTCTTATTACTTTCCTTAACCTTAACAAGTCCTTAACAAAGGTATAATTATTGATTGAATAAGAAAGTAGAGAGTGACTAGGGGAATTTAGGAATTTATCAACAAAAAAGAGGGAGAATTTTAGAAAAAAAGTGAAAGAGATATGTATTGATTCTTTTGTTTGGGGGGAGGGGGAAGAATGCATTGGAAAAGGTATTTATTTTGCGAGGGTGTTGTGTAGAAAACTTTTAAATGAATCACGTTATAATATTTGTTATAAATCACTTAATCTGAAATAATTTGTATCATTTTAAACTAAAAATGAAATACTTTTATTATGATGAGAATGATTTCAAATCAACAAACCCATATAACACTTATTATATGTTATAATCGAAATTTTGTGGTGAAGTGCAAGGTATTTTTTTAATCTTTTTCGTAAGTGCAAGGTGATTTCATTTATTCGAAAGGATAAGGCCCACAGTAACGGTGTTAAATTTTCAGTACTCTCCGTTATCATAAACTCCTTGCACTTACTGTTTTAATGGACGGCGATGTGACGGCTTAACGGTACGGCCGCCGATTTTGACGAAGGCGGGTTGATTCGGCCATCTGGTCTCGTCATGTGGGGAAACTCTGACACGGAAAGCAAATCATTATTCATTTAAGCCAAAAAAAAAAAAAATTAGGGGTGTAGCGAAAAACTCTAGGAAATAAAAAAAAGAAAGAGATTTTAGTTTTGATTAGGGGAAAAACTTAGGTAGATCTGATTTTTGACTTTATTTGTAAACTCTATAATATAAATTAAATATTATGCAATCTATGACATAAATTAATGTAAAATTTTTTTTATAAAATTTAATTTTGATCTCAGAGATCTACATGTAGGGTCAAAAATTAAATTTATAATAGTATTTACCTTTGATTAGCACATCTATGAAATCATATATTTCCATTTTTAGAAAATACTTAACTGAAAACTGGCTACGATATTTGTACTAGTCCTCCAATGGTTGAACTGTGGTTATGTCAAAGTTAACCAGTCCCATACAAAATTCATAGAAAATATTTAAGTAGATTCGATCTTTGGCCTCACTTATAAATCATGTGGTCAGGATTAAATTTTAAATGATATTACTTCCATCAGTTGATGTCATAGATTCTCTAAAGTTTAATCCACACCACAGAGTTTACAAATAGAGTTAAAAACTGGATCTACCTAAATATTTGCCTAAAATCCATTAGGGCAAAAGATTTATGATTGTTTAATTATTTTTTGTTTTAAATTTTTTACTAAATTATTTTCATAGTTCACTTACGAGAAAAAAATACTTTATTAGTCCTCCAACTATTTCACTAAAACTAAAATAGTTTCTTAACTTTAATTTTAACCGGATTAATCCCTGAACTAAATATTTATATTCAATTTGATCCCTAAATGCCAAGACGGCTCCACCCAACATAAATTTTTAAAATTTTGACTAGTGTTACTAAGGGTATAATCATCAAATCATTTGGTCCTATGATTTTTGTTTTTTAAAAATCACTTCATTAGTTTTCCAACTTTTTTATTAAAACCAAAATGTCCTCACATTTTAATTTTATTGGATTAGTCCCTGAAATAAATGTTTGTATCCAATTTGATCCTTAAATGGCAACTCTATCCAAAATATGAATTTTGACCGGTGTTGAATAGGGGCATAACTGTCAAATCATCTAGTCTTATAATTTTTATTTTTAAAAATAGTTTTAGACTTTACAATAAAAAAGACAAACATATTACATGGATTTATGAAGGTTTAGAGGTTAAGTGTTTGAAATTTTGTTTCGTTGCTAATGCACAATCGAAACATATCGCCACGCTACATTTATTTTTCTCAATAATTTCATTTATTTAAACTAAAATTCTAAAATCGTCCTTATCTTTCTCCCTACACCAATGCACCATCAATGCTACCCCTCCCTCCCCCACCAATGAAACTTTCCTACTTCTCTCTTCTTCTCAATTCTAGCTGTGTGAGTTCAACGGCAAGGACATAAATTTCTTCCAGAGGAAATTCCATAGATCAATTTTGGAATTGTTGATTTTTGTGATCTGTAAAACTATCATATTAGTATCATCAAACTCCTTGGTGTTTCCATTTATAACGATCATAGGATTAATTGATTTGACGATTATAATCCTAGTCAACACTGATTAAAATTAAAAAAACAATATATTTTTGGAGGAGCAGCCATTTAAGGTTTAAATTGGATACAACTATTTAGTTTAGTGACTAATTTGGCTAAAATAAAATTTGAGAGACTATTTTAGTTTTAATGAAATAGTAGAAGGAATAATGAGGTGATTTTTTAAAAAATAAAAATTATAGGACCAGATGATTTGACGGTTATGCACCTAGTCAACAACGGTCAAAATTTAAAAAAATTATGTTTTGGGCGGAACCAACATTTAGATTGGGATCAAATTGGATAAAAATATTTAGTTCAAGGACTAATCCTGCAAAAATTAAAGTTAGGAGACCATTCTGGTTTTAAAGAAATAGTGTGAGAACTAATGATGTGATTTTTCATTTAGTTATGTCTACCTAACTATTTTTTGTTTCAAATCACCCACTAAACGGTTAAATAAAATATATTATTGGCTATTAGGATAGTAAATATTAATATGACTGCTATTAATATTCTCTTTTACAAGTTCAATGGATAATTTGAAATAAGAAATAATTGGGTGACCATATGTTGACTTTAAAAATAGTTAGTGAATAATTTGAAATCAAAAATAGTTTATTGATTATAAGTGAATTATGAAAATAGTTTAGTGGTCATATACATTTTTAACCCAATCCAAAAAAAGCTAAATCGTGATAGTTAAAGAGAAAGTGGAAATTAAGAGGAACAATTTTTTATACATATACGAAAATTTAGATGCTAAAAGAAATTTTATGCAAGTGCTGATTTTTTAATCTCTTATAATTAAATTGTTTGCCTATCTTTATTTTAAAGTTTACATGGAAAGTGATATTAAAAAGTTTAAAAATGCATTATTGGGTTGGGTGTATATTTTGTTCATTAGGCATTGCTATCTGACAATAAAAAATATCAATTAGCTTTTAGGTATTACTATCATATTATATTTTTTCACAAGAAAAGATAGTTCTAGTCTTTCTCAAATCCCTAAATATATCAAATTTTAAATCTCTCACTTAAGCCGTTTTTCCGATAATATTTTATATATGACTGTAGAAGTTTTTAATGCTTTATTTACTAAATCACTATCTATAAAATATATGAAGTGTAAGGACAGTATTTTAGTTTTTAAAAAAAGAAAAGATACATGGAGGCTAACATGAAGTTTAACTCTCCGGCAATAAGAGAATGAATTAAAAAACATACCCTTCGAATTCTAGCATCTTGTAAGATTTAAGATAGTAACTTTCAGTACACTTTAGAACTAAATCAGCGATTTGGAGTAACAGGTAGATATCCTCTAATTCTATGAATTTGACTTTTACATACTATAACTAAATTAGAGAAAGAGGTTTGGAGGTCATCCTGGTTTGCATTGCTCTTGGCATATTGTATGTCCTCTTACGTCTTCCTTTCCTCTTTGGGGCGAGAATGTCCAATTCTTGGATTGGGTGCACATCCCAGCCATTAGAAGATTCATTATCGGAAAAGTAGCAAATTTGTTCTGCCAACACCTTATCATTGGGAATGATGGAATCATTAATTTATTTAAACATTGGTTGTTGGGGAGAAGGTAGGTTGGATATGAAGTTGGTTTCCTTGCCGCCCAAGAATTTGCTCGAATGTTCGTTGCTGCTTGTAGATAGTACAATTTCCTTGAATGTAGGCTTATCTGTGGCTGTGAGATTTTTCATGTTTCGATTTTGGTGGTGAGTTTTACTAGGTTGGGAATTTTGCATGGTTTCTTCACGCTTATGCAATGAGGTAGGTGCATTAGGACAAAGAGATTCGTTGTTAATGAAAAATAGCATGGGAGTTCCTCCATAATTCAGGCATTAGAGATAGTAATATCCAGATCATCTTTTAAATTTTGAATAGGTAAATCTATGACCAGATTTGGAGGTTTTAGATCATCCTTTGAAACGGTCAAATTAGCATCTTTTGAGGTAGTTAGGTCTTGACTTATCTCAATCATGTTTGAATTTTTCATCCCAACTTCCTTGCCATTTGAATTTTGAATGTCCTTCTTTTGTGGAGCTTCACTAACAGCCTCCACCACCTTGGAAGATGGTGGCTCCACAACCGCAAAGTGTTCATACCATATTTCTGGTTGTGGGTGCTTCTCTCTCCAAATTTTCTCCTTGATTTGCTGCCGTTTTGAAGTAGTATTCGAAATTGGCATTGACTCATCTGGAATTTCCTTTGGAACACCTGAAGTCCTGACTTCTTGATTTTAAACTGGTTTCCAGCGAGAAGATGGCATGTTGAATGTCCTTGTAGGAGCTTTACCCTTAAGAGGTACGTGATTCAAGGTTCTTGGAGGGTTGACAAGTCCCTACTTTGTAATCAACCAAATGGTGGCCTATTTTATGACACTTTGTATAGTAGGATGGGATGTTCTCATAGGTGATTGTTTTGCCACTTTCCCCCATCACCTCTTCCTATCCATTCTCTAGTTGGAAGAGTTGCCAAAAGATCAACCTTCACGTAAACCTTTGCTGTGTTTGGGCGTGTGAAATTTCTGTGGCGAAATCAAGCTTGAGAGGCATTCCCACAGCTTGAGCCAAGTTGAAAACTGCATGTTTTGTGAAGAAAACTACTGGGAGACCTTCCAAAGTGATCCAAATCGGAATTACTGAAGGTTTGATGTCTAGCGTGTAGAAGGGATGCCATTTGAGAACTCTCATGTAGAATCCATTAATGAATCAAGTGTTTTTGAGCCAACAATGCAAATAATCATCCTCCATAGAAAATCTGATTAAAATGTGTTCATAATCAAGAAAACCTACAGTGAAACTACCCTTAAAGTTGTGCCAATCGTATGAAAACTTTTACGCATGATTTCCATATTTGGTTTGCCCCTTGGGAAGTTGCCCACCAAAGTGAAACGGAAAGGGGCAGCCAAAATTTTAACCTCTTCCTAAGAAAAAAATATTGTTGGTTCTCCTTTGAATGATTGCAACTCTTTCAAAGGAAAGACCGAGGAGTGTAGTAGAGAGTCGACCTTGTTTTTGAGGACATCCGCAAAAGAGCGAGCTTGGCCTCCATTTTCTCCATGGCCAATCGGCCAAGAAGGAAGGAAAGTGATAAATTTAGTGAAAGAAAGTTTTAGAGATAAGGAGGAGAGAAAATTTTTGCTGAAAACTTAATTTTAGTGTGATGTTATTATTTATTTTGTCATATATACCCTATTTTTATAAGACAACTCCCATAACTTCCTCCACTCTTTACTACCTATATTATCTTTTAATTTTTTGAATAATTCTTTTTAATATTTTCACAAACTACTTGTTTTTGAATTTTTTTGTAACATTTTTTTTTTAAAAAAATTGCACATTCATAAGGTGTGTCTTTCACACTAATGTACATAAACCTTGGGTGAGGTATACGTTAATCCGTAATGGGTAAATTTTGCCTTAAGAAAAGAATCTCCCTATTATTTTAAGTTACACACATTGCTAAGAGAGAACTAAAAACCATTTATACAAGATTTTGCTATTGGAAATTCAGGCAAACATTATTGACACTTATTAGGATGTTAGACAAAAACCATCCCACCAAAAACTCATGACCGACTGAGATCCAATTCATTGAATTCCTTATTTTAAGGTCTTTCGAGCTTTTAATAATGTCGGAAGAAAAATATTATTTCACCGGGCATTTGACGATATGTTAAATAATAAAAAGTTGAATGGAATAAATTTTGGTACCTTTTATTTTCAAAAACACAATGATGTAAAAGCAAAGAAGAAGCATGACCGACTTTTACTATGTGTGGAAAGATTTATCTTTGGGAAAATACTTACATAGATCCGATTTTTAGTCTCACATGTAAATCATGCTGTCAAAATTAAATTTTATAAAATTTTGTTTATCTCAACTTATATCATAAATTTCATAACATTTAATTCACACCATAAGATCTAAAAGTGTGGCCAAAATTCAAATCTACCTAAGTCTTTCCCTTATCTTTGTATACTATGGCAATTGCTTTTCCATGATCTTTGTATCTCACAATTTAAAAATCACTTGAAGCACTACACGAACTTTCAAGAAGTCAATAGTATAGTGGTATAGTTTGATTCTCTCATTATTTTAATTAGCTGAAGTTTGATCTCGTATTTATCAAGAAACAAATATATATGATCACTAAAACAATGTTAAGCAAACAAACGAAGAACTTTTTGAAACTTATAATATACTGTAAATTGCTTACATGCAAAAGTTTTCAAGAGTGTGTATTTTTTTCTTAATTATCTCCCATACTTTTTAGAAATTCGAATACATGATCAATAGATTATAAAAAACGACTTAACATTTAAACTGCACTAATTTCGTGATTACCAAAATTTCACTTCACTGCTACATGCAAAAGTTTGGTTATTTATGCTTAGTATAAGTTGATGTTCACTCCTCGTTACTAATCTAATATATATTTTTGAATTAGTATTTGTGAAAATTAAGACTAATAATCCTGCAGTCTCCTTGTTCGCTCAGAGGTGTTTGTGCAAAAACAATAAGATTGGGTATGCATATTACTTTTATTTAAACACATATGCCATTACTTATTTTTTTTTTCTAATGAGTAAATAGCTATAAGAGGCTAATAAGAAATTGATCCTAATTTTTTTAACCAAATAAAAGAATTGGTAAATCTTGACAGTTTAAGAAGCAGGACAAACGACCGTACAATTCTCTAAACTTTCATACGTTATTGACTTTGCTCACTATACTTTTTTTTTGTAGCTAAAATAGTCATTAACCTTTTAAAATCATCATCTAACACCCATTCTGTCTATTTAAAACATCAAATGGACGTTATCCCAAAAGTGTATAACAGAGCATTGATTTTTAAAGGGACAATTGAATAAATCGACCGAACTAAACTAGTTTAGTTTTAGATTTTCGAATAATCAGTTTTGGATAAATCGAATAAACAAAATTGGTTATGTGTTCGGATTTAGTTATTGAAAGTCAATAACCGAATAACAGAGCTTTTAATTTTTTTAATTTTATTAGTTTTTTAGTAATCCAATTCCATTTTTCATTCATTCAATACTTTGATATTATTTTTGTTTGTTATTTTTAGTTCCTAGTCTTAGTTTTAGTAATTTTAGATTTTGTTTATTAATTTGATTAGTTTTGTATTATTTTATAATTAGTTTTTAAATTAACTTGTGAAATTCGGTTAATTGGATAAATCGAAAAAAAATCTAGTTAATCAACCAACAAAGAAAAGTTTAGCTTGGAATTGATTTTGATTTTCTTGCACTGAAAATCAAAAAAATTAAAATTTTTTAACCGAATTATCAAAAAAGTGGCTGATGACTTCCTTAGTTGCCGTCCCCCTCCACCACTACTATTGCATCTAGATATCTTGGAAATCTGAGGGATTATGAACAATCTAGATGTGTATAAGGAACAGCGGATTCCCTTTTCCCTGCCTTTCTCTTCCCCCTCTATTGCCGCCACCACTATCACCACATCTTCCTTCTACTCTACCATACCCTATCTCTTCCCTCTCCGATCCCATCTCCCTTTCCCCTTCCTCTCCCCTTTCCCTGCCTTCCTCCTTTCTCTCCATTGTCACCACTACCACATCTTTCTCTTTCTCCACCATTATTTTGCTTTGGCTTCGGATCTGACAAGAAGGTTGGTAGCATCACTGCCTTGGCGTCCGCCCCACAAATTTTTTTTCGGATATTTTCCTTAATTCTTAATTGTTTAAAAGCTAGAAAAATATTGTTGCTACTGCTGTGAATGGATTGAGGATCAAATTTATGGTTAATGAAGAGGAATTTGTTGTTGCTGTAAATTAATTGAGAATGAGTGATGGTAAATTGGAAATTTCCTGTCTTATCAGGACACTATCATCTGAAATGGAAATGAAATGAAAAATAAAAAATAGATGAAAAATAAAAAAATAAAAAATTGTGAAAAAGGAGAAGATGAACAATGCTTTGACATTTTTACCCTTAAAAGACTCACATGTCGATCACGTTTTGCTATTAACGCCCAATTTAATACCTTAAATAAATAGAGTGGGCTTTAACAGATAATTTTGAGTGTTAAGTGACTAATATGTCCGCCAAAAAAAGTTTAATGAGTAAAATTAATGACTTGTGAAAATTTAGTAAATTGTACTATCTTTTGCCCTAGGAAGTATAAGGCTCAACGACACGAGATTTTTTTTTTTTTTATGAATAAACAATTGCTATTCTAGTATATCTAAAGGGCAAATATTTAAGTAGATTCGGTCTTTGGTCTCACTTGTAGATCTTGTGATATGGATTAAATTTTAGATAATTTATGATATCAGTTGATGTAAGCAAAATTCTTTAATGTTTAATTTTGACCACAGAATCTACAGACAATAGAATAAAAAATCGGGTCTACCTAAATATTTTCCTATTTAAAAGGCAATTCAAGAGCTTTTAATGATAATTAGAAGAATAATCTTTTACTCAAGGTAACATTAAATGTAGAAAATTAACTTCATTTTAAGTGGCAGAATCTTATCCAGAAGGAGTAGGCAGCAATGTCAACCAATTTCGTACACATATTTAAGTAGGTACGCTTTCATACTTGTATTCCCACGTAACAACTAATGCAATTTACGACATATTAACCATATTTCGCTTACCTGAAAAGCAACGAATTATTAAGTATCCAAATACCATTAAACTCCATTTAAATGAGAGGCTTAACTCTAGTTTGTACCTTTAAATTTGTACATAATTTTTATTTTATATCTTATATTTTTTTAAATACTTTGCACATCGAACTGTCTAATTTTTCTCACTTCACTCCAAAATCTAGTTCTGTCAATAAAATTAATGATTTTAGGATGCGTGAATAACATGTACCGTTAAGTTGAAATAACTCTCTTGTCTATTAACGGCGTATGTTGTTTATGCGCTCTAAAACTGTTAATTTTGTTGACGAAATTAGATTTTGAATTGAAATGACAAGAATTAGACAGTACGGGATGTAAAGTGTTGAAAAAACGTATAGGGTGTAAAGTGAGAATCGTGTACAAGTTTAAAGGTGCAAAGTGGAGTTAGGCCTAAATGAGACTATTAATTCGGTCAACAAAAATAACAGTTTTAGGGTGCATGAACTTCATGTAGTATTAAGTTGAAATTATCCATTAACAGCACATACTATTCATGTGCAATAAAACGTTAATTTTGTTGACGGAATTAAATTTTGAATTGAAGTGACAAAAATTAGACAATTTGGGTATAAAGTATTTAAAAATAGAATACAAAGTAAAAATCGTTTATAAGTTCGTAAGTATAAAATGGAGTTAGGCCTAAATGAAACTACAACTCTGAAAACCAGCCAACATTCGATAAAATTATCAAAAATGAAAATCATAATCTCCAGTAAGCGGTTAATATATAATTCCATTATTCTCGAGTCAAATAAATGTATTAAAACTCATACATGATTCTCACTTCGTAGAAAAGGTTAATCAGGTCGGTCGATACAGTCATCTTGTACATGTCCAAAGTCCAAACATACAAGTTTGATCTTAATTAAAATTCCTAATAATCCTTAATAATAATAATAATAATAATAATGATAATAATGCTTAAACTAAAAACTTTAATTTCTTCACCAACATAAGATGGTCTTGTTCTTATACTAGTTCTTTTTTTTTTTGAAGTTTAGGTAGAGATTATGTTACTTTATTTTTTTCAAATCAAAGAATTGAGAGCAGTCAAACATTAAATATTTTAATGACTCCGTTTATATGTTAATTTTTTTTTATTTTCTAAATAATAATCTATAATCATTTTATATAATTTTTATCTCACATATATTATATCAAAAAAATTATTACAATACCTTTTAAAGTAATATTTTAAAAATAATAATTATCGGTATATAACAATAACCTTAATTCAATCATATAACCTAACCCAATTAACGTTCTTGTACCAGTTGTAGGAAAATACTTACATAGATTTAATTTTTGATCTCACTTATAGATCTTGCAATTAAAATTAAATCTTATAAAAATTTTTTTACATCAACTGATGTTATAAATTTCATAATATTTAATTTACATTATAAAAACTATAAATAAAATTAAAAATATGATCTATCTAAATATTTTTCCTTAGATGTATTAGTAGCATTCTACATGTAGTGTAAACCATAAAAAAGTGAACAAATTTACTGCAAGAACAAAAAAAAAAATTGGCAGGGCTAAAATCTGTTCCCTTGTTGTACTGGCTCTTTGGTCCTCGCGCCCTTCCTCACGAGCCCTTATGGCCTTATCTCTCTCATCTCATCTCCCAATCTCATTCGTACTAGTACTATTATTGATAGTCCCCAATCTCTTCGCAGCATTTTCCCCCATTGTCTCTCTTTTTCATTCTGAAGAATCTGAACTCATTCAAAAACACACACCTCACACACACACAAACCCCAACAACAAACACTCAAAGACCAAGCTCAATCCCCAATGTTCTGGAAATAAAATCAAGAAAAGAATTCCAAAATTTACCCTTGTCAAGAAACAGAAAAGTACATAAAGCCCACAAGGAAAACCTAAAAAAAAAAGAAAATGAAAAGAGACCGTCCAAATCTGCAACAACCACCCCAAGAGAGCTATTCTGGAGGTGGTGGAAGTTCAACTGCAAGTGGGAGCAAAGGGAAGATGTGGGTTGATGAATCTGAGCAACAAGATGCTGGAGTTGACGAACTTTTGGCTGTTTTGGGGTACAAAGTTAAGGCCTCTGATATGGCTCAAGTAGCTCTGAAGATTGAGCAGCTTGAGGAAGTTTTTGGGAATGCTGAAAATGATTGTTTGTCTCATCTTGCTTCAGAAACTGTTCATTATAATCCTTCAGATCTTTCGTCTTGGCTTGAATCTTTGATTTCTAAGCGCAACCCTTCTGATGGTGGTTCTTTCTTCTTGTATTCCTGATTCGTCTACGATTTCCTCCTTGGATAATTGTAGCTCGAATCATCCTAGTAATAATGCACGTGCTTTGCATAATCAATCTGTGTTTATACACATCGTCTTTTGAATCTGATCTCACGGCTATCCCTGGAATTGCGGCTGTTTATCCACAAGTTCAGCAATTGCCGTCTCCAGGGATTCAGCCGTCGAGTAAAAGGATAAAGACTTCTTCTGAAATGGGCGGCAGTTGGGGAATTCCTAATCCTAGCGAGCCAGTCATCGCAACAACAACAACTACTACTACTTCGCGGCCAGTGGTTGTTGTTGATTCGCAAGAAAACGGAATTAGGCTAGTTCATGCTTTGATGGCTTGTGCTGAGGCCGTTCACCAAGAAAACATGACATTAGCTGAAGCTCTGGTTAAGCAAATTGGTTTTTTAGCTGTTTCTCAAGCTGGGGCGAAGAGAAAAGTTGCTACTTATTTTGCTGAGGCATTGGCTAGACGGATACTACAGATTGTATCCAACAAATTCACACGATTCTGCCTTCACTGATATGTTGCAAATGCATTTTTATGAGACATGTCCTTACCTAAACTTTGCACATTTTACAGCAAATCAGGCAATTCTAGAGGCTTTTGCTAACAAAAAGAGGGTACATGTGATTGATTTTAGCATGAAACAAGGTATGCAGTGGCCTGCTTTGCTTCAGGCTTTGGCCTTAAGGCCAGATGGTCCGCCTAGTTTTAGATTAACTGGGATTGGAACACCTTCACATGATAATACTGATCATTTGCAAGAAGTTGGTTGGAAATTGGCTCAATTAGCTGAGACTATTAATGTCGAATTCGAGTTCAGAGGATTTGTAGCTAACTCTCTTGCTGATCTTGATGCATCCATGTTTGATATTCGCGAGGGGGAAACAGTTGCTGTGAATTCCATCTTTGAATTGCATCAGTTGTTGGCTAGGCCTGGGGCTATTGAAAAAGTCCTTTCAGTTGTTCAAGAATTGTAAAAGCCTGAAATCTTGACTGTGGTTGAGCAAGAGGCTAATCATAATGGCCCGGTTTTCTTGGACCGGTTTACCGAATCGTTGCATTATTATTCGACCCTTTTCGATTCGTTGGAGAGTGGCGGCAGTGGGAGTGATCAAGATAAGGTGATGTCTGAGGTGTATCTGGGGACGCAGATATGTAATGTGGTGGCTTGTGAGGGAGTGGACCGGGTTGAGAGGCACGAGTCTTTGGCTCAATGGCGAACAAGATTCGGTTCGGCCGGGTTCGAGGCGTTTCATTTGGGGTCCAATGCGTTCAAGCAAGCTAGTATGTTATTGGCTTTGTTTGCAGGTGGGGATGGATACAGAGTGGAGGAAAACAATGGTTGTTTGATGTTGGGTTGGCATACAAGGCCTCTAATTGCTACCTCGGCCTGGAAACTCAGTAATCAGACCGAGTCAATGTAACTCGGCTTGGATTAACTCAGCTTTGGTGTACCAAACCACGGCAGAGTGGTCTCTAGGGAGTATGGTAAGCTTAGCTGGGTACTTTCTGAGATGAGACCCACCACTCCCTAGTGTGTGTGTGTGTGTGTTTTTTTTTTTTACCAATCCTAGTTTTGGGTTTTTTTGGGGTGGAATCATGTACTACTTTCTGTGGTGAATCTTGAATGGGTCAATGTGTATTTATATATAGCTTTGCTTAATAAATCATAGGACTTCTATTTTCTGGATTCTTAATAAATAAGGTATATTTCAGGTAATTCTACGTTCTACAATTTCCTTAGGTATTTTAGTTTTACATTCATTTTTTGACAAACAAAAATACTGTATAAACAGAATTTCCTATTTGTGGATTATGTTGTGCGGGTGTATTGAAAAGCCTGTTTGATTGGAACTTTACGTGGACCATCAAGATCAAGCATTTTAACTCTTTTTCCCAAGAATGCCTACTCAATTATTTCCACTCCACATGGCTTTGCTAGTTACTTTAGAACTCTAATCATTCTCTCAAGACTCTCTTGAGAATTGTTGAACTCTGAGGCCAAAATTTGGTTGTTGCAACAGTTAATGACTCCATAGAGTCAACAATTACGATTTCTTCTTCTTTATTCTTTTTGTTCTTGAATGTAATATACAAGTAAAAAAACTAGACTGACAAATGTAGTACTACTATATATTTTCAGGTCCATTCTCAACTAAAAATTAATGATTTAAGAATAGGCATATTGAATTTTTTGCTTCAAGACTCAGTTGTTGTGTTAGTGTCTTTGTGAGGGCGTGAATTCATTAGTTCAAGATGCAAGTAAAGGGAGTTCCATGAATGAGGTAGATCAAAATCTAAGCAAACTGGATTGAGAAATTGTCAAACCCATAAAAAAATAAAAGTTGACGATGGTATGCAATTTGAGGGGTTACACATTTCTCTTATTACTAAGTTTGAGTTACTAACGAGTAAAGAGAAAGATAGGTTTATTAAAAATTAGAGGAAGGATTTAATTAGTAACAAGGGTGCGCTATTATCTATGATTCTAAAGAGGTGTTTGGGTTTATGGGTATGAGTAAAAAATTAAGATTAATGATAAGTATAAATATTGTTTGATTAATTATTATGAGAATCATATAGAAATGAAAGTGTTAGAAAATATCCATTTTTATTCTTAACTTGTGACATGAGTTTCAAATTTATTAATTTATCAATATAATAAAAAACACATCCATTATTCAAATCAAACAAGTAAACAAAAATAATATAAATTCATACTAATAATAAAATTTATAATTCTCATTTTGATTCCAATTTTCGAATGCAAACGAAACACCTCGTCAATTTTGTTACAAGCGTAAAGAAAGCAAATGAACTGTTAAGAGATGGGAAAAACGAGAGAATTACTGCAGCTACTGTTTTTGATGATTTCAAAGTACGGATTAACCACTAATCTTTACCTTATCGAGGAGTTGAACTTGTTAAGAAAACTATAATAATTAAATTAATCGGCATTAAGTATATGATTAATCGATAAGATTTATTAGGTTACGAGATTAGTATAAATCCTATCAGATCATACCAAATTTAATAATATGTTGCCACGGTAGCGAGATGATTAGGAATCGTTAATACCTGGTATGATTGTAACATTTACTATATTAAATAAAATAGAAAACAATAATAAAAATTTTACGTGTCATTATCATTTGCAAACAATGTGAAATTTCTATGTATTTGATTCCCTTATACTAGATCCTAACAAACAATTTTGCCGTCCAATTGATGCAATAGATGTTAATGAAACTTCGTTAATTCTATAATACAAATTCAACCCTTTTAGACGGTCTAACATTGAGAAGGAGAGGTATCTAACGTGAACTCGAACTCAGACCTTACCTCGCCAAATTCATTGTTTAGGGCCTTCTTCTCATGGGGTTAATTTTTATATTATAAAATCAAAACGAAGAAAATTGGGGAAGTTTCCTATCACAAGCCTAGTGATCATGACTTTTACGACAAAATTTATGGTGGTCATTGAATAATTAGTAATATTTTTATAATTGTTTAATAACTATCAATGAAAAAATTTATTTAGATTAAATAATTTGCTTTACTAAAAATAAAGAGTATATTTTTTCAAATAAAAACCTGTTAGTAACTTTTGAATAACTGTTAGAATATCTAATTATTCAATAATTACCATAAATATTACCAGATGTCTAAACAACCTTTCTTTGAAAGAAAAACTCAACATTCATGTGGATAGTAGGATTCAAATTTCACACTCACACATAATATTCTTGAGTGCAAAATGGTTACATTGAAATAATTACACATTAATTATTACCTGCCTTAGGTTTTGACCGATTGTGTTTTTCGTTTAAATATGCTACCTAAATGACTAATAAATCTTAGTATAATTTTGAGTGTTAAGGGAAAAAAAATCAGAAATTGACCCAATTACTGAATTTATTTTACAATTACAATTTTTTCCTCTTTTTACATGGATTAAACCACAAGAAAAAGTAGTTTCTCCGATATTAATAAAATTTTCTCACCCAATATTGTTTGTTGGACTTCAACTATGAAATGATTTTTTTTTTTTTGTTTAAAAGCAAATTGAACATAACTAAATTCTTGATATAAAACGTAAAATCGCATTTCGTTCACAGCTTCACGCCTTTGATATATTTTTGGTGAGTTTGTTAGTACGTCTAGCATTTAACAACCTACTTAACTTTTTTTTTCGTTAGAAAAGAAAGACAAGAAAAGAAGAAAGAGATACAATTCATGTATCTATTGTTATACAAATGGATAGAGGGATTTGGATAGATTTAGATTTCAAATCCATATTCATCTTAAATTGTTCAAATAAGTGAATGAATAAGTTGAAAATTTAAAATCCACTAACAAAGGTTAACATTTTAATAGTTAATAAAAATAGATTTCAAATTTATTCAATTTTTTTGTCATTTCAAATTCACCCAATTTAAATCCATTCATTTCAAATCCTTCTTTCAATTCAAATTCACCTATCCAAGCACAAACTATAAGAATTATTACCACGAATTATTTCGCCTAAATCAATATACTCAAAATTACTTGCTGCTTTACCTCTGTTGCTTTCTAACATTTGCTTTTGGCACAACTTTTATTAACCGGGACCTAATCAAGTAAGTACAATTTAAGATGTAGAAAGTGGTCAATGTAGTCCATTCTTAAGCCTAATTGAAAAGTGAACTTTTCTGGGCAGGGATCTAAAGGAAACTCAGCACTCGTGGAATATAATGGGATGGGAAAGACTTAGGTAAACCTGATTTATAGTTTCATTTATAAATTCTATGGTGTAAATTAAATGTTATGAAATTTGTGATATCAACTGATGTAAGTAAAATTTTATAAAATTTAATTTTGACGGTAAAGTTTACGGGTAGGATTCAAAATTGAATTTATGATAGTATTTTCATAATGGGATTACAACGAGAAAAATATAACAGTGGGGAAAGGAAAGAAAAGCTCTTGAAACCTTTTTGCTTTTTCTTTTAATCACTATACTTCGTGTCCATTGGCAACTACGCCAGATAACAAACCTAGGCTCTAATAAATTTAGTCAGTTTTTTGATTTGTTTTGAAACACATTTACATCGACTATGACATACAAAGTACTCAACACATGAGGTATGAAAACTTTTCACCGAAGATATATATGCTTGTCTATACAAATATAATTTTTTTTTTAAATGAATTACTTTTAAGTATATGTGATTAGTGTAAATTTATTTCTATATGACTTGTTTCAATTTATGTTTTGTGCATATATAACTGGTTTGTTATTGTTTCTGCAAAACTACATCAATCTCGACTCAGTGCTCCTCTTTGTAGAGCGCCTGCAAGAAAGGTGGGAGTTACCAGCCAAAAACACTCTGATGCCTAATTCAATATAAGTTGTAAATGGTAGAGGGTTACGACCTTTGTAATTGTGAAAGAAAATTTGTGGTTGTGTGTTTTCTTGTATTGAATTATAAAAAATCCTACCACATTTAAAGGAGATATAATAGAATTATCGAACTTGTAGACATGTTAAGCCTAGTTTGAAGGTTCAAGTCTGCTAAAGAGTGAGTTGGATTGAATACATCGGGTTGGTATAGTTTGTGGCACGTGACGATATTTTATTTGACAAATATTATATTGTAACAGATGCCCTTCACTCTCGTTGATTCTTATTTGTCAGTAACGAGAGGAAACAAATAGATATTATGGCTTGAATTTTAAATATTCCATGGATCGAGTTGTGACCCGAACCAAAAATAGCAAAACATATAAAGCATTGTAAATATAGCAAAACATATAATTAAATTTAATACAAAAATTATTAATTTATATTTTTAATAAATTTAATTTACATAACATATATTTTTCCAATCATTATAATTAGTTAAGTTTTGATACTAAATTAATTAATGGGACAATAAAGGGGTAAAATAGGAACAAAATTAGTTTCTCTATCCATGTTTAATAATTTATTTTTGAAATGAACTAATATATTACAAGAAATATAAAGTTAGGAGAGATTTGTGGGATTTTCAACAGTTTAGGAAGGCTAGATTATATTAGCACAAACATCATGATTGGTTTGTGAAATTGTCCTTACTAAAAAGTATCTCCAACATAGCTTTTGTGAGAGACAAGTTTTACCATTTGAAATAAGCTAAAAACGCAAATAAAAAGAAAAAAAAAAGTGTAAAATTTTTGTTTAAGCATCTCAAATTGTCAAACTATTATTGGAAAATTTGGGTTAAAATTTTGGTCACTGAGGATGGCTGATTTTATATTTAAATTATTTAAAATTGAAAGGCGGTAAAAATGGAATGAGGGGTTATAACGGGGCTAGAGACAACCGACGCTGAGAGTTGCCTTAGATCATATGGTAGTTGAGATTATGAAGATTAGTATTTTAAGAATTTGTTGCTTGGTAAAATGTACACAGGTTGTATAAAATTATGATTTTATAAAAATATATATATATTAGGGATAGATTGTGAAATACAACCTATTTATACAATGGAATCCTTTTACCTGGTTAGCATCTTCTTGCATTGGCATTTTTGCTGGTAAGCATAGTTGTTGCATTAGTATTGCGCTTCACATTGTTAATTAATTCATCCGTTATTTCCAACCTTATTTCTCTTTTCTTTTGCTTTCAACATTTTTTTTTTTAATTTCATGTTGAATTTTGTAGACATAGGCACAAAAAATTGAAGAATTTGTCACCCAAGTAATGAATAGAGTTGCAAATTAGGCTTTGTGAACTATGTTTGTTTGATTTTAGCATGTATTGATTTTGTATCCAATAAAAGCTCATTAATATTATGCCATTTTTTGTTTACAACGAATCTTTGGACTTTGGATAGGGTTAGGTCTAGCCTGAGGTCCCTATTCATTTATTAACTTTTTCATTGGATAGTTTATATTATTTGGTCCAAAAAACAAATATGTTGTTTGTGAAACTTAAGCAATTATCTCAGTTTCATGGCCGCAGTTTATAATTAATATGGTATCTGCATTTCTATTCTTGAGATCATTAGTTAATAGACATAAAAAGGGCATTCGAAGAATTAATTAGGGCCAGCTAGGAATTGGCCCCTTTTGAAGTAATTTTTTGGGATGTAACGCATCTGAAATACAAAGTGGTAAGAAACATATTTAAAGAAACAATATATATGTACAAAGTGACAATGGAATGGAGTTCAGTTAGTAATACGTTTTCCTTATGACCTATTAGTCATAGGTTTGAATCAATAAATCCGGGGGTGGGTTTTCCTAAAAAAAAAAAAAGGAAATTGACAAAGTGTAATAGTCACTAATATAGGAAAAAATCTAACTAAATATCAAAAAACAAGAGGTTGGTGATTAAATATAATTCTGTCACGCAGACTAATTTTGATAGATAATTTAAATTTATTATTTTGTAGATCATTTCCCTTAGAGCATATTTCATTGTAATGTCCCTTAGAGAATTATTCTGTAGTTGCCTTATTTATATTTCACTACAATTTATTAAAAATAGAGACAAAATAGAAGAAATTTTTACATAAATTCACTCTACTATTTTATTTATGAATTTTATGATTCCTAAACAAATGTTACATGAATTATGCAATGCATTATAATGTAAGAAAATGAATATATATATATATATTTTTATTTAGATCACAAGTTCAACAGGATTATGGTTCGGTTCATCTATAAATTTTCTGCAAAAAGAACCTTATAAAGTGGTATAGAGATATAACTTGATATCAAGGATGACTAATGAGACGTTAGGGTGTCGATGGATCGGATTATAAGGTTATTGTATCGTGTTAAATGTGATTAATTTTTTATCGTGTCGTGTCATGTGGGACCCATTTCTTATCATATCATGTCCGTGTCTGATCTGTTCGGGTTCGTGTTGTGTTTGTATCGGACTCGTTTACTATTGACAGAGGGTATCAGACTATTTGACAAATTACATAACTTGCGATTCATTTGAATTAAAATCTCAAATTTTAATTATTTAATAATTTAAACAATTATTAATACTAACCTTGTTATCGTCGCAATTTAAAATATATAATTAAAATTATTCAATTTTTTCGGATAAAATTTAAAATAATTATTATATTTGATTTAATAATTTAATATTAAATATATTATTCACAATTTTAAAATATACAATATTAAATTATAATAAAGAAAAAAGTTCAGCAAAATTCGCTTATATATTAATTTAACGGGTATCGTATTAACCCATGTGTTGACCTAATCCACCTGTTTAATTTTGTGTCATAAACGAATTGACTCAATAATGATCTGATAAATTTCGACTCGTATCATAATATATTAATTTTATACTATATTCATGTCGTATTATCAAATCGTTTCAAAAATTGCTAACCCTTTGAGGTGCCGCATATGGCAAGTCATTTGTGAAGCTATTAATTTTTTAAGATTAATCCAGGACAGATATTGACAGATCTAGCGCTTCTTTTGATTTTTCTACTTAATAACATTGATATAGTCAGTCAGAAAGATGACATTTGGAGTTTATTTTCTATTTTATTTCCCTATTAGTTTTTTTTTTCTTCGATTTCACAAGCTGATAAGTGAACGGCACAATTAAGAGATTCCATTCCCACGACTCATGACCATTAAAAAAAGAGAATAAGGCAAAAAAAAAGAAAAAAAAGAAAAAAAAAAAAAAGGAAAAACAAGAAAAAAAAAAATTTAGCACCTAAAGAATCTCAAATACACAACAATACATCCAGAAAACATTGAAAGAACTAGCCAAAAGCAAAAATTAGAACCTTCAAGAACCAGTAAATAAATGAAAGTGCGAAGGAAGGTAATACAAAATGGAACATGCAAATACAAAATGCACAATAAAACACTTACACTATGTTTGCATGGAAGGATTTAGAGAGAAAGGAAGAAAAAAGAAGGGAATGCTTAAGTTTATTTTATTTTTTTTATTTGGGAGTTTTAAATAAAAGGAAAGGGAATAAAATAGAGGAATGAATAGTTAGAAAACTTTCCCCTCTAAATATGGAAGAAAATGGAAGGAGGATGAAATTAAATCTAACAAACTTTTTCAAAATACCAAAATTATCCATAATAATCTAATATCAATGAACAAAACACTTAATACCCAATATATCCAAAATCATCTCATCTTTTCATTGAACTCTCAAACAAAATAAAAATCCCTTCTTTTCTTTTCCTTTCCCTCGTAACTTAACTTTTTCTTTCTTTTCTCTTCTCTCCTAAACTCCCAAACTAAGCCTTAACGTACATTTCCAATGAAAAATACTAATATAAACCTAGTTTTGAGCCCTACCAGTAGATCTTGTGGTCAAAATTAAATCTTATAAAATATTGTTTATATAAGCTGATATCATAAATTTTATAATATTTAATCCATACTACAGGGTCTATAAGTGAGACCAAACATCAAATTTACCTAAGTATTTTCTTATTTCCGATAATATATGCAATTATATATATGTACTTAGAAAAAGCAAATATGTACGCAATAAAAATTGCATTTCCTAATCTCAACTTGGCCACTTAATCAATTTTTAGATTTCTTGATAGGATCCCACAAATCTCGCTCTTATAGTAAGGAGAAATTGTTGGAAGTCACATCATAAACCATTTCAAATCTCAAATGCCTTTTGAGTTTCGAGCTCTAGCTATTCTTCTTTTCCCACCTAAAACATTTCATAGACAAAAAAAATGTGGACTTCTTGAGAATTTGGTTTGCTAAGAAGCCATGTCAAACTAAAATTCTTCTTGTTACTATTTTGGTTCATATGGTCTATGAATTAATTAATGAAGATGTAGGACTAAACAGATCAACTTTTCTGAAACTCTAGATATTTCTTGTTGTATAGTATTACTGAAAATTTGTAATCAGGAACGAACTAGTATTTTACTCAAATCTTAAAAATCCTTAAATTTCAATGTTGTAAATGTCTATGTTGAACTTATCATTGTTCAAGCACATTTTAATTTTTGGCTAAATAAGTTCCTACGATATAGTAATACGTAATAGATAAAAAAAATAAGTAAAATGACAAAATAATAATTGCGATAGAATACGTAATAAATAAGGTGAAAATAGCAATGTTCTACTTGAAAATCGGACCGGTCATTGAACCGGTGACCTGTCCGGTTCCCGGTTCGACCGGCCGTTTTTTTTTTAATTTAAAATTGTGATAAAATTTAAAGTAACGAAAAAGAAATAATAAAAATTTAAAGGAAAAAAAAATGCCCGAAAAAATAGAAAAAAATAACGAAAAAGAAATAATAAAAATAAATTCATGAAAAATACACCAAAAAATAACATAAGAGAAATAACAACATAAATATAGAAAAAATGGACAAGAAAATTAACAAAATAAATGCATAAAAAATAGAAAAAAAAATAACATGAAAGAAATAATATAACTTGTCTAGATGAAAAGATGGAGTGGAAGAGATGATAAAGGAAATGAAGAGTTGAGAAGAAGCCAAGAGGAAGAGCCAAAGCACTAAGATTAGGAGGAGGAAGGAGGCGGGCCAGGCTTAGGCTAGTGGGAAAAAAAAAAGCAAGAAGAAGATGAGGAAATTGCAAAGAAGGTGCTGCTGCAATTTGGTCTTTGCTGCTGAGTATTTGCAAGTGCAAATTGCAACTTGCAAAGTTGCAATTGGATGTGGATCACGTGCTGCTGCCGCCGCTTGAAGGAATTTAATTTAATTTAATTTTTTTTAAAGAAAAATTGAAAACTGCAAAGCACCTGTTGAACCGGTTTTTACTGGTTTTCTCGGTTCAATCTGGTTCTCTGCAATTTTTTGTTCAACCCGATTATGAAAGTGGACCGGACCAGTAGTTCTTCCGATTCGTTGTCCGACAGGTCGAACCAGCCGGTCCGGTCCGATTTTAAAAAAAACTGGAAAATAGTCGCACTTCAAGATTTTAATCCTACAGATTATTTAGGAAATATATAACCTTGTTACTCCTCAAGCTTTGGCTCTTATCAAGTAGGATATAATATTAAGGAAAATACTTATGTAAACCCGATTTTTGGTCCAATTTATAAACTCTGTGGTCAAGATTAAATCTTAAATAATCTTACTTACATCAGTTGATGTCATAAATTGTCTAAAGTTTAATTCACACCACAGAATTTATTTATAAAAATTGAAACAAAAATCGGATCTACCTAAATCTTTGCCTAATATTAATGTAGATTAAGCATCTAGTATACAAAAATCCCAAAAATGGCAGCTGTTGAATTTTTTTTTTTTTTTTTTTTGATTCATGCATTTGCAATTTTGCATGAACTATACAAGTCATAAAAATTAGGGAAAGACTTAAGTAGACATGATTTTTGGCCTTATGTGTATTAAATGTTATCAAATCTATGACATAAGTTGATATAAATAAAATTTTATAAAATTTAATTTTGACCGTAAAGTTTGTAAGTGGAATCAAATACCGAATTTATAATAATATTTTCTTAAAAACTGAAAGGTGTGCGGTGCCAATTGTGGATGGTGATTGGGCATTGTCAACATGTCACTCGTGGGGTTCCAATAGTTGGGCATGTCGGGGTGGCTCTTCAAAAGTGACTTTCAGTCTTGATAGTATGATTTTTCTGAATTTTTGGGCTAATTCCCACTAAATTATATTACTACTACTCCGACTAATAAATGTTCCCAACTCGTTTCCTTTTTTCTTTTTTCGAGACAAAACCAACACAAGACTTTTGATAATGTTGATCTAAGAAAGGTATTGATAACGGATCACAAGTTGTCCCAATAACCAAAAATATCACCAGAACAACGTCTAGGATTGGATTATCAATGGTGTAACATAACTCTTTTTTTTTTTTTAAAAGAATCACATCTCTTCTACTATTACTGATTCGAATTCATATCTAATATGTAATATAAGAAGCGTGTTATCACTTAATTAGCATTTTGTTGTCAATTGGTATAACATAACATGCTATATATGAAATCTATGAACTTTGCTAGTAATTAACTTTGAATATTTTCGCAAAAATTATCTCCTCATTTTTTTTGAGCATGTGATGCTTTCCCAATTTCCTAGATATTAGAACAAGAAAAAAAAAAAAAGAGATTATTTTTGTTCGTTAAGATTTAGTATAGGAATTTTGATCATGATGTCTGGCAAGTTAGAAAAATTGGGACCTGAGTATAGGGATTTTGCTCAAATTCCGCGGGAAGAAGAACGACTATGATGGTTCAATAAGTAAACATGTAGCGTACGTTGACGGCAAGAATTTGGAAGACCAAATGCATTTTGGGAGATATTTACGAACGAATCAAAGGCCAGAAACAAATAAGCAGGATCAACCACAGAATCGTGGTTGACTAAAGTCGTGAATGTCAAGTTCCAATCCAACAATTTCTACCACAATTCTCAACATTTTATTTTTTCTTATATAACGTAGTAAATGAATTCAAAATACTCCGTATGTATTCGAAAAATCCGTACATAAATCTCAAAATTTTGTACGCATGAGTTGTCTGCTCATTTCCGCTCTAGTAGTTAATTTTTAGAGCATTCTTGACATGTCTATTCTTTTCATGGTAAAAATTTAGTTAAACTGGCACCTAAATCATACTCGGAGAATTTATAGTTATGACTAAATCTTACGAATCTTATTTAGGACAATTAATATTATTTATTCTTTTTATAAATTTTAATTTAATTCACATAATTTGTAAGTGAAGTCAAATGTTATGTCTACACAAGTTTTTTCTCCCTTCCATAGTCCACAAGTACATCCTTCTGGGTCAATTAGGCAAAATTTCGTTTTACTTAGAATAATGAGAAATTAGTGATACTATTGAACGATTGTGATAGGTATCACTGAATAACCTAAGAATAGTATTTACTATTTGACGGAGGTTGCTTCGACTCTATCCATTAATGACATAAACTTTGTTAGGAAATACGGTTTAAAGAATTTTATTAGTGATAATTATACTATTCAGTAGTTGATTAATTATAAAATCTAAATTTCTAATAAATGTTAAATTATTTACTTTATTAGTATTAATATTAGACTTTATTTTTGTATACAGAATAAAGGAAAAAACTAGTAGCATGAGAGAATGGGAAAAAAAGAAAAAAAAGAAGAAGAAAAATAAGCGAAAGTGTTAAATATATAAATATCACAGATTGATTAGTTAAGATATAGATTGTAAACTAATTAATATTTTTCATTGGCCACTCATAAGAGAATTGATTTTGAAATGAAAGTCACTATTCTTTAATGGAGAGAAAATAAATAAAAAGAAAAAAGAACTGAAAAAAATAAAAATGCCGAAATAAATAAGAGGCAAGAATACTTTCTAAAAATATCAAAGTGGGGATAAGGGTCTATAAAAGAATTTGAGAGAGGGGTAAAATGCAACTCGAGATAAGATTTAGTAGAGTTTAGTATATTTAATCTTTTTTTAATCTTGTCCATCAATTTTACACTTTGCTTCGTTTTTTAGATCGTAGACGTGAAGAAAAGAGAAAAAACAATAAATTTTGTAATTTTGATAATGGAAAAGACACTAGGTGATAAGATATGTGAATAAAGTTTATATTCATCACTACACATACCATAGTTGCAAGTCGTACCTTTATATAGGCATGAATACAAATTATTCAAGGAAACTAATCAATAACAATAATTAAGGGAGAGAATCAAGGGAGTGATATATACAGCTAATCTAAGAGTCTGTTTGATAACTCAACTTAATGTTGAAAATTAATTGGTTAAGAGATTTCTGAATTCATCATGTTTGATAACAGAATTCTGTTATCACTTAATACATTAAGTACTACTTAATTTGTATTCAAAATTTTAAGTGAAAATATTTTCACTTAATCTGTTGAATTTTAAATAAATTTACAAACACATAGTCTAACACACACATATACTCTCTCTCACACATATTCACACACATATTTTCTCTTGTTTGCGCACACACACTCTCTCACATAAATACATACTCTCTCACATAAAAACATACACTTTCTCACATATATACATTGTCTCTCTTATACACATACACAGTTAGTCTCACACACACATTCTCTCTTGCACTTTTTCATACTTATATTCACACACATGTATATTCTCTCTCACTCGTATGCACACACTCTATCTCACATACATATTTTCTCTCACACACATACATACTCTATCACACACACATAGAGTCTCTCTCATACACATTTATATCATCCTTAATTATTCATTTTCTTTTCTACACATATATGACAATTATTTATAATAAATTAATACATGTATGAATTGACATATATAATTCAGAGATTGAATTCAATTGATTATCAAATTGAAATAAATCTATTAATTCAGCAATTAATACTTTCAAAACTTATAATTCATAATTCATAATTCATAATTCATAATTCAGTATTCAGTATTCAGCATTAACAAACACCCTTTAAATATGTATAGTTTACATATTAACATCTTCCCTCAAATTCAAGGTGGTTGAACATTTACCAACTTGAGTTTGGAAACTAAAGCATGAAAATGTCTAGAAGGATGAGCTTTTGTGAAAATGTCAGCAGTCTAATCAAAAGAGGAAGTAGAAAGAAGTTTCACTGCTCCTTGCATAATGTGGTGGTGAACAAAATGACAATTTGTTTTAATGTACTTAGTATGTTCATGATCATTATGGGCAATATGGATGGACACTTCTATTGTCAACACGAAGTATAGCGGGAGACATATGATCAATACCCATATCAGATAGTAACCAATGAAGCCAAATAAGTTCTTGAGTGGCATCAGCTATAGCACGATACTCGGTTTCAGTACTAGATCGAGAAACAGTAGTCTGTTTCTTACTGTGCCAAGGTATAAGAGAATCACCTAAAAAGAAACAGAATCAAGTGGTGGAGCATCTATCACTAGGATCTCCTGCCCAATCAGATCCCAATAAGCATGTAAGACAAGAGAGGATTGAGAAGAGAATAGAATACCATGATACAGGGTGCCTTTGATGCATTGAAGAATACGAAGAACAACTGCAAAATGAGAACTTCTGGGACTAGTCATAATTGACTAACTATATAGACATCATAAGCAATATCTGGACTAGTAGCAGTAAGATATACCAAAAATTAGCTGTCGATAAAAGATTGGATCATGGAGAAGGGAACTATCATCAGAAGTAAGATGAGCGTTGGTCTCTATAGGAGTAGTTGTCTTTGGAGGCCGTCTTGTTGTCAGTCAACCTAGCACGAGCAAGAAGATCTGATGCATACTTAGCCTGTGTAAGATAGTAGCCATCAGATTTTGAAGACACCTCAAAACCGAGAACGTAATTAAGAAAATCAAGATCTTTCATCTCAAAGTAATGGTTCAAATACTTCTTGAGTTCAATAATGCCAGTGAGTTCATCTCTAATGATGATCATATCATCAACATAGAGAAGCAGAAGAATGGTACCATGAGTAGATCGATGAACAAAGAGGGACTAGATTTGAATCCAAATTGTTTAACTGTGTGATTGAATTTAGAAAACCATGATTGTGGAGTTTGTTTGAGACCATAAACAACCTTACGAAGCTTACAGACCTTATTGGGATCTGTAAAATATCCTGGTGGTGGTTGGATATAAATTTCTTTAGACAGATCCTTATTAACAAAAGCGTTCTTTACATCTATTTGGAATAGCTCTCAATGTCGCATAGCGACAACATCAAGTAAGCTTTTGAAACAGAAGTAAGGCGAGCAACTGGTGAAAAAGTTTCTTCATAATCAATGTCATATTCCTGTGCAAAGCCCTTGGCAACTAAACGAGCTTTGTAACTATCCACACTACCATTTGAGTGAGTTTTAATTTTGTAAACCCATTTACACCCGATAAGAGATTTATTTTAAGAAAAATCAACCAAATCCCACGTGTGAGTTTTCTCAAGAGCCTGCAACTCGTTAGACATAGCTTGTTGCCAAATAGGATTACAACACGCTTCTCTATAGGATGTGGGTTTATGTAGAAAAAGAATAGTAGAGAAGTAATGAAAATCACGAAGACGAGTGGAAGGTACTTTTACTAGTGTAGATTGGCGAGAAGTCAGAAGTGGTAATGTAATAGGAGACTCAATAGGGCTAGAAATACCTAGACCGTCAGTTGGACCAGGATCCTCGGATGAATTGACATTGCGGCTATCAAAGTTAGTTACCTCAGGAACAGACCCAGTTGAAGGAATAGTATCTGAATAAAAGATCTGTTGTAGGATGAGTGAAGAGAGGTGGTGAAAAAGAAGGAGATAGATTAAACTTGGACATTGAAGAAAACATCTTATGTTCCCAAAAGACAACATGATGAGATATGCGTAACCGTTGAGATTGAGGATCCTAACAATGGCAACCCTTGTGTTCAATACCGTATCCTATATAACAACTCAACCTAGCCCGTGTTTCTAATTTGGTGTATTCATGGGGTTGTAGAAGAACAAAACAAGCACACCCAAAAACTTTTAGATTCTTATAGTTTGGAGGATAAGCATACAAATGCTCATAAAGAGACTGATTATCAATAACAGGAGAAGGAACCCAACTAATAGTGTAGACAACAGTGAAAACGGCTTCACCCCAGAACAACTCTGGACAAGAAGAAGCAAGTAATAGAGCACGAGTGGTGTTAAGAATATATCGGTATTTACGCTCAGCACGATTGTTTTGTTGGGAAGCACCTGGACAAGAACGATGAAAAATGGTACCTACTCTTTATTGACAAATAAAGTTAAGAAGGGAAGTTTCTTTGTATTCAATGGCATTATCAATACGAAAACTTTTAATAGATTGAGAAAACTGAGTTTTGACCATAAGAGCAAAATCACGATAGACTTGTTGTAATTCAGACTTATTTTTCATAAGATAAAGCTATGTGTACCTGGTAAAATCATCGACAAAAATAACATAATACCTAGAACCTCCCATAGTGGGTGTTGGAATAGGACCCTAAATGTTTGAGTGGATTAAATCAAATGGTGCAGTTGAAATAAAGTCACTAGTCGGAAATGGCAATGCATGAGTTTTGGCGAGTTGGCAAGAAACACGATCAATAGAATCATTTAGCACTAATCCTAATTTACCACTAGAAGTTAATATCTTAAGTCGACTCAAAAAAATATGTCCTAGATGAGATTGCCAAAGACTTAATGAAGGAATAGAAGACGAAAACGCTACAGATTGCACCTGGATAGATGAAGGAAGTTTGAGGTTGTCTACTCAACTCAAACAGACGCCCGAGTTTACGACCAGTTCCAAAGAATTATCCAGTCAAACAGTCCTGTAAACGACAACCAGTGTTAGAGAAAATAACATCAATTCAAGTTCAACTAGTTGACCAATAGAAACAAGATTTAAAGTCAATTTAGGGACATTAAGGGTTTTATGCAAAGAAAAAAGATGTGTGGATATAGTGCCGTATGACTAACAGGCATGATAGAGCCATCAATAGTTTGAATAGATGGCATATGTGAGTGTTGTTTGGAAGAGAAAATAGTAAATTTAGAAGTCGTGTGATTAGAACAAGCAAAATTTAGATACCAACCAGAATTGGAGATGACAGATTGTGCATTATATGAAGGGAGAAGTTTAAAGAGTACCTTCTTGACGATCATTTCAAGATTGTCCAATGTTACAAGTGTTTGGGAAGAACTATGAGCTGATATTGAACTCTATGAAGCTATTAAACCAAGAGCAAAAGACGAAACTAGATAACCAGGTCAAGGAATATGTAGAAAGATAACCTTAGAGGTGAGTTTGGGAGAATCGAGGTCACAGATGATTCAGAACGCTGAAAATAATAAGGAACCGGGTTGAACCGAAAAAGAATCGGACATAATATAATCAAACCAGATGAAATAGATGTTTGACTAGTTGAACCGAACCAAATCAAGCCATTCAAGATTGAACCAACAAGAAGAAACCCTGAAAATTACAAGTTTAATGATGTGGCAAGATGCTGACGTGGCTTGTAGATAACCTTTTTTGATGATGTGGCAACACGTGGCCGGTGACTTGGTGGGTGACGTGGGTGATGATATGGCAGATCTCTTTGACATGTTAATAATTTGGCAGTTGACGTGGTGTTGAGTGGTTGATGATGTAGCTCAATGCTAGGAGAAAGCGTGTTTTGCAATCACGCTTTGTACAAAATAACTGAAAGCATGATTTCTGATCACATTTTTGGTTGTCTTCTTCGTTGAGAATATAGACCCGATTTTTCAAATACGGGTTACAGGCTGGTCACTGGCGCGTGCAGGCACGTGCAGTGTTCTCCGATGAAGAGAAAATGACCAAATTGGAACTTGCAATCTTGGGAACAAGTTTGTGGTGATCTTAGACATTAGTAGTGACTGAAATTCGAAAAAAAAAGGAGATACCTCGAGGAACAATAGTGAGAATAATGGACTAGATCTTACTAATTAAACTACCGGGAGTTAAAAAATCAAGTTGGTTCTGATACCATGATAAGATATGTGAATAAAGTTTACATTCATCACCACACATACAATGGTTACAAGTCTTGCCTTTATATAGACATGAAAACAAATTATTCAAGAAAACTAATCAATAATCTAATCAATAACAATAATCAAGGGAGAGAATTAAGGGAGTGATATATGTAACTAACCTAAATATGTATATTTTACATATTAAAATATAGTTTACATATTAACACTAGGAAATTAAACAGTCCAAATACATTGTAAGAACTAATTTATGCTTTTCTAAAACTTATATTTCCCTTCATTGCAAAAGATGAGAATGTTGAGTGTTGTATTTGGTGCGTATAATATGTGAACTATATTTGGTATTAGTGTACACACAAAGATTAATAATCGAGGATCCCTCCCAACAATACCACTATTGTTCACAAAGAAAAGAGACACTATAAAGATTTTGTAGGACAAGAAGATCAAAATAAATAAAGCTCAGTCCGTATCCAATATCAGCCCACTTGGAATGGTGGATCTGAAAAGCCTTAAGAAAGAACCTAATAGGTTAATGCTGTTCTCAAATAGTAGTGTTGATGCATGAGAATTTTTTGCATCAAAGTATAAAAGCTAAAGTTTAAAGTCAAAGTCGAAGTCTAAATATGTCTAAGTAGTAAAAATTCTCCAATGCAAAGGTAACGACACCCGTCTTGCTCACAAAATGAACACCTGAGATAGAAAACAAAAACGGTGGGGTTTTGTTCTCCGAAGTCGGTTTGGATGCTTAAGTCAAAAATTGTCGAAGAGAAGACGTACAATTAGAGAGCAAACAGAAGCTAAAAAAATGAAGAATTTTTGCAATGAAAGTTGAATTATGAGACCTTACCTTGTACATTTGCTATATATACTAACAATCTATGGGCTTGGATAATTCAAGGGTTTAGAAACAATTGGTTGGCTCCTAAGGACCTTTAATAGGTCATGAACCAAACAATTGGCCCATGGAGGCCTTTAATGTCTTATATTGACCCTTGACGTTGAGCTTAGGTAAATGATCAAATTACCCTCATGATTATTTGATCATATTAACTTGTCACGTGTCTGTGAGTGATTTGATAGTATATTTACGTATTATCATGTCCCTCACTCTCAATGTCAGTTTATTTTCGGGTTGAGAGTAGCGAGGTGATCCTCAACCTGTGTCTTGGTCGGAGTCAATAAGATTTTTATTGGGGCCAAATTTTGAATTATCCCCTGGAAGGAAAATTTTTGAAATTCAAGCATTTCACCATTTGTTTCGAAAATCTTGTTAAGTAGGCTGGGAGATCCAAGAAGATTTTTTTAAGAGTTTTATTGGGAGGCTAAGAGCACAAGGAGTTGTTCCCTCTTATAATTTTTCTCCACTACAATCTTTTACTCTCCTACAAGACCTTACCACAACTCCTTCCCCCATTACAAAACCCATACCTCACTACAAAATCCAAACCCCACTACAATACTCTTACTACAACTACTTACCCCACAACAACACCTTACTTCACTACAACAGCTTACTACAACTTCTTTTCCCACTACAATATTTACTCCGCTACCACAACCAACTACAACTCCTTATCTCACAACAACACTTTATTTCACTATCATACTCAACTACAACTCCTTACCCCACTACAACACTTCATTCCATTACAACATCCAACTACAACTCCATACCCCGCTACAACGCTTTATTACAAGTAAGTATGCTTTACTATTTGTTCTTACTCATTTATTTTCTCTTTGACATTTTTTGGAACACATTGTGTGCACTTGATTGATCAACATTTTTCATTTTTGTATTTTCATGAGCTCTAATGTTGAAGATAATAGTGAATCTAATAGTCACACCATTGACTAAGGTGACATTGACTTGAGAAGAGTCCCCGAAGCTTAGAAATTGATATGGACCAAGTGAGAGAAAGAGATGAGAAGAAGAGAAGAAAGAAAGAAAATAAAGAAGAGAAAAGAGGGAAAATGAGGAAAAGGAAGGAAAATGAGAAAAGTTTTGAGGTGAGGGTTACGACAAACGGTGCTGCCAATAGAGTTGAGGAGGATTTGAGTAAGGAAAAGCAATGGCCAACCACATTCTCCCAAGACTTGAACAAGAAGAAGCAACAAGCAATTGGGGAAAAGTCCTCAATCCTTAGTCCTAAGATGGCCACGCTATTGGAGGAACCATAGTAACCACCATCGAGTTTCGTAGCCTCTCAAACATCAACCTAGTTACTACAAATGAAAGGGTAATGGTTGCTCCTCAAGGATGTCTAGCTAGAAGTGTACATGGGGTGACTTTGTAGCGTCGTGTGAAGATCGGCTGTGGGAGGGGTCTCGCAGCTACACGAACCAACTTCGCAACTCCGTAACTCTGCAAGCCATTTTAGAAGACCCCACAGTTGTCTTAAATGTCCTCCAAGCTACCCCCAATGTTATCATCAACAGAACGTCTAGTAAGGAAAAAGATATGAGTTCAAGAAATGGAGAAAACCCTATAGCTCTATCGACCAAGAAATCAGTGGAGAAGTCTCGGAAAGGTGAATCCTCAGTTGCCAGAGTATCACAACTTTTTAGCAAGATGGCTCATGTATCCAATGATAGTAGTGAGGACCCAAAGATTCAACAGCAATATCGAGCAATATCAAGAGCAACCATTTCTCCCTCAGCCACCTATGATTGTGTAATTGTTCTTGCTATGGCTGCTATATATCCATGGAGGGTGTTTCCTTGGAAAATATCAACGTACTTACTGGAACAAATCCTTTGTATGAACCACTTAAGTTGAATTTTTCCAAAGTTATCCATGGAACTAATGTGTGCAAAAGAACAAGGTGTCGAGGAGTTGTGTATGGGTTCAAATGATGTTGAAAATGTGTACCACGAAGAGGAAATTGATTACTTAATCAAAGGGTCTAGACCAAGTGCACTTCACTAAATCTTATTCATGGGTAGACCTTTGCTTGGGAATCCTTCATCTTCCAAGATAAGTGTGAACTTGCTCAGACCCACTACTTCTTTTTCGCTAGTACCACCCAAGTATTCTTATTTTCATCGGGTCAAAGAGCATCACTCCATAAGAACACCTAGGGACAAAAGCTTTGTTGAGGTTGAATATGTGAGTGAGCACGAGCAAAATGATTCTAGTGGAGATTAGGCCATTGAAGTCGAGTGCGGGGATTCTAGTGAAGAAGTCACATCTCAATCTAGACAAGAGGATTCTAGTAAGGAAGTTTCATCTCAATCTGAGCATGAGAATTCTAGTGAAGAGGTTGTTGCTTCTCCTTTACCAATTAAAGGGAAAAAATCTTTAGCTTTTCAATGTCCAAGGCATGAGGTGAGTAGAATGGCCAAGGTTGAAAATAATGATCTCATGTATATTTATTCTCAATTTCCTCTTTTTGTTGATATGAATTTGATTAGGGAATAGATGGAGAAGTTTCATATTCCTAATTGTTTCAAAGTAAAGGTTCCTCCCCCTGACCATCAACCTTGTTTGAATTTCTTCAGATATGTCTCCGTATACTTGATGCAATTAGAGGCAAGGTTGATATTCCCACTACCCATTTTCTTCTAAGAGGTGTTGGAACACTATCAAATTGATCTCGAGTAACTACATGCTAAATCGATCATAAACATTAAGGCTTATTTTATTATTTGTGTAACTCTTCAAATGAAACCTTGTATCCCCACTTTTAAGAAGATCCTACTTATTGTAACAAAAGGCGATGGTGTTACTATTAGTTGGTGGATTATTTTGAGACTAGTTAAAGATGTACACCCCAACCTTGGTAATTGGAGGAGTAAATAATTTTTTATCCAAAGGTGAGGTGCCAATTGGAATTTTGCCACGTGGAACTAAGACTTGAAAGCTTCCAAAGCTAACAAACTTGTCCCTCTTAGAGGGCATGAGAGTAATCATCTTTCTAAACTTACGAAGGCTAAAAACCTCCCATGGCAAGTAGTGGTTAATGAGCAAGTTTTAGTGTCAGCGAGATTGAGTCTAGCTATACTTGATCCTACATTTCCTTTAGGTTGACATGCCCACATTTTTACTTATCATTTTTGCATATGTCTTCTCTTTTTTTGCATATAATTTGAGTACTACTTTGGCTTAGATTTAGCTTGTTCTTTTGATTTTGTAGTGGACATTATAGATGATGCTATTTGTGAGCATGCTTTGAAATAGAGACAAGCTTAGCATCGAGGTCATCTTATCCATCCAATGATGCCACTACTGGGGCCGAGGGATCTAAGAGGCCACCTCAAGGAGTTTCTCCACAACCTCAACCTAAGAAGAAAGCCACACTTCTCATTGAGAGTACTCCATTACCTTTGCATCAAGTTGAAGCTTCAATTCAAGAGGCTCCTATCCAAATAGCTCCTGCTCTATGTCCGCCTCAAATTCAAACCTCTATTCATGTTGGGAGTTCCTTCTCATTCTCTCACATGATCTATGCCCTTCCTTAGGAGGTGTATGAGGATTCTGCTTTGGAGGATGAAAGTTGTCCTTTGGTAGAAGCATTAGCATTGCCTAAAAAGTGACAGGAGAGAATAAAAAAAATCCTTGTGCTTTACTTGTATTGCTGACTTCGATGCAATGTTCAAATACATTGCTTATGTAAGTTATTCTTCTTCTCTTTGCAAAATTTTCTAAGTATTTTTGCCTATATTTTGGAGTAACATTATCCTTTCTTCTTTGATCTTAGATTGGCAACCCTTACTACCATTTGCATCAAGCTCAAGAGCATCATCTAGCAAAAATTTTAGATTTGGAGATCAAGCTTAAAGAGGTAGTGATGGCACAGGATAACCATTTCAATGCTTGGCATTCCGAATCTTCCGAATAATACAAGAAGAAACTTGAAGAGACCAAGAAAATTCAAGAAACTCATATGATAGAGATGAAGAAACTTCGAGATGCTCATAAGGAAGAGTTTAGAGTCATGGATAAGTAGAACAAAGATGTGGCGATATTTAACTTCTTTGACTAGTAAGATTACCAGGATCGCTTGAAAAGGCATGCGGTAGACTACCGTGCTAGTACATAGTTCGAGAATTTGGTAGAAGATCGTAGCATCCAATATTTTGACAAAGGTTATGATCAGGCCTTGTCATATGTGAAGAAGTATCAAGGCTTGGATATTGATGAATTTCTTCAAGGAATAGCTCTTCCTACCCCCCTTCACCTTAGTAGATTGGGGGCTCTGACTTAGGATGGAGTAGTACTGTTACAGTTAATACGAGAGATGCTATTTTGGAGGTTGTCGATGAGAGGGGAGTAGTTTAGATGAGCACTTCTGCCGCACCACCACCTTGGCTTAGTACATAACTTAGCTATTTTCTCTATTCTTCCCTCTTGTTGAAGACTTTAGAGCTCAGGAATTTTATATGTACGAGTTCCTACTTTCGGATAGTATTATGTTATTTACTTTCTTTGGCCACCCTTGTTGTTTGGCTTTGAGTTGGGGTCTTTCCTTGTACCAACTCTACATATGTTATGCTTTCCATCTATATATGATATTACGCTTTTCCTTTGCTACTTTGTGCTTTTGTTTGGCTTCAAGACTTCTTCCATATGCCTTTGCCCCCTTTAGATACTTGAACACCGTTCAAGTGACTAAGATATATCGTCGAGCTATTGTTTTCATGGTCAACTAAATTTTCTCGCTCTCGAAAGGTAAGCCTTGGTCTTGATATCAATTATACTCCAAGTGTAAATTTTTTACCCCTGTAGGGGTAAGCCTTGGTCTTGGTGCCATGCTCAACCTAAGTACAAAAATTTTGCTTCCCGAAAGGTAAGCTTTGGTCTTGGTGCCAAGGTTAGTCTAGGCGCAATTCTCCTAGGTATACCTTAGTCCCTTGAGACTAAGGTAGACGTAACAGTTGGTCAGGTTGTCAGGTTATCGCGTCGTGTCAAGTGTGACCCATTTCTTATCATGTTGTGTTTGTGTTGTGTCACGTGGGGCCCATTTCTTATTGTGTCGTATTCATGTCTTACCTATTCGAGTTCATGTCGTGTTCGTATTTGACCCGTTTGCTATTGACAGAGAGTATCAACCTATTTGACAATTACATAACTTACGATCCATTTGAGTTAAAATCTCAAATTTTGATTATTTAATAACTTAAACAATTATTAATACTAACCTTGTTATTATAGTAATTTAAAACAAATAATTAAAATTATTAAATTTTTTTGGATAATATTTAAATTAATTAATTGTTATGTTTTATTTAATAATCTAATATTAAATCTATTGTTCACAATCGTAAATTATACTATATTAAATCCTAATAAAGAAAAAATTTCAGGAAAATATATTCATATAGTAATTTAGCGGATTACTGTGTCAACTCATGAGTTGACCCAATCTAACCTGTTTAATTTAGTGTCATAAACGAGTTGACGCAATAATGACCCGATAATTTTTCGATCGTGTAATAACCTATTAATTTTGTGTCGTGTTCGCATCGTGTTATCGGGACGAGTCAGAAACTGCCAGCCTTAGACTAAGGTTACCATATGCACAAATCTCCTAGGCAAATTTTAATTTCATCATTGGAAGGGATATGGTTAGGAAAAGTTTATTTTGCTCCGGGAGAATTACACCAAGGTCATGGGACCAAGTTAGCCTAGGCGCAACTATCCTAGTTATACCTTAGTCTTAGGACTAAGGTTACCATTGGTACTAATCTCCTTGTCAAATTATAATCTCCCCTCTTCCCCCAAAAGGGTTATTGTTGTTCTTCTGAGCATACTTAACTAAGGAATTTCTTCTCTGAGGAAAGATTTATTTTGCCCCAGGAAGAGTAAACCTAAGCATAGATCTCCTAGGTGAGGCCTTAGTTTTGAGACCAAATTTACTCTAGGCACAACTCTTCTAGGTAGGAAGACTTATTGCTCACCCTTGGGAGGGCTATGCCAACTCCGAAGAGTGGCGATTGACCAATTTTGTACCTCAGAGGGAGTAAATGACCTCGGTGGATCATTGCATCCTAGAGGATGGTTTGCACGTAAGGGTTGCATAGATTGAGAAGCAATTCTAGATAAATTACTATGCAATTACATAGGCAAAACACTTTGAAACATTCATTGATAGCAAAGAGAATATTTACAAGTTGCACAAACTTGTTTCACCTCGAAAGTCGTTGCTTGGCTTAGGAAATTTAAAAAAACTTAGACAAAATAAGGAAAGATTAAAAATAGAACTTCTTTAAATTCTGAGCATTCCAAGTGCGAGGCAATAGCTTTCCATCTTTGGCTTTAAGTTTGTAAGCTCTATTGGAGTATGCTTCAACTATTTCATAACGACCTTCCCAATTTGGTGAGAGCTTTCTACAAGCTTGGGGTTAGCTCACCTCCACCTTCTTTGTAAGCCCAATCTCATACTCGGAACCTCCTACCTCGAATTTGTTGATTGAAGTAATGAGCAACCCTTTGCTTATCCGCTTGCATTTTGAAATATGCCTTATCCCTTTCCTCCTCGAGTAAGTCAAGGTTAGACCTCAACCCTTCTTTATTTTTCTCTAAGTTGAAGTTGTAGACACTAAAATTAGGCATACCAATTTTCACAGGTTTAAGCGCTTTGGTCCCATATGTAAGGGTGAAAGGATTATCCCCAGTAGCATTCCTCTAGAAAGTACAGTATGACCACAAAACACTTGGAAGCTCTTCTACCCATTTTTCCTTAGTATCATCAAGTCTCTTTTTGATTCCTTTAAGAATGGTATGATTAGTTACCCCCATCAAGCCATGGCTTTAAGGATAGCTCACCAAGAAAAAACATTACTCTATGCCCAAGTCTTGGTAAAACTTTTTGAATGGTGCTCTTTGGAATTGTAAGCCATTGTCTGAATTAAGTTCCTTGGGTATTTTGAAAGGCGACAAATAACATTCTTCCAAAAGAATTGTATGATTTGTTGATGAGTAATGCTTGCTAAGTCCTCGACCTCAACCCAATGGTTAAATAATCAATTGTTACTACCACGAACTTCCCTTTTTCCAGAGCTATTAAAGGACCCAAGATATCTGTGTCCCACTGGGCAAAGGACCAAGGGATAAGAATTGAAATAAGTTGTTCTACTAGATGACGAGGTTGATTGGAGTGGTACTAACCTTTATCACATTTTTCACATAATTCGTAGCATATTCCAACATTCTAGGCCAATAGTAAGCTTGCCTTTGCACATTTTGATCAAGAGCTCTTCCTTCCACAAATACTCTTATGCACATCGGCTAAAACATATTGAGTTTCACTTGGACTTAAACTTCAGAGATAAGGTATCGAGTATGACCTTCGGTACAAAGTCCCTCCAATGATCAAGTATTTTGCCGACCTTCTTTCTACACTTTGAGCTTTAATCTTATCGTCGGGCAATTTTCACTCTTCTCTCAAGTATTGAATGATCGAGGCCATCTAATTTGGAGTAAAGTTGATATCCATGACTTTCCCATGATCTTTGCTTCGCTTCTTTAGAACCTCCATAAACAATTCTTTCAACACATTGGAGTGCACTGAACTTGCAATTAGATGTGTATAATCCGTCTCCTTGTTTTCATCTCGTGTCACATGAACTATATCAAAATTTTCAAAATGTGAGATTAAATCCTCCACCTTGCTTAGGTAAAATTGTAGGAATGGCATCCTTGCTTCATAGTCTCCTTTGACTTATTGAACCACAAGGTTTGATTGCATGTTTACCAATAAATTTTTAACCTTCAACTGGATTCATACTCGGCCTCGTTGTTACTTGTTTGAAATTCAATCCTTAGGGTGTGATTTTTCTTAAGTCCCTCCAGAGAGGTAAGAACAATACTTGCGCCGCACCCTTTGGCATTGCTTGCTCCATCCACATGTATTTTTCATAAAGGCGAGTTTACAACTTGTCCGGGCTCCCGGAGGGGGTCAACACCTCTTGAATTTTCTCCTTTCTTGGTTCTTTTGAGTTCTACTCTTCCACCCCATATTGCAACCCTAGGTTGAAAACGGATGTCATATTCACTTAGCTTGATTACTCATTTTACCAACCTCCTCGAGACCTCGGGATTCAAAAGAGTACGAACTTGTGTTGATGATTTGTAAGAACCACAATGGGATGACTTAGGAAGTAAGGCCTGAGATTTCTTGTTGTCATCACTAAAGCTATAGCCAATTTTTTAATGGTAGGATACCGAGTCTCCGGATCAATTAAGACTTGCATAGTAAACTGGCTTTTGCACCTCGTCTACCTCTTTCATGAGAACGGCGCTCACCACTATGAATAAGCTAAGTATAAGTAAAGAATTTCTCCAGGTTCAGGATTATCAGGAGTGGAGGAGAGGCCAAGTATTCCTTCAATTTATCAAAAGTTTTTTGGCACTATTCTGTCCATTGAAATTTTTTGAAACTTCTTAGAGTTTTGAAGAAAGGCAAATTCCTATCACCAAACTTGGATAAGAAATGGCTTAAGGCAATAAGATGCCCTGTTAGCCTTTGCAACTCCTTAATCCCCTTGGAAAGTTGCGTATCTTGAATTGCCCTTATTTTTTTAGGGTTAGCTTCAATTCTCTTTGAGTTACCATGAAACTCAAAAAAATTCTCTAAAAACTCCGAAAGTACAATTATTCAGGATTAAGCCTCTTCTTGAACTTTCTCATGGTAGTGAAGGTTGACCGGAAGTCCTCCATATATACTTCTTTTAACTTACTCTTGACAAAGATATTATCTATGAAAGCCTCTACATTCTTTCCCAATTGATTGGAAAACATTTTATCCACCATCATTTGCTAAGTGGCTTTGGTATTTTTAATCCAAATGGCATTACCTAGGAGTAATAAGTGTCGTAGTCGATGATGAAAGCAGTCTTAACTCGATTTTTGTAACTCAAAAAGATTTGATAATATCCTTTGTATGCATCCAAATTTCATAAGACGTGACCTTAAACCCGAAGGTTGAATCTATCATGATATCTATACGAGACGTAGGATAGCAGTCCTTGGGCAAGCCTTGTTCAAGTTAGTAAAGTATACACATATCTTCCATTTAGCTCAGTGCTTTGGTACCATACCTACATTGCTAAGCCATTTGGAGTATTGAATTTCTTCTATGATCTTAGCTTTCAAGAGCTCGTCTACTTTACGTATATCTCTTAGCTTCATTTACTTCCAAAATTTCTTTTCTTTTGGATGACAAGTTTGAACCCCGGGTCTACATCAAGAGAATGCATAGCTATGTCGAGATCATTTCCTGATACATCTGAGGGATCCCAAGCAAAGAAATCTTTGAAATCTATAAGTAAAGAGATGAGATTTTCCTTGATGTCCCCGGGAGGGACTTTCCCACTGTCACCACTTTGCTAAGGTCATTTTCATCTAAGAGGACTTCTTCAAGCTCCTTGGTTAGTTTACCTTTTGGGTTGAATTCCTCTTTTTTCTTCCAAGAGTTGAATATTGCAACTTCGAACAACTTTCTTTCCTTTCAACTTCAATGAAGTTATGTAGTATTGTCTTGCCATTATTTGATCTCTCTTTGTCTCTCCCACACCATTCTTTATTTGGAATTTCATCTTCATGTGATGAGAGGAAGGGACAACACCAAGTGCTCCAATAGTAGGTCTGCCAATAATGTCATTGCAAGGCGAAGAACCTTAGTGACTACAAAATCGACCATGAGTTGAACATCTTGAGGGGTGTACCAAACATGACAGGAAGGGTAATATCCAAGTGGTTCAACTACTACTCTGCCAGAACCAACCAAAGGTGAAGTCACGGGTTTTAAATCCTTTTCATCCAATTGCATTTGTTTGAAAGATTTATGGAAAAGAATATCCGTTGAACTTCCATTGTCAATCAAAGTTCTCTTCACATCACAATTTGCTATGGGTAAGTTCACTACCAAGGGATAATTATGAGGGTGAATTACTTGTTCTGCTCCCTCCGATGCAGTGAATATTATGTCTTGACATAGCCTACGCCTCTTCATGCTAGATTGAACCAAATTGATTTGATGAGTATAGAACTTGCGGGGTGACGCGGAGTCGCCACTTGTTGTTCCACTAGAGATAGTATAGAACTTTTCGACTATTCTATTACTGATTCATCTTTTAAGAATTATGCTAATTGTGATTTTTATTCTTGGTGATTTTTTTGTTCTGTACAGGATGCTAAGTTTTTACTGCTATGACTCATTCTTGGAAGGTTAATACTTCATGTTTCCCATGTAAACTCTTTGTTTCATGGTTTTGTAGGTGTATGTTCCTCTTATTTTTTTGCACCATTTGATTCCCTGTTGTTATCTAATTCTTTTTCTGGCTATTTCTATTGTATTTTCTTAGTAAAGTTAGCAGTTAACATTTGTTTTTAAATTTTTGTACCACATGATTTTCGCTGCCTAGATTATGTCTTGCTTCCTTGGTATTCTTTTGTTCTTTTAGGTTCTTTAGATGTTGTCAAGGTTTCTTATACACCATGTATGATTTGGCTCTATTACTTAGTTAGTTCTTAACCACATGTAGTGATAAAACTTAAAATCAAGCATTGATCACATCTCAAGACTGATTTTAAAGTTTTGAATCAATATGTAATCAACTGGGATTTTTAACAGTGTTTAAATGTCTTATCATAGTATCTATTCTTGTCTTTATTGCTTATTCTTTTTCTTTTTCTTTTTGGGATGCCATTGCTGCTCTATTAACTATAAAAAGAAGAAATAAACACAAAAGAGAACTACACTATTTCTGTAAATAGGAAGAGAAATTAGCATTTGTTGCAATGGTTTTCAATTTCAAATTGAGAAAAGGTAATTAATGCTAAGACTATTCAACTTTTATAGCTATCTCAAGTGGTATTTTATGCCTTAAACTTTATTATGATTAAGCATGATATTAGAAAAAAGGATCCCCTAACAAAGCCAAGATTCCCCTGTATTCTTAAATTTTGAGTTTGTGGTTGAGAGTTGAAATGGCATTGGAACATTGTTTGAATGGGGATAAGTTTATAGTTAGCATTTCTTCTTTGATTAGTCTAATGTTGATTGATAAACCTTGTGGATTGCATCCTGTTATATTGTGGGGTTAGGGTGACCGTGATGATACTGATGTTAGGATTTAGTTTTTGAGGAAAAAAGATGTAATTTGATCCTCTAGGTTTTGAGTAATATTCATTAATAAAATAATTCAAAAACAGTCTGCACAATAAAAATAGTACAATATGAAAGGTCTTACAAGTAGAATAAGTTTCTAGACCCTTTCTTACGATATAATTTACATAACTGTAGAATAGATTCTAATACAAAAATATGAATAGCAAAGAAAATAACATTCTAATTCTTAATTTGAGCTAATTAGGCTTTATACGCTAATGTACTCAAAATTACATTCCTATCTTCTTCATCTTCTTTGACATGACCTGCTCATTTATTAAGATAAGGAAGATATATATATATATATATATATTTCATTCTGATAATACTAATATATACACACACACACACACACACACCTTAACAACTGATTTAAGAATAGGTTTCCCACCCCTAAGTTTTATATTAGATTCTCCTAAACAACTCACAGATATTATTTTTCAGTATAATATTCTTTCTTTCTGCATGTGTTAAATCTTGTATACTTCCATTTTTCAGTGCAAGACGTGTACAACGGTGAGGAGTTGATATGACTCTGGAATTTGAATTAAGACAAAATGAATTTTTATCTTATAAAGAAACATAATACTTGCTATGATCAATTTAAAGTTACTTTGTATTACCTCAAAGTTTACTGTTGAAATTGCAAAGTAAACGTATTTCTTATTTTTGGTTTCAGTTCAACTTCGACATATTACTTGATAGGGGTGAAGACAAGATCTGTAGATATCCAGGAAAAGGAAATGGCCAAGCAGTTCTAAAGTTTTAAAATTGTTTTGATATAATGAATAGTTTTGACACAATGAATATTCAATATTTGCTATTGTTGGGAAGTATCTATCATATGGTTACTCAGACATGAATTCTTGGATGAATATATTTATCCTTTGCGCCTTACACGAGGTCGTGCCCTAGTTGTGATTTATATTTGGTTGTTGTTGGCAGGTTTGGAATTTAATGGTAATTTAATATTTTATAAATTAGCAATAGATTTTTCCATCCCTAATTTTTTTTTAAAAATATTAATTATCAAAAGATTTATGTTGCTACTATTATCCTTAGCAATAGATATTTCAATTGTTTTTTGGTCGCTAAATTTAGCAACCAAAAAATCCATCACTAAGAAATGTTCCCACAATGTCTCAGAACCAAATTTAGCAACCAATTTTCCCATGAAAAAGTTCGTTGCTGAAATTTCGTTGGTAAATCTGTTGCTACATTTTACCAATGAGGTATTTTTCGATGGATGGTTTCTATCGATAAATTCAATTTAGCGACCAATTTTTGGCAAAAATCAGTTGCTAAATCCATCACTACATATTGTTTTTCTAGTAGTGGAACTAGATTGTGCCTTTCACATATCTCAAAATGCGTAAGACAGTAGCAAAGTGCGTAGAACGTGGAATAGACATGAACTGACTCACTAGGTGCACTACATAAGCTATGTCTGGTCGAGTAACAGTTAAATAGACAAAATTACCAACTAACTGATGATATCGTATTGGATTTATGAGAAGTTTCGCATTAGTAGGACGCAACTTGACATTTGTTTCAAGTGGAGTATCTATAATTCGATAATTCGTGACCCCGCATGAGAAAGAAGATTTGAGGCATATTTAGCTTGGGACAAATGATAACCTGTAGAGGATTTAGAGATTTCTAAACCAAGAAAATAGCAAATTGATCCTAGATTCTTCATTTCAAACTATGTGATGAGGAATTCTTTCAATTGTTGAATGCTTGAGATATCGTCGCCTGTGATGATCATGTTATCTACATAAAGAAGAAGAAAATAATTCCTAATGAAGATTTCTCAATGAATAAGGCAAAATCATATGCACTATGATGTAGAGAAACCCAACTTGCTTAAGGTGGCACTAAATTTTGAATACCAAGCTCGAAGAGCCCACAAAGTGTTTTTTGTAGATGACAAACTCTATTGGGTGGATGATCATACCAAAAGAAGAAGGCTGCATTTAAACTTCCTCGACAAGATCGCCATTGAGAAAAGCATTTTTGACATCCATCTGAAAGAGATCCTTATAGTGAGTAGCAGCAATGCTTGTAAGGATCGCACGAATATAATACGAGCCATAGGAGCAAATGTCTCTTCATAGTCAAATTTGTATTCGTAAGTGAATTCCTTGGCAACCAAATGGGCTTTATAATGCTCTAGTGAACCATCAAATCATGTTTTGATCTTGTATACCCATTTGTACCCAATTATTGATTTGCTTGATGGTAAAAAAACCAGATCCCATGTATGAGTTTTTGTAAGAGCCTCTAATTGCTCTGCCATTGCTTTCTGCCAAAGAGGATTACAACAAGATTTGTGGGAGGTTAGGCTCATATATCATAGGGTATCAAAAGAAAAATAAAAATAATAGTCATTTAGATGAACAGGAGGATTTCTTACCCTATTTGAATGGCAAGGTAAAGGAGGAGAAGGTTTTGAATGATCCACAGGTTGATCAATAGGTCCTAGAGAGGCCAACAAAAGGTCACTAGGATGGTTGATAGAACGTATATAAGAAGAAGTTTCATTTGAAAAAAGATCAACAAGTTTATTGGTAAAAAATCAGAGAGGACTGGGCGAGGAAACATGAATTGGACATACTAGAGAAAAAATTATGCTTTCAAAAGAGTACATGGCGAGATACTCGCAGATGTTTAGCAATGGGATTGCAACAACGATAGCCTTTGTGCTATATGCCAGAACCAAGAAAACAACAAAGTCTAGAACGACTTATCTAATTTAGTTTGCTCGTGAGAAAGAAGTAAGACAAAACAAACACATCCAAAAACTTTGAGAAGTTGATAATCTGGATGTGTACCGTAAAGATGCCCGTAAGGAGATTTGTTGTCAATAGTGGAAGATGTAATTCGATTGATGGTGAAAATCATTGTAAGAGCGGTTTCTTCCCAAAAGGATTCAGGAATATTTGAGGAGAGTAATAGAGCTCTAGTAGTGTCTAGGATATGATGATGTTTTCATTTGAACCGACCATTTTGTTGACATATACCTGGACAAGATCTTTGAGGGATAGTGCCATCCTGATAAAAATGGAAATAAAAGAAGAATTTGTATATTTTGTAGTATTATCAGAATGAAAGATTTTGATATTGTTAGAAAACTGAGTTCTAATCATATAAATATGCAAAAATTCAAATCTACGTTCTATTAAGTAAATCTAGATAAAACAAGAATAATTGTTAAACAAAAATAACGAAATATCAAAATCCTTTCGTGGTAGGGGTAGGAACTGGACACCAAATATCAGAATGAATAATATCAAAGGGATAAAATGAAATAGAATCATCTAAATTCCATGGTAAGGCAATTTGTTTTCCTAGTTGACAGGAAATTTCCTCACAATCAAATGATTCATCTTGAACACGATCTAAAAGACCATTGGAAGAGACAAATCGAACTCAAGATAATGATGAATGACTTAGGCGAGAATGCCATATTTGTAAGGATGTGGAACGTGAATTATGAGCAACAACACTAGTGCAAAATGGAAGATGCAAGGAAGTTTACTCATATAAGTGACCAACTTTACGACCTGTCCTAACCTGCTTACCAGTCTGTGGATCCTGTATAGTACAACCATGTTTAGAAAAATGTAAATCAAAATCGAGATCACAAAGTTGTCCAATAGATAGTGGGTTGAATGATAAGTTAGAGATATAATAAGTATTAAGAATATTAAATTCAGAAGTAGCAGCAATGCCAATATAACTATTGTGTGAAGATGTGCTATTAGCCGTGTGTACAGGAGAAGAATGAGAAACTGGTGTTTTAGTGGTGAAAAGTGTCGAATTTGGAGACACATGATTAAGACAACCAAAATCTATAAGCCATTGAGAACTATCTAGTGTGGCAGATAGAATAGAGAAGTCAAAAAACTCCTTATGAGATAGAACCTGGTTGATTAATGCCTCCATATCTAATATCGACATGGAAAAAGTCATCCCCAAAGTTGGATTAGCAGCCATAATAACGGAGAAACTTGTAGAAAATGAGACAAGGCCGTACAGAAGTATAGTTTTGGAGCAAAATTTGTAAAATCTAATACAAGAAATAAATTCATCACGTTTAAAAACCTTAGAAACTTTTCACACCAGGGCGAAAACCGGTCAAATTAGGCTTGAACCGATCTAATAAAGGATACTGCTCGTTGAATCGGTCTGCTATTTGACCGAATCTAATGTTGGGAAACACTGATGTACAAATGACACGGCAAAATGGATTCTTTTTTGCTGATTTTGCAACTAATGTGGTTGATGATGTGGCAAATAACATGGAAGATGACGTGTCAAAATGGATTCTTTTTCCTGATATGGAAGATGATGTGTCAAATGGATTTTTTGACGTGTTACTATACAGTTTGTGTATTGGTCCGAAGCTGTGATTGATGCGCTACAGAGGCGCATGTAAGACACGACTAGTGAGATGAAGTTCAGCATGTGTACTGAACGCGCGACTCGTGGGAATGGATGGAAACTTCAAGCGGCGTGTGTGGGTGCATGTAGATTCTTTCCAATTGATTTTTATACTACTGTGATTGACTAATCTTCTACTTTTGGGATCCGGTGTTAGTTTTTATTTAGAGCTAATACAGAAATAATATTTTAGCAGATTAGAATGGATCTATCATGGCAGAAGTGTTTTTTCATGCCCTAAGATGGGGCTCTGATACCATGATAAAGTAAGCACAGAATGGATGAATTCTATATATTATTGATGTGTGCTTCAAATAGAAGTACAATGGTTGAATCTATATATAGACGAAAGATAGCTACAAACATAGTTTTAGGATAACTACAACTAAGATAAACAAGATATATATATGTAATACAAGATAACTATATTTAACACCCCCTCTCAAACTGACTGTATATGCAAGGTGGGAAAGTTGACAACAACTTGATTTTGGTCACAAGTGCATGAAAATGACCAGGAATATTGAAGGACAAAATGTCACACATCAGTTGTCCAAGGTTCTCGAATTAATTAATAAAGTTCATGGGCCACACCACTCATTGCTAATTGATTTTGAGATGGAAACCCATGTTCCTTGTCACATTCCATTAATCTAAGAAAAATTGAAATTTTCATCCAATCTCTCTATTCATATGGCTACTTCTTCTGATCACCAGCCATGTGCTTTAGAAATCCTTGTACACATGATTCATATTATTGGCACAAGAAAAATAGTAGAGTTTTACGACAAGAATCCCTTAAGAGAGAATTTCACATTGTATCACATTTATGATTTTGCAATAAGATGCAGTGTAGAATATATAGGCTCTGTATGGATGGTTATTTTTTTCATTTCCTAAATAATATTTTACAATTATTACTCAGAGCCTACGATCTTGTGTTCAACAAATAGGTTCTTATCATTGATACAATGAAGTGTAGCCCAATTGGGAAGACTACACTTCTGCTATGACGTATGTCATGAGTTCGAGTTACCAAAGAAGTAGATGGAGATCCATTATACGTTATCTTTTTTATATATATAAAAGAAAGTTCCTATTGTGCTCTGATAAGTGCAGACACAAGTTATGTTATTTACAAGTTAGATACAAGTTACGTTATTTACATTACTCAACTTATGAGTCATTGTATTCTTATAAATACATGCACTACATGTGGAATAAATGAACAAACTATCTGGTCTTTCATATTTCTTTCTCTCTTTCTCTCTCAATTTCTTACATTTTATTTAAGCCTTCATATATTTTATTTTTAACTTTTATAATACGTTATCATCACAAGACTCATGAGGAGCTAAACAAAACCCAAGTCGCAACCTTGAAATCATAGTTCCCTACTACAGTTTTGGCTAAACAAAGCCTAATCATAACTTGCCAACTAACCTAATGTCCAATAGCCAAGATCTAGAAATTATAGTATCTCGAGGACATAGTTTGTCTTATAAATAAAAATTACATAATTGACGCCCAAATTGTAACTTGATACCTCAAATATAAATTTGATGACTAGCCTTAAGTTAGAATGCTCCAGTGTGAAAATAGTAAGAAGACAAAATTCACAATTTCACAGAGTATGAGATTTTTAAACCATCAAAGCTAATGTATAATTTAAACATATTAAATATTCTCTTGTTATTATGTTTTTTGTTTTTACACTTTTAATTGTGTAAAAATAATATCATTAAAATTTATTTTGATTAACAAAGTAGATATTACGGTCTTGACATAACGGACAAAATTTGGATGTTGAAATCCATTTGGATTCTATGGGTCCTGAAGACTCAAAGAAAATTAATGAATTTAATCAAGACAAGGAAAAATCAATAATTTTCCTTCATCATTATATCCATAAAGGATTAAAAAGTGAGTATTTCACTGTAAAAGATCTTGCAAATCGATGGAAAAAAGTGATCATTTAAAGGATGCAAGCCAGCAGATCTATAAAAAATTGAAATACATGTTAGAGAAAATATTGTCTACTTTTCTTGCCGAAAGTATGCTCCTGCAGCAGCAATACCCTAAATAGGGTTTTAAGAAAAAATCCAAATTAATTTCATCTCATCTTGTGCTTGACTTAAATAATAAATCATGAAACCCAGCCCGCTATATCTATTTCATTCCCTGAAATGAATACAACCATGCTTGAATATGCTTTATTCGCTGAATTGAATACAATCATACATGGATTTGTTTCATTCCCTAAAGTGAATGTAGTTATATATCACAATTCTAAAAATAACTATACATATGATTATGGACGTGATGGTAGACGTGGATGAGACCGTAATAATTACCAACACCACCAAAAATAGATTAATTTTGAAGAAGAAAGTCAAAGAAAATTGTAGTCAAAATAATCTCCTCATAAAGTACTTAAAAATAAATATTATCGTTGTGGCATAAAAAAATCTAATAGTCACGTACCTGTCATATGATCCAGGGCACTAAAAAAGTGACTTCATGTACCAGTTGTACGCCAAATTTATAGAAATAAATTTCATCTGTAATGATTTTAGCCACGGTCATAGTATTGATGATTTCTTCCTGAAGGAAATATTGACTGTTTAATTCGTAGTGAAAATATCTAAGAAAGAAAACATTGTGACATTTATTTCGTATGTCTCGTTATAGTTTTAAAATTTATATTAATTTATAATCTTATATTATTCTATTATTATATTTATCTTGTTTAATGAAAAATATGTGAATATACATATAAATGTATATATGTATCGCTAACAGTGTAACAACATATATGATACCAAAAAATTAGAAATATCTTTCTCATCGGGCAATGTTAAATTAATTGATGATTCTGGAAGAACTACCGAATTATTACCCATAGAGTTTCAAAAAAATCTATTAAATTTCAAGGATATTTATCGAAATGGATCATATTGAGAGGTAAATGAGAAAATTTTTTGAGTATTTTTATATTACAACATCAAATAGTACCAGCAAATAAATATATTTTGAAAAAGTTGCTTACTTTTTATTTCATTTGTGCTATACAATTGAAACATATACTATAGTAAAGCAGAAGTTTACTGATTCAAAGAATTTTATTATTTGGCAAGACCGGTCAGGTCATTCCCGATCAATTATGACGTGTAAAATTATTAAAAATTCACACAGACATTTATTGAAGAACTTGAAGATTTTTCAATTCAGTGAATTTTCTTGTGTTGTTTGTTCTCAACAAATTTTTTATAGAAAATCACCAGTTAAATACAGACTGAATTCCCTGCATTTCTGGAACAAATTAAAGGTGATATATGTGTGGGCCCAATTACCTATGTTAAAGACCATCTAGATATTTTACGATTTTAATAGATGCCTCTAGTGGATGGTTACTTGTGTGCTTATTGTTGAATCATAACCTGGAATTGTGAGATTGTTAGATCAAATAATTCAATTAAAAGCATGATTTCCAAATTATGCAATCAAGAAAATCAATTATCTTAATAATGCTGGTGAATTTATATCTAAAACATTTGATGATATCTGTATGCCAAATTGGTATAATTATTGAATATCCTGAACCATTTGGTCATACCCAAAGTGGTCTAGCATGATTGTTAATGAAAAGCCTCCAATTAATAGGTATAATTATTGAATATCCTGACTCATATCTAACAAACTTGCCTACTTATGTATAATGACATGTTATGTTGCATATAGCTGCGCTTATATGCATCATGCCAATAACTTATTTTATTTCTTCCATTATAATTGACTTTTGGTCAATAGCCTATTTTTTCCTATCTAAGAATTTTTTGTTGTGTGATATATATTTCAATTGCTCTGCCACGCACAAAGATGGGTCTTTGAAAATATTGTAAATATATGTTAGATATGAGTCACTCTGTATAATAAATATCTTGAAATATTAATAGGGGATTTATTTATGGCAAGATTTGCAATGTAATTTTAATTAAAATATTTTCCCAATATTAGGAGGGACTGAAGATAAACAGCTAAAAATAATTGAATGAAATAAATTATCACATTTTGATCATTTTATAAAATAATATAAACTAGAAATTTAAAAGATAATTCATTATGAATCAACTACCAGATTCATTTACTAACCTAAAATGAATCATGAAATCTCATATATATACCAACTTAAATGCTCCAATTCAAATTAGTATCCTAGTAGGACAGTTTATTAGTACAAATAATTGTTAGCCATGTATAAGACATGGTAGACTAATTGGCTCCAAATATAACAATTTCTACAAGAGGAAAGGAGCAAATATTCAAATTCAAGATGGTAATACAATGGAGGTAGGTGCTCCTGAAGTAACCCTTGACATAACTAATCTTAAAACTCTACAAGTGGATCAAGTACCTGAATCTAATGAAAATAAAAAAATCTCGATAAGTTATGTCTCTACTAGAAAAAGATATAACCAAAAGGATATTATTGTCGATAATATTATTATCGACAATATTATTGTTTATAATGCTACAGATTTAACTAACGTTTTGAATGAAAAAATAGGATCTTGAATCTAAATTTATCGAAAAATATTGACATAGAAATGATTAGGCAAAATAGAAAGATGCAATTTAATAAGAATTAAATTCACCATTGGAACGTGAACTTTCTGGACCTGCAATCCAAACGCATAAAGGTGTAATGTCGGTGGGTATAAATAGGTGTCTGTACGAAAAAAATGAGAAAAATAAAATTTTTTTATATAAAGCACACATTGTTGGACAAGGATTTTCACAAAGATCCGACATTAATTATGAAGTGACATATTCTCATGTGCCGAGTACAATTACCTTTAGATATTTTATTAGTCTAGCATTTCATGAAAAGGTTAATATGCATCTAATGAATATTGTTAAGATCCTACTTATATGGATCACTTGATATCGATATCTATATGAAAATCTTTGAAGGACTTAACATGCGGGAAGCATGTAAAGTTTTTTGGAAATATTGTAAAATAATATATTGAAAATCCTTATATGGATTGAAGCAATTTGAGTGTATTAAGTATAATGGCGCTAGTGAATATCTCTTGAATGAGGATTATAAAAATAATCTAATTTGCTCATGTGTTTTTGTAAAGGAAAGGATCAGAATTTGTGATAATTACTGTATATGATTAGAACTCCTGAAGAAGTTTGAAAGTAATCAATTCTTTTGATGAAAGAATTTGAGGTGAAAAACTTATAGGTTTATGGATCAATGGAATTTTCATTCATCAATCAGCTTATAAAGAAAAAGTATTAAAGCGATTCCATATGGATAAGTACCCAAATAGTTGTAAGGTCGATTGATGTGAAAAAAGATCTTTTTCATCTTTAGGAGAATAATGAAGAACTTTTTGGTCCTAGAATACCGTATCTTAGTGCGACATGAGTATTAATGTATGTTACTAACAATACATGATCTGAGATAGCATTTGCTTTAAGTTCATTAGTAAGATTTAGTTTTTCTCTAGTACAAAAAATATTGGAATATGACCTGTGTTAAGTATAAATTTAGATACCTCTGGGAGATTATTGATAGGAGTTTATTTTATTCAAGTGAATCTAGAGTACAGTCAATTGGCTATACAGATGACGGATTATTTGATCTCTATAAAGCTCGATGTTAAACAGGTTGTTTTTCATATATGGAGATATAACTACATCAACAAAACAAACTTTAGCCTCTACTTCTTCCAAGTACGCATAATTAATTACAGTACATGAGACAAGTAGAGAATGTATTTAGCTAAAATTATTAACCCAACATATGCAGAAGATATGTGGTTTAACATTAGAAGAGAAACTGCCAACAATATTATATGAAAACAATGCAGCATGTATAGCCCAATTAAATGGAGGTTATATTAAAGGAGATAAAATGAGACATATTTCCCCAATATTTTTCTACACTCATACTCTTCATAAGAGTGATGATATTGATATCCAACAAATTTGCTCATTTGATAATGTATTTAATTTATTCACAAAGGCGCTACCAACATTAACACTTGAGAAGTTAGTTTGTTATATAAGGATGCGCAGTCTCAAGGATATCAAGTGATATTTTTATGAAGGATAGTAATAGTATACATTATACTCTTTTTTCCTTAACTATGGTTTTGTACCAGTGGATTTTTCATGCAAGATTTTTAATGAGACAGTATGTAAAAGTGTAGCACAAACATTGTGTACTCTTTTTCTCTCACTAGGTTTTTGTTACACTAGGTTTATCCTAATATTGTTTCAACGAGGCACATGTTTTATTCAATAGACATCCAAGGAGGAATATTACAAATTCTATAGCTAGTAGATGTCTACCCATTTATCTGATTTTGATAAGTTGTAGTATGAGTCTATCTATATCCAACTTCAAGTATTTGATACTTGTAGACAAAAGTTACATTAGTTACATTACGTAACTTATGGGTCATTGTATTCTTACAAATACATGCACTACTTGAGATATAAATGAACAAACTATCTGAACTTTTTTTTTCATAAATTATAAATAACCTATAAGTATCTCATATTTATCAAAATCAATTTAATCCCAAATTAATTATTCTTAACTGTGTGACCTTTTAGTTTCCCAATAGGCATGGCAAAGGGTCGGGTTGGCCCGTTGGACCTCCTAACCCGAACGTGGAATAAACCAGCCCAGCTCGGCTCGCCAAGGTACTGTAGTGGGCCGGTCCAAGCCCGCTATAGTACCCTTGGGCCGGGTCCGGGCCCTATATTTTAGCAATCTGGCCCGGCTCGTTGTCAACCCGGGATCGGCTCGCTGGTCAACGGTCTAACCGGTGATTAACCCGTTGGACCGGACCGCCAACTAGATCGCGAATTGGTCTGTGGGTCGAGCCCGGGGGTCGACCATTGCAGGCCCGCGGGCCGACTGTTAGCAAAAATTTTTTTTCAGCAATTATCCCCCCAGCAGCTATAAAATGGCTAGTTTATGGAAGCAATTTGGGAAAAGTTCTCCTATAAATACCCCACACATTTTACACTCAATTCACACAAAAAACCTCTCTGTTTGTCTCTCTCAACTCTCATTCTTCCTACATAATTTGTTCCTCAAGTGCTCTTTAAATTTATATGCAATATTTATTTACTAATATTTATAAAATTATATTGCTTGAATTATCAAGTGGAAATTTGAAGACTTGAAGTGGAGTTGCCTTCAAAAGTTCAAATTCTCAAGTGTATAAATTGAAATTCAACATTTCAATTTTCAAGTTGGTTATTTCTACTTATTTACTTTATTTATATTAGTTATATATCTTCTTTATTTGATATATAGTGTAGTTTAATTGCCTAGTTACTTTAATTTTTTTTTCCTATTATTTCATTTTTAGTATTTTTTTGATAAATTGCATTCTTAGTTTATTTAAAGTACTTAATTAGTTTGTTTGCTTATAAACTTTTCAATTTACCATAAAATGGACTGTGTAGGAAGGTCCCCGACTGACTGTGAATTTAGAGGATATTGATAACCAAAATGAGACACCTACCATAGATAGTAAACAATGTACTTCTAAAATGAAAAGGTCTGTTTGGGATTTTTTGAAAAATATGAGGTTAATGAACTAGCTACTTGTAAATTATGTTATCTTCCGATATCTTTTAAACACAAAAATGGGGGAGGGACTGGAACTCTAAATAGGCACATAAATAATAAGCATAGTGATGTTGAATGCAAATAAAAAATGATGCAAAACAAATTCACACCACACAAGGCCAAATGATTGGTAATTTTAAATATGCCCATGACAAAAATAGAAATGAAATGGCTAAATGGATAATTAGAGATGAATTACCTTTTGTTATGAGTGAAAGTTCTAATTTAGAAAAAATATATGCACAATGCTGTGAACCCACAATATAAAAGGACTCTTATAAGTAGTTTGATGCATGATATGAAAAGAATGTATAGAGAGAAAAAAAAGATGAATTGAAAGCTATTTTTGCTTCGCCTAATTTTAAAATTGCTCTTACTTCTGATGCATGGAAGGCAATTACAAATCAACATTTTTTTTGTATCACTGCACATTGCCAATAGATGTATATTGGCATCTACAAAAAAGAAGTATTATTTTCAAAGCTTTGAACACCCTCACAATGCTAATCATATTGCTAGGATCATTTTAGCTGTTGCACGAGAATATGGCTTGTACGAAAAAATTATTACTATTTTCCTTAATAATGCTTCAAATAATACTGCAAGTGTGCCTTTATTGAAATATGCCTTTAAACTGATTTTAGGTGGTGAATTATTTCATAATAGATGTGTATGCTATATATTTAATCTTTGTGTTCAAAATGGTTTAAAAATGGTTGAAGATATTATTTCTCCAATTAAAAGTGCCATTTCATTTATACATTCTTCTTCTTCACGTCAACAAGATTTTAAACGTCTTTGTTTCGAAAATCGACTGAAATTCAAAAAATTCCAATTAGATGTATCCACTAGATGGAATTCTACTTGTCAAATGTTATCAAGCACATTTAGTTATGAAAATTAATTTGCATTTTATAACAATCATATTGGTGCAAGTAATCCAGATACTTTTTTAGTCGAGAATGATTTTACAAGAGCTAAAACAATGGTTGAAATTTTAAAAGCACTTGAATATGCTACTTTAATTTTATCCACTACTTATACACCTATATCTCATCAAGTTTACCTCAAATAAGTATGATTAAAGTTATTTTTTACAGTAACAAATGTGATGTTTATTTTCAAGAAATGGTTACCGCAATGGAACAAAAATTCGACAAGTATTTTGAAAATATGTCATTATTATTTTGTTTGTTATGTGTTTTAGATCCACGTAATAAGATGATTCAATTTGAAGATTTTATAGACATTTTTAATAATCATGGTACTGGTGGATGTTTAATAGACAAAGAAAGACTTATGGCATCAACATAAGAGACAGCCTTATATGACTTATATTCAATTTACAAGCAAAATTCACTTACAAAACAAAGTGCATCATCTACTTCTTTTTCAACACTACAATCCCAATCTACATTTCCTATCATAAACGTCCCCAAACATTTTGAATTCCTCACAAACTTTTAGCTGCAAAAAGACCAAGAACCCATGATAATCAAGACCAATGTGATGAAATTGCTTGGTATTTGAGGTCTCTACTAGATGAAGGCCTACCAAGTTTTGATATTCTTGTTTGGTGGCGAGATAGAAGACGTGATTTTCCTATTTTATCTCAAATTTTTCGAGATGTGTTAACAACTCTGGCATCAACAGTTGCCTCGAAAAGTGCATTTAGTGTCGGTGAAAAAGTTTTAGATGAAAAAAGAGATCGAATGACACTAGCAAATTTGGATATGGTGGTGTGCTTAAAGGATTGGCTCAATGTCGAAGAAAGAAAACAAGGATTAGTGCAAGACTTTGATGAAGATGAAGGTAATAGTTCACCAAATGATGAATAGATAGGATTTTTATGTTTAGTAATTGCTTGGAGGTAAGGTCCTATGTCCCCCGCTTTGTGTATCTAGTTATTAGTTCATTTATGTTTTCAATTTCGTGTATTTGTCTTATAAATTGTTAATTACAAATCTTTGGAGGTAAGGTTCCATGTCCCCCCCTTGTACTATTTTTGCAAATATTAATATACATGGTAGGGTCTATGCCAAACTCCCCACCATCTCAAGGTGATTTTATTCTAATTATATACTTTTCCCATATGGTTAATAAATAATAAGTTATAATTATAAGTATTTATGAATAATAAGTAAACAAATTAAAAAGTAGTACTAAATTTGAATTATATAAATAATAATTTTGAAACAAATAAATAACTTTAAGATAAATAAGTAATAGTTTCTTTCTCTTATTTTATTCAAAATGAAAAATTAAAATCAACTTGCAATAATAAATATAAATTGTACAAGTCTTGATTTGTATTCTAAATTTGAATGAAATACTTATTTATAATAAAATAAGTTTTAAGAAGGTCTAATTTCCTACTATATTTAAAAGGGGGCCAACACATGAGTCAGACCCCGTGGGCCAGCCATGGGCCAATCCGTGGGTTGGACTGAGGTCCAACTCATGGGGTACTCAGCCCGAACCCGGCACGCCTCTTCCCGTTGTGGGCCTAGCACGGGGACCGAGCCTGGGCCAAGTATTTCAAATTCCTAACCCTGCACGGCACGCCCCGTTTGAGAATGTAACTCGGAACGGCACGCCCTATCAGAAGACCTAACCCACTAGGCTTTGGCCCAGCACGGCCCACTGTCATCCCTTGTTCCCAATCACGTTGGCAATAAGTATAAATTATAGTCTTAAATAAATTAAGATTAGATAAATTAAACACCTTTAATTTATCATTAATTCTCTAATTAATTAATTTACACTTATAGATCAAGATTAGCATCATGACCAGCCAAGTGTTGAGATATGTCAAGTGATTTGACATCACTCATCCGCGATTTAGTTCCTGTGTAATTATTATCCTTTCGCTAACCTATATCCTGATTAATTCAAGAGTACAAATATAATGCTAACTCTTATTGAATTAATCAATTTACTTTTTTCCAAAATACAACTCACTTGACATAGAACTTAAAAACACTCTTAATTCTATTTTTATTTTTCGCAAAGATTTTCGAATCGTATTTCAAGAAGTTGCAATATTGGGATATACTCTTCCATTATAAGGAGTGATAAATCCTATATTGGTCATATCTTATCTTTTCATTATTCATACTACACCCGGACTCTATAGTATGTGCGACTTCTTAAGAGTAATAACTAATAGAGTTAAAGTATAGTAATCCACAGTCAAGATAAACTCATGATCTCAAGTCCAAGGATTATTTACACTACGATCACAAAGATATTAATTCACTAGCATTCGATCAATAATCTATGTGGAATACTCTTAATGGGTCGATCTGATACACTTATATTCAATAAGCATCCACATACACTTATGTACTAATCATCCCGTATCAAACACTACGATTAGGGATATTCACGCATAAAATATATTTATATCGTAACTATTTATGATTTCATATATATATATATATATATATATATATATATATTCGAAAATGCCATGTTACAGATGACAAATATACATAAATATAAAAGTATAATTTGTCCCTAAAACAAATTAGCTTAAGGGCATACACTAACAAACTCCCACTTACACCAAAGCCAATCATTCATGTGCTTAAGATCGAATGAGTTAACATAACTTTCATGTTTCTTCTGGGACAAGGTTTTAGTGAATGGATTAGCAATGTTATCATCAGTGGGGATTTTTTCTATCTTTAATTTATTTATATGAATGATTCCTCTGATCAAGTGATAGCACCATCATACATGTTTGGATCACTGATACGACCTATGTTCCTTTGTTTGTGCAAAGCTCCATTGTTATCACAATACAAAAGTATAGGATCACTAATGAAAGAAATCATTCCAAGTTCAACCACAAACTTCTTTATCCAAACTGCTTCTTTTGCTGCTTTTGAAACTGCAATGTATTTAGCTTCTGTTGTAGAATCACCTGTGGTGTTTTGTTTGGAACTTTTCTAACTGACTGCACCACTATTAATAGTAAATACGTATCTACTGATTGCGACTTTCTATTATCCTTATCAGATTGAAAGTTAGCATATGTGTATCCATGAACCATCAATTCTTACCCACCATGAATCAAGAATAATTCTTTAACCCTTCTCAAGTACTTAAAAATATTCTTAACTACTATCCAATAACCACTCCCTAGGTTAGATTAAAATCTGGTTGTAACACTTAGAGTATATGGGACATCGGGTCTAATACATAACATAACATACATTATGGAACCTATAGCCGAAACATATGGGATCTTGTTCATGCTATCTCTATCGACATCTGTCTTAGGATGCATGTCTTTGGAAAGGTACACATCATGAGACATTAGTAAGTAACCCTTCTTTGATTGATCCATGCTAAACCTTTTTAGCATCTTGTTAATGTACGTTAATTGAGTAAGACCAAACAACCTCTTATATCTATCTCTATTGATCCTCATTCTCAAAACGTAGGTTGCCTTTCCTAAATCTTCTATAGAAAAATTCTTGGACAACCATACCTTTACACTTTGAAATATAGGTATGTCATTGTCTATCAACAATATGTCATCCACATAGAGTATCAAGAAAATAATGGTGTTCCCACTAACCTTCTTGTATACACAAGATTCATACTCATTTTCGATAAAATCAAACTCTTTGATTGTCTCATCAAAGCAGATGTTCCAACTCCTAAAAGTTTGATTTAGTCCATAAATAGACCTTTGCAACTTGTATACTTTATTAGAATCTGTGGATACAAACCCTTCAGGTTGTATCATATACACCTCTTTCTACAAAATTCCATTAAGAAATGCACTTTTTATATCCATTTGCCAAATCTCATAGTTATAATATGCAGTTATAGCAAGTAAAATCCAAATGGATTTCGACATTGTAATTGGTGAGAAAGTTTGATCAAAGTTAATTTCTTGTCTTTGTGTATAACCCTTTGCTACCAATCACGCCTAATAGGTAATCACATTACCATCCATGTCAACCTTTCTCTTAAAGACCCTTTTATATAAACTTGCACCCTATTGGTTTAATCCCTTTAGGTAGATCGACTAATGTCCAAATCTTATTGTCATACATGGAATCCATATTAGATTTTATGACTTGTAACCGCTCTAAGAATCTTTATCAGACAGTGCTTCTTTGTAAAATGTAAGTTCATCATTTCATCATTCAAATAATTAATATATTATTGTGGCCACTTACAAGAAATTTTTCTTTTTGGCACACGATGTATCCTAGTAGTCCTACGAAGAGTTTGTGCAATATTAATTTCATTCTCTGTCACATCATCATGTGATTGAATCTCTTGTTCCACTTATTGATCATTGCCAAATTGTGTTTCTTGAACTTCTTCAAGATCAATTTTGCTCCCATTTACCTTTTCAAAAATAAACTATTTTTTACAAAGACGGCATGCTTTGAAACAAATAACTTTTGCTCAATGGTATTATAGAAATAGTATCCAAATGTCTTCTTTGGATACCCTACAAATAGGCGTTTATCTGATTTAACGTTCATTTTGTTAGATTCCATTCTCTTCACACAAGCAGGGCAATCCCAAAGTTTCAAGTATGAAAGTTTAGATTTTTTTTTCGAACCATATCTTATACGGAGTGAATTCAATAATTTTTTATGGAACTTGATTTAATAAATGGGAGGAAGTATTGAGAGCATATCTCCAAAATGATTTGGAGAGATTTGCAAGACTCATCATTGATCGAACCATATCTAATAGAGCTTGATTTCGTCTTTCAGATACACCATTTAGTTGAAATGTATAAGAAGGAGTCTATTGAGAAAGAATCTCATTCTCCTTTATATAATCTTGAAACTCTTAATTTAAGTATTACTCACCTCGATCAGATTAAAATATTTTAGTACTTTTACCAAGTTATTTTTCAACCTCATTCTTGAATTCCTTGAACTTTTCAAAGGTTTCGGACTTATACTTCATTAAATAAACATAACCGTATTTGGAATGGTCATCCGTGAAGGTAATAAAATATTAAAAAATCCTCGCAGCATGGATTGACATAGGACCACAAATATCAATATGTAGTAGTCCTAACAATTCAGTAGATCTCTCACCCTTTCCTGTAAAAGGTGATTTGGTCATTTACTAAGTAAACAGGATTTACATATATCATATGATTCATAATCAAATGATTTCAAATAACCATTTTCGTGTAATTTGGTAATATGTTTCTTATTTATGTGACCAAATCTACAAAACCAAAGGAAATATTGTTTTAAATTATCAATTTTAGACCTTTTAAGATTTAGGTTGAGAGGTGAATTTTTCATATCTAGAATAGAAAGAGTATTAATCAAAGCAGCAGTTCCATACACAGTGCCATCATGTGAAAAAGAACAACATTTATTCTTTTACATAATGACAAAACCATCAGTGTCTAAACACGGAATAGAAACAATGATTCTAATAAAAAATGGAATATAATAACAATCTTTAAGTTCTAAAACAAAACCACTAGGCAGAGAAAGATAATAAGTCCCTCCAGCTAATGTTTCAGCAATACTAGCTCCATTTCTCACACGTAGGTTCATTTCTCCCTTAGCCAACATTCGACTTCTCTTTATTCCTTGTATATTTTACAAATATGAGATGCAAATTCGGTATCTAATACCCAAGAATTAATTTAAAAGTATAAATATTGATTTCAATCGTAATAAACATACCCGAAGTAAAAGTTTCATTAAACTTCTTCTACTTCAAGGTATCCATATAAATTTTACAGTTTTTTTTTTCAGTGTCCATCTTCTCCACAATGGAAGCAAGTGCCTTTAGACTTGCCCTTTTTTATCGTAAATGTTGGTTTTAATTCAGACCTGACTCTCTTAAAGCCTGTCTCAGATTTCTTTGCTTCCTATTAGAAGAATCAATAACCAACACTTATTTTTTTTCCTTTTTGATGGTTGTCTCAGCAGTTTTAAGCATATTCAACAGGTCAAAAAGAGTTGTTGGCAATTTATTCTTGTTATAATTCATATCGAACTGTGAAAAGCTATTGCAAAATCAAGTATTAACATTTAACTTATGATTTTGCTTAAATCTCAATCATTCCAATTTTTTAATCAGTCCGATCATCTTCAGTACATGAATAGCAACTGAAGCACCTTTTGCCATTTTACAATGGAATAACTCTTTAGAGTCTCGTATCTCTCATTAGGCAACTACTTGAGATGAAGAATCATAGAATGAGGATCTATTTTATCATGCTATTACTACAATTCAAAGCTCATAGCGGCCAACATAATACAAGGGCAGTATCATTGTCTTGTATATGCTTTCGATAAGCATTCTAAACTACTTCGTTAGCATCTTCTGTTGGAACATTAGGAATGGGCTGATCAAGGACATAGCCAATTATCTCATGTTTGAGAACAATTCTCAAGTTACGATGCTAGTTCAAAAAAATTAGCCTAATGAATTTGTTATCATATAAAATGGGATACAAATTGACATTGCTACTCATATTCTATAACATATAAATAAAGATAGTATAAGAATTTGTTATTTATACATATTAAACAAAACCAAAATATAATATGGATTTCTTTTAATTTGGTTTTACTCCCATAATTTTAATTCAAATCAATAACCCTCACATATTGATTCCGGAGCTCTCACAGAACCCCTAGTGGGTTAGGATCCCATATAATTATTTTAATCTTCGATGTACCGTACAAACTAAAATAATTTTGAAAGGTAGGTAACACTTACTAATTATAACACTTTGCAATTCCTAAATAGTTAGGTATTAACTCTTTGATAACACATCTTATGTGACTCCTAACCTTGTTCAAAAACATATAACCTTGAGTGTACCCAACAAATTATATATCTCCGTTAAGTCATATCCATTATTCAGATATCTCATCTCATGGCTTAAACATGTTCAACATAGAGTAACCTTATATTAGCCCAACAAATTAAATCTAAGAAGAACTCTCATTTAATGCTATAATAATGGAAGACAACTTATTTATTGATTTAATATTAATTTGAGGGATTTTCTTTTCAATGATTTATTATTAGATCTCATCAAATTGCATGCAATATTATCATATCAACATATAATAAATAAAACATGCATAAATTCATGGATGATTGTGGATTTTTAATAAACTATTTTCCTTGAGTCACAAAGGAAACTACGTTGCCAAATCCTAAAAGTAATCTTCAATTCTTGAAAATTTTCTTCGTGGTTGCACCTTTGCGCTGTCTCTATCATCTTGTACATTACAACTATAATTTTATTTAAACATTTTAGATATTCAATCATATCCCTAACCTACCGCTATGTACCATTACATGATTGGTCAAGAAATCTCGAGTTACATTTGAGGAGATTGAAATGAGAAAAAATTACATTCAGAATGACATTGAATTTGAACCAAGTAAACTATACATAATCACATTGGTCTTAAGTCCGTAATCATCCATCATGCTATTATATAATTTAATAATTAAATAAACGTATAAAATCTACATTTAGTATATAATCATGAATCTCTATATATCATTATTACAATCTCATTGAAATTATCATTTTTGAATTATTTATGAAAATATTTTATGGAGAAAAAATATTATTTTCCAATCTCATTAGAAAATAATCCTTTAAATAATAGAATTTCAAAAAATTATATTACTGTCTCTTTCTAAACATTTTGAACATTTGCTAAATTCCAATCTCTTTGAAAAATAATAAATTTCTAAAATTTAAACAAATTATCTAATTCTAATCTCATTAGAATTAAATAAATATTTTCAAAGGTTTCATTCTTTCTAAATTTTAATCAAACTAAAATAAAGAAAGTTTCTAAAAATTAGCAATTAATTTTAAATAATAATTGTCAAAAATTAATTGGTGGTTTCGAAAACCAAATTTAGTAAAACCTTTTAAATGAAAATATAAAATAAGTGTTAACGAAAGTATCTTAACTTGTTTAAGAACTATTAGTGACAAAAATCGAAGTGTCACTAAAAGTGACTAAGAACATGGAATCTGAAGACGTGACGTCATCACCATGCGAGAAATCATATATCAAAGCATTATTGTCGTGAATCAAAACGGCAATTATCCCCTTTTATTTCATATTTTTTCTTTAATATTTTTCATAAACAACATCAAAAAATTTTATAGTTTGAACAAATTCAATATTCGTGACAATTAAATATAATTATATCATAAATTAATCAAAGGTGGCTCTGATATCACTTTAAGAAAGTAAATAACCAGTAACGCAACGGAATTTAAAATTTCTACTACCTACTATGGATCATCTTGATTAATTTATACGTAGTACAAGAACAATATAAAGATGATACTTTACAATCGCTGTAAAATCTCCAATGTGTGTGGGATGTCAATCCACAAATTGTACAAACGTCCGGCCTCTAATACTATCCACACAAATAATTAACTCAATTATCTTCACAAGATTAATTAACTCAAATCACGAAGTGATAATTCCTTAATTTTTCAAACGTGACTCTCACGTTTTTCAAAACTTTGCTCACGGCTTTTGTTTTATATATTGGTCGCAATACTAGTACTACTTATATCTTTATATATATATAAGTACTAGTCATATATATATTCACACACACACAAAATAGCTTAGAATCCCAATCGAATTGGGTTTAGGGAATTACAACAATCCTAATCAATTTGGATCAAGAGCATATACATAAGTATAAAACCGTTAGGAGTTCTAACATATTACATATTTGCCCCTAAATTTGATAACTTATTATAACTGAACCTAAAAAAATAAATTTATCTCATAAATTAACTCATAAGTATCTCATTATTATCAAATCAATTTAATCTCAAATTAATTATTCATAAGTGTGTGACCCTTTAGGTTCCCAATCACGTTGGTAATAAGTATAAATTATAATCCTAAATAAATTAGGATTAGGTAAATTAAATACCTTTAATTTATCATGAATTTTCTAATTAATTAATTGCACTTATAGATCAAGATTAGCTTCTAGTAAAGTATCATGACCACTCAAGTGTTGAGATATATCAAATGATTCGACGATAATCACTCATCCATGATTTATCCATGATTTAGGTCTCGTGTAATTATTATCCTTTCACCAACCTATATCCCGATTAATTCAAGAGTATAAATATAATGCCAACTCTTATTAAATTAATCAATTTACTCCTTTCCAAAATACAACTCACTTGAATTAGAACTTAACACACTCTTAATTCTATTTATATTTTGAGCAAAGATTTCTGAATCGTATTTTAAGAAGTGGCCATACTGGGATATACTCTTCCATTAGAAGGAATGGTAATCCTATATTGGTTATATCTTATCTTTACATGATTCATACTATACCCGAACTCTATAGTATATGCGATTCATTAAAAATAAAACTAATAGAGTCAAAGTATAGTAATCCACAGTTAAGATAAACTCACGACCTGAAGTTCAAGGATCATTTACGCTATTATCACAAAGAGATTAATCCACTGGTATTCGATTAATAATCCGTGTGGAATATTCTTATCGGGTCAATCCGATGCACTTATTATTAAATAAATATCTACATATACTTATGCGCTAATCTACCTATCAAACACTACGATTAGGGATATTTACGAATAAAATATAATTACATCATAACTATTTAGGATTTTACATATATATATTTTATTCAAAATTGCCATATTACAAAATATACATAAATATAAAATTGTAATTTATTCTTAAAATAAATTAGTTTTAGAGCACATACTAACAAATGAGATGGATCAAAATCTAAGCAAATTGGATTAAGAAACTATGAAATCATAAAAGAATAAAAGTTGACAATAATGTGGTAAGACGTTTCTCTTATGACCTATTAGTCATGAGTTTGAGTTATTAACAGATAAGGAGAAAGGTGAGTTAAAAAAAAAAAAGTTCAATTTAATAAGACGGATTAAATTAGTAACAGGGGCGTGCTGTTTTCTAAGATTCAAAGTCTTGTTACAAGCATTAAGAAAGCAACTGAACAGTTACGAGATGGGAAAAACGAGAGAATTACTGCAGTTAATGATATCTATACTGTTTTTGATGATTTCAAAGTACGAATTAACCACTAATCTTTAACTTATCGAGGAACTGAACTTGTGAAGAAAACTATAATTAAATTAATCGGCATTAATTATATGATTAATCGACAAGATGTAATAATTTATTAGGTTAGCGATTAGTACAGGTCATACCAAATTTAATAATATGTTGCCACGTTAACGAGATGATTAAGGATCGTTAATACCTCCATTATTGTAACATTTACTATATTAAACAAAATAGAAAACAATAAAAAAAATTACGTGTCATTATCATGGGGTTAATTTTTATATTATAAAATCAAAACGAAGAAAATTGGGGAAGTTTCCTATCACAAGACTAGTGATCATGACGTCTACGACAAGATTTATTGTGATAATTGAATAATTAACGATATTTTTATAGTTATTCAATAACTAATAAAAAAATTTATTTAGACTAAATGACTCGCTTTATTAAAAATGAAGAGCATATATTTTCAAATAGAATAACTTATTATTAACTTTTAAATAACTGTTAAAATATCTAATTATTCAATAATTACCATAAATTTTACTAGACCTCTCTACACAACCTTTCTTTGAAAAAAAAACTCAACATTCACATGGATGGTAGGATTCACATTTCACACTCGCACATAATATTCTTGAGTGCAAAATGGTTACATTGAAATGATTACACATTAATTATTAGCTGCCTTGGGTTTTGACCGACTGTGTTTTTCGTTTAAATATGCTACCTAAATGACTAATAAATGTTAGTATATTTCTGAGTGTTACGGAAAAAAAAAAAATCAGAAATTGACCCAATTACTGAATTGATTTTTACAATTACAATTTTTTCCTGCTTTTACATGGATTAAACCACAAGAACAAGTAGTTGTTCCAATATAAAATAAAATTTTCCCGCCCAATATCGTTTGTTGGCTTCAACTCTGAATTTATTTTTTTTTTTTTGAAAAAAAAGAAGAAGCAAATTGATCATAACTAAATTCTTGATATTAATGAAACATAAAATCATAGAGTGCCTACAAGAAAGGTGGGAGTTACCCACAAAAAATAATCCGATGCCTAATCAGTATAAGTTGTAAATGATAGAGGGTTTGGACCCTTGTAATTGTGAGAGAAAATTTGTGATTGTGTGTTTTCTTGTATCAAGTTATGAAAACTCCTACCATATTTATGAGAGATATAATGGGATTATTGGGCCTGTGGAGATGTTAAGCCTAGTTTGAAGGTTCAAGCCTGCTAAGTGAGTTGGATTGAATACATCAAATCGGTTTATTTTGTGCCACATGACAATATTTTATTTGACGAGTATATTATATTACAACAGATGCTTCTCACTCTTGCTGATTCTTATTTATCAAGAATGAGAGGAAAAAATAGATCTCATCTCTTGAATTTTAAATATTCTATGGAATGAGTTGTGACCGAACCAAAAATTTTCGTGGTGCGACAAAACGATTTTTTTATTTTTTTGGCAAGATCTATGTTGGTATAGAGGGCTTTCACGAGCCGAAAAGCATACTGCAAGAGTGTTATATCTTCCCGAATATTTTTGCCGTCAATGGATTTTTTTTTTTTTTTTTTTTTGCAAGCAAGGATTTCTCACTTTCTTTTAAATACTTTTCTCTCTACGTGCATATTTCTTATTGATAGACTTAGAAAAGATTCTTCCAGCCATAGAGAGACCTTTGGTTAGTTTTTTCCCGGTACTAAGATGAGGATGCTTATGAAATGGAGCTGTAGAGAAATTTCTCTTCTGTTCACGAGAGTTTTTGGAAAAAAAATATCAAATTCTAGATTTGCCAAAAGGAGAAGGGAAAGTCAGCCAACCTCTTGAAGGGAGGCAGCAGACCAAACCCTAGGAGGGGCGGCCAACCCACACCCTCTCGGGGCGACCAGCCCGTTCCTCTTGGGGACTACCATACCATAGGGTGTTTATTATTTTAGCAAAGCATTGTAAATATAGCAAAACGTATAATTAAAATTTAATACAAAAATTATTAATTTGTATGTATTTTAATAAATTTAATTTACATAACATATATTTTTCCAATCATTATAATTAGTTAAGTTTTCATACTAAATTAATTAATGGGACACTAAAGGGGTAAAATAGGAACAAAATTAGTTTCTCTATCGTTGTTTCATAATTTATTTTTTAAATGAACTAACATATTACAAGAAATATAAAGTTAGGAGAGATTTATGAAATTTTAAAAAGTTCAAAAGTGCTAGATTATATTAGCACAAACATCATGATTGGTTTGTGAAATTGTCCTTACTAAAAAGTATCTCCAACATAGCTTTTGTGTGAGACAAGTTTTATCATTTGAAATAAGCTAAAAACGAAAATAAAAAGAAACAAAATAATATAAAATTTTTGTTTAAGCGTCTCAAATTGTCAAACTATTATTGGAAAATTTGGATTAAAATTTTGGTCATTGAGGATGGCTGAATTTATATTTAAATTATTTAAAATTGAAAGGCGGTAAAAATGGAATGAAGGGCTATAACGGCTAAGGCTAGAGACAACCGTCGCTGAAAGTTGCCTTAGATCATATGGTAGTTGATATGATGAAGATTAGTATTTTAAGAATTTGTTGCTTGGTAAAATGTACACAGGTTATATAAAACTATGATTTGGCAAAAAATATATATATATATTAGGGATAGATTCTGAAATACAAGCTATTTATACAATGGAATCCTTTTACCTGGTTAGCATCTTGTGGCATTGCCATTTTTGCTGGTAAGCGTGTTGTTGCATTAGTATTGCGCTTTATATTGTCAATTAATTCATCCGTTGTTTCCAACTTTATTTCTCTTTGCTTTTGCTTCCAACATTTTTTTTTTTTTAATTTCATGTTGAATTTTGTAGACAGAGGCACAAAAAATTGAAGAATTTGTCACCCAAGTAATGAATAGAGTTGAAAATTAGGCTTTGTGAATCATTCTGTAATGTCATATTTCATAGTAATGTCCCTTAGAGAATCATTCTGTAGTTGCCTTATTTATATTTCACTACATACAATTTATTAAAAATAGAGATAAAATAGAAGAAATTTTTACATAAATTCGCTCTACTATTTTATTTATGAACTTTTATAATTTCAACAAAAGTCACATGAGTTATGCCATGCATTATAATGTAAGAAAATGATTTTTTTTTTTTATTTATTTAGATCACAAAGTCAACAGGATTATAGTTCGGTTCATCTATAAATTTTCTGCAAAAAGAACCTTACAAAGTGGTATAGAGATATAACTTGATGTGGAGGCTGACTAATGAGGCATTAGGGTGGTCAATAGATCGGGTTATAAGGTTATCGCGTCGTGTCAGGTGTGACTCATTTCTTATCTTGTCGTATTCGTATTGTGTCATATAGGGCCCGTTTCTTATAATGTTGTGTTCGTATATGACCTGTTTGGGTTTGCGTCGTATTCGTATCGGACCCATTTAATATTGACAGAGAGTATCAGTCTATATGACCAATTACATAACTTGTGATTCATTTGAATTAAAATCTCAAATTTTAAGCTTTATTTAATAATTTAAACAATTATTAATACTAACCTTGCTATCATAGTAATTTAAAATATATAATTAAAATTATTGAAATTTTTTGGATAATATTTAAAATAATTATTATATTTGATTTAATGATCTAATATTAAATCTATTATTCACAATTTTAAACTATACAATATTAAATTATAATAAAGAAAAAATTCAGCAAAATCTGTTTAAATAGTAAAACGGGTTATCGTGTCAACTCATGGGTTGACTCAACTTACCCATTTAATTTCGTGTCATAAACGAGTTGACCTAATAAATTTCGATTCATGTCATAACTTATTAATTTCGTGTCGTATTATCGAGTCATGCCAAAAATTCCCAGCGTGTGAGGTGCCGCATATGGCAAGTCATTTGCCCAATTTTTTTCAGCTATTAATTTTTAAGATTAATCCATGACAGATATTGACAGATCTAGCGCTTCTTTTGATTTTTCTACTTAATTACATTGATCTAGTCAGTCAGAAAGGAAGAATGACTTTGGCGCTTATTTTCTATTTTATTTCCCTTAATAGTTGTTTTTTCTTCTATTTCACAAGCTGATAGTGAATGGTACAATTAAGAGATTCAATTCCCATGGCTCATGACCATTTAAAAAAGGAGAATAAGGAGAAAAAAAAAAGCACAAGAAAAGCACCCAAAGAATCTCAAATACAAAACAGTACATCCAGAAAACATTGAAAGCATTAGCCAAAAACAAAATTCAGAATCTTCAAAACCAGTAAAAAAATGAAAGTGCAAAGGAAGCTAATAAGGCTATATTACTCCAAGCATAATGGACCACGCAATAACAAATTGCACAATAAAACACTTAATGGACACTTTCAATGAAAAATAATAATAGAGACCCAGTTTTGAAGTTTACCTGTAGATTTTGTGGTTAACATTTAATAATAAAAATTTTGTTTATATCAACTGATGTCATAAATTTTAAATATTTAATCAACAGTACAGGACCTATAAGTGGGATAAAAAATCAATTCCTAATTAAATATATCCCCAATTTCCAATAATATGTGCAGTGAAATATATGTACTTAAAAAAAGTAAACATATACGCAGTAAAAATTGCATTTCGTAATATCTCAATTTGGTTAAATCAAATTTTAGATTTCTTGATAGGATCCCACAAACATCCCTCTTTTATTAAATTGTTGGAAGTCACATCCTAAACCATTTCGAATCTCAAATGCCTTTTGAGTTTCTAGCTCTAGTTATTCTTCTTTTCCTACCTAAAAGATTTCATAGACAAAAAAATGTGGACCTCTTGAGAATTTGATTTACCAAGAAGCCATGTCAAACTAAAATTCTTCATGTTACTATTTTGGTTCATATGGTCTATGAATTAATAAATGAAGATGTATGACTAAACAGATCAACTTTTCTGAAACTCTAGATATTTCTTGTTGTATAATATTACTGAAAATTTGTAATTAGGAACAAACTAGTATTTTACTCCAATCTTAAAAATCCTTAAATTTCTATAGTTTTAAATGCCTATGTTGAACTTATCATTGTTCAAGTACTTTTTAATTTTTGGCTAAATAAGTTCATACGATATAGTAATACGTGATCGATAAAAAATAAGTAAACTGACAAAATAAATTGTGATAGAATACGTAATAAATAAGGTGGAAATAGTCGCACTTCAAGATTTTAATCGTCTAGATTATTTAGGAAATGTCATTAAGTAGGATATTAATGTATATAGATTAAGTATTTAGCATACAAAAATGGTAGCGGTGGAATTTATTTTTTTTTGTTATAAGATTCATGCATTTGCAAATTTGCATGAATTATACAAGTCATAAAAACTGAAAGGTAGGCGGTACCACCGTGGATGGTGGTTGGTTTTGGTGGGTGGTCATTGTTAACATAGCACTCGTGGGGTTCCAATAGTTGGACATGTCGGGGAGGCTCTTCAAAGGTGACTGTCAGTCTTGATACTATGATTTTTCTGAATTTTTGGGCAAATTCCCACTAAATTATAGCTATATACTACTTCTCCACTAATAATTGTTCCCAACTCGTTTCCCTTTTCTTTCTTTTTTTTGAGACAAAACCAACTCAAGACTTTTGATAATGTGGATCTAAGAAAGGTATTGATAACGGATCACCATTTGTACCAATAACCAAAAATGATCACTGGAAAAACGTCTAGCATTGGATTATCAATGGTGTAACATAACTTTTTCTAGAAAAAAAAAAAATTATATTTCCTCTACCCTCAGTGACTCGAACTCATAACTAATATATCATAGAAGAAACGAGTTAAAACTTAAACAGCATTTTGTTGTGAAATGGTGTAAGATAACATGATATGAAATCAATGAACTTTGCTAGCAATTAACTTTGAATATTTTCGCAGAAATTATCTCCTCGTTTTTGAGCATGTGATGCTTTCCCAATTTCCTAGATATTAGAACAGCCAAAAAAAAAAGATTTTTTTTGCAATTTAGGATTTAGTATAGGAATTTTGATCACGATGTCTGGCAAGTTAGAAAACCATTGAGTGTAGGGATTTTGCTCAAATTCCGTGGGAAGAGGGACGACTATGATGGTTCAATGAGTAAACATGTAACATACGTTGAAGGCAAGAATTTGGAAGACCAAATGCATTTTGGTGGGAGATATTTACAAACGAACCAAAGGCCAGCAACAAATAAGTAGTATCAACCACAGAATCGTGGTTGACCAAAGTCGTGAATGTTAAGTTCCAATCCACCAATTTCTACCACAATTCTCACAACTTTTCTTAAATCATGTAGTAAACATATAGACTCAAATACTCAATACATCCTCAGAAAATCCGTACATAAATTTCAAAATTTTGTACGCATGATTTGTCGAGAAATTCTTGCATGATGTCATGGATTCTTTGATTTAAAAAGATTCATATCAATTTACATCACATCACCTTACTCTAAGTAAATGATGTGGAATTTTTTAGATCAAGGGTTCATGATATTATATTATGAATCCGATCCATGTAAAAAATTTACTAAATTTTCTGTGGTCATTTCTACTCTGATAGGTAATTTTTAGACCATTCTTGATACCTACTTTCCTTCCATAGGCCGCCAGTAGATCCGTTTGGGCCAATTAGCAAAATTACGTTTTACGTACTTGGAATAATGAGTAAGTGATATATATTACTATTTGCATGATTGTGATACGTGTTAATGAATAATCTAACATGGAAAAAATTTATGTAAATCCGATTTTTGGCTCCACCTGTAGATTTTGGGTCAAAATTAAATCTTAAAATTTTTTGCTAACATCAGCTGATGTCATAGATTATCTAAAGTTTAATCCACACTACATGGTCTACAAATGGAGTCAAAAATCGGATCTACCTAAGTATTTACCATCTAACATTAGTATATATCAATATTTGAGGAGAATATATTTACGATCTAATGAAATAATTAAGAGGTAGGAGCAATGTTTTCTAAAAATATCAAAGAAGGGTAAGTGCCTATAAAAGAACTCGGACGGATAAAGAGCAACTCAAGATAAAGTTGATTACGAATTTTAGTGTATTTAATCTTGTCCATGAATTTTACACTTTGCTTCATTCTTTAAAAAGTACGTGAAGAAAAGAGAGAGGAAAAAAAAAAAAAAAAACCCAATAAATTTTGTACTTTCGATAATGGAAAAGACAATAGAAAATTAAACAGTCCAAATATGTTGTAAGAACTTGAAACGAATTATGGAACTTGAATATAGAATCTATATAATATAATTGTATAACACATGCCTAAATTTATAGGTTTGATATTTACACAAGAAAACTAACTAATATTGAAGGACCTATAATTGAGGGAGACTAGCCTAAAATTAAGGACCTAAATATAAACAATATATTTAGTTTACATACATATAGATACGTTAACATCACTACAACAAAATTGCCTATTTGCGACACATAAAATGAGTCGCAAAAAGTAAAAAATGCCGCAAAAAGGCATTTGCGGCACAATACTTTTGTGTCGCCAATGCAACTATCACAAAAGAAAGCGGCAATTTTTAGATTTGCCTGTTACAATTGTGCCGCAAATACTTGCGGCGCATTTGCAGTATATTTGCAGCACAATTTTATTGTGTTACAAAGTTTTTGCGGCACAATTTTATTGTGTTGCAAAGTTTTTACTACATAATTTGCGACACAATTTCATTGCACCGCAAATGTTTTGTGTCACATTTTCGACATATAATATATTTGCAAAACTTCTTCTGCGACAAAATAGCGACACAAAAATAATAGTGAACTATAATTTAAGCTTAAAATATAATTATTTCAATAGACATTAAATGCAAATAATTGCTTCCAAAAAAATTAACAATGGATTGATATACAAAATATTCATTAAATATCATAATCCCAAAGTCAACTCCATGAACCTCTATCATATATCATCCCACTAAAGAAAATAGTATTTTTTTTTTTTTTTAAAAAAAAAGCTAATAGTTTCCTTCTTATACAAAAATAAAGAATCTATCTAGATGCTTGGCTTCAAAAGTACAACTTCCAAATTTGTATCTGAAAAAAATAATCCAAGGCCGTTCAAAGCTTCTCCTCATTATCCTTATTATTTACCATCAAAGGAAGATTCAATCTTTCCAAATTCCAGTCCCATGCTTGACAAAGAGTGTCATTGCTTCTGGTGTAATCTTTGAAGCTGTCGTTATTAGATCTTCTTCATTTTCTCTATCTTCATCATCTACGACCAAATAGTAAATATATTGAAGAGTAAACCAAATAGTACACAGAAACAAACGACATAAAAAATCCATTTTAAAAGGCAGATCTACATACCTTTCCATTACGAATGTCTTCAATGGCCTCTGAAATGGAAGAAAAAAGCCTTATAGTAGGTTCGTCCAAGTAAGATTCGTCTCTATCGACTGAGAACTTGCAATGGTAGGAGTAATATGAACCGTAAGAGTTTTAAATTGAACAGAATCAGGTTGTATCTCAATTCCAGCAGCTAAGCCACTAATTGTAGAATTCTTTACCACAATCTTAGCACCATTAGTACGAGAAAGGAAATTTCCATGTACTTCGTTAGATACAAGTACAGACTAAATTCTACCATCCCCCTAATAAGGAGGCATGCCCTACTCCTCAGGAGATATAGGACTGTTTTAATTAATTCTCTTGTCGCCTAACAACATGCAGAATAGCTAAATAAGAAGATATATCTGCAATACATTTACCAGCATCCGATCTGACTTCAGAAAAGAAATCTGGTGGTCTAATGTGAGCAAGAGTCCTTGGAATAGGAGTGACTGACATAGCTAGAACATGTGGAGCCATAACATTGTCCCCTTTCAAGGAGTCATCTGACTTGGTTGATTCGAGCTTTGAACTTGTAGGGTTGTACTATGACTGAAACATTATAAAGCCCCAATTAGATAATCATACTTTTTCTGGAACAATCAGATAATTATACACTAAAAAAGAAACATGCCAAACAACACTATAAAGCATATAAGAATCAAGATTTTACTGAAATCTCAATTTTCTGGTTTATGGAAGGATTCAAAATGACTAATGAAGAAATTTTCATTCTGCTATACTTTTGATGCAGTAGTGACTAATTCTAAACTTTCAGCACTAGTCACCTACTATGGAACAATCATAACTATTACCTTGTCTTTCTTTCCAGACTTGCGGACTCTAATTTGGACTCTCCAACCAGCAGGGAGCCAGTCAAAGGACAACTTCTCTTGCCTCATTCGGGCCCGGACTCTCAACTTCTCCTGCACCTATCCCTTCAACCCACTGGAACTCTAATTAGTCTAAAACCGAAATGTAACCTGCAAAATAAATAAAACAAGAGAACAAATGAATCAGTTTTTTTCACCTACCTCTTTCGTTTTGTAAAAATTGAAGCACCCCTAATAGTAAAATGGGGATATTCAACTTTGGTCTGAAAGTAGGAACATGCATCATTGCATTAAAAACATATTAACAGCTATGGATTACTATGTATTTCTCCAATTTTCTTTTGTACCATAAAATCTCATAAATCACTGAATAAAATCAACTGTTCTAACCACAATGGAGTATCTAGGGTTTTCTAGTAACCTGTTAAATACATTCTTTACAATAAATACATATAATTTCAACATAAAGTTCTCTAGATCTGTTCTCTCCCTTTAAATACACAAATTAAATGTTGAAATTAAGAAAACGACCGAATTCGACCTGAAACTTGAGAAAAAAATCGTGAATTTTTCTAGTTCGTGAATTACTAAATTTCACTACGGTAATTACTGTTTTACAAGTTTACACAGTTAATGAAGAAAAAGAAAAAAAATAAACATGTTAACTTTCTAAATTTCAACATCATGAATTCAGAAACGTATCCCATATCAGCTACATCTCCAACTTGGTCAGCCTTCACTATGTGAACTCCACCCTTCAGACACCACAATCTACATCACAAGCAAATTGGAAAGAAACTCTAAATAAGATAAATGGAGCATTTCTCCAAGCTCAAAACAATTAAACATTTATTCCATACAATTTGCTAAGCTTTCAGAACATAATCCAGCTTTGTACTGATTTCAATGGAAGCCCACAATTTCCAAACATCACTATGCAAAATGCGATTAATTACCTCATTTTGTGTAGGGAAAAATAGACTTAATTGTCTTGTTGATCTCTTCAACAGAACCAACATCTACACCTTTTGGTACATTGATTCTGTATTTGCTCATCAATTCAGCATCCTGATTATCACACACTCAAAAAACCTCAATCTTTACACACCGCACAACAATTGGAAACAAAAATGAGAATTCAATGTTATAAATACCACAAACAAAAAGGAGATTCAATTCAGCAACCGAAGAATATTCCATAGCAAAACCAAAAAAAGGGGAAAAACATAATTGTTTGCAGAGATGAGTAGAGGACCTAATATTCGTGAAGTTGAGGTAGCGAAGCTGTTGCTGCAGCTATTTTTCGGCAATAGAGAGATAGCGACTGGCAAGGTTGCTGAGCAATCCTTTAACCATTCTTTAGATCCTCTCTCTGGTAATAGATGATTCAATAAATTTTATTTGTTATTGGAAAAAAAAAGATCGATGTGAAACCTGAACACAAAAGCAAGACGTAAGAAATATTCAAGTGCCGGAAGCTTTGACTAAGGCGGCCACAGCATATTTTACTTGCTGGTAAGATACTTGGGCAGATATTTGTTACCAACAAAATAAGGCAAGAATGACTATTCTCCTACAAAAATTAGTACTTACTCATTAGAAGCACATAATACCTCATGAGTTTAGTCATTATCAATCTCGGATGCACTGAATTGGCCGTTGTATTCTCTCTCTCTTCCTCCAAATAGCAGCAAAAGTTTGAAACATGGATATACAACTGTACAAGAGTCATATGCTTCGAATCACATTACTCTTGAACAGGCAAATTGTAGTTTTTCATGTTGGGAAGAAAGCTGAGCGTCTTTAAGTTCAAGAATCATAATGCTATAATCCTCATATAAGCACATATCTATTTGAAAACATTTTACCTAGAAATTCAATTTAAAGTCCTATATATCCATATGAATGCAATTCAATTGAGCTAAGCAATTCAATCTTCTGGACTAATGAGAAATATGGGGCATATGAACATACAGATCAATAACAGAACATATATATCAAACAGATGATATAAAGTCTAGAGGAGAACATAATTGAAATTCAATCTAGAAGATGGCTCAGCCATAGAATATTCGGACGTAATCATTATCATCAGTAGCTTGTTTACAAACTAGACCCACAAACTCAAACAACAAATATCGCATTTAAACATTATACGATATTCACAAGTTTCTTCTCTTCAATCCTATTAATGGTACAGCACTGGTTAACACAAAAAATTCAATTGATTTGATTTAGGGAAAGACACAAATCAACAAATTTTTGAGATACTCTCTTGAAATGGTTAATTAAAAAAAGAAAAAAGCTAAGCATCTTTTCCACAACACAGTTAAAAAAATGTACTACTATAAACACAAGTGTTAGAAACTTGTTTATTCTATTATTTATTCTTTCATGATCTATGTCCATAATATAATTTTACACAGATTATGCACCAAGCAAAATTCTGTGTGTTTATGTATATCTAGTCATGTATAGATACTATGCATTCAGAATGCAAGAAACAAAATTGATCCTAGTTTTTAAAGGTGTTTAAAAATTAAAAGAAAACTTACACTTCTGAGTTAATGAACTTGCTTGTGATGATGCGTGACACCATCAATCAACTCACCTTGCTCTAAATCATCAACTCGCATTACCATTGATGCAGCTATTTGCCTGATAAAAAACAAAAAAATATAAACCATCGTTCTTAATTCTTCTTTCACTTATCAACTTGATCTTCCTCCTCCCCCTCCAATTGATTATAACAAATAAATTAGAAAACCTATATACAATCAATGCCACCTTCTGAAACTCCTCTGACACCACCTTACCATCTGCTACTTCACCACTACACCAATGAATTATTTGTAAACTTCCAGCACTTCAGAAAAAGTTGTTATATATATATATATATATATATTAGTAAAGAATTTATGAGGTGAAAAGAAAATTCCATTCTAATATGGATATATTAAAATTGATAAGGACTGAACAAAGGAAAGAAAATTTTGTTTAAGAATTCTCTGTGTTGGGGCATGGGAAAAGCTCTTCCAACACAAAAGTAAATGACCCATAGGGCCATGAAGAAAATAAGTACAAGCAAGAGAGTTGTCACTATGGTGATATGACTATAGATGCATCTTCTAGCAGGAAGTAATTTCATATGTTAACAGACTCAAAAGCTCACTTTAAGAGTTTCAGAACTATTTGATTGTTGCTTGTTTTGTTTTTTTAACTTTTAAATTTTTAGTTATTCTTTTTTTTTTTTTAATGACAGTGGATTGGGGATACGAAAATTGGACAAAAAATATTAAATCCAAGGGGAAAAGACTAATTCACATACCAGAAAACAAGGACCAGAAAGATCATACTGAGCTAAATCACTGTGCCAATTATACTAACTTCAAAGGCTCTCTCATGCTAAGCTAAACCATTGCACCAATTCAAAGGTGAAGGATTTTCTACATATTCTTGACCATGTGTCCAGCAATACAAAGAAACAATACTCATCTAGCATAAACCAATCTCCATTTACAATAGATATTCATTTATTCGACAAGAAAGCAAGAATATTTTAGTAAAATGCAACAATAAAACTATCACCAAACATTAAAAAAAATGAGTCACAGCATGTTTTGAATTAAGCATGTAAATAGTCTTGGGAAACAAAAAATATCCCATACCACATGGAAGAGCACCCATGTGTAGAGCTTCTAAGAAATAACCAAACTTAGCTTCAGCCTACAAACCGGCAAAGAATGTATTTAAAATATCCATCAACACACAATTTACTGAGAGGAATAGCAAGTTACATGCCTTCACCAAATTCCTCGTTGGTTCAAAATGGCAGGAGAACAAATTTCAATTATTTTACTTCTTAATCGTGCTATAACAGCCAAGTTCATCAACAAATGGCTTTCTATCTTGCTTCAAGATGTTATCATGATATCACAAGCACTACTTCTTTGTGTTTAAAATAAATGATTATGTTAAAAAATTGTTAAAATAATTGAAAATTGACTAATATGACGTCGCACATACTGATCACTCAATCTCTAAAGATAAAACTTTATGTCATTTTAATCTATCAAAATGCAGGAACTCACTGCCATTGTTGTTCTTCTTCACTGACAATGATAATGATGACATCAACTGAATACTGTTGAAATTACAGTCAAATTTCCCCAGTGACTCACACGGCAATTTCATTGGACCTATCAGAGTAGCTACTGTATTCTTCCGGAATGGTGATGACAGTTTCGAGAAACCCTTTGAGTATTTTTGCAGTGAGTTTTCACGTAACCACTTTAGGTTTTTGAGAAATTGAGTTGTGCTAGATAATCTCCTGTTCTCTTGACCAGGTTTGGGTTTCGCCACAGCTTAGAAGTCCCGAAAATTAAGAGAAATTTACAACAAATTTATTGGTATCTATCTTTTTTCTGTGAAACTAATTGAANATTAATACTAATAAAAGGCGATGAAGCTGAGCTTAAATCATTTATATTTTCTTCAAGAATCTATGGAATTGCAAAATTGGAGAGAGAGGGAGAAATAGTGTGGAGGAGGAGGAGGAGGAGGAGGAGGAGGCGGAGGCGGTGAACAGCTAGTCTAAGAGAAGAAGAGATGAAGAGAGGGGGAAGATGAGAGAAATTAAGTACAAGATTATACGGAGGTGAAGAGACGAATTAGATGAAGAGATCAGAATCTTACCTACGGTGGTGCGGTGGCTTCTCCGTCAACCATGGCTTCTCGTTGTTTGAGAGAAGAAAGAGATAATGGGGTCGATTGAAGAGAAATAGGGAAAATCGCCAAAATGGTCCTTAAACTTTTTTACTTTAGTCAAAATAGTCCCTCAACTTTTTTTGTAGCCAGAATGGTCCTCCAACTTTTTTTTTTTAGCCAAGATAGTACTTTCATGTGAAATTTATAAAAAAAAAAAAAAAAAAAATAAAAAAAAAAATTTATGGTGACTAACAACCATAAAAGGACTTTTTTGGCTAAAAAATAAAAGTTAAAGGACTATTCTGGCTAAAAAATAAATCTTATTTGACTATTCTGGCTAAAAAAGTTGAAGGACCATTCTGGCTACAAAAAAAGTTGAGGGACTATTTTGGCTAAAGTAAAAAAGTTGAGGGACTATTTTGGCGATTTTCCCAGAGAAAAATTAGGATATGAGATATTTTATTAATATTAAAGTTTATTTTTTTTCTTTTATTTATATTTTAATTTACAATAAAACGTTATTTTGAATGTTAATTTTTGTATTACTTTTCATTATTCTATAAATGTATCTAGATGTTACTACTTAGTGTTGTAAATTTAGGACAAATTTTTGAGATGTGTCGTTTAATTGATGTACTTTTGTATTGTGTTGCATAAAAAAGGTGGCAAAAAGACAATTTTGTTGTAGTGACATCCCCTTTCAAATTTAAGGTGTTGTGCACAAACCAATTTAAATTTAGAAACTAAATCAAGAAATCAGTCAGAAGGGTAATTCGCCTTGGTAAAAATATCAGCAATTTAATCAGATGACCAAGTAGGAAGGAGTTTCACAGTCCTTTGCAAACTGCGATGGCGAACAAAGTGACAATCAGTCTTAATATGCTTGGTGCGCTCATTAAAAATATTGTTGTGGGCAATTTAGATAGTACTCTGATTATCACAGTGAAGTATGGTGGGTGAATCCTGAGGAATACCCATATCTGAGAGTAACCAACGAAACCAAATAAGTTCTTGGGTGACATCAATACTTAGTTTCGGTACTGGAGTAGGAAACAACAGTTTATTTTTTACTACGTCAGGATATGACGAAGTCACCTAAAAATAAACAGAATCCTGTAATAGAGTGTCTGTTAGTAGCTACCCAATCAACATCAAAATAGGCATGCAAGTCTAGAGAGGAATGAGAAGAAAGAGAATGCCATGATTAAAAATGCCTTGGATATATCAAATAATACGAAGACCAACTACAAAATAAGAACTTTTAGGGCTAGCCATAAACTGACATATTAACAATATGAATAACATAAGCAATATCAAGATAAGTAACAGTGAGATATACAAAACTCCCAACTAGAATGACGATAAAGGGTTGGATCATAGAGCAGTGAACCATAATCTAATCTGAGATGAACATTAGCCTCAATAGGTGTAGATGCAATTTTAGTGTCAGTTAACTAAGCACGGGTAATAAGATCTGATGCATATTTGGCCTGTGTAAGATAGTACCCATCAGATGACGATAATACCTCAAAACCTAAAAACTAATTTAGTAAGCCCAAATCTTTCATATCGAAATGACGGTTTAAATACTGCTTGAATTCATGGACACTAGTAAGATCATCTCTAGTGATAATCATATCCTCAACATAGAAAAGCAGAAGAGTTGTACTATGGTCAGATCGACGAACAAAGAGAGCAGAATCGTATGAACTGCCTGTGAATCTAAACTATTCAGCTGTGCGACAGAATTTTGAGAACCATGATCGTGGAGCTTGTTTTAAGCCATAAAGAGCTTCTGAATTATCTAGTTTACATACCTTGCCTGGTTCAGTAGAATATCTCGATGGTTGCATATAAACTTCTTCTAAGAGATGTCTATTAGGAAAAGCATTCTTAACATCCATATGAAATATCTCCCAACGACATATAGCGGCAACAGCAAGTAAACTTCTGACAGAAGTAAGCCGAGCAATACGTGCAAATTTTTTTCGTAGTCAATGCCATATTCTTGTGTAAAACCCTTTGCAACATGACGGACTTTGTAACGTTCCACAATACCATCAGAGCGGATTTGATTTTGTAAACCCATTTACATCCAATTAGAGATTTCTTTGGAGAAGGATCAATCAAGTCCCATATTTGAGTTTTCTTAAGAGCATGCAATTCATCAATACTTGTTGCCACACAGGATTAGAGCATACTTATCTATAGAATGTAGGTTCATGTAAAAAAATTATAATAAAAAAATAGTAAAAATCATGAAGATGAGTAGATGGTTATCTTACCGTAACTGATAGGCGATTAGGCAAAAGAAGTGGTGCTATGTTGTGGGGGGCTCAAGAGGAGGAGGAGGAGGAGAAGTACTAGAACCATCAACTGGACCTTGATTCTTGGGAATGACAGCATGTTCTCCTGGCGTAGAAACCTCAGGAATAGAATTAGGTAGACTTATTGTAGGAATAGAATTTTGAAAAAGATCGGTTGTGGGATGAGTAAATAGAAGGGGTGACGAAGATAGAGAGAGATTAAACTTGGATATTGATGAGAACATCTTATATTCCTAGAAGATAACATTACAGGAGACTCGTAACTGTTGGATTGAGAATCCCAAGAATGATATCCCTTGTACTCAATACCATATCCTATAAAACAATACAATCTAGCTCTAGGTTCTAACTTGGTGTGTTCATGCGGGTATAAAAGTACAAAACAAACACAACTAAAAACTTTCAAGTTTCTATAGTTTGGAGGAGAACCATAGAGACGTTGATAGGGAGACTGACTATCAGTGACGGAAGAGGGAACTAGATTTGTAATGTAGACAGCATACAATAAAAGCAACATCACCCCAAAAACGCTTAGCACAAGAAGAAGAGAGTAAAAGAGCATGAGTAGTATCAAGAATGTACTGATATTTATGTTCAACACGACCATTTTATTGGGAAGTACCAGGACATGAAAGGTGTAAAATGGTGCCTTGTTGGCTAAGAAAATTAAGAAAAGAGGTTTCCTTGTATTCCATGGCATTATCAGTTCGAAAAATGTTGATGACACAAGAAATTTGAGTTTTGACCATAATAGCAAAATCACGATAAATTTGTGGTAAGTCAGGTTTATTTTTCATGAAAAAATCCATGTAAACTGAGAGAAATCATCAACAAAAATAATAAAATACTTAAACCCACCCATATTTGGTATTGGAAAAGAATCCCAAATGTTAGAGTATACTAAATCAAAATGTGCAATTGAAGTGGAATTACTGATAGAAAACGGTAAAGCATGATTTTTAACAAGTTGACAAGAGACACAATCAACAAAGTTATTTTGCATAGACCCCTTCTAAGTGACCACTAGAAACTAGCATTTTTAGATGACCTAATGCGACATGATCTAGACGAGAATGCTAGAGACTCAAGGAAGAAATAGAAGAGGTAGAAGCTACAGAGTGCACCTAAAGAGATTATGGCCGAGTAAGACTCTCTAATCCAAAGAAATGTCCGACTTTGTGGCTGATTCTGAGGACATGTCCAATCTGACAGTCCTATAAACGACAACTAGTAATAGAAAAATAAACATCAATCCCAAATTCAACTACTTAACCAAGAGAGACAAGATTTAAAGTCAATTTAGGGACATGAAGGGTATCAAGCAAAGACAAAAAAGATGTAGATATAGTGTCCATGTGATTAACATGCATAATAGAACCATTAGCAGTTTGAATGGATCATATGTGTGAGTATTGTTTTGAAGAAAAAAATTGTAGAATTAGATGTCATGTGATTGGAATATACAGAATCAAGATACTAACTAGAACTTGAATTATAGAATGTGCACTATTGATATTCGTGGGAAAAGTTTAGAGAGTATCTATGTGATAACCAATTCAAGATTGTCATGAGTAACAGGAATTTGAGAAGAATTATTAGCTACTATGGAACTAGAAGAGGCCATTAGAACAAGATTAAGAGACAAAACAAAGCACTAGAGTGAAAAGTATGAAGAAACAACATCTTAGGGTTTGATTTTTAGAAAACCGATGTCACAGAAATATTCAAACCGTAAAAAAGTAGGGAACTGGGTTGAATAGTAAAAAATTGTACAAAAAATAGTTGAACCAGACAGAAAATATTTGAACAAGATCAGAAGATGGCTGAACAGTGAACTATAACAGATCAGACCAAGATTGAACCAATGTAAAGGAGACTAAGAGTTGACGTGTTGCTAACATGGCTGTCCACATAGAATGATGACGTGGCAAGATGATGTGGCAAATTATGTCAAAGTAGCTGACGTTTCCGCCACGTGTCTGATGAACTGGCGTGTTGGCTGATGATGTAACAATGAGCTGTCGTATGAACATTTGCCGGCTGGAGTTAGGCGTGAGTTTTGAACTATGCCTTTGAGAGGGATAACTGAGTGCTGTCTAATCATGCCTTTGTTTTCTTGTTCCTCTGGCAAACCCAATTGTCAAATGGGTCGGACAAGTTTATAGCGCGTGAGGGCGCGTGTAGTGATGTTTTGGAGTAAAAATTTTCTAGAATGACAAGGAAGGATATAGAAACGTTTCTATGTAGTGGTTTTGATTGAAGAAAGTCGCTGGAAACTGATAACTAATCCTGAATAGAGCCTAAAGATAAACAAGATGTCTTGAAAACTTGAATATGGATTCTGCATAATAAAATTGTGCAAGATGTGCCTATATTTATAGGCTTGGTATCCACACAAGTAGGGAGACTAATCAATATTAAAGGACCTATAATTGAGAGAGACTAGCATAAAATTAAAGACCTATACTTTTCTCAAACTTTGCATGTTGTATTTGGTGACTATAATATGTAAACTATTGTATAGTGTACACACGGTATGTAAAGATTAATGGCCGAGTATCCCCACAATCCCACCATTAATTGTTTACGAAAAAAGAAAGGACACCAATAACACTTTTGTAGGACATGAAGATCAAATAAACGAAACTTAGTCCATATCCAACATCGGCCCATTTTGCAATCAGTGAGACTCTAAAATATCATCTCGGTGAATGCGAGAAGCCTTAAGAAATAACCTAATACGTTACACTGTTCTCAAAATAGTAGCTAGCTCAATAAAGAAATGGGAGAAGATCAAATGTTTTGGACCTATGGATAACCAAAAACCAACCCAAGAAGATAGCGAGAGAGAGGCCATAATTTAATAATGAGACGCTGTTTTTGGAATGTAAAAAGAATTAAAAGCCCAATACTACAGAATCAAAACAAATGCGGCCATTCGGTTCCTAAACCGCTATGAAAGCCCAAAACCATAATCCTTTTACTTAGGCTAATGATAATCATAAATACTATTTGGTTAATTATTAAGAGAATCATTCTATGAGAATAAAAATGTTTCTGCATTTGTGACTTGGGTTTCAAATTGATAAACTTATCAATATAATAAAATTCATTCCTTGTTTAAACCAAACAAGTAAAGAAGAATGATATAAACTCAAACCAAAGTGAGAGCTTATGATTCACTTTCCAATTCTGATTCACGATTGCAACCAAACATCTCCTAATAAGTTTTATAGTTGGTACCAATCAATTTTAGTGTTGGCATTATTGTAATCTTAGGATTTTCCTTTAGAAAATACTGGAAAAAAAAAAAAAAAAAAAATAATAATAATAATAATAATAATAATAAAATGAAAAGATGTAGAGATCCAAATGAAGGTCTTTTTATTGAACATTTTACAATTTGAATTTGTTACCATGGAAGAATTGTGTGCTGTATCCAATAAATTGCTTGCCTGTTAGGAAGTAAGAATTTGTAATTAAATTGAAATATCGATTCAATTTAGCATTTTTTTTTCTCCCTTAGGAGTATTGATGTATAGTGCTAATCAAGTTGTCTAATTAGAAAGAGTTTTAACGAAGGAAATAATGTTTGCTGAGAGAGGAAGAAAATGAATAAGGAAATAATGTTGCTGAGCATTTGTTTTGTTATTCATGATTAAATAATGACAAACTGCAACAAGGAGATTCTCTTAAAGAGGGATCGGACAAAAAAACTTAAGGAAAATACTTACATAGACTCGATTTTTGGTCTCACCTGTAGACTTTACAGTCAAAATTAAATATTATAAAATTTTTCTTATATCAGCTGATGTCATAGGTTCATAATATTTAATCTACACCACAAGATCTACAAGTAAAGTAAAAAATCAGAACTACCTAAGTATTTCCCAAAACTTAATATTTAATAGAAGTGATTTGTTCTGGATCATCAGATAAGAATGAATTTTTTGAAGCAATTTTTTTGAAATAAATATCTGATAAAAATTTGGATAATTTGGGAAGAATAGCTCTCAAGTCATTTAGCTTGGTTTTGGTGTTACATCAGAAGAAGAGGAATCACCTCAATATAACTTGAATTTGTGCTTAAATAGATCCTTTAAACTGCCCTTTATTTAATATATATCCAAAAGGGCCAATCAACCATGTACAAGAAGAAAAATGCACACGACAAAAACAATTGGTACCTATTAAATTGGTACCTGAAAAAGATTCTTCTTCCTCCTCTTATATACTAGTACTATTACATTGGTACCTAAAAGAAATAATACAATACAATTACAAAATGAAATTTCCTGCTAAAAAATATGAATTTTTATCTCAAAATCAATTAAGTATAAATTCAGCGACTTAAAAATTTATTAACTAATTCAAAATCTTTTGACTAGTCGACGTGAGATTTGTACTTTAACATTTCTTATTTGAATCATCTTTCTGATCTTCACTTTTTTTAGCTCTTAAACATTTATTATTGTGATTACAAGATCAAACCTACTATACATTGATGAAAATGGTATATTCTCTAACCATAATTTTTTTGACATAAGATCTTCAAACTCAATTACATCTTGACATCTATTAAATCCTCAATTATTTTCTCATTAGTTTTTTTCGTGAATGGTTGAATCCTTTCGTTCTATATATTCTTAGGAAAAGTAAAAATAAAAATTTCACCCAACCTCTCTATTCATGTGGGTGCTCCTTTCTGATCACCAACCCATGTGCATTGAAAATCCTCGTACACATTATTGATATTATTGGCAGAAGAAAAAAAGTAGAGTTCGACGACAAGAATCCCTTTAGATAGAATTTCACATGGTATCACATTCATGATTCTGCAATTAAATGGTGTAGAGATACTATTCCGTTAAAATAGTGTGCTGTTGATTTTGTAGTGATACAAATTTACGAATTTGATAGTATGATATTCGAAATGAGATTGTAGAATTAGTCTTGTGTATGATGTGATTTTGTACCCGACAAATAGATTCCCATTATGATTGTATAAAGATTGAAAAACAAAGAATTGAGTGTTTCACCGGCAATTTTCTAGCTCTCAACTACTTCCTTTGTTGGATTGTTTAATGTTATTCGTAATTCAGGGAATGATAGTCTTTAATCACAGTCTGATATATTTATTGGAAGTGTTGAATGAGAAATTGATCTCAATTAATTTGATAATTTATTTACCAATTTAGTTTTTGTCTGATCAATTAGTTTATTTTTACACGAATAAAATATTAATTTAAAATAATAAATATGAATGACATTAATTTGTTTAATGAATTATTTTGTATTCATGAACTATGTATAACATTAATATGTATAATATTAATTGAATGATCATTCATTTGTATGTAATTAATGTTGTATACATTCACGAATTGTAAACTTATTAATGATGTGTTCATTAATACATTCTTAAATTATGGATTTACATCCATAAATAATTAATGATGTATTCAATTAATTATGAAAATCCGTTCATGTATCATCAATATTGTGTTCATGAATTATATTTATTCATGAACTATGAATGCTCATCCATGTATTAATATTGTGTCTATTCATTTACTCCATAAATATTTTCTATAACTAGGTGTGTTATCAAAGAATTGGAATACACATTTTTACATACATTCAAATTTAAGAGTCTTCTTTCATTTTTCTTTCTTTGTTAATCTTTTATTCCTACTCTAAAGTTTTAAGAATTGTATTTTTTTAAAGAAAAGGTTGAGTAAATATTACACAAGTTTGCAAACCTTGTTAAGTAATAATGTAACTTACAATGGTGAAGTTGTTGAAATTTTAGGAGGCAATTGTATAGAATTTGTTTGCACCAAGTGACGGGCAATTACACTTTAGGGACAAATGGTTGAATCCTTAACAACAACTAATCAATTGATTCGTGTTGATTGAATTCATCTTTATCAAATAAGTATTTATACATTTCATATTGTGTTTTATAACTAATTATATTTAGACAAAGATTACAAATAATAATATTATTATTTTTTCAACAATCTTAAGGCATAATTTTTATTATTTGTTTTCTTTGTTAATCATTAACATACTGTTAACAAATATTTCTTTATTTGTTAATAATATTGGTGATTGCACTTATAACTACTTTTGATCAAAATTTTATTCGTAACTAATATTTATTTGTTATATATTGATTATAGATTATTATGGCAACTACTGTAAATGTTTCGGCACCTATCTCTTCTGAGGTGAGAATTTCACCTACCCCTTCTGAGGTAAGGATTCCACCTACCCCTTCTGTGGTGCATGGTGAGTAGGGGTGTTCAAACCTAATCCAACCCGATAACCCAACCCAAATGAATTTAGGGCTAAATGGGTTGGGTTATCAGGTTTTGGGTTACTTGAATTTGGTTGGGTTGAATTGGATTTTATATTTTAAAATCCAACCCGATAACCTGAATACCCAACAAAATTTAATTATATATTTTTTAATTCTTATTTTTGTCCTAATTAGTTCATTTATTTTTTTTCCTTTTCATTCTTGAAATAACATCTAATTTATCATATTGTATATTTTTTCTTTTAATTCATGACCCAATCATTTTATTTTATGTTCATATTACATAAACAAATATTTTTTTATGGATAATCTTGCAATTTTAGATTTTTTAATTTTTTTTATTAATATGAATTTTTAACCTAAATAACCCAAAAATCCGAAAACCCGCCAGATTAATACTTGGATTGGGTTTAATTGGGTTGCTATATTAGTTGGGTTGGGTTGGATTTTATTTTTTGGACCCAAAAATCCAAAAAACCAAACTCGAAAACCCGCCAACCCAACCCATGAACACCCCTAATGGTGGGAAACTTAAGAAGTTCAATAGGTTGAACTTCAAGAGGTGGCAACAAAGGATATTCTTCTATTTGACCACCTTAAACTTGGCTAAGTTTTGGATTAAGAATGCATCTTATCTCTTGGGAGAGGAATCTGATCCCGTTGATGTGACTGCTATGGATGCATTAGAGTAATTTTGTGTGTAAGAACTATATGTTGAATAGTTTGGACAATGCACTTTATACTGTGTATGATCCATTCCAGTGCTAAGGCACTATGGAAAGCTTTGTATCGAAAGTTCAAGGTTGGAGAAATTATGCATGTTGGTTTGAAAAAATTCATAGTTAGCAAATTCCTTAACTTTGAGATGATTGATTCAAAAGCTCAACTTGCACATGATATTCATGTAGATGGAATAGTTCTAAGTGAATTTTTTCAAGTGGCTGTAGAGGGGTGTTCATGGATCAGATACCCTGTCTATAAGTCTGTAGAGTAATCCAAACTGGGTTTACCATTTTGCCAATAATTTGAACCATATTCGGTCCATAAAATTTGGGTAATTGGATTACCGGTTACTCGATAAAGTGGTTCGGGATCTACGGATACTCGATGTTGTGTGCCCAAAAAAAGACCTTACTTTCTAGAAACATAATAACTATCCAATTCACTAAAAATTATAAAGTCTTTAACGACTTCAAACTATGAAGATTAAAACACAAGTCCATAAGAATACTACATGTCTACAACATCAACATACAAATACAAGTCCATTGCAGTTCACTCCCTATCCCTTACTTGTAACAAAAAAAACACACACACACACACAAAACTCTCTATTGATGTGTATTAGTACACACACAACCCAAATATTCAATTACATATTCCAACAGCACGTCACACAAGAAAATAAAGTTACTAATAGAGAGTATATTCTTGTGTTATTCAGTCTTTAATGTTAACCATGGGATACTCATTAGTTAAGTTTGATAGTTCTGCAAGTTTTTCAAAAATATAATTAGGAATTCATAGTGTCAATTAAAAATAAATCACAAATCAAATATGAAATATATAACAAGAATGGGAGTACTAGATTCTATTTCTTCAAGTTCTTCTAGGAGTTTTTCCAAACAAAGAGGTTCATGGCTTGTTCGAAGACAATTTTGAATACAAATAAGAGCTTCCATCATCCTAGGAGTCAAAGAGCTGCGAAAGGGATCAAGAACACTGCACTAAAAGTTGATTCTGAAGCTATAGTAGAAACTGGAATGGCAAGTACATATCGTGCCATCAAAGAAAGCATCGGGTATCCTGGAGCATTTATTTTCTAAAATTTAAAATGTTGAATGTTGGATTCATTAAATTCCTTACACCTTTCTAACATGTAAACGTCCAATGCTGTTTCATTCTCTAAACCATCACATTCATCTTCTCCATCAAAATGCATAGAATTCATGTAATCTACTGCCCCAGCCAAGTTGCCAATTTTATTATACTCACTTCAGCAGCTTGAGTCAAATATACCACTTTTGGGGGTGATTTTGTATTATAAATGTCGAATATGCTTTTTAAGAACGTAATCACGTTTTCTTTCAACAAATGAGAGCTTTTTTGCATTATATGTCTTGTCAATCAACCAATGAACATAACGCAATTTAAAGCATCGGTCAAGAACAACAACAATAAACAATAATACATTGATTTTGTCGTCATTAGTCCAATATTTATCATGTTTCTTTTTCATTCTAGAGGACATGGCTACTAAATTCTCATCACTACCTTCCATTAATCTAGTAAGAAAACACCAACAGTATAAATTTCTACTATGTACTGATTTCTAGTAACATAAAGTGCCTAATAGTCGATTGGAGTCACGTGAATACTGAATAACACGTGATACGATTACCAAATTCAAACACCCTAATTTCCTCTTTATACTATATTGTTAAAAAATAGCCAAGTCAGTTTCTAAACCATAAAAGGTCGGCAAAATTTACCACATTTTTCTTACCAAACCACAAAACAAATACTCATTTCTATTTCCAATCCAGAGACGAAAGTAGGAAAGACCCAAAATAAAAAAGAAAGCAAATCGAAACCGATATCTCTTATCAAAATCCAGAAAACACAAACAAACCCTAACCCTAAGTACAACTTGAATCCACCGTTCTATCCCCCTTCCCTACCTATAAAACCATCTTTTATTCACAATCATTTTCTTCAAATTGCCTCTCCAATAAAATCCATTTTCTGTCTTGCATCACTTTACCTATTTATTAAAATTTTTTAGTAAAATTCCTCCAAAAATTCTTTCTTTTTTTTTTTTTCTTTTGTGGGCTATTGTGAATGGTGAAAATCTTTGATAAATTGTTAATGAGTCTCCCTTTTACATCCAAGAAGGGGGATCCCTTCTTCTTCATTGGCGTCATTCTGCTTTGGCTTTGGATCCTGTAAAGAAGGCTGGTCTTGAACATGTCAAGTGAAATATTCAATACTACGATCTTTTGAACTTGTTTCAATACTAATTTACATGTAATTTTAAGGTTAAATTCATTTTGACCTCTTAAACTTGTTATAGTTTACAATATTGTACCTCAAATTAATTTTTTTGATCACTTTATCTCCTAAAGTATTTTCTTGATACTTTACCCTAAATCTTGACAGAATTTAAAAAAATAATGGAATATTAATAAATTTTATGCACGCGTTATCAGTATAGTGTCAAGAAAGAAAGACTATAATGTGTATTAGTCTTCTTCACAAACTCAAAACATGGTTTGCAGAACTCTTTCCAATTGTATTACATTTACATGTTTGAAGCTTTTCTTTAAGGAATTTTTTTTTATTAATCTAATTAAACATATTCATACGATCTTTTAACGAAAAAAGCAATTTTAAAATAGACCAAATTCACCTAAACCAATCTTCTTTTAACTACAATGCATTGAACACGTTTCAATAATAATTTATGAGTAATTTTAAGATTAAATCTATTTTGGCATCCTAAACTTGTTATAATTTATAATATTGTATCCTAAATTAATTTGTTTTAATCATTTTATCCCTTAAAGTTTTTTTTTTTTTTTTTTTTTTTTGATACTTCACTTTAAATCTTGACGGAATTTAGAAAAGTAATGAAATGTTAACGAGTTTTATGCACACATCCTTAGTGAAATGTCAAAGAACGAGGACCAAAATGTGTATTTGTCTTCTTCATTGCTGCACCATCATTCTGATCTCATTTCATTTCCATTTTGTTGAAGGTCTCTCTTTTATTTTATTTATTTATTTTTTGTGGGCAACTGACTCGATTGTGTCTACCTATTTATTTGCAATAGCTGCACTTTGACACTCGTCCTTTCTTGCTTAACTTATTTGGTTTAGTTGAGTTTGCAATGTTGGGATTTTGGTCCCGATCACAAGACTAAACTCGCAAATATTTTGGTATTTTTTTACTTTTGTGGTTAAAGTGTCAAAAAATAAAAAAATTAATAGATAAATTGATCAAAAAAATTAATTTGGGTATAGTGTAATAAATGATACAAGTTTAGAGGATTAAACGAAAAGGTTAATAACACTTTACCCCTAAACTATGTAGGAAATTACACTTTATCCCTGAACTATAAAAATAATATACTTTGCCCCCCTTTGACACTATTTATCTATTACTAATATTAAAATTATTAAGATAATCTAGTTAAATAACTAAAATACCCTTGGTACTATATTTTGATTTTTATGTATTTAAATTTTGATAATGATATGATAATTATTTAAAAATAAGCAAAAATAAACTATATAATATTTTAATATAATCTATATCAATATATTTCTTGGTCAAATTTTTAAAATTTTTCACTTTATATTATTTTGAATTTGAATATTTAACTGTAGTGGTAAAACAATTATGATTTAAATGGACTTGTTTTCTATGATTTTTTTAAAGGTATTGTATGAAAATATAATTTTTATAAACCTTTGTGATTTTTTTGATATCTCTTAGTATTTTGCACTTTTAATATTTGGCTCAATCTGTGTAAATTGCGATGTTGGATATAATATAATTCAACAATTTCTCATATTTTCACTCCATAAAATCAAAGATATTATTATGTTATTATATTTTATTTTTTCCTCATTCGTTTATAATCATCGAGAATTAATTAAATACATGAAAAATTAAAATATGATACTAAGATTATTTTAATCATTTAACTAAATTAATTAAATACATGAAAAATTAAAATATGATACTAAGAGTATTTTAATCATTTAACTAAATGTTCTTGATATTTTAAAATTTTTAAAAAGTGAATAATATGAATGGGGGAAAAGTATATATTTTTGTAGTTCAGGAGGACAAAATATAATTACTTTTTAATTCAGGGCAAAGTGTTATTAACCCTAAAGGAAATTTATTAGAACCCGTAATTTTGTTCAAAATAATTAACCATTGACTCTCTTGTATCTACAACTATTAAATATGTGTAATAATTAATTCAAAGGACAATAGCATTTCTCCATATTTACACATGTATTTCACGTTCAACAATAAATTCAAAACCTCCTAAAAATCAAGTACCTCTAGAAACATTGTTGAGTACTCCAATACACAATAAGGAATTTAAAATATATGAAAAAAATCCATGTTAAAACCAACGAATTAATTTTTTTTTTTCCATTTACAACTACAAATTAATTACACAAAGGAAATTGCCACTTGTTTTCTTTGCTCCTCAAAATAGTCCTGTCCGTTTCTGAGCTGTAAAGGGTCGGCGGAATTTACCACATTTTTCTCACCAAACCACAAAACAAATACTGATTTCCATATCCCAATCCATAAAGGAAACACCCAAAATAAAAATAAAGCAAAATCGAAACCGATATCTCTTATCAAAATCCAGAAAACACAAACAAACAAACCCTCAGAACCCTAAGTACAACTCGAATCCACCATTCTAGCCTCCATCCCCAACTATAAAACGATCTTTCATTCACAATCTTTTTCTTCAAATCGCCTCCTCAACAAAAACTTTTTTCTATCTTGCATCTCTTTCCCTAATTATTAAAATTTTTTAGTGAAATTCCTCCAAAAAATCATTCTTTTTTCTTCTTTGCTTGGTTTTTGCTTTTGTGGGCTATTGTGAATGGTGGAAATCTTTGATCAATTGTTAATGATCTCCCTTTTACATCCGAGAAGGGGGATCTCTTCTTCTTTCTGCTTTGGCTTTGGATCCTGCAAAGAAGGCTGGTACTACCGCTGCATCGGAGTAGACCCCTGAAGAAAAAAAGCTGATTTTTTCGTTAAATTTTCATCCACAACCTTGAATTTTCTTCCGGTTTATTTCCTCAATTCTTGATTTTTCCTAAAGTTTTTTCACAAATCTTTTCTGGGTTCTTTTTATTTTTTGGAAAAAAGTTCAAAAAAGCTATAAAAAAATTGTTGCTGCAAAAGAAGAAAAATCAGCCTGCTGCCAAGGGCAATAGGCTCTTAATAAGCATCACTGTATTGGGTTCTGCTGGACCCATCCGATTTGTGGTGAATGAAGAGGAACTCGTGGATGCTGTTATTGATACTGCTCTGAAATCTTATGCTCGTGAGGGTCGCCTTCCTGTTCTTGGCTCTGATCTCAACAGTTTCGTTCTTTATTGTCCCAATGCTACTGCTGAAGGTAATCTTGATGAATTCAGTTTAATTGTTATTGAAATTGTCGCACAATTATTTGGATTACCTTGTTTTTTTTTTTTTTTTGCTTTATTTTTAGCTGGGATTATCATAAAGATTGAATCTTTTTCAGGTATTAGGTGTTAGGTATTTGCTTCTAAGACACTGCCGATTTTGGGTGTTTTTTTCTCTGTTTGGATCATTGTTTCTTCTGAATGAATGTTTGGATGGCTAATTTCAGTGGGTTAGATGATGTTGAGTATTAATTACTAGTTTTGGAATTGAGTTGTTGAGTTATTTTCTCTGTCATACGTGTTACTATAACTTTCTGTAGCTTGTTATTGAATTCTGTTGTTGAACAGAGTTTTGTGCATGTAGAACTTAAATTTCATGGTATTCGCCGCTGCATTGTCACTTTGGAAGATGTTTAATTTTATTCTCTTCTTAGGACCTTATTTTAAGGTTGAAACAGTTGTTGGATGGTCGTTTATGTTTTTGATTCATAATAATTACAGAGTATTTGCTTTGTTTCATTACAGCTTTGAGTCCATGGGAGACGATTGGTTCACTTGGATTCCGCAATTTCATGCTATGCAAGAAGCCTCAGCCAGAGAAGACCGGTGATGATGATGGCAAGCAGTCTTCTCCTCCTATGGCTAGGAAGAGCTCGGGAAATTGGAAGGCATGGTTCAATAAATCACTCAGTCTCAAGATTTCTTCTCATTGATTTGGAAAGCATGGTTCAATAAATCACTCAAATCTCAAGGTTTCTTTTCATGTAATGGGCAAAACCTTGAAATTGTTACAGCTGACTTGAGAACTATTGTGGGTGCTTTAGGAGTTTTCAACTGTTGTTACCCCGTTGGCACGTTAGGAGTTTTTTTTGGTTATCTTTTCCATTTCAGTTGGTACGAGTCCTTGTCCAATAAAGGTAGACCATTGCTGGTTTTGCCATCATAATGTGTTAAAGTTTGTTTCATCAATTTCATATTTACAATTGTTAGCATTTTTTGTGCTGATAATTGGTTGTTTGCCTTAAAAAAGACTGTTTTTGCTGGTTTTCTTTGTTTGCCTATCAATGCTGTCAATTTGGAATTATAAGGCTTGTGGAACTTTCCCCTTTTCCCTTTGTTTATTAATTCAAGAAGATTTACCAATTGTGAATGACTAGTATTATTTGTTGTTATTGCTGTATTTAATTTGTGAATGAGAATCAATCTAGAATCCAAATTAACAAATTTGGTTAAAACCAAATTGGATCAGCAATGGTATTTTCCTTTTGTAATTATTGCTAGACTAATTTGGATTGTGCCTTCCAATTTAAATAAGAATAATAATTAACAAAAAAAAAAAAAAAGAATTGGATTCCAATGGGAAAAGGGTACAACTACTTGTTAACATCTTATGGAGTTCTTTAGCGTGTGAACAATGGAGGAATAATTAGTTGTATTTTGACTAATTTGCTTAGTGATCCAGCAAGAAAGCCGGCAAAGTAGTGTGGTATATTTTATGCTTTATAACTCATATTCTCAATTTACGGCCTGTTTTACTGGAAATGAAAAGCAGCATGTGGGAGTGTCTTCTCTTTGAATTATGGCCGAAAGTGATAGCAATATAGCAAGTGGGACGACTCTCTTCTCTTGGAACAATGGCATTGTGGCCCCATTTGGCATAAATTTTCCAAGGTTAAAGTCTATATTTGAATGTTTATTTTCCGATATGGAAGCTCAGACAACAGATTATTTCTAAACATAAAAAGCCTTAGGTGAATGTACATTTTGGAAGGTTTCAAAATCTAAAAGTAATTTCCTATTATTTTTGGTAAAAGCAATTGGAAAAGTACAAATGAGAATACTTATTTGATAATAGAGTCCTTGCTCATGAACAAACTAATCTATTAACTAATTTGTAGTATATATATGGATTAAGAGTAGTTCTTTCAACAAACATCTATCAGATTGTATATTAGGTAGAATTTAAACATTTAAGGGATGTTTATTGTAGAATAATTGTTATTTGTAACTTTATATTCTTTTGAGCTTTAATTTGGAACATGTATTTACAATTAGGATAACAATTTTATTTCATCTGACGTGGATATTTTTGAAATTTTAGAAGAGATTAAAGTTAAATAGGATATTTAACCCTTAATGAGGTAGATCCAATATCTGAATAGACTTCCTCAAGATGCAAGTTTCCTGTAAAGTCCCCTTTGAACTTTGTACCAAACGCTTATAGCATCTTTAAGGAAAACCCATTTGAATGGGATACCAAACTTTTTTTTTTTTTTTTTTTTTTGGCTTCTTGTTGAAATTAAAGTATTTCATAAAGGAATTAGAAAAAAAAAAAAAACTATTTCATGAAGGAAGATTGTGTGAAAGTGTAAAATATCTCACATAAATTAGTCTAAAAATCCTAAACTAATTAATAAATTCTTAGGTTATATAACTAATTGCTAATTGGTTTTGAAATAGAAGTCCAAGTTTTTTAATATAGTATCAAAGATAGTTTCAACCGTTTTTCATCCATACATGACTTAGTATTCCATACATGACTTAGTATTTATAGACATTAGATTTGACTTCATGTGTTTATGTCAACCAGTATTAATATTTGTCTTGATTTAAGTATTGGCCTAGGTTTTATGAGTTTATGTCGGCCAATACATCTTTTGTTCAGGTTTGGGTCCCAAGTCATATGTAAAAGGCCAAACTAGTTTATTGTCTTATTTCAACCTAAGTCTTAAGTCGTGTGTGAGATGAGATGTGAAAATATAAAATATCTCAATTGGTTGGGTTAAAGATCCTGAACTAATTAATGAATTTTTAGGTCACACCACTCATTGCTAATATTGCTAATTGATTTTGAAATTAAAGTTTATGTTCTTTAACAGATTTCAAATCAAATTAAAGTTCATGTTCTTTAACAGATTTCAAGGTCACAACTCACAACTATTCCGTCCGATACAAAATAAATATCACTTTAGACAATTTGTTATTTTTCATATTATCTGTCACTTTAAAAAATAGACAAAATATTAAATGATATTTTTTAATTTTTATCTTTACTACAACATTAATGAAAGAAATATTATATAGTTAAAATATTAATATAAAAAGATAATTTAATCATTTTAAATTATCTTTTTATAAAATTTATACAATTTAATAAATTTTTTTAATTTATATATATCAATTAAAGGTGACAACTATATTAAAACAAAGGGTGTAGTAGTCAACACCCACGTTAATTTTTTAAATTTAAGCTTGTGGTTGGTATTAAAGGGTAGGTTAGGTGGGGCTTTCATCAGATAATGACCAATCAGTTACCATATTTTCTTCTTTTATTTAAAAAAAAAAAAAGGAAAAAAGAAAAAAGAGCTTTGTTTTCAAAGCCTACGATTTCCAATGGAAAAAAAAATAATAATAAAATAAAATTTCAAAGCCTACGATTTCCAATGGAATCGACTCACACGTCACAATTGATCCGTACATGGGAGTTGGGGCTAGTACTTCTATGGGTCCAAGTCGTTTGGACTGGAACAAAAAGCAATCTCACGTCACATGTATCAAAATGGGATTTGGAGTTGATTAGCAATTTAAATAATTGAGCTGATTTAGGTCCGAGTCGGTTCCTGTTAAGGAATTTATTTGTCGGATAAACGTTATTTTTAAGCCCAAATTTTTGCAGAAAAGGCAAAACAGTTACATTCAATTTTATCAAATCTCCCATTTTTTCACTTATTTCAAGAACAAATTAATAATGCAATTACATCACAAAAACAAAACAATTTACCAACACTTACATATTTATGTCATATATAATTAGTTATCATTTGAGAAAAAAACACAAAAAAAATATAGTTACATTATATGTAGTCTAGAAGTTCGATTAGACAGGAGCCAAGAATCTTGGCTCCTTGTGTGGCCTTATATATTTAGGATTTTTAGGTTAAGGAAAAAAAAGACCAATTTGGTCCTTAAAGAATTATATTTATGATATTGATGACCAATTTGGTCTCGGAAAAACAATGTATAAATTTAAAATTTATGACGAAATTTATTAACAAATTAATCGAGTCATTGATAATATATTTAGTGCAGATTCACCGTCACAAGATTATCACATAATTTGGTCCATTAATTTATTCATAATTTCTATTATAAATTTTAAATTGGTTAATTTTTTTTTAAGATAAAAGACTAAATTAATTTGTTGTGATTAATAAAGGACCAGATTATTCGATATCCCAAAAATAATAAATTAAATTAGTCTTTTTCTTTTTAGGTGAATTTGAAATATGTTTTTTACCATGCATGTTAACAAATAAATAGGAATAAATTATGAAATTGACTAAACTTCTAGATTCTAGACCTCTTTGGAGCAAACCTCTCTAGAGACGGTCTGGCTTTTATCTCTGATAATGACAATGCAAGACAATTGCGTGGTTTTGTGTATTGTTATCCATCTTCAAGGAAAGTACTAGCGTCCTTTCAAATATCTAAAATGATCTTCCTGCACTCAGACTCGCTTTGCACATTCCACTTTTATTTTAGATCCCGTAAGAGTGAGATAGAAAATTAATAAATGTTGTACAAGTTGTGGTATATTTATATGTATGTAAAATTTTTAAATAGATTCGATTTTTTATTTTATCGACAGATCTTGTGGTCAGAATTAAATTTTAAAAAATTTTATTTTCATTAGTTAATGTCATAGATTCTCTAAAATTTAATCCATACTACAGGATTTACAAATGAAATTAAAGATCGAATCTACCTAAATATTTGCCTAGATGCATTGGATGAATCATTTTGCATTATGTTCAATTATTATGAGTCAGTTTGGCAGAGTCAGAATTTGAATGTTAAAAAATTGGATTGACTAAGTTAATCGTTCTTTTATTTTTGAATCAAGATTTAAATCCTTCGTTATTTTAAATTCAAGATTTAATCATTATTTAAATATATTCTCCCTAAATTTGCGTTGAGCTTTGGAGGGGACAAGTTAATAATATGGTCCAATCAATAGAGTAGAGTTGATGAACATGATGTTCTGAGGAGGCTTGAAGATTCCAGCGTCGGTGAGGGGTAAATGGTGGGGTCAGTCATTTTTTTATCCTGATTCGACCCTCATATCACCGGGTATTCGGAGAGCGGATACCCGACTCTATCCTATAATCATTCACTTTTTAAAAAAAATAAAATAAAACTAAACTTATCTCATTTTGAACACCAAACTTTTAATAATTTTTAGAAGTGACAAGTTGATTAACAAATATTCTATATAAATTGAGAAGAATAAACGGAAAAAAATCCAATATTAGATTGTCAAAAAAAAAGTGTTAACAAAATTCAATTTAAAAAATCACATAATTTCTTCAAACTAAAAAGAAAAATAAAACTAACATAAAATTTATTCGAGAAAAATTAGATAAAATCAATACTACTGTAAATCAAAACGTAAAAAATGGATGAATGACTTATTTACACTAAAAATTATAGGAAATATTATATATGAGGGTCGGATCGGGTACCCGCAGATTTTTAAAACCCTGACCCGTATCCGACCCTCACAAAAACGGGTATCCGACCCTCAATTGACTCGATCAATAGATGAAGGTCGGACACCCTCATTTTTCAGAGCCGAACAGGGCGGTGCGGGCGGATCAGCGGATCTTTTTGCCCACCCCTAGTAAATGGCAACGTGAAGAGGCAGATAAGTGATGGTCCCTATACGATATCTTATGCTGAGCAGTTTAACAAACAGTTGTAAAGAAAATTTGTTCCTCAAAGCATGATGATTGATGACATTTCAAATAAATAATTCATGTAATCTATTATTCTCTACGTCTTATTTCCCAATTTTATTATAATTTAACTTTTTTGATTAATCAATCAATTTTATAATTAATAATACATATAAACTTATTTGATTTTTCATAATTTTTTTTTTAACAAAAGTTAAATTTATATAAAGTATTATGACATGAAAATTAAAATTTATAAAAAAAATTTACAAAAGATTGAACTTTGAAAATTTAACTCGTTGATAAAAAAAAAGTCAAACGTGATAAATATATTAAGACGGAAGTAGTATATTCTAATAATTTAATATAAGGTCTAAAAACATTAATCTTTTAGAGATTCCGTAAGAGGTCAATTTTGATGGGCTTTTTTTTTTCCTCCCGAAAAGTAAGGGTGCAGATAGTTTTTGGCCTCAGATATAAGGCTGTAAAGTATCAATTATGCCGCGTTTCGCTCTTGTTGGTGCCTACACCAAAAATATCATGTTAATTAAAATTAACATCTCAAATAATTTAAACTCAAAAATTAACAATATAAATGGTATTATTGGACAATCATTATTCTTCGAAAAGTTTTTTATAAAAGTACTGTAACAAATTTTTTGATGGGATATATATGTGAGATAAAAAAGTAGTTGAAAAATATGCATGAAATAATAATAAAATATTACTTGGAGAAAAGTAAAAATTATTGGCTGTCCAAACAGCATTAATATTATCTTGTTTCCCAATAAAAGGAAAAAATATTTAGTACTCTTTTGCACGAACAATTTGCTACAAAAGTATGATAGGATTGAGGTGCGTATTTATCTTTTTTAGAACGATTTTCACCTATATGGATATTTCACTCCAATATATTAAGTTGTACCACGCCGCCTCTAGGATACAACAACCCAATTCAAGTTGTTATTTTCTTTAGGTAGTCATAAGTTGTTATTTTCTTTAGGTAGTCATAATCAAGGAAAGTAGAAATTTTTTAATCCACCTTACTTTGTCCACAATATAACAGTTAAATGACAATTATAAAATAATAGTTGTTAGAAAAAACAACTAACTATTTTTTCGCCAACTAGTTAATAACTTCATATTTATATATTCATTTCAAAATACAATTTGTCCACGTACAATGTATAATAATTTTTATTTTATAATAATGAGAATTATAAATATAATATAATGAATGGTTTGTATTTCATAATTATGAGAATTCTAACCCATGTAATAAAATATTTGTAAACAAAATAATAATGTCATAGGATTTATAATAGAGTTTAAAGCCGTGATACACATTGTCTTCAAAGTTTAAAAGAATGTAACTTCTAAAATTAAAAACTCAATAATTCATTTTAAATATCAATAATTTATTTATTCTATTAAAATATTCTAACAACTCTCAAATATGATTGGTTATAGCTCGATATGAATGACTAATTTTTTATTATTTATCAAATAATAATTTGTAATTATTATTCAAATATTTTTTTTCAATCATATTTTTATCTCACATATATCATATCTCAAAAAATACTTACAATATTATTTCATCCAAGAAATCTTGCCTAGCGGAGTATATATAAGACTCTCAAGCGAGGATTTCGATTCTTAACATCGCTTCAGAAGGAAACCTTCATCACTTGATTTTAACTCATACTTTTTAAGCTACTTCCGACCTGACGGAAGGCATTTTTTTTTTTTTTTTTTAAAGATTTCTTTTCGGGCCGAAGTGTGGTATTTATATTTTGTGCAGGCGCTTATGCTGACGTGCACTAATTTGAATATAATATAAGGAGATTTTTACAATATTTTTTATAAGAACTGTTTCTTTAATTTTAAAAATTTATAGAATATATGTACAGGACAAAAGGCAGTGTAATTTACTAAACTTTTCTAAATATTGAATTTTCCCACTAATTTTTTTGTAACTAAATTGGTGATCCAACTATCAAAATCGTCGACCAATTGTCATTCTATTCAATTCATTTTGGACGTTAAAGTTGCTGTTATGTGTAAAAAAATAAGCTAAACAGGGATTCTTCAAGGGATCCAAAATTTATGAGTTGATTTAGTAGGTCAGCATAATAGTTTATCAGAATTTATACAGACGCGTTTTTGAGCAGGTTAAAGTGTGATTTTAAAAAATTCACAACACCCTAACGCCGCCAACACTACGAATCGCTACCCATCGCTACCCATCGCACGCTCAACCCTCTGTTTTATGTCAACAGTTAACACCATCACACACAACGCACAACACACAACACACAACCATCATCTTCCTCATCTCCCTAAATCCATGGGGCACACATACAAAGAACAAAGATGTGATTTGGGTCTGATTAGATTCTACAAATTTGGTGTACTAAGTGTGATTTTGTTGTGATATTTGGATAAATTTTGGGCTCGGTCAAAATCTAATTTAAGAGAAAATTTTTAATTCTGTTTCTGGCCTATAACTGTTTGTAAGAATGCCTAAGTGAAAAAACTTTGTTTAATCTTTCTAATTTGGGTTCGGTTACATTCCGTCCATCCCACTGTTGATGCCGTCCAACTTGCTCCTCTCCCGATGTTGACGACACTGCTGCTGCAGCTTCCTTAGGCATTAGTGAAATTCCAGCAGCAGTGACTTGCAATGGCCGATGAAGATTTTTGTTGGATTGGGATTAAAATATGAGAAAAGAAAAATAGAGAAATCATAAAGGAAGAAGATGAACAGTAGTTCTTCCATTTTTTTATTGATTCTTGTGCCCTTAAAAAATGAACTTGATAGGCCCGATACGAAAACGAATATACCAGCGGCAGCCGTCGCACCAGTAAAAAAAGTAGTGGTTGGAGTTCAAAATGGATATTGGTAGGGTGTTTGAACTTCGATCCAATCGAAAAATTTGACTCAATTCAAATAAATTTGGGGTTAAATGAATTAGATTTTTGGGTTTCAAAGAACTTGGATCGGGTTACTCGACTTGAGTAGGGTTGAATTGATTTTTATTTTTAAAACTCAATCCAACTTGAATAATAAAAAAAATTCAATTATATTTTTTAAAAATTTAGTTTTTATTCTAATTATTTCATATACCTTATATTATTTTTCCTTTCTATTTTTGAAATATCATCTAATTTATCATATTGCTAATTTACTTTTTTTCCTTTTATTCTTGATCTTATAACCATTTTAATTTTTACCAAACATATGCTTTCTAATTATAAATTTTTTTGTATTAATTTAAATTTTTAACCTGAATAACCCAAAAATTAGAGTAACCCGCCCGACTAATACTTGGGTTGCTATATTTGTTGAGTTGGGTTGAATTTTATTTTTCTAACCCGAAAATCCGACAACCCGACAATTCGAAAATCCAACCCATGAATACCCTTAGATATTGGTGAATGATTTTCGGAATTGAGTGATCAATTTGGTCACAAAAAAATTTAGTGACAGAAGTTATTAACATGTAAAAGTTTAATGTGGTGTATGGCACTTTGTCGTAAATATTATTTCTTTTTATTTTTTTTTCTTTGAAAAAGATCGTCGTGAGCAATGTCTCTTTACGCCTGTTGACAATAAAATACAATTTAGATGATAAGATAATACCTCTGTTACCTATTAGTCATATATAAATTCAAGTAACTAGATGATGAGGAATGGTGAATTTTAAAAAAAAAAAAAAAATCTGAAATAATAGATATCCGCACAAAACCTATAATAATTCCTGCAAAATATTAAAGGGCGTTATTTCAAGCAAGTTTTTATAATACCATCGCCACCGTTACAAATGTAGAAGATCGAATAGTTTCTTGATCTCGTTCACTGATATTTGTGATTTTGAACTAAAATTTAAAAAATAGACGTTGGAAGCTAAAAAAAGTGATATCCTGAACTGCTATCCGCCTCGAAATGCTCAAGGTTTATTAACTATTCCTTGTGTCGAATTTTGAACTAAAAAAAGTAACATTCCTTGTGTCGAATTTCATCTCATTTTGTATATTAACTACTTGGTTTATATCTATGGTCCAACAAAATTTCCCTTTCATCTATATCTAACTTAATTTTAACGATTGACATTGTTTATGACACGCAATGAATTACATAGTGATAAATTATAAAATTGTTTTTGTTGTAAACAATAATTAATTAAAATAATTTTTGCGTTCATAAATCCCATTTTTTTCTCCAACTATTAGAGGGATTATGTTCTCAGATGGTATGTTACTTTGTTTCACTACTTGAAGAATATGCACAAATTTTCTCACTCTAGTATCCTTATTATCTATGTTTTGGAAAACATGGTTGGTTTACCTTATTCTCTTTTTAAAACCTAACTTCTGATTTGAATAAAGGGGTCACTTAGCACATGTTATTTGAAAATGGAGATGCGTTTGTTCTTATATTTAAAAAACAAATTAGAAAAAGAAGAAGAAAACAAGCGTAGAAAAGTAGATAATACCTTATGGTAGGTTAGGTTAAGTTTGTTAAACTAGGTTGGCATATTAGACAATTGATATAGAAGCTAGCTTGTGTTCTTATCAATAATTAAACACCAATGGATTTGTCCTGTTGGTTTTAATTAATATGAGGTGCAAAAGGAAATAAAAAGTACATCTGCAATTTGCTAACAATAAGACATTTCATTATTCAAAAGATTGATAGTCCATGCCAAATGATATTGATGCAGCCTTTGTTTGGTAGGTGGGAATTAAAGACGAGGCTAAAATTGGAGGAGGATATGTTTGAACGTTGAATTTAATTCTTTTTGTATCAATTGTCCAATACTATGCATGTATGTACATATTGATTAGTTAATAAATTATGAACTAATTAATAAAGTTCATGAACTATTCTATTTATTATCAATTAATTTTGAAATAGAAATTTATGTTGTTTTAACATGGTATAAGATCTAATTTTAAGTAATTTTCTATCCATACATGACTTAAATTTTTTTATGTATTGGGTTTGGCCTAATGTTTCTTACCTTGTTTATGGTATTGGGGTTGATTTCATGGATATTAGTCATGTTAATTCTTGTGTTCACTGATTTGGAATAGGCCTCCAATTCCTTGTTTCAACCCTCTAATGTGTGAGAGGGGGTGTTAACCCTAGTTATTATGTGAGAGAGGGTGTCAAAATATAAATATCCAATTAGATCCTGAACTAATTAATAAAATTCAATGATGAACCACTCTACTATTATCAATTAATTTTAAAATGAAAGCACATACATTTTAACATATGTATACATGCATACAATTTGTTCATTTTTTCCCCCTTTCAAAGTTTCTGTATTTTGAAGGCACATTTTCTTGTAGCTTCCTTTCTCCTTTTGCAGTTTTATCTCATATTTTGGCTGTCTCTTGTCCTTTTTTTCTATTTTTTAAAGGAGGACCGAAATGAGGATGGTGAAGACTGCCCTCTCTTTCTAAGACTAGTAAATAAAGCCCTCACCTAATTTTGCTTCGTTTTAGGGTCCGTTTGGTTGCACGTAAAATATTTTTCTTGGGAAAATATTGTTTTTAGAAAACATTTTACATGAAAAAGTTATTTTTCATACAATTTCAATGTTTGAATGACAAAATAAAAATATTTTTAAATACAATTTTTAATGTTTTTCATCTTTGATTTTTATCGATACAATTTAGAAAGACTTATAATAGTTGTAGTAAATACTTCATAAGTTACAATTATGGTAAAAAAGAAGAAGATTGATTTTGTTTAAAATTAAATTGTAAGATAATGTAGTAGTAAAATATACATAGTGATACTCATATTACTATGAGATCCATAATTAAAAGAAAATGAGAAGACAAGGATTGAAAACAAAAATAAATTTAGTAATTGAAATTATAAAAATACGTATTGGGATTTAATACCACTTTTGAACTGTTTAGGAAATAAATTACTCTCAATAGTTCTATAAGTGATTTTCTACTAGAGGAAAAAAATGAAAAATATTTTACACAAAAAAATATTTTCAATTATTTGACGCCAAAAAAAATTTTGAAAAATATTTTTTCAGAAAATATTTTCAACCCAACCAAATATATACTATTGTTTTAGTGAGTATAATTATTATACATTGTCATCTAATCAGTTTTCATTCTTCCATAGTGATCACTCTCGAAATTGATCATATAGTTCCAGTCTAGATTTTTTTTTTTTTTTTCCCTGGGAAACGAGAACAAATATAGTTCTAGGTGTCTTGTTGGGAAGTGATTAATCTTCATACTTTTTTTTTTTTTTCCACATTATTTAATCAATTTAGATTTGGAACCACAAACTTGTACAGTTGTACTGCATAGTTTATAGTTCTAATCCAGTTTGCCTAGCCCAGACCCAAAAGGGCAAATACCATTATAAGAGACAAGTTGTCTTATAAGGTTTTAGTCATTGGGCTATAAAGATTCCATTGGGCTTACACTCAATGCAGTTTGATTATGGGAGGAAACCCACAGCACACACTTTCAATTTTTCCACCCGGATTATATTATAACTAGTTGGAAAACGTGTATAAATAAATATTTAATTTATAAAATAAAATAATATTAGTATAATTATGATAATGGTATGAAATTTTTAATAATAAAATAAAATAAAAATAAAAATAATTAAGTAACAAATTGTAATATTTTTAGATATTATGAATTTTTTACACTTTAGTTTTTATGCATATAGATAATATAAGTAATAGTTAGTTTTCATCATGAATCTATAGTTGCTGAAAACATTATTTTTTCACACTGTTTTATTTTTTTATATAAATAATATAACTAAAAGTTTCATATTATTTCTCATTTCACGTATTTGTTTGTGTTAAGTATAAATGAGTTTTTCTTATCATTTTATTAAATTTTGATGAATTGAATGATTAATTAAAATATTGATAAGCTATTCAGTTGATTAATAAGTTTTTATATTTAATAATTAGTATAATCATCTAATTATTGAATTATTTGGACCAAGATTTAAATTTTTTAATTATTTTTATAAAATTAGTATAATCATCTAATCGTACTGAATTATCTTGACCAAAATTTAAGTTTTGTAATTTTTTTTAATAAAACATATACAATTATTTCTATTTATTTTACTGAATTGTAGCACTTTTAGAAATAGCGATTATTGAGCTTAAAAATATATTGATATTTTTATAAGATAAATTGATATTATCATACTTTCTTTTTTTTGGCACAACTTTGACATATATCAATTATGACATTTTATATTTTAAAAAAAAGTATCAAGAATAGTTGAAAACCCATAGTTAGAAGGTTTGATAATGGTACTAGTTTTAAAAATTATGATACAGGTTATTTGGAAACTCATAATTAGAAGGTTTGTCAATAGTGTTGGTTCTAAAATTAATGATATAATTATTTTTTATTAATATTTTTCATTTGCATAAAATATTTTTCTATCAATTAGAAAATAGCACTACAAATAATACGCGATTAGCGGCGAGTTTAGCAACGAATTTACTATTCATCGCTAAATTTGTTGCTAATCGGTAACAAAATTTTTCGACACAATTTTCGTCTCAAATTTCACCACAAGTTATAGCGTGTATAGGCGCGAACTTTAGCAACGGGTTATTGTCGCTATTTTCGTCGCTAAATTAGCGACGAAAATAGCCTCGTCACTAACTACGTTGCTATGGTTGGAATAGTGTGTGTCGCTAAATTTGTCGCTGGCCTTTATCCTGCTTAAACAATTATTGAGCGGGAAAAGTTAAAAATTTTCGTCGCTAATTTCAAGATTAGCGACGAATGTTGTTTTCATCGCTAAAAACTGTACATAATGGCATACAACTGGCACGCAATAGGTTATTCATCGCTAAAGACGTCGCTAATTCCATTGCTAATTAGCGACGAATCCATCTCGTCGCTATTTTTTGACCTTTTAATCTTCTGCTATTTCTTCTTCTTCTTCTTCTTTTTCTTCTTCTCATTTCACTCATTCTTTCTCTCTCCATATCTAACAGCTATAGTCTCACATCTCTCTACTATTTTCCTCGTAGCTAGCTACATACTTTCTCTTTGTCAAAATCTCACTCCCTCCTCTACTTCTTTCTTTCCTCTCACACACAAATTCATCCACTCTTACTCTATTTCACCTCCACCACCACTAGGACTACCCACCACCACTAGCACAACTCTTAGTCCCCGTCACCACTATGAGCCACCTCCAATCACCTCTATCTCATGGCTGTAAGTGAATTTTATCTATTTCATCAAGAAAAATCTTATTTAATTGCTATTATAATGTAAATTAGGGTTCTAAATTCCATAAATTTTTATGCTTTTCATGTTTGTTGCCTTTATATTTTTGGGTTTAGAGTTATTTAATTATATATGGAATTTTAGTTTTAGGATTAAATTTGTGTGTAATTTAGTTCTTATGAAAAGTTAATTTTAAGTTTATTTGTAGGGTTTATTTATTTTTCATGCTTGTAATATTTTTTTTTTTGGTTTAGTATAATTAAAAAAATCCATTTAATTTATAGTATAAGACATTGTAAATGAAACAAAAAAATAAGACAATATTGATGGACTCAATATAAGACATATTTACCACCCCACTTCCCCCTCTGTCTTTTAATTTATTATAATACGGTTAAGACAGATCCGACTTCTTAGATCTAGTATGTTTACATATCAAGCCAATTTGCCAGCAGTCTGTTCAAGAGGCAGTGTAAGGCCCAGAATGGCATCTGTAAGACCTTGGGTTGCTGAGAGTCTTAGTGGTCACAGAATTCTAAGACGGTAAGATATTTGAACATTTAAGATCTAACAAATCAGATCTGAATTATCTTTATTATAATAAGTATAACAGACATAATTATCCCTTCATGGATCTTGAAAGTTACTGTACCACGGATCTAAGGGAATTTGTTCAATAATTCTTTTAATCAAATTTTATTTCTTTTCTTTAATATTGCATTCACCTATTTATTTCCTTTTACATAATATCTTTTTTATATAAATTGTATTCTTAGATCTATGGTCTTAAGGAACTTCTTCTCAAGTTCAAACTTTAAAGAAGAAATTAACCTTTATGATTTGACTCAATCAATTGACAACTGAAAAATTTCAGAGTATGCTAACAATGACATTTATCAAAGTCCTAGATGGATTTTAACATCTAATTATACAATTAAAACAGTCGAACAAACTATCACTTTAAATTCTGACCATGACTTTTTTAGACTATTATCCAAAAAAACCATTGAAAAACATATGAAGAAATACAATTATCTATTGCATTTTGGACTTGTCCAAGTTGCAGCAAAACCCTGACAAGAGAAGGACTTGATACATCTCTTCTCCTATGCTTAAGGGATGGAAGATTTCATAAACTTCAGTGACTCCCTCCTTGGGATGGTTGAAACTCAATGTGTGGAAGACCAGTTTATTTTGACTGTTTTCCAAACTTTACAGTTTGTTAAAAGATAAAAATATTTTTTGGACACCTTAACTTTAAATATAAAAACAACAAATTATAAAACAAAGCCAGGATCATCTTAACAGGCAATCAGTTACAAGATCTGTTCAAGGCAATGTGTTCAGCTCTAGATTTGTATAAGATCAGCTACACGTTTTCTAGTTTGAGAAATAATTTTGTTGATGTTTTAAATCTTGCTAGATCCAGAGTTGTCGATTCCCATAACAATCACTTGGGATCAAGTTTCGCTCCCAAACGATTGGACACTTACCAGGATTAGTACCAGCAGCACCACTAGCTCAAAACACAACAATCTCAGGCATCAGACAATTTCATATCTTCAAGAACTGTGCAGATCACTTTTGATAGATCCACAAGTTTCAAAACATCCTCCTCAGCTAGTACTATTATTGATCAACCAGTCCAACCAAGAGGATATGCTCCTAGCAGGCATTCAACATCTTTTGTAACAACAAGATTACAGAATCTAGATCTCTCATCTAGAATCCCATAGTCAAGATGTGCAGTCCAAACAGAAAATCAGGACAACTCATAAGAAGAAGAACATGGAGGACTTCCTAGGTCTCTAACATACTCTACTATGACAGACAATCCGGTTATTGATTCCGTTGGTGATCTTGTTGTACTTACAATAGATTACCAGATCGAAAATAAAGTATTCGCTCAGAATTTTTTGCAGAACATAGCCAACAAAAGAAGCAATGGTTCTTTGAAAATTATAAAGGACAAGCCAGCCAAGAGATACAAAACGAGTTCTATGGATTTTTGACAAGAACTCAACAATACGTTCAGTTCTTTAATTGGTTTACAATTTATGCTGAAACATACAACAACATCTCTATCCCTTCCTTCCTACAATGAATGTCTCAAAGATTTGGCAAACATAGACTGGAGAAGTTCATTCAGAATTACCACCAAAAATCATTACTATCTAGCATATGACCACCAGCAACCAAAAAATAGATATTAAAGCCACACGCTTTAAAAAAAAAGACGACCAAGTTTCCATTGATGGCAGGAATATACAAGGTATCTATGAACAAAACAACTATACAAACAAGTACCTACAAACCCTAGGAGAATATGTTCTCACCAAACTAGTTTCTACAAAACCAGCCTCAACTGTAAAAAATGCAATCTTCAAACCTCATGAAATACCATCCAAATTTCAAAAACAACTCCAAATACAGCCATTCAGCCAACTAGAACAAAAGATAGTAAAATTTGCGCAATCCTTTTCTACTCCAGTTTCTAAACAAAAATCACAAGAACCAGGATCATCCTCAGTAAACCAGCAAGCCTGTGTTTTAGGGAAACAGGAGCACAATTCTCCAGATTGAGGATCTCGAAAAATCAGGAAGCTCAAATCTCTAAGCTTCGCACATCAATTTCAAGACCAAACAATTCCAATTGGAGGAATCCAAATAAACTATATTATTCCAGAGCAACCTTTCCAGACATTGTTCTAGAAGAAAAACCCAACTTACTCCAAAATGCTTAGAATGCAAACAGCATTTACGAATGGAGTATATATGGGGCATTAGAATATAATATGATTACAGTTTTACAACAAATAACGATGGTAGCAACAACATACAGAACTGCACATGGCTGTTTAGACCAATTAGCAGCTCATATCCTTATCACAAGATTTACAGGACAACTCAAAGGATGGTGGGATGAACATCTAAGTTCTGGTGACAAAGAAAATATTCTATCTGCAATTAAGCTTAATGAAGAAAGAGATCCTATACTTCAAAATAATGAAACAATCTCAGATGCAATGGCAACCCTTATCTTCACCATTGCAAAAACATTCATTGGCGATCCATAAATATTCAAAGACAAATCTCTCTACTGAACTCCTCAACAATCTTAAGTGCAGAAATCTGTCAGATTTCAGATGGTATAAAGATACATTCCTGACTAGGATATACTCTAGATCAGATGAAAATCAACCATACTAGAAAGAGAAGTTCCTTGATGGATTACCAAAATCACTTAGAGACCTTGTCAAAGATGAACTAAGAAAACAACATGATGGAGTTGTGCCATGGGAAGCAATCACCTATGGATAGTTGACTAGTCAAATTCAACAAGTGGCTCTATCAATCTGCAAATAGGATAAAATGTTCAGACAACTTGCTAAAGATCGAGCTAAAAGAAATAAAGATCTCGGATCATTTTGTGAACAGTTTGGCCTACCCAGTTGCAAAACCAAAAGCAAAAGAAAATCCCGATTTTCCAAAAAATAGCTTGAATACAAATAGAGTAAACAATTCTACAACAAGAAAGACAGAATCTCCTCTCAACCCAAAAGACACTTACCTACCTCTTCAAACAAAATTCCTATCCAATTTCAATCTCAAACCTGTTTGTTGCAAATGTCACAAGCCTAGACATATCGCCAGATATTACAAATTAAACAAACAACTTCGAGCCCTTAACCTAGAAGATGAAACACTATGTCAAATAACAAATCTTCTTCTTGAAGATGAAAGCGAAAGTTCTGGAAATAAAAATTCTAGAGACGATCTTGAAACAGAAGAACACGTAAACCAAATTCACAATGATGATTCTTTGACAGACAGCTCCGATGAAATCATCAGGAAAAGAAACAAACACTATCAACGTTCTTACAAAAGAACAAGATCTTCTTTTAAAACTTATCGAACAAATTGCTAAACCCGAAAAATGACAACTATACCTTACTAGATTCAAAGAATCCTTAAACACCATCCCTATTTCAAACAATTCTTTAGCTAAAGATCCCTGATTACTTAACACACACAATCTGACAACTATCCTTAACAGATTCTAAGCCAAACCTAAATAATCTGTTACTATTTAAGACCTTCAAGCTGAAATAACATCCATCTTAAACAAGAAATTAGGCTAATCAAAACCAAGCAAGATCTAGATAGCCTTATTTTGGAAAGCCTCACTACTAATCCTTTGCCAAACAAAATAAATATCCCAGAAACTTTTACTGCTCAAAAAAATTCTGATGAGCAATTTCTTAACCAACTAAATAGAGTAACCTATCAGAAATATTATGTTCTTATCCAGCTTGAAATCAACAATAATTTTGTTGTTGACACTGAAGTATTATGGGATACAGGAGCTGATCTCAGTTGCATTCAAGAAGGACTTATACCAATCAAATTCTATGAGAAAATAAAAGAAGGATTTCTTGGAGCAAATGGTTCCAAATTAAACATTCAATTCAAACTCTCTGATGTTAAAGTAAAGTTCGAAACGGCCTCTGTTGAAGAAACTTTTCTTTTGGCATAAGATCTTACTGGAAATGTTATTCTGGGAAGAACCTTTATCAACAGATTAATGCCCTACATGATGAAATCTGAAGGAATAATCTCTGATAAATAAGGTCCAGATGCACTTCTACCATTTTCCAGAAAACCATTTATCGAAGATTGTAATCCTTTATTCTTGAAGGAGCAACAAATATACTTCCTCAAGGAAGAAATATCATTCAGAAGATTGGAAATACAGCTTCAAACACCTTAGATACAGCACAAGATTCAAAACATTCAAAAACAAATCAAACAAGATATTTGTGCTAAGGTACCAACGGCATTCTGGCAACGAATATAACATACAGTCAACCTGCCTTATGAGAAGGATTTTGATGAAACACATATCCCTACAAAAGATCGTCCTATCCAGATGAACCAAGAGCTTATGAAATATTATAAAAAAGAAATCCAAGATCTTTTGGACAAAAAACTTATTAGGCCAAGCAAATCTCTATGGAGTTGCTCAGTTTTTTATGTTAACAAACAATCAGAAATAGAACGAGGCATACCATGGCTTGTAATAAACTACAAGCCTCTAAACAAGGTTCTTAGGTGGATCAGACATCCAATTCCAAATAAAAGAAATCTTCTACAAAGACTTCATTCAGCAAACATATTTTCAAAATTCGATATATAGTCAGGGTTCTAGAAGATTCAGATCCATCCTTCAGACAGATAAAAACAGCATTCACCGTTCTGTTTGATCATTATAAATGGAACGTCATGTCTTTTGGATTAAAGAATGCCCCATCTAAATTCCAAAAGATCATGAATGATATATTTAACCCATTCTCAACATTCATTTTTGTATACATTGATGATGTTTTAGTCTTCTCATCATCAATAGACCAGCATTTAAAACACCTCAATATTTTTTTCCGCACCATCAAAACTAATGTCTTGTCTATTTCCAAGAAAAAGATCAACCTATTTCAAACTAAAATCCGTTTTCTTGGACATCATATTCATCAAGGAACAATAATTCTAATAGAAAGATCTATCCAGTTTGCGAACAAATTTCGGATGAAATTCTTGATAAACAATAACTCTAGAGATTTTTAGGCTGCTTAAACTATATAGCAGACATTTTGTCCCAAATCTTAGTACTCTGACTAAACCCCTCTATGACAGACTTAAAAAATCTCTACCCTCTTGGACAAATATTCATACTACTGCAGTCAGGCAGATTAAAACTCAAGTCAAACGCAATCCTTGTTTAACCTTCCCAATCCTTCTGCACCTAAAATAGTTGAGACAGATGCTTCTGTTTTATCTTAGTTATGGTGGAATTCTAAAATAAAAAATAGACAAAGAGGATTTTGTTGCTTTTACTTCAAAACATTGGAATAGTTCTCAACAAAATTATTCCACAATTAAAAAGGAAATTTTACAATCGTTTTATGCATTTCAAAATTTCAATCGAATTTATTAAATCAAAAGTTTTTATTATGCATCGACTGTAAATTTGCTAAAAAAGTTTTAAGAGCCAAAGATCGATAAACCTTGCCTCCAAACAAATTTTTGCACGATGGCAAGCAATATGATCTATTTTTTATTTTGACATTCAATACATTAAAGGGACTTCAAATTTCATTCCCGATGAGAGCTTATCTAACTCGTGAATTTTTGCAGGGAAGACAAAATGCCCAAGAAAGGAAGGAGCAAAAACAGCCACCCAGTTGTTTATGCCAAGCAAGCCCAAACTTCTAAACTTTGTTCATCCTCCTCTTCCTCAACCTCACCCAAACATTCAAAATATCCAAAAAATAACCAATATCCCTAGATGACCTTATTCAATCAAACAAATTCCTTGCCTTAGCCCCAGGAATAAACTTGCCTATCATCCCTTCTAAAACACAAACAACAACCTCCTCCAAACAACTACCTTTGACCATACCAAAAACTTGGGCAGATATGGTAGAAATTGAAACAGCAACATTACCGGATGTCCAAAGCTAGTTACAATCAATTGAATTTCAATCCAAGGAAACTGTAGCCGCGTCTATATCTAAGCAATGTATCTTTACTGTCTCACAAATACCAAACCAGTATGTTAAAACTACAAATTATATATTAGTCACACAAACAGAGCCTAACTTCTTTGACCAAGATCCAAATAAAATGGCCAGAAATATCCTACCCTTAAACTGCAACTTTCTACCATCCACATTGACAAAATCACAAGATTATTATTATCATATTCTTTGTAATACCCAATCAATTAGCTTCAGACCTTTCACAGGAGTTAAAAAGAAAACAGGACATGAATTTCAAACACATTGTTCAGCTCAAATTCTTAAAGTCCTTAGGCCCTCTGATTGGAGTCAAAACCTTAACCAACCTAAACAGTTCATTGCACCCTTTAAACTTTACCTATTGGAATTCTAGGCTGCATGGTTTTAAACTTTTTCCTTTTAAAATTATACAAACTCCCATTCCTATCTATTTTACTTTAAACTAGATAACAAGTATCAATTTTCAGCATGGTTTTCAAACTGGTGGAAAATCCATGGATCACAAAAGGAAATTCTGGTACCTGAAGTCAAATAACGATATGAAAAATTTAAACAAAGATTCAATCCACCAAACACATATATACATGTATCCTTGCATTTCTTCTCCCATCTTTTTCATTGCATGGGTATATATATATATATAATATTTGTGTGTGTGTTATTTATTGACCTATATATATATATATTTGTGTGTGTGTGTGTTATTTATTAACCTAATCGAACAATAAAATAATGACTACTTTCGTCCCAATATATTTACCACATTTGAGTTGGTCAACAAATCAAGTTTTCAGGACTCATTTTTTTTTGTAGATTTTTTTTTTTAATTTTTTTGATAAATTTTAAGTTTCAAGTCATAAGACTTTATATAAATTTCATTTTTGTTGAAAAATTTTCATAGAAAATCAAATAAATTTATATGAATTTCTAATTACAAAATTAATTTGGTTATTAGAAAAGTCAAATTGTGACAAAATAAGTGAGACGGAGGGAGAAAAAACTAATTTATGGCATTAACTGATTAAATAAGCTGGCTGATGAGTCTTAATTTTCAATGTTGTTATATGGAAGGGCTTCGTCTTCTTATGCCTTCTGGCTTATGCACATTAAATATATGACGAATATATTCTATGTTTTTTTTAAAAAAAAAAAAAAATTGGCATAGCGATCAAATTAGCCCAAACTAGAATTTTTCCTACTTAAGAATGGATTGCTTAATTGCCTCAACAACATGGTATTAGATACTTACCTCGCAGGAAGACATATCTAGTAGTTGGTTTTTAGTCAATTATAGTCTTCTATTTGGGTTAGCAGGATAATTATGAAAAAAAAAGTCATGCAGGATTAAAATAAAAGTCATCCAGAATGATGATCCCCAACTACAAATAGAGAACTTTCATTGGTTGAATTGCTCATGACAAAAATAAAAATTTTCAATATCATCCTCAACTCTCAGCAATATAGAACAATCATATGGACTCAATTAGGGTTAGTTTTTCCTACATCTTTAGTGTACAACTTTTTATCACATCTATATCAATTAATATTTGAAATTACTACTTTAATAATATAAGAATATTTTTAGTATAATTATGATTTTTGGTATAATTATCATGACCCCCTTACAACCAACCACCAAATAACTTTCCTTCAATGTACTACTTTTATTTTTTATTTTTTTATTAATCAAATTTCATTCTTGAAGAAATAGCTATTACAATCGATTAAAATGTAGTTGAATCTATCAGATCTATGTATTATAAACAGATGTAAAATGATACCCTAACAAATCTAGATATCTAAATCTACACAGGTCTAAAAAATTTAAATATAACTTCAAAGAAATGGATAAGTCTCGTGCTAGATCGACCAGTCTCGGACATGGAACTAAATTGTACAATAACAAATCTGGTTAGTTAGATCTGTCTTAACTGAATCTTCCATCTGCATCAACCACAAAAGATGAAAAGAAAAAACTCCTATTTATTCAAGAGGAGATTGAAACTCCCACTTATTTAGAGGAGACAAAATTTTAATTAGCAAATCTTACAAGAAAAGGGAAAAAAAAGTGTTGCATTAAAAAAAATAAGGAAATCACCACCTACTGTGATGAATGATATTGGACAGTTTTTATTGGAAGAGTGAAGAAAAAAAGTTAAAGAGAGAAATCCTTCAATCCACCGCTAAATATCCCACCAAAAAAATAATCTTATTTAGTTCATTACTAAATAACTTCCATTAATCCGTACAAAATTATACACACATAGAATATACTTTTATGGCTAATTTAAAATAATCATAACATGACACGTATCTTATTATCTTATATGGTTCTGATGTAATTTTTTTTATTTGTCTAGAAAAATTGGGAGCAAACTAACCAAAATATCTGTACCAGGGAAAGGAAAGCATACACATTCTTTTTTTTATTAAAACAAAAAAATCACTGTCACCTTTATTATTAGTAAAGCATGACATTACATCGACACCAATTCCATCCAAGCGCAAAGGTTGTCCTTGATTTTCTAAATTGTGAGGAGGTAATTCTTCCGAATTTCTCCTACATTTTCAAAAGTTTGACTAACTTCTTAACACCCATTGATGCCATTCCTGTTTCAGAACTTAGAAAATTTTCATAGATCTGATATATTTTTTTTCAGACTGATTTCTGAAGATGAATTCATATGGCCTCCTTAGAATTCAAGTCCGAAGAGGCATCAACCTGGCTGTTCGTGATACTGTTAGCCAAACTAGTGACCCTTATGTTGTCATCAGCCATGCTGGCCAGGCCTGTGTTCTTTACTTAATTATATCTTCTCTACTCTTTTCTTTTTTTGACCTTTCCTTCTTCTTTTGGGATGTGATGTAAATGATGTTGATTCTTGTAGATTTTGGATGCTTAATGGTTTTTTGATTTATGGGTTTTTTTAATGACCATTTGAATGATTTTGGGTTGTTTCAAGATTGCATTTTTATGCTGTTAATGTTGTAGAAACTGATTTAAATTTGAAGGGTTAGAACTTTTTGTGAATTTGCTAATTTAGAAGAAGAGAGAAAAAAGAAAGAGAGATAGTGGAGAACAGATTTTGTTGAGAATTGTTATATAGTAAGTTCTTAGATAAGAATTGATTGATTTTTGTCCAGATATGGATAATCTATTCTACTTAATTTCAACTGGAGAAGAGGAAAAAAGAAGATTGGAAAATACAATAAACAAGAACTTTTGGGATCATCTTATAATGATTAGATATCCTTGTGATCTTTGGCTTTCTGTATTGAGGAATATGAACTGAGCTGATAACAATAATGCCTTGATAGTTATGCTCCAAGTGCAGGTGGAAGTAGTGTTTGCCGTATTTATAATATCGCTGTCATAGTTTTGTTGGTTGAACTTTTCAAATAGGATTATGATATTATTCTGATAATATGGGTGTTGAGAATAAATGGAAATGAAGTTTAGGGTGGTTCATTTTCTATTTGTTGGTACATGTTTTCGGTTATTTTTATAAATTGTCAAAGTTGGCATTTTTGAACTTTTCTTCTTGTAATTTATGGCTATAAACTTCCCATGTCTGTACAACAACACATTTTATGCCCAAAAAAGAGAGAAGGCTTGATGTTAAAATCAAATTTACAGTTGATGTAAGACTCCATTTTATCCACAAAAACACAAAAAACATAATTACCAAACAACTGGCTCTGCTGGTTGCCAATTGACTCGAGAAGTCTGCCTAGAAATGGCACGGAGGTTTTTCCTTTAGGTTGATCATGTATAATATATTTTGTGCTGGCACAGAGGTTTCTCCTTTAGGTTGATCATGTACAGTATACTTAATGCATACTTATTATTTATGAGATATATTAGAGGATCCCGGTGAATACCATTACAATCTGCATATTCTGCTGCACAGTTCTGTGATTGAGGAATTCGATTGTTACAATTTCTGCTGCTATAATGTCTCTGATTTGGCAATTGATCTTAAATCTTTATCGCTAAAGATTGCAGAGCAAGTCCAGTAGGAGAAATGTGTGAACCATATTTTTCATAATGTCTAGTACTGCCTCTCATTATGTGAATGTTACTGCAGAAAGTAAAGACAAATGTGGTGAACAAAAACTGCAACCCAGTGTGGAATGAGAATTTGACCCTTTCTTTGAAGGATCCTAATGTCCCAATTATCCTTCTAGTAAGTCCTTTTACCTCGTTCTTTCTTATTGTGGTGTGTATGTATGTACGTGAGCGATTGTTTTAAGGAAGGGAATCTCATCAAGATAGTTTGTTCCAACTTCTCTAGATAAGAATTAGTAAACAACTCTCATAGAATGGATATAGATGGACATTTTTCGAGGGATTGTATGTACATGCCGGATTGTTTTAAGGAAGGGAATCTCATCATGATAGTTTGTTCCAACTTCTCTAGATAAGAATTAGTAAACAACACTCATAGAATGGATATAGGTGGACATTTTTCTAGGGATTGCTGACATGGATATTATTCCCATAACAGCAAGATGAAATCTTAACATTTAGATGAATTTTGTGCTTTTCAGAGTGTATTTGATAAGGACACATTCACGGTAGATGATGCGATGGGAAATGCAGAAATCGATATCAAACCATTTCTGGAGTGTCTGAAAATGGGCTTACAACAACTCCCAGATGGCACTAAAGTTGACAGAGTTCCAGCCGAGCCGCAACAATTGCCTTGCTGATGAGAGTTGTATTGTTTGGAACCAGGGTAAAATGTCCCAAAAGATACAACTCCGATTGAAAAATGTGGAATGCGGTGAAATAGAAGTCCAAATTGAATGGCTTGATTTTCCTGGTTTTAGAGGTTCTGACTAACAAGGTATACTCTACGAGTGCCTTCCATAGATATATTGTTATCCTTCGTGTAATGATATTTCGCGTATTTTATGATAGCTTGGAGTGAGCCTAGCTGTGAACTAGTCAGCCATAAGTAATTATTGTGAGGCTCTTGAGCATATTACTGCTTTTCTGGTGTTAGATGTAACAAATATAACCTGTTTTCTGTCCCTTTTTTTTGAAGTTTTTTAGACGGTTAGGGGGGGAAGAAGAGGCAACTAATTTTCAGACGAGGAACAAGGCCTTAACTACTGGGCTACATCTGGTTCTCACCAAATGTAACATATCTCTAATGAATAAATTTGAAGTTTTTCAATTGTGACAAGTGCTGTTCAAGGCCATGGTTGTGTATATCCTTTTATAATTTCTCCTCGATTATGCCATTTTAATTTTCTCTTTCAGTGCTCGAGTTGGTCATAGATTCCAAATTTGACTGAGAAACTCCTGTGTGTTTATTTGAAGTTTGATCCGGTAATTTCCAGGAGATCATACTTCATTTCCATCATTGTTTTTGAATGAAAATTGGCCAAAGAGGTGAAATCTAGACATTAACAATGCAAAGACAAGGCTAATAATACGTGTTAAATCCGCTCTTCTTTCATCATAAATTCATTCAGCCTTTTCAACTGAAAAAATAATTAGGCAACCAATAAACTTTATGGTCTTCAATTGAGAGGGATTTACATGAGTTGAAATTTATTATAATTTATTCAAATAAATTAATTAATTTAGTTGAAAATTTGAAATTCATAAACCAGTGAAAGTGTGATTTTATTGTTTAAATGAATAGATTTCAATTCACTTAAATTTCATATAATTTCAAATTCATCCAATTCAAATCCATTTATTTTAAATTCTTCTTACAATTCAAATCTACCCATCCAAATACAAACTAAAGGATTTGGAGTTTAAGCCCCATACCAGTGCTATAAATCTTGTATCGTAAACTTTTGACATATCAATGTTTTTTTTTTTTAAAATAATTTTTAAATAGGACGTATCAGTGTCTAATAAGCAAAATATGTACACCAATCATTATTTTGTTCATCTCTTTATTTTTGAACCTTTTTTTTTTTTTTTTTTTTTTTCTCTTTTATGAAGCAAAATATGTACACCAATAATTATTTTGTTCATCTTTTATTTATGAACGTTTTGCAATACTTGAAGACGTTTAAAATCTGAAATATCTTCGTGGGTTCTTGTCCATATGTTTTGCTTGTACCGTTTCGCTTTCTCCACAGTAGCTAGACAATATCGGTTGAAATTTGAAACTTCATAATGGTGATGGTGATGCGGATGCTGATGCAATAACAAAATGAGTTCGTTACATATAACGAAATTCCTATAGTACTTTCTTTTTAATTAAATTAGTAAATTACTTCAAAAGTCGAATTAAACTAATAAACTATACAAACATATAATCTAAGGTTAATTACATTTACCTCCCTTGAGATTTGACCATATTACTAAACAGACCTTGTAGTTTGACAAAATTACAGTCAGCCCCCTTCAATGGCCAAATATTTAACAAGTACCACCCTGCCGTTAACTACCATTAAGAAAATGATGACATCAGCAAAAAAATAATTTCTTTATTCCTAAAATACATTTCTTCATTCTTAATTACTTTTCCTATTTTCTTAAATATTGGGAATAGACGTCATTTTATAATTTTACAGATCCAAACCAAATTTTATAATTTTTTTTTTTGAGTTTTTTCTATCGCTATGAATCTTTTTGCTGATTTGTATTATGAATTGGAACCGATGAAGTGGAATAGAGGTAGGGGAGATGGTGGTTTGTGGTGGAGGAATGAGTTGTGTATTAAATTGATTCTTGATTTTAAGGCCATGAAAAAATTGAGGGACTAATTAAGTAAAACATGATAAGGGTAATTTAGTCTTTTAAAAGTTCTGTTAACGGCAGTAAATGAGAAGGGGAAATCTGTAATTTTGCCAAACTACAGGGTATTTTTTGGTAATATAGCCAAATCTCAGGGGAGGTAAATGTAATTAACTCTATAATCTATTACACTTTAAAGACAACATATAAAAATTTACAATTACGGTCCTCAAACTTTATTGGGCCAACCAATCTTGTACTATGATTTTTTTTTTTTCGATCTAATATCAGTTTTCTAATTAAGCTGATGCACATTGACTTTGTTTTGATCTTGGAAATGCAATGTAATGCGTTTGGGGAATATGCCATTTTCCATTTGAAGGAGAGGAATCCATCCATGAAGAAGATATTCCTAGATAATACAAGAAAAAATCTCAAGGCATTTGGAAGTTTGTTCTCGGATATTTCATCCCTTCTGGAGATATATATGTGTGAAGTATAAGGTTATGGTTTATTCCGACAAGAAAATCTTATCCTCCCAACTTTCTCCCAATTAAGGTCCAAATATATCATCAAACGCTACACCTTTGTAAAAATACCAATGGCGCCAAGTTTCAAGCCAACAACAATATCTTCTACTACTTCAACACAACCAAAATCCCTACAAAACTTAGTCTCAAAAATAAAATTTCCATCAATTCCAACAAATAAACCAACAATATTACACAACACAAATTTCAAGATTTCATTCTCTTTTCCCTTAAATAAATCTTTAGTACGTGTAGAGTCTTCGAGCAGTACAAAGTACAATGAAGTTGTAGTGGATGAGGAAATGGATAAAATTAGAAGGCTACAAAACGGCTCAGACGTTCGTGGTGTGGCTTTGGAAGGCGAAAAAGGGCGAACCGTAGACCTAACGCCTCCGGCTGTGGAGGCGATTGCGGAGAGTTTTGGTGAATGGGTTGTAAAAAGATTGGAGAAAGGTGGAAAAGTGGAAAATGTTAGGGTATCACTTGGACGTCGACCCTAGAATTTCAGGTGCATCTTTAAGTGTGGCTGTTTTTGCTGGTCTTGCTCGGGCTGGTTGTCTTGTTTTTGATATGGGACTTGCAACTACACCGGCTTGTTTCATGAGTACATTATTGCCACCATTTATGTATGATGCTTCGATAATGGTATTGAAGAATACAAACCTCATTTGAGCTTGTTAGATTTATTTTCCTATTCTAATAGGGGCTCTATTGAAGTTGCATTTTTAACTTTTAATTTCTTCACTGACTAATGGTAAAATTAAAGTTTGAAAACGTGTGTTTATATGCTATGAAATGCAACATGCCAAAAACTACTATACAAACTATTTTCGTGAGAGATTATGCATTAAACACTTATTAATTCTTGTTTTTTTTTTCCTTACACACATAAGCTGTTCAAAACTTACTTCGTTCCATTTTATATATAATTTTTTCTATTTTGATTTGTCCAAAATTATTTACCATTTCTTAATATGAAAAATATAATAAGATCATTTTACTTATTTTATCCTTCGTGCAAGTCCCAAGAAAATCATATTTCAACATTATGTACTCTAATAAACAATTACAAAGTTAGAATTTCAAAATCAACTAACGAACTTTGAATTTGAATTGAGGGTCCAATTACAGAAAATGTTTTTCTTCCTAGTTGGTCAAATATTAACTTTTATTAAAGTGTGTGCAAATTTGATCATACCAAATAAAATAGTACGAAGAGCGTATTACTTATAATTATCATGTCTTGCATTCTTTGATTGAAAATATATGTTAAAGTGGCAATAATTAGAAACATAATTAACATAACATGATGCAGATGACAGCATCCCATTTGCCTTACACTCGGAATGGTTTGAAATTTTTCACCAAGAGTGGAGGTCTGACATCGCCAGATGTGGAGGAAATATGCGACAGGGCTGCAAGAAAATACGCTAATAGATTTGCGAAAGTATCTACAGCACTCCGAACTCCACCAACAAGAGTGGATTTCATGAGTACGCAATCTTATGCAAAACATCTCCGGGATATCATCAAGGAGAGAGTGAATCATCCTTTGCATTATGAAACTCCTCTAGAAGGATTTCAGGTTGGGATTTTGACACAAGGTTTTATTTCTAGTATTTTATCTCCTTATGTAGCTCTTTGTGTGACATAGATTTTCTGCGTGAATTATTTGCCCTTCTATTTTTTCTATGTAAATGCAAGTCCCATGCATTAATATCCACTAGAGGTTCCACGTACGTAAGTACCTTATCCATGTTGCTAGCACAAATGGTATACTTGCAAGTGAACATTGGCCATAAAATTGCATGACTGTCTTGTGTGGCAAGGGTGGCAATACATACCTATTATAAATGAAATTAACTGATTGTGTGTTTGTCCAAATTTTGATAAAACTTTTAGTTTTGTCTTTTATTCTTAGTTTGTCTGTTAGACTAATTTTTAATCATGATCAAACTATACATTAGAGAATCAATTAGGTTTTGGGAGGAGTTTTTTTTTTTTTGAGAATAGAAAACCAACAAATTTCATTCGGAACCGTAAGAGAGAATACAAGCTGGAGTACTACCTCAATCACGATGAAGAAAATTCCTGGCCTGATGAGCTAGTACGGGAGCTTAGAGTATCATAAATGATAAATTGATGCATATAAATATAAATATACATGAAAAATACTTAGATAGACGTATAGTTCTGGATCCCATCTATAAATATTGTAATTATTTATTACCATTAAATTTTATTTATATCAAATGATGTTATTTATTCAATAAGAGTTAATCTACACAAAAAGGTCTAAAAATAGGGTAAAAGATGGCATTGGGTATTCAGTTATAGTTTTTTTTTTTGTTACACTTGTATTACACCATATGATAGAGTGACATTTGTCCCTCATTTAATATTTTCTTACATTAAAAATATACATATTTTCATATTATATGGTATAACATAAATATAACAAAAAAAAAATTGACAGATAATCCAAAGCCGTAAAAGATGGATTGGAATCTACAACTTGCCCTTTTGTCATGTTTTTGTCCCATTGTAGATATTTTTGGAGGGCCGTATGAGATCTCTGTGGCTAAAATCTTGACCCACTGAGATGGTAAAAGAAGTCCAAAACCACTATCCATCAAAATTTGAAATGACTAGGCCGCATATGATTTTAAACTTGGCCTCAAGGCCCTCAACCCATTAAGCATGTGGCATTCAACAAAATTTCCAGATGACAAGTACTCTACTAAAAAGATGAAAATTTTAAGATACGTAGATTTAGTTTCTTACAGATCATGTTCACATTATTTGTATCGGACAAGGATCTCCTTCATTTAAGCACAAATGATGGAATCTCTATTTACTTTAAATTAAAATTTTGAAAAATATTTTTAAAAGTTACAATTTGTTTATAATTTAAATCATGTTCTATATAGCTATCTCGCAACAAAGCAGCAAAAATAATGATTCAACTAATTTATATTTCATCAAAATTTAAAATTTTGTACCGTCCAAATGTGACATACCCGCTAATTTAGCGGTGATTTTTTTTTTTCCAAATGAATTAGTTTTAGATAAGATGATCTACTCGATCAGATAAAACTAATGATATGTTCATATTATTTTTTCAAGTTTTAATTATTTAAATATAGGTAAATAGACGATAAGTGGAAAGAACATAAATGGACTGGATCCAATTCATTCGTATCATATCAACTAAGATTATGGGTCCGTTTGGTTGGATGTAAAATGTTTTCCTGAGGAAAATATTTTTCTTGAAATTTTCATGAAAAAATCTATTTTTCGTACAATTATTTGGTGTTTGGTTGACAAAATGAAATACTTTGAAATAAATTTTTTAGTGTTTTGTCATCTTTAATTTTATGACTATGAGTTAAAAGGACTTGTAACAATTGTAGTAAATACTTTATAAGTTATTATAGTCAATAGAAAATTGATTTTGTTCAAAATGATAATATAATATAGTAGTAAAACATGCATAATAATAGTTTTATTACGGTGGGATCGAAAATGAATTATGGACAAGAATAAAAAATAAAAATAAGTTTAGTAAATGAAGTTATAAATGTAAATATTTGAACTTTAATGTTACTCTTGAACTATTCAAAAATAACTTGTGTTAAAAAATTTAGTAAGTTATTTTCAGCAATAAGGAGTTAAATTCCTAGTATTTGGTGCCAAAAAATTTCTGGAAACACACCCTATATAAGTTTTTGTTTTTCCTACTTCTTTCATGTGCACTGATATAATATACAAATTTTAGAAGAATAGCAAAATTATATGTAAGGTAGTATAATCATTAATTAGGAACAAAATTTTTTAAAATTAATTAGAAAACAAGTTGAGCAGCATAGATTATTTACATTAATTTGTTTTTGATTTTTCTTTGATGACAAAGAACTAATGAATTAAATGCAGATAATTGTAAATGCTGGAAATGGATCAGGAGGATTCTTCACGTTGGATGTTTTAGACAAGCTTGGAGCAGACACCTTTGGCTCCTTACACCTTAATCCAGATGAGAATGTTCCCAAACCACATTCCAAACCCTGAGGACAAAACCGCCATGGCCTTAACAAGAGCTGCAGTTCTTGAAAACAAAGCCAATCTTGGCATAGTTTTTGACACCGACGTCGATCGAAGCAGTATATGATGGTTGATAGCTCCGGTCTTGATGTGTATTAATGGTGACAAACTCATAGCACTCATGTCAGCCATTGTTCTGAAAGAGCATCCTGGAACTACAATTGTGACTGATGCACGTACAAGCATGGCCCTGACTAGATTTATCACTAATAGAGGTGGTCAGCATTGCCTATATAGGGTTGGATATAGAAATGTGATTGATAAAGGGGTTCAGCTTAATAAGGATGGCATTGAGACTCATCTCATGATGGAAACAAGTGGCCATGGTGCTCTCAAAGAAAATCATTTTCTTGATGATGGTTAGTTAATTAACGTTATATCTACTCCTAGTTTTTAATATTGGTATCATTATTTATGGGAAAATTCTTGTATGGACTAAGGTGTAGTGACAGGTGGGACTGTACATTTTGTGATCTATATTATACCATATTCACCAAGTTGTTAATTTTTCTAAAAGAAATTGGTGGATGTGGAACTGTATGGATCACAAGATATACGATCCCACAGTACACTTTGATTTATTGAAGAACTTTCCTTATTTATGAGGGCACTACTTTCACATTGCACTCTTTAATTATTTTTGTTTAGGGTTAGTTACATTTACCTCCCCTGAGATTTGATTATATTACTAAACAAACACTGTAGTTTGACAAAATTACAGTCAACTCTATTGAATGGCCAAACGTTTAACAAGTACCATTTTACCATTAACTACCGTTAAGAAAATGCTGACATCAACAAAAAAATAATTTCTTTATTCCCAAAATACCCTTCTTCATTCTTAATTATTTTTCTTATTTTCTCAAATTTTGGGAATAGATGTCATTTTATAATTTTACAGACCCAAACCAAATTTCATATTTTTTTTTTGAGTTTTTTTCTGTCTCTATGAACTTCTTTTTGCTGATTTGTATTATGCATTGGAACCGGTGAAGTGGAATAGAGGTGGGGGAGATGGTGGTTTGTGGTAGAGGAATGAGTTGTGTACTATATTGATAATATAAAAAAAATTGAGGACTATTCTTGATTTTAGGAAAAATTTGAGGGACTAATTAAGCAATACATGATACGGGTAATTTAGTCTTTTAAAAGTTCCGTTAACGACATTTAGTGAGAAGGGAGAATTTGTAATTTTGTCAAACCACCGGATTTGTTTGGTAATATGGCCAAACCTTAGGGGAGGTAAATGCAATTAACCCTTTTGTTTAAGGACTTAATTCACTTTGCGACCCTCAACTTATACCCAATTCTCACTTTATATCATAATTTTGGTTTTGGATACTTTGCACTCCCAACATTCAAACTCATCCCACTTTAGTCCAATTCTTAATGTCATTATCAAATTTAATGGAATTTTTACACATGTACAACAAATTCAATAGGTTGTATAACAGTATGAGTCATAATATTTTGGGTACACATGCAAAGACTCCATTAATTTTAGTGATGGTGTTAAAAATTACACTGAAGTGATCCATTAATTTTAGTGATGGTGTTAAAAATTCTAGTGAAGTGACGGATTTGAAAGTTGGGATTACAAAGTATCCAAAATTGAAGTTGGAGATGTAAGGTGGAATTGGATATAAGTTGGCATATAAAATAGAATTAGTTCTTTGCTTAACGTTTTGACCTTGCACTATTTAATATTGATGCACTAATGATGCAATAATTAAAACCGCAGGTGCTTACATGGTTGTAAAGATCATAATTGAAATGGTAAGAATGAAGCTTGAGGGCTCAGATGAAGGGGTAGGGAGTCTAATAAAAGATCTTGAAGAGCCTCTGGAGTCAGCAGAGCTCAGGATGAACGTCATTTCTGAACCAAGGTTTGCAAAAGCAAAAGCTGTTGAGGCCATTGAAACGTTTAGGACCTACATTGAGGTGCATATAACACTTAGCTATGAGAACTATTTAAAAAAAAAAAAAAAAAATGAAATCTCTAAGAACTTTGTCTTAAAAATTTATATATATAAATTTCTTGCAGGGAGGTCAATTACCGGGGTGGGAATTAGACTCTTGTGGAGAGTGTTGGGTAAGCGAAGGCTGTCTTGTGGACACCAACGACACTCCAGCTGCTATTGATGCTCATATGTACAGGTACTAATATTCAAAATTTTATATTCTTGTCCTTTTTTTTTTTTTTTTTCAATTTTTTGTACTTTAAAATGATTTTTTTTTTTTGGGGGAAGACAATAGAAAAGTACAGTATTTTATACCTTTCTTGTGCATGTTTGGGGTAAATTTTTAAAAATGGATTAGGACTATGGCCCTGTGCCCTTTGTCCAGAAACACCCCACGGTACCCACCTAGGTGAATTGGCCCTTTCTCGACCAATAGGTACATTGCACAGTGTCATATATACGGTCCAAAAATGTCCCACTAGTTGTGATGCCATTGGCTTAAAAAATTCGCTTACATTCTTGGCAAAGTTAATTACTAATTATAAAAATTCCAGGGCCAAAGTTTCCGACAAAGAGAATGAAGAACTTGGATGGATACATCTTCGACAGAGCATTCATAATCCAAATGTAGCTGTGAATTTGCAGTCCTCTGTACCCGGAGGTTGCCAATTGATGTCAATAGTTCTCAGAGACAAGTATTTCTCATGACTTGAAAATATTTGATTTCTTGGCTTCATATCATTACTCTTGAATGATTTTACTCGTGAGTTTATCGGCTGATTCTTAATTTCAGGTTTCTTTTGCCAAGTGGGATGGATAAAATTCTCGATATATCTCAGATTGACAAGTTTGGCAGAAGCGGAAATGTATGATTGTATATACAGAAAAATCAAGCTTTAGTACATGTATATAGAAAAAGATACCAGTGATCAGAATCAATATTTTGGAAAAAAAAATTTAGTATCAATAATTACTAATTTACTTCCAAATCTATGTATACATTAAGACCATTATACAAGCACCATTAGAAATAATTCAATATTTATTTGATACAATAATCATGTCATTCTCAAAAGAATCTCATGATCAATCTTTTTGGCTGACATTTGTTCTTCTTTTGAACTGGAATTAAAATCAGAATCAAAATCAGAATTCGGAAGAACTCAAAACTGAATTATATACTTCAATTCTATGGGATTAAAAAAAGGACACTAAAAATAAAAATTATGGTAAATGATGCCAACAGGTTTGGGCACATTCTTATGGCCATCACGTGCGATCCCATAGAAGAGTAAGCCCAAGTAAACCACAGTTAATACGTTTTAAAACATTCTTGCTAGTTTTTCAACAATTTTGTAATCAGTTTTTTTTACAACCACTTTAAAAAAAAAATAAAAATTGGAAATGGTTGAGTAGAAGCCCTGCGTACAGTACTATGGTAGTTTTGCAGGGCGACTTAAGCAACCTATGCCATTAAGGCGATTCTGTAAAAACTCGGACCTAAGCTGGCCAAATAATCAATTTTAAGCAGAAACAACGGATTTAAAATATTTAAATCAAGTTATGAGTAACCCACAACCCAAGATGTTATAAACAATACAATATTCCCTTCCACTTTTGATGTGGGATGAGACATCACATTCACCATTCCTTTAATCTTTGTGTCCTCAAAAATCCCAAGTTGGGGCCCACACATCACATACACTGCGTAACACAAATCAATACTATTGGTCCAGTCTCACCCTGGGATGGGACATCACATTCACCCTTCCTTTAATCTTTGTGTCCTTGCAAAACCCAAATTGGGGCCCAATAACACATCACATACACTGCGTAACGCAACTCAATACCATTGATACAATTGGGACCACACAAGGCTTGGTCTGATACCAATTGTAACACTCCTGGCCCTGAGTTGGCCTAACAACTTTAGAAAAAAAACAACGGGTTCAAAATGTTTAAACCAAATTATAAGTAGCTAACAACCCAAGATGTTATAAAAAATATAATATCTCCTCCCACTTAGTTCGATGTGAGATGGGGCATCACATTCACCCTCCTTTAAGCTTAATGTCACGCCCCAAAATCGGAGACGTAACACGCCGTGTCCTTACCTTTCCATAAGGACACAAGGCTCAAAATCTCTAATAATCACTTGCCTTAAGCAAAATTACGAACACTTACAAAAATAATATATAATGGAGTGAGTATACACATTGTTCAGTAAAAAATTCGAGTTCTCTTCCACTGGAACGAATATGTAACATATGTATTTTGAAAACTTGTTTCAAACGCATCATAACATACATACATACATATATATATATATATATATTTATATATAAAAGCAAATATTTTAAGGTGGTAAAGTACGAGTACATATATAGATAAGTGGCATTATCAATAATTCAAATAATTACAATTTAATACTAAATATCTATGACAAAAGTACAAACACAATACAATAATCAATATTAAGATCATGGGTTCTCTATAGCTTTATTGACAAGTTGGATATCCAGTCCTAACAAACTATAACCCGCTTGGAAAAGGTTATAACAAAGTACAACTACTATAATTCGTTAAAAAAAGGGTCATACAAAGACTCATATAGAGTATTGGGAACTAACTCCCACTAATTTCACCAAAGATAGCCAAGATCCAAACAATACAATAGTCAGAATATCAAGCATATATCACACGGGTAATTTATCATGTCAAATTGTCACTTACTATAGTTTTATATAATTAAATTAAATCATAAATGTATGCCATACTCGATTCAGTTCAATGTATAAATATAATTTTCAAATAAAAGTTTCACAAAGAGTTTTTGAAAATATGAAAGAGAGTTAGAACCCCTTACCTCAGTATCCTAAGTAAATAAAGAACCTTATCTCGAGTACTTATTCCACAATGTACTTTTGGTCTATAAGATAATAAAACACATTCAATTCTTAATTTAAACTAATTCTAAAATAGTCTAAAATGATATGTGATCGACCTAGATAAAATACAAAGAGGACTTGAACTGAACAATTCAATTTTTTTCCAAAATCGATAAATTGATGACCATCAAAACTGTACTAAAATTCTACTATTCTACTTAATTTGCAAACGAATTCCATACTCCAACTTATTTTCCCAATAAATTAATGACTCGTTAACGTATTTATTCTTTGTTGCCTTTATCATCATTAATCTTTGTTTCTTCAGCCAAGTTTGCAAACAAATCCATAGAATCAGCTTGACTATATTAAATTACTTAATCATCACTCCACAAATATTTTATTTCAACAATTCAAGTCACCAATTAATCCTACATGGAGCAATATGCAAGGCTTAATTCCAGACCCCCCCTTTTTCTTTATATATTTTTTTCTTTTTCTGGCAGTACAAACGAAAAAATATACATAGACCACATCCATACAAAAAACAAGAATAAATTCACGAGAAACTAAATCATAAAACTCAAACAAGTAATTGCAATATTATTACCTATTTATTAATTCTTCAGAGACTTTAGCAACTCCTTTTTTTTCACAACTCTTTTTCTTAAACGACTCTAACTCTAAAGGCTAAATAATACATCATATAGCTATTTAATCCCATGTATATATAGTAATTCTTAACTTTTAATATTTATTAATTAGTTTTTTTATAAAACTTAATTGCTTATGAATCCAACCTAATAACTTGTGGGTTTAAAACTACTATTATTATTAAGTCTTAATTAATATCAAATAGTGGGCCGATTTAGGTTTTCACATTCTACCCCCTTTAAAATAAGTTTCGTCCTCGAAACTTACCCGAATTACTTTTCTCAAATTTATAACAAAAATACAACCATTGTATAAAAATTTAAAAAGATTCTCTAATGTCCAAATCAAAGCTTATAGTAGTCAAATTTAGTCTCTTTAGTGATAAATTCTACCACAAATCTACTAAGCCACTAACTGCAACAATCATAGAAATATTTTGTTTCCTAGTTTACATCAGTTACCCAAAAATTAATCCGAGTTAAATACCAAGTTAAAACATCTAGAATATAGTAGATAATGGAACCATATAATTACCAAAGCGGAATACAACACTCTAAATCAATTCATCCTTTGAAGTTTGCAGTATCATTTTTCTAAATAAAAATAATTTAATACCTTACTTCAAAAAAATCTTGTGATGCATCTTTAAATGTACGAAGATATGTGGAACTCCCACAATAGTCCCTAAGACATATAGTGTTTAAGTTGATCTACAAATATTAATTATCTAAAGTCCCAAACATACAAAAAATTTTCTCCAGAACATCACACAATACAACAAATAGGGCAAAAATTAAGTATTTATATTCAATGTCAAGTATCCAAACCGATATAGTAAAGATAAATCCAGTAGTAATCAAGACTCTTACTTATAAGTCATGCTATTGAAGCAATTTTTTTTTAAGGTATAACATCATAAATCATTTTCATTTGATCATAGAACTATGAATTTTAGTCAAAATAGTAGAGCTATCAAAATAGTGCTTTATAAATCAACTATATCCCAAGATTTATAAATCACAGAAAATTCACACTTTTTACTGTCATAAGCTTCAAATACTAAATTAAAATTTTCATGATTTTTTTTCCCCAAATCCCTACTCAAATGAGTCCAGAAATGGTCATAATTTACAAAATTATTATAAAGGAAACTATATGATTTTTTTTAGAATTGACAAGGTTAATTAAAATCATCATATCCCGAGTTATACAATTCCAAAATTTATGACCTTGGTGTTTTTAGAAACTTAACTTAGTAAAATAAAATTCTTATGAAGAAAACTGTTCCATATCAAAAACTTTAAAGTAATCAATATTGTCTAAAAAGTCGGACAATCATCTTAAACATCTTTGTGACATTCTAAATTTTTTTATTTTCATTGAAATCAATGTATCTCGAGGTATATAACTCGAATAGATATAACTTTTGAATATAACAAAACTAGATTCATAATAAGCAACTTTTCTGAGAATCTAAATCTCTAATTTTAATAATAAATAGGTAAAAATTTGTCCTTATATTAATGTTAGCTTTTAAAGAAAGTATACCGTATCCAGTAATATTGAAATAATCGTGTCTTGAATCTAATGCCTTATTTTGTCCATTACTTTTATAGATATACAAAATATATTTTGATAGAATAAAACATGAAGGAAGAAATCATTCAAGAATCACATCATGTCTTATGTAAAATAGCTAAAAATTAGGAAAAAATCAACACATATCTACTTTTAAAATTCCAAAGATAATTTTAATCAAATCCAAAAAAAAAAAAAAAAATTACTGAAAACAATATATAAAGAATGGGATCATGATTTTTATATCAAATTAAATACTTATGATCTACTTCCAAACACAACAAGCAGTGATCATTTTGGAATTTTCTATAACAAGTTATCGCTTATAAGAAAAATCACTGCTCAAAACTTTAAAATAACATAAAATAAAAATACAAATATTGGGATTTTACTTTCAATCTCGTATAAACGAGTTTCATGCTTTGAAATCATTATCAAAATCATTAAAACATCGATTAAAACTCTTATATAAATACTTTTGAATAAAAACACACCATTTATTTAAAAAATAGTGAAAATAAAGTTTAGAAAATAGTGATAACAATTTTTTTTCTCTCATTCAACAATTTCAAAGCCTTATACTTGAAATTATGACTAACTATCATTATCATTACCAAAGCATAGATACCACCACAAAAATAAAAAAAAAAAATAAAAAACTCGACATAAGTAATAATCAACTTTGCACATACTAACTATAACTGGTTCTTACTTATTACGTTACATAGGTGTAAGTCTATCCATCCAAATCCATTAGTATTATTAAAACTTATAAATTTTCTACTCAAATTCCTTACAATACCTTTACCTCAATCACAATAAATTTTCAAAAGTCACCAATTACTATCAAACATTGAAAGTTCAATTATCATTCACTTTCTTAGATTTTTACCTTCGGCAAACATTCCAAAATTCCCATATTCTTTATCAATAAATTCTTAACTTTTATCCCTCAAACTTTAATCTTAATGAAAATTTCAACTTGTCAAACACTAAACTTCACTCATCACTACACTTGTACCGAGTCCAAAGAAAATACCAAACACTCAATATGGGCTGGTCATCTCCACACTATACATTATATATAATTCCTATGTTCTAAGTACAACCTAATACATATTCAACTTAAGTGACTTAAATCGACAACTTGGGCTCTGATACCATTAAATGTCACGCTCCAAAACTAGGGATGAAACACACTGTGCCCTCACCATTCCACGACGATACAAGGCCCAAAATCAATAATATCCAATCACTTGCCTTAAGGAAAATTATGAACACTTGCAAAAATATTATATAATGGGTGTGAGTATACGCATTACTCATTAAGAAGTTCAAGCTCTCTTTCACTGGAACGAGTATGTTATATAATATTGAAAACTTGTTTCAAACACATCATTACATGCATACATATATATAAGCAAATGTTTTAACGTGGTAAGGTACGAGTACATATATAGATAAGTGGCAGATATTATCAATAATTCAAATAATTACAATTCAATACTAAATATCCATGACAAAAGTACAAACACAATAAAATAATCAATATTAGGATCATGGGTTCTCTATAGCTTTATTGGCAAACTGGATATCCATTCCTATATACAATAACCCGCTAGGAAAAGGCCATAACAAAATCTAACTACTATAACCCCTTGGAAAAAGGGTCATACAATGACTGATATAGAGTATTGGGAACTAACTCCTACCAATTCCACCAAAGATAGCCAGGAGCCAAACAATACAATAGTCAGAATATCAAACATACATCACACGGGTAATTTATCATGTCAAATTGCCACTTACTATAGTTTTATATAATTAAACTAAATCACAAAAGTATGCCATACTCGATCCGGTTCAATATATAAATATAATTTTCAAACAAAAATTTCACAAAGAGTTTTCAAAAATATGGAAGAGAGTTAGAACCCCTTACCTCAGTACCCTTAGTAAATAAAGCACCTTATCTCGTCACTAGTACTTATTCCACAATGTACTTTTGGCCTATAAGATAATAAAACACATTCAATTCTTAACTTAAACTAATTCTTAAAATACTCTAAAATGATATGTGATCAACCCAGATAAAATGCAAAGAGGACTTGAACTGAAATTCAACTTTTTCCAAAATCGATAAACCGATGACTATAAAAAATGTACTAAAATTCTACTATTCTACTTCATTTGCAAACGAATTCCATACTCCAACTTATTTTTCCAATAAATTAATGACTCATTAATCTATTTATTCTTTGCTGCCTTTATCATCATTAGTCTTTGTTTCTTCAGCCAAGTTTGCAAACAAATCCGTATAATCAGTTTGACCATATTAAATTACTCAATCATCACTCCACAAATATTTTATTTCAACAATTCAAGTCACCATTTAATCCTACATGGAGCAAAATGCAAGGCTTAATTCCAGACCCCTTTTTTTCTTCATAATTTTTTTCTTTTTCTGCCAGTACAAACGGGAAAACTATACATACACCACATTCATACAAAACACAATAATAAATTCACGAGAAGCTAAATCATAAAACTCAAGCAAGTAATTGCAAGATTATTACCTATTTATTAATTCTACAGAGACATTAGCAACTCTTTTTTTTTTCACCTTTTTTTCTTAAACGGCTCTAACCCGAAAGTCTAAATAATACATCGTATAGCTATTTAATCCCATCTAAATATAGTAAGGGAAAATCGCCAAAATAGTCCCTCAACTTTTGCACTTTAGCCAGAATAGTCCCTCAACTTTCTTTTTAGCCAGAATAGTCCTTCAACTTTTTTTTTAGCCAGTATAGTCCTTTAACTTCTATTTTTTAGCCAAAAAAGTCCTTTTATAGTGTAGTCACCATAAATTTTTTTATTTTTATTTTATAAATTTCACATGAAAGGACTATTTTGGCTAAAAAATAAAAGTTGGAGGACCATTTTGGCTACAAAAAAAGTTGAGGGACTATTCTGGCTAAAGTGCAAAAGTTGAGGGACTATTTCAGCGATTTTCCCATATAGTAATTCTTAAATTTTAATATTTATCAATTAGTCCCTTTATAAAACTTAATTACCTATGAATCCAACTTAATAATTTGTGGGTTTAAAACTACTATTATTATTAAGGTTTAATTAATATCAAATAGTGGGCGATTTGAGTTTTCACAGATTCAGTGCTTAATTTTGGCACCATGCAAAAAATGTTAAATGACAAAAAGCTGAAGAAAGATAAATGTATCTGAAGTCACAGAACTGATACAACTGATGAAGCCATATCCGAGAGTTACAGTATTACATCTCAAGCTTGAGCATGGCCTGAGTTCTTGAGGTAGTGAGAATCAACCATGTTGGTAACTGCCCTTGCAAAGTCAAACAAGTTATCAGGAGCAGGGTCATCTTCACTCTGCTTCTCATATTCATATGTCCACTTCAAAAAATTATTCTCACCTTTGAAGTTACTTTGAAAGTTATTCTCAAGCTCTTATAAATCTTCATAAAATTCACCAGCCTCAAGTATTTTGCAAGTCATTGACATATTATCTTTGTCAACAGCTTCCACATTCTCCTTTGCAATCACTCTATTACCATCTACAGTAATACACATGAATCAAATCACATGACCAAAGATCAGCAAAAATGACAAGCCTAATAAGTATTGAAGGGCTTCAACAACACAAAGGCTTAGCTTGCACGTTTAGCAAAGAAAAGAAAGGAAGAGAAAAATTTAAGTTAACGAAAGAAAAGAAGGGTGTGAAAGAGAGTGTAACATCCTTTCATGTTAATTGTTTGGGAGGAAAATTTTATTTGTGTTATCTTTTTCCTAGAGTACTCTCTTTCTGATATTTTCAAATTATATTTGCCGGATAAATTAATATGATATTTTATAATTAGTTGTGAGAGTATACAATTTTACAAATCGACTAATAAAATCTAATGGTTAAATACCACACAATAATAAATAAGATTAATTTTATTTTGCACCCTTTAACTTACGTCTGATTCTCACTGTTGCATCTCAAACTTTAGTATTGCATACTTTGCATCTCGAACTCTCAAATTTGTCCCACTTAAATTATTTTTTAACTCCGTCTCAAAAATTAATGAATTTTTTTTTGTGTGTATCACAAATTCAATAGGGTATATAACAATGCTTTTAGGTACAAAAACAAAGATTCCTTTAGCTTTTTTATGGTGTTAAAAAAGATACTACAGTAGGATAAATTTGAGAGTTGGGGTGCAAAATGTTCAAAATTAAAATTTGGAACACAAAGTGAGAATTAAGAATATATTGAGAAATGTAAAATGAAATTAATCCTAAAAAATAAGTTAGATAGAAACCAACTTAGATTATTAATTGAGTAGTTTTAAAATTAAAATTTCACAACCTGAATATAATTACGACAGAATACAGTTAACCGTGACGAGACAAAATTGACACACTTATAACCACTAGTATATGACCGGATGCGTTGTATGTGGCAATTTATTCATTTTGTGACACTAAGGAGAAGAAAGAACAACGGAGTTTAAAAGTATCATATAAGAACTTTAACTCATGAAATTATATTTTTCATTAGAGATTACAATACAAAGCAAAATGAAAACTCTTATTAATTTCTTCACGCTCGTTTCAACCTCCATAAGAGCCATATGTTGATTTTTGTGATGACACTCTACTGGTACGCTATATCCTTTCCTGCCTACATCAAGATTAGTAATCATTATAAGTTTTTTTTGGCACAAGAAAAGAAAAAAGGTAAATTATAAGGAACATTTTTGTGATTTGGGTAATATTCATGTTTTATGTTAAAATACATAAATAACCTTGTTTAGAGGTTTTAAATGACAAAAATAACTTTTTAAATAAAAATTTTTTAGCCTCCTAATATTTACTTAATGGAATATCTAACGTTTCACTTCGACTCAAATCATAAGAGAGCATATTGTAAGTTTACAAACTATATGGATAACCTAAACATTTACCAAACCTCAAAAGGTTCCTTATAATTTATCCAAAAAAGAAGAAGTATCTGGTAATGTCCTAAAACTGTTTTGAAATACAGAATAGGATTAATTTGGGTTACCGAAAATATTTTGAATAATCAATGAAAATTGATGACAAAAAGTATTCATTTTATAAGACTCAACTTTTAGCTTTTGACATATTTTTATCATCTTTTCAATTTATATCTAAACAAATTTAATATGTCAATGCCTGATTTTTAAATAGTTTAGATGTTACATGTTATAATAGTATATATTTGTTAATTACAAGTATTTTTTCTTTATATTTATTTTTTGATTGAGTACATTAGAAGATTAATTAATGGCATATTTAGTTTGAGAAGATATACCATTTTCAAGCATATTCCTTGCCTATATTATGATGTTTTTGTTAATTATACATTAAGGTGAAACATCAATTATATAAAGTTTAGGCTATTTGAGTCTATCTAAAATCTAAAATTAAAAAGATTTATTTCCTTATCTTGACATTATTTGAACGTGACTATGTATTACGTAAGATTAAAAGATTAAATAATACCGAAAAATGTTCTTAGATGTTTTAATCTTATATGAATACGCTTCATTTAGTAGGTTGAGTTTCCCAAATAACCTTCTAAACAATAGTCTTTTTACTTTGTTGTGAGAAACTTCTCTATGTATGGATTCTTCCTTAGAATTTTCTTTTTTACCTAGGTAAGTTGATTATACCAGTATACTAATTAATGTAAAATACTTGCAATACAAATAGGGAATATATAATGGAAAGGTGATGTGATATGAATCCACATATCATCACCAACTTTAGAGCATGTAATCAAAAATTTAATGAAACTATCACTTAAAAACCTACAACTTTCTTTGGAATAGACAATACTAACAAGAAATTCAAAATTAAACAAATTATCAATGTAGAAGTAATGTGCAAAAACTCCATATTCATACCAGTGAAAATACTACTATTTTAACTTCCAACCACTAATGAATATTATTTCCTTTTTACATTTTTAGGAGTAATTTACATAAATGCCTCAACTAATGATAAAAAAAAAAAAAAATGCATTCAAGTCATTAGATTTTATAAACATAAATGCCAAAGCCACTCTATGTGGCAAGATTTTATTAAATCATAACCTCTCTGATTTTAGATCTTCGCCCGAATTTCTTTTCTTCTTTTTCAGATATAGTGATAAATCAGTAACTTTTATTTGTCACACTATATTTGTTATTTTGTATAGATGCACTCATAAAATTATAGTCATTGAATTACAGTAAAGAATTATTGGAAAGAAATCTAAGTCACTAAATCAAATTATATTAAGATTTCACTATGAACAAATTTTTGGACCCATTTCTGTAACATAATTTTACAACACGTACATTCGGAAAAAATTATATTTTTATATTACAAAATTTACATGACAAAATTTACATCAACACGTACATTCGGAAAAAATTATATTTTTATATTACAAAATTTACATGACAAAATTTACATCAACATGTACATTCGGAAAAAATTATATTTTTATATTACAAAATTTACATCCATATGACAAAATTTACATCAACACGTACATTAGGAAAAAATTATATTTTTATATTACAAAATTTACATGACAAAATTTACATCATCTATTTTGATTAGTAAGTCACATTTTTGCATTCAGTATCCATGATTAGCAATCTTAAAATTGTATCCATTTTTATATCATCGTATATTTGCATGTCATCTATATATAATATGACTCCTAAACTAAGGAATACTTTTGTATGAAACATTTCATTCAAGTTTTTAAATATTATTTAAAATGCCACGAAACTAATACATTACTACAGCACGCTAAACTGAAAATTCCTAATATTGACACATAACTAAAAATTGTTATATTCTTGAAGATGCCTTGTGTACGGTGAAGGTGATTTTATCTCACTTGAGGCATAGATGCAAGGCTATTGACTTGGTGTTCTTTGGCTTTGAATTAAACTGCACAACTTTGGTTACTTTAGGGCTTTTAATTAGTTTATTAAGCTTTTTTTCCCTTTGCAATGAGTATGTGGAAAGAATGCAACCAAATTTAGAGTTTTTAAAGATTTTGTAGTTGATATTAGTCATAAAAAATGTTTTAATAATAGTTGAGTAAATATAGGTAGTTTTACATGTGGAAAATTTTGGAGAGAAATACAAACTCATATTGGGTATATATTATCGAAATTACATTTAAAGTAATACTCTGAAGTTATCGTTTTTTTTTCTTTAAAAAAAAAAAAAAAAACATGTTCAGGTACAACTTGAGACAACCATAAATTATACACCTTTTAGAAATAAATTGTTATAGTACCTGAAAATGAAATCCAAGTTAGACTAAATACGATTGTTCTTAAAATAGAGTTTATAGTGCCTCCAATATTTCTATGTTGCTAATTTAGTTGTCAAAATAAAACTTTTTCTTTAATTAATTTTAAGAAAAAATGCAAATAATTCCCATGCGAGATAACCCACCAACATGCAATGCACGAACTCTTAGACCATTTAGACCCTTTGTTCGATGGCTATCTACAAAAAGTAGTTTATTGGTTATATATGTTTTTTGCTGTTAAATTATTGAAGAATGCAAATCGAGAAACTGGCTAAAATTTTTTGCATTCACTTTAAATAGGGTTAATTATGATATGCACTCCAGAACTTTTATTTTGTAGAACACAAAATTTATATATATATATATATATATATATATATATATATATTAAAAAATCTTGTAAAACAATAAAACCCCACAACATAGTTGGCCATAATCTGTTAGTAACTATATGAGAATTTATTGCACTGGGTTTAAATATGGTTCGGCTGTAACTATATTCTATTATTTTATATAGTAGCATAGTACCTTAATTGTTATGCAAAAACCAGATGGTTAAAGTTATCATATGAAATATGTGTATATAATGTCTTTTAGGATTAACGTTGTGGACTTCTGTATCCTACGTGAATTACCCTATCAGACTTTTGTGTCCTATCCAACAAATTAAAATTTCTTTGATATACTTCTCTAATTTCTAAAATAAAGTTCATTAAAATTCTATTTTATAAGGAAATTTATTTCAATCATACTTAATTTCTAATATCACAAATTAAAATTACTTTGATATACTTCTCTAATTCCTAAAATACATCATCAAAATTCTAGTTTATAATCAAGGAAATTTATTTTAATCATATTTAATGCTTAATATTAATCCTTAAATTTAGGCTTATTTCCTGTTTTATTCTTTCAGGACTAAGTTACAAAAATAGCCTCAATAATCATAAAAGAACATTCAAGTTTGATTATATAACATGGTCATTAAATTTTACAACGAGGATATTTTCGAAAAAAAAAATCTAAAATAACTCATCAAATTCGCTCTTTTAATATAGTATAGATAGATAGACAGTGAGATTTGGCATAGGGGCAGATGATAAAATATTGTTGAAGCAAGTAGAGTGAGAAGATTCAGTAAGTGAGTTTGACAGCCTTAGATTTTGTTCTCCGGAGCCATATAGCGTGCATCGATCATGCTAGTAAGTTCAATACTTGCGAAAAACTTGAATGTATCGGGATCAGGGTCATCAGCATTCATCTTCTCATAAATGTAAGTCCACTTCAAGAAATTCTTTTCACCTTTTGAAATAACTTGGAAGGTGACTTTCATGGTCTTGTTCACTTTCATAAGATCACCTTCAAGGAAATTGTAAGTGATTGACTGGTTCTCTTTATCCACAGCTTGCACAGTCTCCTTTGAAATCATATCTTTCGCATCTGGAAATGATATTTCCTGTTGTTAGGAAGTTTCTTAATTTTCAATCTGATTTTTAACACCGTTACCAAATTTAGTTGAATCTTTACATATATACGTTAAATTCAACAGGATAAACAATAATCAGCTATAATATTTTATGCACATATGAGAAAATTTTGTTAGTTTTGATGATTTCATTAAAAATTTGACTGAATTAAGGCGAGTTTGAGAGTTAAGAAGACATGGTTAACTAAGTTTTGTGACTTGAGAGGGGTTTTTTACCAAAGAAGAAATGTTGACAAGGATGGTACAACCCACATCTCCCCAATTCCCTTCAAGTAATTCAATGGAAGGAATTGCATTTGGGCAGATTTTGGGCAGATCATCTTTCTTGCTGCCAAAAATATCAAGGAAAACATTTCCAGGAGATTGGACTTCCTGGAGAAACTCTAGCTTTCTGCTAAGACCCATTGTTCTCACTTCTCAATGCTCTGATTTCAACTTCAAGGGTGAGTATAACAATATACGGGCAAAGATTTATGTAGACCCGATCTTTGACTCCACTTGTAGCTCTGTGGTGTAGATTAAACCTTAGAGAATCTTGACATAAGCTGATGTAAGCAAGCCTTTTTAAAATTTAATCCTGACTACAGAGTTTACAGGTGGGATCAAAAATCGGTTCTACCTAAGTATTTTCCTAATATATATAGACGAGATATTGTTTACTTTTTGTCGTTTTCCATAAAGAGTAATAAATCAAGGAATTTGGAGTTTAGTGATTGTGATATTATTTCCAAAAGGGTAATGATGATGGATGATTTGGTGGATCAGAGGTCCATAAATCGTCCATCAAACATGCTCTATCTGTCTATCCCAATTGGGCACATCCACCAAAAAGTGCATATTGAGGATATATTTTATTTTTACCATTTCTTTAATCTAAAACTCGTCAATGGACATGAAAAAAGAATTCAATTCAGTGGATATCATCAGAATTGGAGGTGTTGTTTGGAATTGTCGAGGTAGTCCAATTCTTCAAAAGTGGTTTTCAAGAAAAATATTTTACATCCAACCAAATAGACATCCCAGAAAAATATTAGTTCTCAGCTTCTCATTCTGAGCAACGATCGAAACAATCATAAAAAAAAATATGAAAAGAAAAAAAAATCATAAGACTACCATGCAAAACATTGAGAGGGGAAAACAAAAAGAAAGAGAAAGAGTAAACAAAGCTAAACTATTGACTGGCATATGTGATTATAGGAAAGTTTTACAGTTTAGTTAAGGAATCATTTCATTATATGCTTAAAGTTTTATAGACGAACATTGAGTACAAATTTTTAATACATGATGATAGAAGAAGTGAATTGAATTGTATATTCAATGAGATTCCTTTCCAAGTACAATGTTGAGACTATATATAGGGTGAAAACTAAATATAAGATAAGTATAAGTACAACAGATAACTACTACTATAGATAAATACACAAAGAAGATAAATATCATTTAACACCCCTTCTCAAACTCAAGGTGGAAAAGCTGACAACAACTTGAGTTTGTTCACAAATGCATGAAAACGGTCAGGTGAATGTGTCTCATTGAAAAGATCAGCAACCTGATGCTCAGAAGAAATAGAGATGAGAGAAAGGGTCTGCTGTAGGAAGTGATGACGTACAAAGTGACAATCAATTTCAATGTGCTTTGTACGTTCATGAAAACGTTATTGTGAGTGATTTGGATGGCACTTTTGCTATCACAATAAATAGGTGTATGATTTGAAAGAGAAACACCCATGTTATAAAGAAGCCATCACAACCAAAAAAGTTCAGATGTAGTATACTGTTAGCAAGAGTACGGTACTCAGATTCTGAACTAGAGTGAGAAACAACAGTTTGTTTCTTACTGCGCCAGGAAATAAGAGAATCACTCAAAAAGAAATAATATCAAATAGTAGAACGATGATCAGTAGGATCTCCAGCCCAATGAGTATCAGAATATGCCTGTAATTATAATGAGGATGAAAATGGAAAATGTAATCCATGAAAGATTGTACCTTTCACATATCTCAAAATCTGAAGAACAACAGCAAAATGGGTAGAGCGTGGAGCAGACATAAAGTGACTCACTATATGTACAACATAAGCCATATCTGGTCAAGCAACAGTCAAATAGACAAGGCTACCAACCAACTGACGATATCGTGTTGGATCTACGAGAACTTCCCCATCATTAGGATGCAACTTGATATTTTTTTCAAAAGCATCTGTGATCCTCACACAGGAAAGCAAATCGGAGATATATTTGGCCTGGGACAAACCAAGAAAATAGCTCAGTGATCCCAAATCCTTCATTTTGATTACTGTGTACTAAGGAACTCTTTCAATTGTTGAACCCCTGAGTTATCGTTACCTGTGATGATCATGTCATCTACATAAAGAAGAAGAAGAATAATATCTGACAAAGATTCATGTGCACTAATAGAAAAGCCCATCTTTGGGGTCCGTCTTCTACTCCTACTCCTATTATGGGAGGATCCCGATATTTTGTTATTTTTATAGATGATTATTCTCGCTTTACCTGGATTTACTTGATGAAATGTTGGTTTGAATTTTTGCAAATTTATCGTGAATTTTGTAGCATGATTAGAACTCATTTTTCTAACAATATTAAAATCTTCCGCTCTGATAATGCAGCAGAATATACAGACTCTTTCTTTATTTCCATTCTTCATGAGGATGGAACCATTCCTCAAAGATCTTGTCTAGGTACATCTCAACAAAATAGTCAGGCTGAACGAAAACATCATCATATCCTAGACACTACTAGAGCTTTATTGCTCTCCTCAAATGTTCCTGAATCCTTAAGCTGGGGAGAAGCCGTTCTTACAGTAGTTTTCACAATCAATCGAATTCCTTCTCCTATTACTACGGTACACTTCCGGATTATCAAATTCTCAAAGTTTTTGGATGTGCTTGTTTTGTCTTACTTCCTCCTTATGAGCGAACTAAATTAGAGTCTCGCTCTAGACTATGTTGTTTTCTTGGCTATGGCATACAACACAAAGGCTATCACTATTATGATCCCATAGCTAAACATCTGCGAATATCTCGCCATGTATTCTTTTGGGAGCATAAACCCTTTTCCTGTATCTCCACATTTCATGTTTCATCTTCTAGTCCTTTGCGGTTCTTTACTAATGAATTCATAAATGTTTTTCCAGATGAAACTTCTTCTAATGCAGGTTCTGTCAACCTTTCTAGCGACCTTCCGATGGCCTCTTCCAAACCTACTGGCCGGTCTGTGGATCATTTAGAACCTTCCACTCATTCTCCTCGTCATTCAGCTAGGGTAAGAGTTTCTTCCAGTCATACTTAATGACTTGTTCTAATCTTCTTTGGCAGAAGGAATGACAGAGGAATTGGAGGCTCTTACAAAACTCAGACATGGGATCTGGTTGATTTACCATTAGGTAAATCCATAATTGGGTGCAAATGGATCTACAAGATCAAAACACGATTTGATGGTTCAGTTGAGCGCTACAAAGCCCGGTTGGTTGCTAATGGATTTACTCAAGAATATGGAATTGACTATGAAGAGACCTTTGTTCTTGTGGCTCATATAACATCCGTACGATCCTTACTTGCAGTTTCTGCTGCTCGTTGTTAGGATCTCTTCCAAATGGACGTTAAAAATGCTTTTCTCAATGGAGATCTTGTTGAGGATGTGTACATGAAGCCTCCTCCTAGGTATGATCATCCACCTAACAAAGTTTGTCATCTACGAAAAGCACTTGATGGGCTCAAGCATGCTCCTCGAGCTTAGTATTCAAAATTCAGTACCACCTTGGAAAAGATGGGCTTTTGTATTAGTGCATATGTACACATGATTCTGTTTTATTTATTAAAGAATCTTCGTTAGGTAATATTCTTTTTCTTTTGGATTCCGATGTTAGTTTTTGTTCGGAACTAACACAGAAATAATATTTTAAAAGATTAGAATGAACCTGCTATGGCAGAAGCGTTTCTCGTTTCTCAGGCCTCAAGGAGGTGAGGCTCTAATACCATGTTAGAAGAAGTGAATTGAATTGTATATTCAATGAGATTCCTTTTCAAGTACAATAGTTGAGACTATATATAGGCTGAAAACTAACTATAAGATAAGTATAAGTACAACGGATAAATACACAAAGAAGATAAGCATCATTTAATACACGAAATATATCGTATTGTATCTATTTTTTGAAGAACATTGAGAGGATACCTAAATGGACTATAGAATTGTATACCGTGGGTATAGTTCCAGTAGATAACAGATCCAACATTACCAAGTTCACCATAAAGCAAAGTAAACCCTTGAACTTTATCAGGAGACATATTGGAAACATGGTGTGGGTGTTCTTTAGCTAAAGACTTCATGAAACACACTTCCTTCGGCTCCCTTGACCTCTGTTTGGCCAATCATCTTACCTTTCAGACCCATTTCTTCGTTGTTAATAACCAAAGAAAAATGATCAAATGAGCAGAAAGAGGTAGGAAATTAAGTAGTCTAGTAATTGGTCATTATATTATATAGTTGTCTAAAGTAGTATTATTATGTACAAAACTTTATGACTCATGACACGATAGATTGGTACAACCACCCTTTAACATCATTGTTCGTGTAAATTTTCAGTTATGCAAACCAAAAGTGACAAACTATTTTTAAGTGTTGCCGTTTGATGTTGAAGAATTTTATAGTGCGCCTTCGTGATTTGACTTATCAAGGATTGCTGTTCATTCGCCTTAATTGAGATTCAGGACTTAAAATTAGTTTTTGTAACTAAAAAGTGCAACTCTACTAAACTTAGAATTATGAGTGAAAGAAAAGGACTTTATTGACTCATAACTGCAACTGAACATCTAGGTAGAAGGAAACTTTGCTAAACATGATTATGATTTTCCTAAAATGATTGACAACTGAAATATACAAATATATGGCTCCTGAACACATCTATAGTCGCGATCTATAAGGATATCACGACCAAAAACTAAGTTGTCCCTAACCTAAGTTGATGAAAGCAGAATTTCTAAAAATTATGTTCCTAACTTGAGAGTGTTTTTGGAGAGCTCTTCCTGTCTTTTTTCTGAATTGTGTCTTCTTCTTTTCACCATTCCCCTATTTCTCCTTCGGGTTGTAATTACCATTGGCAGTTTCATTTTTTGAATTCCTTGCAACTGTTCCCTCCAACTCCTTTTTTCACTATAGCATGTGGCCCACGTTCTACTCCTTGCGTCTTTGCGCGGTTTTCCGGCGTTAGAGCATGGCTCATGACCCGTTTCAATGCCTGGATTCTGTGTAGACGTCGTTTTTCGGTTCAGTTTTGTTTCGCCCTCCTTCCTTCACTTCGACTGAGAATTGTTATCGGCTTTCGACTGTCGATTTGCACCAACAGTCATATAATTAATATCACTATCCAAGATTATCAGATATCTTGTTTTTCACTTCACTTCAAACCCTTTATTATTGAATGCTTACAAGTTTTTCTTGCGGGCAACTAAAATTGGATTTTGATTAAAATTTCTTCCTCTTTTTCCATGTTCAACAACAATAAGTAAAGGAGCCCAAATGGGCATTTTTAGAAGATTATAAAGCCCATTGACTATGAAAGTAAATTGTAAGTGGATGACTAATTCTCTTCAAGCCTTACTCCACTTTACACCTTTTAACTTGTGCTCGATTTTTTCTTTATACTCTATACTTAGTTTTGGATATATTACATCTTGAACTCTAAAATTTTTCACATTTCAGTCTAATTTTTGACGATTTTACCAATTTGACAAATGTTCCACCTTAGGTGTGTGGTTTGTACTATTGGAACATTCATTAACTTTAGTAACAATGTCAAAAATTTGATTAACTAGATAAAATTAATTTTGAGAGTTCAATGTGTGATATGTTCAAAAAATAAGTATATGGTGCAAAGTGAAAAGGTTTGTTAGCTACATATACATAAGTAGAAGACTTTTTTCGGGTACAAGTTAGGGGATACAAAGTGGAATAAGCCCTTCTCTTTATCCACTGCTTCCACAGTCTCCTTTGAAATTATATCTTTGGCTATAAGATCTTATATTCTATTTCCTATCTCACGCTCTATCCAACTATTTAATGAATTGCCAAAAAACTTTTTTTATTATAATTATTAATTTTATTGGAGGAATTTTGACAATTTATTTGAAAGTAAAATAAAAAGTGAGATTAAAAGTGGGATATAAAACCTTAATGAGACCTTTCCCATCTAGAGTTTGATACATGTGTAACAATGTTGATTAATTATCATATGAACAAATAAAACCCCATTTGTTGCTATTTGGTAGAGAAGTCTCTTTTCCTAGCCGGGGAGAGGGGGGGAGGTAGAGAAGTCTCTTAATTCTCAAAAACATCAGAATAATCATTACCTTGTAATTTCGTTATGATTTAATTTGTTACGATCTAAGTATACAATTGACAATAAGCTATGAAACAATTATTCAAAGCTATTTCATTTATTTGTCAAACAAAATATATATTTAGTTTCTTAGTATTTCAATTATATAGAGTACAATTTATTCTAGTAATGATATAAAAATCAATGTGAAAACTACCAGCTTTACATCGATAGTTAAGTAAGAATGTAGTAAGTATCTCACCCTTGAGCTTTCATTTCATTAATGGATTCTCTCCATTACCTTTTTTTTTTTTTTTTTTTCTTTTTCTGTAAATTTTCTTCAATGATCATTTATATTTATTCGACCATAATTCCTAAAAATTATGATATTATATTAATAATTTTATTTTGACGAGTAGATCAACATATTTTAAAACTAAATATATTAAAAAATATTTTATCATTAAACTTGTCCAAAATATTTGGATGATGTAAAATGGGTCAAAAAAAAACAAAAATTTAAATGTTTATTAGTCTTACATCAAATAAAAAAAATTAATCTATTTATTTCAAAATTTTATGTATAGCAAACATATGTAATAAATTATATTATGAACGGTTGTGATTTTTAATAAATAATTTAAAATTATATTTTTGTGAGGTATATTAAAGAAAAATTTTCTTCAATTAATAGAGATAAGCCAATTAATAGAGATAAGGCCAGTCCTTCATTTCATGAAAAGTTACTGTAGTATATACCACTTATTCAAAAAAATAAATTGATGATTCTTCATTTGCTTCATAAATGATGGGGTTCCAATTAAATTCTCTTGTTAATATATTTCCACCTGGCCTTTATACCGTTACATTAATGCATCTAAATTTTGTTCAACGAAATAGTTTTAATGTCTACCGAACTTCTTGAGGTCCCCTGGTACAACATTCTCCGTTACACTGCTATTACACTCTCTATGTACTTGACATGTGTTCAAATTATCATTAACAAGAGTCCAAAGCTTGGAAAAATATTTAGGTATAGACTATATGATTTTGACATCACCTGTAAACCTTATAATCAAAATCTAATCTTATAAAATCTTATTTACATCAGTTGATATTATATATTTCATAAAATTTAATCCACACCACGGAATCTATAATTGGGGTAAAAAACTAGGCCAAACTAAATATTTGCCCACAACTTGTATAACTTCTGACATCCACTCATCTGTTAGTTTATTAATGGAAGGTTTAACTCCACTTTACAACCCTAAACTTGTACCGGATTCTCACTTGACAACTTAAACTTTTTTTGGACACTTTGTAACCTGAATTGCTTAAATCTTCCCACTTAAGTTTAAAATGTGATTCCGTCTAAAAATATAACGGTTGTAGGACGCATTTGCAACACTCTTCATTAAGTACAAGTTACCATAAAACTCAAAAAAGGAATAAAATGAAAAATTAAGAAAAATTCATAAAAAGTAAAAAATTGTAAATATAAAAGAAAAAAAAAGGTTGAACAAAATATTCAGAATAAACTTAAAAAAACAAATCTTTTCTGAGTTGTCAAGATAGTGGGAGTGGAGGCGGTACTTGGGTAAAGGGGGATTTGAGAATTGGAAAACGTAGATCAGTGGAGGTTCGAGGGGTTAGGGAAGGTAAGTCATGGGGGTTAAGGGTGGCAAGATTGGGTAGATCTCAGGTGGGGGTATCAGATCTAGGGTTGGAGAATGGTGGTAGGGGATGGTGTAAGGGTTGGGCTAAGGTTGCTGGGATGGGGGTGGAGAGTTAGGGATGGCGCCTATGGCTGAGGTAGAGGAGGAGGATGATGACTGGTTGGAGAAGAAATTATTATTTTTTATTTTTTAATTTCACCCTAAATTTTAGTTTAATTTCGTTTATTTTCAAAATAATTCAATATAACTCAATTAGAATTTATAATGGGGAGTTTAGGAAAAAGGAATGAGTTCTGAGAGGGAATGAGACTATTTTTTAACCCAAAATTTTGGTCAAAGGAGAGAAAACTTCCTACCACTAAATTTCTAACACCTTTAATGATTTTTTAGTCACTTGCACTTAACGGAGAATATTTACACACGTGCCTTCTAATCGTTATATCTTATGACAGAATCACATTTTCAATTTAAGTGGGAAGATTTAGATAGTTCGGGGTACAAAGTGTCCCAAAAAAATTTAAGGTATAAAGTGAGAATCTGGTACAAGTTAGAGTGTAAAATGGAGGTAGACTTTTTTAGTGTCACTTGCACTTAACGTAGTACAACAGTTAAATTTTTTAACAGAATCATATTTTGAACTTAAGTGGGAAGATTTAGACAATTTGAGATGTAAAGTGTCTAATAAAAAAATTTAGAGTACAAAGTAAGAATCCGGTACAAATAGAAGAGTGCAAAGTGGAGTTAAGCCTTAACGGAATGTAAAGACCCCAGAAACCGTGCCTCTTCCTCCTCCACCCTTTCCTCCCTCTTCTCCACTTCAAACCGTGCCTTCTCCTCCACCCCTCCCTTTTCTTCACTTCTGTCACCACACACAAAAATGCTACATATTCTTGATTCATTCATTCCCCAGGTCGTTGCGAACACTATTGAAGTATTCTACTTGACATTGTTGTTAGAATTTTCGGAAGTTATTTGCCATCATATTTACTACCCTAAAATCAATATGTAAATTCAACAAACAAAAAAATTTCCTTTGGACTGTATTTTCTCCTTTGTTACTCGAATTGCTGGGGCTGAACTGAACCCAATTGCCCGTTAATTTTGTTCATTCCTTTGAGTCATTCCATCTCGATTCCTTTGCAGTGTGCCCCTCTGGAATTCCCCAAATTCTAAATCGAATAATTCAACGACTTCATGAGAACAAGATAGACATTTTCTTATGGAACTTGATTGTAAAAAGAGTAAAAAATGAGCCTAATCTTTCACTTCTTTTCAAACTTTTGATTCACCTAATTTTTGCGGCCTTTTTGTTCTCCGTTATATTACCGGGTGAATGATTGAGTAAGTGGCATATATAAATTATGGGAAAATATTTCGATAGATTCGGTTTTTACTTTCATTTATTTATCATAGATATTGTAGTGTGAATTAAATGTTATGGAATATATGATATCAATTGATCTAAATAAAATTTTAGGTGTGGTTCAAAACCGGATCTAGATTAGTAATTTTTAAAGGAGAATTCTATAATTCCTTTTAAGGAACTATTTCCTTAACTTTAAAAGTTTGTACAGTACAAATATTCAAAACACATGATATTGTACTGTACAAGTATTTAAAACATAAGGGAATGGTTCTCTAATAGAAACGGTAGAATTTTCCTTTTATAAATTATAAAGTCTTAGAATTTTTTATGTACACATGTCAATTAGACAGAGGATGTAACAAGTGTGTAACAGGGCTCATTGAACAGGGAAAGTTATGGTGGTTCTTAAGCAACTAGTGACATTTTAATAGTTGCTCAATAATTAATGGGAGGAACCTATTTAGATTGAGTGGTCCACTTTAGTACAGATAAGGTGCCATGTTTTATTCAAATGAAAGTTTCTATTAATTATTAATCAACTATTAGGATGTCTCTAATAATTATTCAATGAATAAAATAAATTTTACCTGTGGAACAGGGCGTGTTAATTAAATGGTAAAGATCCGATTAAATTCTCTTGTTCATATATCTCTATCTGGCCTTTATATCGTTATATTAATGCCATCTAAATTTTGTTCAACGAAGTAGTTTTGGTGTCTACAGAACGATCACACGGTTTAAAATCGACAATGTTTACAACTTACACCCACTAAAAAAAAAATTAAAAATAAAAATAAAAATAAAAATCAATGATTTGCGAAAACAAGATTACAAACAACGATTATACATTGTTTTTATTCAGATTTATTAACTTTTACAAACTTTACTAGGAAAAACACACAAACATAGGCGTGAAGTTACAAACTTAATAAAGCACACATTTATTTTTTCACACATTTTAGTAGTTGCTATAGCAACTCCAAGCAAACAAGCCAAGAAATTTAGATCATATAATATGTGTAGAGGTGATCAAGCTTTCTTGAGATGGTGAGACTCAAATCATATTTAGTCTTCACTCATGTGAAGGAAAAAATTGAGCAATGTTCCTGGATGTGGGATGTCATCATTGAGCTTCTCATAGTCCAGAGTCCATGTAATCAAATTGTAGTCACCTTTATTGTCAACATGATATTTTATTTTGAAGGTCTTGTACAAGTCCAAAAGATCTCCTTCAATCATCTTGAATGTGATTGTTTGCTTTACATCATCTATGTCTTCCATAATTTGCTTTGCTACCCTTGCTTTCCCATCTATAGAAAACAAAAATCTTATTCAACAAATATATGCAATAGATCAATGTTTTTCCGAATGTTTCTGCGGAGTGAACAGTTAGACCAGATGATAAACTAAAAATAGGGAGTTCTTTATTTTTCAGTCCATGTATGGCTGTGGCCTATCAAAGGATTTTTTCACATTTTAAGCACCCACCAAAACAATTCTAGAAAAAATAAAAAATTAACTAATAGAGAAACCGAAAGACTACGTAGGTACCATGCAAAATTTTGAGGGAACAAAAAAAAAAAAAAAAAAAACCTGAACGAGTATACAAACCAAAAGTGTTAAATGGCATACATATGTGGTTACGTACCATGGGTATAGTCCCAGCGGATAATACATCCATCAGTTCCAAGTCCACCATCAATCAAAGTAAACGCTTGAATTTTCTCAGGAGTTACGTTGGCAAGATGGTGTGGTGTTTTGCAAATGAATTCATGAAACACATCTCCTCCGGCTCCCTTGATCTCAGTTTGGCCGATCATCTTACCTTTGAGACCCATTCTTTCGTCGTTAAAATGATCAGATGAGCTGAGGGACGTGAGAAAGTAGTCCAGATATTGGTCCTTATATAGTTGGAACTTGGAAGGGTGTGCTGTCCTTCTACTATTGTTTCTAGCATCTTCATTATTATTACGTACAAAAAATTTGTTATTCATGTCACGACAATGAACCCTTTAAAAAAATAATACTTGAGATTTGGGAAAATGATACCATATAATATCATTTGTCCAAAGATTTATCATATTTCTTGTTTACACTTAAATTCAAACCCTTTATTTTTCTTGCCTGCAACTAAGATTTGACTTTCATAACAAAATTCTGATGGATTCAAAAAATCTACAACGAAACACAAATCTAATATCATTTACAGGAGATAAAATAATTTTTAATTTAAAAAAACCAACAACCAAATAAACCAAAACGCCAACACGAAAGTTGATTATTTTATTCTCACATAAAACTCAAACTTTGGTGACAAATTCTCGACACCGCACACTTGCGAATTTTCCTTTACTGATATAATTTGCACACACACACACAAAAGAATATCGTGGGAAGTAGAAGAAATATTTGGGAGGATAAAAATAATTTTATTAATCAACATTTTTAGTGCAATTTTCTCAATTGAAATAATTAGGCACAATGCCTTTAAATAGGTACAAACTAATCTAAATCCTTAAAGGATTTAACTAACACAATTTCCTAATACCAAATAAACTAGGGAATATTTTGTAATATTCCTTACAAACTCAACTATTAAATATAATATAATTCAAATTTTCAAATCCTAATTAGGTTTGGTTTATATGCCAACATTGCCTCCCTTAAACCAAACCTTTATGAAAACCAATCCGACGCCATCACGAGCCACAGTCTCAATTGAAATTTCGGTCGCTATGTAGATCATATGTGACCCCAACTTATGGTTGGTTTTCATCTTTATTTTCATACGTGGTAGTGGATGGATCTTGCATTTCGCATACAATTTGATGGCTAACTCTTCTCGATCAAAGAATTGATTCATACTTACCCAATCACAATTAAAGACACCAACATTTTGTTTCACACAATAATCCTCCAAATAATTTCCAAAAAACAAGAAATCATACTTTTCTTTTTCATAATTTGCACCACCAAACTTTTCAATACCACAATCTTCAATCAATTGGTCCACTCCACCATAATCTTGAACAATAATTTCTAAACCATCTTTTTCTTCAAATAATTCATCAATCACCAAGAAAAACAATATCATCTACCACATTTGTTTTCCCAATAACATTTTCAAAAACATCAATAGTGTCTTTTTCAAATTCTTTTCCTTCTTTCCTAACCAAATCACAAATTTTCGTCTCATCCTCATCCAATTCAACAATTTTATCTTTTTCATGAACAAAGTCATCATTCTTAATCAACCCAAATAACGAATGCAAATCAAAATTTTTAACCTCATAAAAATTTTCACAAATTATGTCATCATCGACGTACATATCTTTTTCAAAATCAACTTGCCATTCCAACTCAAATTTAGATTTGCAATCACAATCATCATCGGCAAATTCCATTAATATATAAAATAAATCTGGCCAAAAAAATTCAGGTGATTGAGCATTAACGATAACCCTTTTGAAAAACTTTCTGATCATTGATTTACGCATAATTTTAAAAAACAATTTTGCCTTCCTCTTCATAATTTCTTTTGGAAAAGGGTTAGATAATCTCAATTCTATGGCATCACCTAAAGGAGATTAGCCACATCTTTTCAATATTCTTCCATGATGTTTGCCCATTCAAATCATTCTTCACTTCCCATAACATATGCAAAATTTCAAAATTTTCACCATTAATAAATTATCTACCCATCTTGACAATTAAAAAAAAATATTAACGTACCTTGAGAAAATTTTATTTTCTCCATCTTTGAATTTCTTGGCCTACCTTGTTCCTCAGGTGCAAATTTGAAACAAACTTTTTTCTCATGATTGTTGTCCAACACCAACAATAATTTAACACGACAGGATCTCTCTTTTCAAATCACTGTCCCAATTAGAGTAAATTTCGTTATACCCTAATTATCAAAACGAGTACTCTAAGACCAACTTATCTTGTGGTCTAATTTTCAAAAATCGAGTACTCTATCACAATCTTTACATCCAAGACCGCAGCCTAGAACTCTTCTTTTTCTCTAATTTTTGACAAATGCCCAAGATCAAACTCTTGAACCTAGAGCTTTGATACCAATTTGATAGACTAAAACGAAATTACGCAGCGGAACACAAATCTAATATCACTTGCAGGAGGTAAAATAATTTTTAATTTAAAAAAATCAAGAACCAAATAAACCAAAACATCAACACTAAAGTTGATTATTTTATTCTCACACAAAACTCAAACTTTGGTGACAAATTCTCGACACCGCACACTTGCGGATTTTCCTTTACTGATATAATTTGCACACACACACAAAAGAATATCGTGGGAAGTAGAAGAAATATTTGGGAGGATAAAAATAATTTTATTTATCAACCTTTTTAGTGCAATTTCCTCAATTGAAATAACTAAGTACAATGCCTTTAAATAGATACAAACTAATCTAAATCTTTAAAGGATTTAACTAACACAATTTCCTAATACCAAATAAACTAGGGAATATATTCCTTACAAACTCAACTACTAAATATAATATAATTCAAATTTTCAAATCCTAATTAGGTTTGGTTTATATACCAACAAATTCTTACTCTTTTTCCCTAAACGAAAATAATAGGTGAAGCAACACAAATGGCATTTTGAGAAGATAATAAGGCCCATTAACAATGAAAGTTTCTAGCTAGACTGATAATTTTCCCCTTCAGATTTTATTTTTGGGATAATTTCAGAAACCTTCCTTGAACTTTATACTAATATCACTTAGTACCCCCAAAATTTAAAAATATCACAAATGTGTTTCACTGAATATCATTTGTAACAATTTCAGCCCAATTGATTAAAATATCATTTAAATGGAAAGAGAAGTAATTTTTATTTCTTCATTACCCATAGTAACAAAATTTACTTTGTTATATTAGTTGGAATAAAAGAAAAAGAAAATTTGTGATACTTAAATGAAATCGTTAGTAAATAACATTGGGATGTAATTTTTCATGTTTTTCATCATTTAATTTCAAAATACATTTTACTATTTTAATTAATGATTTAATTTGTGAATCTTAAAAAAAAAAATACTATTACATTTGTTTTACTATAGTACCTAGTGTGCTTTGACACAGAGTTTCAAATTTTTGTTCAATCTAAAATACACAAATACATTAATGTGCACACACATTTTCATAAATATGTAATGGAAAAAAATTTAATAAAAGAATATTTTTTTTTCAATTTTACGAATTTGTGACTCCCAAAACAAGATAAAATTAACATTTTTTATTATAATATATTGTCTACTTTCTAAGTGTTCTAATTTTTTATTTAAACCGACAAACTCAAGTACAGTTACATGTTCTTTCATTTTCATAAATAAGTTGACAAAAATTCTTTATCAAAATATTATTATCTAGTTTTTTAGTTTACAAGTTTGTGATTCACCTTAGAAAATACTAATCATATTTATTTTATAATATATCATGTGATTTTACATATTCAATATTTTTTTTCGAATAGATACAAATAATCACATTAACTCGCGCAAACATTTTGGCGAATAAATTTGTTAGAAGACTAAAGAGTGACAAGTTTAATTATCAGAAACCACATAGTCGGTATTTGAAATCATCCTTTTACCTGTTATTTTATTGAAGTACAAAGAGTAAAGATGTCATTTCATGATAATTCAGGCTCACTTACAAGAGAAGGGAGATAACTGAGATTTTTAAAAGTTAAGGGATACTAAGTAATATTAGCATAAATTTTAAGAGAAGTTTTTGAAATTATTTCTTTATTTTTAAAGTTTTTAGGGTAAGTCTTCCTGCTGTAGACAAAAGTTAACTAAATTTGCTTCATGTTGATTTTTGAAGATTCTTGTTCTAATCTTTCTTCGAAGAATCATGATATCTCGTGACGAGCGGTTCCGTCCTGTACAAAGGAATTAAGGAGACGACTATGCATACAATAAAAATCAGCAAATGAATGAAGGCTGATGGTAATGCCACAGTATTTGATATCTAACTTACCACCAAGAAAAAGATTTGAAGAGGGTAAATGCTGTCCGTGTCATCAATATATGGACTGTGCATGGGAATAGCATAAGCCATTATTGAAATATATAGTGATCCTCTAGCTAAGTGATTTATTGGTACCACTTAATCTCAGATTTTCTTTTTTTTTTTTTTTTGTCAACTTTCTGTGTGTGATGAAACTATGCAGAATCAATATTCATTCAAGTTAAAAATGATTATTTTCCAATGCGGGGACCATGCATGTGGATTCATTTGATCGAGATGTGAACTTCTATTCTTGGGCAGCTGAAAGATAAACTTCCCGACTATGGTAATTGATAAACCTAATTATATTGGTGAATTTGTTTCATTCTATATATATATATACATAGACATAGACATATTGGGGAAGGGGCTCAACTAATTTAAATAAGTTATTGGTCGGACCATTTTTTTTATCAGACCAATTTTTGACATTCATAATTATAATATATATGGATAAATGATTCATGTTAGAACTTATTTTACTTTACACCCCTTAACTTGTACATAATTTTCACTTTGTACCATATACTTATTTTTTTGGACATATTGCACTTGAACTATCAAGTTTACCCATTTTGTTCCAATTTTTAATATCAAGGTATTACGAAAGTTAACAGATGTTTCATTCGTGAATACCACACACTTAAAATGGAACATTAATAAAAAAAATTTAACATTATTAAATATTGGAGTAAAATGGAACAAATCTAAAAGTTAGGAATGTAACATGTCCAAAATTTAAAATTGAGGGTTCGAAGTAAAAGTTGATCATAAGTTAGGAGATGCAAAGTGGAATTAATCATGACTACATCTGTCTGTGTAATAGGTCCCCCTAAACAAGTGCGTGTCATGCACTTAATTACTGTCTCTTATTTGGTTCTAGTTTTAATAAGAGACTGAAATGAGATAAATTTGAAAGTCAGGATGCAATGGATCCAAAAAATAAGGATGAAATGCAAAGACAAAATCAGGTACAAGTTAAAATGTACAAAGTAGGGTGAGGCATAGTTATTAAAATCAACCTGGCCAGTCGTTTAACCGGTCAACCCGGTGAACCGACTATTAGATCGGGTTGGGTTGCTTATCTGATCGGACTAGAAAGGATGCCGTTAGACTTTTCAATGACCCAGCGATTCAACCAATTTAAACGCGGTCTTATCAGGTTGCATTGATGGAAGGAATTTGTAAGTTAACGATCCAGCGATTCAATCGAATAAATCATAATTCCGACCAATTTAACCGTTGTCCTCGGTTTCATTGATGGAAGGAATTTGTAAAATAAATGTCTCTCGTGCAGCCAGCAAGGCTCAAAAACTTGCCCCTTGAGTGGAAGGAGTATCCAATGCAATTGGACCACCTTGCTTGTGTTGATGGCTTCTACTTTTTTTTTTTATTTATCTTACTTCATTGTAACTTTTCCTATTCTAAATAAAATAATTGTTCCTTTTATTTTCTAAAATTAAAACTACAAGTGTACTAAATAAAAAAAAAAAATTGTTTTCCAATTAATTGTCTAGACACAAATTAGCAAAACAAATATTATGTTTTTTTACAATAACAAAATATTCTAATATATTATACCACTAAAATTTTGTGAATAAAATATATTATAAAAAAATCAAAACAAATGGGCATATTCATATAAGTATAATATTATGACATGATAACTATCTAAGAAATAATGAAATGATAATTAACTAAAAAGCTAACATGATATTTTTATTAATTTTTTATTATATATTATATATCTAAAATTTTTAAAGTATTATTATTATTAATAAAACAATGAAATTAACGACCCGTCGGTTGAACCAGTGACTCACCAATTGAACCAATAACTCGTTGATTTACCTCTCTCACCGAATTCCTTTCCGGACCGGATTTAATAACTATGGGATGAGGCCTTCACGTTATTCATAAGATGCTGCAATTACGTCAAAACTATCTTATGCATCACGTGGCGTTAACTCCCCTACACGACCCCTCTTGATTCTTTTTAGATCTTCATCATATTTTTGAAAATGATTTAAGAAGTTATACAGTGATAAACACTGTAATTACATAAATTATCATCCCGTAATGTTACATAATTAAGGGTAATTTTAGAAATCTTTCCTAATATTTTAGATTGAACAAAAACTGTCTCTTATACACATCTAGATGTGTATAAGAGGGGTCCTTTTGTACTCATCTAGTTAATGCACAGTATTGATAATTTACTTTTTTAGATAGTTGAAAAAAATGAATTCTATATTAATCTAGACTTATTAACAAATAGCAATTTGTTAATATAGTATTGAACTTTAATTCTATGTTTTGTTCTATTTTCAATGCTTTGCAAATTAAATTTTAATTTAGGAGGATATGAAGACAGATTTAGCATTTCAACTTAGAAAAAATTGTAAGGAATCTTTTTAAATACAAATTTGGAAGGATTATACATTCAGACAATTATTATTGAATCAATAAAAAATAAACATAAATTAACTTTAATTTGGAGACAAAATATTTTTATACAATTAAGTAATTTCTATACTAACTAAGCTAATGAACTAAGGACTCTACATTTAAATTAATTTAAAACACATTACTTAAAACTTCACCATTTATTTTGTCCATAACAAACCAATATTTCAAAAAAAGAAAGAAAATCAAACTTGAACGAACTAATAAATGTAAAGTAATGAACACATATCTATAACATTTTCCGTTATATGTCTAAAGTGACAGGGGTAAAATTGTCAACATATTTTATTTAATAATTCTTTTATGACTTGAACTAACATGCTACAATAAATCAAGAGTTAGGGGAGGTTTGCAAAAATTTTTAAAGTTCAAAAGTACTAATTGATATTAACATAAATCTTCAGAGTGATTTTTGAAATTATCCCTTCGAATAATTGGGCAGATCTCATTTCCTGTTTTGCATATGTTATAATGTTATAATATTAGGGTGTTCATGTGCTGAGTACCTAGTCGACATATAAAATTAATAATTCAACCAAATCTCCCCGAGTTAGAGAAATTGATTTGTACCTAATCCATAGACAAATTTATGGTAATCATTGATCATTGTAGTGCCTATTCTAATAGTTGTCCAATAACTAATGGGAAGAATTCATTTAAATTGTGTGACCCAATTTACTAAAATAAGGGGCCATGTTATTCTCCAAATAAAAGTCTCCTATTAATTTTTAATCAACTATTAAGATGTCTAGTAATTGTTCAATAATTAAAATAAATTTTATCTTAATCCATATATATATGGGATACTCGGTCAGCAAAATACCTGATAAAAGGGATTGGAATGACCGAGTGCCCAGTCTATGTTTCTCTTCCCAAATGACCTAGATTAAATAAAAGAAATCAACAATACTAACTTTTTGTGAAGCACGCAGTTAACATCTTCAATTACTAACTCAAACCACAAAACAAATTCGCTTCATATACTGGTCCATCAAGCAATTATAAGCAAATATTTCAAAAAAAAAAAAAAAAAAAAGGTACAAAAAAAGAAAAAAGAAAGAAACATTTTTGCTTTTGAACTAATGAGAAGTATTTGGTTCCCAACAAATAATTTCAAAGCCTTCAGTGATATCTTGGCGTGACTGAGTTCTGGAAGTTACAATTGTTTTTTATAGTTTAACAAATATTTTTTTTGTAATTCAGTAAGATGAGGATAGCTACGAATTAACTCAGCTTGGATAGTTGTGTGGTTAATGAAGTTAGTTAGCTGAAACACCACCTCAAGAGTTAGTTGGATAAGAGAGGGAGGGAGTGAGTGAGTGAGTGAGTGAGCGAGCGAGCTGATATACAAGAAAATCTGAAATAGCAAAATGCATTATATGTAATTGGAGTTGTTATCCTGTTAAAAAATTGGCTAATTTTCTTTTAACAAAGTCCTATTGTGGGGTGCAAGTAATTTCCTAAAAAATCACTTATTTTGAAATAGTTATAAAGTAATTTTCTATTAATTGTATAAAGTTTAGACTGTAAGACAAGTTACTTTTTACTATTATTTGGAATGGTGAGTAAATATTGTTCCCTATAAATAGATAGATTGACCAATTACAAAAACACAAGATGAGAAAATAATACAAGTTAATAATTATGTAGTCCTATACTTATCATGAAAGTGTTTTTAGGTTTTAGAGAGATTGGCGTCGGCTAAGAAAGTAAGCCAAATCATATTAAATTTTCTTTGTTACTCGTATTTCATATTATAACTAATTTTTTGTCAAATTATTATATTTTTTATTTTTCATTAGTTATGTTTATTCCGCATTAACCCCAACATATCCTTCGGCATTTCTATTCTTTTCTCAATAATACAATCTCTCTAGTTTCCCTCAAATTGTTTCTTCATCGTGTATTGTTTCTTTTCTCAATAACACAATCTCTTTATACTGTTACAATATTGATACATCTAAACGTATTGTTCAAAGAAATTCATGATAGAGTATGCAGGACCATCACTCTTATGGAATCGATGGTGTGAAAACAAAGTTACAAACAAATATTCGACATCGTTTTATTTATGTTCAGATACTTTTACAATCTTTACATGGAAAATTACGAACTTAAGCTTTATGCAACTAGCCCCATATATGTTACAAAATCAAGCCCACACTTTATTCGCTCGCATATTTCAGTAATCGCTATTGCAATTCCAAGCAAACTAGACATGCATTGAGATCATATAATAATATAGGAGTATTTATATATAATGGATCTTGCTTTCTTGATATGATGAGCCTCAATGTCTTCAACAACGTGAAGGAAAAGGCTAAGCAATGTTCCTGGATGTGGGATGTTTTCGTTCAGCTTCTCATATTCAAAAGTCCATGTGACCAAATTGTAGTCAACTCTTTTGTACACATCTAGATGTGTATAAGGTCTTGTACAAATCCATGAGATCTCCTTCAATCATCTTGAACCTCACTGATTGCTTTTCTTCATCTATGTTTTCAATAAACTGTTTTGCTACTCTTTCTTTCCCATCTGTAAAAAAACAAAATGTTACTGAACACAATATACAATTGTCGGAAAATTCTACTATCGTTTAGAGAATGATGATTTTGTTGTATTTTAAATATTTGGACAGTATTATATGATACAACATTTTAAAACACAATACAATAGTTCTTTAACGGGAATGTAGGAACTTCCCACAATTGTATTCCAAAATAGAAGTCTTTGATCCTCCTTTCGTTGATTATACAATTTTTAGAATTTGATACATTTTAGAAACTGACTTCAAGTTTTAAATTCTATTTGTTTGTGTTTATAAAATATATAATTAAGAATGCCATATGTAATTGCATATATACCATGGGTATAGTTCCAGCAGATAACAGATCCAACCGTGCCAAGTCCACCATCAAGCAAAGTAAACCCTTGAACTTTATCAGGAGACATGTTGGAAATATGGTGTGGTCTTTTGCTAAGGACTTCATGAAACACATCTCCTCCGGCTCCCTTGACCTCCGTTTGGCCAATTATCTTACCTTTCAGACCCATTTCTTCGTTGTTAATCACCAGAAGAGAAACTAATTAAGCAAAGAAAAATGATCGGATGAGCTAAGAGAGGTGGGAATAAGTAGTCCAGAAATTGGTCCTTATATAGTTGTCTCTAGCAGTATTATTGTGTACAAACCTTTATGATTTAGGACACGGTACGGTGGTACAAGGGATGGCAACCAATGGAGCTACTTGCGAGTAGTTTGGATAAATGTTCGACTTGAATTCGTGTTGAGAATTCGAGTTATTTAAACTCTAATTGGTTTTCGAATTCGAATTCGAATTCAAATTCTTTCAAACTCTTGACCACTCTATTCGTAAGTTCGTCGAACTTGTATATAAACTTAGTTTTTTTTTATATATATAATTACTAAAACACCAGTAATATTTAATAAAATTATGATTTTATCTCTTCAATTTGAGCGAATTTGAATCGAATTCAAACTTGAAGTTAAACTCGAGCTTTGTAAACTATATTCGAACCAAGCTCAAACTTGGGCTCGAGTTCTGAATTCTTTTCAAATTCGAATTTGAACAAAGCATTATTCGGATTCTACTTGATTTCTTTTCACCCGTAGGTACAACAACACCTCCTTTAATATTATATAATTAACATCATTATCCAAGATTATCATATATCTTGTTTTTCACTTTAATTCAAACCCTTCATTATTGAATGCTTACAAGTTTTTCTTGCGGGCAACTAAAATTGGATTTTAATTAAAATTTCTTCCTCTTTTTCCTTATACGACAACAATAGGTAAAGGAGCCTAAATGGGCATTTTGAGAAGATAATAAAGCCCATTGACAATGAAAGGTTCTAGAGATATTTTTCCCTTTCTTTTTGTTTGAATGTTTTTTCAAAGGAAGTAAGTAGAAGACAATACATAATTTTTTATTTTTTATTTTTTATTTTTTTAAAAGGAGCAAATTACGTAGTGTAGGCGATTGATAATGCCGCTACTCAAACGTTAATGCCACAGAATTTATAGAATGTAAATTATCAGAACCCTTCTTGATTTGTTGTCAAGGGAAAAATGGGAGAGGGGTACTTTTGTAATTACACAACCAAAATGTTGTGTCATTATTACGTGTTAAGATTAGACTTTACACTTTTAAATTTTAGCATCACTAACAATTTAGTTCATAATGTTATATTTTGAATACTAAAATATCTCAACTCAACTCTAATGATGCCTGAAATTTTGGTTGAGTAGACAAATATACCTCTTGGTTAATTAAACTTTACTTCTTTAACCTTTATTTCACTTATACTTTAATCTCTAATGCCATATTTTAAACACTTAATTTCAACCATAATATCAACTCAACATTTTGACTATTCTATTTATATTTTATTCTATTTTTTACGTCCACTTCTTTCCAATTACTACTACAACCATTGTCATCGCCAACAAAAAGTAGTGTTTTTCCTCTTTTAAAAAAATAATTTTTTCTGATTCATCTAAATAATTTTAAAGAATAAAAATTAATTCAAAATTTCTTCACTCATGTGTATATATTTCCATTTAGCTAAAAATTTAAGTTAAATAAATTATTCTAATCAAGAGACATAAACCTACTGTAATTGAACATTAGTTAAACGGAGATTTATGCTTAAAAAATAACGTCGGTCAGATTTTGTCATCTTCTTTAATTAACTCCACCCAAAAAGGCTAGCAAAAACACCCAATTGAACTTTTCGACATCTCTTTAGATCAAATTATATATGAATCAAGTTTTTTTTTTATGAAATTTGATTCATCGGACAAAAATTAATAAAAAAAAGAAAAAAAAAAAGAAAAGAAACTAGATTGCAATATTATGAGCTGTCATGAAATAATACACGATGTCTAATAACGAAAGAAATTTAGAAAGATAACATTATAAGGACTATAATTGTTAGTGATACATAAGTTCAAGCAGGTAAAGCGATTATTGAAACATATAGTAGATCTTCTAGCTGAAGATGCACTAAATCGCAGATTTTTCTATTTTTTCACCTTTGTTTGTGTGATGATACTACGAAAAATAATGTTTTATTTAAGTTAAAATTCATATTAATATTCGAGACCATGTGGATTCATTTGATCGAGGGGCTCAATTAATTTAAACTAGTCGCATTTTGAGACACACTCTTGAGTGTGCGTTAAGAAAAACTCAATATTATTTGGCTTGTTATATTAAACGAATATAATACGCATTTAAGATTAAGGCGGTGTTCCATATATCTTATTCTAAATACATTAGTATAACAAACAATAGTTTGAGAAACATGATATGTAATCTAAAATTAAGGCATTTAGAAAATTACATGTTCTAGATCTATTATTCTAATACATTATTAGTACAACAAACAATAGTTCAAGAAACATACACCCTGCTGTCATTTCCATTAAATGCAGGGGCGAAGCCACACTTAGTTGACAGTGCACAGTTGCCCTCTCCCTCCCCTTAACTTTGAAAAATTATAAAATAGGTAAGGAAACTTTAAAAAAAAAAAAAATTAATTTTATCCTATAATTGTCCTTTAAAATTTGTTACTTTTTCTTTTTTCTTTATATTAACTCCCTAAAAATTTAAAATCTATATCATAGAATTAAACATGATGACACATTAAAATTAAGGGTAAGTATACCACTTGAAAATATAAAAATTTAAAGACTTCTGGAAATTTCTACAGAAAATGGATATATAATTTTCATTGTAAATTCATTTTCAAGTACACGTTATATAAAAATTGAGCACTTTGTGATTTTCTTAATTCTAAAATCATCAATTTTACTGTGTATTTTATCTTATAAAAAATTAGGACATCCACCATCAAATTCATAATGTCATATAAAATTATTTATTGCATAAAAAAATTATTTTTACTTAAAAATTTGCTAAGCACCTATTTGTTGCCCCCTAACATTAGGGTCTTGGTTTTACCCCTAATTAAATGGATTTCAAAAGTCATTACCCATGCAAATCCACGAAACATACTATCAAAAATCAAAATTGAGGTGACTAACTTTTTGTATGATACGGAACGTTGTTCTAAAAACAAATAAATAAAATAAAATTAGTAAAATTTAAATTGAATATAGTTAAAATATTTACCACCCTTAAAATAAGTGAAATAATAAATGCTGCAAAAATCATAATTGACATGGCTTAAAGAAATTACGAAGATTAAAAAAATTGAGAAACTTCAAAAATCTATTAAAAGAAAAAAAAATGAAGATTTACATGCAATCATTTTTTTTTTCTGTATTTGAGGTATCATTACTTGTTCATCTCTCTTAGATACTTTGTAATAGTTTTCCAAACAACCACCTTCATGAACCAAATAGGGACTTCACCACTTCCCCAACTTAACGTTGGGTAAAAATCAGACTTGATTAATTCCCAAACAAACAATTAAGATATGAATATCATGGAGTAGCGTAGTTACCCCTGCTCACAATTCCCTGTTATTTTGTTCTTATTCAATTACACTATTCCCCGTTCAAATACAATAACATGTACCATATTAAATGTCCAGTTCTTAATTTTTTTATAATTGCTGAAGAAAAAATATTTTTGAAACTTAAGTTATAAAATATAAAAAATAATGGATAAGGTAAGAAGTTGGAAATGGTGGAACGTAGTAGGGGTGGCAACTAGGGGGAAGTAGTCTACTGTAATATAGGTAGTTATGTAGTAATTTATTAATATCATATTAAGAATAATATTAAAATATTCTTAAATTTTAAGTTATCAAAAATAAGAAAAAAAAATAATGGATAAGGTGAGAAGTTGGGAGTGGTAGGGAGTAGTTAGGAGGAAAGTTATAGTAATATAGATACTTATGTAGCAATTTTCTTAGGGTATATTAGAAATAACATTAAATTTGGCATATCAGGGTCTCTTACTTTTTTAATAATAAAAAATTAATAAGGATGAGATAGGGGTTGAAAGTGGAAGATGAAAGTAAGTGAGTAGTTATAAAGGATAGAGGAGAGAAAATGAGTAAGGTAACTGATTATTTAGATGAATTTAAAATGGCATTTTAGAAGTTTGTTAATTTTGACATTACACTAAACCTTAGGCTATATATATTAAGATAAGATGGTAAGATAGTGCAAATGGCACACACCTATATGTGTGCAAATTAAAAAAAAAATGATAAATTTTTAAAATTTGTTTTGAAATACATAAAAAAAAAAAAGGAAGTTATAGAAAGTTATGAAGGCAATTATGAGAATACGTTAAATTTGACATTACACCAAAAGTTGTTGGCCTTAGGACTTTACATATAGTTAGATTAGATAGTAAGACAGTATGGCACACACCTATGTGTGTGCAAATTAAAAAATGATAAATTTTTAAAATTTGAAATAGATAAAAAAAAAATAGAAGTTATGAGAAGTTATAAGCGCAGTTATACGAATACATTAATTTGATATTATACCAAAAATAGTTGGCCTTAAATTTTATATATAGTTAGATAAGATTGTAAGTTTTATTATTTAGTTGATAAGACCATGATTACTTAAAAGAGAAGTTCTACTAAAATTTCAAAAATGATTTAAATTTATGAATTTTTTATTGGTAACTTGGAATAAATTTATATCCAATTTATAGCTAAAAAGTTTTAACCTTTATATATAGTTAGATACTATATAATATGATGTAACATATATAGCAAGAAAAGATAGCATTTTTAAAAATAAGATAAGAAAAGATATTATTAAAATTTAAGTTATTAAAAATAAAAAATAATGGATATAATGAAAAGTTGGGAGTGGTGGGAGTAACAGGGAAGGAAGTTACGGTAATATAGATAGTTACATAATAATTTACTAAGAGTGTATAAGAAATAACATTAAATTGGATGTATTAGGGTCTCGTGCTTTATTAATAGTAAGAAATTAATAAGGATCAGATGGGAGCTGAAAGTGAAAAATGAAAGTAAGTGGTGGTTAAAAAAGATGGAGGAGAGTAAATGAGTAAAGTAATTGGTCATTTAGATGAATTTAAAAGGATATTTTTGGAAGTTCATTAATTTTGACATTATACCAAAATTTAGACTTTATATATAGTGAGATAAGATAAGATAAGATAAGAAATTAATAAGGAGGAGATAGGGGTTGAAAGTGGAAGAAAGTAAGTGAATGGTTAGAAAAGATACAAGAGAGAAAATGAGTAAAGTGATTAGTTATTTAGATATGAATTTAAAATGACATTTTTAGAATTTTATTAATTTTGACATTACGTCAAGGTTTAGGCTTTATATATATAAATAAAGATAAGTAATTGGTCGGACCAATTTTTTGACATTCACAATTATAATATGAATCATGTTATCTCCCCTGCACGAACTCTCTTGATTATATTTGTATTTCAATATATTTTTTTAATAATTTAAAAGTGACAAAATGCTAAACACGGTAATTATGCATAACATTATCAGCCGTGTAATTTTAAATAACTAGGCGGATTTTGTTCCCGTTTCTCGGAAATGTAATAACATTGGGCATGTTCATGCACAGGATGACTGATCCATATATACTAAATTAACTTTCTGATCCAGTCTTTTAAGAAAAATGACACGTACCTAATTCATATATATTTAAAAATAAATTTAACCTATTTAATATTTGAATTTAACTTGACTCGATAAGAAGTCATTTGAGGTTGATTTACTTAAACCTTAAAAAATTATCTCAGTTATTAGCACCCCATTTAACATCTCAAATTGCTAACTCAAACAATTGGGCATTTTTAAATGGGTCCTTCATTCAAAGTTTAACTAGTCTTTTTTATTACTGACATCTCTTATTTAATAGGGCTATTTTGGAAGGGAAACATGGACAGGGTACCAAGTCATTGCGACCTGCTTTTATCGAGTATTTAGATGACTAGGTACTATATTTGTGAGAGTAAAAAATTATCCAGTGAAAGGTAAATTTATTTAACACATATAAAAATATATAAGAAAAGAGGAGAAATTATAAAATAACAGCCATGGGACTATCATATTGAGACCTGCATAAATTTACGGCATAATAACCTTAACATTATGTTAGAATCTCTCTATTCTATACTCTCAACTCAACTCTTCTCAATTAACTAAACTAAATAAACTCTCTATTTATAAGGTAACAATCTTAACAACTAAGAAAGCCAATTACATTGGAAATAACAACTCTAAATATAATCATATTAGAAAACTAAATTATTCTTAAATAACTAAATTACCAAAACCCAACAACAACGTATTTCCTAAGTGATAACGAGTTTGGTTTAATTATGCCAACAATGCATTCTTTAAATCAAACTATCCAAACTCACCCTGGCAGCACATCCACGCCATGCATGATCATTACGATCAATAATTTCTTCAATTGGTTTCATCTTTCTTTCTACCGCAATTGGGCACAAACAAATTAATTTGATTTTCATCTTCAAAAACTTTCAATCGATCCATGCATCTAGATAAATAATTTTCGTCATACACTTTTTTTTCAATTTATCAACCTCCATGAATTTTATGATTACTAGTATCACAATTCTTAATTTTTGTAAATCAATCACTATCTATTTGGTAGGATTTTTTTCCTCCATCACTACCCAATACCAACAAAAACAATCATGACAGGATCATTCTTTTTAGATCTCTGTCCAATTAGGGCCAATTTCGTTAAACCCTAATTATCAAACGAGTACCCCAAGACCAACCTCATGCATTGATTTGTCTAATTTTATGATGTTCGAGTATTCCAACCAAAAAAATTTTCTCTAATTTTTGACAAATACTCCAGGATCATACTATTGAATCTAGAGCTCTGATACCACCTGTTAACACAAAAAAATCACGCAGAGGAAAATAAATTTATTTAACACATTAAAAAGTTATGGGAGAAGATGAGAAGTTACAATATAACGCACATCGAACTCTCATATTGAGACCCACGTAAACCCAGGGCATAATAGCCTTAACATTAGGCTAGAATCTTATTATTCTAGACTCTCAATTCAACTATTATCAATTAACTAAACTAAATAAACTCTCGATTTATAAGATAATAAACTTAACTACCAAGAAAGCTAATTACATTGGAAATAACAACTCTAAACATAATCCTATTAGGAAACTAAATTACTTGAACAACTAAATTATCAAAACCCAACAACAATGTATTTCCTAATTGGTAAGGAGTTTGATTTAATTATGCAAACAATACGTATATAGATCTCGGGGGTCATTTTAAAATGCACTTACTTCAATTTGCACTCTGTAAGTCGTAACCTATTCTCACTTTTCATCTCATACTTCACTTTTGAACATATTGCACCCCAAAGTCTTAGATTTATCCTACTTCGATCAATTTTTTAACACCATTACTAGAATTAACGATGCTATGTGTACACATTGCATTTGTTTAGGGATATATTGTACCAATGGAGTAGTCGTGTCTAATTTCACTGTACACCCCTTAACTTATGATCATTTTTCAATTTGTATCCTCAATTTTGAATATTGGACATATTGCGTCCATAACTCTTAGACCCGTCCCACTTTGGTCTAATTTTTAATATTGTTAAAAATTTGATAAAGATTCCACTTTAGGTGCGTGATGTGCATGGTTGAAACATCCACTAATTTTGTTAGTAATATTAAATGTTGGATTAAAATGGGATAAATTTTAGACTTTAGGTGCAACATGTTCAAAATTATAGGAATACAAAGTTCGTATCAACTACAAGTTAGAAGTGCAGAATGAGTATTGACTACAAGATTTCTAGGTTGGTTCACGAACTAGGAAAACATTCCCGACTCAGCTCACTAATATTATAACGGACTAGCCTAACCCGCTACAGTAACTATCAAGTTGGGCTAGCACAAACCGTTAACATCTTTACTCGTAACGCTTTGCGAGTACATGCACGACACCATTATGTTAATGCTAAATTTATTGCGCGCTCCTGTGATACATTGTTTTGAACGTGAGAAAGTTGTAAACCAGGCACAAACCATTCCCCTGCCTTATAAGTTGGGCATACTCCGACCTGGGGTTTTTGATCCTGCAAAACTGGGTGTCGCCGTCTATAATTTATATAGTTAGGTTGATGCATCTAAAATTTGTTCAACGAAATAGATTCGGTGTCTACAAAACAATCACATGAAATAAAATTTACAAACAGTGATTAGATATCCTTTTTATTTTTTTCATGAACTTTTACAATCTTTACTGGAAAATGACGTACAAACATAGCCCACGTTACAAACTTAATCAAGCACGCTTACTCGCTCACATATTTAAGTAGTCGCTAATATTGCAATTTCAAGCAAACCAGACATTAAGATCATATATAGAGGATCAATTAAGCTTGCTTGAGATGATGAGCCTCAATATCTTCAACCATGTGAAGGAAAAAGTTGAGCAATGTTCCTGGATGTGGGGTGTCTTCCTTCAGCTTTTCATAGTCCAGAGTCCATACCACCAAATTGTACTCACCTTTTTTTTCAACATGATATATTATTGTGAAGGTCTTGTACAAGTCCATGAGATCTCCTTCAATCATCTTGAACGTGATTGATTGCTTTTCTTCATTTATGTCTTGAATTATTTGCTTTGCTACCCTTTTTTTCTCATCTACAGAAAAGAAAAAAAAATTATATTGAAGAAAATATGCAATCATTTCCATTTGTATTACAAAATAAATGATCATCTTTTCATTGATTTCCCTAAGGTATCTAAACCCCTACACATATAAAAGTGTACAAAAGTCAGTTGACAGATTATATTACACTATCGTCTCCTTAATTTTTATATACTTGTGCGAATTTCATGTTTTTTTTAGATCGAGTGACGCGTTGGTGGCTTATTTTTTACTTTGTTTATTTTTTATTTTTTTTATTTCAGTTCACAACTTTTCATTTTGAGCACTGATCAAAAACAATTATCAAAATATAAGCAAAGAAATAAAAATCAAAAGACTACCATGCAAAAGATTGAGAGAAAATTAAAGAGTAAAAATAAATCAAATCTTTTGAATTTCATATGTGATAACATACCATGGGTATAGTCCCATTGGATAACAGATCCAACAGTACCAAGATCCACCACCTAGCAAAGTAAACCCATGAACTTTCTCAGGAGACATGTTGGCAAGATGGTGTGGCCTTTGCCGAAAGACTTCATGAAACACATCTCCTCCAGCTCCTTTGATCTCCTCGTTTGCCCAATCATCTTACCTTTCAGACCCATTTCTTCGATTTTAATTACCAGAAGAGAAAATAATTTATTAAGCAAAGAAAAATGATCAGATTGATAAAGAGATATTAGGAAAGTAATCGAGAAACTAGTCCTTATATTGTAGTTGAAATCTAGATGTGTTGTACTATCGCCTCTAGCATTATTGTGTACAAAATTATGACAAGGTAGATTGGTACATCAACCCTTTAAAATAATAATACTAGTTCAGAGTTGGAAAAATTATTTATTGTATGATCATTATCCAAATATTATCAAATTGAAATCTTGTTTTTCACTTCAATTCAAAAACCATGCATTATTGAATGCTAACAAGCTTTACTTGTGGGCAACCAAAATTTTATTTTGATCATAATTTATTATCTCATTTTCCCCGTACGACAACAATATAGATAAGGGGCATTTTGAGAAAATAATAAGGCCCAAAAACAATGAAAATTTCTAGAGCGATATTTTTTCGTTAAATTCTTAATTTTCTAGAGAGGTCTTCAGGCTATAGTAAAAGGCAAATTTTCTTCTATGATGATTATTGAATATTCTTGATTTACCCAAAAAAAAAAAAGGGAAAAATAAGTAGAAGACTATACAAACAATGCGATAAAAACTCAGCAGTTATTGATGCATAATACATATAGATCTTCTGGCCAAGATAACCGCTCAATCTTATATTCCCTAGGACTAAATCCATTTTACACTCTCGTACTTGTATCTAATTCTCACTTTACATCTTAATTTTAATTTTGAATATTTTATACTCCAACTTTATAAGTCTCTTCACTTTAATCTAATTTTTAACACTATTTAACCAAAATTAATGCCATTTGTACGCGTGCACCTAATTTGCAAAAACATTATTGTATCCTTTGCTTAACATGTTATGCATACACAAAAATTCAATTAGAAGGTGTTTGGTTTATGGGTATGAGAGGGGGGAATGGGAATCAAAGTTAATGATACCCATAGATGGTGTGGGTATTGATTAAACACTATGGGAATGAAAGCGTTAGAAAATACCTACTTTCATTCCCTACTTGTGACATGGGTTTCAAATTGAGTAATTTATTAATATAATGACACTCATTCCTATGTTAAACCAAACAAGTAAGGGGGAATGATATAAACTCATACCAATAGTGGAGTTTATGATTCCCATTCCGATTCCGATTCCCGAATGTGAACCAAACACCTCCTTAGTTTTGATGACGATATTAAAATTAGACTAATATAGGACCAACTTAAAGTTCAAGATGTAAAATGTCTAAAATTATAAATGAGAGTATAAAATAAAAATTATATACTGGACGTACAAAGTGAAATTCCTATTTTCTATGTTTACCTTACTTTGTTCAAGTTAAAAATGATTAATTTTCAGTTGGAAGGACCATTGATCGAGATGTGAACTTCTAATTATCGAGCACCAAGAAGATACACTTCCCAACAATGGTAACACGACTGGTAGTTACATTGGGTCTAACTCTAGGCTTTACATTCAAGTTAAAAATGATTAATTTTCAGTTGGAAGGACTATTGATCGAGATGTGAACTTCTAATTATTGAGCAGCAAGAAGGTACACTTCCCAACAATGGTAACACGACTGGTAGTTACATTCGCCTAACTCTACTTTACACTCTCAAATATATACACGAATTTTATTTTACATTTTATATTTTTTTAGACACTTTACAATTTAAACTGTTTAATTTTTCTTATTTCAATCTAAAATTTAATTCTGTCAATAAAGTTAATAGTTTTAGAGCACATGAATAACACGCGTCATTAATGGATAATTTCAACTTAACTGTGCGTATATTTCACGCACCCTAAAATCTTTAATTTTGATGAAATTAAATTTTAGAATGATGTGGGAATCATTAAACAATTCAGGGTATAAAGTATCTATCAAAAAGTATAAATTGTAAAGTAAAAATCATATATAAATTTAGAGTTGTAAAGTGGAGTTAAGCCTTATATTGATCAAGTGGCATGTAAATCACTAATTTAAGGAATATGTCGGACCAATTTTTTGACATCCATAATTATACTGCATAAAGAAGAATTATGTATTCGCATATAGTGTTTTAAAGGATTCACGTGAATTATAAGATGTTGTAATCTGTCAACAATATCTTATGGGAAATTCAACACTCTCTTTTAGAGAATTATTCCCTTCTATTTTAAATATTCATACGGTACAATATCATGTGTTTTAAAAATTTATACTGTATAAATTTTTAAAACTAAAATAATTATTCCCTAAAAAGAACTGTATAATTCCCTTATCTTATGTATCTCGTTAGATCCTCCACAAGACCTCACCTGATTCTATTTAGAATCGTTCTATTTTTTTATTTATTACCAAAATACCCTTCTTCATTCTTAATTATTTTTCTTATTTTTTCAAATTTTGGGAATAGACGTCATTTTATAATTTTACATACTCAAACCAAATTTCATGATTTTTTTTTTAATTTTTTCTGTCTCTATGAATCTTTTTACTGACAATGTATTATGGATTGGAACCAGTAAAGTGGAATAGAGGTGGGAGAGATGTGGTTTGTTGTGGAGGAATGAGTTTGTACTAAATTGATAATATAAAAAAATTTGAGAACTATTATTGATTTTAGAAAAAAATTTGATGGACTAATTAAGTAATACATGAGAAGGGTAATTTAATATTTTAAAAGTTCCGTTAAATTACAAGGTTTGTTTGGTAATATGGCCAAAAAGGTAAATGTAATTAACCCTAAATTAAAAGAAGGAATCTGTTGAAATAAAAGATGCCGCAATCTCTGTCAACACTATCTTATATACATCACGTTAGCTCCTCACGGAGACAGAAATTTAATAATTGCCAAAAAAAAAAAAAATTAATTAGCTCAGATTGCTACCACACATGTCAACTAGCATTAATGATCTTCAAAAGTTGGTTTAAATAAATTAACAAAACTTCTTTATTAATGTGGAAAATATTTAAATAGATCCGATTTTTTATTATACTTGTAGATCCTTAATATTATTTAGATTAAATTTTAAAAAATTTTATTTACATCAATTAATATCATATTTATAAAATTTAATCCACATTACAAAATTTATAAATAGGTCAAAAATCGAATTTATTTAAATATTTACATATTAATGAAATGGATAAATGAGCGATAATTGAGGCAATACCATATATCACATAATTCACATTTATTCTTTTTCTTTTTTTGATAATTCCTTAAATAATTGAGGTACATTATCTGTTCATATACTTTATGATCTTTATTTATTCGTATAACTTATTTTTTTAAAAAATTTTAAATTAATCTTCTTATCTGGAATATGTGACTAGTTTTTAACCCTAAAATGAATATATCTGGATTTATTCAAAAATACCCTTTTTCCTGGGAACATGATCCACACATTATCTAAATGGTGTTCTTGTTTTTGACTTTTCAATCAATGGGCCCGTACTTTTTGGCAATGTTATTGCCACAGCAGATTTTTACTGAAATGTCTATATTACCCTCGCATCTGTGCAGCCCAATAAATTTCTCCACACTATAATTGAATGGTAAATATTTATGTAGATTCGGTATTTGACTTCATTTGTAAACCTTTAGTGTGGATTAAATATTAAAAAATTTATTACATCAACTATTATAAGTAAAAAATTTTAAAATTTAATTTTGATTACAAAATGTACAGATAAGGATAAAAACCAAATCTCCTTAATTATTTTCCTAATTCAATTAGGAGTTCAGAAAAATTGTTTCCCATTATTTCATGTGTGCCCTAGATTCTTGTCCCTCATCTTATCAAATCAAAACTTCGTCCCCTTCAACCACCCTCGCCCTCTTCTGTGGCAACCACCTAACAGTATATTTATCGGTTCAATCACCAAAAATAAATATTTTCTTAAAGCCACCTCCAAATTAAGAATCGCTACTATTGTCACCGTCTAAGACACATGGAGATGGGGAGATTGGGAGAAGATTCTTTACGGGGGTGAATGGGGTGAATGGGGAAGGGATGTTTAAATACACATCTAGATAATCCCTGACGAATGCTCATTTAGTGGGGCCCTTAGGGAGCAATTGGCTTGTGAGGGCAATGTTGGTAATTTTGTAAAATTTGCCGTGACAATAAAATTATTGCAGTGGCAATATAATTTCCCATACTTTTTCCTAATTAGATCCCCATCAAGGAAAGTGAATAACATATATAGTAATGGAAAATATTTAGGTAGATTCGATTTTTAATTCTACATATATATTTTATGGTCAGAATTAAATTTTAAAAAGTTTTACTTATATCAGTTGATGTCATAAATATTTTAAAATTTAATTCACATTATAAGATTTATAAATATAATTAAAAATTATATCTAAGTATTTGGGTATAGTAAAAAGTTCAATAAATGCAAAATTATCTCAGCATGGCCCTGTTTTGTTTGCTGGATCAAGTTATTGACTCTTGTGTGCTAATTACGCTTTGTCGTTACTAGAAAATTTTTTAATTATTCTGAAATAAAGATAGAGGTTTCCTATTTAAGCACTCCCAGTCCATTTTCAGTCAGTCTGTTGGATGGGAAGCTTTCTCCTGACACCTAGGACGGTGTATTTTCAGAACTGATCTCTTGTGCAGATAAAAAAGATTGCGGATTGATTTGAAAGGACATGAAATTTGAATAAATTTAAAATTTATTTATTTTATTTGTTTTAAAAGTCACGCTTGGTGGATCTCAAAATCTAACAAAATTCCTTGATTGAATATATTAGGAACTGATCTGAATTTTAAATTTAAATTCATCTAAATTTCCACCTCAAATTCAAAATTTAACAAAAAAACTTTTATCCAGACGCAACCTACCAAAGGTGGGCAAAGTAATGTACTATATATATATATATATATGGTGATTGAATATAATTTTATTACATAAACTAATTTTAATAAGTAATATTAAATTTGTGATTTTATAAATTTTTTTTTAATAATTAATCATGAATTAATTATTTATAAAATAGGATCTCCAGGATGGTTAGTCTCGAAGAAAGGGAAGAAGAGAGAGATTATGGCACCACGAGTTATGATTAAGAATGGATTTCATAAATTCCAGTGGTGCAATTGGGAACTATAAATGTTAATGTTGTTGGATGCCAACTACTTTGATTTTATTGTTTGGTACTTTCTCCGTCTCATTTTACTTGACATAGTTAATTTGACACATAATTTAAAAATAATTGATATTTAATCAATTAATAACACACTTTTTATATTATTGTTCTTATATTCAAATTCAAAATTTATTAGTTGATGTTGAAATTTAAAAATTTGAAATAATTTGTAAAAGTAATTAATACTCTAATATAAATTTAATGTCATTTTTAGATATTTGTGTGAAAGATAAAATAGATAAATTAACTTTTGTTTAATTATACTTTTAAAGAGTGATAAATAATTTAAAATAAATAAAAATAAAAGAATGACTAATAAAATGGGACGAAATGAATAATAAAATTCCTATGATTTTAAGTCTATTTAAGACAGTTTGGTGAGCGTGCCAGCAACTACAGTTTGGTAGTCAGCATGCGCCAACTACTTTGTTCTATTTTTTTGGATAGACTTTGTTACGTGGAGATTTTATGAAATGTCAATTAATAAGATTTTATTATTTAAAGTTGTGAATTTAAAAATAAAATAAAATTATGAACTATTACTAAAAAAATGTTAAAATTTATTGATTCAGAGATAACACTTAGCATGTCACTTGATAAGATGTTGTTATAATAAAGTTGTTCCTATTTTAGGTACTGGTGTTTGACGCCTATAGGTTATTTTTGGGAGAAATATTTAGGTATATCCAGTTTTGATTTTATTTGTATATCTTGTGGTGTAAATTAAATATTATTAAATATATGACATAAATTAATATAAGTAAAATTTATAAAATTTAATTTTGATCGCAAAATTTACAAGTGAAATTAAAAATCGAATTTATAATAATATTTTTAAAATAAATAAAAATAAAAGAATGACTAATAAAATGGGACGAAATGAATAATAAAATTCCTATGATTTTAAGTCTTCATTTAGGACAATTTGGTGAGCGTGCCAGCAACTACAGTTTGGTAAGCATGCGCCAACTACTTTGTTCTATTTTTTTGGATAAACTTTGTTACGTGGAGATTTTATGAAATGTCAATTAATAAGATTTTATTATTTAAAGTTGTGAATCTAAAAATAAAATAAATTTATGAACTATTACTGAAAAATGTTAAAATTTATTGATTTAGAGATAGCACTTAGCATGTTACTTGATAAGATGTTGTTATAATAAAGTTGTTCCTATTTTAGGTACTGGTGTTTGACGCCTATAGGTCATTTTTGGGAGAAATATTTAGGTATATCCAGTTTTGATTTTATCTGTATATCTTGTGGTGTAAATTAAATATTATTAAATATATGACATAAATTGATTTAAGTAAAATTTTATAAAATTTAATTTTGATCGCAGAATTTATAAGTGAGATTAAAAATCGAATTTATAATAATATTTTCTCATTATTTTTTAAATCATTATTTTTTCGAACTTGCATCTCTACTTTCAGTGAATTTACCTTTTTTCTTCTTTTGCTTTCAAATCACTCGGACTTAGAACCGGCTCATCAAAAATAGAAAATGATTCACACTTTTCACTCCTTAAAAATAAAGATATCAATTATGTATTATGATTTATTTTTCTTTATTCTTTTATAACTATAAAACATCAAAATTAAAATGCATGGAAAACAAAAATATACAATGTTAAAGGCATTTTAGTCATTTAACTAAATTTTCTTGATGGTGTTAAAGTTGTTACGGGTGAAATAGTTTTAATAAGGATAAAGTATAATTTTTTTTTGTTTAAGACAACAAAGTGTAATTATCTATCTAGTTTGTGGGGGACAAAGTGTTATTAACTCCATTTTTTTTTTTTACTTTATTTTTGGTGGTTTAAAACTCCCCTTAAAATGATAAGCATCTTCATTTCCGGACATAGATTTGGCATGTCTTCCTCCGTTCCTCGAAATAAAGTAAAGGTAGAAAACTAGAAATGTGCTTTTATTATTTTCTCCCTTTACCTACGTGGGAAGGACGAATTGAGGAGGAAGAACGACATGAAGGATGAGAATAATATCTGTTTAAGAGACTTCCCTTCCAACAATACCCCCCCATACCCCCCAAAAAAAAAATACAAGGCCTTTGATTCTCCGATTATTGCCTGTCTTGTATTGTAACCTCCTATTCTAGTTAATACGCTTATAATTAATTTGGAAGATCATGCATCAAAAGCTATGAGTTTACCAAATTTGATATTTGATAAACACAAGCCAGACAAGTTACTTATCCACGTAATTTATATCTAAATTGGAGACATGTTTGGACGTTATCTGACACGAAATTATTTAAAATACTCTACCTCATTCATTTATTTTGTCATAATTTAATTTTTATAATCAAACAAATCAATTTTATAATCAAAATTTTATTAAATTCATTTAGTTTTTAATAAAATTTCTTGAATAAAAGTGAAACTTATATCCAATACTAACATATATAAACTTAAATATATTGTAAAAGATTTAAAGAATTCTATGCAAGAATGAACTTTTAAAAACTTTATCATATGACAGAAAAAAGTTAAATCGCAACAATATTATTAAGACGGATATAGAATAATATATCAATTCTCTGTTATTATTATTATTATTATTATTTTAAACTGGTTGTGCCAAAGTAGGTGATGTTGGATCTAAAGTTCTGATTTTTTGTTTCAAATCCAAAGTTTTTGACTTTTGAAGAGTGGGAGCAGGTGATGTCGGATCCATATGATATCAATCTCATGTATTCCTATTTCTATTCTTTTTCCCTATATAAATTTCTTCACATAAAGGCAAATTGTCTTTGGTCTTATGATTTGCAATAGTTAAACTCCAACTTCTATATTGTTGTATTTAGATGGATAGATTAGGAAAAAGTATTTGAAATTCATGTATTTGTTAGAGGAATTTATAAAGGTAAAATAAAGGAATTTTAAATTTATTTAAATTAAAAAATTATTTGAAATTCTTTATATTGATATTTTTTAATTTGGATGGATTTAAAATTCATCAATTTTAACCTTACAAATCTTTTTAAAAAATTGGATAAATTTCAAAATTTTCACCAAATTCATTGATCCAAACACAATGTATAAGTATATAAAATTCCTTTTCCGTCTACAGATAGCATTCCTTAAACTAATACTGTACAATGGTGTCACAAATTACTATAGTGTGTGTAAGACTGATAATGGAAAATCGATTAATTATACTTTGTTCACTTGTAATAAAACATTATTTCATTGTACCCTTATAAAAATTTAATCATCATTTTACCTCATTCACTAACAGTCAAAAGAAATAATTACTTTAATCGTTAGTCAATGACTAAAATAACCCTAATATTTAGATAGATTATTTTACTAATTTGAAGGGAGAAATGTATTCTTGTTTTATTATTATCACTCTATTGGAGGTAAAAATAAATATTGTTAAGAATTGTATATATAAAAAGGGGAAAAACCAAAGTGAAAGGAAAACTTAAATGGCTACCAAGCATAAATTAAAAAAAATTAAAAAATAGTTTGTGCGTTAATGAATTTGTGATTCAAAATATGGTAAAATAAGCCTGCACATATACATATAATTTTTACTTCCATCATTTTATACTAAAACAACAATAGCATGCTGACCAATGACTTAAATTTGAGTTTTGTATTTAAGATTTAGAGATTTTTCTTTTATTTTAGTTTTCTCTCTTTTGAATGAAAAATTAAATCCTTCTTCTTTTCTTTTTTTTTTTTTGTTCAATACACATGTCATATACAAGTTATTTTTTCTTCTAATAAAAGGGAAATAAATAAAACATGAATATTTCTTTTAGTACAGAATTAGTAAAAATAGTTGATCAACTAAAAAGGGGTTATTTTAGTTATTTTGCCAATTTAACTAGCTCTCAAACTAATACCTTTTTATTTTCTTTACTGTTAGTTAAGGAGGTAGAATAATGATTAAATTTTAATAGGAGACAAAGTGAGACAAAAGCTAGAATATTATAAATGAGCATGGCACAATTAATACGAAAAAAAAAATGCTATCCATTGTCAGTGTTCACAGGTGGATATCATAACAGCAATGTAATCTTTCGGCCTAGAGTGAAAATGATTTATAACTTCAGTCAAATTAATGAGGCCTTAACGGGCTTTTTTTTTTTTTACCTCTATGAGCACATTACATTCTAAAGCCTAATACTGCTAATACAAATAGGTTATTGGAAAGGTTGGTAATTTCATTTGCAACTTATTACTTTTTTTCTTTCGTTTCTTTTTCAATTTTACTCTTTTGTCTAAGTATTAATTTGAGCATTAGATGTTCTCTCCCAAGACATAAGCCTAATCTTCTTTTCACAGGTAAATGACAATGTGAATTTGCGCAACCTAAAACCGTTGCTCTATTAAAACATTCATTGGACTCTTTTCATACCCTAACTAAGGATTTGGACAATTTTTGCATCAACATTTGACGCCGAGGGGACCAGGGAGCACCTCAAAGGATTAGATCTAACTTTGAAGTAGACCTCCCTACTTATCCAAACCTACCTTGCTGATGCCTTACAGCGCAGAGTTTCCTTCTTTTACGCCCTACAGGGTTCAACCAACCCGTACCGGGCACTAAAAAGCATCTTAAAAAATTGATCAACCAACTCGCTCATGCCTTTCAGGTAGAGGTCCCTACTTCTGCCTCCGAAGTCCAATTAGCCTTTACGAGGGCATCAAGGAGCATCCCAATGGATTGCTCCAAATCTACCTTCCTTCTCTGTACCTTTTAGGGTAAAGTCCTCTCTTACTCTTACTATTCAAAGTAGAGTTCTCAACTACTCACACCCTCTAACCTTCGAGATTGAGTCCTCATTTGCCTTATCTTACCTAATAAAGTCCTCAACTATTCACACTCTCCAAGAACTTCTGCATTCTGCTTCTCATATTCATACGTGCAGTTCAAAAAATTATTTTTACCTTCTGAAGTAATTTTTGAAACTTATTGTCACGCCCCGTGCCTGCATTCGTCGGCACGTGACAGTTGCCATACCTTTAAGAGTTACTCCTCAAGGGCACAAGGCACCAAAATGAAACATAATTAAAATAACTTCATTAAATTACTAAATAATCCATTCAATAATGACTTGAGTATGAAGCTAAATAAATGTAAACTAAACCATTCAATGATTCTAAAGTAACAGAAAACGAAATAAAAAATAATCTTAATATATCTTAATTCTTAATTAGCTAATAATACTAACTTTCCTCATAAATATATAACTCTGAAAAATGTGATAACAGGGTAAGCGACAAGTCGCTCAGCAAGCAGCTAATACCATCTTTCCTGGACTAAACAAGTTACATATATTTATATATTTTACAAAGTTTTAACACACAGTCATATAAAAGTTTTTCAAAAAGTTTTTATTAGACATCAAAACAAAATCTTATTTCATATAATCGCAAAGGTTTCTTTTTAAAATATCATTTAAAAAACAAAACGTACACACTTTTATAACAAGTGGCATTATATCAAAAATTTATGCAAAACAGATTTCACAGATATCAAAAGTTCAAAATCGGAATCAGGATACAAGAATCAGAATTCATAATCAGAGTTCAAAAATTCAAAATTAGAATATCATAATTAAAATCTATATCGGAATTCAAAGTTCATATCATAGATCATTATAGGCTCGTAAAACAAATTTGCTATCATTGGCTCACTGAGTTCAGCCTAGTGTTGAGAGAGCTCACTAGAAAAGGTTGTCAAGGGGTTTGACCAAAACTTATCTTGACTCGGAAACGGAATATTGGGTCTTAGGTCACCCAACGAGAATACCAGGTCATAGGTCACCTAGACAAAAAGTCAGAACTATAATCCCTACTGATTATTCATGATTATTTTAGGAGTCTTTGTCCATTATTAATACCGAATAAATAATTCCAACATACACATGAGAAGCAATCATATGAAGTTTAAAATAATGCCACTTATATAAATTTCATAATTTAAAACAATTCAAGTATCCATATGTTTAATAGCTAAAATGTTAATTTATTATCAAAAATAATATTTACACAAAATATTTTCGAAATTACAAAGAACTAGTAACCATTTACTTCGACATAGCAAAACTTAACCGTAGTAAAATCTAATTAATTTTCTATATAAAAATTCATCACATAATACTTAAATTCATTTGCTAAACCAACCTACTCGTATATAGACTATCATACCATCTACAAATTTTTCAAAACCCAAAATGCCTTAGCAAAAGTATTTACTCAAAATCCATTATTTTTTCAAAAATATTACTTTCAAAAATAATATTTAAGACTAATCTTTATTTTATCATAAAAATATTTATCATATTTATTTTATAAAAATAATTCTACAATAGTATTATATTTATTCATTCGAAAATATATACCTATATAGACATTACGAAAATAATTTTTCAAAAGTTAAAGTTTAGGAATAATCCCTTATAATATATTCAGTAATATATAAGCTTCTAAAAATGTCACTCTTACTAATTTATACTTTCAAAACTATTTTTATTTGGTTACAACAAAAATTAGACTTGTAATATTTTATACTTATGTCAAAATAGCACAAATATTTAGATTTGCAATTATATTATAAATAATTTTAGGACTTAATATGCAAATAACCAAAGTATTTAACAAATCACTACTTAAACTAAGTAACCAAATATATAAACATTTTATTCTTTATCCTTCTTTACGCCACTACAACTAAACAACCAACATCATCATCCAAGCCAAACCAAACACCATCCCAAATCCTGTCAACTCCACCAACTAGCAACCTGATCACAAAGCTGCAACATCGGTGGCCGATGATTAACGACCACGGGATCATCAGCAGCCTTTCTAAAGCTGTTCGTGGTCTCCTCCTTTTTATTATTATTATTATTATTAATTTTTTTTTTTAAGAAAACCCAATTCTAAAACCATGTAAAAATAATTTCTATTTTCCAAATAAAATTTCCAGTTTTCAAAACATTTAATAACTAACCAAAATTTATGAATTTAACTCATAATAATTCTAGGCATGATATCTAATATGCGAGAACATGAACATTATAACCAGAACTAAGAGATATTAGACTTAAGAATATACCGAATTCAATGTACGACGAACTCTTAATTTGTATGAAAATTTTCTCTCCAAAGTTCCAAAATCTCGGCCAAGCAAATAATAATATAACCTTGCCAAATCCCCTATTTATGCCTATTTTAGCTCTCAGAAGTTTTCAATTTCTTACTCCTATAAGTTACCTAAAATTCTCACAATTCCTACAATGATTTAGTCACTTAAAGTTGGTTGAAAATTTAACTAAAATTAATTACGAAAATTCACTAATAATTAGGAAAAGAGTCGTGCTATAATTGGAAAATGTTTTTAGATACTAGGTTAGTCCAAATTAAATAACATAGGATGAATAGGAGCTCCAAATTGATAAGAATTAAGTCTTCCTATATAAATATACCTTATAACAAATTTTTGTCCAATAATAACAAGTCGTTCAAATCTATTGTCTCTTGTAATAAAATTTGTAGTATATTAAATATTATCATATACTAATATTTTTTTTAAAAAAAAAATTACAGGAGTTTACATTATTCCCAAACTCTTATAAAGTTTCGTAAAATCACCTTCAAGTATATTGTAAGTCATTAATTAACATGTTATCTTTATCAACAGCTTCCATATTTTCTTTTGTATGTTTTAACATCTGCAACAAATACATATGATTCAAATCATTACCAAAGGTCAGCAAAAACGACAAGCCTAATAAGGGCCTATTGAAGGGCTTCAACAATACAATAGGTTTTAAAAGTGTTTGTAAAGGGCGATCTCCCAAAACATTTGCACTTGAAATGGCGCGAGGGTGTTCCCTACCTAATAGGTTAATCGAACTCTTTTTTAGCTATCAATTAATATAGAATTGTTTATCCTCCTAGAATTAAGAATGTGATAAATATCTCACCCTTCACTTGGATCTTCCTTTTACCCTACAAAGAGAGAGCCAAAGCTTCTTGTTCATACAGTAACCTGTAATGAGGCTAGCCTTTGTATAGTTATGTTGATGCATCTAAATTTTGTAAGGGCTTATTTCACTTTACACTATTTAATTTATAATCGATTTTTATTTTACACTCTATACTTATTTTTTTGACATATTATTTCTTCACCTGTTAGATTTATCTATTTTATTCCAATTTTTAATACTATTATAAAAATTAACGGATGTTCCAAACGTGCACATCGTGCACCTAAAATGAAATATTTGTTAAAATTTTTAACACTTTAAGAAATTGGACCAAAGCGGGATAAACACAAAAGTTAGGGACGCAATGTATCCAAAATTTGGAGTTGGAGGTGCAAAGTGAGAATTGATCATAAGTTAAGAGGTGCGAAATATAATTAATCACGACTATTTCTATTGGTGCAGTACATCTCTAAACAAGCGTGTGGAATGTACTTTCTTAACATCCGTTAACCTTGATAACGGTATTTAAAAATTAGAGTGAAATGGGATAAACATGAGAGTTCGCAACTAGTATGGAATACGTTCGAAGAAAAAATATAGGATGTAAAATGAGAATCGAGTACTAATTAGGGGGTGCAAAATGGAGTAAGCCTATTTTGTAAACCAAATAGATTGACGTTTAAAAATACAATATTTTGGTACAAATATGTTTAAAAATCGATGATTTAAAAACAAAATTACAAATAGCTATCAGACATCATTTTTATTAACATCCATAAATTTTTACAATCTTTACTTGAAAAGCACAAACATAAGCGTTATGCAAAAACCCCAAGTGACAAAATCAAACACACATTTATCCGCTCAAGTAATTCAGTAGTCGCCATTGCAACTCCAAGCAAACAAGACAATTTATTTTTATTTTTTATTTTTTGGGTAATGAAAAAGCAAACAAGATATTGATATCATATTAATATATATATGTAGAGGATCAATTAAGCTTCCTTGAGATGATGAGCCTCAATGTCTTCAACCATATGAAGGAAAAAGTCGAGCAATGTTCCTGGATGTGAGGGTGTTTTCATTCAGCTTCTCATACTCTAGAGTCCATGTCACCAAATTGTAGTCACCTTCTTTGTCAACATGATATGTTATTATGAAGCTCTTGTACAGTTCCATGAGATCTCCTTCAATCATCTTGAATCTGACAGATTGCTTTACTTCATCTACGTCTTCAATTATCTGTTTGCCTATCTTTTCTTTCCCCTCTAAACAAACCAAAAACTTATTCATAAAATATATATATGCAAATCAATTAAATTCCAAAAGTCTCTCACCCTTTTTCCATTGATTATCTAACTTCAATTAAGAATTATATATTGCTTCTAAAAACTTAAAATTATTTTTAAAAACGGCTCTACATTTGCTTTTCTAAAAATATTTTTTTTATTCATTAAAAAAAAAAGCAACTTAAAGCTTTACACGAGTAGTTTAGAACAATGCCTACGTTTAATTATTATCAACTTCTCATTTTGAGCACCCACCAAAACCATCATCAAAATATGAGAAAAGAAATGGTAAAAATGAAAAAACTACAATGAAAAAGATTGAGAAAAAATAAAATAAAATAAAGAAAGAGAAATTAGAGATCGAGTAAATAAATCAAAACAGTTGAATGCCATATCTGATTAGACATACCATGGGTATAGTTCCAGCAGATAACAGATCCAACAGCAAGTAAACCCTTTAACTTTCACAGGAGACATATTGGTCAGATGGTGAGGCCTTCTGCTAATGATGTCATGAAACACATCTCCTCCAGCTCCCTTGATCTCCGTTTGGCCAATCATCTTACCTTTCAGACCCATTTCTTCTATTTAAATTACAAGAAGAGAAAATAAGTTATTAAGCAAAGAAAAATGATCAGATGATCGAGCTGAGACAGGTGGGAAAGTAGTCTAGAAATTGGTCCTTATATAGTTGGAAGGCTGTCTCTCGTTCTAGCTTTCTTGTTGATTGGTGCATCAACTCTTGAAGTTTTTTTAGCGGGCAAATTAAATTTTATTTTCATAAGAAGTTCTTTTAATGTACATGGCTTATTATCCATTAATTTTCCTATACGACGACAATGGGTATAGTTTTAGATTCGACTCTTATTATGAATTCAATTTTTGATTGATGGACGATCTGTGAAAAAAGAGTATAAGTGGTTAAAATATATGTCGATGACTTGTTTTAATTATGAAAAAAGAATTTAACTTAAATTCCTAACTTTATATTATCCAAAAAAATAAAAAGAGAGAGAGGAGTGGTGAAAATGGGAATTAAAAATATTCCAAATTAATTATATTAATCTAAATCTTATACAGAATTTTAAATTTATATTGGAAATTTTTGCCTTCCATTTAGAAAACAATTACATTGGCATTTGAATGACTGTAAAGAATAAAATTTTGTATTTTAATATCTTTCACTATAGAAGCCTTAAGGCGAGTGGAAAATGTTTATTTTCTAACAAAATTGTAGAATTTTCCCTTTTATTATTTCAAAGTTTCTAGAGAGGTCCCACTCTATACAAAAGTATTTTGATTCAGTATTCCTTTTTGAATCTGATTCTTGTTTTAAAATTTATTCAATAAAAAATGTTAATTTTCAGTGCATGGATTTTTTTTTTTTTTTTTGAAAGAATATGAACTTCAAATTCTTACGCCTGCTATTTTTATTCACCGAGAGGCTCTACTAATTTAAGTAAGTAAATGATCAAACAAATTTTTCGACGTTCATAATTATAATGTATAAAGAAGAGTAAATTGTTTACATATATTGGAGTAAGTAATTGATAGCCTGAAGATGAAGTAACTACAAACTTAACTATGACTATGTAGTGAACATAGGATTTTTTTTATTTTTTATTTTTGAGAACGAATATAGAGTTTCCTATTTGGTGTCCCAAGGGCATAGTCGCATAAATAAATATCATATTAGTGAATTTCTAAAGGTGAGTATAAAAAAAATTTATGCAGCAAGTGAAACACAATTATATCCATCTTGCTACCTTTCATACTAGATCCTAACCGTAATTCCATTATTTATAGGCAAAAACCTAGGCCCATTCCTATTTAATGCTTTGTTGGATTAAAACAAACAAACAAACAAAAAAGAAGAAGAAATTGGCTTAAAAGGGTTCAAATTATCATCATATTTTGCTATGTAATCCTTTCATATTCAACTATCTCAAAAACATACACCTCAAGAAACATTTCAACAACAAAATAAAATCATTTGCATAAATGTGTATATATATAAGGAAAAAACATTTTTGTACTAAAAAGAAAAAAGTTATACTAATAAAATTTTCCTAAGTTATATTATGGTATAAACTTTTATGCCAGCATTAGTTGCCTTACTGTTTGCTCTATTGAAAATTTGAAAGTAACCGAATAAAGACACCTTTAAATACTTATACAATAACGGTTACCTTCGTATTCTCAAATAGGTATCCCTAATTATCAGTGATTACCACCAAATTTTTGAACATTTTATGGGGTAAACTAAAAAGTTATTCAATAAATTTATAATAGAGTTTGAATATATGCTTATGAATCTCAAAATTGCAATGCCTCAAATGTGATGTCACCAATATTCTTTGCATTGCCTTGAATAATGTAATTGCGACATAATTGCCAAGGAAAGGCAATGACATTAGATTTTAATTGTCTTATATGTTTGATAGATTTCTTTCATACTGACATTTTGAAATCCTCTTATCTATTTTTTGCAGAATATCCATTTTTATTTAATTGCCCTAAGTGCACCAACCAAATAGAGAACCCCGTAGATATGTAGTAGTATGAATTAATAAGGGTTAATAACACTTCACCCCCTGAACTAGGTAGGTAATAACACTTTGCCCCTTGAACTAAAAAAATTACACTTTACCCCCTATTCATATGATTCATCATTTAAAAAATTTATATTACCATGTTAAATGACTTAAATACCCTTAGCACTATATTTTGATTTTTGTATTTAGATTTTGATAATGATGTGATAATTATTTAAAATAATGAAAAATAAATTATATAATATTTTAATATAATCCATATTAATATATATCTTGATCACAATTTGATTAAATTTTGTTATTTCATTTTATATTATTTCGAATTTAAATGTTTAATTATAATGGTAGAACAATTCCTAAATGGGCTAACTTTCTGTTGAAAATTCTTCTTTAAAGATATTTTGTGACAATATGTATTTTTTTTATAAAATTTGTGATCTTTTTGATATCTCTTAACATTTTACAATTTTTATATTTGGATTAACTTGTGCAAATTGTAATGTCAAATATAATATAATTCAATATTTTATCACATTTTCACTCGCTAATTATTTAGTTATTATATTTTAAAATAATTTTATTATAATATTAGTTTTTTATTATATTTTATTTTTTCCTAATTCTTTTATACGTATTGAACATCAAAATTAAATACATGAAAAATCAAAATATAATACTAAGGGTATTTTAGTCATTTAACTTGATATTATAAATTTTCTAAAAGATGAATCATGTGATTGAGGGACAAAGTGTAATTTTTTTAATTTAGGGAGGCAAATTTAATTACCTACCATGATAGTTCAGGGGGCAAAGTGTAATTACCTACCTAGTTCAGGGGGCAAAGTGTTATTAACCCAATTAATAATGGGCTTGTTGAAGAGAAAAACCGATAGTAAAGATGTTCTATCACAGCATCTGATGGCTTTCTTCGCAGCATAAAATGAGGTTTTACTAGGCATGTAAATATGTTGTATTCGGGTTAAAACTAATAAATTTATATTCAGATTCGATTATTATATTTAAATTTGAATGCGGATTCGAATATTCATCAAATTTATAAAAGTAAATTCATACGCAGATTTGTCAGATCTAGATCTAGATCTTAATAATATTTTTTAATTTTTAAAATTTGTATAATATACAGATTTATTATTTATAAATTTTTTTGTATTTATAAAAAGTATTTATTTCAAAATTTATATTTGTGCATGAATTCTATAATACAATATAATTTATATTCACAATTTACACAACATATATTTATATATATATATTTGTTATAAAATAACACTAATTATAAACAAAATTTGAGGCTTCTATTATGTTAAATATTTAATTGAATCCGATTGTAATCAGGTCAAAATAAAATATCTATATCTAATCCGTTTATTTTAATAATTAAACGCATTGGGATCAAAATTGCTCATAAATAGAAACACAGTTAAATGGCCCGGAATAAAAAAAAAAAAAAAAGAAAAAAAGTAGCGGTCTCTTCATCTTCAAGCGCAGTGTTTATTTGCTATTTAATGCGCTGACTAAATCAAATTAAATTAGGTGGCATCGGTTAATTAGCAATCAGTAATCAGTTAAATAAAGTAGTTAAAATATAAAATTATTCTAAAAATTTTAAATTAATTAATTTTTGATCAAAATCAAAATTAATAAAAAATGATCAAATTTATTAAACAAATTTAATTCAAAATCAATTTCACATTCGATTAATCGAATAATTAGTCACTCCTTCTTGAAATATGATAGAAGTACTTGTATATTCAAATTAAATTGTCAAGATCTTAGCCTAAACGAGATATATTGAACTAAAGTATTTCTTAGGTTGCTAATTTATACTACTGAAGCAAATGAATTTGGATGTATTCTATCGAGAATTCCATTAGATTTTGACTATTTTCCTGAATAATACCACTCTAAAGTCTAAATTAAGAATTCATGACGAAAATTAAAGATGCTGCAAGCAATCTACAGTATCTAAGTTACGCATCACATTAGCTCCTTTACACGACCTCTCTTAGTTCTATTTAAAATTTCATCTATTTTTCTTTAAAAAAATATGATTTGAAAAATGATATAAAGTCAGAAACACAATAATTATATATCAAATTATAAACCAGTGAATTTAAATAGTAAATAAATTTTATTCTATTTTTAAAAAATAAAATATTGTCATTGTGAAATAATTATATATCAAATTACTAAATTCATGAATTTAAATATGTATGCAGATCTAGTAAGATATCAATCGCGTTAATTAATTTATTACTTTTTGCAACTTATTCTTGAAAATTACCAAATTAAATTCAGGATTCAAGTTGAACTAAGAGATGTCGCTATCTATCGACAACATATGATGCATCACGTTAAATCCACTACGCGAAGACAGACACTTAATTACCCCTGACAAATGTCCCGCTGTATATATTTGATTTTTAATGTCACTTATAAATTTGTAATATAAATTAAATTTAAAAAAATTTATAATATTAATTGATATAAATAAAATTTTATAAAATTTAATTTTAATTACAAAATTTATAAATGAGATTAAAAATCGATTCTATCTAATTATTTTCCTTCAATCTATATATGTAGACAAAGTATGACTAGCAATAATGATCTTCAGAAGTTAATTTAATTAATTTATAAAACTCCTTTATTAAATGGCCTGGCTGAATTATAATTGACGATGTACCATATCACATGATTCACACATTATCATAATTAATTTCTTGTCTCCGAATTTTTCGACCAATGGGGCCACACCTTTTCACGATTAGATAGAATTATCTCCTCTTTTTTTTTCACTACTTGGAGAAAATCTCAGTTAATCAATCTGGTGAAATAGGAAGCTTTCAAGGGAGAATTGCAATTTTGGTCCTGAAATTATAGAAGTGCATAGAATTGGTCATCAATCTGTTTAAAATTACAATTATAGTCATCTAAATCTTTTAAACTAAAGTAAATTTTGAATGAATTGGGAACTAATTCTGCGGTTATTTGTTTTATTTTAGTGGTTATTTGATAGATTAGGGACTAAAACTATAATTTAAATAGATTAGAAACTAATTTTATGCACTTCTATTGTTTGGGGATCAAAATTGCAATTCTCCCAGCTTTCAATAATTCATTCTCCTAACTGGGATATTGTATTGATTTTCGGAATTGATCTCTTGTTGAAATCAATCAAAGATGAGCAAAAACATGGACAAGATATTATAAAAAAAAAGTACTTAGATATGGTATGACAATGACAGTAATCTTTTTTTTTCAAGAAAATTAATGCAGGTGCAGTGGATCGTATTTAATATAGGGCCCTTTATTAGTTAGATTAATGATTAATCATGAACTAATGCGATTCAAAGATAATTCCGCCAGAGTCGGTGGATGATAGTGCTTTCATTTCAAAATAATTATTGCTTCAAATAATTTGTTTTATGTTAAATTATCGGTCGTTTCAGAAAATTACTGAAATTTTAAATGATATATTTTTTAATTTTTATTTTTAGTGTCATATTAATAAAATGAAGATTATATATTTGAGATATTAATATAAAAAGATATTCTAGTCATTTTGAATATCTTTTGTAAAATTTATTCAATTTAATAATTCCTTAATCTTTGTGTACCAACTACATATGACACTTGAAATAGATAAGTAGTTGGTAAGCTAATTGTATTTGTTTTTGAATGACAATTATTAAGATGTCTAGTAGTTGTTTATAAACAAATATGACTTTTTTATTTAGAGTGAAATGTTCATATATTTAAATATGAAATTTATACACAATTTAAGAAAAATTGGTATTTAACTCACTTATATTATTCATTATAATTGTCCTTCAATTAAAATATAAAATTTATTTGTTGATTTTGAAGTTTTAAATTTTGAAATGGCTTATGAGAGTAATTAATGTTAAAACATGAATTTAGTACTATGTTTTTGGGACTTGTATGAAGTGTAAAATAAGCAAAATAACATTTAAAAATTTTAAAGTGACAAATAATTTAAGACAATTAAAATAAAAAATTAGTATATTAAATGGGACGGAACGAGTATACATATATATCTATTATATTTTTTAAAAAATATCCATAAATGGAGTCTTCCATTGCGAATCGAAGGCTTTCACTTCAAAAGTCGACCTTCCATATTAAAATCAGTTACCCCAAATCAAAATAAAATTACTCGAAAAAAGAGTTTTCGTTGTGTTATAAAAGCCTTGTAAATTAAGCGACACTGGAAATTTCAGTTTAATGTATAAATTTATTTTAAGACATTATAAATCTTTCTATTAGTAATCTTATACACTCTAGACTATTATGAAAAAAATTTCCACACATTATTCTCCCTTATTTTTTTTTCTCATTTTTACTTGATTCATTTTTTATCTCTCCTTATTTTATTGACATGATTCAATAATTTTCTATCATTTATCACCATATCTTAAATTTCATCAAATTCTATTACAAAAAAAAAATATTTTGGATATCATAAAAAAATTTGTCTACACATCTAATGTGACGGTAAAAATATTATTTTAAATTAAAAATTTGACACAGTTAATTTTGATCGTTAATTTAGATATCTAAAAGCTAACGTTAGGATTAAAATAATAGTAACTCTAAAGGAGTAAAATGAAATTAATTCTTAAATAAATTTGATGATAAAACTGGCCAATCCTGTGAAGAAAGCAAATCGAGAGAGCGTATTCGATATTGGATTGTGACAGTGGGTTTCACAAGAGTCCACTGGGGCAGTTGGCACTCCCGAAAATAGAAACTGTTTCCGATAAAATTTTTATTTTAGGTGTATTTAAAGCACTTTATTGTGCAAGTCAACGACTTAGTTTCAAAAATGTCATTAATTTATTTAGGTACTGATGTTTAATGTCTATCTTAAATCTCAGTCACTTTTGAATCTATTAATTAGTTAAACTAATCCTAACTGTGTGTCCTATACTTTGGATGAGGTGTTTGCAAAAAGTCGTTTAGATAAACTTTTAGAAAACGCATCCATTTTTAATTTGTTTTTCATGGTTTAAAAGCCCGTTAAACCAAAATGGAAACTCTAAATTCACTTAAAACGATAAGCATCATCATTTTAATTAACTATAATACATAGATTTGGCATGTCTTTCTTAGAAAAAATAAAGTCCAGTCTCATTTTTATCATTTTGCCCCTTTACTTAGGAGGTAAGGGCGAAGTAAAGGGGACAAAGGAGAACATCAACGATGAGAACCAAGTACTATTATTTTTTATAAAAACTAAAACAAAAGCTTTAATCGATAAAAGTATTTGGTTTTTTCCAATTATAGCCTGTATTGTATTGCAGCCTCAGTTCTAGTTAATATGCTTATTATAATCTTGGAAGATCATGCATCCAAAGCTATGAGCTTTCAAAGTTTGATAGGAGTATTTGATAACCCAGGAATTGATTATCTCCATTTAGTTTCCTTTCATTTATCATTCATTTACTTAGATCTAAATAATTAAAAGTTTAAAAAATAATTTTAAAATACCATTAGTTTTATTTTATTGAGTAGATCATCATATCAAAAAATGAATTCATTCGTAAAAATTTTACTATTGGGCTATATGTCACATTTAGATTGTGCAAAAAATTTTAAAGTTTGATGGAATATAAAGTAACTTAATCATACGGTAAAATATTCTTATTTTTTTCTGATTTTTTTCAAGACATTTATATAGAATGTGATTTAAATTATAAACAGTTTTGATTTTTGAAAAATAATTTTTAAATGGGTTAAGAGCAAAATGCCCTCTTCAACTTTTATCCAAATTGCAAGATGCCTCCTTCAACAAATTTAATAGACATTTTGCACCCTTGACATGTAGTCAACTAACTAAAATATTTTTTGGTAGAAATTGACATTATACCCCCAATACATTAGTTAAGTGAAATGTCATTTTCTTTTTTTCCCTTTATTTATTTTCTCTCTCTTGTTTCTCATTTTATTTTTTCTAATTCTTTTTTCCATTGTTAAAAAATTATATTACTTTTAATATTTTATTACCTATAACATCTAATTTTACATGCGTCTTATGATTTAATTTTTAAAGTAAAATACATTATAATAAAATAGTATATATTTTATTGTAATACAGAATTTACAAAGAATTATTAATACTAAAATTAACGAATAAAAAAAAGATAGCCTAAAAAACTTAAAAAGTTTATTCTAAGTATAAAAATAAAAATTGTGTATGTAGAGTCCTTCGGTTGACATATTTTGGCCAAATTTATTGTACTTTATATTATCCAGTTATAATATTTTATTATGTTCTATTATCATTACGCCAAAAATAAATTTTTTACATGAATTCTCATTCTATAATTTATGTGTATATTAAGAGTAATTATATTTTTATTTTTTTTTGTACTCGGCACTTTATTTTTTGTAATTGGTTTGTTTGTAAAAGTATATTATTAATAAATACACATTATATGCATTGAAATAAAAATATATTACTTATAATATAAATTATTTTATTTTATAAATTAAATTATCTAGACATATAAAAATTAAAACTTGTAATTCATGTATAACTAAAATTAAAGTTGCAAAATTATTTACTAGTATGGGGATTATATGGACCATTTTTAGCCATTATTATTATTTTTTTAGTTTGAGCATTTGCCTATTAAAATTAATGGGAGGCATTTTGCAATTTTGTGATAAAATACATTTAAGGGGGCATTTTTCTTTTAGCCCAAAGGACATTTTTGTCCAAATAATTTAAATATTAGAAAAAATTATTACTTTTTGGGCAGAAATTAGTTAGAGGGTACAACATGCCTATTAAATTTGTTGAAAGGGGCATTAGATGAAAGTTGAAGAGGACATTTTGCTTTTAACCCTTTTTAAAATTTATTTTTTAAGCTTAAATGGAACCTAAATGAAAGGATCCTTTTCCGATAACACAACAAAAACAAATATACTTCCATGTGATTTAAATCTAAATTGGAGATCTTTAGACACTTTCTGTCGAGTCTCTTATAAATAATCTAGATAAAAAATCAATTTGTTTAGGTACTTCAAATCCCCCAGTTTGGAATTTATGAAAGAGCACGTGCGGGTCATGTTAGATCCAGCTATCTCATGTAGAACTTTTTCCTTTTTTATTTTTTTGTGGTACGAATTGTAATTATTCGTCACCATTTACTCCGTTTTGCATCCTTATTTGTAATCAATTCTTCTTTGTACTCTTAATTTTAATTTTAGATACATTGTATCTCTAATTCTTATATTCGCCTTAAATGTAACTACCTTTTCTTCTTGATCTGCGGCCTCATTTTGAAGAAACCTCCTCAACAGAGGTTTTATTTTGTAGGACGCAAATCCTCTTTTTTTTTTTAAATATCTTAATCAATACAACACAAAACATGGATGGGCAACACATAATTTGTTTATAATTTACACGAGCAATTCATTGCACCAAATTTCAAAATTGTTTGAATATGGTTAGAAAATTGGGGTAATTTATGATGCTTTATTTGTTGTGATTGATATTGTTTAGTCTTGTTTATATATGCTAGTCATTGAAACACATTCGATGAGCATGCTAATAATTATTAAGGATGAGATATGGGTTAAAAGTGAAAGATAAAAGAAAGTGCGAGGTTAAAAAAGATATAGGAGAGAAAATAGGCAAAGTGATTGATTATTTGAATGAATTTAAAGAGATATTTTTGAAATTTCATTAATTTTGACATTAAACAAAGTTTGAGGCTTTATATATATATATATAAACACACACATACTAGAAAAAAGACTTTGTACGTATAACAATCCTGATATGTTGAAAATTTTATTTTTTTTAAAAATAAATAAATATTTAGTAAATGATAACATAAACTACCAAGTTCCAAAATTCTATATGTTGAGTCTTTTTTACACAAATGTGATATATATTTTAAATATATAATATATTTTCTATTTTCTTTGTGATTATTTTCATCTTTATTTTTTCATTTTTTCATATTATTAGTTATTTGTTACAACTATATATAAATTTTATTTTTTCTCAAATAATTAAAAAAAATTATCTTTTATGAGAACAACATATGATATTTGTATTTTACTTTTATTTCTTTTTTAGGCATTTAGGCTATAATTTTCTAAAACGATACCGCTAACTACTTGATCAGTTAAAGATAAAGATATTTGCATATTATTAAACTTTTTAAATATATATATATATATGTGTGTGTGTGTGTGTGTGTGTGTGTGTTTTACCATTACTAAAAGATAAAATCACTATCAAGAATCAAACATTACTTTATAGATGAAGTATCTTGAAATTATTTTATTAGAAAAAAATGTTTACAGAAATCAAATGATATGAGGATAACAATTACAAAAATGATTAATTAAAATTTCAAAAAATAAGAAACAAATAAATCTAATTAAAACTAGAAATAGAAATATATCAAATAAAAATTATATTTTATGTATAAAAAATTACATAGATTAAACTAATGTATTCTCAAATTATGGATCATTATCACAATGTATATTAAAATTATTATAAAAAATTGAAAGATTAAACGACCTAAAAGTTCACCCAATTATGCACCGGTTGTCATTTTAATTATTGAACTGTTTTGTTTGCCTAAATGGTCATTTAACTTCTAGAAATGTATCTGTAAGGTCACTCCGTCTATTTGGTTCATTAAATTTACGTTTAGCTCGTTACATGACTTTTTCTTGGGTAAAACTGTCCAATGAAAAAAAAAAATTAAAAAACAACACCACCCCAAGTCATCTACCTCCTCCCTTTCACCTAGCCCGCCATCCCTTCCCCCCTCATCATGCTTACATTCCCCTTCTCACCTAGCCCACTATCCCTTCCCCTCTTATCATGCTTTACATTCCTCTTCTCTAGCTCCCATTTCCCTTCCTTTTCTATACCCCGATGACTCGTCTCTTATAAATTATCACTTCCTTCACCCTTACTACCATACCTATCCTTGTCGTCGATATCTATTCCACTCTCTCTCTATTATGACTGCCGTGAACCCCAAATCCACCTTGCCATCTCCCTTCCCTCCCTTCATCTTCCCCACCCCTGCTACCTACCCCCTTGTAGCCAATCCCCTCCACATGCTCTCATTGCACGACTTCCATCAACCATTTTCACCTCCTCACCCCTCACCTATGCCCTCTAGGTTTCCTTTGTCGTCAACCCCACCTCCCTCCTTGTCCCCAACAACCTTCAATCTAAACCCCCTCCTTGCCCTTCCCCTCACTCTCGCCTTTCCTATCCCTCTCCTCCCTGCAAGCTCAATGAAGATCTTGTAAGTAATCTCCCGGAGCTCCTACTAGGTCAATTAAAGACCTTGTTCACCAAATGGGTAGGGAGATCTTCCAAGTTGGAGGACAAAGATGGGATTTTGAAGGTGAGGTTGTTGAATTGGCACTATTTTAGCGTTATGTTGTTGTTGTTTTGGAAGTAGAGTTTTAATTTAGGTTATCAATGTTGTTAATAAGTATAGGAAAATATATCCTGATTCTATGTATACAATTTGTGTTAATGTGTGTGATATTCTAAAGTCTAGGGGAAGAATGATCAATTTTTTTTTATTTTTTTTTTAATGATGATGATGTGCTAAGCTATGCAGAAGATTAAACGTTCTGCAGGTGAATGGTGTTCCGGTAGCCAATGTAGTTGGTTGGTGGTGGAAACTTAGGGCTGTATAAAAATTTTTTCTTGACAACTTCACCCCTGAAAAAAGTCATGTGAAAATCACATGACTGATCTAATGGAGTATTTAACCTACAAAATAGACGGAGTGGCCTTATTAACGCATTTTTAGAAGTTAAGTGACCATTTATACCACCAAAATAGTTTAGTGACTGAAATGAATACTGGTACATAGTTGGGGTGACCTTTTAGGCCGTTTGCTCAAATTGAAATAATAAGTTTTTTTTTCCCTTTGAAATGCACCAAATAGTGTAGTCATGAAAAATAATCCTTTATCGTATTCTACAATGCTAATGACAAGACACATTGTTCTAAAAATATACAAAATTACACGTTATTACTTTAAGTAAGATTTTACGTAAATGTCTATCACAATTAATTTTTGTTAACACACTATCTAAAATGTGTATGAATACAGAGAATATATTGAACTTTTTTTCATATTTATTAAACTTACGATAACATGCACTTCAGTCCCCATTTAACACTTTTCACTATCCATTCATCTTGAACAGTATAAAATATGGTTAATTCCAATTCAAAATAATTTATATTTATCTTTTAGGTTTTTAGATTTTATTGATCAATTAAAGATAAAAACTTTTCCGTATATTCAATTTTTTAAGTATATCCATATATTCTTTATATGTACTAAAAGATAAGATTACTATCAAGTATCAAATATCATTTTGTAGAAGAAGTGTGTTGTTTAGTCTAATGAAATCAGGAATGTTACTCTACTGAAAAATATATATAGGTTTTAAAGATATCCAAAATAACATGTAAGTTTTATATAATTTCTATCACAATTGACTTTTTAAACATATCATGTAAAATATATATGCATATAAAGAATATGTTGGTACTTTTTTTTTCATATTTTTTAAGTTTATAATAACATTCGCTTTATGATTCTATCGATATTCTGAACTTTTACATTCATCCTTAATGGCATCAAATGTGATTTACTCCAAAATAGTATTTTTGATGTATTACTTTAGTATGAAATTAAACTTGTATGTATTAAATATATAAATAAAATTAAAACTAATAAAAATGTATGAACTTTTATTTTTTTCTATATTTTTGAGTTCTTTTTCAATTAATTCTTTATGTTTCTTACTAAGACTTTTGATCTACATCTGTCTTAATTTATTAAATAGTAATTGCATTGTATTTTCTAAAGTTGATATGTAAACTCAATCTTTGTCTTCAATTATTTTAGAGTATTTAATAGTATGATTTTATTATATAATTAATGTTGGTCTTTTAAACTTCTTACCTACTTTATATATATATATATATATAATATTAGAATATATATTGTCATTCCTACAATCTGTACATAGTATTTTTGTAGGTTTTGCAAAAATTACTCTAGAATATTATGGGTATGCATCATATCGTGGGTTGAAATTTTTTTTACCTCATCAATAGTTACTCTAAACCAATATTTCTTTGTTTTATCCTCAAATACTATAATAACTTGCATTATAGTTTCTGAAATTAGAGCAATACTTTGATATTAAAAAGACGTGTTAAATTTAAAATTTTTAATTGGTATTGGATTATTAATTTTGTAATTTTTGAATTGGAGTAAAACTTTAATATTAAAAAAATTGTGTTATTGAATTCAAACTAAATAAATTTTGACAAAATGCTGTTATTGAATTCAAACTAAATAAATTTCATGTTCTCCAATTTCTTTTCTATTAAATGTTTAGTGGTGTTGAATTCTTTTAGCAAAGTTATTAACACTAATATATGAATAAGGGAGATGAGATAATAAATATATATTTGTATTATGAAAAATAAGTAGTCTTGTTATATTAAATAGGATGTACATTAGATATGTCAATTATTCTTCATTAAGGACATATTAGGAATTAAACTATTTAATTGATGGTATAATAGGCATTAAGAATGAGAACAATTAGTAAATTATATCGGGTAGGATTAAATGAGGATTACAAATAGATAGGTCAATTATACTTCATTAAGGACATTTTAGTATGAGATTATTTAATTAAGAGTATATTAGGCATGAGAAAAAAGAAAATAAAGTAATAGATTACCGATAGTTAGAATAGATGAGGAGTTATTTAATTATTGTCTCCTATTGAAAATTATATTTCATTAAGGATGGATATTTTAAGTATCATAAAAAAGAAAATAGGTAGTTGGAATAGATGAAGAGTAATTCACTTAATTATGTCTCCTATTAGGAATCAGGAATTATATTTTATTAAGAGTGTATATTTTTTATGCATTACCAAAAAGGAAAGAAAGTACTCAAATAGGATGTATTTTAGATAGGTCAGTTGTACTTTCTTAAGAACATTTTAGACATGAAATTATTTAATTAAGGGTATATTAGGCATGACAAAAAAAGAAAAAACAAAATAGTAGTTTATATATGATAGGATTGTAAGACTAAAAAATAGGTGGTAGTATTCTAAAAAATATGGTAGAATGTATGATGTGCAATTTAATTAATATGTTTTCTTATTGAGAATTGCAACTTATATTTCATTAAGGGCATGTAATTTAGGTATCATAGAAAAAGGGAAGAAATACTTAAGTATGCTTTCCTATTGAGAATTGGATATTATATTTCATTAAGGACAAGTATTTAGACATTACAAAAGGGAAGAAACGCTTAAATATGTTTCCTATTGAGAATTGGAAATGATATCTTATCAAGGGTAGGTATTTTAGACATCACTAAAGGGGAAGAAACACTTAATGTGGAGAAACAAAAATTGGGAGAAATAACTCTTGTGTGTGTGTGTGTGTACATATATATATATATATATATATATATATATGTATATATATATATATATATATGTATGTATGTATATATATATAATACTATATATTCTTGGTAAGTCAAAAGTTTAGAGGGAGAGTAGGTTATTCCTCTTTCTTCAGGGTTAGGGTAGGTTATTGACATATATTTCAGCGACTTATAGTAATACTTACAAATCACCAACTAATAATGGATTGAGAATAGTAAGAGTCAAATCTCACTAAGGATTTTCTATCTCACTTCCTGTTATATTCCCTATCACACTATCAAATAAATTATTATGATTTCTTTACTAAAATTTATAATTATATTAGTATAAAAAAATCTTGACAATTCATTAAGTAACGAGATAAAGTGTGAGATAAAAAGTAAAATGGACTATCCTTTAACGTCAAATTTAAGAACTTTTATAGAACCTGGTTGCCTTGCTTAATGTACTGAGTAACCTCCGTTCACCTTTGGCCTGGATTATACAATCTTCAGGCTACAAAACTATCGTGGCTGATTGAAGTTTTTATATGAATATGTAGTGTATCTGATGTGTAATAAGACATTCAGGATGTAGACTTTTTTGTCCTCTGTGAAACGCCGTCTGAGGTTTGCTAATCAAGACAAAACCTGCCCACAAAAATAACAAATATCGAGACCACTACGTCCAACTATTTTGCTTTTGAATTGAAATTAGGTGCAATCTTTTGAATTATTTTCTAGTGGGATTTGGTAAATCAACTCCCTGTCAAATTAATTAATTTTATCTTATTTTGGGAGGCCTACTCCACATATTTAAATATCACACGATTCACGTCTTCATGAATTTGACTCCCAAATTTGTATGTTTAATCACTCACATTGCATTTGGATGTGACTGGAGAAAAATAAAATAACACCGCTTGATAATTACTTGTATCTCATACTGATATTTTTCCATTTTTGTTAAGAAATTTAGCACATACATGTTCCTCTTGACGTGTAGATAATTGTCTGAAGATATGAATTGAATCACATTAAAGCTAATCTGCATTACAATATCTTAATCTAATTAAAAGATAAATCCACATAAACTATTTAGTGATATTATGTATTACTTGTCAATAATTCAAATCAAGAAACTCAAATTTGTCAGAGTAGCACCTGATTTATTTTATTTTATTTTATTTTTGTATCGTTTTTCAGGACAGGCATTTTCCTTTTCTAAGATGCATAAAAGAAGTTTGAAACTATTTATTTAAAGTGCAGAAAATTTACGCCTATGCAAATAAACTTTCTTGCTGGTGTTTCAACTCGGTACCTGATTTTCACCGTCACCATACTAAACTTTAGATCAATTTCTTTATACGAAAGTTCAAAGAAAAAAAATTGAAGCACCATTTTATTTTATTTTTTGCATAAAAAATTCCAGTGGAGAATTTGACTTAAACCCCTATCAGATTTATTAAAAACTTACGGAGAGTACACAATGGAGTAGGTACTATACCTATATAACTGCTTTTCATAATTTGAATAAATTTAAAAAGAAAATTATACTAAATATAAAAATTAAGATATTTCAACGATGATTTTTTATATTTCGACGCAAAATCATCAGATGAACAATATAATTCTTGCGTCCTTGTAATTTATTCGTGGTTTGATTTTGGCGGGAAGAACTTAAAAGCACCATGTTATTCTCTCAGAGATGCTCCTTAATTCAGGCATGACTATCTAGTAAATTGGCATTGGTCCTAAAAACAACACTAAGATTTGATGAATAATTATAGGAGGAACAGTTTTGTGTATGCATCATACCAAAGTTAGATTTATCACTGGAAATATAGTTTCATTTTATGGGTTAATTCAACATGTTAAAGTGCAAATATCCCACATTGACTAGTAAAGAGATTTTGGATCAATTAATAAAGTTTATGGATTATTCAACTTATCATGTCTAATTAGTTTTGAGATGAAAATTCATATTTTTTAACATGGAATCAGAGCCCCATCTTGGGGCCTAACCTTTCTATTTTTCGGTAGTTCATTTTCCCACCATTAGTTCTTTAGGATATCTTGACCCTTTTCTCGAATTTCAATCACTATAATCATCAGCAAATCAACCGCATCATCATTTGACACGTCATCAGCCACATTGGTGCCATGTCATCACTTGTTGCCATCAAAGCACTGATCTCTTGTTCATCCGGTTAAATTCTAGTCTGGTCTGGTTTGGTTTATAGAATCAAAATTTTTTTCCTATTTGATTTGGTCAAATTCTTCTCTGTTCCTTTTCGATTTAGTTCGGTTTTCTACTATATTCAATCTTCTGAGTTCAACCACGGCCTCAATTTTCTAAACATATAACTCTAAGGTATTGTTTTTCTTTATTCTTTACTTTATTACTCTGATTCTTGTCATAATGTCTTCACACAATTCTATCGTAACTCCTATTTCTCCTAGAACTCCGATAACTTTTGATAACCTTGAATTGGCCACAAAGCATGTACTGTCTAAACCTATTATATCTTACAATACTGCACATTTTGTCATTTCAAGTTCTGGTTGGTATTTTGATTCTATTTATTCTAATCACATGACATCTTACTCTACCATTTTTTCTTCAACACAACCCTTACATAAACTGTCCATTCATACTACTGATGGGTCTATCATGCATGTTAAGCACACTGGAACTATATCTACGACCTTTTTATCACTACCAAATACCTTTCATATCCCAAAATTAACTTTGGATCTTATCCCAATTGGCCAACTTATTGAACTTGAAATTGATATTCTCTTCTCTATTACTGGTTGCTGTCTACAGAATTGTTAGATTGGACAACTCTTTGAAACAGGTCATAAAGTCGAGCGTCTCTTTGAATTGGACATCTCCAGCTTCCATTATCTTTGCAGGTGCATTCTACCACCATTACATCTTCCATTCCGTCCACAAGTCTCTAGCACGCCCGTATAGGTGATGCTTCTTTAAATCGTGTTAAAATATTAGTCTTTATTGACCAATTAGGATCTGTACAAAATGAATCAGCGGATTGTGTCTCTTGCCAACTTTGCATAGCTAAAAGTCATGCCTTACCATTTTCTCACAGTGATTCTGTTTCAACTGCATCATTGACTTGGTGCACTCTAATGTTTGGGTTTCTTCCCCAACACACGTTATGTGTGGTTCTAGATACTTCATTATCTTTGTTGATGATTTTACTCGATATATAGGACTTTTTCTCATGAAAAATAAATATGTGCCCCAAATTTGTCAAGATTTTGATATAATGATCAAAACTCAGTTTGCTTGTCCGATCAAAGTTTTCTAAACTGAAAAAAACCATAGAATACCAGAAAACTTCTCTTCTAAATTTTTTCCACCAACAAGGTATATTTTTCATCATTTTTCTCTAGGAACTTCTCAACAAAATAATCGTGCTGAACACAAATATCGACACATTTTTGACACTACTCGTGCCTTTTTATTTTCTTCTTCTTGTCCTAAGCATTTTTTGGGTGAAGTTGCTCTTACTATTTTTTACACTATAAGTCAGATTCCATCTCTTATCACTGACAATCAGTCCTCTTATGAGCACCTTTATGGCACCTCCCAATTATAGGAACTTGAATGTTTTTAGTTGTGCTTATTTTTGTTCTTTCACAATTCCATGAACACACTATGTTACCTCGAGTTAGATTATGTTGCTTTATAGGATACGGTATCGAACATAAGGGCTACCATTATTGGGATCCTCAATCTAAATGATTGCGAGTCTCTCGTCATGTTATTTTCTACGAACATAAAATGTTTTCCCTATTGTCCAAATTTAACCTCTCTCCAGCTTGCTCTTCACCTTTACTTACTCATCCCACAGTTGATCTTTTTCTTGATACTGCTCTTATAGTAGATTTTCCTAATTCTGTCCCTGAGGCTGCTCCTTCAAATGACCACATTCCATTTAAGGGTCAATGTCTAGTTGATGGTTCTATCATATCTACTTCTCTTGAGTCCTTTACAGCACCTCTATCTTTGCCTCCTTGTCGATCAACTAGGGTAAGAGAACCATCCACTTGTTTTCATGATGTGTATTTACCATTGTTTTTCTATTGTTCTTTCCTTGTGTGAACCTACATCCTTTAGATAACCTTGTTCTAATCTTGTTTAACAGTAAACTATGTCTGATGAGTTGTAGGCACTTGAGAGTACTCATACACGGAATCTGGATAATCTTTCTGCAGATAAATCTCTTGTTTGATGTAAGTGGATTTACAAAATCAAAAGCCACTCTGATCACTATAAACTTCGTCTTTTTGCTATAGGGTTTTACACAAGTATATGATATTGACCATGAAGAGACATTTACACCTGTAGCTTGCCCAACTTCTATTAGAAGTTTACTTGTTATTGCTACTGTCCGACATTGGAAAATGTTTCAAATGGATGTTAAGAATGCTTTACTTAATGGTGGTATTTCTGAAGAGGTTTATATGAAAGGCCACCTGGGTACTCCATTGAACCAAGTCAAGTATGTAAACTTTGCAAGGCTCTTTATTCTTTAAAATAAGCTCCAAAAGCATGGTATTTTCTAAATTTAGCTATTGCACAGTCGAACTGTTTGGTTTCAAAAGTAGCTCATATGATTTTGTTCTTTTTGTTCACCTATCTACTGCTGGTATCATTCTTCTACTTCTCTTTGTAGGTAATATTGATCATTATTGGTGACGATCTCACTGGTATTACTAAACTCAAGAAGTGCCTGAATCATCATTTTGAAATGAAAGACTTGGGTTTGCACAATTATTTTCTCGATCTTGAGGTGTCTTCATCATCTACTGGGTATTATCTCACACAAGCCGAATACGCATAGGATCTTATTACTCGTACTGGATTAACTGACAGCAAGATTGCCTATACCCAATTGAGGGGAATGCCCATCTTACTCCAGAGGATGGTACCCTCTTCGTGATCCAACTTTTTATCACCAATTAGTTGGCAGTTTGGTGTATGTTACAATTACCCGTCTTAATATTGCCTATGCTATTCATATTGTTAACCAGTTTATGGTTAGTCCTAGGAGTTTCCACTTTGCAGCTATTCTTCGTATTATACATTAGATATCTTGTGGCACACTGTATCATGGTCTTTTCTTTCTTTCTTGTTCTTCCCTCGAGTTATGTGCATATACTAATACTAATTGTGTAAGGGATCTAACTGATAGATGTTCTACTATTGGATTCTATTTCTTTTTAGGTGACTCTCTCATATCCTAGCGTAGTACAAAGCAAATTGTTATTTCTCAATCTAATACCGAAGTTAAATATTGTGTTATTGCTGATGCTATCCAAGTGTTTATCTAGCTTTGTTGGTTATTATCGGATGTGGAGATTTCTCATGAGTCTCTTACTGCACTTTACTGTGATAATCAAAGTGCTATTCAAATTACTCACAATGATGTCTTCCATGAACACACCAAGCACATTGAGATTGATTGTCAGTTTGTTCCTCATCATGTTTTGTATCGTACTATGAAGCTTTTCTCTATTTGATTTTCTGACCAGACAACTGACATTTTTACCAAGGCACATCCTCCTAGACGTTTCTTTGATTTAGCAAATTTTCAAACTCAAGTTGGTCTCTATTCAACCACCTTGAGTTTGAGGGTGATGTTAACGTCTAGGTTCACTAAAGTTATTGTTTAAATTTTATTGTATAGTTATATTATTCATTAGTGCCTAATTTTATGTATAGTTACCTTATTAGTTAATGTTTTGGTTTATAATATAGTGTAGATTCATTGTAACTATAAGCTTGTAAATATAAGCCATTGTATCATTGATTAATACACACAAATTCTCCTAATTTTGTTTATCATTTTAACATGGTATTAGAGTTAGTTTCAAGTGTTTTTCTATCCACACATGAGTTAGACTCTTCTACGCATTGGGTTTGGATTCGTGGGTTTCTGCCATACTAATGCTTCTCTTGCTTATGGTATTAGGCTTGACTTTATGAGTATCAATCATGTCAATACCTATGTTCACTGGTTTGGGATAAATCTCCAGTTTTCTTGTTTCAAACCTCTCATATGTGAGAGGGAGTGATAACCCGAAACATGTAAGACGAGAAATGGTGTTAAAGTACAAATATGCCACATCGACTAACCAAGAGATCCTAAACCAATTATTTAGGTTTATTAGCCATTCTATTTATTACCAATTGATTTTGAGGTGGAAACCCATGTTAGAATTAGGAATGGGCAAAGATACCCACTGATTCACTGATCCACCTGCTCCGCCCAGCTCTGCTTAGAAAAATAAGGGCTCCATTTGGATTTATTTTTTACTCAGTATTTGCAATAATTATTTGGTCAAAGGAAAACTCTGTTTGTTTAATCGATCATTATTTGCATTATTCATTGTTTATCTTATTCATTTTCAAAAATAACAAAAATTTATTATTTGTATTATGCATTAATTGTCTCATTTATTTTTCCTCCAATAATTTATTATTTTCACTATTCATTATTTTCCCTATTCACACCAACTGCTCATTATTTTAACTATATATATATATATATTTGTATTATGAGTACAACTATTCATTACCAATTTAGGTGCCATCTAAAATTAGAGATTGTATGGTAAGCATTTTAGCGTGTAATCGAAATAAATTTACATGAATACTTTTCTTACTAGATCGTTCGCAAAAGAATTTCAGATTTGAAATCTACACATGAGACAGGACAAGTAGATGTGCGTGTACCAAATGCTTTCTTTGAAAATCATTTTGAGGGCAATTTTGGATTAAAAAATTTTAATGTTCGAATATCCTAAATTACGAAAATAATTTTGAGTTTAACAGCCGAACTTCCTCACTTCTATTAACTACCTACCACCACCACCATCCTTAACCAACCACTACCAATCCCACATCCAGCCACAATCCAACCATCCTACCTCTTTCCCCACCAGTCGATCTGCACCCTTGATCCTGCCACCCTACCCCTACCTATTCCCCTGATGCCCCATCCTATCTAGCCATCCCATCTGTTCCCCCACCACTTGATCTACCACCTGATCCCTTATCCCTATTGCTGGGGGTGTTTGGTTTTTTATTTGAAAATTTTAAAGTCAAAATCAAGTCATAACTAGATGTTATAATCCCAAAGTCAATTAAAGTCGAGTCATTTAAATTCGACTTATTCGACTGGTAAGTCAAATAAGTCGTACAAGTTGAACATAAATTCTCTCCAATTTCATATTCTAATTCTAATATTTAGTACATTATCCCACAAATTTCATATCATTTTACAAATATAAAATATCACAAAGTAGAAATACAATACAATACAATTTTATAGTTATAATATATATATATATATATATATATATATATATATATATAAAACCAAATTCCAATCACATCATTTAATAAAATGTTTATGTACCAAAATGAAATTCATAATATATAAAATATGCAAGTTAAAAATAAATTATATGTACGATTTACACACATTTTGTGTGTGTGTGTATATATATGTTACAAATCTTAATATATAAATTGTAATAGTGTATATATCATATATAGATATTGAAAATGATTTACAAAATCATAAATGCTGAATCATTTATCAAAGACAATTCAAATGCCAAATTCTAAGATATTAAGATATTGAATTACCAACCCTTGTTAAGTTACATTCTATAAGTATATAGGAACATATATGATTACCTAACTCTATTTATATTAATTGTAAGTTAGTAATGTATTTAATATACTTGTTGATAGTAAAATATTACAATAATAGGTTATGCAATATAAGCATATAAATAGACGTTATGTAAAATATATTTTCATTACAAATTATACAAATCTATATGAACTTCAAAACATGTATGTATAGATATATTATATATAAATATTTCAATAAATATTAAACAATATATAATTACTTAAGTCTAGTATTTATATGTATTAAAAGGAAAGTAGTAATCCATTTAATTACTTATTGAAACAAAAGTATTACATTAATAAGTTGTACACTTATATTAATGTCTAAGTACGTAAATTATACATAATGTGAAATTTATATTTACATTGATAACTCCAACAATTATACAACAAAAAAATAGTTCAATATTAAGAAAAAATAATATTATCAGCTATTAACATAAATTTAATCATTAAGAATTAAAAATATTATGTCTTAAATATTATGTAAAGAAATATATTAATTAAAATATTAAAAATATAATTGTTCAACTTATTTGACCGACAAAGTCGAACGACTTGCTCGATTGATAAACTAGTCAAACCAGTCAATCGTAGATCCATATTCGACCAGTAATTTGACTTGGAAGTTGAAGTAAAAGTCGAGTCGATGAGTCGTTTAGTTAATTTGATTTCGAGTCAAAGTCGAGTTGGATGTCAAACAAGTTATGTCAATTTTTTTTTCAACTTGACTCGACTCGATAGTTCGACTTGACTGACTTTTGAACATCCCTATCTTTGGCACCAACCCTCGCTACCCCAGCCCTTTCTCTACCCAGACAGATATGAACCTTTCCTAGATCTACTTCCAACCATCATCCCCAATACCAACCCGTCACCCCAGCTTACCCCCGACACCTAATAGACTTCCTACCATGCTACCATCCTAGCCCAGATCCACCTTTCCTAACCCCCTTCCATCCTATCCTGCCACTCGGCCATCTCTGCATCCTCTACCTACATCTAGCCATCCCATACCATTTTTTTCAATCTATTATTATTATTTTTTTTGAATTTTTAAAAAATTCTCTTATTTTTTCCCTTTTTACTCAGTATTTGGTTTTTATTATTATTTCCCTTTTCATTTCATCTAATTTTTTTTCTGATTTTTCTTACTTTTATTCTTATTTATTTTCTATTTTTTTCTTTTTTCCCCTTCTATTTATACACTTTTCTTTTCTTTTTTTTGAATATTTGCTTATTTTTTATTTACGAATTTTATGGTTTTTTTTATTTTTAAAAAAAATATAATGTTTAATAGAGAGCAAAAAACACGAGTATAAGTGACCAAATTAATGATTCCGTTAATGAAGTATTTTCCATCCATTGGACACTTAAACCAAAAGCACATGGAGATATTTTTAGTTTTCAAATATTAAGAGGTATGTGGCAAAGGAGAAAACCACATGGGGTGCAAGCATAATTTCCACACCTTTTTTCAATTGTGTTTATCTTACTACCTATTCAAAATAAAGTTTCATTTTATTTCGAATACAAAAGATTATTTTGTTTTGGTCTAAATACTATTCCGTATCCAAACAATTATTCTATTTTGTTGGAAAAATATCTTGTATCCAAACACTTATTTTCTTACTTTATTTTGTCAAAATAATTCTACAAATAATTAATCTTATTGGAATGAATAATTATTCCAAATAATACCCAAATAATGCCTATCCAAATGGGGAGAGGATGAGGTACCTGGATCTGTAAAGGTTGGATACAATTCAAGATTTTAAAAACCCACTGAGTATCCGATTCAACCTGTATATATAATGTTTTTTGCAATTTTTAGTGTAAACATGTCATTCATTCATTTATAAAATCTTGATTTATAGCAGCATTGATCTTATCTAATTTTTCTTGGAGAAATATTATGTTACAAACTGTAATTAAACTGCCTAGTGACTTGTGTGAGAGTAATTAAGTCTTCGTATTAATACATGTAGTATATCAATACATTGAATAATCGATAACATTACATTACATTACATTAATACAAAGAAGATCATAGTATTACACATGATATGATATTACTAATAATTCATACAAGCAAGCAAACAATAATTAATTCATCTTCCCACATAGTACAATCTTCATCAAGCTTGCAATTTATTCACAACACAAATTTAAATTAATGCTTAGTTTCAACTCTCAAACACTTATTTTCATGCCATATATGATAGTATTAGCACTTGATTTATTTGAGATGGTGAGTCTCAATATCCTTAGTGACGTTGAGACAAAAGTCCATCAATGTGTTCGGATCAGGGATATTTTCATTTAACTTCTCATACTTGAAGGTCCATGTAACCAAGTTGCTTTCACCGTGGGTATCAACATGAACAGTTATGATGAAGGTCTTGTATAACTCCATCAAATCTCCTTCAATAACCTTAAATGTGATCGACTTCTTTGCCTCGTCTATGGCCTCAATATAATCTCTTTGGCCACTTTCTCCTTACCATCTGAAAAGAAAAATAAAATTGAATCAATGAATAGAAAGAATCAAATCCTAATAAATCACAAATTTATTTATTTATTTAAAAAAAAAAAAAACAACCAAAGACAGTTGTTTCTCGAATTTTATCGTAATAACTTTTGAGATGTGACATACGTTAAAAAATATGGAGTTCCTCTGAAAATCAATTGAGAATGAATGTAACTTTCAAATGTAACTTTTTGCAGCATGAGAGTTTAGATTACTGCGCTCGAGAGTGTCAGGGTTGGATTTGAGAGAAAGCAAAAGACCGTCAGATTTGAGGGATTAAGCAGGTAGTTTAATCAATGGACAAAAAAGTCTCTGTGACTTAAAAACTTTGTTGGTGTATGATTCATACCCTTTTTTTTGGGCTTGGCATATTCATATTCATTTTCTCCCTTATTAGCTATTTCATCTTTCTGGTTCAAAATGGGAAAGAATCTAGTGTTGCAAGCACATCATACTACACTGTTCTTTATCACTAAAATGTGTTGCAGCTTCCATTCCTGAATCTTTCTGGGCAGATATTGACAACCCAACTTCTTTGTGTATATATTTACTTAGAAAATTCTTATTTGGATAGGATTTTTAACCTGTGTCATCGAATCCAAACAAGAATATCTCTGTTTACTTGGCCTTTCTTTATTTTCTTGGATCAAAATCTGCAGGAATAAAAAAATATAGAATGATGAGGAAATTAACTTACCATGAGTATAGTTCCAGAAGATGACAGATCCTACGGTTCCCCAGTCACCATCATGCAAATCAACACCTTGGATATTAGTAGGGCTCATGGTGGATATGTGATGTGGTCTGTATCTAAAGATTTCATGAAACACATCTCCACCGGACTTTATCTCGATCTGAGAAACCAGCTTACCAGTTGGAGCACTCATTTTTTTCTCAGCGTTTGCTAACCAAGAAAGTTTATACTAAGACAGATGAAAGCTTTCTCCGGTGTGGAAATACTACACTTAAAAGGATGGAGGGCTTTATAGAGCTGATTTCTAAGCGGTGGGCAAAGTCAAGAAGTCAAAATTGTTGGAGGGCCAGCTTTGTCTTAATATCTTGTGTGAGATGTGGTTGAGATTTTTTTTCTTTTTTTTCTTTAATTAATTGGATATGGTTGCGTTGGGATGGGAAGGTACTGATCTTCTTCACAAAATTTCAATAGTTTATACACCAGGGAGTTAAAAAATTGGCAAATATTTAAATAGATTCGATCTTTAACTCCACTTGTAGATTCTGTAGTTTGGATTAAATTTTAAAAAATTTATGACATCAGCTGATGTTAGCAAGATTTTTTAAAGTTTAATTTTGACCACAGAGTCTATAGATGGAATTAAAAACCAGATCTACGAAAGTATTTTCCTAAAAAAATTTACCCAGAGGACAATACTGTAAGCTTAAAAAACGTTTAAGAAGGTAAAATAAATAATTTTAAATTTTCTAGATAAAAATTTTAATTTCTCCAAATTGTAGGGTCGCTTCTGCTTCAAACTGTTCCTTTCTTATACGGGCAAGCACGTACACGGTTAATCGAAATCGCGATCATTTTCATTTCCAAATTAAAAATTTGAAACTGGTTAACAGGAATTCAGTTAATAAATTAGTCTGATCAAATTTTTAAATTGAAATCGATTACAAAATAGGAATTGAGTTTTGAATTCAAAATTAATTGATTTCTAAATTCAATTCTTATACTTGATGAATTTCAGACATTTCAAGGAAAATTTTTAATACTTAACTTACAATATTACATCTTATTTTTAAGTAAATATATATATTTTTTATATAATATGGTCTTACAAACTAATACTATATTTTTACTTATAAAATACATATATAGTCGCACAAGCGATATTATATATATACACATAAATACAAATACATTTATGCATATAAAGCTTTTAATCAAACAACGAGTATACAAACACATATACTTTATATATGTAAAGTATTAAAAAAAACATAGCATCTCTTCAATTATAATATAGTTTTAATAATATGAAATTATGAATTATTCTATTGTTAGATGAATTTTGTATTAGATAATTTTTTTAGTTTTTGTACAAATAATTTTAGTACAATGTCAATGGATTCGTGAATATGGTTAATCAAATTCAAGACCGATTGCTGAATTCGAATTTGATTAATCAGATTTTCTTCCAAATTTAATTCGAAATTAAAACTGGTTAATATTTTTAAGACTTATTTTCAAATTTCAATCGAATTATGTAACCGACTGACCGATCGGTTAATCGATACTCACCTCTACTTCTATAGCAGAGTTAATATTCAGTCCCTCCTGAAAATATCTAGTAGATATTAAAAAAGAAAATAGGAAAGTGAAAGACAGGTGTAGACACCTATTTTTGTCCCTTAAGTTCTCCCCTATTTTCCTTTTAATTTGACCCTCAATTTTCTTTTTAATTTCCCTTTTAATTTCTTTTTAACATGCTTTTTGATTTCCTCTTAGTTTATCCTTTAATTCTCTCTTAATTTGTCTTATGGTGTGAAGGGTATGAACGACAGAGCTGTTTGGGCCACGTTTTTCTCTACATTTTTTCACCCATTCTCACCAAATTTCAGATGCCCCATACTCCCAACATGACAAAGAATGGTCTTTGACCATTTTTACACTCAATCCACCTCTTTAAAGAGCAAAAAAATCATTCAGTTTAGAAAATTTTTCAGATAGCCAACTTTGAGCAAAAATTTCAAACGATCTAAAAGTAATTAGAATAAACTCAAAGAAGAAAAGTTGTAGAGAGTACCTGGAACTACAACTTATCTTTGTAAAGCTCAAGCAAAATCATTCATTTGGAGGGTCAAAAATGTGGTAGAATCAGGTTGGTGGCCAAGAAAATCTGCAGAAAACTAATTAAAGAGATTTTCCAAGTCTGGAAAATTTTCCAGACAGCCAACTTTGAGCAAAAATTCCAAACGATCAAAGAGCAATTAGACTAAACTCAAAGAAGAAAAGTTGTAGAGAGTACCTGGATCTACAACTTCTCTTTGTAAAGCTCAACTAAAATCATTCATTTTGAGGGTAAAAAACGTGGTAGAATCAGGCTGGTAGCCAAGAAAATTTGCAGAAAAAAATAGATTTTCTAAGTCTGATAAATTTTCCAGACAGCCAACTTTGAGCAAAAATTCCAAACGATCGAAGAAGAATTAGACTAAACTCAAAGAAAAAATTTTTAGAGAGTACCTGGATCTACAACTTCTCTTTGTAAAGCTCAACTAAAATCATTCATTTTGTGGGTGAAAAATGTGATGGAAGAAGGCCGGTTCATCAATCGGAAGCTTAGAGGTGCCGAAAGCAAATTCGGCTCAAACGCACTCCAAGCCGAGCATAACCAATTCCACCACATTCCTGAGACTGAGGTGAGTCGAATGTAAATGAGCTTTTGAATCGATTGTTTTGGTGACAAAATGCTTATCTTACTATTTTTGCATTATTTATGACTTAATTTTCGTTTTTCTTATTATTTTTTTTAATTTCTTCTAAGTTACATTTTAATGACAATAACCACCAAATTTTAATTTGATTTTTGTTTGACATTTTAATATGTTTAATTACCCTTTGATTGTGAAATTACCGTTTTGCCCTTATGAGTAATAAATTGTAAATAGACTCTGATTTTGCTCATATTTTTCGATTAGTTTATTTTGTGATGATTTGTGCTTCATATAATATTTATGCTTTTTCTTACTTGTTAAATGATGTGAATTTACTCTTCTGTCCTCAAATTTTGTTTAATTGCACGACTGGACATTAAATATTTGAATCAAACTCAATTTAGTCCATGACTTAATAGTGTATCAATAATGTAAAATCGGGCCAGAAGTAAACTTTGTCTCTTATACAATCTAGATGTGTTTTGCCCCTTGGGAGTTAAAGGCATGCACTACAAGCTAAATGTGTGCAATTTTAAATTGGATCCCGAGCTAAATTTACCTGTCAATATTTTTATTTACCATTTATTTTCATTTCCTCATTAATATGTATATATTTTTATTACTTTTAAACTATCTTAAGCACACGTACGCTACAAAGTCGGCAATAATGAATACTAAAATTGAAAAAGAAAACGCGATAAAATCATGCAACCTGTCCAATGCCGGATAAAGTGGGTGTCGAGGAAAATTCAAATCTATCCCAAACCTTCCCATTTTACAATAGGATTCCCGAACTCATATTTTTTGAATTACGTGGATCATGAGTCAATATAGACTAGGGTTTATTTTTTCTTTAAATTTTGTTGTATTTTTGTGTCCCGGCGTAACAACACACCGGGTGGCGACTCCAATCCTGTATTCCCTAACTTAGATTATTTTTGTACAATTCATAATCGCATTTAAAGCCCCGTTATGTAATGGTAAATAGGTGATTCATTTAAATTGGTAATTAGTAAGTTGGTAATTTATGTTTGTAATAGTAAATAAGACTTTTGCATTTAATCACCTATTTCACGAGCTCCACATTGGTGACGGTGCCGGTCCAAAAAGGTGCCGGCCTGACCACGGGTTGTGGGAGGGGTGCGACAGCAGGAATAGACACTCTTTAATATTCATTCAATAACTTTTATAGATCAGTCGAATTCTCCCCAATCTTTATTGTTGCACTTTCTCATCTGTAAATAGACAGAAAAGATGCTAAAAAATCTATTTTTAATACTTTACGGTTAACGTTTGAAATTCATTCGTTACAGTTATAACTAATATATAATAAGATGTATGTGAATCTCAAAATCACAATGTTCGAGATGTTACTATTTGTAGATGAAAAAATGGAGACTCCAAACTAGAGCAATTTATTGCAGCAATTTTCTGAGTCTATTTCCCAATTAATCCTGATTTGGTTTCTTCATTTTTTCTAATTTTTTGTCCCTTTATATCGAACAGAGACTTATGTTACCTTCTCAATNATACATGATTTAGATGTTAAATGACCGAATTACCCTCATATGAGCAACCATTTAGGTGGAGATTTTAATAATTATGGTGACTAGTCCGATAAGGACTAACTTAGCCAAAACAAAAAAAATTTGAGGACTAAATTGTCCAAATTTAAAGTTTAGAGACCAACATTGGATCAGTAAAACTATATGAGGACCATTTATGTCATTTGCTCGTTTAATTTAATGTTGCTGCTAAAGTTAATCTTTAAATTAAGCAAAAGACTTGAACTAAATAAAGAAAAACCCTAATTAAAGTTGCCTGGTCACTCGTGTGATAGTAATTAAGTCTTCAATATATGTAGTGTATCAATACATTGAATAATTGATAACATTACATTATATTAATACTAATGAGTTCATATTAGTACACATGATATGATATTATTAATAATCCATATAAGCAAGCAAACAATAATTAATTCATCTTCCCACATAGTACAATCTTCATCAAGCTTGCAATTTATTCTCAAGACAAGTTTAGGGTTGGGATTAATTAAAGCTTAGTTTCAACTCTCGAACACTTATTTTCATGCCATACATGATAGTATTAGCCCTTGATTTATTTGAGATGGTGAGTCTCAATATCCTTGGTGACATTGAGACAAGAGTCCATCAATGTGTTTGGATCAGGGATATCTTCATTCTCCTTCTCATACTCGAAGGTCCATGTAACCAAGTTGCTTTCACCATGGGCATCAACGTGAACAATTGCGATGAAGGTCTTGTATAACTCCATCAAATCTCCTTCAATAACCTTAAATGTGACTGACTTCTTAGCCTCGTCTATGGCCTCAGTTATCTCTTTGGCCACTTTCTTCTTTCCATCTGAAAAGAAAAATAAATTGATTCAATGAATAGAAAGAATCAAATCCTAATAAAGCACATTTAAAAAAAAAACCATAACCAAAGACGGTTGCTTCTCAAATTTTACCATAGCAACTTTTGAGATGTGATATACGTTTAAAAATATAGATTTTCATTTCAAAATCAATGTGACAATAAATAGAATAAATCATGAATTTTATTAATAAATTTAGGATCTATTGGCTAACCAATGTGAATGAACCTGTTGGAAGGAGTTGGACAGAACTCAAGGTGCATATGGATATTAGAAAACTTAATGCTAACTCTGCTATGACATTAAAGAATATAAATTTTTATTTCAAAACTAACTAATAATTATTGTAGTGACCAATAAACTTTATTAATTAATTCAGTATCTATTAAGTAATCGATAGGATATTTATGCTTTGATGATATATGAGAGATAATATGTGGTTCAAAGAGGTATTTAAAAATTATTATAAAATATTTTATCGAATAGTGTAACAAAACAATCCAAACAGAGGCCTATTTTATCAAGGACTCTAATAGGTGTATGTTTTGACTTTGGAAATTACAAACACATTTCAAGGATCTAACTTCAATACAGAAAACACAGCTTTTGTGATGTATCAGAAACCAATCAAAACAAGACAAGTGGCAGAGCAAGTTGATTTCCAACAAAAGGATTGAAAATGATTGGAAAGTACTATAACAAGTTCCACCAGTACACCTTACAGTTAAGATTAAATCTTATAAAATTTTACTTACGTTATCTAATATCATAGATTTTACAATATTTAATCTACGTCATAGAGTTTATAAATAAAATCAAAAAAATGATTACTGTTACTTGGAGAATCGGAGGCAATGAACTGGAAAAACATTTATTTTGGGACCCACACAAGATATAAAAATGTGCGAAAGTGGAGCTCCAAATAAGGACTAAAATGTATTTATTAGTTAGTGTAAGGGTAAAAAACACTTCTAATCTTTAAAGTTTGATCTAGTGATATTTTTGTTCCATAAAGTTTCACAAAAAGAAAATTGTCCCTCATCTTTCAAATTTTTACTGGATTAGAATAATTGATAGAAAAATAATATAACTTTTTGTTAAAATTTATGGGAAAGAACAATTTTTGTTGGTTTAGCCAAGAGAAAGTAAAGAGCGAGAATAATTTTTTAAAATTCTATCAAATAAGGAATTACATGTTTATTAGGGTAGAGGCATAGAAATAAAAAATTATGTTATTTTAATGTCAATTATCCTAATAGAGTTGAAACTTAGAAGATGAGGGACGTAATTTATTTTTTGGGAAATTTTGAGACCCAAAAATGTCACCAGGCCAAACTTTAGAGACTAAAAATATTTTTTTACCCTTAGTGTAATTAACTAGGTTCCTGATCTTCTTTATCAATTAATGTATCAAAATCTTTATTATTTCTATCTCTTCTAATAATTTTTAAGGAATCATTCCCTTGGTTTTAAAATGTTATACATTATAACATTTTAAAATATATCGTGTTGTACTATACAATCATTTAAAATACAAGAGATTGGTTCTCTAAAAGGGATAGTAAAATTTTCCTAACTTTTTAATCTTTATTTGAATTGTTTCTTTTAATGATATGAAATGACTTAACTTTGCAAATATTTTAATTTATATAATGATAAAATGACAACTCGGCACAAGAATTTAAATAATAAATATCCAATTAATTTATTTTTCCAAGACATTTATAATAAAATTTCTTAAATAATTGAAGATAAGGGAAAAAAGTCTCATTTAGTCTCTTATCTTTGAAGTATCAATAATTTTGGTTCCTTATCAATTATAACAGAACATTTTGGTCAATCATTTAAAAAATTAACAACTATAAGGCTATGACGGGAATCATTGACAAACTAATAATGTGGCATTTAACTTACAATAGATGTATTAATAATAATTTTTTTAGTTTTTTTGACAATTTTCATCACGAGTTTAAGATTGGTTAATTATTTTTATTTTTTTAAAAAAACAAGCGATCTAATTGAATTTTGATATATAACGGATCATATTTGACGACACCTTAACGATAAGAGATCAAATTAGTCATTTTCCTTTGAAAGTAAGATATTTTTAAAATAATTAAAGACAAATTATTGAAATTCAACATCATTATGTTTGGATGGAGGAATATGGGTAGATTTGATTTGAAATCATTTAATCTATAATAAGTTATTTAAACAAGATAATTACAGATTTAGTTGTGGATTTGAAATCTACTAACAAATGAAGTGTGATTTTAATAATTAAATGAGTGAATTTGAAATTTACCCAAATTTTATATCATTTCAAATTCACCCAAATTTAAATTCATATATTTTAAATCATTCCTTCAAATCGAATACATAATCCAAACACGATGTACAATAATTTTAAAATTTAAAATTAATTTTGTTTGAATAATGTAAATAAATAGTATATAAAAAACTTGTATTACTATTATTTATTACTCAAATAAATTGCAATGCCGGGATTAAGAATTTTAACATCTAGCTTTTTTATAATAGACGTGGCACTTGAAATTTTAGCTTTCTTTTTGCTTCTTTCTTTTTTGGTACTAAAATATTTGGCTTTCTGGCTTCCAATAATGAGCTGGTTCCCTTTTGATTAATCTTTGGTTCATCAATTTACTAGTTTGCCCTTTTATGACCATTTAAAATAGACGAAAATATTTAAATAGATTCGATTTTTAATTTTATCTGTAAGTCCTATAATCAAAATTAAAATTTTAAAATTTTTACTTACATCAACTAATTTAATCCACAATATAAGTTTTACGAATAAAATCAAAGAGGTTTAAAATTATTTAAACTGCACAATTTGTATTCAAATGTCGGTGGGCCTTTTTTGGATGACGTGTTTTTCGGACAATCTTATCCAAGGGCTAAAAATTTATTATTGATTGATCAATGGCTGGCATTCTATTTCTCCCGTATCAGAAATCGTACGGCTCTGTATAACTGTACAGCAAATTCAAATGTTACTTTTTGCAGTATGAGATTTTACATTTTAGATTACTGCGCTCGAGAGTGTTGGCATAAATTAAGCTTAATTATGATTTAAAAGTATTAATTATAGTATATTTAGTAGTTGAGTTTGTAAGAAATTTATTCTCTAATTTATGTGTTAGAAAATTATGTTGGTTGAATTCTTTAAGGATTTAGATAGATTTATAGCTTGTACAAAGGCATTGTGCTTAATTATTTCAATAGAGGAAATTTGTATTGAAAAGTTAATTAAATAATTTGTTATCCTCCCAAATATTTCTTCTACTTCCCACGATATTCTTTTGTGTGTGTGCAAATTATATCAGTCTAGTAGTATCAATTGTGTGTTCCGCTGCGTAATTTTTGAATCTATCAAATTGATATCAGAGCTCTAGGTCAAAATTTTGATCTTGGGGTATTTGTCAAAAAAATTAGAGAAAAAGAAGAGTCCTAGGCTGCGGTCTTGCGCGTGAAGGTTGTGTTGGGGTACTCGAATTTTTGAAATTTGGACCACAAGAGAAGTTGGTCTTGGAATACTTGTTTGACAATTAGGGTGTAACGAAATTGACCTTAGTTGGGACAGTGATGTGAAAAGATAGATCCTGTCATGTCAAATTATTGTTGGTGTTGGACAATGATCATGAGAAAAAAGGTAGTGTCAAATGGGCAGTTGAGGAGCAAGATAGGTCAAGAGCAATTCAAGAACGAAAAAATTTCAAGGTACGTAAAATATTTTTTTTTTAATTGTCAAGATGGGTAGAGAACTTATTAATGGTGAAAGTTTTAAAATTTTGCACATGTTTATGGATAGTGAAGAAAGATTTGAATGGGCAAACATGATGGAAGAATATCTGAAAATATGTGGTTTAGAGGAAGGCAAAATTTAGAATTGAGATTATCCAACCTTTTGCCAAAAGAAATATGAAGAGGAAGGCAAAATTATTTTTCAAAATTATGCATAAATCAATGGTCAAAAATTTTTTCAAAAGGATTATTGTTAATGCTGAATCACCTGAATTTTTTTGGTCAGATTTATTTTATATTTTAATGGAATTTGAGGAAGATAATTGTGATTTGCAATCTAAATTTGAGTTGGAATGGCAAATTGATTTTGAAAAGGATATGTATGTCGATGATGACATAATTTGTGAAAATTTTGATTTGCATTCATTATTTGGGTTGATTGAGAATGAAGAATTTTAGGATGTCCATGGAAAAGATAAAATTGTTGGATTGAATGAGGATGAGACGGAAATTTGTGATTTGGTTAGAAAAAAAAGGAAAAGAATTTGAAAAAAACACCATTGGTGTTTTTGAAAATATTATTGAGAAAAATAATATGGTAGATGATATTGTTTTTCTTGGAGTTGATGAATTAGTTGGAGAAAAGGGTGACTTTAAAATTGTTGTTCAAGATTATGGTGGAGTGGACCAATTAATTGAAAATTGTGGTATTGAAAAATTTGGTGGTTCAAATTATCAAAAAGAAGAGTATGATTTTTTTGGTTTTTGAAAATTATTTGGAGGATTATTTTGTGAAACAAAATACTGGTGTCTTCAATTGTGACTGGGTAAGTATGAATCAATTCTTTGATCAAGAAGAATTAGCTACCAAGTTGTACATGAAGTACAAGATCTGTCCACTACCACGTATGAAAATAAAGATGAAAACCAGCCATAAGTTAGGGTCACATATGGTCTACATAGCGATCAGAAATTTCAATGGAGATTGTAGCTTGTGATGGCGTCGGATTGGTTTTTATGAAGGCTTGGTTTAAGGGAGGCAATGTTGGCATATAAATCAAGCTTAATTAGGATTTGGAAGTATTAATTATTGTATATTTAGTAGTTGAGTTTGTAAGGGATTTATTTCCTAATTTATCTGGTGTTAGGAAATTATGTTGGTTGAATCCTTTAAAGATTTAGATTAGCTTGTACATATTTAAAGGCATTGTGCCTAGTTATTTCAATAGAGGAAATTTATATTGAAAATTTAATTAAATAATTTGTTTATCCTCCCAAATATTTCTTCTACTTCCCACGATGTTCTTTTGTGTGTGTGCAAATTATATCAGTAAAGTAGTATCAATTGTGTGTTCTGTTGCGTAATTTTTGAGTCTATCATAGAGTGTCTGTAGACACCTATTTTTGTCCCTTAAATTGTCCCCTATTTTTCTTTTAATTTGTCTCTAAATTTTTTTGTAATTTTTTCTTTTTAATGTGTCTTTTTAACTTGCTCTTTGATTTTCTTTTAATTTACCCTTTAATTCCTTCTTAATTTATGTTATGATGTTTAATTATTCTTATGCGTTTTATACTTTTGAATACTAAGAATGAGTTCTAATATTATTGAATTTTTAGATTTTAAAAAAAAATTAATTAAATTATTATTAATTAAATTAAATTAATTAATTGGTTTAAATTTTTTTTTTTTTTTAAATTTAAAAAAAAAAATTTCAGCACGTGTATAGATCAGCGTCTTGTTCACGTTTCGACAGAGTTTTGGCCATATTTTTTCTGCGTTTTTCACCCATTTTTCACCAAAAATTTCAGATGCCCATACTCCCCACATAACAAGGAATGGTCTTTGACCATTTTTACACTCAATCCAATTCATTAAAAGCACAAAAAATCAGTCTAAAGTTTATTTACATTTTTCTGCAGAGAAAAATTTTCTTAAGCCTAAAAAACCTGCCAAACAGCCAACTTTGAGCCAAAATTCCATACGATCAGGGAGTTACAGTGAATTAGATTAAACTCAAACAAGAAAAATTGTAGAGGGTTTCTGGGGCTACAACTTTCCTTTGTAAATCTTAGCAAAATCGTCCATTTGGAGGGTCAAAAACGTGGTAGAAAAAGGCTGTTAATTCCAGAGGATCTGCAGAAAAATTTCTAAGTCTGGAAAATTTTCCAGACAACCAACTTTGAGCCAAGATTGCAAGCGATAGAGGAGGAACTGGAGTAAACTAAAACAATAAAAGTTGTAGAGGGTTCCTGGAGCTACAACTTCTCTTTTCAAACCCGAAGCAAAATCGTTCATCTGGTGGGTCAAAAGTATGGTGGAAGAAAGCTGGTAGCCCACAGAAATCTGCACAAAAAAAAAAAAGGAAAGGTTAGAAAAATTTTATTTCCATTTTACTCCTCCAGATTTCAGTTTTTTTTCATTTTAGTCCGAGAATATTTTCTCAAATTACATTTAGGCCCTTCTGATAGGGCCCATTTGATGCCACGTCATTGATTACGTGGCACCATGCCTCTGCCAGATTGTGCCACGTACTCGATGGCGTGGCACCACCAGATTGCGCAACGTCATCGATGACGTGGCATTTCAAAAAAATTCCAAAATTTCAGAAAAATTTTTATTTGCGTTTTGGTCCTCCAAATTTCAGATTTCTGCATTTTTAGCCCTCAAATAATTTTTTTAAATTACATTTAGGCCCTTAAGGAATTTTCTTTAATATCACTATTTTTTCTATTCAAATTTCTTCCCAAATTACATGTTTTATGTCAATAACCACCAAGTTTTACTGTTTGGCATTTTAATACGTTTTAATTACCCTTGTGAAATTACTGTTTTGCCCTTATGAGTATTAAATTGTAAATAGACTTTGATCTGTATAAGATATTTTTTGATTAATTGATTTTGTGATGATTGGTGCTTTATTTTAATGTTTGTTGGTCTCAATATAATATTTATGCCTTATCTTACTTGTTAAATTATGTGAATTTACTCTTTTGCCCTCAAATTTTGGATTAGTTACACAACTAGACGTTAAATACTTGAATCAAATTCAATTTATCCCAAGACTTAATAATTGTATCAATAATATAAAATTGGGTTAGAAATAAACTCCAGCGTGCATGATAAATGACTATTTTGCCCATTGGGAGTTAAAGGGCACTACAAGCTCAATGTGTGCGACTTTTAATAGGACCCGGGCTAAATCTACCTGTCAATGTTAATATTTACCATTTATTTTCGTTTCCTCATTAACATGTACATATTTTATTAGTTTTAAACTATCTCAATGCACACGTATATTACAAAGTCGGCAATAATGAATACTAAAATTGAAAAGGAAAACGCGATAAAATCACGCAACCGGTCCAACGCCGAGTAAAGTGGGTGCCGAGGGAAATTCAAATCCATCCCAAACCTTCCCATTTTACAACGGGATTCCCGAACTCATTTTCTTGAGTTACGTGGACCAGGAGTCAATTTAAACTAGGGTTTATTTTCTTTTTAAATTTTGATGTATTTTTTGTGTCCCGGCGCACCACCGGATACACACCGAGTGGCAACTCCAGTCTTGTTTTCCCTAGTTTAGATTGTTTTTTATACAATTCATAGTCGCATTAAAAGCCCCGTTATGTAATAGTAAATAGGTGATTCATTTAAATTTGTAATTATAAGTAGGATTTTTGCATACAATCACCTATTTCACGAGCACCACACGTGGCGACGGTGCCGGTCCCACGGTGCCGGCCAGACAGCGGGTCGGTAAGCGAGCGGTAAAGGGGGGCGCGACAGTGTCAAGGTTGGATTTGAGAGAAAGGAAAAGACCGTTAGATTTGAGAGATTAAGCAGGTAGTTTAATCAATGGACAAAAAAGTCTCTGTGACTTAAAAAACTTTGTTGGTGTATGATTCATATTCTTTTTTGGGCTTGGTATATTCATATTCATTTTCTCCCTTATTAGCTATTTCATCTTTCTGGTTCAAAATTGGAACGAATCTGGTGTTGCAAGCACATCATACTACAATTCTTGATCACTAAAACATGTGTTGCAGCTTCCATTTTTGAGAAATATTTTTGGGCAAATATTGACAACCCAACTTCTTTGTGTATATATATTACCTGGAAAATTTTTGATTGGTTAGGGTTTTTAATCTGTGTCATCGATTGAATCCAAACAAAATATCTCGGTTTACTTGGCCTTTCTTTATTTTCTTGCATCAAAATCTGCAGGGAAAAAAAAAAAGAACATAGAATGATGAGTGTAACACCCCAGGTCCTAGGCTGACCCAACAACTTTTGAGCGGAAGCAACGGGTTCAAAATACTTAAGCCAAGTTGTAAGTAGCCCATGACCCAAACTGTTATAAACAATACAATATCTCCTCCCACTTTCAATGTAGGACGGGGCGTCACAATCACCCTCCTTAAGGCTTTGCATCCTCGCAAAGCCCAAGTTGGGCCCAATAACAAATCACATACACTGGCCCAGTCTCACCCAAGCAAAGACCACACGAGAGTCGTTCTGACACCAACTGTAACACCCCGGGTCCTGAGCTGGCCCAACAACTTTTGAGCGGAAGCAGAATTTAACGGGCTCAAAATGCTTAAGCCAAGTTGTAAGTAGCCATGACCCAAAGTGTTATAAACAATACAATATCTGCTCCCACTTTCAATGTGGGACGGGGTGTCACAATGAGGAAATTAACTTACCATGAGTATAGTTCCAAAAGATGACAGATCCTACAATTCCCCAGCCACCATCATGCAAATCAACAACACCTTGGATATTAGTAGGGCTCATGATGGATATGTGATGTGGTCTGTATCTGAAGATTTCATGAAACACATCTCTATCGGACTTTATCTCGATCTGAGAAACCAGCTTACCAGTTAGAGCACTCATTTTTTTCTCAGCGTTTACTAACCAAGAAAGTTTATACTAAGACAGATGAAAGCTTTCTCCGGTGCGAAAATTCTTGTTTGAGATTTGGTTGGGGTTTTTTTATTTTATTATTATTATTATTATTTTAAAATAGATATGGCTGAGTTGGGATGGGATGGTAGAGACATTTTTCACAAAATTTCAATAGTTAATAGGGGGTCTAAAGATTTAGATAGATCTGATTTTTAATCCTACTTGTAGACCTTGTGGTGTGGATTAAATATTAGTAATCTATGACATAAGCTGATGTAAACAAGATTTTATAATATTTTATTTTGACTGCATGGTCTACAGGTGGGGTCAAAAATTGGGTTTATATAAATTTTTTCCATTAATATGGTAGGGAGTTAGAAAGTTTACCTAGAGGACAATATTGTAAGCTAAAAAAAAATTTCAAAGGTTAAAATAAATAATTTTAAATTTTCTAGATAAAAATTTTAATTTTTCCAAATTGTAGGGTCGCCTCTACTTCCTGTTCCTTCCTAATACCGGTGAGCACGAACCCGTTAATTGAATTTGTGACTGTTTTCATTTTCAAATTGAAAATTGAAAATTGATTAATAGGAATTCAGTTAATAAATTGGTTTGGCCGAATTCTGAAATTGAAATCGATTACAAAATAAGAATTGAGTTTTAAATTTGGAATTAATCGATTTCTGAATTCAATTCAGATGTACTTGACGAATTCGAGATCTTTCAAGGAAAATCTTTAATAGTTAGGTTGCAACATTACATCTTGTTTTTAAGTAAATATATTTTTTTATATAATATAGTCTTATAAACTACTACTATATTTTTACTTATAAAATGCATATATGGTTGCACAAGCAATATTATACATGTACACATGAAACTAATATATACAATTTGTGTATATAAAGGTTTAATCAAATAACGAGTATACAAACACATATATTTTATATATGTAAAGTATTAAAAAAAAAAATCATCCCTTCAATTATAATATAATTTTGATAATATGAAACTATGAATTATTATATTTCTAGTTGAATTTTGTATTAGATAATTTTTTTAGTTTTTGTACAAATAATTTTTGTTCAATATCAATGGATCCAATTAGCTAATATGGTTAATCGAAGTCAAGACCGATTACCGAATTCAAATTTGGTTAATCAGATTTTATTTCGAATTTAATTTAAAATTGAAATTGGTTAATAATTGGGCTACTTAAAACTCATTTCCAAATTTTGACCGATTGACCAATCGGTTAACCAATACTCACCCCTACTTCCTTAGCGGAGTTAATATTCAACCCCCATCCGATAATACATAGTGGATGATAAAAAAGAAAATAGGAAAGTGAAAGACTGGAATAGACACCCTTTAATATTCATTCAATAACTTTTATCGATCAGTCAAATTCTCCTCAATCTTTATTGTTGCACTTTCTCATCTGTAAATAGTATTAAGCATAACTATCCTCTATTTTTTTAAATAGTAGAGAATTTGAGATATAAAGTGTCTAATAAAAAAATTTAGAGTACAAAGTGAGAATCCGATACAAATAGGAGACTGCAAAGTGGAGTTAAGCCTTAACGGAATATAAAGACCCCAGAAACCGTGCCTTTTCCTCCTCCACCCTTTCCTCTCTCTTCTCCACCTCAAACCGTGGCTTCTCCTCCAAGACACTTTTTGGGTGTCACCAGGACAGAGGTCTAAATCCTACATATTCTAGGGAGATGAGATATATTCCCTAGGTCGGTTGGTATTACTATTGAAGTATTCTACTTGACATTGTTGTAAGAATTTTCGGAAGTTATTTGCCATCATATTTACTACCCTATGTGTCAATATGTAAATTCAACAAACAAAAAAATTTCCTTTGGACTGTATTTTCTCCTTTGTTACTCGAATTGCTGGGGCTGAACTGAACCCAATTGCCCGTTAATTTTGTTCATTCCATCTCGATTCCTTTGCAGTGTGCCCCTCTGGAATTCCCCAAATTCCAAATCGAATAATTCAACGACTTCATGAGAACAAGATAGACATTTTCTTATGGAACTTGATTGTAAAAAGAGTAAAAAATGAACCTAATCTTTCACTTCTTTTCAAACTTTTGATTCACCTAATTTTTGCGGCCTTTTTGTTCTCCGTTATAGTACCGGATGAATGATTGAGTAAGTGGCATATATAAATTATGGGGAAATATTTAGATAGATTCGGTTTTTACTTTCATTTATAGATCTTGTGGTGTGAGTACATCCACATTAAATATTATGGAATATATGATATCAATTGATGTAAATAAAATTCTAGGTGTGGTCCAAAACCGGATCTAGATTAGTAATTTTTAAAGGAGAATTCTATAATTCCTTTTAAGGAACTATTTCTTTAACTTTAAAAGTTTGTACAGTACAAATATTCAAAGCACATGACATTGTACTGTACAAGCATTTAAAACATAAGGGAATGATTCTCTAAAAGAAACTGTAGAATTTTCCTTTTATAAATTATAAAGTCTTAAAATTTTGTTATGAACACATGTCAATTAGGTAGAGGATGTAACACGTGTGTAACATGGCTCGTTGAATAGGGAAAGTTATGTTGGTTCTTAAGTAACTAGTGATATTTTAATAGTTGCTCAATAATTAATGGGAGGAACCTATTTAGATTGAGTGGTCCACTTTTGTACAGATAAGGTGCCATGTTTTATTCAAATGAAAGTTTCTATTAATTATTAATCAACTATTAGAATGTCTAATAATTAATTCAATGAATAAAATAAATTTTACCTGTGGAACAGGGCGTGTTAATTAAACGGTAAGGATCCGATTAAATTCTCTTGTTCATATATCTCTATCTGTTCTTTATATCGTTATATTAATGCCATCTAAATTTTGTTCAACGAAGTAGTTTTGGTGTCTACAGAACGATCACATGGTTTAAAATCGACGATGTTTACAACTTACACCCAGTTAAAAAAAAAATAAAAATAAAAATAAAAATAAAAATAAAAATAAAAATAAAAATCAATGATGTGCGAAAACAAGATTACAAACAACGATTATACATTGTTTTTATTCAGATTTATTAACTTTTACAAACTTTACCAGGAAAAACACACAAACATAGGCGCGAAGTTACAAACTTAATAAAGCACACATTTATTTTTTCACACATTTTAGTAGTTGCTATAGCAACTCCAAGCAAACAAGCCAAGAAATTTAGATCATATAATATGTGTAGAGGTGATCAAGCTTTCTTGAGATGGTGATGACTCAAAGTCTTCACTCATGTGAAGGAAAAAATTGAGCAATGTTCCTGGATGTGGGATGTCATCATTGAGCTTCTCATAGTCCAGAGTCCATGTAATCAAATTGTAGTCACCTTTATTGTCAACATGATATTTTATTTTGAAGGTCTTGTACAAGTCCAAAAGATCTCCTTCAATCATCTTGAATGTGATTGTTTGCTTTACATCATCTATGTCTTCCATAATTTGCTTTGCTACCCTTGCTTTCCCATCTATAGAAAACAAAAATCTTATTCAACAAATATATGCAATAGATCAATGTTTTTCCGAATGTTTCCGCGGAGTGAACAGTTAGACCAGATGATAAACTAAAAATAGGGAGTTCTTTATTTTTCAGTCCATGTATGGCTTTGGCCTAGCAAAGGATTTTTTCACATTTTAAGCACCCACCAAAACAATTCTAGAAAAAATAAAAAATTAACTAATAGAGAAACCGATGTGACTACGTAGGTACCATGAAAATTTGTCACCAAAGTTTGAGTTAAACCAAAAAAAAAAAAAAAGGAGAACGAGTACATCAACCAAAAGTGTTAAATGGCATACATATGTGGTTACGTACCATGGGTATAGTCCCAGCGGATAATACATCCATCAGTTCCAAGTCCACCATCAATCAAAGTAAACGCTTGAATTTTCTCAGGAGTTACGTTGGCAAGATGGTGTGGTGTTTTGCAAATGAATTCATGAAACACATCTCCTCCGGCTCCCTTGATCTCAGTTTGGCCGATCATCTTACCTTTGAGACCCATTCTTTCGTCGTTAAAATGATCAGATGAGCTGAGGGACGTGAGAAAGTAGTCCAGATATTGGTCCTTATATAGTTGGAACTTGGAAGGGTGTGCTGTCCTTCTACTATTGTTTCTAGCATCTTCATTATTATTACGTACAAAAAATTTGTTATTCATGTCACGACAATGAACCCTTTAAAAAAATAATACTTGAGATTTGGGAAAATGATACCATATAATAGTCATTGTCCAAAGATTTATCATATTTCTTGTTTACACTTAAATTCAAACCCTTTATTTTTCTTGCCGGCAACTAAGATTTGACTTTCATAACAAAATTCTGATGGATTCAAAAAATTACGCAACGAAACACAAATCTAATATCACTTACAGGAGATAAAATAATTTTTAATTTAAAAAAACCAACAACCAAATAAACCAAAACACCAACACGAAAGTTGATTATTTTATTCTCACATAAAACTCAAACTTTGGTGACAAATTCTCGACACCGCACACTTGTGATGGCGTTGGATATAATTTGCACACACACACAAAAGAATATCGTGGGAAGTAGAAGAAATATTTGGGAGGATAAAAATAATTTTATTAATCAACATTTTTAGTGCAATTTCCTCAATTGAAATAATTAGGCACAATGTATTTAAATAGGTACAAACTAATCTAAATCCTTAAAGGATTTAACTAACACAATTTTCTAATACCAAATAAATTAGAGAATAAATTCCTTACAAACTCAACTACTAAATATAATATAATTCAAATTTTCAAATCCTAATTAGGTTTGGTTTATATGCCAACATTGCCTCCCTTAAACCAAACCTTTATGAAAACCAATTCAACGCCATCACGAGCCACAGTCTCAATTGAAATTTCGGTCGCTATGTAGACCATATGTGACCCCAACTTATGGTTGGTTTTCATCTTTATTTTCATACGTGGTAGTGGATGGATCTTGCATTTCGCATACAATTTGATGGCTAACTCTTCTCGATCAAAGAATTGATTCATACTTACCCAATCACAATTAAAGACACCAACATTTTGTTTCACACAATAATCCTCCAAATAATTTCCAAAAAACAAGAAATCATACTTTTCTTTTCATAATTTTCACCACCAAACTTTTCAATACCACAATCTTCAATCAATTGGTCCACTCCACCATAATCTTGAACAATAATTTCTAAACCATCTTTTTCTTCAAATAATTCATCAATCCCAAGTATAAAAAACAATATCATCTACCACATTTGTTTTCTCAATAACATTTTCAAAAACATCAATAGTGTCTTTTTCAAATTCTTTTCCTTCTTTCCTAACCAAATCACAAATTTCCGTCTCATCCTTATCCAATTCAACAATTTTATCTTTTTCATGAACAAAGTCATCATCCTTAATCAACCCAAATAACGAATGCAAATCAAAATTTTCAACCTCATAAAAATTTTCACAAATTATATCATCATTGACATACATATCTTTTTCAAAATCAACTTGCCATTCCAACTCAAATTTAGATTTGTAATCACAATCATCATCGGCAAATTCCATTAATATATAAAATAAATCTGACCAAAAAAATTCAGGTGATTGAGCATTAACAATAACCCTTTTGAAAACTTTCTGATCATTGATTTACGCATAATTTTAAAAAACAATTTTGCCTTCCTCTTCATAATTTCTTTTGACAAAGGGTTAGATAATCTCAATTCTATGGCATCACCTAAACCACTGATCTTTTCAATATTCTTCCATGATGTTTGCCCATTCAAATCATTCTTCACTTCCCATAACATATGCAAAATTTCAAAATTTTCACCATTAATAAATTCTCTACCCATCTTGACAATTAAAAAAAAATATTTACGTACCTTGAGAAAATTTTATTTTCTCCATCTTTGAATTTCTTGGCCTACCTTGTTCCTCAGGTGCAAATTTGAAACAAACTTTTTTCTCATGATTGTTGTCCAACACCAACAATAATTTAACACGACAGGATCTCCCTTTTCAGATCACTGTCCCAATTAGGGTAAATTTCGTTATACCCTAATTGTCAAAACGAATACTCTAAGACCAACTTATCTTGTGGTCTAATTTTCAAAAATCGAGTACTCTATCACAATCTTTACATCCAAGACCGCAGCCTAGAACTCTTCTTCTTATACACATCTATCAAATGCCCAAGATCAAAGCTCTAGAGACAAGAGCTTTGATCTTGCGTAATTTGTTAAATTATCAAAATTACGCAGCGGAGCACAAATCTAATATCAGTTGCAGGAGATAAAATAATTTTTAATTTAAAAAAATCAAGAACCAAATAAACCAAAACATCAACACTAAAGTTGATTATTTTATTCTCACACAAAACTCAAACTTTGGTGACAAATTCTCGACACCGCACACATGCGAATTTTCCTTTACTGATATAATTTGCACACACACACAAAAGAATATCGTGGGAAGTAGAAGAAATATTTGGGAGGATAAAAATAATTTTATTTATCAACCTTTTTAGTGCAATTTCCTCAATTGAAATAACTAGGTACAATGCCTTTAAATAGATACAAACTAATCTAAATCTTTAAAGGATTTAACTAACACAATTTCCTAATACCAAATAAACTAGGGAATATATTCCTTACAAACTCAACTACTAAATATAATATAATTCAAATTTTCAAATCCTAATTAGGTTTGGTTTATATACCAACAAATTCTTACTCTTTTTCCCTAAACAAAAATAATAGGTGAGTTATAAAAGCAACACAAATGGCATTTTGAGAAGATAATAAGGCCCATTAACAATGAAAGTTTCTAGCTAGACTGATAATTTTGCCCTTTCTTTTATTTTTGGGATAATTTCAGAAACCTTCCTTGAACTTTATACTAATATCACTTAGTACCCCCAAAATTTAAAAAATATACAAATCTCCCCTAACTTTATATTAATGGTAACAATTTCAGCCCAATTGATTAAAATATCATTTAAATGGAAAGAGAAGTAATTTTTATTTCTTCATTACCCATAGTAACAAAATTTACTTTGTTATATTAGTTGGAATAAAAGAAAAAGAAATTTTGTGATACTTAAATGAAATCGTTAGTAAATAACATTGGGATGTAATTTTTCATGTTCTTCATCATTTAATTTCAAAATACATTTTACTATTTTAATTAATGATTTAATTTGTGAATCTTAAAAAAAAAAAATACTATTACATTTGTTTTACTATAGTACCTAGTGTGCTTCGACACGTTTCAAACTTTTTTGTTCAATCTAAAATACACAAATACATTAATGTGCACACACATTTTCATAAATATGTAATGGAAAAAAATTTAATAAAAGAATATTTTTTTTTCAATTTTACGAATTTGTGACTCCCAAAACAAGATAAAATTAACATTTTTTATTATAATATATTGTCTACTTTCTAAGTGTTCTAATTTTTTATTTAAACCGACAAACTCAAGTACAGTTACATGTTCTTTCATTTTCATAAATAAGTTGACAAAAATTCTTTATCAAAAAATTATTATCTAGTTTTTTAGTTTACAAGTTTGTGATTCACCTTAGAAAATACTAATCATATTTATTTTATAATATATCATGTGATTTTACGTATTCAATATTTTTTTTCGAATAGATACAAATAATCACATTAACTCGCGCAAACATTTTGGCAAATAAATTTGTTAGAAGACTAAAGAGTGACAAGTTTAATTATCAGAAACCACATAGTCGGTTTTTGAAACCATCCTTTTCTGTTATTTCTATTGAAGTACAAAGAGTAAAGATGTCATTTCATGATAATTCAGGCTCACTTACAAGAGAAGGGAGATAACTGAGATTTTTAAAAGTTAAGGGGTACTAAGTAATATTAACATAAATTTCAAGAGAAGTTTTTGAAATTATTTCTTTATTTTTAAAGTTTTTAGGGTAAGTCTTCCTGCTATAGACAAAAGTTTACTAAATTTGCTTCATGTTGATTTTTGAAGATTCTTGTTCTAATCTTTCTTCGAAGAATCATGATATCTCGTGACGAGCGGTTCCGTCCTGTACAAAGGAATTAAGGAGACGACTATGCATACAATAAAAATCAGCAAATGAATGAAGGCTGATGGTAATGCCACAGTATTTGATATCTAACTTACCACCAGAAAAAGATTTGAAGAGGGTAAATGCTGTCCGTGTCATCAATATATGGACTGTGCATGGGAATAGCATAAGCCATTATTGAAATATAGAGTGATCCTCTAGCTAAGGTACCACTTTAATCTCAGATTTTCCATTTTTTTTTTTTTTTTGTCAACTTTCTGTGTGTGATGAAACTATGCAGAATCAATATTCATTCAAATTAAAAATGATTATTTTCCAATGCGGGGACCATGCATGTGGATTCATTTGATCGAGATGTGAACTTCTATTCTTGGGCAGCTGAAAGATAAACTTCCCGACTATGGTAATTGATAAACCTAATTATATTGGTGAATTTGTTCCATTCTATATATATATATACCATAGACATAGACATATTGGGGAAGGGGCTCAACTAATTTAAATAAGTTATTGGTCGGACCATTTTTTTTATCAGACCAATTTTTGACATTCATAATTATAATATATATGGATAAATGATTCATGTTAGAACTTATTTTACTTTACACCCCTTAACTTGTACATGATTTTCACTTTGTATCATATACTTATTTTTTTGGACATATTGCACTTGAACTATCAAGTTTACCCATTTTGTTCCAATTTTTAATATCATTACGAGCAAAGTTAACAGATGTTTCATTCGTGAATACCACACACTTAAAATGGAACATTAATAAAAAAAATTTAACATTATTAAATATTGGAGTAAAGTGGAACAAATCTAAAAGTTAGGGCTGTAACATGTCCAAAATTTAAAATTGAGGGTTCGAAGTAAAAGTTGATAATAAGTTAGGGGGTGCAAAGTGGAATTAATCATGACTACATCTGTCTATGTAATAGGTCCCCCTAAACAAGTGTGTGTCATGCACTTAATTAACATTTGTTAACTTTGGTTGTAGTTTTAATAATTGGACTGAAATGAGATAAATTTGAAAGTTCAGGATGCAATGGATCCAAAAAATAAGGATGAAATGCAAAGACAAAATCAGGTATAAGTTAAAAGGTACAAAGTGGGGTGAGGCATAGTTATTAAAACCGACCTGGCCAGCCGTTTAACCTGTCAACCAGGTGAACCGGCTATCAAATCGGGCTGGGTTGCTTATCTGACCGGACAAGAAAGGATGCCGTTGACTTTTCAATGACCCAGCGATTCAACCAATTTAAACGCGGTCATCGGGTGGCATTGATGGAAGGAATTTGTAAGTTAACGATCCAACGGTTCAATCGAATAAATCATAATTCCGACCAATTTAACCGTTGTCCTCGGTTTCATTGATGGAAGGAATTTGTAAAATAAATGTCTCTCGTGCAGCCAGCAAGGCCCAAACACTTGCCCCTTGAGTGGAAGGAGTATCCAATGCAATTGGACCACCTTGCTTGTGTTGATGGCTTCTACTTTTCTTTTTATTTATCTTACTTCATTGTAACTTTTCCTATTCTAAATAAAATAATTGTTCCTTTTATTTTCTAAAATTAAAACTACAAGTGTACTAAATTAAAAAAAAAATTTGTTTTCCAATTAATTGTATAGACACAAATTAGCAAAACAAATATTATGTTTTTTACAATAACAAAATATTCTAATATATTATACCACTAAAATTTTGTGAATAAAATATATTATAAAAAAATCAAAACAAATGTTTATTGGCATATTCATATAAGTATAATATTATGACACGATAACTATCTAAGAAATAACGAAATGATAATTAACTAAAAAGCTAACATGATATTTTTATTAATTTTTTATTATATATTATGTATCTAAAATTTTTAAAGTATTATTATTATTAATAAAACAATGAAATTAACGACCCGTCGGTTGAACCAGTGACTCATCAATTGAACCAGTAACTCGTTGATCTACCTCTCTCACTGAATTCCTTTCCGGACCGGATTTAATAACTATGGGATGAGGCCTTCACGTTATTCATAAGATGCTGCAATTACGTCAAAAATATCTTATGCATCACGTGGCGTTAACTCCCCTACACGACCCCTCTTGATTCTTTTTAGATCTTCATCATATTTTTGAAAATGATTTAAGAAGTTATACAGTGATAAACACTGTAATTACATAAATTATCATCCCGTAATGTTACATAATTAAGGGTAATTTTAGAAATCTTTCCTGAGATTTATGTTAATTAGATTGTCCCCAAAACTCCCTTGACTTTCTCTTTTTTGTAATGTATCAGCCTAATTTCAGAAAGAATTATTAAACAATTCAATTTATGATAGAGAAACTAATTCAATTCTAAGTTTACCCTTTGTTACTCACTAGTTAATTTAGTATTGAAATTTACTTTCTTTAGATAGTTGAAAAAAATGAATTCTATATTAATCTAACTTATTAACAAATAGCAATTTGTTAATATAGTATTGAACTTTAATTCTATGTTTTGTTCTATTTTCAATGCTTTGCAAATTAAATTTTAATTTAGGAGGATATGAAGACAGATTTAGCATTTCAACTTAGACAAAATTGTAAGGAATCTTTTTAAATACAAATTTGGAAGGATTATACGTTCAGACAATTATTATTGAATCAATAAAAAATAAACATAAATTAACTTTAATTTGGAGCCAAAATATTTTTATACAATTAAGAAATTTCTTTACTAACTAAGCTAATGAACTAAGGACTCTTTAAATTAATTGGGTCGATAAAACACATCACTTAAAACTTCACCATTTATTTTGTCCATAACAAACCAATATTTCAAAAAAAGAAAGAAAATCAAACTTGAACGAACTAATAAATGTAAATTAATGAACACATATGATATAATATTTTTCGTTATATGTCTAAAGTGACAGGGGTAAAATTGTCCACATATTTTGTTTAATAATTCTTTTATGACTTGAACTAACATGCTACAATAAATCAAAAGTTAGGGGAGGTTTGTAAAAAAATTTAAAGTTCAAAAGTACTAATTGATATTAACATAAATCTTCAGAGTGATTTTTGAAATTATCCCTTCGAATAATTGGGCAGATCTCATTTCCTGTTTTGCATATGTTATAATGTTATAATATTAGGGTGTTCATGTGCTGAGTACCTAGTCGACATATAAAATTAATAATTCAACCAAATCTCCCCGAGTTAGAGAAAAATTGATCTGTACCTAATCCATAGACAAATTTATGGTAATCATTGATCATTTATTGCCTGTCATTCTAATAGTTGTCCAATAATTAATGGGAAGAATCCATTTAAATTGTGTGACCCACTTTACTAAAATAAGGGCCCATGTTATTCTCCAAATAAAATTCTCCTATTAATTTTTAATCAACTATTAGGATGTCTAGTAATTGTTCAATAATCAAAATAAATTTTATCTTAATCCATATACATGGGATACTCGGTCAGCAAAATACCTGATAAAAGGGATTGGCATGACCGAGTGCCCAGTCTATGTTTCTCTTCCCAAATGACCTAGATTAAATAAAAGAAATCAACAATACTAACTTTTTGTGAAGCACGCAGTTAACATCTTCAATTACTAACTCAAACCACAAAACAAATTCGCTTCATATACTGGTCCATCAAGCAATTATAAGCAAATATTTCGCCAAAAAAAAAAAAAACTAAGTTTAGAAAACAGAAAGAAACATTTTTGCTTTTGAACTAAGGAGAAGTATTTGGTTCCCAACAAATAATTTAAGCCTTCAGCTTTGTTGATATCTTGGCGTGACTGAGTTCTGGAAGTTACAATTGTTTTTTGTAGTTTAACAAATATTTTTTGTAATTCAGTAAGATGAGGATAGCTACGAATTAACTCAGCTTGGATAGTTGTGTGGTTAATGAAGTTAGTTAGCTGAAACACCACCTCAAGAGTTAGTTAGATAAGACAGGGAGGGAGTGAGTGAGCGAGCGAGCTTATATACAAGAAAATCTGAAATAGCAAAATGCATTATATGTAATTGGAGTTGTTATCCTGTTAAAAAACTGGCTAATTTTCTTTTAACAAAGTCCTATTGTGGGGTGCAAGTAATTTCCTAAAAATTCACTTATTTTGAAATAGTTATAATGTAATTTTTTATTAATTGTATAAAGTTTAGACCGTAAGATAAGTTATTTTTTACTATTATTTGGAGTGGTGAGTAAATATTATTCCCTATAAATAGATAGATTGACCAATTACAAAAACACAAGATGAGAAAATACAAGTTAATAATTATGTAAAGTCCTATACTTGTCATGAAAGTGTTCTTAGGTTTTAGAGAGATTGGCGTCGGCTAAGAAAGTAAGCCAAATCATATTAAATTTTGTTTGTTACTTGTATTTCATATTATAACTAATTTTTTGTCAAATTATTATATTTTTGATTTTTCATTAGTTATGTTTATTCCGCATTAACCCCAACATATCCTTCGGCATTTCTATTCTTTTCTCAATAATACAATCTCTCTAGTTTCCCTCAAATTGTTTCTTCATCGTGTATTGTTTCTTTTCTCAATAACACAATCTCTTTATACTGTTACAATATTGATACATCTAAACGTATTGTTCAAAGAAATAGATTCGGAGTCTACAAAACCATCACGTGCTGTGGAATCGATGGTGTGAAAACAAAGTTACAAACAAATATTCGACATCGTTTTATTTATGTTCAGATACTTTTACAATCTTTACATGGAAAATTACGAACTTAAGCTTTATGCAACTGCCCCATATATGTTACAAGAAGGAATCAAGCCCACACTTTATTCGCTCGCATATTTCAGTAATCGCTATTGCAATTCCAAGCAAACTAGACATGCATTGAGATCATATAATAATATAGGAGTATTTATATATAATGGATCATGCTTTCTTGATATGATGAGCCTCAATGTCTTCAACAACGTGAAGGAAAAGGCTAAGCAATGTTCCTGGATGTGGGATGTTTTCGTTCAGCTTCTCATATTCAAAAGTCCATGTGACCAAATTGTAGTCAACTCTTTTGTCAACATGATATGTTATTATGAAGGTCTTGTACAAATCCATGAGATCTCCTTCAATCATCTTGAACCTCACTGACTGCTTTTCTTCATCTATGTTTTCAATAAACTGTTTTGCTACTCTTTCTTTCCCATCTATAAAAAAACAAAATGTTACTGAGTACAATATACAATTGTCGGAAAATTCTACTATCGTTTAGACAATGATGATTTTGTTGTATTTTAAATACTTGTACAGTATTATATGGCCATACAATATTTTAAAACACAATACAATAGTTCTTTAACGGGAATGTAGGAACTTCCCACAATTGTATTCCAAAATAGAAGTCTTTGATCCTCCTTTCGTTGATTATACAATTTTTAGAATTTGATACATTTTAGAAACTGACTTCAAGTTTTAAATTCTATTTGTTTGTGTTTATAAAATATATAATTAAGAATGCCATATGTAATTGCATATATACCATGGGTATAGTTCCAGCAGATAACAGATCCAACCGTGCCAAGTCCACCATCAAGCAAAGTAAACCCTTGAACTTTATCAGGAGACATGTTGGAAATATGGTGTGGTCTTTTGCTAAGGACTTCATGAAACACATCTCCTCCGGCTCCCTTGACCTCCGTTTGGCCAATTATCTTACCTTTCAGACCCATTTCTTCGTTGTTAATCACCAGAAGAGAAACTAATTAAGCAAAGAAAAAAAATCGGATGAGCTAAGAGAGGTGGGAATAAGTAGTCCAGAAATTGAGTGTCCTTATATAGTTGTCTCTAGCAGTATTATTGTGTACAAAGCTTTATGATTTAGGACACGGTACGGTGGTACAAGGGATGGCAACCAATAGAGCTACTTGCGAGTAGTTTGGATAAATGCTCGACTTGAATTCGTGTTGATCGAATTCAAGTTATTTAAACTCGAATTGGTTTTTGAATTCGAATTCAAATTCTTTCAAACTCTTAACTATTCTACTCGTAAGTTTGTCGAACTTGTATATAAACTTAGTTTTTTTTATATATATATATAATTACTAAAACACCAGTAATATTTGATAAAATTATGATTTTACCTCTTCAATTTGAGCGAGTTTGAATCGAATTCAAACTTAAAAGTTAAACTCTAGCTTTGTAAACTATATTCGAACCAAGCTCGAACTTGGGCTCGAGTTCTGAATTTTTTTCAAATTCGAATTTGAACAAAGCATTATTCGGATTCTACCTGATTTGTTTTCACCCGTAGGTACAACAACCCTTTAATATTATATAATTAACATCATTATCCAAGATTATCATATATCTTGTTTTTCACTTTAATTCAAACCCTTCATTATTGAATGCTTACAAGTTTTTCTTGCGGGCAACTAAAATTGGATTTTAATTAAAATTTCTTCCTCTTTTTCCTTATACGACAACAATAGGTAAAGGAGCCTAAATGGGGATTTTGAGAAGATAATAAAGCCCATTGACAATGAAAGGTTCTAGAGATATTTTTCCCTTTCTTTTTGTTTGAATGTTTTTTCAAAGGAAGTAAGTAGAAGACAATACATAATTTTTTATTTTTTATTTTTTTAAAAGGAGCAAATTACGTACTGTAGGCGGTTGATAATGCCGCTACTCAAACGTTAATGCCACAGAATTTATAGAATGTAAATTATCAGAACCCTTCTTGATTTGTTGTAATTACACAACCAAAATGTTGTGTCATTATTACGTGTTAATTAGACTTTACACTTTTAAATTTTAGCATCACTAACAATTTAGATTTTCATAATGTTATATTTTGAATACTAAAATATCTCAACTCAACTCTAATGGTGCCTGAAATTTTGGTTGAGTAGACAAATATACCTCTTGGTTAATTAAACTTTACTTTTTTAACCTTTATTTCACTTATACTTTAATCTCTAATGTCATATTTTAAACAATTTCAACCAAAATATCAACTCAACATTTTGACTATTCTATTTATATTTTATTCTATTTTTCACGTCCACTTCTTTCCAATTACTACTACAACCATTGTCATCGCCAACAAAAAGTAGTGTTTTTCCTCTTTTAAAAAAATAATTTTTTCTGATTCATCTAAATAATTTTAAAGAATAAAAATTAATTCAAAATTTCTTCACTCATGTGTATATATTTCCATTTAGCTAAAAATTTAAGTTAAATAAATTATTCTAATCAAGAGACATAAACCTATTGTAATTGAACATTAGTTACGGAGATTTATACTTAAAAAATAATGTCGGTCAGATTTTGTCATCTTTCTTTTAATTAACTCCACCCAAAAAGGCTAGCAAAAACACCCAATTGAACTTTTCGACATCTCTTTAGATCAAATTATATATGAATCAAGTTTTTTTTTAATGAAATTTGATTCATCAGACAAAAATTAATAAAAAAAAGAAAAAAAGAAAAGAAAAGAAACTAGAGTGCAATAAGGACTATAAAATGTTAGTGATACATAAGTTCAAGCAGGTAAAGTGTAATTAACCCTTATTATGGGCTGTGGCAACATTAAAAGCGATTATTGAAACATATAGTAGATCTTCTAAAGATGCGTTGATTTTTCTATTTTTTCACCTTTGTTTGTGTGATGATACTACGAAAAATAATGTTTTATTTAAGTTAAAATTCATATTAATATTCGAGACCATGTGGATTCATTTGATCGAGGGGCTCAATTAATTTAAACTAGTTTTTGAGACACACTCTTGAGTGTGCGTTAAGAAAAACTCAATATTATTTGGCTTGTTATGTTAAACGAATATAATACGCATTTAAGATTAACTAAGGCGGTGTTCCATATATCTTATTCTAAATACATTAGTATAACAAACAATAGTTTAAGAAACATGATATGTAATCTAAAATTAAGGCATTTAGAAAATTACATGTTCTAAATCTATTATTCTAATACATTATTAGTACAACAAACAATAGTTCAAGAAACATACACCCTCGTTCCATTAAATGCAGGGGCGAAGCCACACTTAGTTGACAGTGCACAGTTGCCCTCTCCCTCCCCTTAACTTTGAAAAATTATAAAATAGGTAAGGAAGTTTTTTTTTTAAAAAAAATTAATTAATTTTATCCTATAATTGTCCTTTAAAATTTGTTACTTTTTCTTTTTTCTTTATATTAACTCCCTAAAAATTTAAAATCTGTATCATAGAATTAAACATGATGACACATTAAAATTAAGGGTAAGTACCACTTGAAAATATAAAAATTTAAAGACTTCTGTAATTTTCTACAGAAAATGGATATATAATTTTCATTGTAAATTCATTTTCAAGTATTCACGTTATATAAAAATTGAGCACTTTGTGATTTTCTTAATTCTAAAATCATCAATTTTACTGTGTATTTTATCTTATAAAAAGTTAGGACATCCACCATCAAATTCATAATGTCATATAAAATTATTTATTGCATAAAAAAATTATTTTTACTTAAAAATTTTCTAAACACCTATTTGTTGCCCCCTAACATTAGGGTCTTGGTTTTGCCCCTAATTAAATGGATTTCAAAAGACATTACCCATGCAAATCCACGAAACATACTATCAAAAATCAAAATTGAGGTGACTAACTTTTTGTATGATATGGAACGTTGTTCTAAAAATAAATAAATAAATAAATAAAATAAAATTAGTAAAATTTAAATTGAATATAGTTAAAATATTTACCACCCTTAAAATAAGTGAAATAATAAATGCTGCAAAAATCAATTGACATGGCTTAAAGAAATTACGAAGATTAAAAAAATTGAGAAACTTCAAAAATCTAATAAAAGAAAAAAAAATAGAAGATTTACATGCAATCATTTTTTTTTCTGTATTTGAGGTATCATTACTTGTTCATCTCTCTTAGATACTTTGTAATAGTTTTCCAAACAACCACCTTCATGAACCAAAAAGGGACTTCACCACTTCCCCAACTTAACTTTGGGTAAAAATCAGACTTGATTAATTCCCAAACAAACAATTAAGATATGAATATCATGGAGTAGCGTAGTTACCCCTGTTCACAATTCCCTGTTATTTTGTTCTTATTCAATTATACTATTCCCCATTCAAATACAATAACATGTACCATATTAAATGTCCAGTTCTTAATTTTTTTATAATTGCTGAAGAAAAAATATTTTTGAAACTTAAGTTATAAAATATAAAAAATAATGGATAAGGTAAGAAGTTGGAAATGGTATAACATAGTAGGGGTGTATCTATATTAGTATAACTTAATATAACTACTAGTTATGTAGTAATTTATTAATATCATATTAAGAATAATATTAAAATATTCTTAAATTTTAAGTTATCAAAAATAAGAAAAAAAAATAATGGATAAGGTGAGAAGTTGGGAGTGGTAGGGAGTAGTTAGGAGGAAAGTTATAGTAATATAGATACTTATGTAGCAATTTTCTAAGGGTATATTAGAAATAACATTAAATTTGACATATCAGGGTCTCTTATTTTATTAATAATAAAAAATTAATAAGAATGAGATAGGGGTTGAAAGTGGAAGATGAAAGTAAGTGAGTAGTTATAAAGGATAGAGGAGAGAAAATGAGTAAGGTAATTGATTATTTAGATGAATTTAAAATGGCATTTTAGAAGTTTATTAATTTTGACATTACACTAAACCTTAGGCTATATATATTAAGATAAGATGGTAAGATAGTGCAAATGGCACACACCTATATGTGTGCAAATTTTTAAAAAAAAAATGATAAATTTTTAAAATTTGAAATACATAAAAAAAAAATTGGAAGTTATAGAAAGTTATGAAGGCAATTATGAGAATACGTTAATTTTGACATTAACACCAAAAGTTGTTGGCCTTAGAGACTTTACATATAGTTAGATTAGATAGTAAGACAGTATGGCACACACCTATGTGTGTGCAAATTAAAAAATGATAAATTTTTAAAATTTGAAATAGATAAAAAAAAAAAATAGAAGTTATGAGAAGTTATAAGCGCAGTTATGCAAATACATTAATTTTTATATTATACCAAAAATAGTTGGCCTTAGACTTTATATATAGTTAGATAAGACTGTAAGTTTTATTATTTAGTTGATAAGACCATGATTACTTAAAAGAGAAGTTCTACTAAAATTTCAAAAATGATTTAAATTTATGAATTTTTTATTGGTAACTTGGAATAAATTTATATCCTATTAATAGCTAAAAAGTTTTAACCTTTATATATAGTTAGATACTATATAATATGATGTAACATATATAGCAAGAAAAGATAGCAAAAAATAAGATAAGAAAAGATATTATTAAAATTTAAGTTATTAAAAATAACAAAATAATGGATATATAGTGTGAAAAGTTGGGAGTGGTGGGAGTAACGGGGAAGGAAGTTACGGTAATATAGATAGTTACATAATAATTTACTAAGAGTGTATAAGAAATAACATTAAATTGGATGTATTAGGGTCTCGTGCTTTATTAATAGTAAGAAATTAATAAGGATCAGATGGGAGCTGAAAGTGAAAAATGAAAGTAAGTGGTGGTTAAAAAAGATGGAGGAGAGAAAATGAGTAAAGTGATTGGTTATTTAGATGAATTTAAAAGGATATTTTTGGAAGTTCATTAATTTTGACATTATACCAAGATTTAGGCTTTATATATAGTGAGATAAGATAAGATAAGATAAGAAATTAATAAGGAGGAGATAGGGGTTGAAAGTGGAAGAAAGTAAGTGAATGGTTAGAAAAGATATAAGAGAGAAAATGAGTAAAGTGATTAGTTATTTAGATGAATTTAAAATTACATTTTTAGAATTTTATTAATTTTGACATTACAAGGTTTAGGCTTTATATATTATAAATAAAGATAAGTAATTGGTCGGACCAATTTTTTGACATTCACAATTATAATATGAATCATGTTATCTCCCCTGCACGAACTCTCTTGATTATATTTATATTTCAATATTTTTTTTTAATAATTTAAAAGTGACAAAATGCTAAACACGGTAATTATGCATAACACTATCAGCCGTGTAATTTTAAATAACTAGGCGGATTGTGTTCCCTTTTTTCGGAAATGTAATAACATTGGGCATGTTCATGCACAGGATGACTGATCCATATATACTAAATTAACTTTCTGATCCAGTCTTTTAAGAAAAATGACACGTACCTAATTCATATATATTTAAAAATAAATTTAACCTATTTAATATTTGAATTTAACTTGACTCGATAAGAAGTCATTTGAGGTTGATTTACTTAAACCTTAAAAAATTATCTCAGTTAGCACCCCATTTAACATCTCAAATTGCTAACTCAAACAATTGGGCATTTTTAAATGGGTCCTTCATTCAAACTTTAACCAGTCTTTTTTATTACTGATATCTCTTATTTAATAGGGCTATTTTGGAAGGGAAACATGGACAGGGTACCAAGTCATTGCGACCTGCTTTTATCGAGTATTTAGATGACTATGTACTATATTTGTGAGAGTAAAAAATTATGCAGTGAAAGGTAAATTTATTTAACACATATAAAAATATATAGGATCTAGGAGAAATTATAAAATAACGGCCATGGGACTCTCATATTGAGACCCGCATAAATATACGGTATAATAACCTTAACATTATGTTAGAATCTCTCTATTCTGTACTCTCAACTCAACTCTTCTCAATTAACTAAACTAAATAAACTCTCTATTTATAAGGTAACAATCTTAAAAACTAAGAAAGCCAATTACATTGGAAATAACAACTCTAAATATAATCCTATTAGAAAACTAAATTACTTAAATAACTAAATTACCAAAACCCAACACCAACGTATTTCCTAAGTGATAACGAGTTTGGTTTATGTAATTATGCCAACAATGCCTTCTTTAAATCAAACTATCCAAACTCACCCTGGCAGCACATCATGCATGATCATTACGATCAATAATTTCTTCAATTGGTTTCATCTTTCTTTCTATCGCAATCGGGCACAATCAAATTAATTTGATTTTCATCTTCAAAAACTTTCAATCGATCCATGCATCTAGATAAATAATTTTCGTCATACACTTTTTTTTCAATTTATCAACCTCCATGAATTTTATGATTACTAGTATCACAATTCTTAATTTTTGTAAATCAATCACCATCTATTTGGTAGGATTTTTTTCCTCCATCACTGCCCAATACCAACAAAAACAATCATGACAAGATCCTTCTTTTTAGATCTCTGTCCAATTATGACCATATTTCGTTAAACTCTAATTATCAATCGAGTACCCCAAGACCAACCTCATGTTGTCTAATTTTCTAATGTTCGAGTATTCCAACCAAAATTTTTTCTCTAATTTTTGACAAACACTCCAGGATCGATACTATTGAACCTAGAGCTCTGATACCACTTGTTAACACAAAAAAATCACATAGAGGAAAATAAATTTATTTAACACATTAAAAATTTATGGGAGAAGATAAGAAGTTACAATATAACGCACATCGAATTCTCATATTGAGACCCACATAAACCCATGGCATAATAGCCTTAACATTAGGTTAGAATATTTTTATTCTAGATTCTCAATTCAACTATTATCAATTAACTAAACTAAATAAACTCTCGATTTATAAGGTAATAAACTTAACTACCAAGAAAGCTAATTAAATAACAACTCTAAACATAATCCTATTAGGAAACTAAATTACTTGAACAACTAAATTATCAAAACCCAACAACAACGTATTTCCTAATTGGTAAGGAGTTTGATTTAATTATGCAAACAATACGTATATAGATCTGGGGGTCATTTTAAAATGCACTTACTTCAATTTGCACTCTGTAATTTGTAACCTATTCTCACTTTACATTTCATACTTCACTTTTGAACATATTGCACCCCAAAGTCTTAGATTTATCCTACTTCAATCAATTTTTTAACACCATTACTAGAATTAACGATGCTATGTGTATACATTGCATTTGTTTAGGGACATATTGTACCAATGGAGTAGTCGTGTCTAATTTCACTGTACACCCCTTAACTTATGATCATTTTTCAATTTGTACCCTCCATTTTGAATATTGGACATATTGCGTCCATAACTCTTAGACCCGTCCCACTTTGGTCTAATTTTTAATAGTGTTAAAAATTTGATAAAGATTCCACTTTAGGTGCGTGATGTGCATGGTTGAAACATCCACTAATTTTGTTAGTAATATTAAATGTTGGATTAAAATGGGATAAATTTTAGACTTTAGGTGCAACATGTTCAAAATTATAGGAATACAAAGTTAGCATCAACTGCAAGTTAGAAGTGCAGAATGAGTATTGACTACAAGATTTTAGGTTGGTTCACGGACTAGGAAAACATACCCGACGCAAACTCAGCTCACTAATATTATAACGGACTAGCCTAACCCGCTACAGTAACTATCAAGTTGGGCTAGCACAAACCGTTAACATCTTTACTCGTAACGCTTTGCGAGTACATGCACGACACCATTATGTTAATGCTAAATTTATTGCGCGCTCCTGTGATACATTGTTTTGAACTTGAGAAAGTTGTAAACCAGGCACAAACCATTCCCCTGCCTTATAATTTATATAGTTCGGTTGATGCATCTAAAATTTGTTCAACGAAATAGATTCGGTGTCTACAAAACAATCACATGAAATAAAATTTACAAACAGTGATTAGACATCCTTTTTATTGTTTTCATGAACTGTTACAATCTTTACTAGAAAAGTACAAACATAGCCCACGTTACAAACTTAATCAAGCACACACTTACTCGCTCATATATTTAAGTAGTCGCTAATATTGAAATTTCAAGCAAACCAGACATCGACTGGTCATTGAGATCATTTAATATATATATATAGAGGATCAATTAAGCTTGCTTGAGATGATGAGCCTCAATATCTTCAACCATGTGAAGGAAAAAGTTGAGCAATGTTCCTGGATGTGGGGTGTCTTCATTCAGCTTTTCATAGTCCAGAGTCCATACCACCAAATTGTACTCACCTTTTTTTTCAACATGATATATTATTGTGAAGGTCTTGTACAAGTCCATGAGATCTCCTTCAATCATCTTGAACGTGATTGATTGCTTTTCTTCATTTATGTCTTGAATTATTTGCTTTGCTACCTTTTTTTTCTCATCTACAGAAAAGAAAAAAAAATTATATTGAAGAAAATATGCAATCATTTCCATTTGTATTCCAAAAGTCTCTGATCATCTTTTCATTGATTTCCCTAAGGTATCTAAACCCCTAAGCTAATCTTATTACGTCTAATAAAAATGATTTAAAAAGTATAAAAGTGACACAAAAGTCAGTTGACAGATTATATTACACTATCATGGTCTCCTTAATTTTTATATACTTGTGCGAATTTCATGTTTTTTTTAGATCGAGTGACGCGTTGGTGGCTTATTTTTTACTTTGTTTATTTTTTATTTTTTTTTATTTCAGTTCACAACTTTTCATTTTGAGCACTGATCAAAAACAATTATCAAAATATAAGCAAAGAAATAAAAATTAAAAGACTACCATGCAAAAGATTGAGAGAAAATTAAAGAGTAAAAATAAATCAAATCTTTTGAATTTCATATGTGATAACATACCATGGGTATAGTCCCATTGGATAACAGATCCAACAGTACCAAGTCCACCACCTAGCAAAGTAAACCCATGAACTTTCTCAGGAGACATGTTGGCAAGATGGTGTGGCCTTTGCCGTAAGACTTCATGAAACACATCTCCTCCAGCTCCTTTGATCTCCGTTTGCCCAATCATCTTACCTTTCAGACCCATTTCTTCGATTTTAATTACCAGAAGAGAAAATAATTTATTAAGCAAAGAAAAATTTCTCTGATCAGATGAGCTAAGAGAGGTAGGAAAGTAATCGAGAAACTAGTCCTTATATTGTAGTTGAAAGGGTCTGTCGTGTTGTACTATCGCCTCTAGCATTATTGTGTACAAAATTTTAATATTTATGACAAGGTAGATTGGTACATCAACCCTTTAAAATAATAATACTAGTTCAGAGTTGGAAAAATTATTTATTGTATGATCATTATCCAAATATTATCAAATTGAAATCTTGTTTTTCACTTCAATTCAAAAACCATGCATTATTGAATGCTAACAAGCTTTACTTGTGGGCAACCAAAATTTTATTTTGATCATAATTTATTATCTCATTTTCCCCGTACGACAACAATATAGATAAGGGGCATTTTGAGAAAATAATAAGGCCCAATAACAATGAAAATTTCTAGAGCGATATTTTTTCGTTTTCTTAATTTTCTAGAGAGGTCTTCAGGCTATAGTAAAAGGCAAATTTTCTTCTATGATGATTATTGAATATTCTCTTGATGATTTACCCAAAAAAAAAAAAAGGAAAAATAAGTAGAAGACTATACAAACAATGCGATAAAAACTCAGCAGTTATTGATGCATAATACATATAGATCTTCTGGCCAAGATAACCGCTCAATCTTATATTCCCTAGGACTAAATCCATTTTACACTCTCGTACTTGTATCTAATTCTCACTTTACATCTTAATTTAAATTTTAAATATTTTATACTCCAACTTTATAAGTCTCTTCACTTTAATCTAATTCTTAACACCATTTAACCAAAATTAATGCCATTTGTACGCGTGCACCTAATTTTGCAAAAACATTATTGTATCCTTTGCTTAACATGTTATGCATACACAAAAATTCAATTAGGAGGTGTTTGGTTTATGGGTATGAGAGGGGGGAATGGGAATCAAAGTTAATGATACCCATAGATGGTGTTTGGTTAAACACTATGGGAATCATTCTATGGGAATGAAAGTGTTTGAAAATACCTACTTTCATTCCCTACTTGTGTGACATGGGTTTCAAGTTGAGTAATTGATTAACATAATGACACCCATTCCTATGTTAAACCAAACAAGGGGGAATGATATAAACCCATACCAATAGTGGAGTTTATGATTCCCATTCCGATTCCAATTCCCGAATGTGAACCAAATACCTCCTTAGTTTTAATGACGTTATTAAAATTAGACTAATAGAGGACCAACTTAAAGTTCAAGATGCAAAATGTCTAAAATTATAAATGAGAGTATAAAATAAAAATTATATACAAATTGGACGTACAAAGTGAAATTCCTAGTTTCTATGTTTACCTTACTTTGTTCAAGTTAAAAATGATTAATTTTCAGTTGGAAGGACCATTGATCGAGATGTGAACTTCTAATTATCGAGCACCAAGAAGATACACTTCCCAACAATGGTAACACGACTGGTAGTTACATTGGGTCTAACTCTACTTTGCACTCTCAAATGTGTATACGAATTTCACTTTACACTTATATCTTTTTAGGACACTTTATAATTCGAATTATTTTATTTTTCTCACTTCAATTTAAAATTTAATTTTATCAACAAAATTAATAGTTTTAGGGCGCATGAATAACACGCATCGTTAATGGACAATTTTAATTTAATTGTGCATATTTTTCATTGAAATCCTAAAATCTTTAGTTTTGTTGATGAAATTTAATTTTAGAATAATGTAGGAATTATTAGACAATTCAGAGCGTAAAATATCTAAAAAAAAGTATAGACTATAAAGTGAAAATCATATATAAATTTAGAGTTGTAAAGTGGAGTTGGCCTTATATTGATCAAGTGGCTCAACTAATTTAAGGAATTTGTCGGACCAATTTTTTGACATCCATAATTATACTGCATAAAGAAGAATTATATATTCGCATATATTGTTTTAACTTTTAAAGGATTCACGTGAATTATAAGATGTTGTAATCTGTCAACAATATCTTATGGGAAATTCAACACTCTCTTTTAAAGAATCATTCCCTTCTACTAAAGGTTAAATATTCATACAGTACAATATCATGTGTTTTAAAAATTTACACTGTATAAATTTTTAAAACTAAAAAAATAGTTTCCTAAAAGGGGCTGTATAATTCCCCTATCTTATGTATCCCGTTAGATCCTCCACAAGACCTCACCTAATTCTATTTAGAATCGTTCTATTTTTATGAAAGAAAAATGATTTAAAAATTAATTAAGTGACAAATACGGCAATAATATATAAATCATTTACTTAATTTAGGCCGACTTTGTTCTCCATTTTGCAAATTTAATAACACATCAATATTATTTATCACTGATAATGCTAGGATAATACACTCACTAACAATGTTACCTCTGGACTTGAATCAATCAAAAATATTTTAGTAATTTTACTCTCATAGACCAGCTAAATCTAAATGGGTCAAATAATATTCTAACCCATCAAACATAAGTATAAATTGCAAAATGGCAAATTAGCTTCATTGCTTACTTTCCTAAATTTTTAACCTTCGAAGAGATTATTATTGAATTATTCTCCGTGGTTGAAGTACTAAATTGAACATTAGAATCCACTTTAAAGGACAAAGCCCCGCTATTTTTTTTCCCAAGTAATACGAATGTGAATACTATATATGGTGCTCAACCCTAACTTTAGACGTTCTTGGAATCGAGCTAACCTTGATTAATCAAAATCAAAATCAAAATTTTGAATCCAACAATTTAATCCGAATAAATATAAAAACTATTGAATCCAAAGCTTTAAATCCGTAATATAACCACAATTGTTCTTAAATACAACAAATTAAATCACATAAAAAATTTGTTGAATTCAAGAACTAAATCCATATAAAATCACATAATAAATCAAATTGAAAAATGATTTCTCAATTATTCAACATGAAGATGCTTTGATACCACTTGATGGAATACCAAATTAACTTTAATATCATGACAACCAACGTTATCATAACACGGATTCTTAATGTTTAATCATCAAGAATATAAATTAAATATTAGATGCCTTCCGAAGGCGTATCTGAATACATAAAAATTGAGGTGATTCTTCAGTATCCGATGTGATTCTTGAGCCTACGGATTTGATTCTTGAATATTGTGGTTATTGATCTTCCAAATTACTATGTATGTATTTTAGAAAACAGGGTTATCACTTTTCTGATGATGGGATGTCAAGAAAAATAACACAACATAGAATTTGGGGACCATAACCTATATATATATATATATACTTTCCTTATTCTCATAGGTTTCGCCCATCATAAAACAGAAAATAAGATTTTAGGATATCTACACATAAAAGTTCATACTAATTAGATGAGTTAGGCCTACTTATCTTAAACTATAATAGATTACTTTACATTGGGCCAATTAATTATGATAGTATATATTACACAATTAATATGTATGTGAATGTCCAAAATCCAACAGGAGTCATAACTAAAATTTAAGGATGACAGATAACTATTTATACAAATTTATTTTTTGTTTGAAGGTTATATAGACAGTAATCTTCCCATTTTTGTTTGAAGGTAATATAGACAGTAATCTTCCCATTTTCTTTATATTAAATTGTATTCTCTAATTTTTAATTGGTTACAATTCAGTGTGTACCTTCAAAGTTTTTTGTTTTCTTTATATTAAATTGTATTCTCATAATTAATTGGTTACAATTCAATGTGCAACATTCAAAGTCTTTTGTGAGATTATAGTGATCATATCTTACTTTGAATGTCTTGAAACGTTTCAGATGTAAAGATTTTTTTCAAGATTGTGATAGACTTGCCACTGACAAAACAAGATGGTCGATCTTGCTTGTATATAATTGACAGGGTCCAACTCCTTCGCTGATTTTTTCTTTGAATTAATAGATGTACTGAATCAACTAATCAACTACGTGGGGGCTGCGAGTTATAACTTTGTGGCCACTGAAGAAGGTTGGGTGCAATTTTTTTTGTGGATCCAAATTACAATTTGTTCAGAATTAAACACGTTCATAAGTTTCAAAATCATCAAAAACTGAAAATGAAACAATGGCAAAATCGTGTAAATTAGATTTGCATATGTACAGGTGCCCACCAAAACTTGAAAGTGGTCCAATTGGTCAACAAAGTGGTCCACAATTTGTCTCACAAGAAATAAAGAAGTTCGACTCACTTGTGGACCCACATGCAAAACTCAATTATTATATTTTGTGATGTATTTCTCTAAGGTTTTTGTTTTTATTAATTTTTTGTTATGGGCACCCCAACCCAAAGAAAAATGTAGTCTGACTCTCTAACTAGGAGAAGGCAATAAACGAAAAAATTGTGCGCCAATGTCAAAACGATTCTAGATAACGAGGCATCCTTATTCAAAGGGTTTCAAGGTCTAGGAGCTGTTTTTTGTTCAGAATTTTTTTTTTTTTTTTTTTTTATACATTTTAAGAATGAATAAACACGTGAATGAATTTTAACCATTCCACGAAAGAAAAAAAAAGACAAGAATAAAGCTAAATAAGATATTGAAATACGAGAATATCACTGAGCCTTTAGTTTTTAACGTGGCCTTTCATATTTTAGTATTTCTAACTAATAATCTCTTGTATTATGTACGATAATGTAATTATATTTGATGAAAAAAATAAGAATCCTATACTATTTGTTCATGAACAATTCATGACCATGCAACCTCATTGGTCATGAACGTTCATGACCATATGCAACTTGCTGTCATGAACAGTCATGACAGGACGTAAGGTCCGTATATTTTTTTTTTTTTTTTTTTTTTGAATTCTAATAATAAACAAATTCAAAAAGGAAAATCAAAATCAAAATCAAAATTTTGAATCCAACAATTTAATCCGAATAAATAAAAAAACTATTGGATCCAAAGCTTTAAATCCGTAATATAACCACAATTGTTCTTAAATACAACAAATTAAATCACATAAAAAATTTGTTGAATTCAAGAACTAAATCCATATAAAATCACATAATAAATCAAATTGAAAAATGATTTCTCAATTATTCAACATGAAGATGCTTTGATACCACTTGATGGAATACCAAATTAACTTTAATATCATGACAACCAACGTTATCATAACACGGATTCTTAATGTTTAATCATCAAGAATATAAATTAAATATTAGATGCGAAGGCGTATCTAAATACATAAAAATTGAGGTGATTCTTCAGTATCCGATGTGATTCTTGAGCCTACTGGATTTGATTCTGAATATTGTGGTTATTGATCTTCCAAATTACTATGTATGTATTTTAGAAAACAGGGTTATCACTTTTACGATGATGGGATGTCGAAAAATAACACAACATAGAATTTGGGGACCTATATATATATATATATATATATATATACTTTCCTTATTCTCATAGGTTTCGCCCATCATAAAACAGAAAATAAGATTTTAGGATATCTACACATAAAAGTTCATACTAATTAGATGACTTAGGCCTACTTATCTTAAACTATAATAGATTATTTTACATTGGGCCAATTAATTATGATAGTATATATTACACAATTAATATGTATGTGAATGTCCAAAATCCAACAGGGGTCATAACTAAAATTTAAGGATGACAGATAACTATACTTTATACAAATTTATTATTTGTTTGAAGGTTATATAGACAGTAATCTTCCCATTTTCTTTATATTAAATTGTATTCTCTAATTTTTAACTGGTTACAATTCAATGTGCACCTTCAAAGTCTTTTGTGAGATTATAGTGATCATATCTTACTTTGAATGTCTTGAAACGTTTCAGATGTAAAGATTTTTTTCAAGATTGTGATAGACCTGCCACTGACAAAACAAGATGGTCGATCCTGCTCGTATCTAATTGACAGGGTCCAACTCCTTTGCTGGTTTTTTCTTTGAATTAATAGATGTATTGAATCAACTAATCAACTACGTGGGGGGCTGCGAGTCATAACTTTGTGGCCACTGAAGAAGGTTGGGTGCAAATTTTTTGTGGATCCAAATTACAATTTGTTTATAATTAAACACATTCATAAGTTTCAAAATCATCAAAAACAAAAAATGAAAAAATGGCAAAATCGTGTAAATTAGATTTGCATACAGATGCCCACCAAAACCATTGAAAGTGGTCCAATTGGTCAACAAAGTGGTCCACAATTTGTCTCACAAGAAATAAAGAAGTTACTTGTGGACCCACATGCAAAACTCAATTATTATATTTTGTGATGTATTTCTCTAAGGTTTTTGTTTTTATTAATTTTTTTTTATGGGCACCCCAACCCAAAGAAAAATGTAGTCTGACACTCTAACTAGGAGAAGGCAATAAACGAAAAAATTGTGCGCCAATGTCAAAACGATTCTAGATAACGAGGCATCCTTATTCAAAGGTTTCAAGGTCTAGGAGCTGTTTTTTGTTCAGAATTTTTTTTTTTTTTTTATACATTTTAAGAATGAATAAACACGTGAATGAATTTTAACCATTCCAGGAAAGAAAAAAAAAGACAAGAATAAAGCTAAATAAGATGTTGAAATACAAGAATATCACTTAGCCTTTAGTTTTTAACGTGACCTTTCATATTTTAGTATTACTAACTAATAACTTGTATTATGTAAGAGAATGTAATTATATAGATTGATGAAAAAAATAAAAAATTAATATTTGTGGAATAATAATTCATTAAAACTTTTATTAATTTAATAAATAAAGACAAAAAAAATTGAAGCAAAATGTCTATTTGATCATTAAATTATATTTCAATTATCTTTTTAGGTGCTAAATTTGTTGAGTGACCAAAAGGGTCACTTAACTTCTAAAAGTGTATTTATTTTTTTATATGCTCAGTCGATCCACCCGTATTCATGTCATGTGATTTTTAACAAAGATAAAATTATCAAAACATCCTAACAATAGCTAACCCTAACTTTTACTTCCATATTTCTCTTTCCTTCCCCTTTTCCTCTCCCCCTCTACTTTCCACCTCCTCTCCTCCTTCCCTCCTCCTTTTCCCGCCCTCCTCTTCGATCATCGCCTGCTGCAGTTGGCCGTGGTTGTAAGGACCGACAGAGACTATGTGAGATTGGTAGTGTTGGCCGTTGATATCATTAAGACTTTTTGGTACTCTAAAGATAATATGCAACACGAGCTCCGGTCTGCTGATGTGCTTAGAATTTCTGGTGCTACCGAGATTTTCTTAACCGATCTTTTTTTACTTCCCAAGTCTCGATAGAGTGATGATCGTGATCATCTTCAAAAACTCGCGATTCCATCACGAAAGGCTGCAGTTTGGGGAGTAGCCTCGTCCCAAAATTTATTGGGATTATGGAACAAATATTTGATATTTTAATAATTATTTAAAAATTAATGAAAAATTTTTATTTAGACAAAATGTGAACCTATAATTTGTAATAAAATAAATTATTCTATACAAACGATTCACTGTCATTAATTATTAAATAATTATTAAAGTATCATTAGTAATTTAAGACATCTCGTAGCCTCATAAGTCATAACCCAACTAAAAATGAAATTCGATTCCCGAAGCAAATTTGGTGCCACTCATGATATACTTGCCCGTGAATTATTTTAACTATTAAGTGTTAGATGATATTTTTAAATAAAAAAAAAAATAGGCTGTGCAGTTGTAACTAAAATTGAAGTGGACTCCATTATTGATGGCACAAAAGATTTGATTTGCTAAACGTGGGGAATTTATGCTTTTCAGAGAAAAAAGTTTAAACTTGAGGCGTCCAAGAAAATTCTTGTCAAGATTTAGATCCATTAAATTCTCTCTGCAAAGCTCTATTTAACGATGGGTTTGGCCCAAAAGCCATTACCTTAAGGGAGTTTATCTTACTCCGGCTTGGTACTCGACTAACAAGTTTGCCAGAGAAGTTATCGACAAGTATCTTGCTCCGGCTTGGTACTCGGCTGACAGAGGCGAGTATAGGAGGGCAAAGAAAGGGAAAGGGGAAGGTGAAGGTGAAGGGGTAGCAAACGCGGAAGGAAGAAAGGAGAAGGGAAGCGGAGGGGAGAGGAAAGGGGGAAGGAGGTGGTGGGAAGAAAGGAGAAATACGGGTGTAAAAGTTATGGTTAGCTGACTGGATGCTTTGATAATTTTATTTATTTAAAAAATCACATGACATTTTTTCATGCGCGGATTAACGGAACACTTAACAAAAAAATAAACAGAGTGACTCTTAGATACACTTTTGGAAATTAAGTAATCCTTTTGGCCACTCAATCAATTTAGTGATTAAATTGACCATTAGAGTACATTTTAGTGATTAAATAATCACTTTGCTCAAAAAATTAAATAACTATATCAGTAAACCCTCCAATTATATCTTCTTTAATTACCCTTCAAGTATGAAATCGGTTCTTATTACCCTTCAAGTATGAAATAGGTTCTTATTACCCTTCAAACACAATCACAATCACAATCACAATCTTGTACTAAGTAAAAACGCACGTTGAAATGATTTTTGAGGTTTTGGGTGCAAATGGTAAACCAATATATATTTCAAGGTCTCAAAGACAAAAGGTCATACTTTGGAGAACCAAATTGAAAACTATATACCTAAAAAATAAAATTGAAAACTATCTTCAACCGGGGTTTCCTTATCAAGAAAAAAAAAATTCTTCAAGACCGGGTTTGATTGAAACTTGTTACCTGTTCTCAGATATTAAATTGCAATTAACTCAAAAGAAATTATGACTATGAATTAAGCAGTTACCATCTCGTCTCAATCCATGTGCCACCATTAATAATAACGTACAGTATTAATTAATAATATTTCATCCCAGAAACCGGTTCTCATTGATCATTTAGGCCATTGACTTCGTGTTCTGCGTAGCAATCTGGACATAGATTTTTGTTTTCCTTTTTCGGTCGGGAGACAACCTCACTAGGACCGTTAATGGGTCAGGTTTAGATTCAAACCCGATTCGATTCATACACATTTATCTAGATCTGGATTAATAGCAAATTTTAGTTACTTGGATTCGATATGGATCCATTTAACTATTATAATAAACGGGTCGGATATGGATCTTGGTGTTCCGATTCGATTAAGATTCGGATCCGATTAAAATATTTAATATATAATAAAATTATTGTATATTAGTATTATTTTATATTTATATATGCATATATAGTCTGATGTAAATTGCCTATGTAATTTATATTTAATGTAGAATACATGCACAAATATTAATTATGAATTCAATATTTTTTTATAATTATAAAAAAAAAGAAGAGAAAATTCGATGAGTTGTAATAATTTTATATATAATTGTAAAAGTTATAAAAAATATTTAAGATCTGGATCCGGATCCGACAAGACCTTACGAATCCGAGTATGGATCTACTTTCGTAAACCCGTCGGAGATCCGGATTCGATTACATTAATCAGATTCGATTCTGGATATGTTAGATCCGATCCGAATTTGATCCGTTTACAAACCTAAACCTGACAGCATAAAATTTAAACTAAGTATGAATTATTGAGAGCAAAATTACTTTTTAAATTGAATAATGCTTATTTCTTGTACATTTGATCAAACTTAATAAATGGAAAAGAGGACGTCATTTAAATGCTCAACCAATTATTTCAGGTAATCAAATCTTTAATTAACGTGGTAGAGTCACTGACACCCCCACCATTTATCGTCATATATTCCCAATAGTTTTTGGGATAATTTTATAATCCTCCTCCGAGGTTTATACTAATGTTACTTAACTCTCCTAAACTTTTAAAAATATCACTTAATTTTCTAATTCTACTTTTCTTGTAACGTTGTCAGTCCAAAGGTATAAAAAAATATATTTATTCCAAGTTTACCCCTAGTAACAAAATATTAACTTATTCTAATGGTCGGATAAAAAGGAAAAGAAAATTCAAAGGTGTAAATAAAATATTTAGCAAATATATTGGGTTATAAATTTTTACATCCTTCTTCAATTAAAATAAAAAAAAAAACACAAATATTTTTTTCAAGTTAAAGTTCGTAATTTATAAAAAAAATATCAACCACATTTTTTATTACAATATATGGTACCTTTTTAGGCGTTCCAAATTTTTGTTCAAATAACGTAGACAAGAATATTATACGTAGACAAGAATATTATATGCATATTTATTTTTGTATATAAACTCTAAAAATTTATCTAACCATAATCTTATACTTTTTGCTTCGAGTTTCTTGTTTTAAAAAAAATTACCAATTACATTAATCTATTATACGTATTCTAAATTTTTATTCAAACTAATGGACACAAGCATATTAACAGCACGCATACTTTTCTAAATTAGTTGAAAAAGAAAATTATAAAGAAAATACATTTTAATTTATTTTGCTTTATGAATTTGATTCCCCAAAAAATATTAATCATATTATTATCTAATATATGGTATGTTTTTGCAGGTTTAAATATTTTTTAGACTGCAAAAAGTACATTAACAAATATAGTAAATATTAACTTGAGTAAAAAATTTGTTAGAAACCAAAAGGGTGTCAAATGAAATTATTAAACAGCTCAAGAGAAATTTTTGAAATTATCCTTTTTGTTATATGACTAAAGTAATATGAGCATAGATGTCATTTTAAGCACTTTGATACTAACTTTGGGGTCCTACCGACAAGAGAGGAAAGGTAAGTGATATTTTTTAAAGTTCAGAGGTACTAAGTATATCATATTAGCATAAACCTCAAGGGAGGTTTATGAAATTATTCCTATTTTTTTTTTTTTTTTGGGTGATAACATGGCAAATCACATGCTTAATGACATTATTTGAGCTTAAATTGAAAATATTTATCGCAATTGGTCTCCATAATTTGAATTTATCCACTCATCAATGAAATTGAAATCGTATATTTATTTGCGATCTACATGAATGTTGTCAAAAAAATTAATGCTCTTTTTAACTTACATCATTGCATGCATGCAGCATATTTAAGCAGACACAATGGAAAATTTTTGAATTGAAAAGCAAGTAATTAATTGTATACCATGAAAAATCAAATGCGAGAAATTTTCAAATGAGTATATTTTAAGCAGATGATTTTGGTGTACAATTTCTCCAGGCATAGACCTAGGAGGCTCGCTTCGGACAACATAGCCTTGATATTATCCATGCATGAAATACTGTTTCATGAGATAAATCCTTCAAACATTCATGCTAGTTAATTTCTCTTTATGACCAACCTTTAAATATTTAATGTCACTATAACTTTAATTTCTAACATTATTTTGTGGACACTAAAATCTCTAGTCAAATTTAATTTTTTATTTTCGCCTGAAATGACATTTTATCCTCAAATTATTGATGTGTGGATAAATTTTTTCACAATACCTCAAATCTGTTATTTTCTTTCCATGTATAGAACTTGATGAATTTTGAGACATGGTGATGAAAGATGAAACATCATTGAATTATGTCAACAAAATGAGACGAAAAGGACAAAAAGAAATCAGTAAAAAAATGTGAAGAAAAGAGAGAGAATGAGATTTATAGAAAGATAGTATTTTATTTAGACAAAATTATAAGGGTAGTTTGCCCAAAAAAAATTATAAGGGTATTTTTATCAAAAGAAGAAGCAATAATGTAGTTTGATTTAACGGAAAGACGTAAGTGGCCAAAGGATTAAGTCAGGGAATAAAGTAATATTGACTCTAAACTACAAGAGAACAGATTGTAAGTTTGCAAATATTCTATAAAAAGTAATTTATATATTAGTCAAATTACAAGGGTTCTTTATAATTTACCAAAGAACAATCAATACTTTAGGGTGTTAAAGACAGTGGTTATACTTCGGAGAATTAAATTGAAAATTATTTTCAAGGGGGTATGATTGAAACTTTTACATATTGTTAAGATTAAATTACTTTGCATGGTAAAAGGTAATCAAGGGTTGATGGCTCTTAAGTTAGATACATTTAAGGTTATACTACGGTGGAGTGGGATTTTCTATATAAGGTCATAGGTAAAATGGGTTTTTGTTCTCAATGAATTGGGTGGGTAATAAAATGCGTGTCTACTGTTTCTTACTCTTATAATATAAACGGTCATGCTAGTGGTCATATTAAGCCTGCTAGAGGTATTAGACAAGGGATCCACTGTTCCCTTATTTGTTTTTGTTTTGTTCCAAGGGGTGCTAAACAGCTTACTTAATCAAGCTTCTATTTATGGGGATATTTCTGGTATTAGTATTACCGTAGGAGGGGTCAAAAAGTTTCTCATTTACTCTTTGCAAATGATACTTTGTTATTTTGTAAGGCTGGTACTCAAGAGAGTAAGAACAATAATTTTATTGAATGAATATCAAGAATGATCTAGACAAGTTGTCAATCTTGATAAATCTTCTGTGTGTTTCAATAGAATACTCCGTCTTATCTTAAAAATTAGATTTGTAACTTTATGGGTGTAGTAGATAAAGGCACACCTAAATATTTAGGGCTTCTTATGTCTGCAGGAAGGATTAAAAAATCGGTCTTTTCTTTTGTTAAAGATAGATTGATTTGTAAGTTGAACGGATGGAAGGAAAAAATTTTAAATCTTGCTAGTAGGGAGGTGTTAATTAAGTCTATTTTAATGTCCCTTCCTGTCTACATTATGTCCTGTTTTAACCTCCTTATTGGTCTTTGTAAAGATTTGAGCAGTCTGGTATCTCGGTTTTGGTGGGGTAGGGAGTCTTCTGGTAAGCATAACATTCATTGGCTTAATTGGTCTAAATTGACTGATGTTAAAGAATCAGGGGGTTTGAGTTTTCGTGAGTTTGAATCTTTTAATTCTACTTTGTTAGGAAAACAATTTTGGAGAATTTTTGCTAATCCAAACTTGTAGGTTAGTTGTGTGTTAAAAGCAAAGTATTTTCCTAACAATTCTATCTTTTGTTCCATTGTTAAACCTTCATCTTCATTTCTTTGGAAGAGTTTGTTGACTACCGAAGATCTTATTTCTCAAGGGTCTAGGTATTCTGTGGGTAATGGGGAGAATATTAGGATTTGGGAGGATCCTTGGTTGTCTTCTTCAATCTGTTTTAAACTTAGGACCTGTAAACCTCTTGTTTGTTCTATAATTTTTTGTCCCTGAGTTATTAAATTCTGATGGGAATTCTTGAAAAAAGCATCTAATTAGAAATGTTTTTTTTTTTCAAATTCCTACTTCTCTTGTAAGGGGTAGAGATAAAGGAGTTTGGCATTACACACAAAATGGTGTTTATGAAGAGTCAAATCTATAGTTATTTTTAAGCTACATTGATGACTCAATTTAGAGGGAAGGCTAATCTAGATAAGGTTCAGTCTTGTTCTTTTAATGGTCAAAAGCTTGTTTGAAAACATTTGTGGAGTTTGCCTGTTAAGAACAAAATTAGGCATTTTATTTTTAAAAGTCTAATGTTGTGGCAGTTAGGGGAGTTATCTCTTCCAGATTTACTATGGATGATAATAGATGTTCTAAATGTGGTGAATGTGTTGAAACTTTAGAACATCTATTCTTTCAGTGTCCTTATTCTCAGATGGTTTAGAAATTGTCTCCTATCTCCTGGCCTAATCTTCAGTCTTTATAATCTGATTTCTGACTCTGGTGGGAAGCTTTACTTAAATTGGTTAAGTCCGATGCTTTGTTTGATCATCTGGCTTACTGCCTTTATTCTTTGGCATTTGTAGAAGCCTAAAAATAGGCGGTTGTTTGATCATGTGTGGATTTTTGAAAGTGATACTTTTTCTGCTGCCTATTCTAAATGGTTGGACTATCATAATGTTTTGTTTGGTCTTCAATTGTGAATACCTCTGATGTTACTGTGTCTAATGTGTTATGGCAGTATCCAAAAGATGGTTATGTTAAATTCAGTGCAGATGCTGCAATGGTTCAAAGGAATGGAAAGGCTAGTATAGGTGCGGTTGCAAGAAACTCTTTAGGTGTTATTGTTGGTGCTTGGGCTGTTAATTGTGATGGTATTTCAGATGTCAAAATCCTGGAGGTGACAGCAATTAGATTAGCTCTCCTTTAAGCTCTTAGATGTTCTTGGAAGTTTATTGAAGTTGAATCAGTTGTTATGAATGTTTTTAGTTTGCTTCAGCAATCATGAATTAATGATATACCTATTGGTGTTATTTGCAAGACATTCTTTTTTGGCAAAATGTTTTATGGCTTGTGACTTCTTTTATATTCCCAGAATTATAAATAAAGTTAGTCATAAGCTTGCAAAAATTTTTTTATCTCTTGCAATATAAGATGTAGAATGGAAATTTCATTTTCCTTTGTAGCTTTTTATTGAATCCAAAATGATGTAAGCTAGTTGGCTAAATACTCTATAATTTACATATTTCTATTGTTTCTAAATCTATATATATATTAAATTACAAATTACCCAAAAGAAATTATGCTTAAATCATGGATTTAGTGGTTACTAATTTTCGCATCATGTCTCTGTCCCTATGCTACCATTCATAGTGTATTTATTCGCAGTGAGTGGAGAGATAGATAAGATATCCCGATATAGTGGTGTTTTGATACCGATATCACCAAGAATAGACAAAAGGAATTCCAATGATTAAAAAAAAAATTCTTATTTTATTTTTCTATAAAAAGAAAAAAATATGACAAACTAATTGATATTTTGATTAGATAATCAAAGGCCTCTGCCCTTCCACCCCTTAGTGAGGGAGGGTAGAGTTTTTGGTTTTGCACACTATTAAAATATTCTACTTAATCAACCACATGGATGACAGTGAAGTGACGACTAAAATACATATTCTTAATAAGAATAGAATAAAATTGCTTCTCATCTAATATAATTTAACAATCTATTTTTAAGGATACTACCACCTATTTTTTAGTCATGCAATCCTACTCGACATAATTTACTACTTTATTTTTTCTTTTTTTGCCACGCCTAATATGCCCTTAATTAAACAATTTCCATGTCTAACATGTCCTTAATAAAGTATAATTGATCTATCTAAAATCCTATCCATTCAATCTAATAAGACTATCTATTTTTATAATATACTCTATATTTATTATATATATATTTCAAACTACCAAAATAAATTTTTTAGATTTATATGAAAATTTGGTATAAATGCATAATAAGAGGGGGAAATTTTTATTTGTATAAAAATATTTATTAAAATTAAAATTTCAAAAATAGAAAAAAGATGAATCTAACTAAAAAGTAAGGATTAAATAAATCAAACAAAAAAATATGTCTTATGTATAAGAAACTAAACAAATTAAAAATATATCAGAGGGGGAAATTTTTATGTGTATAAAATATTTATTAAAATTAAAATTTCAAAAAAAAAGAAGAAAAAATATGAATATAAAATGTAAAGATTAAATAATCAAACAAAAATTATTTTTTATGGACAAAAAACTAAACAGATTAAAAAAAGTTTGCTGATATATGACAGCGAAGTGCATTTTAGTTGTATGACGTTTTCTCTATGATCTATTAGTCATAGCTTCATGTCATTTTTTTTTTAAAGAATGAAACTAATATGTTCTTCATATTATGAATTAGTATCACATAGTAGTATAATAAGATCATTATAAAAATTTGAAATAATAAGGTTTTTTTTTTTTTTTTTTTTGTACCTGTCTTAATCTAAAATGCTAGATGTGTATAAGACAATCATTTATCTTACTTTAAAATGCATGCAATGCTAATGAAACAAATTATTTCTTCCTTAACTTATTTTGAAATTTTGGCATAAATACATAATAAGAAGGTATAAAATTTTAAGAGTAGAAAAATCACTTCTGTCTTATATTTGAGTAAAGAATAAAATAAAATATTATTTTTTAACTATTATATATGTTCAGGTTGTTTTTATTTTTTATTCATAATAAAATATTTTTTATGACTTTTATATATAGGGGTATTCAAAAGTCAATCAAGTCGAGCTATTAAATCAAAAAAAAATTTACTCAACTTGTTCGACTTTTAACTCGACTTTAACTCAAAGTCAATTAACTAAGAAACTTCTTGACTTGACTTTGATTTCAATTTTTAAGTCAAATTACTAGTAGCCGATCAACAAATTGACTGATTTAACTAGTTTACTGGTCGAACAAGTCGTTCGACTTTGCCAGTCAAATACTAGATAAATAAGTCGAACAATTATATTTTTTTTAACATTTTAGCATATATTGTAATAATATATTAATATATAAGTCGAACAATAATATTTTTTTTAACATTTTAGCATATATTGTAATAATATATTAATATATTTAGATATATAATATTTTAGCCATAATATTTTTAATTCTTATCATAATTAATAATATTTTTTTGCTTAGTACTTAAATATCATTTTTTTGTATAATTGTTGGAGTTCTCAACCTAATTTTTCACATTATATAAAATTTATGCACTTATACATTAATATAAGTGTACACCTTATTAATGTAGGACTTTTGTTTTAATAACTAATTAAATAGATGACTGATTTCTTTTTAATATATACAGATACTAGTGTTAATTAACTATATATACTTTAATATTTATTAAAATATCTATGTATAATATATCTATACATACATGTTTTCATGTTCATATACTAAGACTCGTATAACTTATACTCATATAAATATATCTAAAAAGTCCAATATTATGGAAAAAGTGTTTATCTATACCTAATGAAGTCATTGGTGGTGTCGTTATCAGATATTATAACTAAGGAATCTCAAAGAAAAATCAAAACTGTTTTATATAGGAGTAACCACATTTTATGGCATTAAAAATGAATGAAGAGTTTAGATCTAGTGTCAATAGAATTCTATTGTATTAAAGTGAATTTTATCATAAATTTAAAAAATATGAAAAAATACCAATATTCTCTATATGTATACATATTTTACATAATAAGTTAATGAAAAATTAATTGTGATACAAAATATATATAATATCTCACTCAAAGTAATAGCGTGTGATTTTCGATATCTTTTAGCATTTCGTGCATTTTAGAGCAAGATAAAGGATTGTTTCATTAACATTCATTGCATTTCAGAGTAGAATAAAAGTTCAATTTATTATCTTAATTTTGTTTACAATCTTTTGATATAGTATATGATACCTATCCGTATTATAGAGAATGTATTAGTTTATTCTGATTAATTATCTTATACATAAGACATAATTCTTATTTGATATATTTGTTCTTGACATTTTAATTAGATTCAATTTTTCTTATTTTGAAATTTTAATTAATAATTTTTGTGATTATAAACCATATATCATTTGATTTCCTTTAAATATTTTTACTACTAATAGAATTTCAAAATACTTCANAGATTGCTATAAATCTATAAAATGATGTTTGATACTTGATAGTGATTTTATCTTTTTGTAATGACAAAGAATATATGGATATATTTAAAAAGTTTAATAATATGGAAAATATCTAAATCTTTAACTCTTCATGTAATTGGTGTTAATGCGTTTAGAAGAGAAATATAAATAAAATCCAAACATCATACACTGTTCTCATAAAAGAGAAAATTTATTTAAAATAATGAAAAAAAGAAAGGCAAATATAATTACAATAAAATGAGCAAAGATATTAAATACTATATTTTTAAAATAAATAAATCTTGTATCAACAAAGTCAATAGATAAAATTTTTGTACTTGGTACTCTATGTTATCATTCACTGATTATTCATTTATTTTTAAAAAATAAAAATTTTTAATAAATCAATAGTTTACACGTACAAAGAACATATATATATTTTTTGTTCTAATACTTAATATTAAAAAACACTTAATGAATTAAATTTAAACACTTAATGGGTCTATCAATCACCCCTAGGTAACCTAAATAAGACATCGAAATTCAAGAATATCAGTGAAGACCTAGTTTAATTTGGCTTTTCATATTTTTGTATTACATCAATTAAGCCTCCATTTCAATTACCCTTCAAATGTAAATATGTTCTTATTACCCCTTGTATACAGCCACAATCTTATATAAGTAAGAACGCCAACGTTGAAATGAGTTTTGAGGTTTTGGAGAAAATTGAAAAACAATCAATATTTCACATCTCAAAGACAGGATAATTATACATTGGAGAGCCAAATTGAAAATTATTTTCAAGGGGCCGGGTTTGATTGAAACATTTATGCATTGTCAAAGATTAAATTGCTATTAATTAAAAACAAATTAAGGCTAAATCATGGATTTAGTGGTTACTAATTTTCCAACCTGTCTCAGTCGCTATGCCACAATTAATAGCTTTGTTTCCCCCTTTCTACCATCACTGTGTAATCAACGTCTCTCACAAATTTCTCAAAAACCTAAGTTTTGTAGATAAGATTCATTTAAACTTAAGATTATTAGAGCAAAAAAAAAAAAAAAAAAAGGCAGAAAAAAAAAGTTTAGAAGTGTACCAGAATACATTAAAACAAAAGACACCACTTCAAGGCATGTAACAATGTCGTTTTACTTGAAATTTAATTTGCCCCTATTGTAATTGGTGTGTCAAAGAGTAGTGTAAATTAATGCGTTACAATGTCATTTTTCTTAAGGTTTAATTTGTCCTACAGTAATTCATGTGCAAAAGAGTAGTGCGTGCAAATTAATCTCTATGATACAATAAAATCTAGTGATTGATTATATTTTTACATTAAAAAAGTCAATCCATTAAGCACTCAAACTTACGATAAATTTGACTTGTTTTGCAGGAGAAACAAGAATAATATATTTCCATCTTTATTACAACTAACTAACTTGCTAATGCCATGAATTATTCACTAATGCATAATTTTTATGAATAGACACATGTAATAAATTGAATAAATATCATTCAATCTTTCATGTAAACATTGTAATCCTTCTTATTTGAAAATTAATTTCATGGCACATATAGGACTTTTTTCAATGGAGATTTTATTGATGCCAGAATATTGAGTTTACACAGGAGGTTTATACTTGAAATACATCAAGGAGCACACCAGTTCGATGAAAACAAATTACAGCAAGAAAATAGATAAACAAAGAAAAGCAAACAAAAAAAAAGACATCATGAAGCTTCAAAACATTTGTAACACATATGATGACTTGATAAGCCAATTTACATAAGATAGTAGAGTCTCAATTAACCGACTTATTTAAGATAGTGAGTCTCAATTTCCTTGGTGACTTTGAGAGCTGAGTCTATCAATTTATTTGGATCAGGGATAGTCTCATTTAGCTTCTCATAATCAATGGTCCATGTAACCAAGTTGCTTTCACCATGAATGTCAGCCTGAATGGTTATGCTCAAGGTCTTGTAAGATTCCAGGAGATGTCCTTCAATCACCTTGTACGTGACTGACCTCTTTTCCTCATCATCTACGGCCTCAATTATCGCTTTGGCCACTTCTTCTTTTCCATCTGGAAAGAATTATGAATTGAATCACTCTAAGTAGCGTGATAAAAGCCCAAGAACAAAAAAAAGGATTAATATTTCTTACACCTATGGTGTAGAAAATTTTTTGTACCATTAGGATACAAATGCATGACCGTAATCATTTTTAGAAGTAATCATTTTTTGAATTTTAAATGCCAACTTTGCACATATGGAATGCAGTTATTGTCAATGGCGTAAAAAATTTTAACATGGTCAATGTACTAAAGATTAACTCAAAAAAAAAAGAAAAAAAAGCTCTCGATCCTTTTATGCCACTTTCTATACTTATTGCTTTGTCTCACTGAATTAATGTTCTATATATGCATTTTGACTTACAACTATATACTAAGTCAGAGCACACATGGCGAGTATATCATGAATGAGGCCGTAGATATTTACTGTTATTGGGATAGAAAATCAAATGGCAAAATATATACATATATATCATATAATTCAGAGGACAGCTATTCTTGGCCTGAATTGTACTCTATAAATTATATGTATTCCTTTGGCTTCCTAAACCTTTTCTTTCATTTAGAATTTGCAGAAGGATGTGAAGATCGAACTCCAATCAACCATATCTTTAGAAGAATATATATATATAATCAACAAATCCACAAACTATTTTCTTGACAAGGCAACAAAATGTGTGTGCGTACTGCGAACTAAATAGAACAAATTACTCCTCTTTTTAACTTGCTTGCATGCAGCATATCTACGCAGAAAAAAATGGAAAATTAAATTGATTTAAAAAAAATAGTGAAATTCTAATTACCAAGAGTATAGTTGGAAAAGAAGACAGATCCCATAACGCCCCATTCACCATCATGCAGTATCCGGGCTCACATTGGATAAGTGATGTGGTTTGTGTCTAAAGAGTTCATAAAAAAGATCTCCATCGGACTTAATTTCTATTTGTGATACCAGCTTCCCAGTTAGACTCATTATTTCACATCTAATTAAAATTGTGAAGAAATATTGCAAATGCAATAGGCCTTTATACAGTTCAAGGTCGGCACCTCAGGCCAATTTACAGAGGGTCAACTATCCGCTTGCGTAGATCATATATGATTCAGGTTTTTTATTCTTTATTTGAATCAACACGCATGGTTGATTATATACTCCTTGTCGCAGTTTGATTTTGTAATGAAATTCACAAAAATTTATTCAATTTTTTGTGAAATATTTTCAAGAAAAATGAAATTTATATAAAATATTAACACACACGTATATATAATTAAATTTGAAAGTGTTAAAAAACTCTTTAAACAATTGAAATTTAGGAACTTAATTAATGCGCTGATAAAAAAATAAAAAAATGAATAAAACATAGGAAGTAATAAATTTCCCAAAGCATAGACCTTAGAAGCTTGCTTCGGACAACGGAGCCTTTGTATATATTATACATTCATCAAATGTTTCATAAATTAGTGCAAAATATTTCCTCAAACTTCTATCATCTGCGTATGTTAGTTATTTTAATATATCTTGATGCATTAGGTACGAAAATTTTCAGAACATTTACCAAGTATTTAAGTTGCCAGCATAGACTTACATTGGTATTCGTACTGAAAAATATATATATATATATATATATACTATATATATATATATATATATATATTACATCGTTATTTACATAGTTATTAAACTTGGTTCGGACAAAAACTGAGTGAGTGAGATGGATCAATAGGTTATTGGTTCAACTGGTAGATTACTAGGTTATTAGTAAATCGCTGAAATATATTTTTTATTAATATATAATACCTACAAATTATTAAATGTGAGATATATATGGCAAAAATATTGATATAAACATATTTTATTAAAAAAATTTGAGTACAAATGAATTTGAAATAATTCATTTCTTTAAAGAAATTTAATAAAATAGAATAAAATAGTTAACTTTAAATTATTGTATGTACATAATTATAAAATGTTGACTATAAGATATATAATGATATCCCGTGCTTATGCACGGGAGGGTGATTATACTCAACTTATAGAATAAAATAATATTAGTAGTAATAATTAAATGAAACTTTCTTTAATTTACTAAATAAAGACAAACAAAATTAAGTAACTATATTAGTAAGTTTTACAATACCATTAGCTAAAATTAAAAAAAAAAATCAAATAAGGAACATAATTATTGACGTGCAAATATACTTGTTATGTTGTTGTCTTATAAATATTGATTCTTGAACATTAATTACTATCTACTAAATTATAATACCTAATCTCAAATGCTTATTTCATATTTGTGGCAATTTTTTGAAATTTATGTTTGTTTAATAAAATGATTTTTGAAAGCTTACATAGTAAATTTTAAGAAAACCAAATTTTAGGTGAAATTATAAGATCACAATCTCAATAAGTATTTTAATTCCAGTAAAGTTTCATCTGTATATGAAAATATTTAAAGTAACTTATTTGAATTAATAAATTCAGTAATCCGTTAACCACATTCAAAAAATAACATAGTCTTGTTATTTACATATCATTACTATTAACCATTTGTAGCCAAAATAAAAACATTAAAAATCTTGACAAAGTCTCAATCACATCTTTTTGAACATCAACAAATCTAAAATGAATACAAAAAACATAAAAAAGAATGTACATATAATTAACATCTGTTAGTGTTCAAAAAGTATCAAGAACATTCTTTAATTAGGGTATAAACATTTTGAACCAAGAAAAAAAATGTACCACCATTTAATGAATAATTACAAAACTGATATTAGAAACACAAATTCAAGGATCACTAACAATCAAGATATCAACAATTGAAAATCCCCTTAATTTTGGCTCACCTAGGAGAGCAATATTGAAATCAAGAATAATTAAAAAAGAAAAAGGCTCCAGAAGCAAAAAATTAGAGTGAAGGATTATTAGCTGTTCAGTGGAATGAATCAAAGGATAAGAAATATTTTTCATAAAAAAAAGTTGAAAGAATCAATCTAGATATAAATAAAAGTCTCAGTGAGATCGGTCTCCAGGAGTAATAGTTAACTAAGAGATGTAACTTTTGTGTCCAAAATTTACTAGAATAAATTTTAGGGTTAATTTCACTTTAACTCCTTAACGCTTGGGGTCATTTTCACTTTAATCCCTACGTTAGTTTTTAGCCACTAAAGTCCTAGACTAACAGTCAAATCTAATAGTATTTAATTTTTTTTTATTAAAAATCACATTTTTACCCTCAAATTATTGATGTGGGGAAAATTTTTTCCATGACACTTAAAATAGTTTATTGGCTTCCCATAAATAGAGGGTAATGAATTTTGAAACATGGTAATCAAAGATTAAAAGTTTTTAAATCATGTCAACAAAATGAGAGAAAGGAAAAAATAAATGTGGTAAAAATTTAAAGAAAGAATAGAGAATGGAAAGAATAGAGAATGGAAAGTGATACAATTAGTTCTATGTATGTTTTAAAATTTTGAAAAAAATTAAAGGGGAATAACTATGGGAAGATGAGGATAGGGGGTAATGTATTATAGTGTGGGGGATAAGTGGTAAAGATGGTAAATTTGAGTTACATGATTAAGGGAGAGAAGAGAAGGTGTGAGAAATAAAATTGTAGTAGAAACTAAAAAACCTCGTGCTACAAGTAAATAAATAACTATATTTTAACTTATTATAAATAATATAACTTCGTACTTGGCCTGTATTATAAATAATTGGTACTTATTTAATGACCTATAATATTTAGTGCTGTAAGTTTTTTGGGAATAAATCAATTTAAGAAGTAGGTTATATAATAATAATGTAAAGGTCTTCACTAAATAGTATATGATAGTTAAGGATAACATTTAAGTATTAATTTTTCTTTCTACAGTACTTTCTTTTAAAATTCTCTTTTCTTTATAGGTAGTTCAACACTTTCCATCCTCTTTTTTTTTTTTTTTTATACATGTTATTCTTTAAAATTCTCTTTATAATATAATTATTTTATGATAAAAATACAAAAATATGATAAACATATTTTTTATAAGGAACACATCAAAGGTGTACAAAAATCGTTAGTATAATTATAATGTGAATGTTTAAATAAATATTAGTAGCTAAAAATAAGATCTATGTATTAATATGAATCAAATATTTAACTAAATATTTCATTTTTACTTTTTATTAGATACTATGCAGAATTGTTATAAAGATAAAAAATAAGTAATTAATTTGAATTAATTTAGATTGTAATTAAAGTATTTCATCTTTTATTGTTAATAATTAGTATGCAAATTGCTTAATATACTTGTCACTTCTCATCAAGTAATAATTTTTCAGTAAATACCCTCTTTACTGTACTCTATATATATATATATATAGATAGATTACCAATGGCGATGACAAAGAGAACCACGACGAGAATGGATTGAACCATTGAATTCTTCGCCATTTGTTAATCTCCTAGCTGTTTATTTTGATCGCTGATCGATCAAATAAAAATCTTGAATTGTTGGGATACAATATTATTATTGTTGCTGAACGAAATTATTGGGAAGAGATTGACAAGTTTGGTTATAATATATTGCATAATATATATTGCCCCATGTGAGGCACATCTCATATTTTACTCCCATAAGATCTACTTTGCAATAATTGAAGATATTATAATCTCCAAGTCATTCATCAACATGCAAATTGAGGCACAATGCCATTTGCAAGTGTAAACAAAATTTTTTGTTTTTCTTTTATAGCTTTAAACGTAACTTGCACGCCAACTAAATGACGTTTCACATCTATATATATATACACGCAAATTCCTTTTCGTGAGGAGTAATCAGAAAATGCCACGTGTCATCTATTTTTTAATTATTCTCATCTGATTGATTCTAACTAACTACAAATAATTACTATTATAATGAGCCATAATAAACTCAATAAATTTTGAATCAAAACATTGTACAGCGATAATAAATACAAACTAATTAAGGCTGAAAATATACTTCTTAATTATATTGTATTTATTTGACTGTTTATATTTACCAAGTTTAGTTCGTTCATACTTTTTTTTTTTTTAAAAACCACTTCTTTATTGTAATTTGTATACCTATTTATACATTAAAAAATAATAATAATAAGTTCATTCATAGTTTGTAAAAAATTGCAAGAGTACATGGAAGTTTTTGAAAAAAAAAAAAAAATTATATATCCAACTCATAAGTGCTTACTTAACAACAATTCCTTTAATTGTTTTTTTTGTTTTTGTTTTTTCGTTTTTTGTTTTTTGTTTTTTTTTTTTTTTTTACAGTTCTTCATGTTGTAAATCTAATTAATACACTACTCCTTTTGCCCCAATTATTTTGTTACAATTGATTTTTTTTTTTTTGGTCAATGTGTTAAGTCTTCAAAACTCAATTTTGGTATGATTTCCTAACTTATTTTTAATTTTTAATTTTTTAAGTAGTAGTATTTCACATATATCCCACTTTTGTTGTAGAAAATTTCATCAAAAAAAATTTAATAGATACAATTTATTCATTAAAAAAATATAAGTTTGACTAAAAAATCAATTTTGACAAAATAAGCATAAGACAGATAAAGTATTACTATGTATTACTTGTTTTCATTTTGTTTATATATTAAAGTTTTATGCCATTATCATTATTTCACTATATTTTTTTACTTATTTTCTATTTATAACTATCTAAAAGCAATACTATAATAAATCATATAACTATCTCAATAACTTTTGAATATTCAAAAATTTTAATTTGACCTTCATGTTATCAAGTAATTTTCAGAGAGAATTTTAAATCATAAACATTAATTAAGGAATAATTCATTAACTTTTGAATATTCATAAACTTTGATTTATCTCAATATTATCATTTAATCTTTAAATAGTAAAAATATATATCAATACACCTTAATTAAGGATTTTATCATTAGAGTTACCAATTAATTATTGATAAAAGTAAATATATAGCAAGTATATTTTATTAGCAAAAATAAATTCAAGTACTCTTTAAGAACAATGACCAATACTTCTGAATTATTATTTGTATTGACAATTTATATCTGCAAAATTTATATTTAATTTCTATGTAGTAGTATTTCACATGTATCCCACTTTTGTTGACGAAAATTTCATTAAAAATCAAATAAGTAGATAACATTTGTTCATTAAAAAATATGTTTTTGACTAAAAAAAAAATCAACTTTGAATATTCAAAAATTATAAGTAGATACAATTTGTTCATTAATTAAGGATTAATTCATTACCTTTTGAATATTCAAAAACTTTGATTTATCTTAACATTATCAATTAATCTTTAAATACTAAAAAAATATATTGATACACCTTAATTAAGGACTTTTTCATCGCAATTACCAATTAATTATTGATAGAAGGAAATATATATCAAGTGTATTTCATTAGCAAAAATAAATAAAAGTACTTTTTAAGAACCGTGACCAATACTTCTTAATTGTTGTTTGCCATGGTAATTTATATATGCAAAATTAACTTAATTCGTACCAAATAAAATAATACTTCTAAATTATATTTTTTGAGTGACCATTTATTATTAAAAACTATACTCATTTGCATTGACATTTAGCAAAATGATTTTTGTCTCCTATTTTTGCATGGAACATGTTATAAGTAAGTTTTTAATACAATCATATATCCAAATCATTATAATAAATAAATATTTAATTTAATTTCAACTAATAATTAGGCCGTATATTTAATTTTCAGTTACTTTTATATGAAAAAAATATAAACATTTTAAATGCATACTTAATAATTATATTTTTAAGATTATTATTTTTATTTTCTAATTAGTAAACTTTATTGGATATTATTTCTTAGTTTTGTTCGTCTTTGTATGGTTTAATTACTAAAGTTTTTATGTCGTCACTAATATTTTATTAATATCATTTTATTTGAGAATTGAATATATATAAGGTTTTCCATGCATAGCACGGGATAATCAGCTAGTATATATATATATATATATATATATAGCAAATCTCCACTTTGGTGAGAATTTTTAAAAAATTGGCCTGTGGCATATTTGATAAAAAAAAAAAAAAAGTTTACTCAATAAATGTGATAGAAATAAAAGATGATCTACTTAATTAACAATGAAATTCAAATTAATTACCTAAATCTTATCTTTAACTAATCTTTTTTTTAAAATTCTTATTTTATGCCCACCTCTTATAGTTATTTTTTTTTTTATAAAAAAAGTTATAAAATTAAAATTGTATTATTAATCATCATATAAGAGCAAGTTATTAACAATAAGTTAAGAAAATAAATATATATTAATTATGAAAAATTTTATCTATATATCATTCTTAATAAATAAAAGTTTTAATAGATAGGTTTTTGATATATATTTAAACCAAAGTAGGAAGATAATTAGCCTAGAGTGTCTAAATAACATCATTCTTGCAACCTAATTACATCAAGATAATATTTATAAAAATTATTACATCATAAAAAAATAACAAAATTTTAAGATCATTTTCTTGTGACCATCTATTTATTGGTTATTAATTTTTCATTGTCAACATATAGAATTTTAAGTTATTATATTAAAAAATAATTTTAATAGTATCTCTTATAATGTTTTATCAACTTTTTGGCATCATCAGATTTACATGTATGATTTATATGGTGAGGCGTAAAATTAATAGTTAGAAACATTTTTTTTTCATTTATATCTAGAAAATAACCCTTATTTTTTATTATGTTTCATAGAAGTATGAAATTTTATTTATGTAATTTTAATAAATCAAATACTTATTCAGATTTTGTTTTCATATAATCCTTTGAAATTATGTTTTCCTTGAAGTTTACTGTATAATATTTTAAAATAATTTCATTGAGAAACATCAAATTGAAAATTTTATGATTACCCAATGCATAGCATGAGTTCTAAATTATAAATACAAAAAGAATTAGATTAAGTATACTGGGGATATAATTTTCTACAATAACACATTATATATTTGAAATTTTAGTACAAGATGTTAACTTTTATATAATTACTAAAAGAGTTTCTTCTTCTGTGTGCATCACTTTATATATAAGTATGAAATTCTCTAAACAAAATATTATAATATTGCAAGAGTTTTCTTTGTGTGTATCATTTACATCTATAAGGAAAAATATTAATTATCTTTATTATTTTTATGTAAACTTTGTTCGTGCATTTCCTATTCTTATATTTAAAATTATTTGTTTGTACTTGTTAGTGTACCAAGTTTTTCAAAATTTGATTCAATTCTATTTTTTAATTGACAAAAAAATATTTTGTGTAAGTGAAAAATATCTATAAAAATAACTATATCATTGTTATTACAAACCTTCTAACTATGGGTTTCCAACTAGCCTAATACAATTCTTAAAGATGTAGAATGTTAATTCATATATGCCAAAGTTGTGCAAAAAATAAGAAAAAGTATGATAATGTCAACTTAACTTATAAAAATACTAATATGCTTTTAAGCTCAATAATTATTTTTTATAAAATGCTAACTTTCACTAAAATCAATAAAAAAGCATACATTTTATAAATAAATAAAAAAAAACAATTACAAAATTTAAATCTTGGTCCAAATTATTCAGTACCACGATTAGATGATTATACTAATTATTAGAACAAATGAACTTATTAATTAACTGATAGCTTACAATTTCTTTAATTAATCATTCAATCCAAGCATTTTGATCGGAATTCGATGAAATGATAAGAAAAACTCATTTATACCTAACACAAATGAATAAGTGAAATAAAAAATAATATGCAAGTTTTAGTTATATTATTTGTATACAAAAATTAAAAAAACAATATAAAAAATTGATAATGTCAACAACTGTAAATATCATAAAAACTAACTATTACTCTATATAAATAGAAGCTATTACTTATACTAATCTTGAACCCTTAATGTCTAATGACTTTGTTCTCCTGAAACTTACTGTGCATTTAAATTGAGATATCCAATTTATTTATATTAACGAGTAGTACGTAATAGCATCACCAGCGTGTGATTTTTAAACTCAGATATACTAAATATAACTATGTCTAACTGACGGGGTCCAACTCCTTTGCTGGCTTGTTCTTTGAGATAAGTTAGATGTTTTGAATCAACTAATCAATTAAGTGGGGTGTTGCGAGTCATAACTTTGTGGCAACTGAGGAAGGTTGGCTGCAAATTTATTATGGATCCAAATTACAATTTCTTCATAAATAAACACGCTCATAAGTTTCAAAATCATCAGAAACAGAAAATGAAAAAAAATGGCAAAATCGTGTAAATTAATTTTGCATATTTATGCCAAACCGAAACTTGAGTAGAATTAAAAAAATTTATATAGATTAAGGTGTATAACTCTACTATTAATTCACATTTGTCTATATATTCTATCTTGTAGATGAAATATTTTAATTTTTAAATTTTAAAATACGTTCGAATATGGAGACAAATATAAACCGCAAAGCATATGGAAAAATCATATATCTTGATTCATATAAAAATTTAATGGAATGGAACATACAAGATATAAAGAAGTTGGACTCCCTTGTGGACCCACATGCAAAACTCAGTTAGTATTATATTTTGTCATGTAATTATCTCTAACCACAAGTTTTTTTTTTGGGCACCCCAACCCAAGAAAAATGCAGTCTAACACTCTAACTTGGAGAAGATGGCTACAAACGAAAAAACACATGCGCAAATTCCAAAATTATTCAAGTTATCTTAGTAGTTAGTCAATAACTAATGGAATGAATTTATTTAGATTAGATGACCTATTTTACTACAAATAAAGGGTCATATTTTATTTAAATGAAAGTTTTTTATTGATCATTCAATAACTATTTTGATATCTAATAGTTATTCAATGACTAAAATAAATTTGCCTATTCAAGCTCTCGCCCATCAGACTTAGTTGTTCTACATATCTGGATAGATAAGTTTTTTATTTTTTATTTTTTGGGGTGTGTGTAAAGAGACAACCTGGCAGTATCGATTATAAATTATGAATTATTGACACCAACATTACTTTTTAAAAGTGTATAATGCTTATTTCATGCTCATTTGACCAAACTTAATTAAAGAAATTTAAATGTTCTATCAATTATTTCAGGTAAGCAAGTCCTTAATTAATGTAATAAAGTCGCCAATACCGCAGTGACGGGTAACCCCACGATGGATATCATACTTTTTCTGCTCAACGTATTAAATTTTTAGAACTCTATTTTGTTTGGTTTTCTATTTAGGGTGTGTTCATTTGGATTGAAAATATTTTCTTGAGTTTACATGAAAAAATCTATTTTTCATACAATTTTTCGGTGTTCGATTGACAAAATGAAAATATTTTGAAATAAATTTTTTTAATGGTTTCATCTTTAATTTTATGAATACAAGTTAAAAAAAAAAAAACTTATAACAATGCTAATAAATATAAGTAATTGTGGTTAGTAAAAGATTAATTTTATTTAAAATTAAATGATAGTACAATATAGTAGTAAAATATGTATAATGATAGTTATATTAGTGTGGGACCCATGATTAAGAGAAAACGAATGGAAAAGAATTGAAAAAGAAAATAAATTTAGCAAATGAAATTATAAAAGTAAGTATTTGAGATTTATCAGATGTCACTCTTGAATTATCCGAAAATAACTTACGCTCAAAAATTCTATAAGTTATTTTCAGCCAGAGGAAGGAAAATTGGAAAATATTTTACTCCGAAAAATATTTTCCGGTGTTTGGAACCAAAAAAATTTCTGAAAAATATTTTCAATCCAAACGAACACACCTAATAAACATTAACTTTTCATGTAATAATATTTGATATAGTTTCCCTCCCTTTTAATGCTTCTTCCTTTTTCTTTTTTTTTTTTTAATGTATTTGATAGCATTGCATATCACATGCTTCACGGCATTATTTGACCTTAAAATTAAAATATTATCGCATTTGGTCTCTCATTTGAATTTAGGAATAAAAGACCAATTCAGTCTCGTATTTTTGGAATATCGATTAATTTGATCTTTTATTTATTATAATAGACCAATAGAGTCCCTTGTCTTGAGAAAAAAAAAAAATCTAAGGCTTACGGTGAAAATCATTAACAAATTACTAGACCAAACTATATGATAATCAGGGCCGCTCCCTTGTAACTATTAACCTTTAGTAGATGTATTGCAACAATTTAGTTAACTTTGTTAAGGATAAGGAATCAAATTAATTTTTTAATAAATAAAGAATTAAATTGATTGATACTTTAAAAATAAACGATGAAATTAATATTTTTTTTTTCCTTTGAATTTATCCACTCATATTTGGATGGGTGCCACTATTAAAATTATTCTCGTTAATTGGCCACATGGACGATGGAAGTGCGGATTTTACTTATCCCTATTCTAAGGTTTCAAGTTTCAACGTCTAGAGCTGCTCTTTGTTCAGAAAAAAATATTTGTATGCATTTCAATAATGAGTATATTCATGAATGAATTTTAATTGATTATTCAATAAAAAAAAAAAAAACGACAAGATTAAGGGAGTATTTGATAAAATTGAAATTCAAAATCTAAATATTTAAAATTAAATGATAAATTTATAAAGTTGCATTTATTTGATAATCAGTTGAACTTGAACAATGAATTAAAATATTTTATATCGTATATATGTTATATATTTTGATAATAATAATATTTTTATAATAGGTTAATTTTTAAATTATTATAGTTTAATACAAATAAATAATTTATTAATATAGAATATGTGTACGAGGTGCGTGTGTTTGAGAGATACTATGTGCATGTGTGTGTTTATATATAAAAGAAGGAATAGAATATGTGCAAGTGTGTGTTTTTATATAAAAATAATATATTGTGTGCAAGTGTGTATTTATGTATTCAAGAAAAGGAATATAATGTGTGCAAGTGTATGATTTTGGGTGAGAGAAGAAATATAGTGTATGTAAGTTTGTTATATGTGAGAGAGAAGGTAGTGAATTCAAGTATGTGTATGTGTGTTCATGTGTAAGAGAGTAGAAATATAATGTGAGCAAATATGTGTTATATTTAAGAGAAAGGGATATATTATTTGCATATGTGTTTATGTGTGAGAGAGAAGAAATATAGTATATACAAGTGTGTGTTTATGTGTGTGAGATAATGAATTTCTATAATGTGTGCAAATGTGTAAGAAAATGAATATAGTTTGCACAAATGTGTGTTTATGAATATATTTGTATATATAAAGAGTGTGTGAATGTAAAATAAAGAAAAATTAAATGTGTTTTGCTATACTATTAAAGAATTAATTGATAGATTTTTCACTTAAAATTTTGTATAGAAATTAAGTGGTACTTAATGTATTAAGAGGTAGGAGAATTTCATTATTAAATTTTAACCATTTAATGGGGTTTATCAAACTTGGAAAATATTTAGGTATATCCGGTTTTTAACTCTACCTATAGACCTTGTGGTCAAGATTTAATCTTATGAAATTTTGCTTAATCAGTTGATATCATATTTCATAAAATTTAAACCACACTATAAGATTTACAAATGGAATAAAAAATCAATCTACCTAAATATTTACTATCAAACACCCCATAAGCTAATAAGACATAGAAATTCAAAAATATCAGTGAAGTCCTAGTTTAATTTGACTTTTCATCACATGGGGTTACCCAGATTTTTGTATTACAACAATTAAGCCCTCCAATTCAATTATCCTTCAAACGTAAATATGCTCTTATTACCCCTCGTACATAACCACAATCTTTTATAAGTAAGAACGCCAACGATGAAATGACTTTTGAGGTTTTGGAGAAATTGAAAAATAATCAATATTTCAGTTCTCAAAGACAGGAGAATTATACATTGAAAAGCCAAACTGAAAATTATTTTCCGGGGACAGATTTGACTGAAACATTTATGTATTGCCAATTATTAAATTACAATTAACTCAAAACAAATCAAGACTAAATCATGGATTTAGGGTCTGTTTGGTTGTGCTGAAAATATTTTTCTAAAAAATATTTTTAAGAAATTTTCTTAACACCAAACACCAAAAAATATTTTTTAGTATAAAATATTTTCTAATTTTTATAATTTTGTAGTAATCAACAACTTTGATAGGATCCTTGTCTGATCATAGTTCTTACATTCACAACCAAATTGATAATTGCGGACCGACTCTCTCTTATGGCCTTATTCTCAAAAACTGAATATTTTGGAACCAATCTTGTAGCTTAATTCTAATAACTAAATTCTCTTGACAAACTTTGTGCCCTAACTTTAATAGCAGAAAAATTTTAGGACTAACTTCCAAACAAAGTTCTCGATACCAGTTGTAAAACCCTAAACTTTTAGAGTTCTTCGATACCAGCTACAAAATTAGAAATTAAACGAATAAAATAATCACACACAAAAATATATGGAAAGAAGAAATAATTTTATTAATATCCCAAATAGACAAAACTCTCAATAAATTCTTCGAACACTATTTAAAAAATACTCCAACACGTACTCTCTATATATAGACCCCTAACCTTGGCCAACAAGAAATAACTGGACAATAATTACTTACCGACTTCTAAAATAATTAAACTACTAAAAATTGACTCAAAAAACACTAAAATTAACTAAAAAAACTTCTAGACTTGATTTAATATTCCAACATGTATTACCCCTCTTACACAACCACAAAATCTTATATAAGCAAGAACGCCAACGTTGAAATGACTTTTGAAGTTTTGGAAAAAATTGAAAACAATCAATATTTCAAGTCTCAAAAACAGGAGAATTATACAAGGGAGAGCCAAATTGAAAATTAATTCAAGGGGCCAGGTTTGATTGAAACAATTAAAAGATTAAATTACAATCAACTCAAAGCAAATTATGACTAAATCATAGATTTAGTGGTTATTAATTTTCTATCCTGTCTCAAATGCTATGCCGCCATTAATAGCCTTTTTTTTTTTTTTTTGGCCATCACTGTGTAATCACCATCTCTCACAACATTCTGAAAAACCCAAGTTTTGTAGACAAGATAAACGTAAGATCGTTAGAGAAAAAAAAAAATTAGAATTCCTCCACAATACCTTAGAATAAAAGTGATAACTTCAAGGCAATTTACAATATAATTTTATTTAAAATTTAATTTGTCTCTACTATAAATAGTGTGTCAAAGAGTAATCCAAATTAATGCGTTACTTATTAGTATCGTTTTTCTAAAGGTTCAATTTGTCTTACCATAATTGATGTACAAAAAAGTAATGCAAATTAACCTTTATGATACAATGAAATCTAGTGATTGATTATAGTTTTACAGTAATGGTACTAATTCACTAATCATTCAAACCACCAATAAATTTGTCTTGTTTTGTAGGAAAAACAAGAAGAATAATGGATTATCTATCTTTTTTACAATTAATTAACATGCTAGTGCCATGAAGTTATTCACTAATGCATAATTTTTACGAATAAACACATCTATTAAATTGAATAAATATCATTCAAACTTTTCATGTAAAATTGTAATCCTTCTTATTTGAAAATTTTTCAACAATAATTTCATGGCCGTATATGACTTTTTTTAATGGAGATTTCATTGATTCCAGAATATTGAGTTTACACAGGAGGTTTGTACCCGAAATACATCAAGGATCACACCAGCTCGAAGAAAACAAAACCACAGCATGAAAATACATAAACAACGAAAAGAGACAAGCAAAAAAAGACATCATGAAGCTTCAAAACATTTGTAACACATACATATGATGACTTGATAACCCAATTTACTTAAGATGGCAGAGTGTCAATTAACCGACTTATTTAAGATGGTGAGTCTCAATTTCCTTAGTGACTTTGAGAGCAACGTCCATCAACTTATTTGGATCAGGGATAGTATCATTTAGCTTCTCATAATCAAAGGTCCATGTAACCAAGTTGCTTTCACCATGAATATCAACATGAACAGTTATGCTGAAGGACTTGTATGATTCCAGCAGATGTCCTTCAACCACCTTGTATGTAACTGACCTCTTTTCCTCATCTACGGCCTCAATTATCTCTTTGGCCACTTCTTCTTTTCCATCTGGAAACAATTAAGAATTGAATCAACCTAAATAGCACGATAAAAGCACAAGAAAAAGAAAAAATTAATTTTTCTTACTCTTACGGTGTAGAAAATTTTTTACATCATCACCCTACGTTTGATACGTGGGAATGGCATTGGATGAAAAGGTCATTCCACGTACAATATATTTTCACTCAGAATAAACAATAATATTTATTTGTATCACATGTCTAGTGACTTAAGTTATAATGGAATGAGTATTCTTTTATTAATGTTTGGTATAACCAATTTTAGAAGTTAGAATAGAAATAATTTAAAACTAATTTGAATTACATATGCCTGATTCTTTTAACAAACTATAACAAATTTTCATTTCTTTTTTTTTTTTTGTTCATGTTATTTATATTTTTATGGGTATGTAAAACTTTAAAAAAAAATTATTAAGGAAAAAAAATTAAAAAAGTAGACATATATAATTTGATTCAAATACATATCAAATAGCTTAGTTTGCCATTTTATAACATTATATATATATTTTAAAAAATTATATTCATTGTGATAAAATAGCTATGCAAATAAATTAAATATATAATTGACCATTTGTGGTATTAAATTGTGTGTTATTTATATATTTAAATATTTTGCATGTAATGATATTTGCCTTAGAAAAAATTATATATTTGGATTTTAAATTTTAACCGTGTTGATACATTTTTATTACAATCTCTTGGAAATATCGAAATTCGTATTCTGTGCAAATTTCACATCACTTAAATAATTAAATTATACAATTAAACTAATTACGTACTACCATATTTATTTTGAAAAAAAAAGCGTTAATTTGCAAAGAGATTACAACTATGTGAAGAAAGAAATTTAAATATAATTTGAATAAATTTGGATAAATATATAATCTCATAATATTTTCTTTCTAAAATGAAGTTGGAAAGAGCTTTCCTCAACTTCTTTTGAGGAATGGGGGTTCCAAGATTTAGTAAGAATGGTTTTCCTAGAGGAATGACCTTTCCAACTTAAAACTCCTATACCAAATGTATAATGAAATGGATAAGTCAGAAATCCTATTCATTCCAGGCCATTCTTGCATATCAAACGTGGAGTCAGGGTACAGATGCATGACACGTAATAATTTTTAGAAGTAATCATTTTATGATTATTTTATTTTATATATCATCTTTGCACATGTAAAATATATTTATTGCTAATGGTGTAAAAAATTTTAACACCGTCAATGTACCAAAGATTAACTCAAAAAGAAAAAAAAAACTCTTGATCCCTATATCACACTTTCTATACCAATTATTGTATTTCACTACCTGATTGTTCAATATATGTACTCTAACTTATAACTATATACTAAGTCAGAGCATACATGGTAAGCATGCTGAGGCAGTAGATATTCACTATTATTGGGATAGAAAATCAAATAGCAAAAAATAATCATAATAATTATAACATATATAACTCAGAGCAGCCAAATTCTCGGCCTGAATTGTACACTAAATTATATATGTTCATGTTAGCTTCCTAAACCTTTTTCGTTCATTTAGAATTAGCTAAAAGATGTGAAGATAAATCTCATACCATCCATATCTTTTAATATGTTAAGAACAACATATTATCAACCAAATCCACTAACTAATTACACCTCTTTTTTAACTTGTTGTCTGATGCATGCAGCATATTTAAGCAGAAAAAATAATGGAAAATTAAAAAAAAATAAAGAGAGAAATTTTAATTACCATGAGTATAGTTCCAAATAACTACAGATCCTACTGTGCCCCATTCACCATCATGCAGTTCAACACATTGAACAATATCAGGGCTCACATTCGATAATTGATGTGGTTTGTATCTAAAGAGTTCATGAAAAACATCTCCATCGGACTTAATTTCTACTTGTGATACCAGCTTCCCACTTAGACTCATTATTTCAGAATTTCTGAATTTGCTAAACAAGAAACTATAGATGGCAGAAATGCAAAATAAAAATAATGTGAGGAAATATTGCAAATGATATAGGCCTTTATAAAGCTCAAGTGTCGGCACCTCAGGCCAAAAAACTTCACCGCTAGGAGGGTCAAGGATCCAATTGACGTAACTCGAAATTTGATTGAGGTGATTTATTCTTTATTTAAATCAACATGCATGCACTGAGGTAGTTAGAAATTTCTCGTTTTTACCCAATGAAGGCAAGTTTTTGTCAATTATTAATTTTTTATTAATGCTAGATCTTCCGCTTGAGTAATTATTTTTTAATATTTTATCAATATAGACAAATAGTTGAGTGTGATGTTTTCCTTTCCTTTTTTTTTTTTTTTAGTTTGAGTGTTCCTAAAAACCTGCTTAGATTATCACTTCAATATTTTATCAAACAGGTGTTTGGTATAAAATTTAGTCAGCTCTCTCTTTTGAATTTTGTCTAAGATCTCGCGAATTTGTGATATTTATTAAAACAAATATGAAAAAGGTACTAATCACTGAAATTGAGGAAAATAGTAATAGTTAGTCACATACTTCACGAGTTATAAGAAATTATTAGAATAAAAAGAGTGACTAATTAATGATTATTGAAAATTCATCCGAGAAAACAAAAAATGAGTGGAGATAATGAAGGACGAACATTATATTTTTTAAAGGTTTTATATAACACAAAAGCGATGGTTGGGGGTCTGTGGCGGTAGCTGCCCCATTGCCCCATGTTATCTCCTCACTGCATGCATAATTTAGTGTATCCTCCCTCTGTCTTAAATTTATTTTTAAAGTCAAATAAATCAATTTTATAATAATGAATTTACAGACTTATTGAATTTCTGATAAAATTATTTCAACAAAAATGAAAATTATATTAAATATATATTTAATTTCAAAATTGTTAAAAATAACTACGCAAAATTTAGTTTTAAAGATTTGATGCATTGGCAATCAAAAATTGAAATGCTGACCCAAAAAAATAAATAAAATGAAAGGAGTAATTAATTTCTGGAAGCATAGACCTTAAAGGCTTGCTTTGGACAACAAAACCTTGATATATATATATATATATATATATATATATATATATATATCATCCATTTATCAAATGTTTCATAAAATACTGTCAAATTTTTGTTCAAAGTCTATGTTAGTTATTGTAATCTTGATCCATTAGGTGTGAAAATTTTTAGAACATTCACCAAGTATTTAAGTCTTTGCCAACTCTCGATGTCATTCTCTGTTTAGTCTAATCCTCTTGCATCCGATGTGTAACATTTCGATATATACCACCATTACTCTTAAGAACTGATCCTAAATATTTAAAATTTCACTTATAGGTATATTCTGATTTCCGATACTAACTTCTATTTCATTCCTACTTGCACCCTTGTTAAATTTAAATTTCATATATTTTGTTTTTGATTTATTAATTCTAAACCCTTTTGTCTCAAGTGTTTCTCTCCAAATTTCGAGTTTATCATTAACCCCATTTTTTGTTTCGTCTACTAATACAATGTCATATGCAAATAACATACACGAATAAAATATAATTACATCATAACTATTTATAATTTCACGTGTATATATTTTATTCAAAAAATGCCATATTACAAAATATACATAAATATAAAAGTATAATTTATCTATAAAACAAATTAGTTTTATGGCATATACTAACACTGAGGAGCAATTCCACAAAAATAAATCTAGGATCAATAGAAATGGATCAAAGGAAGGAGACATGAATACAAAATTCTTCCACAGGTGTGTTACCACTCGTCAAGCCAGAAATAGAATTCATTCCATTTGAAACTCTGTTGGTGTTATATTAAATGATTATGAGGAGATGAAAACTGAAGTTGTTACTTATTTCAAATAGCTGTTTTCTGATGATACTCAGTTTACTACCTCTCAGTTGGATACTACCTCTAGACTTTCTGAGGAATATAAAACCATTTTAATTCAACCCGCTACTACTATCGAAATCAAAACAGCTATGTTTAAAATGAAAAAAAGGAACTGCTCCTAGACCTGATGGATATACTGTTGATTTTTTTTAGGACTAAATAGGAGGTTATTGGGATAGATTTGGTGAAAGCAATTCAATATTGTTTTGCTGAATAATATATGTACAAACCTCTAAACTCCACTATATTCACCTTAATTCACAAAGTTCCTACCCCTAGTTCTATGAAGAAGTTTAGGCCTATTGCTTGCGGCAATATATAAAAAACATCTTTTACCTATAAAATCTTTTCTAAAGTTCTTACTGAGAGACTTAAGTTGGTTCTTCCTGATTTGATAAGCAATAAGCAAAATGCCTTCTTGAAAGGAAGGTCTATTTCAGATAATGTACTCTTCATGCATAAGCGGGTAAAGGGATATAATAGATGTCATGGCAGACCCAGATATGCTTTAAAAATTGATTTACTGAAGGTCTATGACATTGTAAAATGGGATTTCCTTCTTTGTTCTATTACTTTTCTGGGCTTACCTGCTCTTTTTTTTGGATTGGATTAAGTTTCCAAACTACAAGTTTTTCGGTAAATCTTAATGGTGCTTTGGTGGGTTATTTTAGAAACTAAAAAGTATTGAGACAGGGTGATCCTATCTCTCCTTATTTGTTCGTTATTGGTGTAGAAATTTTTTCTTTGTTGATGAAGCATAATATTCGGAAGCTTGGATTTGATTTTCATCCAAGGTGCCAACAACTGGAAATTTCACATCTTATCTTTGCTGATCGTAAAAAAATTGATAAAAACTATGAGGTCTAACTTTGGCATACAAAATATTATTAAAAAATCACAATTAGTTGGTCAAAAGAAACAAAAACACATTTTTGTAACTTATTCTTATTATCCGCTGGTACGGAAAGATCTATGACAGTGTTTAAACATATTCTAGAGGAGTTTGAAGCTATATCTGGCTTAAGACCTAATCTGCAAAAATGCAATTTATTTGCTGCTGGTGTTACTGATGAACTTTGGCAGGAGTTTTGTGAGTTTATGGGAATGAATAAAGGTGTCCTCCCTGTTACTTATCTTGGTGTTCCTCTTCTTTCATCTAAACTCAGCAATAGAGACTGTAATGTACTTATGGAAAAAATGCTTAATAGTGAATTACGCACATGAACAAAAGATGAGAGTAGTAGAAATGCAAATGTTAAAAGGGATGTGTGGGTACACTAGGATGGATAAGATACGCAATGAGCATGTTCGTAAAAATATTGGAGTAGCATCTATCGAGTGAGAAGATGAGAGAAACACGCTTAAGGTGGTTAGGTCATGTGTTAAAACGACCAGTAGAAGCGCGTGTTAGACGAGTAGATTTTAGAGAGAATAGTCAACACAGGAAGGGTGGAGGAAGATCAAAAAAGACTTGGTGGATAATTTGTTATTGCCCATCTAAGAATTGAAAATGATATAGGCCATGAAAGAGCGCAATAGCGTTGTAGGATTCATGTAACCGATACTATTTAGTAGGATTAAGGTTTGGTGTTGTTGTTGTTACTATTGTATATTCTTAATAGTAGTGTATGATGTGCCTGAAGATGGGTCTCTACATGAATTTTCCAAAAATTGTAATTTTTTTTTCTGAATTTTATAATTATACAGACAATATTATTATTATTATTATTATTATTTTCTTCCATGACTTCTCTTACAAATGTAGCTCCTGATACTAATTTGATGGGCCCAAAAATATTTAAACAAATTCTTAGATGGAAGAAACAAAACCGAGAGGCTTTCTAACCTTGTTGATTCTATGAAATAAAATATAGCTATGCAGCAACAAGACAACAAAGCCGTGAGGGTTGTTGACTTTAAAAATAAAAACAGCAAAGAAATAATGCTCAAAGACCTAATCGAAGGCAAACAAAATTTTTATTGATTGTATCTCTGGCTCACACGAACAAAGCAGCCGTAACAACCTATATATTCTAAAGCCAAATAATTTCTATCCCGGAATTGGCAACACAATTAGTAGAAACTAAATCCGACTCAATCTCACACATCAATTAGAAAACTAACTAACAAATTAGTCAAATACTTCAACTCCTAATTAAATAAAATTATAATTTGATTTAATTTCCTACAAAATCAAATGCGAGAAATTTTCAAATGAGTATATTTTCAACAGGCGATAGATCCTACGGTTCCCCAATCACCATCATGCAATTCAACACCTTGAACAATATTAGGGCTCACATTGGATATGTGATGTAGTCTGTATTGAAGAGTTCGTGATCATGATAAACAGCAATTTCTCCGTCGGACTTGATTTCTATTTGTGAAACCAGGTTGCCAGTTTGACTCATTATTAGATCACAATTTTGTTAACCAAGAAAGGAAGACAAAATGAAAGTAATTAAAATGATGAGAAAATATACAATGCAAATGCTAGATAGTCGGCACCTCAGGCAAAAAAACTTCGCAGTTGCAGAGGATCGTACCTCTGCTTGTGTACGTTGTTTGAAATATCATTGAGATTTTCTCTTCTTCATTTGAATCAACATGGTTTAGCGTATTATTTCTTCAAGCATAGACCTTAGTGGATCGCTTCGGACAACATACCCTTGTTTCACGAGATAAATCCTTCAAAATTTCATGCTAGTTAATTTCACTTTACCTTTTAACGTTTAAACTCATTATAACTTTATTTCCTAACATTATTTTGTGGACACTAAAATCTCTAGTCAAATCTAATGTTTGATTTGCACATGAAATGACATTTTTATCCTCAAATTATTGACGTGTTGATAAATTTTCTATCCACAATATCTAAAATATATTGCTTTCTTTCTATGAATAGAACTTAATGAATGTTGTGATATGGTGATGAAAGATGAAACATCATTGAATTATGTCAACAAAATGAGACAAAAAGGACAAAAATAAATCAGGAAAAAATGTGAAGACGAGAGAGAAAATGAGATTTATAGAAAGATAATATTTTATTTAGACAAAATTATAACGGTATTTTGCCCAGAAAAAAGTTACAAGAGTATTTTTGTCCAAAAAAAGAACAATGATAGTGAGATCGATTTAACACAAGGACGTAAGTGACTTACGTTAGGAAATAAAATAATAGTGACTCTAAACTACAAGACAGCAGATTATAAATTTACAAACTATAAGGGGAAATTTAGATATTAGTCAAATTCCAAGGTTCCTTATAATTTATCCAAAAACAATCAATACTTTAGGGCCTTAAAGACAGAGGCTATACTTTGGAGAATTAAATTGAAAATTATTTTCGAGGAGGTACGAGTGAAACATGAAATTACATTTTTTACGTACTGTTAAGATTGAAATACTTTTCATGGTAAAAGGAAAGGTAATCAAGGGTTGGTGGCTTTTAAGTTAGATATGTCTAAGCCTATGACAGAATAAAGTGGGATTTTCTAGAAAACGTGTCGGATAAAATGGGTTTTTGTTTTGGATGGATTGGGTGGGTAATAAAATGTGTTTCTGCTATTTTGTACTCTTTTATATAAATAGTCATGTTAGTGGTTGTACTAAGCCTCCTAGAGGTATTAGACAAAAGGACCCACTGACCCCTTATTTGTTTTTATTTTGTTTTGAGGGGTTAAGTAGCTTACTTAATCAAGCTTTTGTTTTTGGGGATAGTTCCGATATTAGTATTAGTAGGAGGGGTCCAAAAGTTTCTCATTTGGTCTTTGCAGATGATACTTCGTTAATTTGTAAGGCTAGTATTTAGGAGAGTTTTACTGAATAAATATCAAGAATGTTCTGAACAAGTTGTCAATATCGATAAATCTTCCGTGTGTAGATATTTCGGTAGAAATACCCCTCCTTATCTTAAAATCAAATTTGCAACTTTTTGGGTGGTGTAGTAGATAAAGGTGCACGTAAATATTTAGGGTTTCCTATATCTATAGGAAGGACTAAAAAAAAGTGGTTTTTTTTATTAAAGATAGATTGATTTGTAAGTTGAATGGATGAAAGGAAAAATCTTTAAATCCTGCTAGTAGGGAGATATTAATTAAATCTGTTTTAGTGTCCCTTCCTATATACGCTATGTACTATTTTAAACCCCTATTGGTCTTTGTAAGGATTTAAGCAGTCTGATCTCTTGATTTTGGTAGGGTAGGGAGTCTTCTGGTAAGCATAACACTCATTGGCTTAATTGGTATAAATTGATTGATGTTAAAGAATCACAGGGTTTGCATTTTCGTGACTTTGAATCTTTTAATTCTGCTTTGTTGGAAAAACAATATCGGAAAACTTTTACTAATCCAAATTTGTTGGTTAGTTGTGTGTTGAAAGTAAAATATTTTCCAATAACAATTCCATCTTTTGCTCCATTATTAAGCCTTCATCTTCATTCCTTTGGAACAGTTTGTTGACCGCCAAAGATCTTATTTCTCATGGGTCTAGTTATTCTATGGGTAATGGAGAGAATATTAGGATTTGGAAGGATCTTTGGTTGCCTTCTCCAATCTGTTTTAAACTTAAGACCTATAAACCTCTTGGTTATTCTGTAACTTCTGTCTCTGAGTTATTAGATTTTGATGGGAATTCTTGGAATAAGCATCGAATTAGAAATATTTTTTCTAAAGAGTGCTGAAATTATTTTTCAAATTCCTACTTCTCTTGTTAGGGGGTAGTGATAAAAGAGTTTGGCATTACACACAAAATGATGTTTACAGTATCAAATCTGGTTATTATCAAGATAAATTGATGACTCAATTAACAGGGAAGGCCAATCTGGATAAGGGTCAGTCTAGTTCTTTTAATGATCAGAAGCTTGTTTGGAAATATTTGTGGAGTTTGCCTATTAAGATCATACAAAATTAGGCATTTTATTGGAAAAAGTCTACATAATATTGTGGCAGTTAGGGTATCTCTTCCAGGTTTACTGTGAATGTGTTGAAACTTTAGAACACCTATTCTTTCAGTGTCCTTATTCTCGGATGGTCTGGAAATTGTCTCCTATCTCCTAGCCTAATCTTCAGTCTTTACGATATGATTTCTGGCTCTGGTAGGAAGCTTTAGTCAAATTGGTTAAGTCCGATACTTTTTTTGATCATCTCTGTCTTACTACCTTTATTCTTTGGCAATTTGGAAGTTCAGAAATAGGTGGTTGTTTAATCATGTTTAGATTTCTGAAAGTGGTACTTTTTCTACTGCCTATTTTGAGTTGTTGGAGTATAATAATATTTTGATTGGGTCTTCAATTGTCAGTACCTCTAATGTCACTGTATCTAATGTGTTGTGCTAGTGTCTAAAAGATGGTTATGTAAAATTCTGTATAGATGCTGCAATGGTTCAAAGTAATAGAAAGGCTAGACAATTATAGGTGTGGTTGCAGGAAACTCTACAGGTGTCATTGTTAGTGCTTGGGCAGTTAATTGTGATGGTATTTCAGATGTCAAAATCCTGGAGGCGACAGCAATTAGATCAGCTCTACTTCAAGCTCATAGATGTTCTTGGAAGTTTATTGAAGTTGAATCAAATGCTATGAATGTCATTAGTTTGCTCCAGCAATCAAGAATTGATGATATATATATTGGTGTTATTTTGTTAGACATTTTTTTCTAGCTAAATGTATTATGGCTTGTGATTTCTTTTATATTCCTAGGATTATAAATAAACTTAGTCATGAGCTTGTTAAATTTTCTTCATCTCTTGTAGATATATAATGGAAATCTCATTTTGCATTGTGGCTCTGTCCCTGGGCTACCACTAACAGCATATTTATTAGCATTGAGTGGAGAGACAGATAAGATACCCCGACATAAAAATGTTTTGATACCGATATCACCAAGAACAGAAAAAAAGAGTTCCAAGAAATCAAAGCAAAATTCTTATTTTATTTTTCTATCAAAGAAAAAAAAATATAACAGATTAGATATTTCAATCAGTTAACCAAAGCCTCTGCCATTCCATCCTATAGATAGAGAGGAAGGCAGAGCTTTTGGTTTTTTCACACTATTAAAATTATTCTAGTTAATTGGCCACATGGATGATGGAAGTGGGGGTATTTTACGCATCCCTAATGTAAGGGGTTCAAGTTTCAACGTTTTGGAGCCGTTCTTTGTTCAGAAAATATTTGTATACATTTCAAGAATGAATAAATATGTGAATGAATTTTAATTGATTATTAAACTTCTAGGTGTGTTCGATAAAATTGAAATTTGGAATTTAAAATTTGAACGCTGAAAATTAAGTATTAAAGTTTTAATGTGTTGAATTCATAAAGTTGTATTTGTTTGATAATCAGCTGAACTTCAGCATTGAATTAAAATATTTTATCACATATATGTTATATAGTTTGATGATAATATTATCTTTTTATGATTATTATATACAAAGGTTAATTTTTTTAAATTATTATAATTAATGCAAATAAATATTTTATTAATATAGAATATGTGTGCGAGGTGTGTGTATGAGAGATACTATGTGTAATTGTGTGTTGATATGCAAGTGAAGGACTATAATGTGCAAGTGTATGTTTTTTGTGTAGGATAAATAATATAATGTGTGTAAGTATGCGTTTATGTGTTCAAGAAAAGGAATATATGTGTGTGTGTGCGTGCAAGTGTGTGATTTTGAGTGAAAGAGAAGAAATATAGTTTTGCAAGTGTGTGTAATATGTGAGAGAGAAGGTAGTGTTCTAGTGTGTGCTTTTATGTGAAAGAGAATGAATAAAATGTGTACAAGTGTTTGTTTATGTGTGAGAGGGAATGAATATAATGTGTAGAATATAGTGTGTGCAAGTGTGTGTTGTGTGTGAGAAAGAAGGGATATAATGTCTATAAGTGTGTTCATGTATGAGAGAAGGAATATAATATATGCAAGTGTGTGTTTATGTGCACAGTGAGAGAGAAAGAATGTGCAAATGTATATTTATATGTGAGAGAAAAGAAATACAATGTGTTCAAGTATGTGTTATGTGTAAGAGAGAATGAATATAGTGTGTGCAAATGTGCTTAAGTGTGTGAAAATGAATATAGTTTGTACAAGTGTGTGTCTATGAGTATGATTGTATTTGTAAAAGAGTGTGTGAATATGAAATAAAGAAAAATTAAATGTGTTTTGCTATACAGGTAAAGAATTCATCAAATTAAGTGTTAGATTTTTCAATTAAAATTTTATGTAAAAATTAAGTGGTACTTAATGTATTTAGACGTAAGAGAATTTCGTTATCAAGCATCAATATCTATCTATCTATTTATATACTATTATATATATGCGAATTCTCTTTCTCTCTTTTTTGTGATGACTAAAATATTTGTTCTTAATGAAATACAATTCCAATTAGGAAGACATATTCAAATTACTCCTCATCTAATCTAATTTAACTATCTATTTTTAAGGACCATACTACCACCTATTTTTTAGTCATGCAATCCTACTCGATATAATTTACTACTTGTTTCTCCTTTTTTGTCATGCCTAATATGCCCTTAATTAAATAATTTCCATATCTAACATTGGCTTAATGAAGTATAATTGACTTATCTAAATTCTTATCCATTTTTTAATAAGACTATCTATTTTTTATAATATACTCTATATTTATTTTATATATATATATATATATATATACATATTTCAAACTACCAAAATAATTTTTTTAGATTATTAAGAAAATTTGGTATAAATGCGTAATAAGAGGCAGAAATTTTTATTTGTATAAAAATATTTATTAAAATTTAAATTTCAAACATAAGAACAAGATGAATCTAATTAAAATGTAAAGAATAAATAAATCAAACAAAAAAAATGTCTTATGTATAAGAAACTAAACAGATTAAAAAATAAGAGGGGGCATTTTTATTTATAGAAAAATATTTATTAAAATTAAAATTTCAAAAAATAAAAGATGAAAAATGAATTCAATTAAAATATAAAAATTAAATAATCAAACAAAAATTATGTCTTATGTATAAGAAACTAAATAGATTAAAAAACATTTGTTGATATGACAATGAAATGCAGTTTAGTGGTAAGACACTTCCTCTATGATCTATTAGTCAGGGGTTCGAGTCACTTTTTTTTTTCTTTTAAAAAAAGATTAGACTAATATATTCTCCATATTGTGAATATGTATCACATAGTAGTATATTAAGATCATTAGAAGAAATTGAAATAATAAATTGTTGTTTTATCTTAATATGAAATGCACCGATGCTAATAAAAATAATTATTTATCTTACTTTAAAATACATGCAATGCTAATGAAACAAATTTTTTCTTCCTTAACTTATTATGAAACTTTGGCATTAATACATAATAAGAAGGTATTAAATTTTAAGAGTACAAAGATCATTTACATTTGAGCAAAGAATAAAATAAAAATATTATTTTGTAACTATTATATATATTCAAGTTGATGGTTTCTATTTTTTATTCATAATTAAAATTGTCTTTTTATAACTATTATGTGTAGGGGTATTCAAAAGTTAGTCAAATCAAATTACTAAATCTAGTCAAGTCAAAAAAATTAACTCAACTTGTTCGACTTTCGATTCGACTTTAGCTCGATATCTATTAATTAAATGACTTCTCGACTTGATTTTGATTTCAATTTCTAAGTCAAATTACTAATCAAATACCAATCAACAAATTGACTTATTTGATTGGTTTACTGGTCGAATAAGTTGTTCTACTTTGCCGGTCAAATACTGGAAAAATATGTCGAACAATTATATTTTTTTAATATTTTAGCATATATTCTATTAATATATGAAATATTTGGATACATAATATTTTAGCAATAATGTTCTTAATTTTAATAATTAAATATGGTAATAACTGATAATATTATTTTTCTTAGTATTTAAATATTTTTTCTTTGTATAATTATTGGAGTTATCAATGTAATGTTTCACATTATTAACTAGAATTTATGCACTTATACATTAATAAAAGTGTACAGCTTATTAATATAAGACTTTTGTTTCAATAACTAATTAAATATATTACTAATTTCCTTTTAATACAAATAGATGTATAGAGTTAATTAAATGTATACTTTTATATTTATTAAAATATCTATGTATAGTATAGCTATACAAACATGTTTTGATGTTCATATATTAAAATTCGTATAATTTATACTCGTAATAAAAATATGTTTTATATAACGTCTAATTTATATACTTATACTACATAACTTATTAATATAATATTTTTATTATCAATAAATATATTAAATGCATTAACTTACTCTTAGGACTGATAAAGTTATCTAATTGTATATATTAATATATTTTTATAGGATATCACTTAATAGTGGTTGGTGATTCAATAGGATTTTGACATTTTGCTGCGTATATTGGCTTTGGTAGGTAATCTTTAATTTGTGACTTTGTAAATTATTTTTAATATATATATATATATCNACTAAAACATATTCATATATTAATATTTGTATATCTAATTATATATATACGCACACAAAGATGTGTGTAAAAATTTGTGTATCATCTATTTTAAACACACACACACACACATATATATATTAGCAATGAAAATATAGGAAAAAAATAAGTAGGCAAGTAATATAAATATTTTTCACTAATAAAATAATTTTAACACGATTCATCTATTAAATAATATTTGATACTTGATAGTGAATGTAGCCTTTAGTAATGACAAAGAATATATAGATATATCTAAAAAATCCAATATTATGGGAAAAGTTGTTATCTATAACTTTGAAGTCATTGGTGGTGTTGTTATCAGAAATTATAACTGAGGAACCTCAAAGAAAAATAAAAAAATATTTTAGATCGGAATAACCACATTTTATGGTATTAAAAATGAATGAAAAGTTTAGAGCTAGTGTCAATAGAGTATTAGAGTGAATGTTCTCATAAATTTAAGAAATATTAAAAATACCAATATAAATATTTTCTGTATATATATACATATTTTACATACTATGTTAATGAAAAATTAATTGTGATACAAAATATATATATAATCTCACTTAAATTAATAGCGTGTGATTTTAGATATCTTTAGAACTACAATTTTATTAGCATTTTGTGCATTTTAGAGAAAGATAAAGGATTGGTTTCATTAACATTCATTGTATTATAAAGCAAGATAAAAGATCAAATTATTATTTCAATTTTGTTTACAATCATTTGATATACTATATGATACCTATCCATAATATAGAGAATATATTAATTTGTTCTGTTTAGTTATCTTATACATAAAACATAATTCTTATTTGATATATTTATTTTTTACATTTTAATTGGATTCATTTTTTTCTTATTTTTGAAATTTTAATTAATAATTTTTGTAATTATAATCCATAAATCATTTGATTTCCTGTAAATTTTTTTCCCTACTAATAGAATTTCACAATACTTCATCTATAAAATGATGTTTAATACTTTATTAGTGATTTTATCTTTTAGTAATGACCAAGAATATATAGATATATTTAAAATGTTCAATAATATAGAAAATATATAAATTTTTAACTACTTAAGTAATTGGTGCTAATGTTATAGGAACTTCTAACCTAGGCGCCTAGAAGAGAAATATAAATAAATTACAAATATGATATGTTATTTTTATAAAAGAAAAAATTTGTTTAAAATGATGAAAAAAGAAAGGTGAATATAATTACAATAGAATGAGCAAAGATCTTAAATAGTGCATATTTAAAATAAATAAACCTTGTATCAAAAAAGTCAAAAGATAAAATTTTTGCACTTGGTACTCTATTATATCTTTCCCTAGTTCTTTATTTATTTTTAAAAATAAAATTTTTTAATAAATCAGTAGTATTACATGTACAAAGCACATATTTTTTCTAACCTTAATATAAAAAAACACTTAATGAATTAAAATTTAAATACTTAAAACTGCTATCAATCACCCCCAAAGCTAAATAAGACACATCGAAATTCAAGAATATCGGTGATATCATAAACATCAAACAAATAAATATATGCGGTGTCAGCTGTCCTGAAATCTTTGTGGGCCACAACAAAATAATCCCTTAAATGATTGATTAGGTGTTAATCTTGAACCCTTAATGTCTAATGATTTTGTTCTCCTGAAACTCATTGTGCATTTAAATGCAGATATCCGAACTATTTATATTCATGAAATAGGTTCTTATCAACCTTCAAACACAATCACAATCACAATCACAATCACAATCTTGTAAGAACGCCAACGTTGAAATGACTTTTGAGGTTTTGGGAGCAAATTGTAAACCAATTTATATTTCAGTGTTTCAAAGACAAGAGGTTATACTTTGGAGAACCAAATTGAAAACCATCTTCAAGAGGGTTTGATTGAAACTTATTACTTATTATCAAAAAAATACTTCTTTTATTTCAAAATAACTTTAATTTTAAATAATTTATCTTGTATTGTATTATTTATTTATTTATAAAAACATCAAAGAAGTATTAGATGATATTCTTTTTAAACTTTTGCCCTTAGTATCGTTTTAATAAAAAGACGATTATATTATTGGGATATTAATGTAAAAGAATAATTAGTTACTTTGAAATATCTTTTTACAAAGTTAATAAAATTTAATATTTTTTTTAATTTATATAAACCAATCAAAGGTAACAAATATTTTAAAACGGATAGAATATTAAATTGCAATTAACACAAAAGAAATTATGACCATGAATTAAGTGGTTACCCTCTTGTCTCAACGCCTGTGCCACCATTAATAATAATGTACAATATTATTTAATAATATTTTATACCTGCAACCGGTTCTCATTTACTATCATTTGGGCCACCGAATCTGGATATAGATTTTTTTTTTTCCCTTTCCGGTCGAGAGATAATCTGACAGCAGAAAATTTAAATTATGAATTATTGACAGCAAATTGCTTTTCAAATTGAATAGTGCTTATTTCTTGCACATTTGATCAAACTTAAAATACAAAAATGGAAAAGATACGTCATTTAAATGCTTCAATCAATTATATCAGGTAATTAAACCTTTAATTGACGTGGTAGAGTCATCGACACCCACCATTTATGTCATATATTAACAGTATTTTTCTTTCTTTTGCATTGGACATCCATTGATATCATTTTTTTTTTTTTTTTGGTCTTTGGGATAACATAGTTGTTAACACAAAAAAACTTACAATAGAAGATAAATTTATTTAACACATCAAAAAATATATGAGAAAAGAGAACACATATTGGACTTTCATATTAAAACTTATATAAAACCATAGCAAAATAGTCTTAACATTAGACTAGAATCTCTAATTCTAAACTCGTAACTCTACTTTTCTCAACTGAATAAATTAACAAACCCTCTATTTAAAGAGTAACAAACTTGACTATCAAGAAACCCAATTACATTAGGAGTAACAACTTTAAACATAATCCTATTAAGAAACTAAATTTATTTAATAACTAAACTGTTAAATTCTAACTATTACATAATTCATAATTGATTTGAAGTTTGGTTTAATTATGTTAATAATGCCTCCTTTAAACCAAACTCTACATAAGAGTAGATCCACACTATCACCTTGCGCGAACAAGACAATCAATAATTTTCGTGCAATTTTTCTACCACAATTTGACACCATCATTTTAATTTGATCTTTATCTTCAAAAAAAAATTTCATCAAACGATCCATGTATCTGGATAAATAATCTTCATCGCATAATTTTTCTTTAATTTATCAATTTCTATAAATTTTACGATAACTGGTATCAAAATTATCAATTTTGAGAATTAATATTCAATCAACTTGGCAGAATTTTTTGTCATTGTCCAACACCACACAATAATACCTGACAGGATTCCTCATTTTAGATCCATGTCCCACCTAGGGTCGATTTTTTTACACCCTAATATCGAGAATCAAGTACCTCAAAACCTGCCTCTTGTGGCCCAATTTCAATATCCGAGAACTCTAACAAGTTTTTTCTTTTCAACCTTCAAAACACCCAAGGATCACAACTTAGGTCTCTGATACTGTTTGTTAGCACAAAAAAAAATGTAATGAAAGATAAGTTTATTTAACACATAAAAATATATGGGAGAAGAAAAGTAGTTACAAATTAAAGTACATCGAACTCTCCTATTGAGACACGTATAAACCTACGGCATGATAGTCTTAACATTAGTCTATAATCTCTATATTCTAAACTTTCAATTCAACACTTCTCAACCGAATAAATTAACAGACCCTCTATTTATGGGTAACAAACTTGACTATCAAGAAATCCAATTACATTGGGAATAACAACTCTAAACATAATCCCATTAGCAAACTAAATTTCTCTTAAGAACTAAACTACTAAATTCTAATTATTACATAATCTATACAATATATAAAGGGTTAGCATCTTTTTTATTGATGTCCGTCACTTTATAATCTTCATTTTCTATCCTTGACCCAATAAAATATTATATGATTGGTTTCTATTTGTAGTAGGTATTTTGATTTTGAATTTTTTTGAAAAAGAAAAACTACCTCAACACTACTACAGTGCCATTATTTGTAACTTCTATTTACACCCGCTAAAACTATCTTTTATGTTACCTACCACCACTACTAAATATCAAAATTTTTCGGACTTCCATACAAAATATATATACACGCATTCTTTTTTCACATTTTTACATTTTCAATACTCTAAGATTCTAATCATTCTCATTCTAATATTCCTGGAATTCTAATTGTTAAGAATTCCATTATGCTAAGTAATATGTACCATATTTTTGTATGTTTTTATTTAGATATGCTTTGTTGTGTAATATTTTTCTTTTTATTTACACGCTTTAGCTTACAAAATAAAACTTTTGACAGAATTATGTACATATATCAAATGTGTCTCAATCACTACTTCTTAATTGTTAAGTAATTTGGTTTAATTATGTCAATAATAGCAAATCACAAGCTTCACGACATTGTTTGAGCTTGAACTGAAAATATTTATCGCAATGCTTGGTATCTGTAATTTGAATTTATCCTCTCATCCTTTATTTGGATGTGATGGTACTGAAATTGAAATCGAATAAGTTATTCTAGATATGCATGAATGTTGTCAAAAAAAAAAAATAATAATGCTACAATAATGCATCATGATAATCTCTTTTCCTGATGGAGCATCACAAAAATTGAAAAATTATAGTTCTGTAATCTTCAATCTTTATAAACAATGTGTATCTTTTTTTTCAATCGACAACAATACTAAACCTGCTCCTATAAATCTACAACTAAGGGAGGCCTAACTGCGCCAAAAGAGCTAAAGGAAATTTATCTTTAGATAAAAAAGGTACACTATTATACCAATTTGGATTTAAATCAAAAAAAACATTGACAGATGCAAAGTCGAGACTTAGCCAAGTTCCATTTAATTTAGTATGATCAATCCGGCACATAATTGAAAAAAAGTTAATATTTGACCAACTAGTACAATACTTTTTTTATTATTGTCTCTCTATTCAAATAGACTATAAATTTATTAGTTGATTTTGGAATTTTATAATTTGAAATGATTTGTAAAATTAATTAATGTCGAAATGTGACCTTAATTTTTTTTTTTTTTTTGGACTTGCATGTAAGATAAAATATGTGAATTAGCCATTATTTAACTGCCTTTTTAAGGGATGACAATAATTTAAAACAAATCAAAATGAAAAGAATGACAAATCAAATGGAACCGACAGAATATCAAATTAAAGTGAAACGGCACTTGTAATTCCTTCAACTTGCTAAGCGTGTTCATTAAGGACAATTGGTAGCACATATAATTAAGGTTAACTTCCTTGGAGCGGTAATGCGATATTTATTAATATGATTGAAGTAGGAGCCTGGAATCGGGAAATTTTCTTTGCCTTGTGACTTCAGTAATCCATGTTGATGGCTGATCGAGTTACAAGCTTAGACTAATTTGAATGAATTAAGAGCGGCATATTGTTTTGATAGTGGACCATATTTCTTAGAAAAATAATTACATTTAAAAAGTGATAGAATGTCAGTGACGTAATAAAATTATATTAAATTATCAACTTTCTTATTTTACTAACATACTCGAATTTCGTTCTTTTTTTTTTTTCTAGATTTAATTATGTATCATTGGTTTTTGCGACATTTTATCACTTTTTGTAGAAGAAGTGTTTTTCTTAATTAATCTATTGCTTCTGAATGAAAGATTTGGTGTTTCATTAAAGGGTGTTTTTTTTTTTTTTTTTGGTGGGGGGAGGGAAAATTGGTGTAGTAACAAGAGAAAAATGGAGTAAGAAAATATTATGACTGCCTAAGAGTTTTCGAGTTACGATAAACTCAATCAAATTATTACACACGAATAATATGGTACAAAAAAATATTTGTTTACATACTTAGAACATATATTTTAGTTTTTTGAAAAATTCTTTTATCTTTTCTAGTTTGTTTATTTGTTAATTATAGTATTAGTAAAACTCACAAAATCCATTATTACCATTAAAATATATGTTACTTGTATTAGTTTTGAAAATCTTATTTATTATATAAATTATTTAGACATATGTAAAAAAAAAAAATTAAATCTTTTAATCAACCAATTACTAGTACTATAATAGTTTAGTAGTTGTAAGAAATAATAGGGTAAGGAAAAATATGAAAAGAAAATAAACAAATGATTTTGTATATATCATGCCGTGTGTAATAAAATTATTAAAATAGTAAGGTTTATTTTGTAAGGAATGAGGTAAAGTGTTTATTAAACAAGTTGAGCCGAACAAATTACAACCAAGGTGTAAGTTCATATTTCTGTATTTAACCCTTAAAAATATTTATCGCATTTGGACTCTAATATGAACTTATCCACTCTTATTTGGATGGGTGCCAATATTAAAATTATTCTAGTTAATCGGCTACATGGATGATGGATGTGGGGATGTTACGCATCCCTATTCTGAGGGTTTTAAGTTTCAACGTCTAGGAGCTGTTCTTTGTTCAGAAAATATTTGTATATATTTCAAGAATGAGTATATACTGTACGTGAATGAATTTTAATTGATTATTCAAACAAAAGAAAGAAAAATGACAAGACTAAACCCAAATAAGACATCGAAATTCAAGAATATTAGTGAAGACCTAGTTTAAGTTGGCTTTTCATATTTTTTGTATTACATCAATTAAGCCCTCGAATTCAGTTACCCTTCAAACGTAAATATGTTCTTATTACCCCTCGAACACAACCACAATCTTATGCAAGTAAGAACGCCAACGTTGAAATGACTTCTGGGTTATCCTTGCATGGGCGGATTTAAATAGAAGAAAGGATTTGAAATGAATTGATTTGAATTTAGTGGATATAAAATGACATAAAATATAGATGAATTTTAAATTTATTTGTTTAATTATTAAATTCTTATTGAACGAATTTTGAAGAAGAATTATATTTCTTGTCTAAGTATAATAATACAAGAAATTCTCTTAAATAAACTACCCTATGAAACAAATAAGGAATGTCTTGCTAATCAAGATCTATACGAAGAGTACCATGAACTAGATGCTGGCGAACAAAATGACAGTTATTTTCGATGTGTTTAGTGCGCTCAAGAAAAACATCGTTGTGAGCAATTTGAATAACATTCCGATTATCACAACGAAGAAGAGTAGCAAAAGAATGAATAACACCCATATCTTTGAGTAAACCAACGAAGCCAATCAAGTTCTTGAGTAGCATCAGCCATAGCCCGATATTCAGTTTCAGTACTAGAACGAGAAGTGACAGTCTGCTTCTTGCTCCTCCAAGATATGAGAGAAGTACCAAGCCCAGACTGTCAAAGAAGGAGAAACCAGTAATGGATCGTCTGTCTGTGGGATCGCCAGACCAATCAGCATCAGAGTATGCATGTAGATCAAGCGGAAAGCGGGAAGAAAAATGAAGACCATGAAAGGGGGTACACTTGATATATCGTAAAATGCGTAGAACAGCAGTATAATGAGTTATCTACAGAGTTTCCATAAACTGACTGACGACATGAACAGCATAAGCAATGTCAGGGCGAGTGACAGTAAGATAGACTAAACTACCCACAAGATGACGATATAAAGTAGGATCAGAGAGAGGAGATCTATCAATAGGAGTAAAACGAGCATTAGCTTCAATAGGAGTTGAGGCAATGGTATGATCTGTGAGGCCGGCATGAGGAAGAAGATCAGAAACATACTTAGCTTGAGTGAGAAAGTAACCATCAGAGTTGGACGAAACCTCAAGGCCAAGAAAATAACTCAAAAGACCCAAATCCTTCATCTCAAAATGCGGATGAAGATGATTTTTGAGATCAGTAGATGCCAGCAATATCATCGCCGGTTATAATCATGTCATCCACATACAATGATAAAAGAATAGTACCATGATCAGATATTCGACGAAATAGAGCTGAATCATAAGGACTGGATGTAAACCCATGGTAGAACTAAACTTAGAGAACCAAGCTCGAGGAGCTTGTTTAAGACCATAGAAAGCTCGACGAAGTTTGCAAACTTTGTTCGGCGGATGAGAATAACCAGGAGGTGGTTTCATGTAGACATCTTCAATAAGATCACCATTAAGAAAAGCATTCTTGACATCCAACTGGAAAAGAGACCATCTGCGAGAAACAGCAACAACAAGTAAACTATGAACAGAAGTAAGACGTGCAACAGGAGCAAAGGTTTCTTCATAATCGATGCCGTGTTCCTGAGCAAATTCTTTTGCAACTAAACGAGCTTTGTATCGCTCAGTAGTTTCATCCGAATGAGTCTTAATTTTATAGATCCATTTACAACCAACAGCAAATTTTTCAGAAGGTAGGTCTGATTAGATCCCAAGTGTGCATTTTATCAAGTGCCTGTAACTCATCTAACTGTCTCTTGTTGTCAAATGGGATTAGAACTAACTTCTTGGTAAGAAATGGGTTCATGTAAAGACAAAATAGTAGAAAAATAGTGAAAGTCATGAAGTCGAGAAGGAATATCTCTTACACGATTAGATCGTGTATAAAAGAGTAGGTGGAGGTGGAGGTGGAGGTGGAGATGAAGGAGACAATTTTGGAGACATAGCCGGGGCAGGATCACCATCAGGAGCACGATCTTGTGAGCCATGGAAGTCATCGAGAGGAGATTCAGAGGTGGAGTCAACTGGAGAATCAACTGCATGCTTATCAAGAAAAAAATCAAACAAGGGATTAGTAAAGAAGGGTTGAGAGGAAATAAGGGGAAGATGAAACTTGGACATGGAAGAGAACATTTGATGCTCCCAAAAGACTACATGACGAGATATGCGAAACCTGCGAGACTGGGGATCCCAATACCGATAGCCTTTAGCCTGATTTTTTTTTGTTCAATGCCATACCCTAAGAAACAACAGAGGCGAGCACGAGATTCTAACTTGCTATGCTCATGGGGTTGAAGAAGAACAAAACAAGCGCAACCAAAAATTTTGAGTGATGTATAATCAGGAGGGGATTTAAAGAGACGTTCATACGGAGTCTAATTATTAATGGCAGAGGAAGGAACCCTATTAATAGTGTAGATAGCAGTAAGTGTCGCTTCACCACAAAACCTCTCAGGACAAGAAGATAAAATTAGTAGAGTACGAGTAGTGTCAAGGATGTGCCTATGTTTACGTTCAGCTCGACCATTCTGTTGAGAGGTACCTGGACAAGATCTATGAATAACTGTACCATTTTGATGAAGAAAGTCTAAAAAGGACTTTTCTTTATATTCCATGATATTATCTGTACGAAAAACTTTGATGATATTAGAGAATTGAGTCTGAATCATAATGGCAAAATCACGATAAATTTTAGATAAGTCAGATTTATAATTCATAAGATAAATTCAAGATTTCTTCATCATTGTATCGTGAATAGTCATCAACAAAAATAACAAAATATTTAGAACCATCCATAGTAGGTGTAGGGGAAGGTCCCCAAATATCAGAGTGGACAAGATCAAATGGTGCAGTAGCAACAGAATCACTTTTATTAAAAGGTAAAGCCTGATGTTTTGCAAGTTGACAAGAAACACATTCAAAATGTTCATTCTTAACAAAACCTAGACGGCCTTGAGAAACTAAAGTTTTTAAACGACCAATGGAAACATGACCAAGGCGGGAGTGCCATAAATCAGGTGATGATGTTGAAACAGCAGAACATGAGGTAGAAAATAAATGAGGCGGAAGCCGAATGTGAATCAACTCAAATAGACGACCAACTTTACGACCTATCCCAAGAATCTGCCCCGTCTGGGGATCCTGCTCTTAGAACATCCAAATGGTGTAAAGAATAAATGTAAATCCAAATCACATAATTGGCCAACAGAGACAAGATTAAGTTTGACTTGGGGAATAAGAAAGGTATCAGGAATAGTTACAAATATTTGACGTAGAGATATAGCCTATGTGACTAACATGCATAGTAGAACCATTAGCTGTATGGATAGGTGGTAAAGAAGAATTTGTTGACTGTGAAGAAAAAATATGAGAATCGGAGGTCATATGATTACTGTAAGTAGAATCGAAATACCAGGAAGAAGTACCTGAAGTGACAGAAAGAGCAGTAGATGGAACAGATTTAAGCAAAACCTGTTTAAGCATTGATTCAACATCAGTGAGGGTAATAGCTGGAGAGAAAATTTTAGCAGGCATATCACCAACATCAGTGGTAGCACAGCATGATATTGGACTTCCTCCAACTTGAAGCTGTCCTCGTTTTGTTCAAGTCTGATTGGAATTCCTGGGACAGTTGGATGGAAAATGACGAGGTCCTTTCTTGCGACAAATATGACAAATGCGAATAGGACAATTTAAAAGCCAATGACCAGGATCATGACAATAACGGCATTCCCTTAGTTGAGATGAACCTGAAGGAGCTGATGTGGCCAAAGCAGTTTCAGTTGTGAAGTTATGTCCAGAATTAGAACTGACAGCCTTGAGAGAGCGAAGACAAGTTTCTTCAAAAATAACTTCTGAAAAGGCAGTCTCAAGAGTAGGTAACGGAGACCGATGTAATAATGATGCACGAATAGGCTCAAAGTCATCATGAAGACCCATGAGAAATAGCATCAAGCGGTGATTATCTCGAAGAGTGGAGTACTTTGCAGCATCTCCAGGAGTATCCCATTTTGGATCCGAAAGCGCCAGTTGATCCCTATGACTACTAAGAGTAGCGATAAAGGAATGAACAGGTTGATGAGGCTCCATTTCATATGATATAAGGCAGTCAAAAGTTGATATTGACTCGCAAGACCTTTGACAGTGTATCGATGGGCAAGAAAATTCCATAATTCTTTGGCGGTATTAAAATGCCCAAATTGTTGACGTATGGAAGGAATAGTGGTGTTCCGGATTCAGGTAATAATTTGATGATTCTTACTGTCCCAATCTTCAAAGCGATCATTGAAATTTTGGTGATCGATTCACCTTCTAGTTGTGTAGGAATAATTGTAGATCCATCAACAATACGTCACAATTTTCGACCTTTAAGAGAACTTTACATATTTTGAGCCCATGAAACATAATTAGGGCCATCCAATGTAGTGGAAATAGGATGGGACACATCTGATTGAGCCATGGTAGGAAAATAACAATTGAAAGCCAAAAAATAAAAAATAAAGTAAGTAACGGTATAAAGAAAGATTACTTTCTGAGAAGAATCACAGAAAACCAAGCACACGGTTGAATTCAGAAGACCAAAAAATGTAGGAAATCGGACTAAACCGGTCAAAAATAGCCTGAATCAGAAAAAAAACTGCTGACCAGTGAACCGAACTAGATCAACCCAAGGCTGAACTAGGGATTGTAAACCGCTGATGTGGCAGATGACAGGACAAATGGATGATGTGTCAGAAGACTTGGCAGGTGACGTGGCAGTGGTACAGCACTGTTGGATGACGTGGCAGGTGATCTGGCCTGCGTTGGGTGACACACCTGTTCACTTCAACTGTATAAGAGACGTATGCCACGTGCTCATTGGAATTCCTGGACCTGTATTGGCAAAAGATTTCCCAAGGGTATAAGAAGAAAGTGTGTTTCACAAACACACTTTTAGAGAAACTGAAGAAGGCGTGTTTGTGAAATACGCTTTTACTTCTTATTCCCTTCTGGACTGTTTTCCAGTACAGGCCAGTGACGGTGAGCACGTGGGAGCGTGTGAGGTTGATTCCGGTAGCCGAAAAATTACTGGAACAAGGCCTAGAACTGGGGAGCTCCTTTTGGATGATGGGTATTAATAAAACAAAAAAAAATCGGGGCAACAGACTGAGAAAAAAAAATTCCAAAAGGAGGAGAAAAGAAAAAAAAACTTTGATGATAATAATCCTGAGAATGAACTAATCAAACCCCAAGATGTGGCTCTGATACCATGAACGAATTTTGAAGAAGAATTATATTTCTTATCTAAGTATAATAATACAAGAAGTTCTCTTAAATAGACTACCCTATGAACACAAATAAGGAATGTCTTGCTAATCAAGATCTATAATTAAGGAATAGAATATACACTTAACAAATATATACAACTAAATATATTCCTAACATATATATTAAAAGGTAAATAGGTAAATATGTTAACACTTACTTTTATTTGTTGATAGATTTCAAATTTATAACTAAATCAATTAATTTGTTTAGATAACTTATTATAAATTTAGATTTCAAATTCAAATGTATCCAAATTTCTCCATCCAAACACAACATCAAGGTTTTGGAGAAAACTGAAAAACAATCAATGTTTCAGGGTCTCAAAGACAGGAGAATATACTTTGGAGAGCTAAATTGAAAATTATTTTCAAGGGTGTTTGATTATAACGGTTATGTATTGTCAAAGATTAAATTACAATTAACTCAAGCTAAATCATGGATTTAATAGTTACTAATTTTTCATCCTGTCTCGATCGTTGTGCCACCATTAATAGCTATTTTTTTCACCATTAATGTGTAATCGCCGATTCTCTCACAATTTTCTCAAAAACCGAAGTTTTGTAGACAATATTAAACTTAAGATTGTTAGAGAAAAAAACAAAAAAAATTTAGAAGTGTACCACAATACATTGGAACAAAAAGAGATGAATTCAACGTACGTTACGGTATCAATTCTTTAAATTTTAATTTGTCCGGTTTTAATTCTTTAAAGTTTAATTTGCCCTCATTATGATTAGTGTGTTAAAGAGTAGTACATATTAATAGGTTACAAGGGTGTTTTTCTTAAGGTTTTATTTGACTTACCATAATTTGTGTATAAAAGAGTAATACAAATTAATTTTTATAATACAATAAAATCTAGTGATCGACTATATTTTTGCAGCAATAGAATCAATACACTACGCACAGAAACATATGATAAATTTGTCTTGTTTTATAAGAAAAACAAGAAGAATAATAGATTGTCCATGCAATGAAATTATTCGCTAATGCATAATTTTCGTGAATAGACACATCTATTAAATTGAATTCCAGAATATCATTCAAAGGTTTCATGTAAAATTGTAATACTTTTTATTAGAAAATTCTCCAACAATAATTTCATGGCACATATATGACTTTTTTTTTAATGGAGATTTTATTGATGCCAGAATATTGAGTTTACACAGGAGGTTTATACCTGAAATACATCAAGGATCACACCAGTTCGAAGAAAACAAATTACAGCATGAATATATATAAGCAAAGAAAAGCCAAAAAAGGCATCATGAAGCTTCAAAACTTTTGTAACACATATGATGACTTGATAACCCAATTTACTTTTAAGATGGTAGAGTCTCAATCAACCGACTTATTTAAGATGGTGAGTCTCAATTTCCTGAGTGACTTTGAGAGCAGCGTCCATCAATTTATTTGGATCTGGGATGGTCTCATTTAGCTTCTCATAATCAAAGGTCCATGTAACCAAGCTGCTTTCACCGTGAATATCAACATGAACAGTCATGCTGAAGGTCTTGTATGATTCCAGGAGATGTCCTTCAATCACCTTGTATGTAACTGACCTCCTTTCCTCATCTATGGCCTCAATTATCTGTTTGGCCACTTCTTCTTTTCCATCTGGAAAGAATTAAGAATTGGACCAATTTAAGTAGCATGATAAAATTTAGAAGTATCTTAAAAAAAAAATCTTTCTTACACCTATGGCATATAAAATTGTTTGTACTACCAAGTTACATAGATGCATGACAAGTAATCACTTTTACAGGTAGTCATTTTATGAAAAATAAATGACATCTTTAAATATGTTCAAAATTTTACATTTATAATAATAATGTACTAGTTAGTAATCGTAATACATACTTAAAAAAACGGTGTTAAATTTTTTTTTAGAACTAATTACTCCTCTTTTAACTTTATTGCGCGCAGCATATTTAAGCAGGAAAAAAATGAAATTAAATCAAAAAAAGAGAAATTCTAATTACCAAGAGTATAGTTGGAAAAGATGACAGATCCTAGAGTGCCCCATTCACCATCATGCAGTTCAACACTTTGAACAATAATATCAGGGCTCACATTGGATAGGTGATGTAGTTTGTATCTAAAGAGATCATGAAAAACATCTCCATCGGATTTGATTTCTACTTGTGAAACCAACTTCCCACTTAGACTCATTATTAGATCACAATTTTTAATTTGTTAATTGAGAAATTATAGAAAGACAGAAATTAATGAAGAGTAGAATTGTGAGGAAATATTGCAAATGCCATAGGCCTTTATACAGTTGAAGTGACGGCACCTCAGGCCAATTTGCAGAGGGTCAACTATCAGCTTGCGTGGATCGATATATGGTTGAGGTTTTTTTTTTCTTTATTCGAATCAACACGCATGCTTTAGTATATACTCCAGTCGTAATTTGATTTTTAAAGTTAAATAAATCAATTTTGTAATAAAAATTATACAAATTTATTTGATTTTTGATAATTTTTTAAAGTAAAATTTATATCAAATATTAACACCTGTATATACTTAAATTTGAAAGTTTTAAAAAACTCTATAGAAATTCAAACTTTAACATTTTCTATACCTAATTAATGCGCCGATCAAAAAATATCAAAATAAATAAAACATAAGAACTAATAAGTTCTCAAAGCATAGACCTTAAAGGCTTGCTTCCGACAACGGAGCCTTCGTATATATTATACATTCATCAAATGTTTCATAAATAGTGCAAAATTTTTCTTCAAACTTCTATCATCTCTGTTAGTTATTGTAATATATCTTGATGTATTAGCGTATATTACAATACTATTTACATAGTTATTAAACTCGGCTCGTAAAAAAATTCGGTGAGGAAAGTGGATCAGTGGATTACTAGTTCAATTGATGGATTATTAGTTCAACTAATGAATCGCTGAAATATATTTTTTATTAATATATAATACGTTCAAATTATTAAATACAAGATATATAGTGAAAATATTGATAAAAAATATTTTATTAAAAAGTTTTAATTATAAATGAATTTGAAATAATTCATTTCTCTAAAGAAATTTAATAAAATAGAATAAAATATTTGCGTAACTTTAATATATTGTATGTACATAATTAAAAAAATATTGACTATAAGATATATAACGATATATACAAAAGTACAAGAAATTAAATTTTTTAATTTTTTTAGAAGTAAGTCTTGGTTATTCGCTCCACAAACGGAGTGAGTATGACAACTGTTGAGATAACCAAAAAGTAAGTGTCCCATTACTTTTCAAGCATCCAAAAAAATATAAACCCCACTCCACAATACATAATGAGTAGCAAAGAATTCTTCATTTCTTAGATGGTTACTTAGTGGTACAATAGTACATTATTATGTTTTAGATAGATATGTGAATTTGTACAATTAAATGCATAATATCTTATTTTATTAATTTAAGTTAGAGGATTGATTGTTATAGAAATATATTTTAATTCATTAGTTTTAATTTCTTGACATTTTGAAATATAAAATGATATTGGGAACAAGGTTGTTCTTGTGGAAAATAATATGAAAATTTATTGGTAATTGATGTCCAACAAAAGTTTTCTAAAAGAAACTTTAATTTCTTATAGTTAATTTAAATTTTATTTATAGAAAGGTATTTTATGGATGAATAATTTGACAATTTATATGTAACTAATGAATATTTTAGAGTCTTTCACACGTTGAGTTAAAAAGGAGTCAATGTATAGATTGGAGTTTGTAGAGTAAGTAAATAAAAACGAGGAATGTAATAAACAAAAGTTTACATAGTTAGATGGTAAGACATTTTTTCTTTATAAAGAGGTTTTTAGTTCAAAATTTTACAATTACAAATTGTCTTTTTCCTCAAAAAAAACAAACCTGCAACCCGACCAAGTTTCAGGTTTATCGGTTGAACCGACAAGTCACCATAAAAGTGTGGTCATTGGACAATCACTGAGGATGTCTCACAATCTAGATTCACCAAATTCACCAATTAAACTGTCTGGTCAACCTAAGTTTAATGACGATGGTTATTTATCACAACAGTAGTGTTTATCCACCAACATGAATTTTCATCTAAAGAAGAAAAAAATGAAAGACAAGCAATTAATAAAAGTAAAAGTTGAAATACTTAAGATACCATCTAAATTTAAATTAATTACTTATATCTCATCCTCACAACTATTCTATATATTACATAGTAAAAATTAAAAATGAAATACTTAAGTTAGTTATTTAATTCATATTAATACATACATCTTATGCTTAACTACTACTATTTATTCAAGACACTCACATTATGATTATACCAACAATTTTTGTACACACTTATATGTGTCTTATAATAAATAATTTTATTATATTTTTGTCCTTTTATGTGAAATATTATATTATAAAGAGAATTCTTAAGGAAAAATATGTAGAAAAAATGAGGATGGAAGTTTTGAACAACCTATAAAGAAAAGAAAATTTTAAGAGAAAGTAATGCAAAAAGAAAAATTAATACTTAGATGTTACCTGTAACTACTATATACTATTTATTCAAGACCCTCACATTGTTATTATATAACCCATCTCTAGTTGATTTATTCCAAAAAAAAAAGTTACAATACTAAATATTATGGATCACTATATAAGTATTAATTATTTATAATACAAGTCAAATATAAAGTTATGTTATTTATAAGAAGTTAAAAAATATATTTATTTATTTGAAATTACTTTACGTAGTGGATTATTCTTAACAAACTTGAAAATGGTGTAATATAATTACATGTATGAGTAATTTCATTTTTGCAACCCAATATAAAATTGACAAGGAAAAATTGCTAATTTAATCTCTAAACTGTTTTTAAATTTCATGGAGATCCCTCAACTTATATTTTTAATTGTTTCATCCTAGACAGATTTTTTAATCACAATATGGACCCCACATTTTTTTGTAAACTTTTTCATTTTTTTGTTCGTCAAGTATTTTTCTAAACCACATATGTACCCTACATTATTTTTATTTAACTCTTTTGTCCATCAAATTTTTGTTTTTTCTTAAATCATGGCTAGATAACTACTTTAAAAATAATAATAATACTTTAGGGACCTCCATCATTTCGAGGAGATTATGAAAATAGTTGATGATAAAAAAATTTAAATAAAACAAAGGGAGACTTTCTTGAGATTAGAGAAAATTTTAGGGACTTTCATCTTATGAAATCAATGCGGAGTTATGGACTGTGGCCTTATAAGAATGAACAACTTTGATAGGTGTTTAATAATCATAAAAGTAAAAAATAACTTTTTACTATAATGTATAATTTTACATGCTATTTTAGGAATTTAATGGTGGTTGTCCTAACTTTTTATGAAATAAAAGCAAAATACAACAAAATGGATGATTTTAAATTAAAGAAATTACACATACTCAATTTTTAAACAACAAGTACTTGAAAATGAATTTAAAATTATAATTTTATGTCCACTTTATATACTAATTTTCAAAAGTTTTTGAAGTTTTTATGTTTCAAGTGACATTCTTGATTTTGAATAAACCATCATTTTAATTGTATGACTTAAGAAATTTAAATTTTTAGAGATAGGGGAAAATGTAAAGAAATAGAAGCTATACATTTGAGAAATTTTAGGAGGTGCAATATAAGATAAAATTAAACTCTTAATTTTAATTTTTTAATCACATGAAGTACCCCAAAATTTTTTATAAACTTTTTAGTTTTTTGTTCCTTAAGTATTTTTGTAATCCACATATGTACTCTACATTTTTTTATTTAACTTTTTTGTCCACAAAATTTTTGTTTTTTCTTAATCATGGCTAGATGACTACTTATATATACATATATATAAGCACTTGAGGGACCTTTATGAGATTACGAAAATATTGATGACGAAAAAGTTTAATAAAACACGGAGAGACTTTCTTGAAATCAGCAAAAAAATTAGGAACTTTGTACGATATCAATGCGGATCCATGGACTGTAGCATTATAGGGGTGAACGACTTTGGTAGGTGTTCAGTAATCACAAAAGTAAAAATAATTTTTTAATATAATGCATACTTTCACATGCTATTTTAGGAATCTAATGATGATTGTCTCAACCTTTTATGAAATAAAAGAAAAAATTAATTATAATAAAATTGACAATTTAAAATTGAAGAAATCACACAATACTCAATTTTTATACAACAAAAATTTGAAAAATGAATTAAAAACAATAATTTTATGTCCACTTTACTAAATTTCAAATTTTTTTAAAGTTTTTATGTTTCAAGTGACATTCTTGATTTTGAATATACCATTATTTTAATTGTATGATTTAAAAAATTTAAATTTTTAAAAAGAGGGAGTAATTGCAAAGGAATAGAAACATTTGAGAAATTTTAGGGGATGCAATATACGATAGAATTAAACTTTTTAAACTTTTTTTTTTTACCAATCTCACTTCAACTTGGCTCTGACCCTGCATGATATTATATTTGAGAGACAAAAAGGTAAAAAAACGAAGGACCTTTGTGAGACTTAAAAATAGTTGAGGAACTAAATTTATAGTCTTTATCAATTCATAATGTAGTGTAGCACAAAAAGGAAATAAATTTTTAGATGTAATATATTTTTTTTTTGCATTTTCTTAAAATATTTTCATTCATTAATTATTAATTTTTGATAGATATTATTACCAAATGAGGATGTAAACATATTTTTTGAAATGTAATTTCAATATTATGTTTTCTCTATATTTTGATAATTTTCTGTATCAAACAAAGATATGAAACTAAAATTTGCAATGAAGTATTTTTTTTATTAAAAGAAAATTTGCGATGAAGTAATAAAATCATGTGCATGATAATGAATATTCAATAATCAATCTTTATAGGAAAAAACCATAACAGTCATAAATTCAGTCCTTAATTTTCTATTTTATATTTATAATCTTTTCACATATATTAATTTATTAGACAAAAATTTTCTCTATTTAAGGATAAATGGAAAAGTCTTTGTTTACTCTTAAAAATAAAATTTAAAAATGTATTAAAAATCAAAATCGTTTATAATTCAAATAATGTTTTATACAAAAATAATAAATTTTTACCGTTTTATTAAGCAATTTTAGTTTTCATCAAGATTTGAAAATTTCTACACCGTTCAAACATGATACATAATTCAACAGTGAAATTTTTTTGTAAATGAATTGAATTTTTGATATAATTAGTTACTCTGCGAGATAAAATTAATGATATTTTTATATTATTTACTTAAGTTTTAATTTAGTAGATATATGTAAACGGATGATAATAAATAAAGAGAATCTAAATTGTATTTTATTATATAAATTACATATATATTTATATTCCTGTACGTAGCACGAGTTATCAACTAGTCTTTTAAGTAAGCCATTGGTTTGTACCTGCAGAATTAAACTAATGTATACTAGATGGGATCAGTGAATTCGTAATCATCAAACAAATAAATATATGTGGTTTCAGCTATCCCGAAATCTTTGTGGGCCACAACTAAATCATCCCTTAAATGATGGATTAGGTTAGGTGTTGCTCTGGAACCCTTACCCAACGTTTTGGTATGCAGAAATGAATTGGAATGAAAACATCATTCTAAGTTAAATCAGTTTCTACCTGAAATAGATAGGAATATTTATTCTTATTAAATAGATAGGAATATTTATTCTTATTTCAATATTTTGTAATTTAATTCAGAATAGAATATGTGTTTTATCTCATATTTAATCTAATTTTTTTAGATGTTTAAATGCAATGGATTGTAAATAAATAAATAAAAAACTTTTCTTATTTTTTTTTATTCATGAACTATTTTTATAATTAAGAAAATATTTAAGTATTTTATGTTAAAACTAAAAAATTATAAAATTATATTAATTTTTTTACATTTGAATAATTAAATTGTATAACTTAATTATTTGAATGTAAAATATTTAATTATTTGAATGAAAATAAAAATTAATATAATTTTGTAACTTTTTAACATTATATTGTATAATTTAACTCCTTTATCTTAATGATAAAAAATTATAAACAACTATATTTTCACTCAAATAATTATATTGTACAATTTAACACTTTACCCTACTGATAAAAAAAAATTAAAAAATGCATATTAAATTTATTTATAATCAAATATAATTAAATTATATAATATCTTATTTATTTATAATGAAATAAGATTACAACTATGTAACTAAAAATTGAATAAAATTTGAAAAAAACTAGATAAATTTGACATCCTATAAATTTTTCTTTTTAAATTAAAGTTGAAAAGGGATTTCCTCAAGTTTTTTTGAGGAATGGCTTTCCAGGATATAGTGGAAATGAGCTTTTCTTGTAGAATGGCCTTTCCAACTTAAATTTTCTATACCAAACATGAAATAAAAAGAATAAATTAGAAAGATATTTCCTTTCTAAACCAATCCTGCATACCAAATATAGGGTAAAGACTAGCTATTGTGCATTTAATTCAGATATCCAAACTATTTATATTAAAGACTAGCACTTGGTAGCATCACTTGCACACGTTTTTCATAGTTAAATACACTAAGGGTCTGTTTGATAAGTCAACTTAATACTGAAACTTAATTGATTAAGAGATTTTTGAATTCAGCATGTTTAATAACAAAATTCTCTTATCACTTATATACATTAAGCATTGCTTAATTTGTATTCAAAATTTTAAGTGAAAATATTTTCATTTAATCTGTTGTACAAATACATAGCCTAACACACACATACTCTCTCTCACATATTCACACACATTTTCTCTCACTTGCACACACACTCACACAAACATATACTCTCTCACACACAAAAACACACACTTCCTCACATATATATTGTCTCTCTCACACACATACACACTTAGTCTCTCACACACATTCTCTTTTGTGTTTTTTCATATTCATATTCACACACACTCACACACATGCATATTCTCTCTCACTCACATACACACACTCTATCACACACAAATTCTCTCTCACACACATACATACCCTATCACACACATTCTCTCTCAGATATATTTATACTATTCTTAATTATTCATTTTCTTTTCTACGCATATATGACAATTATTTATAATAAATTAATACATGTATGAAGTGACATATTTAATTCAGGAATTGAATTCAGTTAATTATCAACTTAAACAGAAATAAATTTATTAATTCAGCAATTAATACTTTCAGAACTGACAATTCAGATTTCAGAATTTAGAATTCAATATTCATCATTAACAAACACCCCCTAATTATAACTTTACCTATAGAGTTTAAATTTTAATGTTTGAATATCTAAAAATCGGAAGTGGGGTTATAACTAAAATTTAGGAATGAGAGATAAACATTTATAAGAAAAAAATTTATTGGAAGATTATAGAATGTAATCTTTCTATATTTATTTTTTTTTTACTAAAATGTATTCTCAAATAGATTTGTATTGTTTACAATTCAATGTCATCTTCAAAGTCTTTTGTGAGATTATAGCAATCATATCTTACTTTGAATGTCTTGAAACGTTTCAAATGTAAAGATTTTCTTCAATATTGTGATAGTCCTGCCATTGACAAAACAAGATGATCGATCCTGCTCGTATTTAATTGACGGGGTCCAACTCCTTTGCTGTATTGCTCTGAGTTAATAGATGTATCGAATCAACCAATCGTTATTAAGTGGGGGGGTTGTAAGTCATGACTTTGTGACCACTGAAGAAGGTTGGGTACAAATTTTTGACGGATGCATATTACAATTGGCTCATAATTAAACACGTTCATAAGCTCAAAATCATAAAAAAAAAAAGGGGAAAATGGAAAAATTCAATGTTTTAAAATTTCGGCCGGTGATTGAATTAATAGAGTACCAGTTCTAGATTTAACCAATTCAATCAACCAAGTGGACAATAAAATAAATATTAAAGAAATGCCTTAAAATATTCCCTACGCAGTTGCTCTGGTGGTGTGCTACGGATGATTTTAACTTGAGGTCTAAGTAAGAGTGTCAATGGATCGGATTATTAGCTTATCGTATTATGTCACATCTAGACTCTGTCTCTAATACACATCTAGATGTGTATAAGAGACAGTTTTGGTGGTTCATTATTTGAACGAAGATTGGTGTCGTGTTTGTGTCGGACCCATTAACTATTAATAGAGAGTATCAACCTATTTGACACGTTACATAACTTGCTGTCACAAATCCATTTGAATTAAAATCTCAATTTTTAATTATTTAGTAACTTATCGTAATAATTTAAAACATATAATTAAAATTATTGAAATTTTTTTGGATAATATTTAAAATAATTATTATGTTTGATTTAATAATCTAATATTAAATCTATTATTCACAATTTTAAAATATACAATATTAAATTATAATAAAGAAAAAACTTCAGTAAATTTTGCTCATATAGTAACTTAACGGGTTATCGTATTAACCCATGAGTTGACCCAATCCACCTATTTAATTACATGTCATAAATAGGTTGATTCAATAATGATCCGATAGATTTTGGGTCGTGTCATAACACGTTAATTTCATATCGTGTCATCGGTATTTGCCAAAATTTATGACCTAAATTCGAGGGTCAATCCTCTTGTACATCTTTTCCTTCCCTTTTTTTAAAACACTCTTCAATACTATTTTTTTTTTTTTCATTTTTAAACAATTCAAAATTTAAAACAAATCCTATTTTTTCCCCATTCCTTTTCTCATGCGCCTCCAATTTCACGTCCCTCACCCCATCACCAACTCCACCTCTTTTCCCTCCCTCACCGATCACTGTCACCAAAATTTAAGTAGAGTTGGTGAGATAAAGAAATTGGACTCACTTGTGGACCCACATGCAAAACTCACGTATTATATTTTGTGATGTATTTATCTAAGTTTTTTTTTTTTTTTTTTTAATGGGCACCTGAACCCAAGAAAAATGCAGTGTAGCACTTTAACTAGGATAAGATGGCAATAAACCAAAAAATTGTGCGCCAATGTCCAAGTGATTCTTGCTAATGGGTACATCCTCATTAAAAGGGTTTCAACGTCTAGGAACTGTTCTTTGTTCAGAAATTTTTTTTATATACATTTTAAGAATGAATATATAAGTGAATAAATTTTAACCATTAAAGGAAAAAAAAAAAAAGGCTAAATAAGACATCGAAATACAAGAACATCACTGCCCCGTTTGGATTGCTTCTTTTTAACAATTTTTTTCCAGTATCTTTTTACTTTACTATTTATACTTTTATGACATATTTGTTTGGTCAGCAAAAATTTTTTGATCAACTTTTTTTACTTTTTTTCAAAAATACTATTCATTATTTACACAATTCAAATTTTTCTTTCACTATTCATTACTTACACAATTCAAATCTTTCTTTCCTTATTCATTACTATTCAATCATTTATTTTACTATTCGTCTATACGCGTATTATACTATTCACATATATTAGCATTAATTTTTTTTATACTATCCAGTACTATTCATTGTTCTGAATTTTTTTTGAGCAAAGAAAAAATGAAAATGTAAGTTTGAACTTCCGAACCTAGGTTCGAGAGTCCGAAGTATAAGCAGAAAAATAGAGTTTAAAATAATATATAAGGTTCGAACTTCCAATCTTAGGTTCGAGAGTCTAAAATATAGGCGAGAAAATAGAGTTTAAAATGTTATATAAGGTTCGGACTTTCGAACCTATGTTGGAGAATCCGAACTATGGGCAGAAAAGTGTATGTAATTTTAAATTATATTTTTATTTTGTATTAAAAATATATATATATTTAGCATACGCATATAGATATATTTCGTTTTTCAAAATTCAAATGATGAACAGGTAACTGCCTTTGCATGTGATTTTTAATACTTGATTTGATGTTATAAAATAAAATGAACGGGATTATGTATTTTGATATTAATAATTTTATTTAAATTTTGTCTATGTATTTTGTCTTTTAGTGCACAAAATACTAAATAATTTTTAAATTGTATTTTTTTATTTTATATTAAATAAATACATGTTAACATACATGTATGAGTATATTTTGTTTTTTAAAATTCGGATTTCAAATGACGAGAAGGCAATTATGTTTGTGTGTGGTTTTTAGTACTTGATTTGATGGTGTGAAAAAGAAAGTAAACAAAATTATATATTTTGATATTAGTAATTTCGTTCGACTTTCGCCTTTTTTTTTTTGTCTGTTAGTGCAAAAAACACTATCCAAACTATTATTTACAAAAAATTATATTTGCAATATTCACAATCCAAACATTTACTCAAATTATTCACATTTTTTTATTATTTATTATATCACTCAAATAATTTCTCGAATAATGAACCACCAAAATAATATTTCAAATAATACAATTCATACGAGTCACTAAAACTCTAGTTTTTAATATGGTCTTCATATTTTAATATTACTAACTGATGGTCCTTATTATACACGGGAAGGTGATTATATTTGACCAAGAAAATAGAAAATTAATATTAGTAGAATAATAATTCATTAAAACTTTTATTAATATACTAAATAAAGACAAAAAATTAAACAACTATATCGGTAAGCCCTCCAATATTATCTCTTCAATTACCCTTCAAGCATGAAATAGGTTCTTATCACCCTTCAAACACAATCACAATCCTGTAAGAATGCCAACGTTGAAATGACTTTTGAGATTCTGGGTGCAAATTGTAAACCAATATATATTCCAGGGTTTCAAGGGCAAGAGGAGATACTTTGGAGAACCAAATTGAAAACTATCTTCAATGGGGGTTTTCTTACCGAGAAAAAAGAAATCTTCAAGAGGTTTTGATTGAAACTTAAATATTTATTGTCAAATACTCCAGCCCTTTTAAAATAATTATTACTTTAAATAAATTTATTTTGTATCAAATTATTTATCACTTTAAAAAATTAATGATATTTTTTAAAATTTTTATCTTTAATGCCTCATTAATAAAGAAACGATTATATTATTGAGATACTAATATAAAAAGATAATTTAGTCATTTTAAATTATCTTTTTATAAAATTATATTTTTTAATCTGTGTATCAATGAAAGGTGATAGATAATTTAAAATAGAAGGAGTATTAAATTGCAATTAACTCAAAAGAAATTCGGAATATGAATTACGTGGTTACCATCTCGTCTCAATCCACGTGCCGCCACTAATAATAACGTACAATATTAATTAACAATATTTTATACCTGCAACCGGTTCTCATTAATCATTTAGGCCACCGACTTTGTAGTTCTATATAGCAATCTGGATATAGATTTTGTTTCCTTTTTTGGTCGAGAGACAACCTGACAGCAGAAATTTTAAATTATGAATTATTGATAGCAAAATTACCTTTTAAATTGCATAATGCTTATTTCTTGCACATTTGACCAAACATAAAAGATGGAAAAGAGGACGTCATTTAAATGCTTCAATCAATTATTTCAGGTAATTAAACCTTTAATTAACGTGGTAGAGTCATCGACGCCCCCCATCATTTATGTCATATATTCACAATATTTTTTTCTTCTTTGGCATTGCACATCAATTGATATCTTTTTGGACAATATAGCTATTAGAGCAAAAAAAAAAAAAAAAAAAAAAATACATTGAAAGATAAATTAATTTAACATATATAAAAATATATGCGAGAAAAGAAGGATTTATAATAACATACATCGAATTCTCATAATGAAACTCGTATTAATTCACGGTATAATAACCTTAATATTGTGCTAGAATTTCTATATTTTAAATTCGATCAACTCGATTTTTGTCGATTGAATAAATTAACAAACCCTCTATTTATAAGATAAGAAATTTGACTATCAAGAAATCCAATTGCATTAGAGGTAACAACTTTAAACATAATCCTAATAGAATTTTCTAATAACTAAACTACTAAATTCTAATTATTATATAATTTGTAATTGGTGAGGAGTTTGGTTTAATTATGCTAACAATGCCTCTTTTAAACAAAACTGCTCATGAGAATAGATCCACGCCATCATCATGTGTGAATAAGACGATCAATAATTTTCATGCAATTTTTTTTACCACAATTTGGTACCATCAATTTAATTTGATCTTCATCTTCAAAAAATTTTCAAACAATCCACGTATCCAAATAAATAATTTTTGTCGCACAAATTTTCTTCAATTTATCAACTTCTGTAAATTTTATGATAACTAGTAACAAAATTCTCTATTTGGAGAATCAATATTCAATCAACTTGACAGGTTTTTCTGGCTCGATCTCTCTTTTGAGATTTATGTCCCAACTAGCCTCGATTTTTTTTACATCCTAATGTTGAGAATCAAATACTCCAAAACCAACCTCACGTGGTCCGATGTTAATATCCCGGTGCTCTAACAAATTCTTTTTTTCAACCTTCAAAACATCCAAGGATCACAACCTAAGGTTCTGATAACACTTGTTGACACACAAAAAAAAAAAAAAAGCAGTCAAAGATAAATTTATTTAATACATATAAAAATATATGAGAAAAGATGAGTAATTACAAATTAACACGCATCAAACTTTTATATTGAAACTCGTATAAACTCATGACATAATAATCTTAACATTAGGATAGAATCTCTAAATTTTAGACTCTCAACTCAACTCTTCTCAATTAAATAAATTAACAGACTCTCTATTTATAGGATAACAAATTTGACTATCAAAAAAGCCAATTACATTGGGAATAATAACTCTAAATATAATCCTATTAGAAAACTAAATTTCTCTAGTAACTAAACTATTAAATTCTATTCAACTATTACATAATTCTTAATTATTAAGAAGTTTGATTTAATCATGTCAACAATAACAAATCACATGCTTCACGATATTATTTGAGCTTAAATTGAAAATATTTATCACAATTGGTCTCTGTAATTTGAATTTATCCACTCATCCTTTATTTGGATGTGATGGCACCGAAATTGAAATCGCATAATTTATTCTAGATCTACACGAATGCTGTAAAAAAAAAATTTTTTGTGCCACAATAATGAATGCACTATGATAGTCTTTTTTCCTTGCTAGAGCATTACAACAACACTAACCTACTCCTATAAATTTACTACTAGAAAGTCCGCCTCTAAATCAAAAGGATACAGTGTTGTATCATTTTAAATTTAAGTCAAGAATAATCTAGATAGATGCAAAGTCGGGACCAAAAGTCAAGAAAAATCTAGATAGATGCAAAGTCGGGTGTTTAGCAAAGATTTATCTCTCCCTGATGACCACTACCTATTTAATTTGGTATGATCAATCCAATCATATAATTTTAAAAAATTGATATTTAATCAACTACTACAATACTTTTTCCATTATTGTCTCTCTATTTAATTTTAAAATTTGTTAGTTGATTTTAGAGTTTCAAAATTTGAAATGATTTGTAAAAGTAATTAATGTTGAAATATGCTATTTTTTGGAACTTGCATAGTTGCATATAGAATAAAATAGATAAATTAGTATTTAACTAATTGTATTTTTAAGGGATAAGAAATAATTTGAAACAAATTAAAATAAAAAGATCGACAAATCAAACTGAACGGAGGGACTATTAATTTAAAGTGAAACGGCACCTGTGATCTCTTAAGCTTGCTAAGCGTGTTAATTAAGGACAATTGGATGCACATATAATTAAGGTTAACTTCCCTGGGGCGGTAATGCGGTATTCATTAATAGCAGGCCGATTTGAATGTAGGAGTGGTATATTGTTTTGATGGTGGTCCGTATTTCTTAAAAAAATAATTAAAAAATGATAGAAAGTTAACAGCCCTACGTAATAAAATTATATTAAATTATTAACTCTCTTATTTTACTTACATATTTGAATTTCATTCCTTTTTTTTCCGTAAATTTAATGATGTACCCCTGATTTTTGCTACAGTTCATCACTTTTAGAAGAACATTTTTTCTCAACTAATCTATAAGGAAAGTTTTGTTGAATCTTATCGTGCAATTTGTACCCGTCAATTTAATTTCAATATCAAGTACATATTTTCTTGATAAGATTTGACACGGTTGGCATTTTTCTTCTCACATGTCATAATAGGTATTAATATTCACCTGTAATCCAGTACGTAACAAGTGTTCTCCCTTCATCAAATCTTGAAAATACATTATTGTTGTAGCATAGAATTGATACTTCTAGCAATTCAGATTGAATTTGTTCAACTCTGATACTATCAAACAAACGTCGAGTTTGATCCTAGAAGACAAGATTGGATACGGTTAGTAAATGTCACGGCCACCCAGAAATCGATAAAAAGCTATCTTTAAAGCCTTGTAAAACATTGCGAAATACTATTAAAAAAAAACGAGTAGATAAAGAGCAGTGAAAAAAATAATAATAATGCCCCTGTATCAATGGAGCCTACTAACTAGTGTAATAGTAAAAGATTTGAAGTTTAATACTTTCAGCTGTTGGATTCTATATCTTTCTTGAATTATATGATTTATCTTACAATATAAAGAAAAAAAAAAGGGGTTTTTTTTAATGTCAAATTTAGGCTATGTTTGGATGGCAATTTTTTTATTATTCTTTTAATAATATTTTGTAATTATTATTCAAATATGATTTTTAATCCCTTTTTTTGTCTCACATATTACATCTCAAAAAGCAATTATAGTATTATTTGAAATAATAATTAAAATACAATACAAGTAATGATTGTACAATCGGAGACTTAAAGTTTTCTAAACTATCCTCTCTATATAAGATATTTTTTTTCATTCAAAAGTAAAATTACAAATTTAATAATAATATATACTAGAAATTTAACCAACCATTCACTACTTTTTATTTTTAACCACACTCATTAAGTTTAACCAAGCACTTAGTCTTGTTGGTCAGGATTAAAGTGTACACCTTACATGAAGCAATAAAATCACAATTACGTTTAAAAGCAATATGATGCTGAAGGTGGCTGGCGAGACAGCACCTACAACTTCATCCTTGAAAATTGCAAAAAGATGTATAATTAATAGAATTATATGTTTGTTAATATCATAATCAGAGGGAAAATCTTTTCCACGACACCTAGGGCCCTGTTTGGTTCTAGGAAATTAGTAAGGAAAGGAAATGGAGGAAAAGGAAAGTAAATCCTTTGGAAATGTTTAATTCCTCACCTTGTTTGGTTACTAAAGAAAGTAGTGAGGAAAGGAAAGCAATTTTTAAGAAAGCAATTTTCTTGTTTGGTTTGTGGATTTTGAAAAGGAAACAGAAAAGGAAATTTTTTTTTCATTTCTTTTTCGAAAGGAATTTTTTTTTTTCATTTCTTTTTTGGAAATTAACAAATTTATATACACTTTACTAAATTGAAATAAGTGCCTCGGTTATTACATGAAAAAAATGAATATTTGAGTGATTGTGAGTTAATGTTCATGACCTAAAAGAATTAAGGATGACAGATTCCTTATGAGAATCAATTTTGTTTTAAATAAAAAAAAATGGATAGAATAGGCCATGAACTTTTTGTTCATGGCCATAAGGATTAGTTCATGACCAATAAGGTCATGAACCTCTCGGTTCATGGCCGAATCGTTTCGTCCTTTATTTTTATTTATTTTTTAATTTTTGGTATTTTTTTAATTTTTTTTAAAATCTTTGGTAAAATAATTAAATTCAAATTTTGGTTAATTAATTAAGAATGTCTAATATTTAAAAAATATATTGATTGACACAACATGTTATTAAAATAGCCCCTCTTGTGTAAGTCAATTTATTTTTAAATATTAAGATTATTATGAATTTGTAATTCATGCGGATATTTATCGACCCAAAGGAAGGTTAATATTTGGCCGAATTATATATACACCTGTAAATCTAGGATAGTAATAAATATGTGACAATTATTTGGTATTTCATGTGAATAATAAGTCAGTCCAAAGATAGGCTTATTATTTGACAGGATTTATTGTCAATATTTGATTATTACACCAAGAGTACTACTTACAAGTTAATATTTCTGTCCAAAAACTAAATATTAATGTTGTTCTAGGCATCTTGTGATGGGCCCTACCATTATTTGAATTTAATTTATTATGTGAATATATTATTTTGTTCTATTTTCAGTTAATACATCTGCTTCTATAATATCTGCCAATATCAATTCCATCACTATGTTGAATGGAACCAATTTTAAGGAATGGAAAGAGAATATGATGATCGTTCTTGGTTGCATGGATCTAGACCTTGCGCTAAAGATTGAACAACTCACTCGTCTTACAGATGATAGTTCCGTAGAAGAAAAAAGGGACTATGAGAAGTGGGATGGTTCAGATCGCATGAGTCTTATGATCATGAAAGTGCAATTCCGGAAACATTCAAAGGCAAGATGTGTCCGAAAAGGCAACTGCCAAAGAGTTCCTTATGAAAATGAAAAAACGTTTTGTAAAAAACGATAAAGTTGAAACAAGTACGATTCTATCGCACTAAATTTCAATGAGGTATAAAGGAAAAGGAAATATAAGGGAGTACATCCTAGAGATGTTTCATCTTACTTCAAAACTTAAGGCACTAAAATTAGAGCTCTCTGAGGACTTGCTTGTACATTTGGTTTTGATCTCTCTTCCTGCACAATTTAGTCAATTTAAGGTCAGTTATAACTGTCAAAATGATAAATGGTCTCTAAATAGCTCATTTCTCATTGTGTGCGAGAAGAGGAAAGATTGAAGTAAGAAAAGATCGAAAGTGCTCATTTGGTAAGTACCTTTAAGGACAAAAATAAGAAAAGAAAAAAGGATAAAGAAGTTGCGGGTGGTCCACTTCAAAAGAAACAACAAAAGAAACAAATTGAGGAATTTTGTTGTTACTTTTGTAAGAATTCTGGACACCTGAAAAAGGATTGTACAATCAAATATCACGTTTGGCGTGCAAAGAAAGGTACGCTTCTCGTTTTGGTTTTTTCTGAGGTTAATTTAGCTTTAGTACCTAGATATACTAGGTGGATAGAATCCGGTGCTACAACTCACATAAGTGTGTCCATACAGGGTTGCCTGAATTGCCGAAAGTTGAATGATGCCGAAAGATTCATCTATGTGGGTGATGGCAAACCAGTTAAAGTTGAAGCAATAGGGACTTTTAGGTTATTATTAAAAATTAGTTATTATTTGGATTTGAAAGATATATATTGTACCATCTTTTAGACAAAATTTGGTTTCTATTTCTGTTTTGGACAAATCTGGTTACTTTTGTTCATTTAGAAATAGTCAGTTTAGTCTTTTTCTGAATTCAAATATTATTGGTACTGATTTTTTGCCTTCTCATGATAACTTTATTTAATCGAAACTATTGTTTCATATAATGAAACCTTGTATATAAGTTCACGTGGTACTAAACGTAAATTAATCATGAGAATTCTTTCTGCTTCACTTTGGCATAAGCGTTTAGGTAATATATCTAACAAAGAATTGAAAGACTTGTGTCAGATGGAATTCTTGATCCCCTTAATTTGTCAGACTTTCAAATATGAGTCGAGTGTATTAAGGAGAAACAAACAAATATAAAGAAATTAGGTGCTAGTAGATCTTCGGATGTCTTAGAAATAATACATACGGACATTTGCGGGCCATTCCCTACTGCTTCTTGGAATGGTCAACAATATTTTATTATATTCATAGACGATTTTTCTCGTTATGGCTACCTTTATCTAATTCATGAGAAGTCTAAGTCATTGGACATGTTCAAGGCTTTTAAAACTGAAGTTGAAAACCAACTTGGTAAAAGAATTAAGGCTATCAGATCTGACCGTGACAGTGAATACTATGACAGATATGACTGATCAGGTGAACAACGTCCAGGACCTTTTGCTAAATTCCTAGAAGAGTGTGGAATCGTCCCACAGTACACTATGCCGGGATCTCCTAGCATGAATGGTGGGGGTTGTTGAGAGACGAAATAGAACTTTAAAGGATATGGTGAGAAGTATGATTAGTCATACAGCTTTATCGGATTCACTCTGGGGAGAGGCATTAAAGACTGTAGCTTATATCCTTAATAGAATTTTAATTAAGGCAACGACCAAAAATCCCTATGAACTATGGACTGGTAAAAAGCCTAGTATAAGGCATTTACATATTTGGGGTTGTCTAGTTGAGGCAAGGCCTTATAGGCCAAATGAAAAGAAATTGGACTCGAAAACGGTCAGCACCTATTTTGTTGGTTATTCTGAACGGTTTTGGGGGTACAAATTTTATGATCCCACATCCAGATCCTTTTTTGAGACAAAAAATGCCCAGTTCTTTGAGGATATTGAGTTTTGGGGAGAGAGACAAAGTTAGAGACTTTGTCTTTGAAGATAAATCTATTTTCCTTCCTACGATTGTTATTGACAATGACCAGCCTTCTATTCCTGACATTGTTCAAGAAGAAATACCAGTACCACAAGACAATGTGAGTGATATTGAAAACTTTCCTATCAAGAACAACACTAACAAACTCAACAACCTCAAGAAAAAATACCATTAAGGAGATCCACTAGAGAACGGAGAAGTGCGGTTCCGGATGATTACATCGTATTTTTCCAAGAACATGAGGATGACATTGGATTGGTGGAAGATGATCCAATCAAGTTTCATCAAGCCATGCATAGTGTTAATTCTCACAAATGGATTAATGCTATGAATGAGGAAATTAAATCCATGAAAGACAATGATGTTTGAGAATTCGTCACACTGCCCGAAGGTACAAAACCTATTTGTTGCAAATAGATATTTGAAACCAAAAGGGATTCGAAAGGTAATGTGGAGAGATAGAAGGCTCGTCTTGTCACAAAGGGTTTTACTTAAAAGGAATGAATTGATTATAAAGAGACGTTCTCTCAAATATCATCGAAAGATTCTTTCAGGGTAATAATGGCTTTAGTGGCATATTTTGACCGTGAGTTACATCAGATGGATGTAAAGATTTTTGCATTTCTCAATGGTAACATTGATGAGACCATTTATATGATGCAACTAGAAAACTTTGTGTCCAAAGATGCAAAGAATATGGTCTGTAAATTAAAAAAATCCATCTATGGGCTCAAGTAAGGTTTTCGTCAATGGTATCATAAATTTCATCAAATTATCATCTCGTTTGATTTGAGATGAATTTGGTTGATGATTGTATATATCACAAGTTTAGTGGGAGTAAGTATATTTTTCTGATTTTATATGTTGATGACATACTACTTGCCAGTAATGATATAGGTTTATTGTACGAAACTAAGAGATTTCTATCATAGAAATTTGAGATGAAAGATCTTGGGGACGCCTCTTTTGTATTAGGGATTCAAATATATCGAGATCGCTCTCGGGTTATTCTTGAATTAGCGCAAAAGAACTATATCGAGAAGGTACTTAAAAGATTTGGCATGCAAGATAGCAAATCAGGAGATACCCTTATTGCTAAGGGAGACAAATTCTGCCTCGTTCAAGTGGCCTAAGAATGATTTTGAAAATAAGAAAATGCAAAAGATTCCCTATACTTTGGCAGTAGGAAGCCTAATGTATGCTTAAGTTTGTACGCATCCAGATATTGCGTATATTGTTGGGATATTAGGCAGATATTTAAGCAATTCGGGTATGATTCCTTGGATAGCAGCCAAAAGAGTCATGCGATATCTTCAGAGAACAAAATATTACATACTCACATTTAGGAGATCGGATAAATCAGAGATCATTGGGTATTCTGACTCTTATTTTGCTGGATGTCAAGACAGTCATAAATCCACTTCGGGCTCTATTTATTTGCTTGCTAGTGGAGCTATCTCTTGAAAAAGTGTTAAACAAACACTCATAACTCCTTCCACCATGACAGCTGAATTTATAGCATGTTATGAGGCATCCAATCATGGAATATGGTTGCGAAATTTTGTCACAGGGCTGCGAATTGTGGATGGTATTGAAAGACCACTTAAATTATTTTGTGACAATAAAATCAGCAGTATTATATTCTAACAATAATAGGAGTTCAACGAAATCTAAACACATAGATATCAAGTTCCTAGTTATTAAAGAAAGAGTTCAGAGTGGTCAGGTGTCTATAGAGTATATTGGCACGAACTCATGATTGTGGATTTGCTTACTAAAGGATTATCACCTAAGGTCTTTCATGAGCACACTGCTCATATGGGTGTCATGTCTTTTGAGAATATTCAGGATTTGTGAGAGTTTGTATTCAATTTATATACTTAAATCTTTCAAAACACATCTTATGTTTATGAATATTTTCTGTAGAAATAAAGAATTCAGTTTTAGAAATAAAGTGTTCAGTTTAAGTTTCACTCTGATTTCAATTTCAGTTTGATCTTTATAAAGAATAAAGTTGGACCAGTTGGAAATATGCATGTTTAAGATCACATTGCATGTAATTTTTATGCTACACATCCATACTTGATCTATGTCATTTGGTTGTGTTGATGTACGTGACCAAGAATGGGTTAGTAAATATTAGTTACGATTAATGTAACGAAAATCGTCTTGATCCTATATTGACATGATTAATGGACGAGATTGTTCGGAGATGACTATGGTCATGATAGTTAAAGGTTTTAAACACATAAGGTTTTATACAATAATATGTATGTAGTCCAAGTGGGAGAATGTTGGGTTTTTGACATTCACATACATATTAATTGTGTAATATATGCTATCATAATTAATTGGCCAAATATAAAGTGATTTATTATAGTTTAAGATAAATTGGCCTAAGTCATCTAATTAGTATGGGCTTTTATGTGCAGATACCCTAAAATCTTATTTTCTAATTTATGATAGGCAAAACTTAAAGGAATAAGGAAAGTATATCTATATATATAGGTTATGATTTCCAAATTCTATGTGTGTTGTGTTACTTTTCTTGACATCCCATCATCAGAAAAGTGAAAACCCTATTCTCTAAAATACATACATAATAATTTGGAAGATCAATAACCACAATATTCAAGAATCACCAATCCGTAGGCTCAAGAATCACATCGAATATTCAAGAATCACATCAATTCTTATGGATTCAGGTACGCTTTCGCATTTAATATTTAATTTATATTCTTGATGATTAAATATGAAGGATCCGGGTTATGATAACATTGGTTGTCATGATATTAAATTTAATTTGCTATTCCAACAACTCATATCTACATTTAAGCCGTTTCAAGCTCTGTGATGGAAGAATGGGTCTTTTCAAGAGCTCTGCCAAACTTGGCCTTTGAGATGCAGAAACTGAACACTTCTCAGTGAACCCTTTAATCTGCAGATCCTTGATATTTCCAAGGGCTAGTGGCTTCACCCTAGTTCTCAATACTTGAGCAGCTCCCACATCTGTAATTAAATTTTAATTAGCTTTCATTCTTGATAAGCTTCCTCTTTAATCTTGTATTTGCCTCGTATGAAATATATTGATACTGGGAATACTCAAAAAACATATTATTCAATGAGCATATTATATCATTAAAATGTTAAATTCAACAAAGCCACAAGGGAATGACTCTATATGGATAGTCATTTCATTCACCCTATGACAACACTATTCACTTCCTCCCACCGAAACCCCCAATATACCTCATCAAGAATGCAAGGGTTCAAGGGTTCAACCACTTCCAGGGGAGGGGATTTGATGTCTCACTTCTGTGAAGCATATAAGATATATCAAGTTCAAGAAAAATGTCATCAACGTAATCAATTTGTTTGGTTCTAAAGTTAAATTGATTGACTAATCTTACAATTAAATTTTCAATCCTGCTCAAAATGTCAACGTAATCAATTTGGTTTTTATAGAACTAAAGTGGCATAAAGTTTCTAGAACAATTACCATTTATTCATTGGAAAAAAGAACTACAAATCCAATTCTCAATTTCTATCAAACACTGGTGCAAATGGTGATTAGTCAATATCTGTGTAGTATAGGCATCAGAAATCGACAAAGAACAGAAAAAAAGAAAGAGATCAAGAAAAATTTAACTTACACAATACAGAAATCAAAACCAATCAGAATGACTTAATACAGAATTCAATGAATCCAAATCATTGACTAATCTAAAGTTATGAAGAACATTGTTGCATGACAATCCCTTCTTGTAGTATTCTCCAAAGCAACAAGGATACAAAGATTCACACAAAGGAAATATCAGTAATATTTTAAAGCGCAACAAATTTTATATGAGAACAGTATTAAATTCTGACTGATTCAAACTAATTCTTTCTCATGTATTGTTACTGAAACATATGAATCAATCATTCGGCATTATGATAGGTTGCATATCTAAAGTCTAGCCATTTTCTAATGTAACTCTGTATTTTATCATATGCATGTTGTTTAGTCAATGAAACAAAAAATAAACCTCAAAGAATATGGAAAAAAAAAGGAAACGAAAATAATATGAATAAGATTTCAATTTTAACTCTTTTTAAAAAAGAAACGCAAATAATATGAATACGATTTCAATTTTGACTCTTTCTAATTTGATTTTGGGCTTTTAACCAATGAAAAAAATTTACATAAACCTGGTTTTTGACCCCACTTGTAAATCCTGCGATCAAAATTAAATCTTATAGAATCTTGCTTACATCAGCTTATGTCATAAATTTCATAATATTTATTCCACACCACAAAATCTACCAGTAGAGCCAAAGACCAAGTCTACATAAATCTTTCCCTTAACCAATACTTGGTAGACAAAAAAAAATTTGCGTTATTAATGCAGAACTATTGAAAAACCCTGCCTAAAATATTTCAATTCAATTCAATTCCCTACTAAATCTATTCTATTATTCACAATTCGAATAAAATAACAACAAAAGATAAAGAATTGCACATAAAATTCTTCCCTAATCTACTGCTCAGAATTTAGATTACTCCAAAAAGTGCAATAAAACCGTCAAGAAAAAGCTAAAGAATAGATGATAGGACAAGACAGCTACCTCTTCGGCTTACTTACTAGGAATTCTCGGATTGAGACTCCATCCTCGTATGAAGTACTTCACTCTTAGTAGGAAATCTCATGTGACCATTTAAAAGTTGGGGGAATTTTACAATTTTTTTAAGAATCATTCCCTTAATTTTAAAAGTTTTTATAGTATAAATTTTTTAAACACATAATGTTATATTGTACCAGCATTCAAAGTACAAGTGCACGTAAAATTTCTCTAAAACTTGGCCTCAAAGTAGGTGATTTCTTCAAAAATGTTGTATCTATACGACTTTGAAAGTCCCCTTGAATCACCATGGTTGGAGGTGAGAACAGAGAATAGATGAGACGGGAGGTTCAGAAGAAGTATTGGTTGAAAGAAATAAGAGGATATTAGGAGCTTTATTTAAAATGACCCGGTTGCCAATTTTAACCCGGAAAAGATCCGGGTATTGACCCAGTTACTTTTCACTTTCCATCGTTTCCTTTTATTTTTTTATTTTTTTTTTCAAACAACAAAATGTATATATATCTATAGTATATATTATATGGGAAATTCTACAATCCTGTTTAGCGAACTATTCCCTTGATTTTATAGGATTTATACCGGATAAATTTTTAAAACACATAGTGTTGTACTATATAAGTCCTTAAAACACAAGGAAATGATTTCCTAAAAAGGACTGTAGAATTTTTCTATATTATATATAAAGTGATAGACTCACTTTTGGTGTCTATCACTACATGAACTTCCTATTTTGTCCTTTCCTGGCCTTAATAATATTATTTTGTACCACCACTAATAATTGCCTAGTATAACTTCCTCTTCCTTTTACTTACAAATATTACATACATAGTGTGTGCCTTACCACTGGTATATATAAAGCATGAGACTTCTATTTGGTATCCGTCATTTTTAACTTCCCATTATACCCTTACTACTAAATAAAAATTATAAAAAAATGTAACTGTAACTTATGCTCAGAGTAACATGCATCTAAATTGAAATACTACAAGTTGAAAAATACTAATCCTCTACATCAAATTTCTTCACAACTTATTTTTTTTATTCTCTTAATTTTTTAAAATAACACACACATAGTTGTATGACCTCACCACTAGTATGTATAAATATATAACCACCCATAGAAGGACTGTACAGATGGAGTAACTACTCCAAATTACAAAAACTGCGAACTATCAAAATTTAGCCAGCTAGGAAAGATATCTTTCCACAGAATACCAGGTAATAAATTAACTGCAAAAGAGGCTAACTTGTTAGCCCATCTATTACAATTTCTAAAAATGTAAGAGAAGGAACACCATGAAAACAAATCACTCAAGTCAATGATATCCTCCTGCAAGGTGGCAAGCCTAACATCATCAGCATTTCTGAAAATGAGCTTATCAATGATGTTTCTCTTGGTAGCCAAGATCTTTACCTTGCTTCAGCCTGCAACTTTAGCCTTAAATAAGGCTAGCCTGATAGCTTTTATTTTCAGAAGAGGTGTATCTGTTAGATAGTCAAAACCTTCTATCTAGGTACATACTAAATTTCTAGAAACATCATAAACAACCAGTCCAATACCTGTTCTCTGTCTTCTTTTGTCCTTTACAACTCCAGCAATATTAATAACTTTACAATCTTGGTGAATTATATCATCAACATCCCTTGCATTCGGTGAATTTGTTTCTTCAGAGCTTCTCATTTGTGCCATTTGCTTCACATTTTTGAATTCAATCCATTCTCTCAGTGCCTTATCTACCACCTTTTCAAAGAAGGAACTTTTATGATAAAAAAATCTCCTTGTTTCTATGCTTGCATAACTGTCACAAGATGTTTGTAGTTAAAGTGGCCGCTTCTTGATTTCCTTTTTCCTCAGTTGCTGATTTTATTAGATCCCACCAAGTCCAGAAGTCCCCCCTAGCTGCTGATATACCATCCCACTAATAGGGGCAATTTTCCAAACAGCTTCAGCCTGATCACAGAAAAAAGGAAATGTTCAAGAGTTTCGAACATCTTGAGCAATTTGGGTCCCCTTTGCCAGTTCTACCACGGAAAGCCTCATTAGTGGGAATTATACCATTGAGACATTTCCATAAAAAATGCTTAATCTTTTGTTTTAATATCTAATTTCCACGTAAATTTCCAAAGATCTTCTTGGTTGTTGGTTCTGCTAGTTTTCACCTGGTGCTTCAAACCTTTGTTCTGAGAAGCCTCCATCTGTTTTAGGACTTTATAACGAGACGCTACAGTGTAATTCCATGAACTGGAAAATTCCAAAACCATCTGTCAGATTTCCTTGTGGTAGAAATTGGAATTTTTAAGATCTTAGTAGCCTCCAATGGATTGAATATTTCTCTGACCAGGTTCTTGTTCCAATTCACCCCTTGTATAAGCTGATCCACAATGGTTAATGAACACTGAACAGGTTTGGGAGAAACAACTAAACCCCTACTATTGCTAGGGATCCATCTATCTTCCTAGATTCTTATTGTTTTTCCATCCCCTACCTTCTTTTTGAGACGCTCAACAAACAACTTTCTAGTGCTACATAAGCTCTACCAAAACCAAAAAGATCCTTTGGGGATTGCAGAAGTCAGAGGAGAGGAGTTTGCATATATATTTGGATTTCAAAACTTTAGACACCAACAAATTTGGCTAAGTGAGGATTCTCCACATCTAGTTTGCTAATAAAGCTTCATTGAAACTCAGTGTATCTTTGAAACCTAGTCCTCCTTTTGCTTTAGCTTCAGTCATCTTTCTCCATTTTACCCAGTGCATGGCTTCGTCTTTATCATTATTTCCCTACCAGTAATTGGCCAGAACACTATTGATTTCCTTGCATAGTTTCTTGGGGAGTTTGAAGCAGGACATGACATATACTGGCATACCAAGAACAATAGATTTTAATAGGGTTTCTTTGCCAGCCACACTTAGGTATTTGTATTTCCAACTTTTGATCTTGACCACAACTCTGCGTTTTACAGCACCAAGAATTTGACATTTAGACGTCGCAATTACCATAGGTAGATCAAGTTAGTTACCTTGGGACGCCTTCTACACATTACCAAGTAACCTACAAATCTCTGATGGAATCTTAATCGATATGTTGCTGCTAATAAGAAGACGGAAGATTTGTCTAGATTGTCCCGCTAACCTGTTGCATTTTCATAATCTTTAATGGTGTCCATTACCTTTCTAATCTTAGAGCTATCAGCTTTATAGAAAATAATAGAGTCATTAGTAAAAAAAAGGTGAGAAATCATGGGTCCATTTTTGCAAACTTTTAAGCCAATTATGGCTTTGTTGCAGCAAGCTTGGTTCAATAGGCTAGAAAAAACTTCAGCACAAATAATGAAAATGTAAGGTGAGAGTAGGTCCCCTATCTAATACCTCTAGAAGGTTTTAAATATCCTACCATGTCACCATTTAGACTAAAAGAGTAAGAAATTGTAGTAACACATGCTTTGATCCAATTGATCCAAGTTTGACAGAAACCAAGTTTTTCAAAAATAGCAAACAAAAAAGACTATTCCACCCTATCATAGGCTTTGGCCATATCCAGTTTTAGTGATAGGAAACTAGTTTTACCATGTCTCTTATTATTCAAATAATGCATACACTCAATGGGAATAAGCCACAATAAAATTGTCTAGAATCTGTCTGCTAGCAAGAAAGGCAAACTGATTTTCATTAAAAACAAATGTTGAGCAAAGGCTTCAACCTATTAGCCAAAAGTTTGGAAATAATTTTATACATAACATTGCAAAGGGCAATAGGTCTATATTGAGATAGATTAAGAGGGTTTTGCACTTTAGGGATTAAGCTAATGACAGTTTCATCCAAGGATTTACGTAAAAAACTAGAATGAAAGAAACTCTGAACAACCAAGACAATATCATCTTTGATAATATGCCAAAAATGTGGGAAGAATAAAGGAGTCGTACCATCAGGCCCTAGGGCCTTGTTGGAGTCCATAGAAAAAATAGCTTGTTTGATTTCAACTTCTTGGAATGGTCTGGTAATGGCTTTATTCATTTGGCTTGAAATCCTGGCAGGTATCCCATCTAACACCTTATTGATTGAGCTGATCTGGATTGTTAGAAGATAACAATCTATCATAGTGGCTAATTCAAATCTCCTGTTTGATCTCTTTTTCATTCAGACACCACTGACCATCGGTCTTTTACAGGTTATTAATTCAATTTTTGGATCTTCTTCCTTTGACAGTAGCATAGCAGAAGGAGGTATTCATGTCTCCTTCTTTCAACCAGTAATCCTAGCTTTTTGACTCTAAAACTGTTTATCTTCTTGATAAGCCTTACTGAGTTGACTTTTCAGGACTCCTCTCTTGCTGGTTTTATCCTCACTTCATCCCCATCAAGCTGTCTAAGCTTCTCTTTCAGCTCTTTAATCTTCAGATTTGGATTCCTGTTAGTTTTCTTATTCCAGTTCAATACAGCCACTCTACAGCTTCCAATTTTATTGGCCACTTTAAACAGTCTTGAGCCAATTATCTCAATTTTCTAGGCATCCTTGATTATACCTTCAACCTCAGGATAATGAACCCATCTTTTATCCAAATGGAATCTATTCTTTCCCTTGGCTGTCTCAGACACAGTATCAAGAAGAAGCATCATTATATGAATGTGAGAACAACTTGCCTTTTCAAAAGTTTGGAACCAATGAGAGCTACAGAGAATCCTATCCAATCTTTCTTTAACCTCTCTATTTCCATCCCATTTGTTACTGCAAGTCCAAGGGAATCCCTGGAAACCAAGTTCTACCAGTTCATTTGTAAGAATAAACTGATTAAAATCTTGAAAAGTCCAACTTTCCCTAATCAATCCTCCCCATTTTTCCTCTTGATTTTTGATATCATTGAAATCTCCAGCTAAAATCCACTTGTTCCCTCATAAAACTTTTCTTCTACGGATAACTTTCCATTGTTCCTTTATAATTTTACTATCAGAGCTAGCATAGATCTCCCCACACCACCAAGTTTCTTTCTTATCATTATCAATTTTAGCCTCTATAGTGAAGGCTGTAGACAGAACTTCAGAGATTTTAATCTTATTACCCCAAAAGAATGCCATGCCCCTACTTTATTCATGGCATCCACCACAAACAGATTATTGAAAATTAATTCTTTTTTTTTACTTTTCAAGAATTTGTTTTTTATTTTTCGTCTCAGACAAGAAGATAAGGTCTGGGGAAAGGAGAAACACATTCTCGCTCAACTGGGGAATAGCCAAAGAGCTCCCAACCCCTTGACAATTGCACACCAGAGCCTTCATTTGGAACTTGGGGCCCAAAATGGTTGGTCCCCTCCCCCATTTCAGAAATTAAACTGCTCAAACTATTACTGTCTAATCTTAGTTTTTTCTGTTGCCCGAAACCTTCCACCTTTATATCTGAGTTCTCTTCCATGGCAATAAACTTCCTTTTCTGGTAAGGATTATCAATCTGCATGACATTAGTAATATCAACCAAAGTGCTTTTGGAAGAGTTAGATTAAGGTCTCTGAACTCTATGCTTTCCAGACTTTATGCCTTTAGTAGAACAACCATTCAGCTTGTCTATTGTCCTCACATCAGTCATAGAGTCTTGCTCTAACAAGATTTGATGAACTTCCCTAGGAGCCACTGTTTACAAAGAAAGAAGTCCTTATTACAACACTCTTGTTTACTATTTTTATCTCTCCCTCATTGGGACTGATCCTTGACAACCAAATTAGAGGAGTGTCTAGTTGTTTCTTATGGTTCAGGGAGGAGTTGAGGGGTGGTATACATTTCAGAAAAAGGGTTGAGGGTTAGTGATAGTGTTGGAAAAGGGTTGAGGAGTAGAAATAGGCTGAATAGAAATAGTGATCGATCCATCTTTTGTTTTTGTTTGATCAGCTATATGGGCATTGGTTCTAGCAGCAAACATCTCCAAAGAATCAAAAACTTCGGTAGGTTTAATAGCAAAATTAGGATTCACAGGCTTATTATTAGGACAATTTAAGGGTTCATGGACTAGGGAATTTTCATGTTGTTTGGGAGAGGGTGATTTAGGATTTGCACTTTTAGCTTTACCAGAATTGGCCTTAAGCCAATGACCATTTTGGGCTTCCTTACAAGCAGTACCCATATTATCTCTTAATAGACAAGTCTTTTCCAGATGCTGACTAATTAAATCACAGTGAAAGCAGAAGTCAGGAATCCTCTCATATTTAAAATTAACCCACTGCAAACTACCCTCATACCTCACTAAGGTTCCACGCAAAATAGGTTTTGATACATCTAGCTCAACCAGTAATTTGATGCGTTTCCCTTCCTTTCCCCAACATTAGAACAAACCACGTCTTTAACAGAATGAAAGGCATTGCCAATTTTGAATCCAACCTTTCTAGAATGCCGATGAAGATGTAAATCCCATACTTGGACCCAAAAAGGAGAGATTTTGAAGGCATTCTCATTTTTCTCTATGTTTAGCTCCCATTAATGTAGCACAAGCAGTTGAATATCTATTATCCAAGGTCTACCACTCAAGACCCTATTGATATCTTCATCTATTTCAAAATTAAAGTGAAAAAGATTGGATTTAATTTTCTTAAGCACAAGATTTTTAGGAAATCCCCAAACTTGTTTGGCAAAGTTTCTGATTTCTACAAAATTTACTTGCTTCAATCTCCTATGATTTTGCCTACCATGCTTTTACGACAGGCTTCCACACTTCTCACCATATCTATCTTTTCCAAATCTGCTCTAGCCATCTCCTCGGCTGACAATAAGAATCTCTTCATAATTTCTTCAAGATCTTCAGTCATGATGTTAGAAGGGATACCTGACTGATTTGCAGAGCCAATGATTGAAGTCTTACCAGCCCTTGAGAAAGTAATCAACTAAGCAAAATAGGCTCAGAGAAAGTCTGGTAAAGAAAATAAGAGATAGGAGCTGAAGGGAAAAGGAAGAAAACAAAACAAAGAAAAGTAAGGAGGATAAGCAAATCCCAACCGTAAAGAAACAGTAGGATCAAGCCCTAGAAAGGAGTGGAAATGACCAACAGAGTCAATAAGATTTAGAGAACCAACAAAATATCAAACAGGATCAAAGCATTATGAACAATGAAAATGTTGAGGTAAGTGAAATCAGATTTGTGATTTCAGAGTTCAATAAATGCGTTTGATTTTCATGGCAAAAATAAGAAGACTCATAAATTGAAAAGTTTTTTTTTTTTTTTTTTAGTATCAAAACCACATTTTAAATTTAAAATTTAAGCCGTAAATGGTGACCCACTACCTAGCGAGGGTTAGAAACTCTCTTGGTGAGAGAAGGTCCTCTTCTAGTGAGAGAAAAATTCCACCACTATTCATCTCTTCCATCGTTTAGTCACTATGGGTGAGTTTGCATGGAAGGAAATGGAAGGAAGAGAAGAGAAAGAGAGGGAAAGTTGAAGTTTTTAGGTTGTTTAGGAGTTTTAATTGGAGGGAAGAGAAGGAAAAATGAGAGAAATGGAGGGATGAAATTTTCAAAAAACTTTCCTTCCATAAGTGGAAGGAAAAGTTTAACTACTCTATAATTAATTATGAAATATCATATTTGTCCTTCAAATATAATACTAAAATATCAAAATGAGGGGTATTTTAGTAAAATAATAACATTAATAAAATTTTCCTTCTAAAACTCCCAAACAACTGAAAAGAAATTTCCCTTCCCTTCTTTCTTCTCTTCTCTTCTCTTCTCTTCTCTTCTCTTCTCTTCCTTCCTCATTAAAAACTTTCCCTTCTTTTCTCCTCCTTCCTAAACTCCCAAAGTCAACGTAAAACCTGAGGAAACGGATTTAAGGCAAAATGAACAAGTATTTTCCTCACTAGTTTCTCAGATTTCTTTTCCTTCATTCTTTCCATTGCAACCAAACATGAAAACCCAACTCTTGTGGAAAGTGTTTCAGTTCCTTACCTCTTTCCTATAACCAAACAAACCCTTAACCTCTTTTGACAATGAGCTTGTCAATTCCAAGAACTTGTGTAGTGTTTATACTACATGGTAAACATTTCATTATGCCTATGTTCCTCCCTTTTTTTTTTTTTTTTTTTTGAGGGAGGGGATAATTGCAGAAACCTCCTTTGAGGTTTCTAACAATTGTAGATTACACCTTTCTAATTTGGAAAGTTACACTTACCCCTCCTCCCTCCCAATTTTATCTCTATCTTAGTAACAGAAACCTTCATTAATTTTATTGTTTTAATTACACCTACCTCCCTCATTTTATGTAACCAATGGAATAAGGTGTAATTTTTCAAATTAGAGTTGCCACACGCAATTGTCAAAAACCTTCCCAAAACCTCAGAGGAATTTTCTGTAATTATCCTTTAAAAAAAGAAAGAAAAAACAAAGATATTTCTATTCTTAGGTATTAAATCAAGTTTACACAGAAAATATTAACATGATTTTTCAAATTGTTCAAATCTTCATTCAATTTCACACACGGACTTAGTTTCGACATTGCCTCTATTCAAAAAAAATTGTGTAGAATACCTAAAAAGAGTAGAAAAATAAGAAAAGGCTTCTAGCCTTTTAATTTTTAGGAGTTCTCGATGAATAATTAAAAATAATTTTCATGATGGGCGTTTAGGTTCTTGTAATGGACACCAATTTATTCAAAATTATTATTATTTTGGTAAAAATAGTTTAGTATAAGGATAAATTATTCTTATTCTTACACCAGCGTTAGAGCATGTAACCGACACATTTTTAATAATTTATGTAAATTTTATAGATCATTCCACAAGGCGGGAAACAACTGGTATTATCAAATTCAAGTTTTTGTCAAACAATTGTTAGACATTTTATAAAATAAGCCAACATCTGCGACAACAATAATAAATTTAAATATTGTGATACATTTCTTTTGATAAAGGAGGTTCATGTATGAAAAAATTTCGACAACATGACTTATATCACGAGAGAGAATATGAACTTGTAATAAATAGAATTTCATACATATGAAACGTTATACAAAATGACCTTTTGTTAAACTTATATTTTTTTTTTGATAAAAATTGAATATACTATTTAACTTTTAAATTTGTTCCACTTTAATTTTTTTTTAAATTAAATTTATTCCATTTTAGTTATTTTTTAACACTGTCAAAAAGTTAAGAGAATTTTTATTTTTGCATCAAAAATATTGTTGTATATCTTATTGAATTTGTCGTACACACACCGTCATTCTTTAAAAAATTTTATTAATTTTTGAGACGGTACTAAAAAAGGTATAGAATTGGACAAATTTAGAAGTTTAGGATGTAAAATATTCAAAACTAAAGTGTGTCTCTTATACACATAAAAATCGAGTATAAGTTGAGGGGTGCAAAATAGAATTAGTCCTTATGATTTTGACACGTAGATTGATTCTGGCAAATGACCCTAAATTCTTGGTATTATAAATCATTTTTATATATGCCTAAGACAAATTAATTAGAATGATAAACTAGTGCATCCATACAAAAGCTATAAAGTCATTGATGTTCTGGAAATAAGGAAAGAAATCTAACTGATTATCTAAAATCATAGAATTAGTCATTGATTATGATTTTGATATGTGAAATAACTTTGATAAGTGTTCTTAAATTTATAACTTTGTAATTATATTCTGTTAATTAATACTCCCTCTATCTCTCTAAAAATATCATAATATTTTATTAATTACCATGGGTCCCACACATTCATGTTTATTCATCAAACAGCAAAATGAAGTAACGTTGGATTTGGAGTAGTTGCGTGTTGCATTTTCAAGCACTAAAACAACCACAAGTTTTAACGTGTGAGAGTAAATAGATAGAGTTAAGAGACGTGGCTCACATATTGAGTTTCAAGCGCATGGTTGAATTTGAAAGCTAAGGAAAACTCAATTTTCCATGAAAAAGTGGTCTGTCAAAAGTTTTGAGCTGGAGGGAATACGTCAATCCTTCTGAACCATCGGTGATAATGAAAGTGTAGATTGACTAAGACTATACGTGAAATCGTTAATATTTTCGCTAGTAAATTACGTTGAAACTTCTCCAATTAGAAAAAAGAAAAGGTAAAATATAAAAATTCATATTTTATTAAAATTTGTAGTTAAATTTCTCGTCTAATAAAACTATGACTAAAGTGAAAACAGTTGAAACTGAAGATATTTAAATCAAGTCATAATTTAAGTAGAGTATTAGTGATTTGTCAATTTAGTATTTTGGTACATGAGACAGTTTTCACATGTGATCATGTCCTATCTATTTTTCTGGACTTTTAGTCCAAGTCAAGTACACATAGGTTGTCCATTTGTAAAACCCATGTGCTGCGCCGTATTAGTAATAAATTTTCTCGGTTTTTGAGCTTTTGAAGTAATTCAAAATCGTTCCTTGTTGCCTATCCTTTTTCTTTGTGCGCCACTACCACGGCTTTAATTCTTCTTATTGCCTTCAATTATTTTCCAACTATCTTGTTAATTCTTGTTTCTTGTGGATTAGTTTTTATTTTGGGATTTTTAAAATTCTACAAATTGGTATAAGAATTTGAGTGGTCCTGACTAAATAAAAAAATAATATTTTATAGATGGTTCATACATCTTATAAGATTGTTCTATTTTTGTCTTTGATGGCAAAAATTATTTTGAGGCCTAACAAAGTCAAATGCAAAATTTCTTTATTTGTATTAGAGTTTGACCTATTATTAATGAAGGATTTGATGAACCCTAAGAAGGCGAACAATTAACAACAAGTCGAAGAAATTAACGAATTGGAGAAAAATAAACAATTGGATTGCAAGGTACGCAACTATCTCAATACCAAAGTTTAGTTGCACGTACTCAATAAATTTATGAATGCAAAAACTGCAAAAGAGGTTTGGACAAAAACTGCAAAAGAGTCTCGGACAATTTTATTGAATTCAAATCATGGTACCGTTGCAAGAGCTCATAAGACAATATAAGTTGGCTCAAATGAAACCAACCGAACCAGTTAAAGATTTTATTAGTAGGATTAGTAATTATACCAATGATATGAGAACCAATGGTGAAAGTTTTGAAGAAGTTAAAATTATCGAAAAAATCTTACGGTCATTGAGTATAAAGTTTCACACAAAAAAGACGGCTCTTGAGGTGATCAAGGACCTGAATAGTTTGAAACTTGATGTACTAGAAGATGAATTGGTGACCCATGAAATGTCCCTGAGTCAACAAATAGTTGATACAGTTGAGGAGGCATTGCAAGTTAAGGTGGACTCAATCCAAACAAAAGGAGGAGACGGTGCATTTGAGTGAAGCAAATAAAGTGGTTAAAATTTCAGAGGTAAAGGACATGGCAGCAGAGGCAATTTTCAAGGTCGCGGTAAAGGCAATTTTAATTACTAACAAAGAAATAATAGTGGTAATTTTAGGAGTGACCGACAGAATAATCAGTCGAACAATAATTTTCAAAGAGTTGATAGATCCAAAATTAAATGTTATTGTTGTGGTAAAATTGGACAATGTCAAAATGAATGTTGTCAAAATTAAAATCATGATGGAGAAGTGTATGCAAACGTGGTTGAAAATAATGGTGATAAACAAGAGATTGTTTTGTTTTCTAGTTTCGGGACCAAAGAAAATAAAAAGAATGAATGGTTTATTGACTCTGGCTGTAGCAATCACATGTGTGGAAAAATAATAATTATTTTCTGATCTAGATGAATATTTTAAATCATATATGAAGTTTGAAAATAATGAAAAAGTGCTTGTTTTACGAAAGGGTCAAAATTTGTATTACTTTGAAAGATGAGTCTTCCAATTTTAGTTCTGATATATTTTATGTGCCAAACTTATATCATAATTTATTTAGTTTGGGACAATTGCTTGAAAAGGGTCATAAATTACATTTCAAGTATAGTGTTGGTACTACCAATGATGATAAATTGGGACAAATTGTTAAGACAAATATGAACCGTAGTGTGTTTGTTGATCTTTCTTTAAATTATGGTGATTTATCTTGCTTTAGTTCTGTGACTTTTGATAATATTTGGCTATGGCACTTGCGTCTGAACACTTAAATTTTGGTAATCTAAAATTTCTTGCGAGAAAAAATTTAGTTGTTGGTTTACCTTTTATTAATTACCCTAACAAATAGTGTGAGTTTTGTATCTTGGAAAAAAAGTACAGAGACCCTTTTCCAAAAGGCAAGGTTTGGCGAGCAAAGAAATCATTGCAGTTGATCATTCAAATTTGTGTTTAGTGGAGGTTCCTTCCAATTGTGGTAGTAAATCTATTTTATTACCTTTATTGATGGTTTTAACAGAAAAATATGAATGTATTTTTTGAAAAATAAATCTGATGCATGTGATGTTTTCAAGAAATTCAAGTATTATGTGGAGAAATAAAGTGGTTACTTCATTAAAATTTTGAGAACTGATAGGGGCACTGAATTTCTTGTGTGTGATGATTTTTTTGAAAAAACATGACATAAAATATGAGTTGACAGTTGGGTACACTTCTTCGAAAAATAGTGTGATTGAGAGAAAAAGTAGAACATGATGGATATGGTGAGATCCATGATGCATTTAAAAAATATGCTTAAGGATTTTTAGGCAGAAGCTGTCTCTTGTACTATTTATGTGTTAAATATGTGTCTTATGCGGTGTAATTATGGGCGAACTCCATATAAGGCTTGGATTAGTAAGAAACCACGTATTTCTCTTTTAAAAGTATTTGGTTGTCTTGCCTACGCCCATGTTTATGATGTTTTAAGGAAGAAAATGGGTCACAAGGCAAAAAAGATTAAGAGACATTTGTATATTTCTAGATTATAGTCATGAAACAAAGAGGTACAAGTTATTTAATCTTGATATAGGAAAAGTGATTATAAGTAGAGATGTTACTTTTGATGAGTTAGGTGCTTGGGATTGGTCAAAAAAAGATCCCGAGCCACCACCTCTACCAGTGATTCCAATAGTGGAGGAAATGAGTTCTAGTGCACAGTCAGATCAACTAGTTGTGCAATCTATCTCAGTAGAGTCATCCAGTTGCCCACAAAGATAGTGCAATCGCCTGCTCGTTTGCAGGATTATATTATTTCTATTGATAATGATATATACTAATAAAGATATTATTAATTTTGCACTGTTTGCAAAATTGTGATCCAGTTAAATTTGTGGAAGCTATAAAAGAAAATCATTGGATTCAAGCCATAGATGAGGGGATACTTGCCATAGAGAAAAATAGCAATTGGGAGTTGACTACTCTTCCGCCTTCAAAGAAACCAATTGGAGTCAAGTGGGTGTACAAGACTAAAGTCAAACGTGCAAAATATGACAATTGGAGAAGTGGATTACTACACAGCGAGGTTGGTTGTTAAAGGTTACAAGTAAAAGGCAGATATTATTATTTTGAGATCTTTGCACTGGTTGCTAGATTTGATACTATTCATATGACTATTTCACTTACTGCCAATAATTGATAGAAAATTTATCAAATGGATATGAAATCTATATTTTTGAATGGTGTTCTTGATGAAAAGGTTTATGCTGTGCAGCCTGTAGGTTATGTCAAAAGGGGTCAAGAAAATAAAGTATACAGGTTGAAAAAGGCTCTATATGGGTTGAAACAAACTCCTAGAGCTAGTACACTTGTATAGATTCTTATTTTGTTGATTGTGAATTTCAATTATGCCCATATGAGCATACTTTGTACATCAAATTCAATCCAGGTGGAAATATTTTTATTGTGTGCTTATATGTGAATGATTCGAATTTTACAGACAATAATCCCAAATTCTTTTTTGAATTCAGGTGAGTTATGATTAGCCATTTTGAGATGACAGTGTATTTGGGGTTAATGTTTTATTTTCTTGGTATTGAAATTTGTCAAATGGATGGTGGTATTTTTATTTTATGGAAAAAAATATGTTGGTGATATTTTGAAAAAGTTTAAAATAGATACTGCCAAGCTAATGATGACCCCACTTGAAGAAAAATTAAAATTGACAAAAGATGGTACTGGTGAATTTGTTGATGCTACTTATTTTAGGAGATTAGTTGGAAGTTTCAGGTACTTAACTTCTACAAGATTTGATACTACTTTTGGAGTTGGTTTGATTAGCAGATTTATGGAGTCACTGCGCCAATCCTATTTGCAGGAAACTAAGAGGATTTTGAGATACATTTGAAGTATGCAGTTTGATGGCATTTTTTATTCTCGTACTAATGATACTATTTGATTAGCAGATTTATGGAGTCACTGTGCCAATCCTATTTGCAGGAAACTAAGAGGATTTTGAGATACATCTGAAGTATGCAGTTTGATGGCATTTTTTATTCTCATACTAATGATACTTTACTACCCTTGTTGGATATTCATACAGTTATTGGGCTGTGGCATGATTCAAAGTAGAAGTATTTCGGGTTGTGTATTTTATTTGGGCATTACTGTATTTTCTTGATCATCAAAGAAGAAGCAAATTGTGGCCTTATCTATAGCTGAGGCAAAATACATGGTAGTGGCAAGTAGTGCTATTCAAGCGCTATGGTTGAGAAGAATGCTTGGGTTTTTACAATACAAGCAAGAAGTCCTACCAAAATATTTTGTGATAGCATATTTACTATTGAATTGACAAAGAATCCCATTTCTCATTGGCACAGCAAACACATTGACATCAAGTTTTACTTCACTCGTGAATTGGTACAAGATAAGGAAATTGTTATTGATTATTGTAAAATTGAAAATCCAGTAATTGATATTTTTACGAAACCACTCAAATTAGAGTCATTTGTCAAGTTGAAAAAAATGTTAGACATATTCAAATTTGAATACCTTGATTTAAGGGAGACAATGAAGATAGATTAAACCAAGTCATAATTTTAAGTAGCTTATCTGGCATTATGTGACTTGTTAATTTAGTAGTATATGGTTCAGACACATATGATCATGTCCTATCTATTTTTAGTTTAGTGGTTTACGTTTAGTTTGGGTTTGTGTTAGAAATCCAAATCTCAATTTGTTGTCTTTTTCTTGGCTTTTTGTCCAATGCATACAAGTTGTCTAATTATAAAACCCATGTGTTGAAGTTTCTTTTTGACCGTGCCACATCAGTAATAAATTTTCTCAATTTTTTGAGCTTTTGAAGTAATTAAAAATCGTTCCTTGTTGCCTATCCTTTTTTCTTTGTGTGCCATTGCCACCCCTTTAATTCTTCATATTGCCTTCTATTATTTTCCAACTATCTCGTTAATTCTTGTTTCTTGTGGATTAATTTTTATTTTGGGATTTTAAAATCCTACAGAAACTGCCTCTGAAATATATGGACACTAAGTGTTCTCCAACACTGTTGCGGTTACAACCAACATTGTCTATTGAAATTTTAGTTAAGGCAGATTTATTAAAGAGAGAACGAACCAAGCTAGCTTTTCAGCTTTATTTTCATAATGGGCTACTGCTCTCGTACTTTAAGGCATGAAATAGTTGCATTCTTTCTAGAGTATACATATAACTTGATTGCATTTTTTACCAACTTTTTATTCATCATCTACTAGTATAAATACTCATTTGGGGTGACTTCTGTTATTTAACACGTTCAAATAAAACAAACTGGTTTGAACATGATCAAAATAGACGTTTATTCATGAGGAAAATATGAAACTCACACTAATCTCACATGCACTTTTTCATATTTATCTCTATTTATTAAATTTTAAGTTGATTCTACTCCTTCATTTTAAGATATTTATTCGTTAAAATAAAAATTCTCCTTTCATAGTCATAAATAGTATCTATTAGTTTGAAAATCACAAACGTATGTGATGATATTATTTCTCTTAGTCATAGTAATTGACAACTTTAGGATGTAAAGCAAGATCTAGCGAAAACAAAAATTCAACATGTAAATTGAAAACTTGATCACAACGTTACAAGTACAAAGTGGATAGTATAGTATTTAGCATCCTATCAAGGCCTAAATGGTGTACAATGGGATAACGCTCGATCTCACCATGGAAGCCAAGTAGCACACATAGAATCTTTTATTCTATAATAAGCATTTAAACAATCACTCGCAATTCAAGAAAGTAAAAGGTTGCAATTTTTATTGCACTTATTTATTCTATAATTAACTGCATGCTCTGTGTAATTCCAGACTGTAGAAATATGCTTGATAGTAAGCATGCATATTAAGCCTTGATAAGTGAAGCATCCACATCCTTAGTAGTATGAAAGTACTTAGTTGGAATAGGCTCATTTTCATTTAGTTTTTCATACTCAACGGAAATTTTGGCAAAGCTGGAGCCATCTCTGGAGACAACTTGTATGCTGGCTATATATTTCTTGTAGTGCTTCATGCAATCTCCATCTATTGCTACAGACAGTAACAGTTTTGGTCTCCTCATCAATTTTAAGTCTTTCTTTGAAGACCTCAACTTTTCCGTCTGTGTAAATTTGTAAGAAAAAGAGATTCATAAGCTCAATTTGAATATGGGTTTAATTTTCTTGTGATTAGATCGGGCTATATTTGCCATATTAGGGAAAACTCAAAGACAACTTTTTACCAAAAAAAATAAAAAATAAAAAAGAAAAAAGAAACCAAGAGAAGGATATGAAACTTATATCAATGTTATCTAGGATATATAGACCGGTGACAAAGCAATATGAAATATATATATATATATATATATATATATATGTAGCGTAATATGTCTGCTTTACCTATAACATAAGTCCAAAGCTTGATAGAGTCCTCGGTCTTCCAGTCACCTTCATGCACAACAATGCTTTTAACTATATGATTCACAAGATCTGGGAGTTTGTGTGCTTTGCCACCAAAGCTGTGGAAAAACTCATCACCATTAGACTTTAGCTGGATCTCAGCCTCCAACTTACCTGCTAAGTTACTACTGGCCATAGATGTTTGAACTTTGAAGAACTACTCACAAAAACAGTAAATTAAGAACCTCAAAACACTAATAGTTTACAATGCCTCTCAACCACTAAAGCACCATTTATAATTGCTCCACGATTTTTTTGTCGCCCACAAGTTATACGGGCCCCAATTGTAACAAAAAAGATATAATTTCACATTCTTTACCTGAGGTTTAGTATAATTGCATAAACCTCCTGTCTAAATTTAATAATTACAAATATCTCCCTTGGCCTAGTAAAATAACTATACTGACCTGCACTGAGCAATGTTTTGAAAACCAAACCAAACCGGACCGGACCGGACCGGCCGGTTCGATCGGTCGGATCGTGAACCGGAAGAACCACCGGTCCGGTCCAACTATATATCTGGTCTGTCCAAAAAATCGGACAGAACTTGTAAAAAATCGAGAACCGATAAAAAATCTGTTTTTTTAAATTTCAGAATAAAAAATGATTTAAGTTACTAACCTATAAAGAGAAAAATTTAAAAATCGTGAAATAAACTCCAAAATGGCAAACCATTGAACACACCAAAGCCTAAACTATTAAGTTATTATTTTTTTCATCTTTTTAATACTTATTTTTGTATAAATTTCACTTTTCTTATTAGAAATTTGATTCGTATTTTGGGTATTAGGACTGTAATTCTCCAAAAATAGTGTTTCACTTTTTTTTTTTTTTTTATCAAAGTGTGATATAATTTAAAATGACTTGAAATATAAAATGACATGCCACCGGTTCAATGCCTGGTCCGATTTTCAAAACATTGGCACTAAGTAGTTTTTTTTTTTTTAATTTATTTATTGTAGACACCTATTTTTTTCCCTTAAGTTCTCCCCTATTTTTCTCTTAATTTGACTCTCAATTTTCTTTTTAATTTCTTTTTAACCTGCTCTTTGATTTCCTTTTAATTTATCCTTTAATTCCCTCTTAATTTGTCTTATGGTGTTTAATTATTATGTGTTTTATGCATTTGAAACAATTCACGAGAACTGTCAACTTACAGAGCTATGTGGCCATGTCTTTTCACATGTATTTTTTGTATAACATCTGATATTTTAATGATGTTCCATACTTATAAACATGACAAGGAATGGTCTTTGACCATTTTTACACTCAATCCACATCTTTAAAGAGCAAAAAAACTCAGCCTAAAAGGGGGGGACGAATATTTCTGCAGGAAGAAAAGAAAGAAATTTTTTTCTAAGTTTAAAAATCTTCCAAATAGCCAACTTTGATCCAAAATTTCAAACGATTGAAAAGGAATTAGACTAAACTAAAAGAAAAAAGTTGTAGAGAGTACTTGGGACTACAACTTCTCTTTGTAAATCTCAAGGAAAATCATTCATTTGGAGGGTAAAAAACGTGGTAGAAGAAGGCCGGTGGCCAAGAAAATCTGCAGAAAAAAAAGAGAAAATTCTTTTAAGTCTGGAAAATTTTCCAGACAGCCAACTTTGAGCCAAGATTCCAAGCGATCGAAGAGGAATTAGACTAAACTAAAAGAAGAAAAGTTATAGAGGGTACCTGGGACTACAACTTTTCTTTGTAAAGGTCAAGAAAAATCGGTCATCTGGTGGGTGAAAAATGTGGTTGAAAAAGGCCGGTTCATCAACCGGAAGCTTAGAGGTGCCGAAAGCAAATTCGGCTCAAACGCACTCCAAGCCAAGTATAACCAATTCCACCACATTCCTGAGGTTGAGGTGAGTTAAATGGGTTTTTGAATCGATTGTTTTGGTGACAAAATGCTTATCTTACTATTTTTACATTATTTATGACTTAATTTTCAAATTTAATTTTATAATTCATAATGTTTAAATTTAATGTTTTAATTGGCTTTAAAATATTTTTTGGAGCGTCTCTAAAGGTTTACACGAAAATTTTGTGGATGTTTTATGCAAGTTTGTGTTTGGTTCATATGCCCACGTTTTCACCCTTTGATTTATGTTTGTGTAGTTGTTTATGTTAATTAATTGTTATATCTTCATGTTCTATGTAAAAATTAGAATTTTGTGGCTATTTTCTTAGAATTTTTGGGTTAACCCTGGGTTTTACTTGTTGGGGTGGTTATGGAGTTGGGAGAATTTTGAATGGTTGTTTACCGTTGGGAAAGAAGAGGAAGAAGTTGGGGGAATGTAGAGGAACTTTCAAGTGTATAAATAAAAATAAACTGAACCATGACCCAAAAAATGGCTTTGGGCCAGTGGTTCAGCAGCAAGTATTACTCCATGGGGCTTGGGTTTGAATCTCCTTGTCCCCATTTTTCTTAGGTTTTTATTTTTTCCCCCTTGAGTCCATAGGGCGCCACGTCATCGATGATGTGGCACCATCAGATTGCGCCACGTTATCGATGACATGGCACACAAATTTTTTTTAAAAAAAAAAGTTTAGAAAAATTTTTATTTGTGTTTTAACCCTCCAGATTTGAGATTTTTGCATTGTTTAGCCCTCAAATAATTTTCTAAATTACATTTAGGCCCTTAAGAAATTTTCTTTAATATTATTGTTTTTTCTTTTCAAATTTCTTCTAAGTTACATTTTTAATGACAATAACCACCAAGCTTTAATTTGATTTTGTTTGACATTTTAATATGTTTAATTACCCTTTGATGGTGAAATTTCCGTTTTGCCTTTATGAGTATTAAATTGTAAATAGGCTCGATTTTGCACATATTTTTTGATTAGTTTCTTTTGTGATGATTTGTGCTTTATTTTGATGTTTGTTGGTCTCGATATAATATTTATGCTTTTTCTTACTTGTTAAATGATGTGAATCTACTCTTCTGTCTTCAAATTTTGTTTAGTTGCACGACTAGACATTAAATATTTGAATCAAACTCAATTTAGTCCATGACTTAATAACTGTATCAATAATATAAAATTGGGCTAGAAGTAAACTCTGGCGTGAATGACAAACGATTGTTTTGCCCCTTGGGAGTTAAAGGAGCATATACAAGCTAAATGTGTGCGACTTTAAATTGGACCCCGGGCTAAATTTACCTGTCAATGTTATTATTTACCATTTATTTTCATTTCCTCATTAATATGTACATATTTTATTACTTTCAACTATCTCAAGCACACGTACGCTACAAAGTCGACTAACCAAGAGATCATAAACCAAGTATTAAGGTTTATAAGCCATTCCACTTATTACCAATTGATTTTGAGATGGAAACCCATATTTTTTTAACACAACAAATATGTTGAAAACATAATAGAATATTAGAGCTTTTTCTTTTCAAGGGTAAAAGATTAGAGCTTTAATAGTTAGAATTTTATTTAGGGTAAATTACCGTAAAACCCCTTTGGTATACCCTTTTGATTTACTAGCCCTATGTGTTTTAGAAATATACTTTATGCCCCCAAGTGATTTAGAGGTAAAATAGATGAAAATCATCCAAATTGACAGAGTTTGACATGCACTCACAACATATGTGAGTGTGCAACTAGAATAAAAATACTCCCTCTATCCTAATATAATTGTCACCTTAGATATTTGCACAAAATTTTAGGTAACTATAAATTTTTATCAAATGTCCACAAATGCCCTTATTCAGTTGAATTAACTTGGCATTATCAAATGACAAATATTTACAATTGGAAAGGTTTAATTGGGAGGAGAGAGGCGACAGAGGATAGAAAAGATAGACGATGAATTGATTATTAGGATACATTAGTTATTGGAGTTAGGAATATTTTGAATATTTGAGAGGTTAAATTTGAAATTTCAGTAAAGTAAATTATCCATTTAAAGTAATGTGACTTTAATTTAAATGGGACATCCAAAATAGGAAGTGTGTCAATATAAATGGGATAGAGGGAGTATTATTTCTCAGCTAAAAATCTCACATTCAATGACTAAAATACCCTTGTTTCCATGTATCTTTGGAAAAAAAAAAAAAAAAAAACCTCATTCCCCACCACCATCTTCTACTACATATCATCACCACCTTCCACCATACCCACTGCCACCTCTTTCCTTTTTCTCCTAATTGCAGCCTTCCTCCAACCTTTTTCCCCTTCTCTTGCAGTCCATCCCCTTCCCTCTTCTCTTTTGTAGTTTTCTCCTTCCCCTTCCCTTTCCTCGTAACCCTTTTTCTACTCCATAACCACCACTCTTACATCCACAGTCAACCACAACTAACAACCCTTCTTTCTCCATCCAACAACCAACCTCCCCGCACGAAACTCATCCCCCTCCCCCTCCCCCTCAAACAATGTAGATTTGTATTGCCCCACAACCTCTCATCACACATAACATTTAAAAAAATTTAGGGTTTCAAGCGATTTTACAGAACATGGGTTGTGGGTTAGGGGGAGAGAAGTAATTTCACTAAAATCCGTCAATTTAGATGATTTCTATCCATCTTACCTTTCAATCCAAACCATATTAAGACATAAGGTATATTTTCAAAATATATGAGGGTCATAGATTAGAGGCCCATACCATAGGAGGTTTACAATAATTCGGGTACCTTTCTATTTATATCATATATATCAATTGGCTTTTTGTTGAAAAAATATAACAATACTATTTCTGAACAAATATCTGCAGATTTAGAATGAAGAAAATCTTTAATTAATGGTGTGAACATTTTAGGGAAATCTAATGTTGATCCGGGGTATTTATGAAAAAATATCTTGAGAATGTAATAAATTCAATTCTTTTTTTGTTTTTATTTTGGGTAATATAAATTTTAGGAGAAGTAGATTACCCTTCTTTGTTCTTCATGGTCAAGGAAAGCCACCCATGCTTATTTTACTAGTACTTACAAATTGCTCATTAAATGGGAAATTGTAAATAGCAATGGTCGAATCTAGGATTTTTTGATAGTCTAATTTTTTTGCTTACTATCTGAACTAACAATGTTAGAATTAGGAATGGGCAAAGATACCCACTGATTCGCTGATCCACCTGCTCCGTCCAGCTTCGCTAAGAAAAATAAGGGCTCCGTTTGGATTTATTTTTTACTCAGTATTTGCAATAAATTATTTGGTCAAAGGAAAACTCCGTTTGTTTAATCGATCATTATTTGACAATTATTTGCATTATTCATGTTCAAAAATAACAAAAATTTGTTATTTATATTATGCATTATTTGGCTCATTTATTTTTCCTCCAATAATTTATTATTTCACTATTCATTATTTTTCCTATTCACACCAACTGCTCATTATTTTAACTATATATATATATATATGTACTATTTATTTATGAGTACAAATATTCATTACCAACTGGGTGCCATCTAAAATTTTGTATGGTAAGCATTTTAGTGTGTAATTGAAATAAATTTACATGAATACTTTTCTTACTAGATCGTCCGTAAAAGAGTTTCGAATTTGAAATCTGCACATGAGACAGGCCAAGTAGATGTGCGTGTCCTAAATGCTTTCTTTGAAAATCATTTTGAGGGCAATTTTGGATTAAAAAATTTTCATGTTCTAATATCCTAACTTACGAAAATAATTTTGAGTTTAACAGTTGAACTCATCCTCACTTCTATTAACTACCTACCACCACCACCATCCTTAACCAACCACTACCAATCACACATCCAGCCACAATCCAGCCATCCTACCTCTTTCCCCACCAGTCGATCTGTACCCTTCATCCCGCCACCCTACCCCAACATATTCCCCTGATGCCCCATCCTATCTAGCCATCCCATCTGTTCCCCCACCACTGGATCTACCACCTGATCCCCCATCCCTATTGCTCGGGGTGTTTGACTTTTGATTTAAAAATTTTAAAGTCAAAGTCAAGTCATATAATCCCAAAGTCAATTAAAGTCGAGTCATTTAAATTTGACTTATTCAACTGGTAAGTCAAATAAGTCATACAAGTTGAACATAAATTCTCTCCAATTTCATATTCTAATTCTAACATTTAGCACATTGTCCCACAAATTTCTTATCATTTTACAAATATAAAATATCACAAAGTAGAAATACAATATAATACAATTTTATAGTTATAAAAAAAAATACATAACCAAATTCCATCTGTGATATATCACATCATTTAATAAAATGTTTTATGTACCAAAATGTAATTCGTAATATATAAAATATGCAAGTTAAAAATAAATTATATGTACGATTTACACACATATTTTTGTGTGTGTATATATATGTTACAAATCTTTATATATAAATTTGTATTAGTGTATATATCATATATAGATATTAAAAATGATTTACAAAATCACAAATTCTGAATCATTTATCAAAGACAATTCAAATACCAAATTCTTATTGAATTGCCAACCCTTGTTAAGTTACATTCTATTAGTATATAGGAACATATATGATTACCTAACTCTATTTATATGAATTGTAAGTTAGTAATGTATTTAATATACTTGTTGATAGTAAAAATATTACAATAATAGATTATGCAATATAAGAATATAAATAGACGTTTTGTAAAATATATTTTCATTACAAATATAAATTATACAAATCTATATGAACTTCAAAACATGTATGTGTAGATATATTATATATAAATAGATTTCAATAAATATTAAACAATATATAATTACCTAAATCTAGTATCTATATGTATTAAAAGGAAATTAGTAATCCATTTAATTACTTATTGAAACAAGAGTATTACATTAATAAGTTGTACACTTATATTAATGTTTAAGTATGTAAATTATACATAATGTGAAATATTACATTTACATTGATAACTCCAACAATTATACAACAAAAAGACATTTCAATATTAAGAAAAAATAATAGTATCAGCTATTAACATATTTAATCATTAAGAATTAAAAATATTTTGTCTTAAATATTATGTAAACAAATATATTAATTAAAATATTAAAAATATAATTGTTCAACTTATTTGACCGACAAAGTCGACGACTTGTTCGACTGATAAACTAGTCAAACCAGTCAATTGTAGATCCATATTCGACCAGTAATTTGACTTGAAAGTTGAAGTTTAAGTTGAGTTGATGAGTCATTTAATTAATTTGATTTCGAGTCAAAATCGAGTCGGCTATGTCAAACAAGTTAAGTCAAATTTTTTTTTCAATTTGACTCGACTCCGTAGTTCGACTTAACTGATTTTTGAACATCCCTACCTTTGGCACCAATCCTCGCTACCCCAGCCCTCTTTCTACCCAGACAGATATGAACCCCTCCTAGATCTACTTCCTACCATTATCCCCAATACCAACTTGTAATCCCAGCTTATCCCGACACCAAATCTACTTCCTACCATGCTACCATCCTAGCCCAGATCCACCTTTCCTAACCCCGCCTACCCTAGCCCTCTCTCTACCTAGACAGATATGAACCTCTCCTAGATCTACTTCCAACCATCATCCCTAATACCAACCCGTCACCCCAGCATACCCCCGACACCTAATCTACTTCCTACCATGCTACCATCCTAGCCCAGATCCACCTTTCCTAACCCCCTTCCATCCTATCCTCCCACTCGGCCATCTCTGCATCCTGTAACTACATCCAACCATCCCATACCATTTTTTTCAATCTATTATTAATTATTATTTTTGAATGTTTAAAAAATTCTCTTATTTTTTTCCTTTTTACTCAGTATTTAGTTTTTATTATTATTTCCCTTTTCATTTCATCAAAATTTTTTTTCTTCTCATTTTTAATCTTATTTTTTCTTATTTTTCTTACTTTTATTCTTATTTATTTTCTATTTTTTCTTTTTTCCCCCCTTCTATTTATACACTTTTCTTTTTTCTTTTGAATTATTGCTTATTTTTTATTTACGAATTTTATGGGTTTTTTTTGTAAAAAAATATAATGTTTAATAGAGAGCAAAAAACACAAGAGTATAAGTGACCAAATTAATGATTCCGTTAATGAAGTATTTTTCATCCATTGGACACTTAAACCAAAAGCACATGGAGATATTTTTAGTTTTCAAATATGAAGAGGTATGTGGCAAAGGAGAAAACCACATGGGGTGCAAGCAGAATTTAACTTTTTTCAATTGTGTTTATCTTACTACCTATTCAAAATAAAGTATCATTTTATTTCGAATACAAAAGATTATTTTGTTTTGTCTAAATACTATTCCGTCTCCAAACAATTATTCTATTTTGTTGGAATAATATCCTGTATCCAAACACTTATTTTCTTACTTTATTTTGCCAAAATAATTCTACAAATAATTAATCTTATTGGAATGAATAATTATTCCAAATAATACTCAAATAATGCCTACCCAAATGGAGAGAGGATGAGGTACCTGGATCTGTAAAGGTTGGATACAATTCAAGATTTTAAAAACCCACTGAGTATCCAATTCGACCTGTATATATAATATTTTCTGCAATTTTAGTATAAACATGTCATTTATTCATTTATTAAATCTTGGTTTATAACAGTATTGATTTTATCTAATTTTTCTTGGAGAAATATTATGTTACAAACTGTAATTAAACTTGCCTGGTGACTTGTGTGAGAGTAATTAAGTCTTCAATACATGTAGTATATCAATACATTGAATAATCGATAACATTACATTACATTAATACAAAGAAGATCATATTATTACACATGATATGATATTATTAATAATTCATACAAGCAAGCAAACAATAATTAATTCATCTTCCCACATAGTACAATCTTCATCAAGCTTGCAATTTATTCACAACACAAATTTAAATTAAAGCTTAGTTTCAACTCTCAAACACTTATTTTCATGCCATTTATGATAGTATTAGCACTTAATTTATTTGAGATGGTGAGTCTCAATATCCTTAGTGACGTTGAGACAAAAGTCCATCACTGTGTTCGGATCAGGGATATTTTCATTTAACTTCTCATACTTGAAGGTCCATGTAACCAAGTTGCTTTCACCGTGGGTATCAACATGAACAGTTACGATGAAGGTCTTGTATAACTGCAATAAACCTCCTTCAATAACCTTAAATGTGATCGACTTCTTTGCCTCGTCTATGGCCTCAATAATCTCTTTGGTCACTTTCTCCTTACCATCTGAAAAGAAAAATAAAATTGAATCAATGAATAGAAAGAATCCCAATCCTAATAAATCACAAATTTATTTATTTATTTTTTAAAAAAAAAAAACAACCAATGACAGTTGTTTCTCGAATTTTATCATAACAACTTTTGAAACGTGACATATGTTAAAAAATATAGAGTTCCTCTGAAAATCAGTTGAGAATGAATGTAACTTTCAAATGTAACTTTTTGCAGCATGAGAGTTTAGATTACTGCGCTCGAGAGTGTCAGGGTTGGATTTGAGAGAAAGGAAAAGACCGTCAGATTTGAGGGATTAAGCAGGTAGTTTAATCAATGGACAAAAAAGTCTCTGTGACTTAAAAACTTTGTTGGTGTATGATTCATACCCTTTTTTTTGGGCTTGGCATATTCATAATCATTTTCTCCCTTATTAGCTATTTCATCTTTCTGGTTCAAAATTGGAAAGAATCTATTGTTGCAAGCACATCATACTACAATTCTTTATCACTAAAATGTGTTGCAGCTTCCATTCCTGAATCTTTCTGGGCAGATATTGACAACCCAATTTCTTTGTGTATATATTTACTTAGAAAATTCTTATTTGGATAGTATTTTTAACCTGTGTCATCGAATCCAAACAAGAATATCTCTGTTTACTTGGCCTTTCTTTATTTTCTTGGATCAAAATCTGCAGGAATAAAAAAATATAGAATGATGAGGAAATTAACTTACCATGAGTATAGTTCCAGGAGATGACAGATCCTACGGTTCCCCAATCACCATCATGCAAATCAACACCTTGGACATTAGTAGGGCTCATGGTGGATATGTGATGTGGTCTGTATCTAAAGATTTCATGAAACAGATCTCCACCGGTCTTTATCTCGATCTGAGAAATCAGCTTACCAGTTGGAGCACTCATTTTTTTCTCAGCGTTTGCTAACCAAGAAAGTATATACTAAGACAGATGAAGCTTTCTCCGGTGTGGAAATACTACAAAGGGTCGAGGGCTTTATAGAGCTGATTTCTAAGCGGTAGGCAAAGTCAACAAGTCAAAATTGTTGGCCTAAGGGCCAGCTATGTCTTAATATCTTGTGTGAGATGTGGTTGAGATTTTTTTTCTTTTTTTTCTTTAATTAATTGAATATGGTTGCGTTGGGATGGGATGGTACTGATCTTCTTCACAAAATTTCAATAGTTTATACAGCAGGGAGTTAAAAAATTGGCAAATACTTAAATAAATCTGATTTTTAAGATGTGGATTAAACTTTAGAAAATTTATGACATCTGATGTGGATTAAACTTTAGAAAATTTATGACATCAGTTGATGTTAGCAAGATTTTTTAAAATTTAATCTTGACCACAGAGTCTCCAGATGAAATTAAAAACCAGATCTACCTAAGTATTTTCCTAAAAAAATTTACCCAGAGGACAATATTGTAAGCTTAAAAAACGTTTAAGATGGTAAAATAAATAATTTTAAAATTTCTAGATAAAAATTTTAATTTTCCCAAATTGTAGGGTCGCTTCTGCTACTTTCCTGTTCCTTTCTTATACGGGTAAGCACGTACACGGTTAATCGAACTCGCGCATCATTTTCATTTCCAAATTAAAAATTTGAAACTGGTTAACAGGAATTCAGTTAATAAATTAGTCTGATCAAATTTTTAAATTGAAATTGATTACAAAATAGGAATTGAGTTTTGAATTCAAAATTAATCGATTTCTAAATTCAATTCGGTACTTGATGAATTTCAGACCTTTCAAGGAAAATTTTTAATACTTAACTTATAATATTACATCTTATTTTTAAGTAAATATATATATTTTTAATATAATATGATCTTACAAACTAATACTATATTTTTACTTATAAAATACATATATAGTCGCACAAGCGATATTATATATATACACATAAATACAAATACATTTATGTATACAATTTATGCATATAAAGCTTTTAATCAAACAACGAGTATACAAACACATATACTTTATATATGTAAAGTATTAAAAAAAACATAGCATCTCTTCAATTATAATATAGTTTTAATAATATGAAATTATGAATTATTCTATTGTTAGATGAATAAGTTTGTATTAGATAATTTTTTTAGTTTTTGTACAAATAATTTTAGTACAATGTCAACGGATTTGTGCATATGGTTAATCAAATTCAAGACCGATTGCTGAATTCGAATTTGATTAATCAGATTTTATTTCAAATTTAATTCGAAATTAAAACTAGTTAATATTTTTAAGATTTATTTTCAAATTTCAATCGAATTATGTAACCGACTGACCGATCGGTTAATCGATACTCACCTCTACTTCCATAGCAAAGTTAATATTCAGTCCCCCCCTAATAATATCTAGTAGATGTTGAAAAAGAAAATAGGAAAGTGAAAGATAGGAATAGACACTCTTTAATAATCATTCAATAACTTTTATAGATCAGTCGAATTCTCCTCAATCTTTATTGTTGCACTTTCTCATCTGTAAATAGTATTAAGCATAACTATCATCTATTTTTCAGATACTTATACGGTTAACTGAAATTCATTCGTTAGAGTTATAACTAATATATAATAAGATGTATGTAGAAGAATCTCAAAATCACAATGTTCGAGATTTTACTATTTATAGATGAAAAAATGGAGACTCCAAACTAGAGCAATTTATTGAAGCAATTTTCTCAGTCTATTTCCCAATTAATCCTGATTTGGTTTCTTCATTTTTTCTAATTTTTTGTCCCTTTATATCTAACAAAGACTTATGTTACCTTCTCAAAGATGTTAAATGACCGAATTACCCTCATATGAGCAACCATTTAGGTGGAGATTTTAATAATTATGGTGACTAGTCCGATAAGGACTAACTTAGCCAAAAATAAATAAAATTTGAGGACTAAATTGTCCAAATTTAAAGTTTAGAGACCAACATTGGATCAGTAAAACTATATGAGGACCATTTATGTCATTTGCTCGTTTAATTTAATGTTGCTGCTAAAGTTAATCTTTAAATTAAGCAAAAGACTTGAACTAAATAAAGAAAAACTGTAATTAAAGTTGCCTGGTCACTCGTGTGAGAGTAATTAAGTCTTCAATCTTACATATATGTAGTGTATCAATACATTGAATAATTGATAACATTACATTATATTAATACTAATAAGTTCATATTAGTACACATGATATGATATTATTAATAATTCATATAAGCAAGCAAACAATAATTAATTCATCTTCCCACAGAGTACAATCTTCATCAAGCTTGCAATTTATTCTCAAGACAAGTTTAAATTAAAGCTTAGTTTCAACTCTCAAACACTTATTTTCATGTCATACATGATAGTATTAGCCCTTGATTGGTGAGTCTCAATATCCTTGGTGACATTGAGACAAGAGTCCATCAATGTGTTTGGATCAGGGATATCTTCATTCTCCTTCTCATGCTCGAAGGTCCATGTAACCAAGTTGCTTTCACCATGGGCATCAACATGAACAGTTGCGATGAAGGTCTTGTATACCTCCATCAAATCTCCTTCACCTTAAATGTGACTGACTTCTTAGCCTCGTCTATGGCCTCAGTTATCTCTTTGGCCACTTTCAATATTGTCTCTTATTCTTTCCAGCTGAAAAGAAAAATAAATTGATTCAATGAATAGAAAGAATCAAATCCTAATAAAGCACATTTAAAAAAAAAAAAACCATAACCAAAGACGGTTGCTTCTCAAATTTTACCATAGCAACTTTTAAGATGTGATATACGTTTAAAAATATAGATTTTCATTTCAAAATTAATTGACAATAAATAGAATAACTCATGAATTTTATTAATAAATTCAGAATCTACTGGTTAACCAATGTGAATGAACCTATTGGAAGGAGTTGGACAGAACTCAAGGTGCATATGGATATGAGAAAACTTAATGCTAACTCTACTATGATATTAAAAAATATAAATTTTTATTTCAAAACTAACTAACAATTATTGTAGTGAGTAATAAATTTTATTAATTAATTCAATATCTATTAAGTAATCGATGTGATATTTATACTTTGATGATATATGTGAGATAATATGTGGTTCAAAGAGGTATTTAAAAATTATTATAAAATATTTTATCGTAATTTTTTAATAGTGTAACAAAATAATTCAAACAGAGGCCTATTTTATTAAGGACTCTAATAGGTGTAGGTTTTGACTTTGGAAATTACAACCACATTTCAAGGATCAAACTTCAATGCAGAAAATAACTTTTGTGATGTATCAGAAAACCAATCAAAACAAGACAAGTGGCAAGCAAGTTGAAAAGGATTAAAAATGATTGGAAAGTAATATAACAAATTTGATTTTTGATTTCACATGTATACCTTACACTTAACATTAAATTTTATAAAGTCTTACTTACGTTATCTAATATTATAGATTTTACAATATTTAATCTACGTCATAGAATTTATAAATAAAATGAAAAATCAAATCTATAAAAGTATTTCCCAAAATGATTACTGTTACTTGGAGAATCGGAGGCAATGAACTGGAAAAACATTTATTTTGGGACCCACACAAGATATAAAAATGTGCGAAAGTCGAGCTCCAAATAAGGACTAAAATGTATTTATTAGTTAGTGTAGGGGTAAAAAACACTTTTAATCTCTAAAGTTTGATCTAGTGATATTTTTGTTCCATAAAGTTTCACAAAAAGAAAATTTTGTCCCTCATCTTTCAAATTTTTACTGGATTAGAATAATTGATAGAAAAATAATATAACTTTTTGTTAAAATTTATCTCTTAGAACAATTTTTGTTGGTTTAGTTAAGAGAAAGTAAAGAGAGAGAATAATTTTTTTAAAATTTATCAAATAAGGAATTACATGTTTATTAGGGTAGAGGCATAGAAATAAAAAATTATGTTATTTTAATGTCAATTATTCTAATAGAGTTGAAACTTAAAAGATGAGGGATGTAATTTATTTTTTGTGAAATTTTGAGACCCAAAAATGTCACCAGGCCAAACTTTGGAGATTAAAAATGTTTTTTTACCCTTAGTGTAATTAACTAAGTTCCTGATCTTCTTTATCAATTAATGTATCAAAATCTTTATTATTTCTATCTCTTCTAATAACTTTTAAGGAATCATGAATCCCTTGTTTTTAAAATGTTATACATTATAACCTTTTAAAGTATATGGTGTTGTACTATACAATCATTTAAAATACAAGGGAATGGTTCTCTAAAAGGGATAGTAAAATTTTCCTAACTTTATAATCTTTATTTGAATTGTTTCTTTTAATGATATGAAATGACTTAACTTTGCAAATATTTTAATTTATATAATGATAAAATGATAACTCTGCACAAGTTTAAATAATAAATATCCAATTAATTTATTTTTCCAAGACATTTATAATAAAATTTCTTAAATAATTGAAGATAAGGGAAAAAAGTCTCATTTAGTCTCTTATCTTTGAAGTATCAATAATTTTGGTTCCTTATCAATTATAACAGAACATTTTGGTCAATCATTTAAAAAATTAACAAATATAAGGCTATGACGTTGACAAACTAATAATGTGGCATTTAACTTACAATAGATGTATTATTAATAATTTTTTTAGTTTTTTTGATAATTTTCATCACGAGTTTAAGCTATGTCTAATTGGTTAATTATTATTATTATTTTTAAAAAAACAAGGGATCTAATTGAATTTTGATATATAACGGATCATCTTTGACGACACCTTGATGATAAGAGATCAAATTAGTCATTTTCCTTTCAAAGTAAGATATTTTTAAAATAATTAAAGACAAATTATTGAAATTCAATATCATTATGTTTGGATGGAGGAATTTGGGTAGATTTGATTTAAAATTTTAATCTAAATAAGTTATTTAAACAAGATAATTGATTTAGTTGTGGATTTGAAATCTACTAACAAATGAAGTGTGATTTTAATAATTAAATGAGTGAATTTGAAATTTACCCAAATTTTATATCATTTCAAATTCACCCAATGTAAATTCATACATTTTAAATCATTCCTTCAAATCGAATACATAATCCTACACGATGTACAATAATTTATAATTTAAAATTAATTTTGTTTAAATAATGTAAATAAATAGTATATAAAAAACTTGTATTACTACTATTTATTATCTCAAATAAATTGCAATGCCGGGATTAAGAATTTTAACATCTAGCTTTTTTATAATAGACGTGGCACTTGAAATTTTAGCTTTCTTTTTGCTTCTTTCTTTTTTGGTACGAAAATATTTGGCTTTCTGGCTTCCAATAATGAGCTCGTTCCCTTTTGATTAATCTTTGGTTCATCAATTTACTAGTTTGCCCTTTTATGACCATTTAAAATTGAAAAATATTTAAATAGATTCGATTTTTAATTTTATCTGTAATTTCTATGATCAAAATTAAAATTTAAAAAATTTTACTTACATAAACTAATTTAATTAAAACTATAAATTTTACAAGTAAAATCAAATAGGTTTAAAATTATTTTAACTGCACAATTTGTATTCAAATGTCGGTGGGCCTTTTTTGGATGACGTGTATCTTATCCAAGGGCTAAAAATTTATTATTGATTGATCAATGGCTGGCATTCTATTTCTCCCGTATCAGAAATCGTACGGCTCTGTACAACTGTATCTGTCGGCAAATTCAACTGCACGGCTCTGTACAACTGTACAACTGTACGGCTCTGTACAACTGACGTGTTACTTTTTCCAGTATGAGATTTTACATTTTAGATTACTGCGCTCGAGAGTGTTGGCATATAAATTAAGCTTAATTAGGATTTAAAAGTATTGATTATAGTATATTTAATAGTTGAGTTTGTAAGAGATTTATTCCTTAATTTATCTGGTGTTAGAAAATTATGTTGGTTGAATCCTTTAAAGATTTAGATTAGCTGGTACCTATTTAAAGGCATTGTGCTTAATTATTTCAATAGAGAAAATTTGTATTGAAAAGTTAATTAAATAATTTGTTTATCCTCCCAAATATTTCTTCTACTTCCCACGATATTCTTTTGTGTGTGTGCAAATTATATCAGTAAAGTAGTATCAATTGTGTGTTCCGCTGCGTAATTTTTGAGTCTATCAAATTGGTATCAGAGCTCAAGGTCAAAAGTTTGATCTTGGGGTATTTGTCAAAACAAATTAGAGAAAAAGAAGAGTCCTAGGCTGCGGTCTTAAGCGTGAAGGTTGTGTTGGGGTACTCGAATTTTTGAAATTTGGACCACAAGAGAAGTTGGTCGTAGAATACTCGTTTGACAATTAGGGTGTAACGAAATTGACCCTAGTTGGGACAGTGATATTAAAAGATAGATCCTGTCGTGTTAAATTATTGTTGGTGTTGGACAACGATCATGAGAAAAAGGTCGTGTCAAATTGGCAATTGAGGAGTAAGATAGGTCAAGAAATTCAAGAACGAAAAAATTTCAAGGTACGTAAATATTTTTTTTTTAATTGTCAAGATGGGTAGAGAATTTATTAATGGTGAAAATTTTAAAAGCATGCACATGCTTATGGCTAGTGAAGAAAGATTTGAATGGGCAAACATGATGGAAGAATATTTGAAAATATGTGGTTTAGATGATGCCATAGAATTGAGATTATCCAACCCTTTTCCCAAAGAAATTATGAAGACGAAGGCAAAAGTTTATTTTTCAAAATTATGCATAAATCAATGGTCAAAAAATTTTTCAAAAGGATTATTGTTAATGCTGAATCACCTGAATTTTTTTGGTCAGATTTATTTTATAGTTTAATGGAATTTGCGGAAGATAATTGTGATTGCAAATCTAAATTTGAGTTGGAATGGCAAATTGATTTTGAAAAGGATATGTATGTCAATGATGACATAATTTGTGAAAATTTTTTTGAGGTTGAAAATTTTGATACACATTCATTATTTGGGTTGATTGAGAATGAAGAATTTGTCCATGGAAAAGATAAATTGTTGGATTGAATGAGGTTGAGACGGAAATTTGTGATTTGGTTAGAAAAAAAAGGAAAAGAATTTGAAAAAGATACCATTAATGTTTTTGAAAATATTATTGGGAAAAATAATATGGTAGATGATATTGTTTTTCTTGGAGTTGATTAATTAGTTGGAGAAAAGTGTGACCTTAAAATTGTTGTTCAAGATTATGGTGGAGTGGACCACATTAATTGAAAATTGTGGTATTGAAAAATTTGGTGGTTCAAATTATCAAAAAGAAGAGTATGATTTTTTGGTTTTTGAAAATTATTTGGAGGATTATTTTGTGAAACAAAATATTGGTGTCTTCAATTGTGACTGGGTAAATATGAATCAATTCTTTGATCGAGAAGAATTAGCTACCAAGTTGTACATGAAGTACAAGATTTGTCCACTACTACGTATGAAAATAAAGATGAAAACCAACCATAAGTTGGGGTCACATATGGTCTACATAGCGACCAAAATTTCAATGGAGAGTGTAGCTTGTGATGGCGTCGGATTGGTTTTTATGAGGGCTTGGTTTAAGGGAGGCAATGTTGGCATATAAACCAAGCTTAATTAGGATTTGGAAGTATTAATTATTGTATATTTAGTAGTTGAGTTTGTAAGGTATTTATTCCCTAATTTATCTGGTGTTAGGAAATTATATTGGTTGAATCCTTTAAAGATTTAGATTAGCTTGAACATATGGTATCTATTTAAGGCATTGTGCCTAGTTATTTTATAGAGAAAATTCATATTGAAAAGTTAATTAAATAATTTGTTTATCCTCCCAAATATTTCTTCTACTTCCCACGATATTCTTTTGTGTGTGTGTGCAAATTATATCAGTAAAGTAGTATCAATTGTATGTTCTGTTGCGTAATATTTGAATCTATCAGAGAGTGTCAAGATTGGATTTGAGAGAAAGGAAAAGACCGTTAGATTTGAGAGATTAAGCAGGTAGTTTAATCAATGGACAAAAAAGTCTCTGTGTCTAAAAAACTTTGTTGGTGTATGATTCATATTCTTTTTTGGATTTGGTATATTCATATTCATTTTCTCCCTTATTAGCTATTTCATCTTTCTGGTTCAAAATTGGAAAGAATCTAGTGTTGCAAGCACATCATACTACAATTCTTGATTACTAAAACATGAGTTGCAGCTTCCATTTTTGAATATTTTTGGGCAGATATTGACAACCCAACTTCTTTGTGTATATATTGATGCAACACTCTCGATACTTGGAAAATTCTTGATTGGTTAGGGTTTTTAATCTGTGTCATCGATTGAATCCAAACAAAATATCTTGATTTACTTGGCCTTTCTTTATTTTCTTGCATCAAAATCTGCAGGGAAAAAAAAAACAACATAAGATGATGAGTGTAACACTCCGGGTCCTAGGCTGACCCAACAACTTTTGAGCGGAAGCAACGGCTCAAAATGTTTAAGCCAAGTTGTAAGTAACCCATGACCCAAAGTGTTATAAACAATACAATATCCCCTTCCACTTTCAATGTAGGACGGGGCATCACAATCACCCTCCTTAAGGCTTTGCGTCCTCGCAAAGCCCAAGTTTGGCCCAATAACAAATCACATACATTGGCCCAGTCTCACCCAAGTAGATACCACACGAGATTCGCTCTGATACCAACTGTAATACCCCGGATCCTGAGCTAGTCCAACAACTTTTGAGCGGAAGCAACGGGTTCAAAATGCTTAAGCCAAGTTGTAAGTAGCCCATGACCCAAACTGTGTTATAAACAATACAATATCCTCTCCCACTTTCAATGTGGGACGGAGCGTCACAATGAGGAAATTAACTTACCATGAGTATAGTTCCAGAAGATGACAGATCCTACGGTTCCCCAGCCACCATCATGCAAATCAACAATACCTTGGATATTAGTAGGGCTCATGGTGGATATGTGATGTTGTCTGTATCTAAAGATTTCATGAAACACATCTCCATCGGACTTTATCTCGATCTGAGAAACCAGCTTTTTTCTCAGCGTTTGCTAACCAAGAAAGTTTATACTAAGACAGATGAAAGCTTTCTCCGGTGCGGAAATTCTTGTTTGAGATTTGGTTGGGGTTTTTTTATTTTATTATTATTTTAAAATAGATATGGCTGAGTTGGGATGGAATGGTAGAGATCTTCTTCACAAAATTTCAATAGTTAATAGGAGGGAAAGATTTAGATAGATCTAATTTTTAACCTTACTTGTAGATCTTGTGGTGTGGATTAAATATTATGTATCATCATTTTATCTATGACATAAGCTGATGTAAGCAAGATTTTATAAGATTTAATTTTGACCGCATGGTCTACAGGTGAAGTCAAAAATCGGGTTTATATAAATTTTTTCTGTTAATACGGTAGGGAGTGAGAAAGTTTACCTAGAGGACAATATTGTAAGCTAAAAAAAAATTTCAAAGGTTAAAATAAATAATTTTAAATTTTCTAGATAAAAATTTTAATTTTTCCAAATTGTAGGGTCGCCTCTACTTCCTGTTCCTTCCTAATACCGGTGAGCACGAACCCGATTAATTGAATTTGTGACTGTTTTAATTTTCAAATTGAAAATTAAAAATTGATTAATAGGAATTCAGTTAATAAATTGGTTTGGCCGAATTCTGAAATTGAAATCGATTACAAAATAAGAATTGAGTTTTAAATTTGGAATTAATCGATTTCTAAATTCAACTCTGTACTTGACGAATTCAAGATCTTTCAAGGAAAATCTTTAATAGTTAGGTTGCAACATTACATCTTGTTTTTAAGTAAATATATTTTGTTATATAATATAGTCTTATAAACTACTACTATATTTTTACTTATAAAATGCATATATGGTTGCACAAGCAATATTATATATGTACACATGAAACTAATATATACAATTTATGTATATAAAGGTTTAATCAAATAACGAGTATACAAACACATATATTTTATATATGTAAAGTATTAAAAAAACAAATCATCCCTTCAATTATAATATAATTTTGATAATATCTAATTATGAATTATTATATTTCTAGTTGAATTTTGTATTACATAAATTTTTTAGTTTTTGTACAAATAATTTTTGTTCAATATCAATGGATCCAATTAGCTAATATGGTTAATCGAATTCAAGACCGATTACCGAATTCAAATTTGGTTAATCAGATTTTATTCCGAATTTAATTCAAAATTAAAATTGGTTAATAATTTTAAAACTCATTTCCAAATTTTGACCAATTGACCAATCGATTAAACGATACTCGCCCCTACTTCCTATAGCGGAGTTAATATTCAGCCCCCATCGGATAATACATAGTGGATGATAAAAAAGAAAATAGGAAAGTGAAAGACTGGAATAGACACCCTTTAATATTCATTCAATAACTTTTATCGATTAGTCAAATTCTCCTCAATCTTTATTGTTGCACTTTCTCATCTGTAAATAGTATTAAGCATAACTATCCTCTATTTTTTAGATACTTATACGGTTAACTAAAATTCATCCATTAGAGTTATAACTAATGTATAATAAGATGTATGCAAATCTCAAAATTATAATGTCTGATATGTTACTGCTTATAGATGAAAATATGGAGACTCGAAACTGGAGCAAATTATTGCAGCAATTTTCTCAGTGTATCCTCCAATTTGTCCCGATTTGGTTTCTTCATTTTTCTTAATTTTTTGTCCCTTTATATCGATCAGAGAATACCTTCTCAAAGACATTAAATGACCGAATTGCCCTCATATGAGTAGTCATTTTGGTGGAGATTTTAATTATATGGTGACGCTATCCAATAGGGACTAAATTAGCCAATACAAAAAATTTGAGGATTAAATTGTCCAAATTTAAAGTTTAGGGACCAATATTGAATGAATAAAACTATATGAAGACCATTTGTGTCATTTGCTCGTTTACTTTGACGTTGCTGATTGCAAACAAAATAAATTTTCCCGAAAAAGATTAAAGATGCAAACCCTTATTTCTCAAAAGAATATACATATCAATTTTATATATTTAATTATAAGGTGAAAAAATCATCAAAATTTGAAATTGATTTTGTATGGCGGTTGCCCTCTTCCCTCTCTGGTTCGTGTATTTAGTACACGTACGCCCCAAATTTAGCTTAATGAGTTTTCCGGTCTTGAAAAAGAACGTACATTTTTTAAGCTAAATATGTAATACACGGCGACCAATTTTTCTTCATCTCAAAACGAGAAATTTAATCTCGATCAAAAATAATTACTAAACATATTTAGTAGATACTTCTCAATTAATGAGAATGTATCTAATTTAGAGTGGAGAATCCGTATTTTTGAAAAATAAAAAGTCATCTTATTTAGAAAAAAGGACCCTCCACTCCAAATAGAAGGTTCCCATTGATTGAGAAGAAACTATTGAACATTATTTTTTGATTACAATAAAAATTCTCTCTCCAAACAAATGTGACAATTTTCTCTAAGTTTTAATTGGGCCCATTATTGAATGCATCATGCATACATGTAATAGTATTTGGCTTCACCCAGACCTAAAACTGAAAGAGAGATTTTAAATAATTTTAAAGAAATAAAAAGTATACAAAAAACAGGGGCTAAAAGGAATTGCACCATCAGAGTAGCTGGGGCTAAAATCTTCTATCCATCTTAGTAAACATAACAACCGGATAGGCTTGTTACATAATTCAGGAAAGTCCAAATCATTGCAGTAGTATAATCTTTTAAAAGAAGGAACATATTTAGGTAGATTATATTTTTAGTCTTATTTATAGATCTTGTAATCAGATTTAAATCTTATATAAAATCTTATTAGGAAAACTATTCTAATAGTCCTTCACAGTATCTATTTGTATTTATTTAGTCATTTACTTTCAAAATGATGATTTTTAGTCCCTTACATTACCCATTTGTATTTATTTAGTCCCTCACTTTTAAAATGATGATTTTTAGTCCCTCACAAATATAAAATGTCAAATTTCGGTACCTAGACTAAATTTCTAGCACTTTTTGGCCTGAATTAATCATGTGTTGTTCATATGACATATATTTTGAGTAAAATTTAGGAAATCATTTTTCCTTTTCCAACACAAAAGCATCGGATTGGATTATAAATTTTGAAAAAAAAAAAATACCACAAATCAGATATTGAAATTATCTTAAATATAAACAAATTGCCAATCAATCACTTACTTCATATCCTTCGCATTCATAAAATATTCTACTTAGATGAATTTATAAATTTGTCCTCGAAAAATATGTCGTGTGAACAATACATGACAATATGTCGTGTGAACTGACAAAATATTCCTTTTCCATGTAATTCTTAGTTCATCTTCTATTTCCTTACATCACCATTTCGCTGCTCTTTCTATATTTTTCAATTACATTATTGTGTATTTTAATCTTTCTTTCTATATTTTTCAATTACATTATTGTGCATCTTAATCTTTTGCATTAGGAAAATAAAGTGGACTCGATTTTTGATCCCACATATATAGATCTCGTTATGTGGAATTAATTAAACCTCATGAAATAATTAATATTAACTGATATAAATAATATTTTAAAAAAATTAATAGGACCATAATATCTATAGATGAATTTCAAAACTTGATCAATTTAAGCTTTTTTTTCATAAGATTTAATCTTATTCCAGTGTTGCACAAGTTGTTTGAATGATTGAGATTTTGTTATGTACACAAATTAGTTTGAGATGTATAACTGATCCATAACTTACGAATTAAGACAAACAAACTCCTCTAAAATCTACAACTTCTACTAATTCATTTTTGGGATGCAATAAAAAAACTTTCTTGTCAAACTTCTACCATTTCCTTCAAACATTTAAAAGAAAAAAACAAAATAAAATACATAAAATTCTACATAACATTTAGAATTCTTGCTTGCTAATATATCACAAAATGAGAGTAAAATATAACTTGTGGGATGAGATTGTCTGCTTTTGCACCTTTAATTGTAGATAATATATGAAATGTCGAGTTGAATTTAAATCGAGATCGAGTAGTTTAAACTTTTTATATATAAATTATCTAACAATAAATTTTGTTTAAAATTAATTTGAATTGACGAATTAAATTCAAACGAATTCTTTCGAATCAAATTCAATTCGATTCAAATATTTAATACTTTTGTTCACTACTTCACTCTCTTCAACTGTAAGCACTAGTGGGAAAGACACATATAAGCACTAGCGGGAAAGACACATACTATATGTATGCGATTTAAAAAAAAAAAAAATTAAAATATAGGAAGAAGTTTTAGGAAAAGTTATGAGCGAAAATTTTAAAATTGCCAAGAATAAATGTAAAAATAACGTATAATGACATCATACCAAATAAGGTTATTGCTTTATATATAGTATACTAGTTTCTATCTTACGCGATGCGCAAGGTTGGTTACTTGTCTAATTTATACCATAAAATGTAAGGATAGATTTTTGAAAAATTAAATATAATTATATTTTTTAGGCCATACATACTCATATTTACAACTACTTATGCAAGTTAAACATACTTATATTTACAACCTTGAGTCATTATGACATTTTTATGATGATTTGTTCTAAAATTCAATAATTGTTCCAAAAAAAATGAAAAGAAAAACCCAACAAATTACAATTTCGTTATCTTCTTTGTTTTTTCTAGGAGTTGGCTAATTAGTAACTGTTAATTTCCCATCATCTTTCACTTATATTTTCTCTTTTTTTTATATATATATTTTCTCGAGCTCATTCTTTATTTTTAATCTTTACTATTTTGATAATATTACAAGAATATGTAGAGAGTTACAAAAAAGAATATGAAAAGAAAGTTCCTAATTTTAAACAATTAATTTGAAAAACAATATATAAAGATGCAACATATGTAAAATACAAACAACAAATATGAGAAGCAAAATATCAACAATTAATTTAAAATTAATTATCGAATGCAATCAATTGACCAATTATCCTTTATCCATCAACGTATTTGGATAAAGGATAGTCTCATTTAGCTTCTCATAATTTAAGAATTTCCCACCAAGTTGCTTGTGTAGGAAAAATAAACTAAGCCTATTCCATTATTTGCTGGTTAATTATTCAGTGGCCACATGTCACTTTTCTATTGTTAGTTTTGTTAAGGTGTATGATTACTCCTTAGTGATAGTAACATGGGATTATTTCCATAAACTAGTAGGACTAGTTTACGGTGTAGGGCTTTTAGAAAAGGTGGATGTCTTTGTTTTATTTAGGTCTTGTTTGGGGTTGCGGTAATTTATTATAAAGTACTTTATCTAGTAGATCTTTTAAAGAAAGTGCTTAATAAACACTTTAATTTATATATTTTTGGCATTAAAGTTGAATTAGTACTTTTTTATATTTGATAATGTTTGATTTGAATGTTTAAAATGTATTTATATTTTTATTCAGTTTTAAATTTATGATAAAATGGATAAATTTTATCTTTAATTGTTTAAAAAATAAAATATATTCTAAAAGCATCAATTTTAAACTTGTGATAAAAGTACTTTTCAAACTAAAACCTCTACCTTTAAATTTAGGGAAGCACTTTTTCTAAATATTCTAAAAGTGCTTAACTTATCCAAAAGTACTTTTTTTGGCAAAAGCACCATAACCCAAATGGGGCCATAGTAGTGTAGCCGTCGTCATATTTTTTGTTCAATAGAGCCAAGGCCAATCTCGAGTAATAAAAAAAGCTTTCGCCCAATTTCTATTATTTTTCGTGTGGATTTCTTGATTTTTTTTTATTATTTATTGATTTGGGTCCATCAAAGTGGTACCGAAGTTACGGTTAATTCATAGTTAGGGCACCCAAAATTATTTGTTCCCAACAATTTCAAAACTCAAAAATAAATTTGAATATATTTTTTGAAAGAAACAAATGATAACCTATCTCAAAGCATATGGATTGGAGAATCATATTCATGAAACAATCGCTAGAAATTCTAATGCAGAAATGGTACAGGAAAATAATCAGGTGTTGTCACAGATTTATCAGGCAATTGATATTTCAATTTTTGGAAAAATTACTATGGCAGATACGGCAAAGAAGACTTGGATATTTTGGAGAAGACATACCAAGAAGTTGACCAGATCCATCAAAGTAATCAGATGATTTTGAAGCGGAAGTTTGAACTTTTGACAACAAAAAAATCTGAATCCATTGAATTTTTTTTTGACTATTAGAGATTAAAATTGAGATGTCACTCAATATTACTAATGAGTTATTTGTGCACAAAGTCCTGAATACTTTATCGATGAAATTTGATAATGTTCTCGCAGTAATTCAGGAAATGAAAGACACATCAAATTTGAGTATTGAAGACTTGCATGACTTATTAGTATTCTTCATGAATAGATAATTAATAGAAAGATGGAGGCTACTATGAAGAAGGATACGGTGGAGAAGGCACTGCAAACACAATTGAATTTGAAGAGGAAAGATGAATCTAAGTAGCAAGGAGAATCCAGTCAGACAAATCTGACCTACAACAACAGAGGTCGTGGTTACAACAACAATAAAGGCATAGATAGATGGAATCTCAGATATAGTGGAGGTAACAATTTTATTTTTAGAGGTAGTCTTGGTAGAGGTAGAAATAATAATTTTAGTAGCGGTAATAATTTTGATGGAGGAACTAATTTTTGTCAAGGTCAGGATAATTAGAGAATTCAATGTTATAATTGTGAAAATTATGGGCGTAGAAAATTTAAATGTAGATCTAGTGAATAATTTAACAAGAATTTTTAGGCTAATGTTGTTGATAATCAGGCTTAGAATAATAATCAAAATATGGAGACTTTATTTTTTACTTGTAATACTGTGGACATTGTTAATAAAAATAAATGTTTAGATTTTTGGATACTAGCTGTAGTAATTATATGTGTGGTAAAAAAGAATTATTTTTTGAATTTAATGAATCTATCTCTGGGAAAGTAAGATTTGGAAATAATACTATTTCACCTGTTTTGGGGAAAGGAAAAATTCCCAATTGCCTAAAAAAATGGGTTTAGTAGTTTTATCTCTGATGTTTTTTATATTCTAGGTTGATTCATAATTTGTTGAGCATGGATTAATTGTGAGAGAAAAATTATGATATTCGCTTCAAGCATGGCATGTGTAGTATTTTTGATAAAAATATTAGCCTGATTGCAAAAGTGATAATGACTTCTAACCGTTTATTTCCATTAAATTTGAATAGTGGAATTTTTTTTATTTGAGTATTGTGATTGATGACAATAATTGGTTGTGGCATTTGCAATTTGGACATTTAAATTTTGACAATTTGAGATTTTTGACTAATAGAAGAATGATTGGGCGGTTGCCTAGTATCAATGTTCTTGGGAGAATTTGTGATACTCTTATAATTTTGACAATTCGAGTCAAAATATAATTTTATAAAACTTGAGGAACTAAAGTGAAAATTTGAAAATCAATAAGTCTTCTCTGCGAAGGCATCCTCCAGCATATTCCAATTGTTTCTAACAGTGAGAAAATCCCTTTGAATTTCTCCAAACCAAGATCTCAAATCACAAATTTAGTTTTGAAAAATTTACTCCCAAATCAAATTGGTGATTCAGGAATCCTCGTAAACTTTTAATCCAACTTTAAAAGTAAGTTTTACTTCCATATCTGTATGATTTTTATGTTAAATGCCAAGTTCCTCAGGAAATTAATTTGTTTAATTTTGTTGTTTATGAATTGATTTGATTACCAAATATGTTTATGAGCTATTGGGACTGAAATGACTTTTTAACTATTATTTTTGTGAGATTTGAATTAGGGTTTTGACAATTCTTAACCTATTGAGATATTTGAAATTATGAACCCTAATTCTCAGATTTTTATCTTATTTTCACAAATTTATCAGTAGTCAATCCTTACTTAATTGTGTTCTATTGATGATTAATTTGAGAATTTGGGTGATGTCCAAAAGTGAATCCCTATCTCAATTTTTATCCTAATGGAATAACACTCTCCTGGTTTAGGTGATTTAGAATTAGAGTTTTAGATCGTCGAAATTAGGATACGTCTACGAAATCGATTATCAAGGTAAGTAATGTTTACACCTTTGTATCGATACCCTGTATATGATTGGTATTGTAATCATAGAATAATTGGTATTAAGGTAAGTATATTTATTTCGATTAATATTTATAAGGTAAGTACGTTTATAAATTATATGTTTGTTATGTAATGTATCAATTGTTCATTATTGTACTATGTGTTAATGAATGATTACTATGAAGAGTTCAATGGGTCACTTTAGTGGATTTGGCTATGAGTGAGCGAATGAAATAATATACTGAGTATTCTGCTTCGTAAATGTTATACACAGTCTATCGGGAAGACAAGTGATAGACACTCCGTTATAGCCTTGTCTACTCGGGCGGATAATAGGTAGACCTGGATCCAGTGCTGGGAAGACTTTGGTGAACCTTGAGTTCATTGATTGACATTTGCATTTTAAATAATGATAATGTCTCGTATATTGTTCCATGTACTGATTGTATACATGTTATCTATAATTGGGTTTAAATGTTATTTACTAAGAATAATGTGCTTACTCCGTTCTTATTTTCCCTTTGTTTGCAGTTGAGGACCAATATGAGACGTTAGCAGGTCCTGAGTCGAGTGCTGATCAGAGAGGGGATTATAATACAAACCTCAGTTATTGGAGATAGAGTTTTCCTATTTACCATCCTAGTGTGAGGTTGGTTTTTAATGCTTGGCATGAGTGCCTATGGACTTGTTAGATTTGTCTTGTGATTGAATTTCTGACTGTCGTGAGATTGTGGGTTGTTGTTTGTATATGACTGTGATTTGGTTATTGTGGATTGTTATGGATATGGCTGTTGAATATACTTTGTGGTCTTGTTTAAAATTAATTGATTTTGAGGTATAATGACAGGTATTATGGTTTGTATATTACTCTTGTACTGTGCCTTGCATGCTTGGGGTGATCCCGAGGTGCGGCGTGTCATTGTCCCATTTTGGGGGCGTGACAAACACTCAAATCTATGATAAATCTATCTTATTTTGTAAGACAAACAAGAAGAATAATAGATTATCAATCTTTTTTTACAACTAATTAACTTTCTAATGTCTTGAAATTATTCACTAATATATGATTTTTATGAATGACACATCTATTAAATTGAATAAATATCATTCAAACCTTTCATATAAAATTGTAATCCTTCTTATTTGACAATTCTCAAATAATAATTTCATGGCACAAATATGACTTTTTTTTAGTGGAGATTGTTATTGATACCAGAATATTGAGTTTACACAGGAGGTTTATACCGGAAATACGTCAAGTATCACACTAGCTAGAAGAAAACAAATTACGGCATGAAGATATATAAACAAAGAAAATAAAAAAAAGATCACATCATGAAGCTTCAAAACATTTGTAACACATATGATGACTTGATAAACCCATTTACTTTTAAGATGGTAGAGTCTCAATTTCTTTTATTTAAGTTTTTAACCTCTTTGTTTAAGATGAATATAACCATTTTATTCAACTCCCACACACGACGATTGATAATCGATTTATTTAAGATGCTGAGCCCAAATTTCCTTAGTGGCTTTGAGAGCAGCGTCCATCAATTTATTTGGAACAGGGATAGTGTCATTTAGCTTCTCACAATGAATATCAACATGAACACTTATGCTGAAGGTCTTGTATGATTCCAGGAGATGTCCTTCATTCACCTTGTTTGTGACTGACCTCTTTTCCTCATCTATGGCCTCAATTATCTCTTTGGCCACTTCTTCTTTTCTGTCTGGAAAGCATTAAGAATTGAATCAATATGAGTAATAAAAAAAAAAAAAAAAACAGCTTTAGATCTATCTATCTCATTTTCTACACTAATTGTTATCTCATTACTTTAAATATTCGACATGTTTACTCTAATTCACAATATATACTAAGGCAAAGTACACATGATGAGCATGTCATGAATGAGACAGTAGATTGGCATAAATGGTAGGATAGAAAATTTAGCAGCCAAAAAAATAAAAATGAAAAGTAACATATATGACTCAAAGTAGTTTAAATTTGTTATGGGATTTTCTATCGTATCTCTCTCACTCACACACATATATATCTGTATCTGTGTAAAGCTATTTTGACCATTCAAATTAAACAAAAATCTTAATATGACCCCCAAAAATGAAAAAGAACCAATACGACCATCCAAATTGAAAAAGTATCCAATATGGCATTCTAAACTAAAAGAGTCTCAGTTTGACCCTCTAAATTAAAATAAATATTTCAAAAAGTATTTGACAAATTTTCCTTTTAAGTATGTACTTACTATGAACTAACTAGAACTAATTCCTCCTCTTTTTAACTTGCATGCATGCGACATATTTAAGAAGAAAAATTTGGGAAAAAAATTAAATGAAAAAGAGAAATTATTATTACCATGCGTAAATTTCCAAAAGACGACAGATCGTACAGTTCCCCATTCACCATCATGCAGTTCAACACCTTGAACAGTATCAGGGCTCACATTGGATAAGTGATGTGGTCTGTATCTAAAGAGTTCATGAAAAACATCTCCATCCGACTTAATTTCTACTTGTGAAACCAGCTTCCCACTTAGACTCATTATTTCGCAAAGTTTTTATTTGTTAATCGAGAATTATAGAAACACAGAAATTAATGAAGAGTACAATTGCGAGGAAATATTGCAAATGCTATAAGCCTTTATACAGTTCCAGTTCGGCACCTCGGGCCAATTTGCAGAGGGTCAACTGATTGAGGTTTTTTATTCTTTATTTGAATCAACACGCATGATTTACTATATACTCCTTGTCTCAGGGTGACTTTTAAGGTTAAATAAATCAATTTTATAATGAAATTTATATAAATTTATTTGATTTTTGATGTTGGAAATTTCTACAAGAAAAGTGAAATTTATATCCAATACTAACACATGTATATATTATTAAATTTGAAAGTGTTAAAAGAACAATTTACACAATTGAATTTTAAAAACATAATTTATGCGATGATCAAGAAATCACAAAACAAATAAAACATAAGTAATAAATTTCCCAAAGCATAGACCTTAGAGGCTTGCTTCGGACAACGGAGCCGTTGTATATATAATACATTCATCAAATGTTTCATAAAATAGTGCAAAATTTTTCTTCAAACTTTTATCATCTATGTTAGTTATTGTAATATATCTTGATGCATTAGGTAAGAAAATTTTCCGAACATTCAACAAATATTTAAGTTGCCCACACTCAATCCCTGGCATAGACTTACGTTAGGATTCGTGTATATATATAAATATATATAGAGAGAGCGTATATCACATTGTTATTCATATAGTTTTCAAACTCGACTCGGAATGGAATTCACCAAGGGAGGTGGATCAATGTCTTAAATTCTGTTGATTCAATTGGTAGATTATTAATTCAACTGGTGAGTCACATAAATATATTTTTTATTAATATATAATACCTGAAAATTATTAAATACGAGATGTATGGTAAAAATATTGATAAAAATATGTTTTATTAAAAAATTTTAAGTACAAAATGATTTTGAAATATTTCATTTCTTTAAAGAAATTTAATAAAAAAATAGAATAAAATAGATAACTTTAAATTATTGTATGTACATAATTAAAAAAATATTGACTATAAAATATATAATGATATATACAAATACATAAGAAATTAACTTTTTAAATATTTTTTAGATAATTATCTAGTGGTACAATGGTACTTTATTATGTTTTAGATAGATATGTAAATTTGTACAATCAAACCTATAATATCTTATTTTATTAATTTAAGTTCGACTATTGATTATTAGGGCAACATATTTTAATATTTATTTTAATTTCTTGCTACTTTTGAAATATAAAATGCTATTGGGTATGAGGTTGTTCTTGTGGAAAATAATATAAAAATTTGTTGGCAATTGATGTCCAACAAAAATTTTCTAAAAGAAAACTTAATTTCTTTTTTTAATTTTATTTGTAAAAAGATATTTTATGGATGAATAATTTGACAGTTTATATGTAACTATTGATTGTTTTATAGTCATTTCAGATGAAGAGTTAAAAACGAATTAATGCATAGAGTGGACTTTGTAAAGTAAATAAATAAAAAAGAGGAATGTAATAAACAAAAATTTACATGGTTAGGTGGTAAGGTTTTTTTTTTTTTTTCTATTGAGAGGTGTTTGGCTCAAAATTTGACAATTTCAATTTATCTTTTTCTCCAAAGAAACAAACCTACTTGGATTTTCCAAATCTAACTAGGTTTTCGAGCTTACCGGTTGGACCAGCGGATTCTTTCTTTGTCTGGTCATTAGAGCAATCTTGTATGGTTTCATGGTCGGTTTACCAGATTTACCGATTAAATCACCAAGTTGAATTGAATTTAATAACTATAGAGTTATTTATCACAACATTGTATTTTTTATCCATTACAATATGAATTTTTATCTAAAGAAAAGAAATGAAAAACATGTAATTAGATGATTTGAAAAAAGAAATAAACTAGCTTCATCCATGAGTGACAATTACATGGGCCAAAATCTTTAAGCCATCCATTGGCTTAAACCTGCAGAATTAAACTAATGTGTACTTGGATAGGATCAGTGAAATCATAATCATCAAACAAATAAATATATGTGGTGTCAGCTATCCTGAAATCTTTGTGGGCCACAACAAAATCATCCCTTAAATGATTGATTAGGTGTTAATCGTGAACCCTTAAGCTCTAATGACTTTGTTTTCCTGAAATTTATTATGCATTTAAATTCAGATATCCAAACTGTTTATATTAAAGTGTAGTACGTAGTAGCAAGACTCACCTGATTTTCAAAATCAGATACACTAGTTAAAAATTTATCGAAAGAGTTTAAATTTTAATGCTTAAATATCTAAAAATTAGGTACAGTAAGATTACAATTAAAATTTAAGAATGAGATATAAGTATTTATAAGAGTTTATTACTTGCTGGAAAGTTATAGACTGAAATCTTCTTATTTTCTTTACATTAAATTGTATTTCTAATTTTTAATTGTTTACAATTCAATGTGCACCTTCAAAGTATTTTGTGAGATTACAGTGATCATATCCTACTTTGAATGTCTTGAAACGTTTCAGATGTAAAGATTTTCTTGAAGATTGTGACAGTGCTGCCACAGACAAAACAAGATGATCGATCCTGCTCGTATCTAATCGATCCTACCACTGGCAAAACAATTTGTTCATAATTAAACACGTTCATAAGTTTCAAAATCATCAAAAACAGTAAGTGAAAAAAATGGCAAAATCGTGTAAATTATTTTTGCATAGAGATGCCCCACCGAAACTTGAGTAGAATTAAAAATTCTTATATAGATTAAGATATATGATTCTATTATATATAGCTTGTGATTCGCACTTGTCAACACTCTTATTCTTCATTGTGGATGAAGTATTTTAATTTTTAAAATTTTAAAATAAATTAGAATATGTGGGCACATATGAACCACAAAGTATATGATGAGATCATATATCTTGATCCAAATAAAAATTTACTTGAATATAACTAGTCATACAAGATAGAGTAAAATGCACGAATGACCACCAAACTATTCAGTTGTTTCATATAAGATCATTGAACTATTTATTTTGCAAATTTGGTCGTTGAACTACTTTAAATGTATGTTTAGAGTCACTACGTTGCAAACTTGATCACTGAACTACTTTACGTGTATGTATACAGTCACCATGAAACATACACTTAAAGTAGTTTAGTGACCAAATTTTATTCAAACAAAAAAATTTCATTAGTCATCAAACAACTATTAAAATATTAAATAATTTGTCAATGACCAAAATAAATTTTGCCCATTTAAGCCATCGCCCATCAAACTTAGTTGTTCTACATTCCTGGACAAACAAGTTTTCTTTCTTTTATTTTTTTTTGGGGTGTGTGTCAAGAGATATCCTGACAGCATAAATTATAAAGAACGAATTATTGACACCACAGTTAATTTTTAAAAGTATATAATGCTTATTTCGCGTCCATTTGACCAAACTTAATTAAAGAAATTTAAATGTTCTATCAATTATTTCATGTAAGTAAGTCCTTAATTAATATAGTAAAGTTGTTGATACCCCAGTAACCCACGATGTATATCGTACTTTTTCTACTCAACGTATGAAATTTTTAGAACTCAATTTTGTTTGTTTTCCTATTTAATTTTAAATATTAACTTTTCATGTAATAATATTTGATTTAGTTTTGTCTTTTATTGAAAAAATTTCGTATGAGATTGAATAAATCTCTATGAAGTATTCATTACGAAATAGCACTGTTTGACAGAAAAAAAATCAATTGTTATAAAAAAAAAATTGGACTAGATGAAGTATATATATTCACAAATCTTTTTTGTTCTCCAGCTTTGGACATCCCTCCCTGTTCACTTATTTATTTATTTATTTTTAAATGAATTTGATAGCATAGCGTATCACATGCTTCACGGACGGCATTATTTGGCCTTAAAATTAAAAATATTTATGGCATTTTGTCTCTCATTTGAATTTAGGGAGAAACACTACTTTAGTCCCGTATTTTTTGGGTACTGATTTATTTGATCCCTTATCTATTATAGTAAACTAGTTTAGTCTCGTATCTTTAAAAAAAAAGAAAAAGAAAAGAAAAACTAATCCAATGCCTAGAATAGAAATCATTGACAAATAGACTAAGGCATATGATAATTATGTAGTCGTTAAACTGTAGTAAATGTATTGTCAACAATTTAGTTAACTTTTTTAAATATAAGGAACCAAATTAATTTTTTTAATTGATAAAGAACCAAATTAATCTATACTCTAAAGATAAAGAACAAAATTAGTCATTTTTATTTGGATGGTTGCCGCTATTAAAATTATTCTAGTTAATCGGCCACATGGATTATGGAAGTGGGAATAGTTCTACCCCTATTCTAAGGGTTTCAACGTCTAGGAGCAGCCTTTTGTTCAGAAAATATTTGTATATATTTCAAGAAAGAGTATATACATGAATGAATTTTAATTGATTATTCAAACAAAAGAAAGAAAAACGACAATATTAAGGGTGCAATTGATAAAATTAAAATTTAAAATTTAAACTCTAAAAATTAAGTGTTGAAATCTTAATTTGCTGAATTCATAAGGGAAAAAATGTAATTTTAACCTCAAAATTTGGATCTGATCCATCTTGGTCCTCAAAATTTCATCCAATGCTCATTTACTTCTCAAACTTTTCAATTTCTTCCAATTTAGAACAAATTTAAAATTTTCGTCAATCACACATGTTTGCACACGTGACTGTTAAATCACAAATTTCAAGCATGAAAAAAATGCAATTTTGTCTCTCAAAATTTGGGTCTTGTTCTATTTTAGTCCCTAAAGTTTCAAACAAAATACATTTAATACTCAAAGTTTTTAATTTCCTACTAATTTAGGATAAATTTGAAAATTTTGTTAATTACATATGAAAAATGTCACACGTATTGCAAATGACTATTAAATCTATCTGAGATATAAAACTTCCCAACCGATTTCAACCTTTTACTATATATTTACTTTTCTCTCTAACTATCAATGTCTAATTATTTGCTATTCTTATCTACATTATAACATTTTCTAACTGATTTCAACACATTTAGTGACAGATTTAGTAATAGATTTTTTGGCAAAACTAAGCAACTAAACGATTTACCAATGAAATTGCAGATGGAATCTATTGGTCGAAAAATGCCTTATCGTAAAATATAGTAATGATTTTATCAGCAAAATTTTAGTGACGGATTTTTCCATCAACAAATCAATTAATAAATTTTGTTCTGAGACATTATGGAAACATTCAATTAACGATGGATTTTTTTTGCTAAATTTAGCTTCCGAATATTCTGTTGGTTAGAATAACAGTTGCGACGGAAATATCCATTAGCAATTAATCATTTTAAAATATTAGTGTTGAAAAAATCTGTTGCTAATTTAATATTATAAAAAAGGTTACTTATGAGTATATAAAGTACAACTTCAAACTATTATATTAATGATTTAATTTTGTTTAATATTTGCAACTAAAAATTAACCTTTCATTTACTAGTGGGTTGTTTAGTAGGCGCTTGTTCATTTTGGTTATCTATATCATCTAAATCAACAAATATTCTAGGACCATCTAGTAGGATGTGAGGTATTTGTGATCCTTCTTCCATTTTCTTGTAATGGAAAATTTTTTTAAATAAAGAAACAAATAAAGTGGTATTATGAAAACAAAAGATGCAAGCTACTAAATTTTTAAATAAAATAATATAACAAAACAATAATAAACGATAAAATAAGAGAGTTGATAAAGACAATTAATAAATTAAAAAGTACGAAAAAACCAACTTGGAAATTGAAATGTTGAATTTCAATTTATACACTTGAGTACTTGAACTCCACTTGAGTACTTACACTACTTAAATTTTGGATAAATCTTCAAATCTTCAATTTAGCTCTCAACTTACGAGTAATTTTAAATTTCTAAAATACTATATATTATAATTTAAGTAGTATGAAAGAAATTATAATAGCACTTGGAGATAGAGTTGGAGAGTAGAAAAATGAAATAAGAGAAAATAGAGAGAAATTGCTGTATGATTTGTTGGAAAAATTGTGTGGTATTTATAGGAAAAATTTTCCAACATTACCCTCCAAAACTAGCCATTTTATAGCTATTGGAGGGGTAAAATTGTCATTAATAGCCTTTTAAAAGAAAAAAAATTAAAAAAAGCAATTTCCAACGAGTGCCCGCTGGCCCCAACAATCGACCTGACGGGTTGACCCGCGGGCGAAACCCGTTGGATTTTCAGGCCTGTTCAACGGGTTGAACTATTGACTAGGGCCGGTTATAGTTAATTATATGGGCCGTGTCGCGAGCTAGTACTCCCCAGCCTTGGCCCGGCTCTATTCCCGGTCCTGGGCTAGGGCTGGGTTGGGCCCTATAGTATTTTGTGGGCCGGGACTAGCCGATTAAAAAAGGGACCGTCAGCCTGGCCTGCTGCCATCTCTAAGCATAGCGTATCACATGCTTTATAGACGGCATTATTGGGCCTTAAAATTAAAAATATTTATTGCATTTGGTCTCTCATTTGAATTTAGGGAGAAAAATCAATTTAGTCTCGTATTTTTTGGGTATCGGTTTATTTGATCCCTTATCTATTATAGCAAACTAGTTTAGTCTCTTATCTTCAAAAAAAAATAACTAATATAAGGTCTAAGATGGAAATCATTGACAAATAGACCAAGGCATACGATAATCATGTGGTCATGAAATTGCAGTAGATGTGTTGTTAACTATTTAGTTAACTTTTTTAAGGATAAGGGATCAAATTAGTTTTTTTAATAGATAAAGAATCAAATTGATCTATATCCTAAAGATAAGAACAAAATTAGTCATTTTTACTTGAATTGGTGCCATTATTAAAATTATTCTTGTTAATCAGCCACATGGACCTTATGGAAGTGGGAATTCTACATATCCCTATTCTAAGGGTTTCAAGTTTCAATGTCTAGGAGCCACTTGTTGTTCAGAAAATATTTGTATATATTTCAAGAATGAGTATATATATGAATGAATTCTAATTGATTATTCAAACAAAAGAAAGAAAAATGACAAGATTAAGGGTGCATTTGATATAATTGAAATTTAAAATTTAAACACTAAAAATTAAGTGTTGAAATCTTAATTTGCTAAATTCATAAGGGAAAAATGGAATTTTAACTTCAAAGTTTGGATCGTGGTCCATCTTGGTCCTCAAAATTTCCTACAAACCACATTTACTCCTCAAACTTTTCAATTTCTACTAATTTAGAACAAATTTAAAATTTTCGTCACTTACTAACGTTTGCACGTGACTGTTAAATCTCAGAATTCTTAAACATGGAAAATTGCAAAAAAAAAACAATTTTGTCCCTTGTTCTATTTTAGTCCCTAAAGTTCCAAATAAAATACATTTAAGGTTTACTCAAAGTTTTTAATTTCTACTAATTTAGAATAAATTTAAAAATCTTATCAATTACATATGAAAAATGTCATGCGTATTGCACATGACTGTTAAATCTATCCTGAAATATAATACTTCCCAACCAATTTTAACCCTTTAACCATATTTGAACTTTTCCCTCTAACTATCAATGCCTAATTATTTACTATTCTTATCTACATTATAACACTTTTTAATTGGTTTCAACACATTTGTGATAGATTTAGCAATAGATTTTTTGGCAAAAATACGAAACTAAACAATTTACCGATGAAATTGCAGACAGAATCCATCCGTCAAAAATTGCCTTATCGTAAAATACTGTAAAAATTTTATCGACAGATTTTCAATGACAGATTTTTCCATCGACAAATCGATTGCTAAATTTGGTTCTGAGACATTGTGGAAACATGCAATTAATGACGATTTTTTTTGCTAAATTTAGCGTCCGAATATTCTGTTGGTCAAAATAACAGTTGCGACAAAAATATCACATTGGCAATTAATATTTTAAAATATTTTAAAATATTAGTGTTCGAAAATTCAGTCACTAATTTAATATTATAAAAGAAGTTACTTATAAGGATATGAAGTACAACGTCGAACTATTATATTAATCATTTAATCTTGTTTAACATTTGCAACTAAATATTAACCTTTCATTTTGTATACCAAATTCTGTAAACATTCCAAAAATTAAACTCAATAAATGAGTCTCATTATATTGTAAAAACTGAATTATTATTGTTTTATTATACCTCAAAGATTAATCTTGAATTAAATTATTGTTTTAATTTATTAGTGAATTAATATTGTGTTATTATTATCCTTTTTTTTTGGATATAATTTTTTCAACATCAAATTAAATGGGTTGAAATCGATTAGGAGATATTTTAACCAGGTTAGATATAATAGTCATGTGCATAGAAAGTGTTATAATATAGACAAAAAATGGTGAATGGTTAAGTATTCAAGTAAATGGGAAAAATGACAATATGGATTAAATGGGTTGAAATCAGCTAGGAAGCGTTGTATCCCCAAGATAAATTTAACAGTTATGTTCAATGCATGTAACTTTTTCCGTTTATAATTAACAAAAATTTCAAATTTGTCCTAAATTGAAATTAAAAAGTTTAAGGATTAAATACATTTTATTTGGAACTATGGGGACTGAAATAGGTTATGATTTAGAACTTGTGATTTAACTATCACATACTTTGCTCATGACTTTTCCGATTTGTTGTTGAAGAAATTTTCAAATATCCTAAATTAGTTGAAATTGGAAAGTTTGAGGACTAAATGTGCTTTACTAGAAATTTTGGGGACCAAAATGGATCACGACCCAATCTTTGAAGACTAAAATTGTATTTTTTTTTCCCAATTCATAAAGTTGTATCTGTTTGATAATCAGTTGAAATGGAGCACTGAATTAAAATATTTTATCCTGTATATGTTATATATTTCGATGATAATATTATTTTTATAATAGGTTAATTTTTAATATATTTATATATAATTCAAATAAATAGTTTATTAATATAGAGCATGTGTGTGAGGTGTGTGTGTGAGAGAGATACTATGTGTAGATGTGTATTTATATATGAGAGAAAGAATATAATGTGTGTAAATATGTGTTTTTATATAGGAGAAGTAATATAATATGTGTAAGTGTATATTTATGTGTTCAGGGAAAGGAATGTAATGCGTACAAGTGTGTAATTTTGTGCGAGATAGAAGGAATATAGTATATGCAGATACGTTACATGTGAGAGAAAAGGTAGTGTATTCAAGTATTTGTTTATATGTGTGAGAGAGTGAATATACTATGTGCAAGTGTGTGTTTATGTGTTAAAGGGAATGAATATAGTGTGTGTAAGTGTATGTTTATGCGTGAGAGAGAATGAACATAGTATGTACAAGTGTGTGTTATATGTGAGAAAGAAGGAATATAATATGTATAAGTATAAGTGTGTGTTTATGTGTAAGAGAGAATAAATATAGTGTGTGCAAGTGTTGTGTTTTATGTGTGAGAAATGAATATAATTTTTGCAAGTGTGTGTTTATGAATTTGTTTGTATATGTGAAAGTGTGTGGATGTGAAATATAGAAAAATTGAGTGTGTTTCATTATATTAGTAAAGAATTCAACAAATTAAGTGATAGACTTTTCACATTAAATTTTGTATAAAAATTAAGTAGCACTTAATATATTAAGAGGTAGGAGAATTTCGTTATCAAACATACTTAATATAAAAAAAACTTAATAAATTAAGTTTAACTCTTTAATAGAGTTATTAAATACGGAAAATACTTAAGTAGATCTAATTTTTTGCCCCATCAGTAGAACTTGTGGTTAAAATTTAATCTTATAGAATTTTTCTTACATATATATTTTATAAATTTTAATCCATACCGCAATATTTACAAGTAAAGTAAAAAATTAGGTACCATTAAGCACCCCTTAAGCTAAATAAGGCATCGAAATTCAAGAATACCAGCGAAGAACTAGTTTAATTTGTGCTTTTCGTATTTTTTTTATTACATCAATTAAACCATCCAATACACTTACCCTTCAAACGTAAATATATTCTTGTGGGAAAATCGCTGAAATAGTCCTTCAACTTTTGCACTTTAGCCAAAATAGTCCCTCAACTTTTTTTGTAGCCAGAATGGTCCTCCAACTTTTATTTTTTAGCCAAGATAGTCCTTTCATGTGAAATTTACTAAAAAAAAAAAAATTTGAAGGACCATTCTGGCTAAAAAATAAAAGTTAAAGAACTATTCTGGCTAAAAAATAAAAGTTGAAGGACTATTCTGGCTAAAAAATAAAAGTTGAAGGACTATTCTGGCTAAAAAGAAAGTTGAGGGACTATTCTGACTAAAGTGTAAAAGTTGAGGGACTATTTTGGCGATTTTCCCTATTCTTATTATCCCTCGTACAAAACCACAATCTTATATAAGTAAGAACGCCAACGTTGAAATGACTTTTGAGGTTTGGGAGAAAATTGAAAAACAATCAATATTTCGAGTCTCAAAGGTGTAGACAGGAGAATCATACATTGGAGAGCCAAACTGAAAATTATTTTCAACGGGCCAGGTTTGATTGAAACATTTATGTATTGTCAAAGATTAAATTACAATTAACTTAATATTAGAAAATATTTTCCGGTGTAAAATATTTTTTAATTTTTCATCCTGTGGCTAAAAATAACTTATGAAATTTTTTGGTACAAGTAATGTTTTGGATAGTTCAAGAATGATATTAAATGTTAAATACTTACTTTTATAACTTAATTTAAAAAATTTATTTTCATTTCCAATGGTTGTCCATTGGTTTTTCTTACTGTGGGTCCCATAATAATATAACTATCATTTTGCTTATTTTACCGCTACAATATATTATGATGTAGTTTTGAAAAAAATTAATTTTTTATTAACCAGAATCGCTTTTAAAGTATTTATTACAATTGTTAAATTTTTTTTAACTCATATTTAGTAGTTAAGTTTGTAAGGGATTTAATCCCTAATTTATTTGGCATTAAAAAATTGCGTTGGTTGAATCTCTTAAGGATTTAGATTAATTTATGCCTATTTAATGGCCTTAGTAGTTAATTGTGGAGTTAAGGAAATTTGCATTGAAAAGTTGATGAAATAATTTATTTATCCTCCCAATCTTTCTTCTTCCATCGTTATTTTGTTTTGGCTTTGATTTGTTTTCATATTGCCGCTCTGGTTTGTTTGATTATTTTTTGATATTGCCCATCATAGAAAGCAATTGGATTGTTACATGTAAAAGTCTTGAGACTCAAATCAAGTGTTTTTAGATTAATTATTTATTGGTCCCTTATTTGTGCATAATTATATATTAGTATATTTTGGCTTCTACAATGACACGTAATAATTTTTAGAAATAATCATTTTCTGAATTTTAAACGTCATCTTTACACATGTGGAATGCATATATTGTTGATGGTGTAAAAAAATTTTAACACCGTCAATTTACCAAAGATTAACTCAAAAAAAAAAAAAAAAAATCTCTCAAATTTTCCACTTTCTATACCAATTGTTGTGTCTTACTATCTGAATTTTCAATATATATACTTTGGCTTGCAACTATATACTAAGTCAGAGCACAAATGGTGAGCATGCCATGAATGAGGCAGTAGATATTCACAGTTATTGGGATAAAAAATCAAATGGTAACAAAAAATAATAATAATAAATAACATATATAACTCAGAGCAGCCATTCTCGGCCTGAATTGTACACTATATATATATATATATATTCCTGGTAGCTTCCTAAACCTTTTTCTTTCATTTAGAATTAGCAAACGGATGTGAAGATCGAGCTCAAATCATCCATAACTTTTAAATATGTCAACAAATCCGCTAACTTTTTTCCGGGCTAGACAACAAAATGTGACTTATAATTTGGCATGTCTTTTAAGTATGTACTACGAACAAACTACAACTAATTACTCCTCTTTTTAACTTGCTTGCATGCAGCATATTTAACCAGAAAAAAAGGGAAAATTAACTCAAAAAAGAGAAATTCTAACCTTACCAAGAGTATAGTTGGAAAAGATGACAGATCCGACAGTGCCCCATTCACCATCATGCAGTTCAACACCTTGAACAATATCAGGGCTCACATTGGATAAGTGATGTGGTCTGTATCTAAAGAGTTCATGAAAAGCATCTCCGCCGGACTTAATTTCTACTTGTGAATCCAGCTTCCCACTTAGACTCATTATTAGATCACAATTTTATGGAAAGACTGAAATTAATGAAGAGTAGAATTGTGAGGGAATACTGCGAATGCTATAGGCTTTTATACAGTTCAAGGTCAACTTTCCGCTTGCGTAATTCTTTATTTGAATCTACGCGCATGGTTTAGTATATACTCATTGTGATAGTTTAACTTTAACGTCAAATAAATCAATCTTGTAATGAAATTCACATAAATTTATTTAAGTTTTCATGGAATTTTTTCAAGAAAAATGAAATTTATATAAAATATTAACACATGTATATATACTTGAATTAGAAAGTGTTAAATAATGTTCTTTTTAAGCAATTGAGTTTTAAAAACTTAATTAATGCGTTGATCAAAAAATCACAAAATAAATGGAACATAAGAACTAATAAATTTCTCAAAGCATAGACCTTAGAGGCTTGTTTTGTACAACGGAGTCTTTTGTATGTAATGTACATTCATCAAATGTTTTATAATCTAGTGCAAAATTTTTCTTCAAACTTCTATCATCTATGTTACTTATTGCAATATAACTTGATGCATTAGGTATGAAAATTTTCGGAACATTCACCAAGTATTTAAGTTGCCCCTCTGAATCCCCAGCATAGACTTACGTCGGGATCTTGGCTATACATAAAATTACATAGTTATTTATATAGTTATTACCTTCGGTTCGGGAAGGAATTCAGCGAGAGAGGTAGATTAATAGGTTACTGGTCCAATTGTTGGATTACTAGTTCATTTGGTATGTCGCTGAAATATATATTTTTCATTAATATATAATACCTGCAAATTATTAAATACAACATATATGGTGAAAATATTGATAAAAATATATTTTATTAAAAAGTTTTAAGTACAAATGAATTTGAAATTATTCATTTCTTTAAAGAAATTTAATAATATGGAATAAAATACTTAACCTTTAAATTATTGTATGTACATAATTAAAAAATATTGACTAAAAGATGTATAATGATATACAAATGCACAAGAAATTAACTTTTTAAATATTTTTTAGATGGGTTCTTAGTGGTACAATGGTACTTTATTATGTTTTAGATAGACATGTGAATTTGTACAATCAAATATATAATATCTTGTTTTATTAATTTAAGTTAGACGATTGATTATTATAGCAATATACTTTTGGAATGTAAATAATATTAGGAATGAGTTTGTTCTCATAGAAAATAATATAAAAATTTGTTGGTAACTGATGTTCAACAAAAGTTTTCTTAAATGAAACTTAATTTTTTTTTTCTAATTTTTAATTTTATTTGTAAAAAGATGTTTTATGGATGAATAATTTGACAGTTTTTATATGTAACTAATGATTATTTTATAGTCTTTCCATATGAAGATTTAAAAAATTTTATAATGCATAGATTGGAGTTTGTAAAGTAAATTAAATAAAAAAGATGAATATAATATGCAAAAACTTACATGGTTAGGTAATAAGGTCATTTCTCTTTATTAAGAGGTCTTTGTTTCAAAATTTGACAATTACAATTTGTCTCTTTCCTCAAAGAAACAAACCAACTTGGATTTTCCAAACTTGACTAGATTCTCGAACTTACTGGTTGAATTAACGAATTCTTTCCTTATCTAGCCATTAGAGCAACCTTGCACGGTTTCAAAGTTAGTTCACCAGATTAAACGATTAAATCACCAAGTCGAATTGATTTTAATAACTGTGGTTATTTATCACAACACTGTATTATTTCTGCATTACAACATGACTTTTCATCTAAAGAAAAACAATTGAAAGACAAGTAATTAGATGATTTGGAAAAAGAAATAAACTAGCTACATCCAGGAGTGTACGACAATTACAAGGCCGAAAATCTTTAAGCAAGCCATTGGCTTGTACCTGCAGAATTAAACTAATGTATACTTGGATAAGATCGCTGAAATCATAATCATCAAACAAATAAATATATGTGGTGTCAGCTATCCTGAAATATATATATTCCTGGTAGCTTCCTAAACCTTCCCCGCCCCCTCCTTCCCCTTTTCCTCCCCCTCTACTTTCCACCTCCTCTCCTCCTTCCCCTCCTCCTTTCTCCGCCCTCCTCTTCGATCATCGCCTGCTGCAGTTGGCCGTGGTTGTGAGGACCGACAGAGACTATGTGAGATTGGTAGTGTTGGCCGTTGATATCATTAAGACTTTTTGGTACTCTAAAGATGCAACACGAGCTCCGGTCTGCTGATGTGCTTATAATTTCTGGTGCTACCTAGATTTTCTTAACCGATATTTTTTTACTTCCCAAATCTTGATAGAGTGATGATCGTTATCATTTTCAAAAACTCGCGATTCCATCACGAAAGTACCATTAATATAGCTGCAATTTGGGGAGTTGCCTCGTCGCAAAATTTATTATAATTATTGAATAAATATTTGATATTTTAATAATTATTTAAACATTAATGAAAAATTTTGATTTAGACAAAATGTGAATCTCGTAGCCTCATAAGTCATAACCCAACTAAAAATGAAATTCGATTCCCGAAGCAAATTTGGTGCCATTCATGATAGACTTGCCCGTGAATTATTTTAACTATTAAGTGTTAGATGATATTTTTAAATAAAAAAAAAATAGGTTGTGGTTGTAACTAAAATTGAAGTGGACTCCATTATTGATGGCACAAAAGATTTTATTTGCTATGGGGAATTTATGCTTTTCAGAGAAAAAAGTTTAAACTTGAGGCGTCCAAGAAAATTCTTGTCAAGATTTAGATCCATTAAATTCTCTGTGCAAAGCTCTATTTAACGATGGGTTTGGCCCAAAAGCCATTGACCTTAAGGGAGTTTATCTTACTCCGGCTTGGTACTCGACTAACAAGTATTGCCAGAGAAGTTATGTTTCACTATATTGACGTTACAGCTGGAGAAGTTACCGACAAGTATCTTGCTCCGGCTTGGTACTCGACTGACAGAGGCGAGTATAGGAGGGCAAAGAAAGGGAAAGGGGAAGGTGAAGGGGGAGCAAACGCGGAAGGAAGAAAGGAGAAGGGAAGCGGAGGGGAGAGGAAAGGGGGAAGGAGGTGGTGGGAAGAAAGGAGAAATACGGGTGTAAAAGTTATTGTTAGCTGTTTGGATGCTTTGATAATTTTATTTATTTAAAAAATCACATGACATTTTCATGCGCGGATTAATGGAGCACTTTTATAAAAAAAAAAAATAAACAGAGTGACTCTTAGATACACTTTTGGAAATTAAGTAATCCTTTTGGCCACTCAATAAATTTAATGACTATATTGACAATTAGAGTACATTTTAGTGATTAAATAATCACTTTGCTTAAAAAATTAAATAACTATATCAGTAAACCCTCCAATTTTATCTTCTTCAATTACCCCCTCTTCAAGTACGAAATCGGTTCTTATTACCCTTCAAACACAATCACAAACACAATCTTGTACTAAGTAAAAACGCACGTTGAAATGATTTTTGAGGATTTGGGTGCAAATGGTAAACCAATATATAGTTCACGGTCTCAAAGACAAGAGGTCGTACTTTGGAGAACCAAATTGAAAACTATATACCTAAAAAATAAAATTGAAAACTATCTTCAACGGGGGTTTCCTTATCAAGAAAAAAAAAATCTTCAAGAGGGTTTGAATGAAACTTGTTACCTATTCTCAGATATTAAATTGCAATTAACTCAAAAGAAATTATGACTATGAATTAATAGTTACCATCTCGTCTCAATCCATGTGCCACCATTAATAATAACGTACAGTATTAATTAATAATATTTCATCCCAGCAACCGGTTTCTCATTGATCACTTAGGCCATTGACTTCGTGTTCTACGTAGCAATCTGGACATAGATTTTTGTTTTCCTTTTTCGGTCGAGAAGTATGACAACCTCAATAGGGCCGTTAATGGGTCAGGTTTAGATTCGAACCCGATTCGATTCATACCCATTTATCTAGATCTGGATCAACAGCAAATTTTAATTATTTGGATTTTATTCGGACCCGTTTAACTATTATAATAAACGGATCGGATATGAATCTTGATGTTCCGATCCGATTAAGATTCGAATCCAATTAAAATATTTAATATATAATAAAATTATTATATATTAGTATTATTTTATATGTATATATGCATATATATGGTGTAAATTGCCTATGCAATTTATATTTAATGTAGAATACATGCATAAATATTAATTATGAATTCAATATTTTTTTATAATTATAAAAAAAAGAGAAAATTCGATGAGTTGTAATAATTTTATATATAATTGTAAAAGTTATAAAAAATATTTAAGACCCGGATCCAGATCCGACAAGACCAGACGAATCCGAGTACCTGTCGGAGATCTGGATTCGATTATATTAATCAGATCCGATTCTGGATATGTTAGTGATCCGATCCGAATTTGATCCGTTTACAAACCTAAACCTGACAGCATAAAATTTAAACTAAGTATGAATTATTGAGAGCAAAATTACTTTTTAAATTGAATAATGCTTATTTCTTGTACATTTGATCAAACTTAATAAATGGAAAAGAGGACGTCATTTAAATGCTCAACCAATTATTTCAGGTAATCAAATCTTTAATTAACGTGGTAGAGTCACTGACACCCCCACCATTTATGTCATATATTCCCAATAGTTTTTGGGATAATTTTATAATCCTCCTCCGAGGTTTATACTAATGTTACTTAACTCTTCTAAACTTTTAAAAATACCACTTAATTTTCTAATTCTACTTTTCTTGTAACGTTGTCAGTCCAAAGGTATAAAAATATATATTTATTTCAATTTTACCCCTAGTAACAAAATATTAATTTATTCTACTGGTCGGATAAAAAGGAAAAGAAAATTCAAAGGTGTAAATAAAATATTTAGCAAATATATTGGGTTATAAATTTTTACATCCTTCTTCAATTAAAATTAAAAACAAACACAAATATTTTTTTCAAGTTAAAGTTCGTAATTTCCTATAAAAAAAAATATCAACCACATTTTTTATTACAATATATGGTACCTTTTTAGGCGTTCCAATTTTTTGTTCAAATAACGTAGACAAGAATATTACATGCATATTTATTTTTGTATATAAACTCTAAAAATTTATCTAACCATAATTTATACTTTTTGCTTCGAGTTTGTGTTTTAAAAAAAATTACCAATTACATTAATCTATTATATTATATGATTTATTTTTATGTATTCTAAATTTTTATTCAAACTAATGGACACAAGCATATAAACAGCACGCATACTTTTCTAAATTAGTTGAAAAAGAAAATTATAAAGAAAATACATTTTAATTTATTTTGCTTTATGAATTTGATTCCCCAAAAAATATTAATCATATTATTATCTAATATATGGTATGTTTTTGCCTGTTTAAATATTTTTTAGACTGCATGCCTTTTACAAGTACATTAACAAATATAGTAAATATTAACTTGAGTAAAAAATTTGTTAGAAACCAAAAGGGTGTCAAATGAAATTATTAAACAGCTCAAGAGAGATTTTTGAAATTATCCTTTTTGTTATATGACTAAAGTAATATGAGCATAGATGTCATTTTATGCACTTTGATACTAACTTTGGGGTCCTACCAACAAGAGAGGAAAGAAAAGTGATATTTTTTAAAGTTCAGAGATACTAAGTAATATTAGCATAAACCTCAAGGGAGGTTTATGAAATTATTCCTATTTTTTTTTTTTTTGGGTGATAACATGGCAAATCACATGCTTAATGACATTATTTGAGCTTAAATTGAAAATATTTATCGCAATTGGTGTCCATAATTTGAATTTGTCCACTCATCAATGAAATTGAAATCGTATATTTATTTGTGATCTACATGAATGTTGTCAAAAAAATTAATGCTCTTTTTAACTTACATCATTGCATGCATGCAGCATATTTAAGCAGACAACACAATGGAAAATTTTTGAATTGAAAAAACAAGTAATTAATGGTATACCATGAAAAATCAAATGCGAGAAATTTTCAAATGAGTATATTTTAAGCAGATGATTTTGGTGTACAATTTCTCCAGGCATAGACCTAGGAGGCTCGCTTCGGACAACATAGCCTTGATATTATCCATGCATGAAATACTGTTTCATGAGATAAATCCTTCAAACATTCATGCTAGTTAATTTCTCTTTACCTTTTAATATTTAATGTCACTATAAATTTAATTTCTAACATTATTTTGTGGACTCTAAAATCTCTAGTCAAATCTAATTTTTTATTGTCGCCTGAAATGGCATTTTTATCCTCAAATTATTGATGTGTGGATAAATTTTTTCACAATACCTAAAATCTATTATTTTCTTTTATGTACAGAGCTTGATGAATTTTGAGACATGGTGATCAAAGATGAAACATCATTGAATTATGTCAACAAAATTAGATGAAAAGGACAAAAATAGTCACGAATCAGGAAAAAATGTGAAGAAAAGAGAGAGGATGAGATTTATAGAAAGATAATTTTTATTTAGACAAAATTATAAGGGTAGTTTGCCCAAAAAAAATTATAAGGGTATTTATCCAAAGAAGAAGTAATAATGTAGTTTGATTTAATGGATAGACGCAAGTGGCCAAAGGTTTACGTCAGAGAATAAAGTGATATTGACTCTAAACTACAAGAGAACATATTGTAAGTTTGCAAACTATACAAGGTAATTTATATATTAGCCAAATTACAAGGGTTCTTTATAATTTACCAAAAAACAATCAATACTTTAGGGTCTTAAAGACAGAGGTTATACTTCGGAGAATTAAATTGAAAATTATTTTCAAGGGGGTATGATTGAAACTTTTACATATTGTTAAGATTAAATTACTTTGCATGGTAAAAGGTAATCAAGGTTGATGGCTCGTAAGTTAGATACATTTAAGGTTATAATAGGGTGGAGTGGGATTTTGTATCTAAGGTCATATATTTAGGTAAAATGGGTTTTTGTTCTCAATGAATTGGGTGGGTAATAAAATGCGTGTCTACTGTTTCTTACTCTTTTAATATAAACGGTCATGCTAGTGCTCATATTAAACCTGCTAGAGGTATTAGACAAGGGATCCACTGTTCCCTTATTTGTTTTTGTTTTGTTCCAAGGGTGCTAAACAGCTTACTTAATCAAGCTTCTATTTATGGGGATATTTCTGGTATTAGTATTAGTAGGAGGGGTCCAAAAGTTTCTCATTTACTCTTTGCAAATGATACTTTGTTATTTTGTAAGGCTGGTACTCAAGAGAGTAAGAATAATAATTTTATTGAATGAATATCAAGAATGATCTAGACAAGTTGTCAATCTTGATAAATCTTCTGTGTGTTTCAATAGAATACTCTGTCTTATCTTAAAAATTAGATTTGTAACTTTATGGGTGCAGTAGATAAGGTACACCTAAATATTTAGGGCTTTTTATGTCTACGGGAAGGATTAAAAACTATCGGTGTTTTTTTTTTGTTAAAGATAGATTGATTTGTAAGTTGAATGGATGGAAGAAAAAATTTTTAAATCTTGCTAGTAAGGAGGTGTTAATTAAGTCTATTTTAATGTCCATTCCTGTCTACATTATATCCTGTTTTAACCTCCTTATTGGTCTTTGTAAAGATTTGAGCAGTCTGGTATCTCGGTTTTGGTGGGGTAGGGAGTCTTCTGGTAAGCATAACATTCATTGGCTTAATTGGTCTAAATTGACTGATGTTAAAGAATCACGGGGTTTGGGTTTTCGTGACTTTGAATCTTTTAATTCTACTTTGTTAGGAAAACAATTTTGGAGAATTTTTACTAATCCAAACTTGTAGGTTAGTTGTGTGTAAAAAGCAAAATATTTTCCTAACAATTCTATCTTTTGTTCCATTGTTAAACCTTCATCTTCATTTCTTTGGAAGAGTTTGTTGACTACCGAAGATCTTATTTCTCAAGGGTCTAGGTATTCTGTGGGTACAAATTTATGGGGAGAATATTAGGATTTGGGAGGATCCTTGGTTGTCTTCTTCAATCTGTTTTAAACTTAGGACCTGTAAACCTCTTGGTTGTTCTATAATTTTTTGTCCCTGAGTTATTAAATTCTGATGGGAATTCTTGAAAAAAGCATCTAATTAGAAATGTTTTTTTTTTTCAAATTCCTACTTCTCTTGTAAGGGGTAGAGATAAAAGAGTTTGGCATTACACACAAAATGGTGTTTATAGAGTCAAATCTATAGTTATTATTAAGCTACATTGATGACTCAATTTAGAGGGAAGGCTAATCTAGATAAGGTTCAGTCTTGTTCTTTTAATGATCAGAAGCTTGTTTGAAAACATTTGTGGAGTTTGCCTGATAAGAACAAAATTAGGCATTTTATTTGGAAAAGTCTAATGTTGTGGCAGTTAGGGGAGTTATCTCTTCCAGATTTACTGTGGATGATAATAGATGTTCTAAATGTGGTGAATGTGTTGAAACTTTAGAAGTCTAGTGTGTTCTTTCGGTGTCCTTATTCTCAGATCATTTAGAAATTGTCTCCTATCTCCTGGCCTAATCTTCAGTCTTTATGATCTGATTTCTGACTGCGGTGGGAAGCTTTACTTAAATTGGTTAAGTCTGATGCTTTGTTTGATCATCTGTCTTACTGCCTTTATTCTTTGGCATTTGTAGAAGCCTAAAAATAGGCGGTTGTTTGATCATGTGTGGATTTTTGAAAGTGATACTTCTAGATCTGCTGCCTATTCTAACTGGTTGGAGTATCATAATGTTTTGTTTGGTCTTCAATTGTGAATACCTCTGATGTTACTGCTTCTAATGTGTTATGGCAGTATCCAAAAGATGGTTATGTTAAATTCAGTACAGATGCTGCAATGGTTCAAAGGAATGGAAAGGCTAGTATAGGTGCGGTTGCAAGAAACTCTTTAGGTGTTATTGTTGGTGCTTGGGCTGTTAATTGTGATGGTATTTCAGATGTCAAAATCCTGGAGGTGACAGCAATCTTTAGATTAGCTCTCCTTTAAGCTCTTAGATGTTCTTGGAAGTTTATTGAAGTTGAATCAGTTGTAATGAATGTTTTTAGTTTGCTTCAGCAATCATGAATTAATGATATACCTATTGGTGTTATTTCCAAGACATTCTTTTTTGGCAAAATGTTTTATGGCTTGTGACTTCTTTTATATTCCCAGAATTATAAATAAAGTTAGTCATAAGGTTGCAAAATTTTTTTTATCTCTTGTATAAGATGTAGAATGGAAATTTCATTTTCCTTTGTAGCTTTTTATTGAATCCCAAAATGATGTAAGCTAGTTGGCTAAATACTTTATAATTTACATATTTCTATTGTTTCTAAAAAATAAAAAAAAAGATTAAATTACAAATTACCCAAAAGAAATTATGCTTAAATCATGGATTTAGTGGTTACTAATTTTCGCATCATGTCTCTGTCCCTATGCTACCATTAATAGTGTATTTATTCGCAGTGAGTGGAGAGATAGATAAGATATCCCATTTCGGGATATAGTGGTGTTTTGATACCGATATCACCAAGAATAGACAAAAGGAATTCCAATGATTAAAAAAAAATTCTTATTTTATTTTTCTATCAAAAGAAAAAAAAAAATATGGCAAACTAGTTGATATTTTGATTAGATAACCAAAGGCCTCTGCCCTTCCACCCCTTAGTAAGGGAGGGCAGAGTTTTTGGTTTTGCACACTATTAAAATATTCTACTTAATCAGCCACGTGGATGACAGAAGTGGGGAGGGGGGAGGGATTTTACGCATCCCTATTCTCAGGGTTTCAAGTTTCAACGTCTAGGAGCCGTTCATTGTTCAGAAAATATTTGTATACATTTCAAGAATGGATATATACGTGAATGAATTTTAATTGATTATTCAATTTCTAGGTGTGTTTGATAAAACTAAAATCTGAAATTTGAACATTGAAAATTAAGTATTAAAGTCTTAATTTATTGAATTCATAAAGTTGTATTTGTTTGATAATCAACTGAACTTAAGCACTGAATTGAAAAAATATTTTATTTCGTATATATTATATAATTCGATGATAATATTACTTTTTTATGGTAGGTTAATTTTAAATTATTACATTTTAATACAAATAAATATTTTATTAGAATAGAGTATGTATGCGAGGTATGTGTGAGAGAGAGATACTATGTGTAATTGTCTTTTATATGTGAGAGAAAGAATATAATGTGTGCAAGTATGTATAGAATATAATGTGTGCAAGTATGTATTTTTGTGTGGGAGAAATAATATAATATCTGCAAGTGTGTGTTTATGTGTTTGAGAAAATGAATATATTTGTGCAACCGTGTGATTTTGTGTGAAAGAGAATGAATATAGTTGTGCAAGTGTGTGTTATATGTGAGAGAGAAGGTAGTGTTCTAGTGTATGCTTATATGTGAAAGAGAATGAATATAATGTGTGCAAGTGTGTATTTATGTGTGAGAGAGAATGAATATAGTGTGTGTGGAATATAATGTATGCAAGTGTGTGTTATATGTGAACTGCAGAGAAGAAGGGATTGAGTGTTTACAAGTATGTTATTATGTGTGACAGAATGGATATAGTGTGTGCAAGTGTGTTTATGTGAAAGAGAATGAATACAGTGTGTTCAAGTATGCGTTTATGTGTGAGAGAAAATGAATATAGTGTGTGCAAGTGTGTGTTGATGAGTATGATTGTATATGTAATAGAATGTGAAAATGTAAAATAAAGAAAAATTAATTGTGGTTTGTTATACTAGCAAAGAATTCATCAAATTAAGTAATAGACATTTTAATTAAATTTTGTATAGAAATTAAGTGGCAATTAATGTAGTCAGACGTAAGAGAATTTTATTATCAAACATCTATATTTATCATCTATCTATCTATCTTTCTATATCTATTTCTATACTATTATATATATGGGAGTTCTTTTGCCCAATTTTTGTTTCTCTCTTTTTTGTGATGGCTAAAATACCTATTCTTAATGAGAATAGAATAAAATTGCTCCTCATCTAATCTAATTTAACACTGTCTCTTATAATCTATTTTTAAGGATACTACCACCTATTTTTTAGTCATGCAATCCTACTCGACATAATTTACTACTTTATTTTTTCTTTTTTTGCCACGCCTAATATGCCCTTAATTAAATAATTTCCATGTCTAACATATCCTTAATAAAGTATAATTGATCTATCTAAAATCCTATCCATTCAATCTAATAAGACTATCTATTTTTATAATATACTCTATATTTATTATATATATTTCAAACTACCAAAATAAATTTTTTAGATTTATATGAAAATTTGGTATAAATGCATAATAAGAGGGGGAAATTTTTATTTGCATAAAAATATTTATTAAAATTAAAATTTCAAAAATAGGAAAAAGATGAATCTAACTAAAAAGTAAGGATTAAATAAATGACAAAAAAAATATGTCTTATGTATAAGAAACTAAACAAATTAAAAATAAGAGGGGGAAATTTTTAATGTATAAAATATTTATTAAAATTAAAATTTCAAAAAAAGAAGAAGAAAAAATATAGAATATAAAATATAAAGATTAAATAATCAAACAAAAATTATTTTTTATGTACAAAAAACTAAACAGATTAAAACTGTATTTGCTCATATATGACAGCGAAGTGCATTTTAGTGGTATGACGTTTTCTCTATGATCTATTAGTCATAGCTTCATGTCATATTTTTTTTTTAAAGAATGAAACTAATATGTTCTTCATATTATGAATTAGTATCACTTAGTAGCATATTAAGATCATTATAAACAATTGAAATAATAAGGGTTTTTTTTTTTTTTTTTTTTTTTTTTTTGTATCTTAATCTAAAATGCACCAATGTCAATTAAAATAATCATAGATCTGTATAAGAGACAGCACGCAATGCTAATGAAATAAATTATTTCTTCCTTAACTTATTTTGATTTTTTGGCATAAAATTACATAATAAGAAGGTATAAAATTTTTAGAAAAATCATTTATATTTGAGTAAAGAATAAAATAAAATATTATTTTTTAACTATTATATATGTTCAGGTTGTTTTTATTTTTTATTCATAATAAAATATTTTTTATGACTTTTATATATAGGGGTATTCAAAAGTCAGTCAAGTCGAACTATTAAATCGAAAAAAAATTGACTCAACTTGTTCAACTTTTGACTCGACTTTAACTCAAAGTCAATTAACTAAGAAACTTCTTGACTTGACTTTGATTTCATTTTCTAAGTCAAATTACTAGTAGTCGACCGACAAATTGACTGATTTAACTAGTTTACTGGTCGAACAAGTCGTTCGACTTTACCAGTCAAATACTAGATAAATAAGACGAACAATTATATTTTTTTTAACATTTTAGCATATATTGTAATAATATATTAATATATTTAGATATATAATATTTTAGCCATAATATTTTTAATTCTTAATAATTAATAATATTTTTTTGCTTAGTACTTAATTATCTTTTCTTTGTATAATTGTTGGAGTTCTCAACCTAATTTTTCACATTATGTAAAATTTATGCACTCATACATTAATATAAGTGTACACTACATCTATCTTATTAATGTAGGACTTTTGTTTTAATAACTAATTAAATAGATGACTGATTTCTTTTTAATATGTACATATACTAGTGTTAATTAACTATATATACTTTAATATTTATTAAAATATCTATGTATAATATATCTATACATACATGTTTTCATGTTCATATACTAAGACTCGTATAACTTATACTCATATAAATATATCTAAAAAGTCCAATATTATGGAAAAAGTGTTTATCTATACCTAATGAAGTCATTGGTGGTGTCGTTATCAAACATTATCAAACATTATAACTAAGTAATCTCAAAGAAAAATCAAAACTGTTTTATATAGGAGTAACCACATTTTATGGCATTAAAACTGAATGAAGAGTTTAGGACTAGTGTCAATAGAATATTAAAGCGAATGTTATCGTAAATTTAAAAAATATGAAAAAATATCAATATTCTCTATATGTATACATATTTTACATAATAATTAATGAAAAATTAATTGTGATACAAAATATTATATATAATATCTCACTCAAAGTAATAGCGTGTGATTTTTGATATCTTTTAGCATTTCGTGCATTTTAGAGCAAGATAAAGGATTGTTTTCATTAACATTCATTGCATTTCAGAGTAGAATAAAAGTTCAATTTATTATCTCAATTTTGTTTACAATCATTTGATATAGTATATGATACCTATCTGTAATATAGAGAATGTATTAGTTTATTCTGATTAATTATCTTATACATAAGACATAATTCTTATTTGATATAATTGTTCTTGACATTTTAATTAGATTCATGTTTTTTCTAATTTTGAAATTTTAATTAATAATTTTTGTGATTATAAACCATATATCGTTTGATTTCCTTTAAATCTTTTCACTACTAATAGAATTTCAAAATACTTCATCTATAAAATGATGTTTGATACTTGATAGTGATTTTATCTTTTTGTAATGACAAAGAATATATGGATATATTTAAAAAGTCTAATAATATGAAAAATATCTAAATATTTAACTTATACTGTTCATGTAATTGGTGTTAATGTTATAAGAAATTATAACCTAGGCATTTAGAAGAGAAATATAAATAAAATGCAAACATCATACGCTGTTCTCATAAAAGAGAAAATTTATTTAAAATAATGAAAAAAAGAAAGGCAAATATAATTACAATAAAATGAGCAAAGATATTAAATACTATATTTTTAAAATAAATAAATCTTGCATCAACAAAGTCAATAGATAAAATTTTTGTACTTGGTACTCTATGTTATCATTCACTGGTTATTCATTTATTTTTAAAAAATAAAATTATTTTAATAAATCAATAGTTTACACGTACAAAGAACATATATATATTTTTTATTCTAATACTTAATATTAAAAAACACTTAATGAATTAAATTTAAACACTTAATGGGTCTATCAATCACCCCTTAACCTAAATAAGACATCGAAATTCAAGAATATCAGTGAAGACCTAGTTTAATTTGGCTTTTCATATTTTTGTATTACGTCAATTAAGCCTCCAAGAACATTTCAATTACCCTTCAAATGTAAATATGTTCTTATTACCCCTTGTATACAGCCACAATCTTATATAAGTAAGAACGCCAACGTTGAAATGAGTTTTGAGGTTTTGGAGAAAATTGAAAAACAATCAATATTTCAGGTCTCAAAGACAGGATAATTATACATTGGAGAGCCAAATTGAAAATTATTTTCAAGGGGCCGGGTTTGATTGAAACATTTATGCATTGTCAAAGATTAAATTGCTATTAATAAAAACAAATTAACACTAAATCATGGATTTAGTGGTTACTAATTTTCCATCCTGTCTCAGTCGCTATGCCACAATTAATAGCTTTGTTTCCCCCTTTCTACCATCACTGTGTAATCAACGTCTCTCACAAATTTCTCAAAAACCTAAGTTTTGTGGACAAGATTAAACTTAAGATTGTTAGAACAGAAAAAAAAAAAAAAAAAAAGAAAGACAGAAAAAAAAAGTTCGGAAGTGTACCAGAATACATTAAAACAAAAGACAATCTGTCTCTTACCACTTCAAGGCATGTAACAATGTCATTTTACTTGAAATTTAATTTGCCCCTATTGTAATTGGTGTGTCAAAGAGTAGTGTAAATTAAGGCATTACAACGTCATTTTTCTTAAGGTTTAATTTGTCCTACCGTAATTCATGTGCAAAAGAGTAGTGCGTGCAAATTAACCTATGTGATACAATAAAATCTAGTGATTGATTATATTTTTACATTAAAAAAGTCAATCCATTAAGCACTCAAACTTATGATAAATTTGACTTGTTTTGCAGGAGAAACAAGAATAATAGATTTCCATCTTTATTACAACTAATTAACTTGCTAATGCCATGAATTATTCACTAATGCATAATTTTTATGAATAGACACATGTATTAAATTGAATAAATATCATTCAAATCTTTCATGTAAAATTAATTTCATGGCACATATATGACTTTTTTTAATGGAGATTTTATTGATGCCAGAATATTGAGTTTACACAGGAGGTTTATACTTGAAATATTGGACATCAAGGAGCACACCAGTTCAATGAAAACAAATTACAGCATGAAAATGGATAAACAAAGAAAAGCAAACAAAAAAAAAAAGACATCATGAAGCTTCAAAACATTTGTAACACATATGATTACTTGATAACCCAATTTACATAAGATATTAGAGTCTCAATTAACCGACTTATTTAAGATAGTGAGTCTCAATTTCCTTGGTGACTTTGAGAGCTGAGTCTATCAATTTATTTGGATCGGGGATAGTCTCATTTAGCTTCTCATAATCAATGGTCCATGTAACCAAGTTGCTTTCACCAAGAACGTCAGCCTGAATGGTTATGCTCAAGGTCTTGTAAGATTCCAGGAGATGTCCTTCAATCACCTTGTACGTGACTGACCTCTTTTCCTCATCTACGGCCTCAATTATGGCTTTGGCCACTTCTTCTTTTCCATCTGGAAAGAATTATGAATTGAATCACTCTAAGTAGCATGATAAAAGCCCAAGAACAAAAAAAAAAGGATTTTAATATTAATATTTCTTACACCTATTGTGTAGAAAATTTTTTGTACCATTAGGGTACAAATGCATGACACGTAATCATTTTTTGAATTTTAAATGCCATCTTTGTAAATGTGGAATGCATCTATTGTCAATGGCGTAAAAAATTTTAACACGATCAATGTACCAAAGATTAACTCAAAAAAAAAAAGAAAAAAAAGCTCTCGATCCTTTTATGCCACTTTCTAAACTTATTCCAGTGTCTCACTGTATAAATGTTCTATATATGTATTCTGATTTACAACTATATACGAAGTTAGAGCACACATGGCGAGTATATCATGAATGAGGCCGTAGATATTTACTGTTATTGGGATAGAAAATCAAATGGCAATATACATGTATATATATATATATATATATATATATATATATATCTCAGAGCACAGCCATTCTTGGCCTGAATTGTACTCTACAAATTATACATATTCCTTTGGCTTCCTAAACCTTTTTTCTTTTATTTAGAATTTGCAGAACGGATGTGAAGATTGAACTCCACTCAACCATATCTTTAGAAGAATATATATATATATATATATATATATATATATATATATATATATTCAACAAATCCACAAACTATTTTCTTGAGAAGGCAACAAAATGTATGTGCGTACTGCGAACTAAATAGAAGTAATTACTCCTCTTTTTAGCTTGCTTGCATGCAGCATATTTCCGCAGAAAAAAATGGAAAATTAAATTAAAAAAAAATAGTGAAATTCTAATTACCAAGAGTATAGTTGGAAAAGAAGACAGATCCCATAACGCCCCATTCACCATCATGCAGTATCCGGGCTCACATTGGATAAGTGATGTGGTTTGTGTCTAAAGAGTTCATAAAAAAGATCTCCATCGGACTTAATTTCTATTTGTGATACCAGCTTCCCAGTTAGACTCATTATTTCACAAATTAAAATTGTGAAGAAATATTGCAAATGCAATAGGCCTTTATACAGTACAAGGTCGGCACCTCGGCCCAATATTTCCAGAGGGTCAACTATCCGCTTGCGTAGATCCATATATGATTCAGGTTTTTTATTCTTTATTTGAATCAACACGCATGGTTGAGTATATACTCCTTGTCGCAGTTTGATTTTGTAATGAAATTCACAAAAATTTATTCAATTTTTTGTGAAATTTTTTCAAGAAAAATAAAATTTATATAAAATATTAACACACACGTATATATAATTAAATTTGAAAGTGTTAAAAAACTCTTTAAACAATTGAATTTTAGAAACTTAATTAATGCGCTGATCAAAAAATCAAAGAATAAATAAAACATAGGAAGTATTAAATTTCCCAAAGCATAGACCTTAGAAGCTTGCTTCATCAAATGTTTCATAAATTAGTGCAAAATATTTCTCCAAACTTCTATCATCTATGTTAGTTATTTTAATATATCTTGATGCATTAGGTATGAAAATAGTTATTTTAATATATCTTGATGCATTAGGTATGAAAATTTTCAGAACATTCACCAAGTATTGTTATATTTAAGTTGCCCACTCTCGATCCCTAGCATAGACTTACATTGGGATTCGTAGTTATATATATATATATATTACATCATTATTTACATAGTTATTAAACTTGGTTCGGTCAAAAACTGGGCGAGTGAGATGGATCAATAGGTTATTGGTTCAACTGCTAGATTACTAGATTGCTAGGTTATTGGTAAATCGCTGAAATATATTTTTTATTAATATATAATACCTACAAATTATTAAATGTGAGATATATATGGCAAAAATATTGATATAAATATATTTATTAAAAAATTTTGAGTACAAATGAATTTGAAATAATTAATTTCTTTAAAGAAATTTAATAAAATAGTTAACTTTAAATTATTGTATGTACATAATTAAAAAATGTTGACTATAAGATATATAATGATATCCCGTGCTATGCACAGGAGGGTGATTATATTCAACTTATAGAATAAAATAATATTAGTAGTAATAATTAAATGAAACTTTCTTCAATTTACTGAATAAAGAGTCAAACAAAATTAAGAAGCTATATTAGTAAGTTTTACAATACCATAAACTAAAATTAAAAAAAAAAAATCAAATAAGGAACATAATTATTGACGTGCAAATATACTTGTTATGTTGTTGTCTTATAAATATTGATTCTTGAACATTAATTACTATCTACTAAATTATAATACCTAATCTCAAATGCTTATTTCATATTTGTGGCAATTTTTTGAAATTCATGTTTGTTTAATAAAATGATTTTTGAAAGCTTACATAGTAAATTTTAAGAAAACCAAATTTTGGGTGAAATTATAAGATCACAATCTCAATAAGTATTTTAATTCCAGTAAAGTTTCATCTGTATATCAAAATATTTAAAGTAACTTATTTGAATTAATAAATTCAGTAATCCGTTAAACACATTCAAAAAATAACATAGTCTTGTTATTTATATATCATTACTATTAACCATTTGTAGCAAAAATAAAAACACTAAAAATCTTGACAAAGTCTCAATCACATCTTTTTGAACATCAACAAATCTAAAATGAATACCAAAAACATAAAAAAGAATGCACATATAATTAACATCTATTAGTTTTTCTTTCAAAAAGTATCAAGAACCAATTAATTAGGGTATAAACATTTTGAACCAAGAAAAAAAATGTACCACCATTTAATGAATAATTACAAAACTGATATTAGAAACACAAATTCAAGGATCGCTAACAATCAAGATATCAACAATTGAAAATCCCCTTAAAGAAAAATCACCTAGGAGAGCAATATTGAAATCAAGAATAATTAAAAAAAGAAAAAGGCTCCAGAAGCAAAGAATTAGAGTGAAGGATTATTAGCTGTTCAGTGGAATGAATCAAAGGGTAAGAAATATTTTTCTTAAAAAGTGTTAAAAGAATGAATCTAGATATAAATAGAAGTCTATCGGTCCCCAGGAGTAATAGTTAACTAAGAGATGTAACTTTTGTGTCCAAAATTTAATTAATAGTTGACTAGAATAAATTTTAGGGTTAATTTCACTCTGAACTCCTTAACGCTTAGGTTCATTATCACTTTAATCCCTACGTTAGTTTTTAGCCACTAAAGTCCTGGACTAACAGTCAAATCTAATGGCATTTAATTTTTTTATTAAAAATCACATTTTTACCCTCAAATTATTGATATGGGGAAAAATTTTTCCATGACACTTAAAATAGTTTATTGTCTTCCCATAAATAGAGGCTAATGAATTTTGGAACATGGTAATCAAAGATTAAAAGTTTTTAAATCATGTCAACAAAATGAGAGAAAGGAAAAAATAAATGTGGTAAAAATTTAAAGAAAGAATAGAGAATGGAAAGTGATACAATTAGTTCTATGTAAGTTTAAAAATTTTGAAAAAAATTAAAGGGGAATAACTATGGGAAGATGAGGATAGGGGGTAAGTGTGGGGATAAGTGGTAAAGATGGTAACTTTGAGTTACATGATTAAGGGAGAGAAGAGAAGGTGTGAGAAATAAAATTGTAGTAGAAACTAAAAAACCTCGTGTATTCTACAAGTAAATAAATAACTATATTTTAACTTATTATAAATAATATAACTTCGTACTTGACCTGTATTATAAATAATTTGTACTTATTTAATGACCTATAATATTTAGTGCTGTAATTTTTTTGGGAATAAATCAATTTAAGAAGTAGGTTATATAATAATAATGTAAAGGTCTTCACTAAATAGTATATGATAGTTAAGGATAACATTTAAGTATTAATTTTTCTTTCTACAGTACTTTCTCTTAAAATTCTCTTTTCTTTACCGGTAGTTCAACACTTTTCATCCTCTTTTTTTTTTTTTTTTTTTTTATACATGTTATTCTTTAAAATTCTCTTTATAATATAATTATTTTATGATAAAAATACAAAAATGTGATAAACATATTTTTTATAAGGAACACATAAAGGTGTACAAAAATCGTTAGTATAATTATAATGTGAATGTTTTAAATAAATATTAGTAGCTAAAAATAAGATCTATGTATTAATATGAATCAAATATTTAACTCTAAATATTTCATTTTTACTTTTTATTAGATACTATGCAGAATTGTTATAAAGATAAAATATAAGTAATTAATTTGAATTAATTTAGACTGTAATTAAAGTATTTCATCTTTTATTGTTAATAATTAGTATGCAAATTGCTTAATATACTTGTCACTTCTCATCAAGTAATAATTTTTCAGTAAATACCCTCTTTACTGTACTCTATATATATATATATAGATAGATTACCAATGGCGATGACAAAGAGAACCACGACGAGAATGGATTGAACCATTGAATTCTTCGCCATTTGTTAATCTCCTAGCTGTTTATTTTGATCGCTGATCGATCAAATAAAAATCTTGAATTGTTGGGATACAATATTATTATTGTTGCTGAACGAAATTATTGGGAAGAATTGACAAGTTTGGTTATAATATATTGCATAAAATACTGCCCCATGTGAGGCACATCTCATATTTTACTCCCATAAGATCTACTTTGCAATAATTGAAGATATTAGCATAATCTCCAAGTCATTCATCAACATACAAATTGAGGATACAATGACATTTGCAGGTGTAAACAAAATTTTTTGTTTTTCTTTTACAGCTTTAAACGTAACTTTCACGCCAACTAAATGACGTTTCACATATATATATATATATATATATATATATATATATATATATATATATATATATATACGCTATATATATATATCGTAAACATTAATCAGAAAATCTACGTTTCATAGATTTTGAAATATAATCATCTGATTTATTCTAACTAATCTTATACAAATAATTACTATTATAATGAGCCATAATATACTCAATGTAAATTTTGAATCAAAACATTGTACATCGATAATAAATACAAACTAATTAAGGCTGAAAATATACTTCTTAATTATATTGTATTTATTTGACTATTCATATTTACCAAGTTTAGTTCGTTCATATTTTTAAAAAGAAAAAAAAAACACTTCTTTATTGTAATTTGTATACCTATTTATACATAAAAAATAATAAGTTAGTACATGGAAGTTTTTGAAAAAAAAAAATTATATATCCAACTCATAAGTACTTACTTAACAACAATTCCTTTAATTATTTTCTTTTTGTTTTTTGTTTTTTGTTTTTTTGTTTTTTTTTTTTGTTTTTTGTTTTATAGTACTTCATGTTGTAAATCTAATTAATACACTACTCCTTTTGCCCCAATTATTTTGTTACAATTGATTTTTTTTTTTGTCAATGTGTTAAGTCTTCAAAACTCAATTTTGGTGTGATTTCCTAACTTATTTTTAATTTTTTAAGTAGTAGTATTTCACATATATCCCACTTTTGTTGTAGAAAATTTCATCAAAAATCAAATAAATAGATACAATTTATTCATTAAAAAAATATAAGTTTGACTAAATAAATCAATTTTGACAAAATAAATAAGACAGATAAAGTATTACTATGTATTACTTGTTTTTATTTTTTTTATATATTAAAGTTTTATGCCATTATCATTATTTCACTATATTTTTTTAGTTATTTTCATATTTATAACTATCTAAAAGCAATACTATATTAAATCATATAACTATCTCAATAACTTTTGAATATTCAAAAATTTTAATTTTACCTTCATGTTATCAAGTAATTTTCAAAGAGAAAAATAAACCATAAACATTAATTAAGGAATAATTCATTAACTTTCAAATATTCATAAACTTTGATTTATCTCAATATTATCAATTAATCTTTAAATAGTAAAAATATATATCAGTTCACCTTAATTTAGGCTTTTATTATTAGAGTTACCAATTAATTATTGATAAAAGTAAATATATAGCAAGTATATTTTATTAGCAAAAATAAATACAAGTACTCTTTAAGAACAATGACCAATACTTCTTAATTATTATTTGTATTGACAATTTATATCTGCAAAATTTTTAATTTCTATGTAGTAGTATTTCACATGTATCCCACCTTTGTTGACTAAAATTTCATTAAAAATCAAATAAGTAGATAACATTTGTTCAATAAAAAATATGTTAACATTTGACTAAAAAAAAATCAACTTTGAATATTCAAAAATTATAAGTAGATACAATTTGTTCATTAATTAAGGATTAATTCATTAACTTTTGAATATTCAAAAACTTTGATTTATCTTAACATTATCAATTTATCTTTAAATAGTAAAAATATATTGATACACCTCAATTAAGGACTTTTTCATCGCAATTACCAATTAATTATTGATAGAAGCAAATATATATCAAGTGTATTTCATTAGCAAAAATAAATAAAAGTACTTTTTAAGAACCGTGACCAATACTTCTTAATTGTTGTTTGCCATGGTAATTTATATATGCAAAATTAACTTAATTCGTACCAAATAAAATAATACTTCTAAATTATATTTTTTGAGTGAACATTTATTATTAAAAACTATACTCATTCACATTTAGCAAAATGATTTTTGTCTCCTATTTTTGCATGGAACATGTTATAAGTAAGTTTTTAATAAAATCATATATCCAAATCATTGTAATAAATAAGTATATTTAATTTAATTTCAACTAATAATTAGGCTGTATATTTAATTTTCAGTTACTTTTATATGAAAAAAATATAAACATTTTAAATGCATACTTAATAATTATATTTTTAAGATTATTATTTTTGTTTTCTAATTAGTAAACTTTATTAGATATTATTTCGTAGTTTTGTTCGTCTTTGTATGGTTTAATTACTAAAGTCTTTATGTCGTCACTAATATTTTATTAATATCATTTTATTTGAGAATTGAATATATATAAGGTTTTCCATGCATAGCACGGGATAATCAGCTAGTATATATATAGCAAAGCTCCACTTTGGTGAGAATTTTAAAAAAATTGGCCTATGGCATATTAGATAAAAAAAAAAAAGTTTACTTAATAAATGATAGAAATAAAAGATGATCTACTTAATTAACAATGAAATTCAAATTAATTACCTAAATCTTATCTTTAACTAGTCTTTTTTTTTTTTAAATTCGTATTTTATGCCCACCTCTTATAGTTAAATTTTTTTTTTTTTGAAAAAGTTATAAAATTAAAATTCTATTATAAATCATCATATAAGAGCAAGTTATTAACAATAAGTTAAGAAAATAAATATATATTAATTACGAAAAATTTTATCTATATATCATTGTTAATAAATAAAAGTTTTAATAGATAGGTTTTTGATATATATTTAAACCAAAGTAGGAAGATAATTAGCCTAGAGTGTCTAAATAACATCATTCTTGCAACCTAATTACATCAAGATAATATTTATAAAAATTATTACATTATAAAAGATAACAAAATTTTAAGATCATTTTCTTGTGACCATCTATTTATGGGTTATTAATTTTTCAGTGTCAACATATAGAATTTTAAGTTATTATATTAAAAAATAATTTTAATAGTATCTCTTATAATGTTTTATCAACTTTTTGGCATCATCAGATTTACTTGTATGATTTATATGGTGAGACGTAAAATTAATAGTTAGAAACATTTTTTTCATTTATATCTAGAAAATAAACCCTTATTTTTTATTATGTTTCATAGAAGTATGAAATTTTTATTTATGTAATTTTAATAAATCAAATACTTATTCAGATTTTGTTTTCATATGATCCTTTGAAATTATGTTTTCCTTGAAGTTTACTGTATAATATTTTAAAATAATTTTATTGAGAAACATCAAATTGAAAAATTTATGATTACCCAATGCATAGCATGAGTTCTAAATTATAAATACAAAAAGAATTAGATTAAGTATACTGGGGATATAATTTTCACAATTTTTTATTCTTGAAATTTTCTACAAGAAGTTAACTTTTATATAATTACTAAAAGAGTTTCTTCTTCTGTGTGCATCACTTTATAGATAAGTATGAAATTCTCTAAACAAAATATCATTGCAAGAGTTTTTCTTTGTGTATATCGTTTACATCTATAAGGAAAAATATTAATTATCTTTATTATTTTTATGTAAACTTTGTTCGTGCATTTCCTATTCTTATATTTAAAATTATTTGTTGTAATGTGTATTTGTTAGTGTACCAAGTTTTTCAAAATTTGATTCAATTCTATTTTTTAATTGACAAAAAAATATTTTGTGTAATAGAAAAATATCCATAAAAATAACTATATGGTTGTTATTAGAATCAACACCACTAGCAAACCTTCTAACTATGGGTTTCCAACTAACCTAATACAAATTTTAAAGATGTAGAATGTTAATTCATATATGCCAAAGTTGTGCAAAAAATAAGAAAAAGTATGATAATGTCAACTTAACTTATAAAAATACTAATATGCTTTTAAGCTCAATAATTATTTTTTATAAAATGCTACCTTTCACTAAAATAAATAAAAAAGCATACATTTTATAAAATAAAAAAAAAAACAATTACAAAATTTAAATCTTGGTCCAAATTATTCAGCATGATTAGATGATTATACTAATTATTAGACCAAATGAACTTGTTAATTAACTGAATAGCTTACGATTTCTTATAATTAATCATTCAATCCAAGCATTATGATCGGAATATAATCGATGAAATGATAAGAAAAACTCATTTACACCTAACACAAATGAATAAGTGAAATAAAAAATAATATGCAAGTTTTAGTTATATTATTTGTATACAAAAATTAAAAAAACAATATAAAAAATTGATAATGTCAACAACTGTAAATATCATTAAAACTAACTATTACTCTATATAAATAAAAGCTATTACTTATATTAATCTTGAACCCTTAATGTCTAATGACTTTGTTCTCCTGAAACTTACTGTGCATTTAAATTGAGATATCCAATTTATTTATATTAACGAGTAGTACGTAATAGCATCACCAGCGTGTGATTTTTAAACTCAGATATATACTAAATATAACTTTATCTAACTGACAGGGTCCAACTCCTTTGCTGGCTTGTTCTTTGAGTTAATAGATGTTTTGAATCAACTGAGGAAGGTTGGCTGCAAATTTATTATGGATCCAAATTACAATTTCTTCATAAATAAACACGCTCATAAGTTTCAAAATCATCACACAGAAACAGAAAATGAAAAAAAATGGCAAAATCGTGTAAATTAATTTTGCATATAGGTGCCAAACCGAAACTTGAGTAGAATTAAAAAAATTTATATGTATTAAAGTGTATAGCTCTATCATAGATTCACATTTGTCCACATATTCTATCTTGTAGATGGAATATTTTAATTTTTAAATTTTTAAAATAAATTCGAATATGGAAACAAATATAAACCGCAAAACATATGGAGGAATCATATATTTTAATCCATATAAAAATTTACCAGAATAAAATGGATCATTCAAGATATAAAGAAGTTGGACTCCCTGTGGACCCACATGCAAAACTCAGTTAGTATTATATTTTGTGATGTAATTATCTAACTTTTTTTTTTTTTTTTTGGGCACCCCAACCCAAGAAAAATGCAGTCTAACACTCTAACTTGGAGAAGATGGCTATAAACGAAAAAATTGTGCCCCAATTCCAAAATTATTTAAGATATCTTAGTAGTTAGTCAATAATTAACTAATGAAATGAATTTATTTAGATTAAGTGACCTATTTTATTACAATAAAGGGTCATATTTTATTTAAATGAAAGTTTTTTATTGATCATTCAATAACTATTAAAATATCTAATAGTTATTTACAGACTAAAATAAATTTGCCTATTCAAAGCTATCGCCCATCAGACTTTGTTGTTCTACATATCTGGATAGATAAGTTTTTTATTTTTTATTTTTTGGGGTGTGTGTAAAGAGACAACCTGACAGTATCAATTATAAATTACGAATTATTGACACCAACATTACTTTTTAAAAGTGTATAATGGTTATTTCATGCTCATTTGACCAAACTTAATTAAAGAAATTTAAATGTTCTATCAATTATTTCAGGTAAGCAAGTCCTTAATTAATGTAATAAAGTCGCCAATACCGCAGTAAGGGTAACCCCACGATGGATATCATACTTTTTCTGCTCAACGTATTAAATTTTTAGAACTCTATTTTTGTTTGATTTTCTATTTAGGGTGTGTTCGATTGGACTGAAAATATTTTCTTGGGTTTATATGAAAAAATTTATTTTTCATACAATTTTTCGGTGTTCGTTTGACAAAATGAAAATATTATTGAAATAAGGTTTTTTTAATGGTTTAATCTTTAATTTTATGAATACAAGTTAAAAAAAAAAACTTATAACAATGCTAATAAATATCTTACAAGTAATTGTGGTTAATAAAAGATTAATTTATTTAAAATTAAATGATTAACAATGTAGTAGTAAAATATGTATAATGATAGTTATATTACTATGAAATCCATGATTAAGAGAAAACGAATGGAAAAGAATTGAAAACGAAAATAAATTTAGCAAATAAAATTATAAAAGTAAGTATTTGAGATTTAATGTCACTCTTGAATTATCCGAAAAATAACTTACGCTCAAAAATTCTGTAAGTTATTTTCAGCCAGAGGAAGGAAAATTGAAAAATATTTTACACCGAAAATATTTTTCGGTGTTTGGCACCAAAAAAATTTCTGTAAAAAAATATTTTCCTGAAAATATTTTCAATCCAAACAAACACACCTAATTTTAAACATTAACTTTTCATGTAATAATATTTGATATAGTTTCCCTCCCTTTTAATGCTTCTTCCTTTTTCTTTTCTTTTTTTAATGTATTTGATAGCATTGCATATCACATGCTTCACGGCATTATTTGACCTTAAAATTAAAATATTATCGCATTTGGTCTCTCATCTGAATTTAGGAAAAAAGACCAATTCAGTCTCGTATTTTTGGGATATCGTATAATTTGATCTTTTATTTATTATAATAGATCAATTTAGTCCCTTGTCTTAAAAAAAAAAAATCTAAGGCTTACGGTGAAAATCATTAACAAATTACTAGACCAAACTATATGATAATCATGTAACTATTCACCTTTAGCAGATGTATTGCAACAATTTAGTTAACTTTGTTAAGGATAAGGAACCAAATTAATGTTTTTAATAAATAAAGAATTAAATTGATTGATTCATTAAAAATAATACGATGAAATTAATTTTTTTTTTTTTCCTTTGAATTTATCCACTCATATTTGGATGGGTGCCACTATTAAAATTATTCTAGTTAATTGGCCACATGGACGATGGAAGTGGGGATTTTACTTATCCCTATTCTAAGGTTTCAAGTTTCAACGTCTAGAGCTGCTCTTTGTTCAGAAAAAAATATTTGTATGCATTTCAATAATGAGTATATTCATGAATGAATTTTAATTGATTATTCAATCAAAAGAAAGAAAAACGACAAGATTAAGGGGTGTATTTGATAAAATTGAAATTTAAAATCTAAATATTTAAAATTAAATGATAAATTTATAAAGGTGCATCTATTTGATAATCGGTTGAACTTGAACAATGAATTAAAATATTTTATCTCATATATATTATATATTTCGATAATAATAATATTTTTATAATAGGTTAATTTTTAAATTATTATAGTTTAATACAAATAAATAATTTATTAATATAGAGTATGTGTACGAGGTGCTAAGTGTGTGTTTGAGAGATACTATGTGCATGTGTGTGTTTATATATGAAAGAAGGAACAGAATATGTGCGTGTGTGTTTTTATATAAAAATAATATATTGTGTGTAAGTGTGTATTTATGTATTCAAGAAAAGGAATATAATGTGTGCAAGTGTATGATTTTGGGTGAGAGAAGAAATATAGTGCATGTAAGTTTGTTATATGTGAGAGAGAAGGCAGTGTGTTCAAGTATGTGTATGTGTGTTCATGTGTAAGAAAGTAGAAATATAATGTGAGCAAATATGTGTTATATTTAAGAGAAAGGGATATATTGTTTGCATATGTGTTTATGTGTGAAAGAGAAGAAATATAGTATATACAAGTGTGTGTATGTGTGTGAGAGAATGATATAATGTGTGCAAATGTGTGTTTTATGTGTCAGAAAATGAATATAGTTTGTACAAATGTGTGTTTATGAACATATTTGTATATATAAAAGAGTGTGTGAATGTAAAATAAAGAAAAATTCGAATGTGTTTTGCTATACTATTAAAGAATTTAGCAAATTAAGTGATAGACTTTTCATTTAAAATTTTGTATTGAAATTAAGTGGTACTTAATGTATTAAGAGATAGGAGAATTTCATTATTAAATTTTAACCATTTAATGGGGTTTATCAAACCTGAAAAATATTTAGGTATACTCGATTTTTAACTCTACCTATAAACCTTGTGGTCAAAATTGAATCTTATGAAATCTTGTTTAATCAGTTGATATCATATATTTTATAAAATTTAAACCACACTATAAGATTTACAAGTGAAATAAAAAATCAATCTACCTAAATATTTACTATCAAACACCCCATAAGCTAATAAGACATCGAAATTCAAAAATATCAGTGAAGTCCTAGTTTAATTTGACTTTTCATATTTTTGTATTACAACAATTAAGCCCTCCAATTCAATTATCCTTCAAACGTAAATATGCTCTTATTACCCCTCGTACATAACCACAATCTTTTTAAGTAAGACATAACGCCAACGATGAAATGACTTTTGAGGTTTTGGAGAAATTGAAAAATAATCAATATTTCAGTTCTCAAAGACAAGAGAATTATACATTGAAAAGCCAAACTGAAAATTATTTTCCGGGGCCAGATTTGACTGAAACATTTATGTATTGCCAATTATTAAATTACAATTAACTCAAAACAAATCAAGACTAAATCAAGGATTTAGGGTCTGTTTGGTTGTGCTGAAAATATTTTTTCTAAAAAATATTTTTTAGAAATTTTCTTAACACCAAAAAATATTTTTTAGTATAAAATATTTTCTAATTTTTATAATTTTGTAGTAATCAACAACTTTGATAGGATCCTTGTCTGATCATAGTTCTTACATTCACAACCAATTTGATAATTGCGGACCGATCTTATGGCCTTATTCTCAAAAACTAAATATTTTGGAACCAATCTTGTAGCTTAATTCTAATAACTAAATTCTCTTGACAAACTTTGTGCCCCAACTCTAATAGCAGAAGTAAATTCTAAGACTAACTTCCAAACAAATTCTCGATACCAGTTGTAGAACCATAAACTTTTAAAGTTCTTCGATACCAGCTACAAAATTAGAAATTAAACGAATAAAATAATCACACACAAAAATATATGAAAAGAAGAAATAATTTTATTAATATCCTAAACAGACAAAACTCTCAATAAATTCTTCAAACACTATTTAAAAAATACTCCAACACGTACTCTCTATATATAGACTCCTAACCTTGGCCAACAAAAAATAACTGGACAATAATTACTTACCAACTTCTAAAATAATTAAACTACTAAAAATTGACTCAAAAAAAACTAAAATTAACTAAAAAAACTTCTAGACTTGATTTAATATTCCAACATGTATTACCCCTCTTACACAACCACAATCTTATATAAGCAAGAATGCCAACGTTGATATGACTTTCGAAGTTTTGGAAAAAATTGAAAACAATCAATGTTTCAAGTCTCAAAGACAGGAGAATTATACAAGGGAGTGAGCCAAATTGAAAATTAATTCAAGGGGCCAGGTTTGATTGAAACATTTAAAAGATTAAATTACAATCAACTCAAAGCAAATTATGACTAAATCATAGATTTAGTGGTTATTAATTTTCTATCCTGTCTCAATTGCTATGCCGCCATTAATAGCCTTTTTTTTTTTTTTTCGGCCATCACTGTGTAATCACCATCTCTCACAACATTCTGAAAAACCCAAGTTTTGCAGACAAGATGAACGTAAGATCGTTAGAGGAAAAAAAAATTTAGAATTGCAGAATAAAAGTGATAACTTCAAGGCAATTTACAATATCATTTTACTTAAAATTTAATTTGTCTCTACTATAAATAGTGTGTCAAAGAGTAATCCAAATTAATGCGTTATAATATCGTTTTTCTAAAGGTTCAATTTGTCTTATCATAATTGATGTACAAAAGAGTAATTAACCTTTATGATACAATGAAATCTAGTGATTGATTATAGTTTTACAGTAATGGTACTAATTTTCACTAATCATTCAAACCAACAATAAATTTGTCTTGTTTTGTAGGAAAAACAAGAAGAATAATGGATTATCTATCTTTTTTACAATTAAATAACATGCTAGTGCCATGAAATTATTCACTAATGAATAATTTTTATGAATAAACACATCTATTAAATTGAATAAATATCATTCAAACTTTTCATGTAAAATTGTAATCCTTCTTATTTGAAAATTTTTCAACAATAATTTCATGGCCGTATGTGACTTTTTTTAATGGAGATTTCATTGATTCCAGAATATTGAGTTTACACAGGAGGTTTGTACCCGAAATACATCAAGGATCACACCAGCTCGAAGAAAACAAAACCACAGCATGAAAATACATAAACAACGAAAAGCAAAAAAAGACATCATGAAGCTTCAAAACATTTGTAACACATACATATGATGACTTGATAACCCAATTTACTTAAGATGGCAGAGTGTCAATTAACCGACTTATTTAAGATGGTGAGTCTCAAGACATTTCCTTAGTGACTTTGAGAGCAACGTCCATCAACTTATTTGGATCAGGGATAGTATCATTTAGCTTCTCATAATCAAAGGTCCATGTAACCAAGTTGCTTTCACCATGAATATCAACATGAACAGTTATGCTGAAGGTCTTGTATGATTCCAGGAGATGTCCTTCAACCACCTTGTATTTAACTGACCTCTTTTCCTCATCTACGGCCTGAATTATCTCTTTGGCCACTTCTTCTTTCCCATCTGGAAACAATTAAGAATTGAATCAACCTAAATAGCACGATAAAAGTACAAGAAAAAGAAAAGATTAATCTTTCTTACTCTTACGGTGTAGAAAATTTTTTACATTATCACCCTACGTTTGATACACGGGAATGGCTTGGATGAAAAGTCATTCCACGTACAATATATTTTCACTCAGAATAAACAATAATATTTATTTGTATCACATGTCTAGTTACTCAAGTCAAAATGGAATTAGTATTCTTTTATTAATGTTTGGTCATAACCAATTTAGAAGCTAGAATAGAAATAATTTTAAACTAAGTTGAGTTACATATGCCTGATTCTTTTAACAAACTATAACAAATTTTCATTTTTTTTGTTTTTGTTTTTGTTCATGTTATTTATATTTTTATGGGTATGTAAAACTTTAAATTTTTTTTATTAAGGATAAAAAAATTAAAAAAGTTACATATTATTTTTTGAATCAAATACATATCAAATAGCTTAGTTTGCTATTTTATAGCATTATATATATATATATATATATATTTAAAAATTATATTCATTGTGATAAAATAGCTATGCAAATAAATTAAACATATAATTGACCATTTGTGGTATGAAATTGTGTGTTATTTATATATTTAAATATATTGCATGTAATAATATTTGCCTAGATATTTGAATTTTAAATTTCAACCGTGTAGATACATTTAATTACAGTCTCTTAGAAACATCAAAATTCTTATTCTGTGCAAATTTCACATAACTTAAATAACATTAAATTGTACAATTGAACTAATTATGTACTACCATATTTATTTTGAAAAAAAGACATTAATTTGCAAAGAGATTACAACTATGCCAAGAAAGAAATTTAAATATAATTTGAATAAATTTGGATAAATATATAATCTCATAATATTTTCTTTCTAAAATAAAATTGGGAAGAGCTTTCCTCAACTTTTTTGAGGAATGGGGGTTCCAAGATTTAGTAGGAATGGTTTTCCTAAAGGAATGACCTTTCCAACTTAAAAATCCTATACCAAATGTATAATTCAATGGATAAGTTAGAAATCCTATCCATTCCAGGCCATTCTTGCATATCAAACGTGGAGTCAGGGTACAGATGCATGACGTAATAATTTTTAGAAGTAATCATTTTTTGAATTTTAAATATCATCTTTGTACATGTGAAATATATCTATTGTTAATGGTGTGAAAAATTTTAACACCGTTAGAAAGAAAAAAAAAAAAAAAAAAAGCTCTCTACCCCTGTATCCCACTTTCAACTATACCAATTATTGTGTCTCGCTATTTGACTGTTCAATATATGTACTCTAACTTATAACTATATGCTAAGTCAGAGCATACATGGTAAGCATGGTGAAGCAGTAGATATTAACTATTATTGGGATAGAAAATCAAATAGCAAAAAATAATCATAATAATTATAACATATGTAACTCAGAGCAGCCAAATTCTCGGCCTGAATTGTACACTTTATATATGTTCATGTTAGCTTCCTAAACTTTTTTCGTTCATTTAGAATTAGCAAAAAGATGTGAAGATAAATCTCATACCATCCATATCTTTTAATGTGTTAAGAACAACATATTATCAACCAAATCCACTAACTAATTACACTTCTTTTTTAACTTGTTTGCATGCAGCATATTTAAGCAGATAAAAAATGGAAAATTAAAAAAAATAAAGAGAGAAATTTTAATTACCATGTGTATAGTTCCAAATGACGACAGATCCTACTGTGCCCCATTCACCATCATGCAGTTCAACTTCAAACCTTGAACAATATCAGGGCTCACATTCGATAAGTGATGTGGTTTGTATCTAAAGAGTTCATGAAAAACATCTCCATCGGACTTAATTTCTACTTGTGATACCAGCTTCCCACTTAGACTCATTAGTTCACAATTTCTGAATTTGCTAAGCAAAAAACTATAGATGACAGAAATGCAAAATAAAAATGATGTGAGGAAATATTGCAAACGCTATAGGCCTTTATAAAGCTCAAGTGTCGGCACCTCAGGCCAAAAAACTTCACGGCTGGAGAGGGTCAAGGATCCAATTGACGTAATTCTTTATTTAAATAGAACATGCATTCAGTAAGGTAGTTAGAAATTTCTCCCAATGAAGGCAAGTTTTTGTCAATTATTAATTTTTTATTAATGCTAGATCACAGTTAGTGTACTCACTTCTTCCTCTTGAGTAGTTATTTTTTAATATTTTATCAATATAGACAAATAGTTGAGTGTGATGTTTTCCTTTCCTTTTTTTTTTTTTTTTCAGTTTGAGTGTTCCTAAAATCCTTCTTAGATTATCACTTCAATATTTTATCAAACAGGTGTTTGGCATAAAATTTGGTCAACTCTCTCTTTTGAATTTGACTAAGATCTCACGAATTTGTGATATTTATCAAAAATAAATATGAGAAAGGTACGGATCACTAAAATTGAAGAAAATAGTGATAGTTAGTCACATACTTCACGAGTTAGAAGAAATTATTAGAATAAAAAGAGTGATTAATTAATGATCATTGAAAAATCATATGAGAAAAAAAATGAGTGGAGGTAATGAAGGAAGAACCTTATATTTTTTAATGGTTTTATATAATACAAAATCGGTGGTTGGGGTCCGTGGCAGCACCTGCCCCATTGCCCCATTGCCCCATTGCCGCGTGTTATCTCCTCACTGCATGCATAATTTAGTGTATACTCTCTGTGTCCTAAATTAATTTTTAAGATTAAATAAATCAATTTTATAATGATAAATTCACAGACTTATTTGATTTTAGGAGTGGTAAAATTGTTTCAATAAAAGTGAAAATTATATTAAATATATACTTAATTTTGAAATTGTTAAAAAAAACTACGCAAAATTTAGTTTTAATGATTTGATGCATTGACAATAAAAAATTTAAATGCTGACAAAATAAATAATTAAAATAAAATGAAAGGAGTAATTAATTTCTGAAGCATAGACCTTAAAGGCTTGCTTTGGACAACGGAACCTTGATATATATATCAAATGTTTCATAAAATAATGCCAAATTTTTGTTCAAACTTCTGTGTTAGGTGCTGTAATCTTGATGCATTAGGTGTGAAAATTTTTACAACATTCACCGAGTATTTAGGTTGCCAACTCTCGATCCGTAACATAGCTTACGTTGGGATTTATAGCTATATGGCGTATATTACATCGTCTATAATTTATCACAGCATTGTATTTTTTCTCCATTACAAAATGAATTTTCATCTAAAGAAAAAAAAAAAAAAAAACGAAAGACAAGTAATTAGATGATTTAAAATTTAAAATTCTTAAACTACATCCATGAGTGACAATTATATAGCCTAAAATCTTTAAGTAACCCCTTGGCTTGGCTTGTCCCTGCAGAATCAAACTAATCAATGAAACCGTAATCATTAAACAAATAAAGATATGTGGTGTCAGCTATCCTGAAATCTTTGTGGGCCACAACAAGATAGAAGTTGGGAAAAATATTTATCTCGACTCAGTTTACGAATAGAACCGTGAATTCGTTGATCCAGATAAATTCACGTCTGCCTCTTCTTTCCAAAAAAAAAATTGAAGCCCTTACTACATCAACCCAAGAATCCTTGCTTTCCCCCGAATTCATGGATTTATGTAATAACGGAAATTGATCATCAGACAAACTAGAATTCCCTGACAATTCTAAGAATACCCCATCCTATGAGCCCGAGAAATTTCTTTTGGTTATAATTGATATGAATCCAAACTAAAAAAATCTTTCTCATTAATTTTTAAAGCAGCCGTGAAAACCAATGAAAAAGTAGCGAAAGATGACTTGAAAACACAATCCCTGCAAAATCAGAAATAAAGCAAAGAAGCGAAACCCATAGAACAAATAGCAAAAAAAAAAAACAACGAGCAAAGAAATCTAGCCCATTGAAGTAGACAACAATGGCGAAGATGAAGAGTGCACATTAACAGGCAGTTATTTCCTTCAGCGCACGATAGCCTTGGGTTTGTTGGGAAGGGGCGGTTCAAATTGCTTTTGTATCCCATTACATTATCTTATTACATTATATGGTTATTTTTGTGTATTCTAACTTTTTATTCAAATTGATGCACAAGTAAATTAACGTGCACACATACTTTTCTAAATTAGTTGACAAAAAAAATTTATTGAGAAAATACATTTTAATTTATTTTGCTTTATGAGTTTGATTCTCTCAAAAAATATTAGTCATATTATTATCTAATATATGGTATGTTTTTGCATGTTTAAATATGTTTTAGACTGCAGCAGGTACATTAACAAATATAGTAAATAAAAACTTGAGCAAAAAAAAATTTGTTAGAAACCAAAAGGGTGTTAAATGAAATTATTAAAAATCTCAAGAGAGGTTTTTGAAATTACCCTTTTTGTTATATGACTAAAGTATTATGGGCATAAATGTCATTTTACACGCTTTAGTTCTAACTCTAGTCCTATTAACAATAGAGGAGAAATAAGTAATATTTTTTAAAATTTATAAATTTAGAGATACTAAGTGATGTTAACATAAATCTCAAAGGCAGGTTTATGAAATTATCCCTATTTTTTTTCATCTTGGCTTTGGACATCAATTGATACCATATGGTTCTTTTTTATTTTTCTGTGATAACGTACCAAATCACATTCTTCACAACATTATTTGAGCTTAAATTGAAAATATTTATCGCAATTGGTCTCCTTAATTTCAATTTATTCACACATCCTTTATTTGAATGTGATGAAAATGGAATTGAATCGTATATTTATTCGTGATCTACATGAATGTTGTCAAAAAAAATTACGGCACTTTTTAACTTGGATCTTGCATCATATTTAAGCAGACTTTTTTAATTGAAAAGAAAGTAATTAATGGTATACCATGGAAAATCTGACGGGCCCAAAAATATTTTATATAAATTTTCAGATGGAAGAAACAAAGCCAAGAGCCTTTCTAAGGATTTTGTGAAATATAATATAACTACGCAGTAACAAGACAACAAAGCCGCGAGGCTTGTTGACTTCAAAAATAAAAACAGCAAAGAAACAAGGCTCTAAAGCCTAATGAGAGGCAAACAAAATTTTTATTGATTATATCTTTGGCTTACACGACAAAGCAGCGGTAACCACCTATATATACTAAGGCCAAATAATTTCCATTTCGTAATTGCCAACACAGTTAGTAAAAACTAAATCCTTATCAACCTCACACATCAATTAGGAAATTAATTAACAAATTACTCAAATGCTAAAACACCTAATTAAATAAAATTATATTTTGATTTAATTTCCTACATTGCCTCCCTTAAACTAAAATTTTCAAATTTAAAACCATTCCAAGCATCTTCTTCAACTTCATGAGCAATTTTACCTTTAATGACTTTGTGAAAATGTTTGCTATTTGATCCTTAATCCTATAATAATCAATGGCAATTTCTTTATTTGTACCAACTTTCGAATGAAGTGATACTTGATATCAATGTGTTTGATCCATCCATGAAACATCAAATTCTTTGACAATTTATTTACTAACCTGCTATCACAATAGATTTTGATGGGTCGATCTTACTTGTGTTGAAAAAATCCAAGCATCCTTCTCAACCATAGTGCTCGTGTAGCACTGTTTGCTGTTGCCATATACTCAGCTTCAGCTGTGGACAATGCCACAATTTGTTGCTTCTTGGATGACCAAGAAAACACACTACTTTTCAAGTAAAAAGCATATTCAGAAGTACTTCTTCTTTGCATCATGTCACAAGCCCAATCACTTTCTATATATCCAATAAATCCAGAATCATTAGAACATGAATAAAAGATACCATCAGATTGTGTATCTTTAATGTCTCTCAAGATCCTCTTGGTTGCTTGTAAATGTGACTGACGTGGAGACTCCATGAATCTATTAATTAATCAAACACCAAAAGTAATATCGGGTCTTGTAAAAGTCAAGTATCTTAAACTTCTAACCAATCTTCTAAATTTGTTGATCCACAAATTCTCCCTTTCCATCTTTTATCAACTTCAATTTTTCTTCAACAGAAGTCATTATTGGCTTAGCAGTGTCCATCTTGAAGCTCTTCAAAATATCACCAACATACTTATTTTGTGAAATAAATATTACACCATTTGTTTGAGTAATCTCAATGTCAAGAAAATATGACATTAATCTCAAATTAGTTATCTCAAAATGACTAATCATATCATTCTTAAACTCACAAATCAACTTGGAATTATTACTAGTAAAAATTAGATCATCTACATATAAGTATACAAGAAGAATATCATTGCCAAGATTAAATTTGATATACAAGGTATGCTCATATGGACATCTAACAAAATGACCATGCACAATAATAAATACTAGTATACCAAACTCGAGGACCTTGTTTCAAGTCATAAAGCGCCTTCTTTAATTTGTAGACTTTATTTTCTTTGCCTCTTTTGATGTAACCTACAAGTTGCTCAACATACATCTCCTCTTCAAGAATACCGTGTAGAAAGGTAGACTTCATATCCATTTGATGAATTTGCCAAGAATTCTTTGTAGCAAGAGAAATAATCATCCTAACACTGTCAAGTCTTGCAACAGGTGCAAAGAACTTAAAGTAGTCAATACATGTATTTTGTTTGTATCCTTTGACTACCAACCTCGCTTTGAATCGATCCACATTTCCTGTTGGTTTGTACTTGGTCTTGTACACCCACTTGACTCCAATTGCCTTCTTTCCAGCAAGTAGATTTGTCAACTCCCTTGTGTTATTCTTCTCAATGGTTTGTATTTTATCATTCATTGCATGGATCCAATTATCATCTTTGACAGCCTTCTAAAAAATAATTGGATCACAGATTGATTTCTACAAACAAAACAAAATTAACATTCTCGTCAGATAAATCATTATCATTGTTAACAACATAATATTGCCAGCCTATTTGCAAGTATCGTTGTCACTATAGGCGACTAGATGACTCTCCAAGAGTAGGTTGTGAACCAGATAGCTGTTCATTACTCTCTTCCTCTATAACTGTTGGCATTAACGGAAGTGCTGGTAAAGAATTTGACTTTTGTTGGACCAATCCCAAGAACCTTACTCATTAAAGGTGATATCCCTACTAACAATCATCTTCCCAGTATCTGGATTGAACAACTTATACCCCTTTGTTTCATAGCCATAGCCAACAAACACATATTTTTTTGCATTGTCATCCAACTTCTTTCTTATTACATCTGCAACATGAGCAATGATAAGACAACTAAATACTTTTAAATGAGAAATATTTGGTTTCATACTAGTCCAAGTTTGTTGTGGTGTCTTCCCATTATTACACCACGTAGGACACCTAGTAGACACATAAAAAGCAACAAAAAATAGTTTTTGCTCAAAAAGCTTTAGGCATATTTTTAGCATGTATCATAGATCTCATTATATCAATCACAGTTTTATTTTTTCTCTCAACCACACCATTTTGTTGATAAGTGTATTTAGTTGTCATTTGGTGTCTAATACCATATTTCTCGAAAAAATTATCACAGATAGTAAGTTCAATGCTTCTATCAATTCTCAAAGTTTTTATTAAGTATCGACTTTGTTTTTGTACATATACTTTAAAACTTTTGAAAACATCACATGCATCAAATTTATTCTTCAAAATATAAACCCATGTTTTCCTACTAAAATCATCAATGAAAGTAAGAAAATATATGCTACCACCATTTGAAGGATTCTCAACTGAGCACTAATATGAATGAATTAATTCCAAAGGTTTCTTAGCCCTCCAAACATTGCCTTTTGGAAAAAGATCTCTATGTTTCTTTCCCAAACTACAAGACTCACAGTGCTTATTCGAAAAATTAATAGTGGGGAACAGTCCATAAACCATTTTTCTCCTTGCAAGAAAACTTAGACTATCAAAATTCAAGTAACCAAAATGCATGTGCCACAACCAAGTATCCTCAAAATTCACTAAACTAAAGCAAGGAAAATCACACAATTTAGAGAAACAGGCTATAAATGACTGTGATTCATATTTACTTTTGTAATTAGCCCAAACTGATCATTAGTAATAGTATCAACACCATATTTGAAAAGCAAATCAAACTATTTTTCAAACAGTTGTTCTAAACTCAACAAATTATGATAAAGATTTAGCACATAATACACATCAGATATAAAATTAGCAAATCCATTCTTCAAAGTAATACTAGCTTTCCTTTACCGGGAACAGGCACTCTTTCATTATTCCCAAATTTAACATAAGATTTGAAAGACTCCAATTCAAAAAATGTATCCTTATTTCCACACATATGATTTTTATGGCCAGAATCAATGAACCAATTATTGTTTTTATTTTTCTCAGATCCAGAATTGGAAAACAAATCTGTCTCTTCATTATCTTATCTTTTTCACAATTATTTTTAGCCGCTTTATTATGCACATCCCAATTATTAGATTTATTTGTCCAATATTCAAATTTATAGTGACCAAATTTTTGACAATTATGTCACTGAATTTTACGTCTGTCAACATAATTATTTTGCTCATTATTTGGACCGTTACTATTATTATATCTTTGTTCATAATAAAAATTACCTCTACCAGGGTCTCAAAAATTACCTCTACCTCTACCTCCACAATCTCTGTCACATCCTCCAAAGTTTTGATTAGAAGCTTATTTGAATTTTTACCCTTCTCTTTTGCCTTGTCTTCCTATACTTGCAATGCCTTTTCAACAGTTTCTTTTTCGACTTCAGTATCTAACTTCTTGTTAATTCTCAGTTCGTAAAGAATTAACGAACCTTGTAAATTTTCAAGACTCAAATTTGAAAAATCTTTTGTCTCTTGAATCATAATTACCACATGATCAAATTTCATGGGTAGTGTATTGAGAATTTGACACATCTCCACAAACACATCATAACTAAGATCATAGCCATTTAAAACCATCTCGTTCTCGATGTTTGTCATCCTAAAAATATAAGATTCAATCATTTCGATTTTTCCATGGTGATAAGCTCAAATTTTCTCTTCAACATGAATAAATTACTTTGCTGGACTCGATAAACTCAATGGTATGTCTTTACCAAAATATCCCATACACCAAAAATTGACACATCAACAGCTTGATGAATTTGACTGAACGCAAACTCGATCTCTTTTTTGTATTGGCATTGGTATTCTCTTCAATTTCTTGAAGTATATACCCATGTAAAATATGTGCCTGAAGATGGGTCTCTATATGAATTCTCCAAAAATTGTAATTTTTTTTTTCTGTGAGTTTTATAACAACATTATTATTATTATTTTCTTCCATGACTTCTCTAACAAATCTAGCTCCTGAACCAATTTGATGGGCCCAAAAATATTTTAAATAAATTCTCAGATGGAAGAAACAAAGCCGAGAGAGGCTTTCTAACGATTTTATGAAATAAAATATAGCTATGCAGCAACAAGACAACAAAGCCGTGAGGCTTGTTGACTTTAAAAATAAAAACAGCAAAGAAATAATGCTCAAAGACCTAATGGAAGGCAAACAAAATTTTTATTGATTATATCTCTGGCTCACACGAACAAAGCAGCCGTAACAACCTATATATTCTAAAGCCAAATAATTTCTATCTCGGAATTGGCAACACAATTATTAGAAACTAAATCCAACTCAATCTCACACATCAATTAGAAAGTTAATTAACAAATTAGTCAAATACTTAAACTCCTAATCAAATAGAATTATACTTTGGTTTAATTTCCTACAAAATCAAATGCGAGAAATTTTCAAATGAGTATATTTTCAACAGGTGATATATCCTACGGTTCCCGAATCACCATCATGCAATTCAACACCTTGAACAATATTAGGGCTCACATTGGATATGTGATGTTGTCTGTATTGAAGAGTTCGTGATCCATGATAAACATCTCCGTCGGACTTGATTTCTATTTGTGAAACCAGCTCGCAAGTTTGAGTCATTATTAGATCACAATTTTTTTAACCAAGAAATGAAGATAAAATGAAAGTAATTAAAATGGTTGAAGAATAAATAATGCAAATGCTATGTATAGACCTTTTATATGGTTGAATTGTCGGCACCTCAGGCCAAAAAACTTTGCAGTTGCAAAGGATCATACCTCTGCTTTTGTACATTGTTCGAAATGTCATTGAGGTTTTCTATTCTTCATTTGAATCAACATGGTTTAGCGTACTATTTCTCCAAGCATAGACCTTAGTGGATCACTTCGGACAACAGAGCCTTGTTTCACAAGATAAATCCTACAAAATTTCATGCTAGTTAATTTTACTTTACCTCTTAACGTTTAAGGTCACCACAACTTTATTTCCTAACGTTATTTTGTGGACACTAAAATCTCTAGTCAAATCTAATGTTTGATTTTAACCTGAAATGACATTTTTATCTTCAAATTATTGATGTGTGGATAAATTTTTTCACAATATCTAAAATATATTGCTTTTCTTTCTATGAATAGAACTAATGAATTTTGAGACATGGTGATGAAAGATGAAACATCATTGAATTATGTCAACAAAATGAGACAAAAAAGAACAAAAATAAATCAAGAAAAAATGTGCAGAAAGAGAGAAAACGAGATTTATAGAAAGATAGTCTTTTATTTAGACAAATTATACGGGTACTTTGCCCAGAAAAAGTTACAAGAGTATTTTTGTCAAAAAAAAAAAGGAACAATGATATTGAGTTCGATTTAACATAAGGACGTAAGTGGCTAAAAGATTATGTTAGGAAATAAAACAATAGTCATTCTAAACTACAAGACAGCGGATTATAAGTTTACAAACTATAAGGGGTAATTTAGATATTCGTCAAATTCCGAGGGTTCCTTATAATTTACCCAAAAACAATCAATACTTCAGGGTCTTAAAGACAGAGGCTATACTTTGGAAGAATTAAATTGAAAATTATTTTCAAGGAGGTACGATTGAAACTTTCACGTACTGTTAAGATTTAATTACTTTTCATGGTAAAAGGAAGGGTAATCAAGGGTTGGTGGTTTTTAAGTTAGATATGTCTAAGGCGTAAGATATAATGAAGTGGATTTTCTAGCAAAGGTCACGGGTAAAATGGGTTTTTGCTTTCGATGGGTAATAAAATGTGTTTCTGCTATTTCTTACTCTTTTAATATAAATAGTCATGTTAGTGGTTGTACTAAGCCTACTAGAGGTATTAGATAAGGGAATTCACTGTCTCCTTATTTGTTTTTATTTTGTTTTGAGGGGTTAAGTAGCTTACTTAATCAAGCTTCTATTTTTGGGGATATTTCCAATATTAGTATTAGTAGGAGGGGTCCAAAAGTTTCCTCATTTCCTCTTTGCAGATGATACTTCGTTATTTTGTAAGGCTGGTATTCAGGAGAGTTTTAATGAATAAATATCAAGAATGTTCTAGGACAAGTTGTCAGTCTTGATAAATCTTCTATGTGTTTCAGTAGAAATACTACCCCTTATCTTAAAAATCAGATTTGTAATTTTTTGGATGGTGTAGTAGATCAAGGTGCACGTAAATATTTAGGGCTTCCTATATCTATAGGAAGGACTTAAAACAGGTGTTTTTTTTTTAATTAAAGATGACTGATTTGTAAGTTGATTGGATGAAAGGAAAAATCTTTAAATCCTGCTAGTAGGGAGATGTTATGTACTGTTTTAAACTCCCTATTGGTCTTTGTAAGGATTTGAGCAGTCTGGTCTCTTGATTTTGGTAGGGTAGGGAGTCTTCTGGAAAGCATAACATTCATTGGCTTAATTGGTCTAAACTGATTGATATTAAAGAATCACGGGGTTTGGGTTTTCGTGACTTTGAATCTTTTAATTCTGCTTTGTTGGGAAAACAATTTTGGAAAACTTTTACTAATCCAAATTTGTTGGTTAGTTGTGTGTTGAAAGTAAAATATTTTGCATACCGAACAATTCCATCTTTTGCTCCATTATTAAACCTTCATCTTCATTCCTTTGGAAGAGTTTGTTGAACGCCGAAGATCTTATTTCTCAGGGGTCTAGGTATTCTATGGGTAATGGAGAGAATATTAGGATTTGGAAGGATCCTTGGTTGCCTTCTCCAATTTGTTTTAAACTTAAGACCGGTAAACCTCTTGGTTGTTCTGTAACTTTACACTCTGAGTTATTAGATTCTGATGGGAATTCTTGGAATAAGCATCTAATTAGAATTTTTTTTCTAAAGAGAATGCTGAAATTATTCTTCAAATTCCTACTTCTCTTGTCAGGGGTAGAGATAGAAAAGCTTGGCATTTACACAAAATGACGTTTATAGTATCAAATCTGGTTATTATCAAGATAAATTGATGATCAATTTAAAGGGAAGGCTAATCTGGATAAGGGTCAAAGTTCTTTTAATGATCAGAAGCTTGTTTGGAAACATTTGTGGAGTTTGCCTATTATAGAACAAAATTAGGCATTTTATTTGAAAAAGTCTGCATAATGTTGTGGCAGTTAGGGGACTTATCTCTTCCAGATTTACTGTGGATGATAATAGATGTCCTAAATGTGGTGAATGTTTTGAAACTTTAGAACATCTATTCTTTCAGTGTCCTTATTCTCGGATGGTCTGGAAATTGTAACCTATCTCCTAGCCTAATCTTCAGTCTTTACAATATGATTTCTGGCTCTGGTAGGAAGCTTTAGTCAAATTGGTTAAGTTCGATACTTTTTTTGATCATCTCTGTCTTACTACCTTTATTCTTTGGCATTTTGGAAGTTCAGAAATAGGTGGTTGTTTAATCGTGTTTAGATTTCTGAAAGTGATACTTTTTCTGCTGCCTATTTTGAGTGGTTGGAGTATTATAATATTTTGATTGGGTCTTCAATTGTCAATGCCTCTGATGTCACTGTATCTAATGTGTTGTGCTAGTGTCTAAAAGATGGTTATGTAAAATTCTGTATCGACCATAGATGCTGCAATGGTTCAAAGTAATAGAAAGGCTAGTATAGGTGTGGTTGCAAGAAACTCTAGAGGTGTCATTGTTAGTGCTTGGGCAGTTAATTGTGATGGTATTTCAGATGTCAAAATCCTGGAGGCGACAACAATTAGATCAGCTCTACTTAAAGCTCATAGATGTTCTTGGAAGTTTATTGAAGTTGAATCAGATTCTATGAATGTCATTAGTTTGCTCCAGCAATGAAGAATTGATGATATATCTATTGGTGTTATTTTGTTAGACATTTTTTTTAGCTAAATGTATTATGGCTTGTGATTTCTTTTATACACATCTAGGATTATAAATAAAGTTGGTCATAGGTTTGCTAAATTTTCTTTATCTCTTGTAGAAGATGTATAATGAAAATCTCATTTTGCATCGTGTCTCTGTCCCTAGGCTACCATTAACAGCATATTTATCAGCATTGAGTGGAGAGACAGATAAGACATCCCGATATAACGGCGTTTTGATACCGTATACTACCAAGAATAGGAAAAAAGAATTCCATAAAATAAAAATAAAAAATTCTTATTTTATTTTTTTTATTAAAAAGAAATATAACAGACTAGATGATATTTCGATCAGTTAACCAAAGGCTTCTGCCCTTCCATCCCGTAGATAGGGAGGGAGGGCAGAGCTTTTGATTTTTTCACACTACAAAAATTATTCTAGTTAATCGGCCACATGGATGATAGATAGTGGGGGGATTTTACGCATCCCTATTCTAAGGGGTTCAAGTTTCAACGTCTAGGAGCCGTTCTTTGTTCAGAAAATATTTGTATACATTTCAAGAATGAATAAATATGTGAATGAATTTTAATTGATCATTCAACTTCAAGGTGTGTTCGATAAAATTGAAATTTGGAATTTAAAATTTGAAAACTAAAAATTAAATGCTAAAGTTTTAATGTGTTGAATTCATAAAGTTATATTTGTTTGATAATCAGCCGAACTTCAATACTGAATTAAAATAACATTTATCTCATATATGTTATATAGTTCGATAATAATATTACTTTTTTATGATAGGTTACTTTCTAAATTATTATAATTAATACAAATAAATATGTTATTAATATAGAGTATGTGTGCGAGGTGTGTGTAAGAGATACTATGTGTAATTGTGTGTTTATATGTGAGTGAAGGAATATAATGTGCAAGTGTATATTTGTTGTGTAGGAGAAATAATATAATGTGTTCAAATGTGTGTTTATGTGTTCGAGAAAAGAAATATATATGTGTGTGTGTGTGTGCAAGTGTGTGATTTTGAGCGAAAGAGAAGGAATATAATTTTGCAATTGTGCGTAATATGTGAGAGAGAAGGTAGTGTTCTAGTGTATGCTTATGTGTGAAAGAGAATGAATATAATGTGTGCAAGTGTATATTTACGTGTGAGAGAGAATGAATATAATGTGTAAAATATAGTGTGTGTTGTGCGTGAGAAAGAAGGGATATAATGTCTATAAGTGTGTTCATGACATATGAGAGAAGGAATATAGTATGTGCAAGTGTGTATTTATGTGTGTGAGAGAAAGAATATAGAAGGGATATAATGTCTATAAGTCTGTTCATGTTGAGAGAAGGAATATAGTATGTGCAAGTGTATATTTATGTGTGTGAGAGAAAGATTATACTATGTGCAAATGTGTGTTTATATGTGAGACAGAAGGAATATCATGTGTTCAAGTATGTGTTTATGTGTAAGAGAGAATGATTATAGTGTGTGCAAATGTGCTTATGTGTGAGAAAATGAATATAATTTGTACAAGTGTGTGTTTATGAGTATGACTGTATTTGTAAAAGAGTGTGTGAATATAAAATAAAGAAAAATTAAATGTGTTTTGCTATACTGGTAAAGAATTCATCAAATTAAGTGATAGATTTTTCAATTAAAATTTTATGTAGAAAATAAGTGGTACATAATGTATTAAGACGTAAGAAAATTTCGTTATCAAACATCAATATCTATCTATCTATTTACATATCTATAATATTATATATATATATATATATGTGTATATGCGAATTCTTTTTCTCCCTTTTTGTGATGACTAAAATATTTACTTTTAATGAAACACAATTCCTACTAGGAAGACATAATCAAATTACTCCTCATCTAATCTAATTTAACTATCTATTTATAAGGATACTACTACCCATTTTTAGTCATGCAATCCTACTCGACATAATTTACTATTTTTTTCTTCTTTTTTGTCATGCCTAAAATGCCCTTAATTAAATAATTTTCATATCTAAAATCCTATCCATTTTCTAATAAGACTATCTATTTTTTATAATATACTCAATATTATATATATATATATATATTTCAAACTACCAAAATAATTTTTTTTTAGATTATTAAGAAAATTTGGCATAAATGCGTAATAAGAGGGAGAAATTTTTATTTGTATAAAAATATTTATTAAAATTTAAATTTCAAATATAAGAAAGAGATGAATCTAATTAAAATGTATTTAAGAATAAATAAATCAATCAAAAAAAAAATGTCTTATGTATAAGAAACTAAACAGATTAAAAAAATAAGAGGGGGAAATTTTTTATTTATAGAAAAATATTTATTAAAATTAGAATTTCAAAAAAAAAGAAAAAATGAATTCAATTAAAATATAAAGATTAAATAATTAAAAAAAATATGTCTTATGTATAAGAAACTAATTAGATTAAAAAAAGTTTATTGATATGATAGTGAAGTGCAGTTTAGTGGTAAAACACTTCCTCTATGATCTATTGGTCATGGGTTCGAGTCACTTTTTTTTTTCTTAAAAAAAGATTAGACTAATATATTCTCCATATTGTATAATAGCTATCACATAGAGGTATATTAAGATCATTATAAAAAATTGAAATAATAAGTTGTCGTTTAATCTTAATATGAAATGCACCGATGTTAATAAAAATAATCATTTATCTTACTTTAAAATACATGCAATGCTAATGAAACAAATTGTTTCTTCCTTAAGTTAACTGATTATTATGAAATTTTGGCATTAATACGTAATAAGAAGGTATTAAATTTCAAGTTGTTTCTATTTTTTATTCATAATAAAAATAATCTTTTATAACTATTATGTATAGGTGTATTCAAAAGTTAGTCAAGTCGAACTACTAAATCTAGTCAAGTTGAAAAATAAATTGACTCGACTTATTAGACCATCGACTTGACTTTAGCTCGATGTCAATTAATTAAACAACTTCTCGACTTGACTTTGATTTCAATTTCTAAGTCAAATTACTAATCAAATACCTATCGACAAATTGACTTATATGATTGGTTTACTGGTCAAATAAATTGTTCGACTTTGCCTATCAAATACTAGAAAAATAAGTTGAACAAATATATGTTTTTTAATATTTTAGCATATATTGTAATAATATATTGAAAATTTGGATACATAATATTTTAGCAAAAATGTTGTTAATTTTAATAATTAAATATGATAATAACTGATAATATTTTTTTTCTTAGTATTTAAATATTTTTTCTTTATATAATTGTTGGAGTAATGAATGTAATGTTTCACATTATTTAAAATTTATGCACTTATACATTAATATAAGTATACACCTTATTAATGTAAGACTTTTGTTTCAATAACTAATTAAATATATTACTAATTCCCTTTTAATACATATACATACTAGAGTTAGTTATATGTATACTTTTATATTTATTGAAATATCTATATATAGTATAGCTATACGTACATGTTTTGATGTTCATATATTAAGATTCATATAATTTATACCCGTAATAAAAATATGTTTATATAACGTCTAATTTATATAGTTATACTACATAACTTATTAGTGTAACATTTTTATTATCAATAAACATATTAAATCCATTAACTTACTCTTAGGACTAATACAGTTATCTAATCATATATATTACTATATATTTATAGGATATCACTTAATAGTAGTTTGGTGATTCAATAGGATTTTGACATTTTGCTACGTATATTGGCTTTGGTAGTTGTAGTCTTTAATTTGTGACTTTGTAAATTTTTTTAATATATATATATATGATATACACACTAAAATATATTCATATATTAAGATTGGTATATCTGATTATATATATATATGCACACAAAGATATGTGTGTAAATTTGTGTATAATCTATTTTAAACACACACACACACACACACATATATATATATATATGTATGTGTATATTAGCAATGAAAATATAGAAAAAAATAAGTAGGCAAGTAATATAAATATTTTTTCACTAATAAAATAATTTTAACACGTTTCATTTATTAAATAATGTTTGATACTTGATAGTGATTTTATCCTTTAGTAATGACAAAGAATATATAGATATATCTAAAATGTCCAATATTACGGGAAAAGTCTTTATCTATAACGGATGAAGTCATTGGTGGTGGTGCTATTAGAAATTATAACTAAGGAACCTCAAAGAAAAATAGAAACTATTTTAGATCGGAGTAACCACATTTTATGGTATTAAAACCAAATGATGAATGAAGAGTTTAGAGCTAGTGTCAATAGAATATTGGAGTGAATGTTCTCATAAATTTAAGAAATATTAAAAAATACCAATATATTCTCTATATATACATATTTTACATACTATGTTAATGAAAAATAATTATGATACAAAATATATATATATAATCTCACTTAAAGATAGCGTGTGATTTTAGATATCTTTAGAATTACAATTTTATGAGCATTTTGTGCATTTTAGAGAAAGATAAAAGATAAAATTATTATTTCAATTTTGTTTACAATCATTTGATATACTATATGATATCTATCCATAATATAGAGGATATATTAGTTTGTTCTGTTTAGTTATCTTATACTTAAAACATAATTCTTATTTGATATATTTGTTTTTTACATTTTGATTAGATTCATTTTTTTCTTATAATTGAAATTTTAATTAATAATTTTTGTAATTATAATCCGTATATCATTTGATTTCCTATAAATTTTTTTCACTACTAATAGAATTTCGAAACCATACTTCACTTATAAAATGATGTTTAATACTTTATAGTGATTTTATCTTTTAGTAATGACAAATAATATATAGATATATTTCAAATGTTCAATAATATGGAAAATATATAAATTTTTAACTATTCAAGTAATTGGTGGTAATGTTATAGGAACTTATAACCTAGGCACCTAGAAGAGAAATATATATAAATTACAAATATGATACGTTATTCTCATAAAAGAGAAAATTTGTTTAAAATAATGAAAAAAGAAAGGTGAATATAATTACAATAGAATGAGCAAAGATCTTAAATAGTATGTATTTAAAATAAATAAATCTTGTATCAAAAAAGTTAACAGATAAAATTTTTGTACTTGGTACTCTATGTTATCTTTCCCTAGTATTTATTTATTTTTAAAAAATGAAAATTTCTAATAAATCAGTAGTATTACATGTACAAAGCACATATTTTTTTCTAACCTTAATATAAAAAAACACTTAATGAATTAAAATTTAAATACTTAATAGCTGCTATCAATTACCCCCAAAGCTAAATAAGACATCGAAATTCAAGAATATCACTGAAGACCTAGTTTAATTTGGCATTTCATATTTTTGTATCACATCAACTAAACCCTCCATTTCAATTACCCTTCAAATGTAAATATGTCCTTATTGCCTCTTGTATAGAACCACAATCTTACATAAGTAGGAACGCCGACGTTGAAATTAGTTTTGAAATTTTCGAGAAAATTAAAAAAAAAAATCAATATTTCAGGTCTCAAAGACAGGATAATTATACATTGGAGAGGCAAACTGAAAATTATTTTCAAGGGGCTGGGTTTGATTGAAACATTTATGTATTGTCCAAGATTAAATTACAATTAACTCAAAACAAATTAAGGCTAAATCATGGATTTAGTGGTTGCTAATTTTCCATCCTGTCTCAGTGGTTGTGCCACCATTAATAGCTTTTCTTTTTTCTTTTTTTTCTTTCTGCCATCACTGTGTAATCACCATCTGTCAAAATTTTCATATATCAAAAACCCAAGTTTTGTAGACAAGATTAAACTTAAGATTGTTAGAGCAGGAAAAAGAAAAGAAAAAAAAAAAGTTTAGAAATGTACCACAATACACTGGAACAGAAGACATAACTTCAATGCATGTTACAAAGTCATTTTACTTAAAATTTAATTTGCCTCCATCATAATTAGTGTGCCAAAGAGTACTGTAAATTAATATGTTATAATATCATTTTTTTAAAGGTTTAATTTTTCCTACCATAATTAATGTACAAAAGAGTAGTGTACGTAAATTAATCTCTATGATACAATGAAATCTACTGATTGATTCTATTTTTACACTAATGAAATCAATATAAATTTGACTTGTTCTGTGGGAGAAACCAGAAGAATAATAGATTTATAACCATCTTTTTTAAAACTAATTAACTTGCTAATGCAATAAAATTATTCACTAATGCATAATTTTTTATGAATAGAGACATGTATTAAATTGAATAAATATCATTCAAACCTTTCATGTAAAATTCCTCATAATCCTTCTTATTTGGAAATTCTCCAACAATAATTTCATGGCACGTATATGAATTTTTTTAGTGGAGATTTTATTGATACCAGAATATTGAGTTTACACAGGAGGTTTATACCTCAAATACATCAAGGATCACACCAGCCCAAAGAAAACAAAACTAGAGCATCAAAATATATAAACAAAGAAAACCAAAAAAGACATCACAAAGTTTCAAAACATTTCCAACACATATGATGACTTGATAACTAACCCAATTTACTTGAGATGGTAGAATCTCAATTCAACGACTTATTTAAGATGGTGAGTCTCAATTTCCTTGGTGAGTTTGAGAGCGGCGTCCATCAATTTATTTGGATCTGGGATAGTCTCATTTAGCTTCTCATAATCAAATGTCCATGTAACCAAATTGCTTTCACCATGAATGTCAACATGAATAGTTATGCTCAAGGTCTTGTATGATCGCAGGAGATGTCCTTGAATCACCTTGTATGTAACTGACTTCATATTTTCCTCGTATACAGTGTCAAGATATGTGAATATTATATTATAATATGTAAAATATAATTGATATGTAATTATCTTAATTGCTTTCTTAGATTAGGTAATTACATTTGTAATCTAATTATTTTTATTTGCGAGATTTACCATATATAGATGATATAGAATATTCTCTTGCAAGCTTATATAAAAGTTCTCCATGTACCAATTATATTGAGTATTGAGGGCTGATTTATTCATATTTTAATATACTCTTTCGTTTCTAATATGGTATCAAAACCCCGCCTGTAAATATGTTTTACTATGGTTATTAGTTTTCAACCTTTGATTTTTTTTGTGTTTTTAAACCTTTGGATTCTCTCAGTTTTGAATCTTCATATTCTCTCGGTTTTGAACTTTTGAGTTCTTTTAGTTTTGAATATAAGATTCTCTCGATTTTAGAGCTTAGGGTTCTCTCAATTTTCAACTTCAGGTTCTCTCGGTTTTCAACCTTTTAGGCTCTTGATATATTCTCCAATTCTTGATTGCTTCACTTTTTACGTTTTAAATCTCTAATTTCTATGTTATGTTTTTTGTTCTTTCGAATTTTCTCTTGGTTTACTTGGCTCTAATTCAATACGTTATCGCCGTATCACTTAAGGTTTTCTTATTACAATCGATTTTGACCTTATATTTTCAAATTTTGCTTCAAACTCAATTTGGTTTTAAATCAACCATATTCAGTTTGAGGGGATGTCAAGATATGTAGATATTATATTATAATATGTAAATATATGATTGATATGTAACTACTCTAATTACTTTTTTAGATTAGGTAATTACCTTTGTAGTCAAATTGTCTTGATTTGCAAGATTTTCTATATATAGATAATCTAGAATATTCTCTTGTAAGTTTATATAAAAATTCTTTATATACCAATTGTATTCAGTATTGAAATCCGATTTATACATATTGTTATATACTCTTTTGCTTTTAACATACGGCCTCAATTATCTGTTTGGCCACTTCTTCTCTCTTTTATCATCTGGACAGAATTAAGAATTGCATCAATCTAAGTAGCATGATAAAAGTGCAAGAAAAAAAAAGGATTAAGCAAAATGTTTTGCCCCATCAAAATTTTTTGAAGTAATTATTTTTTGAATTTTAAATGTCATCATTGCATATGTGGAATGCATCTATTGCTGATGGTGTAAAAAAAATTTAACACCGTAAGTGAACCAAAGATTAACTATAAAAAAAAAAACTCTCGATCCCTTTATCTCACTTTTTATACCAATTATTGTTTCTTACTATCTGAATGTTCGAAATATATACTCTTGACTTGCAACTATATATTAAGTCGAGGCACAAATGGCGAGGATGCCATGAATGAGGCAGTAGATATTCACAATTATTGGGATAGAAAATCAAATGGTAACAAATAATAATAATAATAATAATAATTACATATATAACTGAGAGCGACCATTCTCGGCCAAGAATTGTACACCTATAAATTATATCTATTCCAGTTAGCTTCCTAAAGCCTTTTTCTTTCATTCAGAATTAGCAAAAGGATGTGCAGATCGAACTCAGACTTTTAAATATTCTAAGAGCAACATATATATAATCAACAAATCCACTAAATTTTTCCTGGGCTAGACAACAAAATGTGGCTCATAATTTGGCATGTCTTTTAAGTATGTACTTACCGCGAACTAAGTAGAACTAATTACTCCTCTTTTTTACTTGCTTGCATGCAGCATATTTAAGCAGAAAAAAATGGAAAATTAAATCAAAAAAAGTGAAATTCAAATTACCATCATGCAGTTCAACACCTTGAAAAATATCAGGGCTGACATTGGAAAATTGATGTGATTTGTATCTAAAGAATTCATGAAAAACATCTCCATCGGAATTAATTTCTACTTGTGAAACCAACTTCCCAGTTAGACTCATTATTTCACAAATATTTAATTTGTTAATCGAGAAATTACAGAAACACAAATTAATGAAGAGTAGAATTGTGAGGAAATATTGCAAATGCTATAGAATAAGCTTTTATACAGAGGGTCAAGTATCCACTTGCGTAGATCCATATATGGTTGAGGTTTTTTATTCTTTATTTGAATCAACACGAATGGTTTAGTATACACTTCTTGTCTCAGTTTAATTTTTGATAAAATATTTTCAAGAAAAATGAAATTTATATAAAATATTAACACATGTATGTATAATTAAATTTGAAAGTGTTAAATTCTTTAAACAATTAAATTTTAAAAACTTAATTTATGCGTTAATCAAAAAATCACAAAATAAATAAAACATGAGAAATAATAAATTTCTCAAAGCTTAGATCTTAGGGGCTTGCTTCGGGCAACGGAGCCTTTGTATATATTATACAGTCATCAAATGTTCATAAAATAGTGCAAAATTTTTTTTCAAACTTCTATCATCTATTTTAGCTATTGTAATATCTTGATGCATTAGGTATGAAAATTTTCAGAACATTCACCAAGTATTTAAGTTTCCCACTTTCGATCCCTAGCATAGACTTACGACAGTAGGGATTCGTAGCAATATATACATTATATATTATATTGTTATTTATATAGTTATTAAACTCAGCCCTAGCATAGACTTATGTTATTTATATAGCATTTATTATACTGGTTCAATTGATGAATTACTTATCCAACTAGCGAATCGCTGAAATATATTTTTTAATAATATATAATACCTACAAATTATTAAATATGAGATACATGGTGAAAATAAAAACATATTTTTTAAAAAAAGTTTTAAGTATAAATGAATTTGAAACAATTCATTTCTTTAAAGAAATTTAATAAAATGGAATAAAATAGTTAACTTTAAATTATTATGTGTACATAATTAAAAAATATTGACTATAAGATATATAATGACATATACAAATGCACAAGAAATTAACTTTTCAAATATTTCTTAGATGGTTACTTAGTAGTACAATAATACTTTATTATGTTTTAGATAGATTTGTGAATTTGTACAATCAAATGTATAATATCTTCTTTTATTAATTTAAAGCATTAGACAATTGATTATTATAGCAATATATTTTAATTTCTTGCCCCTTTTGAACTATAAAATGTTATTGGGAATAAGGTTGTTCCTGTAGAAAATAATATAAAAATTGTTAGTAATTGATGTCCAATAAAAGTTCTCTAAAAGGAAACTTAATTTCTTTATTTTAATTTTTAATTTTATTTGTAAAAAGATATTTTATGAATGAATAATTTGACAATTTATGTGTAACTAATGAATATTTTATAATCTTTTCACATGAAGAGTTGATGCATAAAATGGAGTTTGAAAAGTAAATAAATAAAAAAGAGAAATATAATAACTAAAATCTTACATGAGTTAGTAGTAAGACTCTTTCTCTCTATTAAGAGATCTTTGGAGTCCAGTCTGAAGATTGGTTCATCAAATTTACTAATTAATCTGTCGAATCGAGCCGAATTTAATAAGTATAGTTATTTATCACAACATTGTATTGTTTCAACATTACAACACGAATTGTCATCTAAAGAAAAGAGCTATACAAAAATGAAAGACAAGTAATTAGATAATTTGAAAAAAAAAAAAAAACTAGCTATAGCTACATCCATGAGTGATAATTACATGGCCCAAAATCTTTAAGTAAGCCATTGGCTTGTACCTGCAGAATTAAACTAATGTATACATGGATAGGACCAGTGATATCATAAACATCAAACAAATAAATATATGTGGTGTCAGCTGTCCTGAAATCTTTGTGGGCCACAACAAAATAATCCCTTAAATGATTGATTAGGTGTTAATCTTGAACCCTTAATGTCTAATGATTTGTTCTCCTGAAACTCATTGTGCATTTAAATGCAGATATCCGAACTATTTATATTCATGAAATAGGTTCTTATCAACCTTCAAACACAATCACAATCACAATCACAATCACAATCTTGTAAGAACGCCAACGTTGAAATGAATTTTGAGATTTTGGGTACAAATTGTAAACCAATTTATATTTCAGTGTTTCAAAGACAAGCGGTTATACTTTGGAGAACCAAATTGAAAACCATCTTCAAGATGGGTTTTCTTACCAAGAAAAAAGAAATCTTCAAGGGGGTTTGATTGAAACTTGTTACTTATTATCAAAAAAATACTTCTTTTATTTTAAAATAACTTTAATTTTAGATAATTTATCTTATATCATATTCTTTATTTATTTAAAACATCCGAGAAGTATTAGATGATATTCTTTTTAAACTTTTGTCCTTAGTATCGTATTATTGAAAAGACGATTATAAAATTGGGATATTAATGTAAAAGAATAATTAGTTACTTTGAAATATCTTTTTACAAAGTTAATATAATTTAATATTTTTTGAAATTTGTATAAACCAATTAAAAGTAACAAATATTTTAAAACGGATGAAATATTAAATTGCAATTAACACAAGAAATTATGACCATGAATTAAGTGGTTACCCTCTTGTCTGAATGCATGTGCCACCATTAATAATAATGTACAATATTATTTAATAATATTTTATACCTGCAACCGGTTCTCATTTACTATCATTTGGGCCACCATAGCAATCTGGATATAGATTTTTTTTTTCCCTTTTCCGGTCGAGAGATAATCTGACAGCAGAAAATTTAAATTATGAATTATTGACAGCAAATTGCTTTTCAAATTGAATAGTGCTTATTTCTTGCACATTTGATCAAACTTAAAAAATGGAAAAGAGGACGTCGTTTAAATGCTTCAATCAATTATATCAGGTAATTAAACCTTTAATTAACGTGGTAGAGTCATCGACGCCCACCATTTATGTCATATATTAACAGTATTTTTCTTTCTTTGGCATTGGACATCCATTGATGTCATTTTTTTTTTTTTTGGTCTTTGGGATAACATAGTTGTTAACACAAAAAAACATACAATAGAAGATAAATTTATTTAACACATCAAAAAATATATGAGAAAAGAGTAATAGTTACAAAATAACACATATTGGACTTTCATATTAAAATTTATATAAAACCATAGCAAAATAGTCTCAACATTATACTAGAATCTCTAAGTCTAAACTCGTAACTCTAGCTTAGCTTTTCTCAACTGAATAAGTTAACAAACCCTCTATTTAAAGAGTAACAAATTTGACTATCAAGAAACCCAATTACATTAGGAGTAACAACTTTAAACATAATCCTATTAAGAAACTAAATTTATTTAATAACTAAACTGTTAAATTCTAACTATTACATAATTCATAATTGATTTGAAGTTTGGTTTAATTATGTTAATGATGCCTCCTTTAAACCAAACTCTACATAAGAGTAGATCCACACTATCACCATGCGCGAACAAGACAATCAATAATTTTCGTGCAATTTTTCTACCACAATTTGACACCATCATTTTAATTTGATCTTTATCTTCAAAAAAAAATTTCATCAAACGATCCATGTATCTGGATAAATAATCTTCATCGCATAATTTTTCTTTAATTTATCAATTTCTATAAAATTTACGACAACTGATATCAAAATTATCAATTTTGAGAATTAATATTCAATCAACTTTGCAGAATTTTTTGTCATTGTCCAGCACCACACAATAATACCTGACAGGATTCCTCATTTTAGATCCATGTCCCACCTAGGGTCGATTTTTTTACACCCTAACATCGAGAATCAAGTACCTCAAAACCTGCCTCTTCTGGTCCAATTTCAATATCCGAGAACTCTAACAAGCTTTTTCTTCAATCTTCAAAACACCCAAGGATCACAACCTAGGTCTCTGATACTACTTGTTAGCACAAAAAAAATGTAATGAAAGATAAATTTATTTAACACATAAAAATATATGGGAGAAGAAAAGTAGTTACAAATTAAAGTACATCGAACTCTCCTATTGAGACATGTATAAATCTACGGCATGATAGCCTTAACATTAGTCTATAATCTCTATATTCTAAACTTTCAATTCAACAGTTCTCAACCGAATAAATTAACAGACCCTCTATTTATGGATAACAAACTTGACTATCAAGAAATCCAATTACATTGGAAATAACAACTCTAAACATAATCTCATTAGCAAACTAAATTTCTCTTAAGAACTAAACTACTAAATTCTAACTATTACATAATCTATACAATATATAAAGGGTTAGCATCTTTTTTATTGATGTCCGTCACTTTATAATATTTCTTTTCTATCCTTGACCCAATAAAATATTCTATGATTGGTTTCTATTTGTATATTTTGAATTTTTTTTGAAAAAGAAAAACTACCTCAACACTACTACAGTGTCATTATTTGTAACTTCTATTTACACCCGCTAAAACTATCTTTTATATTACCTACCACCACTACTAAATATCAAAATTTCTCGGACTTCCATACAAAATAAATATATATACACGCATTCTTTTTTCACATTTTTACATTTTCAATACTCTAAGATTCTAATCATTCTCATTCTAATGTTCCTGGAATTCTAATTGTTAAGAATTCCATTATGCTAAGTAATATGTACCCATATTTTTGTATGTTTTTATTTAGATATGCTTTGTTGTGTAATATTTTTCTTTTTATTTACACGCTTTAGCTTACAAACTCATCATAAAACTTTTGACAGAATTATGTACATATATCAAATGTGTATCAATCACTACTTCTTAATTGTTAAGTAATTTAGTTTAATTATGTCAATAATAGCAAATCACAAGCTTCACGACATCGTTTGAGCTTGAACTGAAAATATTTATCGCAATTGGAATCTGTAATTTGAATTTATCCTCTCATCCTTTATTTGGATGTGATGGTACTGAAATTGAAATCGAATAAGTTATTCTAGATATGCATGAATGTTGTCAAAAAAAAATAATAATAATGCTATAATAATGCATCATGATAATCTTTTTTCCTAATGGAGCATCACAAAAATTGAAAAATTATAGTTCTGTAATCTTCAATCTTTATAAACAATGTGTATCTTTTTTTTCAATCGACAACAATACTAAACCTACTCCTGTAAATCTACAACTAAGGGAGGCCTAACTGCGCCAAAAGAGCTAAAGGAAATGTATCTTTAGATAAAAAAAAAGGTACACTATTATACCAATTTGAGATTTAAATCAAAAATAACATTGACAGATGCAAAGTCGAGACTTAGCCAAGTTTCATTTAATTTAGTATGATCAATCCGGCACATAATTAAAAAAAAGTTAATATTTGACTATCTAGTACAATACTTTTTTTATTATTGTCTCTCTATTCAAATTCAAAATTTATTAGTTGATTTTGGAATTTTATAATTTGAAATGATTTGTAAAATTAATTAATGTTGAAATGTGACCTTAATTTTTTTTATTTTTTTTTAGACTTGCATGTAAGATAAAATATGTGAATTAGCCATTATTTAACTGCCTTTTTAAGGGCTAACAATAATTTAAAACAAATCAAAATGAAAAGAATGACATATCAAATGGAATCGGGAGAATATCAAATTAAAGTGAAACGGCACTTGTAATTCCTGCGTGTTTATACACAGGACAATTGGTAACACATATAATTAAGGTTAACTTCCTTGGAGCGGTATGATTGAAGTAGGAGCCTGGAATCGGGAAATTTTCTTTCGCCTTATGGCTTCAGTAATCCACGTTGATGGTTGATCGAGTTACAAGCTTAGACTGATTTGAATGAATTAAGAGCAGTATATTGTTTTGATAGTGGACCATATTTCTTAGAAAAATAATTTAAAAAGTGATAGAATGTCAGTGACGTAATAAAATTATATTAAATTATCAATTTTTTTATTTTACTAAAATACTCAAATTTCGTTCTTTTTTTTTCTAGATTTAATGATGTGTCATTGGTTTTTGCGACATTTTTATCACTTTTTGTAGAAGAAGTGTTTTTCTTAATTAATCTATTGCTTCTTTATGAAAGATCTGGTGTTTTATTAAAGGGTTTTTTTATTTTTTATTTTTTTGGAGGGGCGAGGGGAAAATTGTGTAGTATCAAGAGAAAAATATAATAAGAAAATATTATGACTGCCTAAGAGTTTTTGAGTTATGATAAACTCAATCAAATTATGACACACGAATAATATGGTATAAAAAAATATTTGTTTACATACTTAGTATGAACATATATTTTAGTTTTTTGAAAATTCTTTTATCTTTTCTAGTTTGTTTATTTGTTAATTATAGTATTACTAAAACTCACAAAATCCATTATTACTATTAAAATATATGTTACTTGTATTAAACATCTTATTTATTATATAAATTATTTAGACATATGTAAAAAAAAAATTAAATCTTTTAATCAATCAATTACTAGTACTATAATAGTTTAGTAGTTGTAAGAAATAATAGGGTAAGGAAAAATATGAAAAGAAAATAAATAAATGATAAGACGAGAAAAAAGAAAGAAAAAACAAAATTATTAAAATAGTAAGGGTTATTTTGTAAGGAATGAGGTAAAGTGTTTATTAAACAAGTTGAGCCGAACAAATTACAAACAAGGTGTAAGTTCAAAAAAAAAATTTGTATTTAACTCTTAAAAATATTTATCGCATTTGGACTCTAATATGAACTTATCCACTCATATTTGCATGGGTGCCAATATTAAAATTATTCTAGTTATTCGATTAATATGCTACATGGATGATGAATGTGGGGATTTTACGCATCCCTATCCTGAGGGTTTTAAGTTTCAACGTCTAGGAGCTGTTCTTTGTTCAGAAAATATTTGTATATATTTCAAGAATGAGTATCTACCGTACGTGAATGAATTTTAATTGATTATTCAAGCAAAAGAAAAAAAAAAACGACAAGAATAAACCCAAATAAGACATCGAAATTCAAGAATATTAGTGAAGACCTTGTTAAAGTTGGCTTTTCATATTTTTTGTATTACATCATTTAAGCCATCGAATTCAATTACCCTTCAAACGTAAATATGTTCTTATTATCCCTCGAACACAACCACAATCTTATGCAAGTAAGAACGCCAACGTTGAAATGACATATGGATTATGCCTCCATGGGCGGATTTAACTATAAGAAGGATTTGAAATGAATTGATTTGAATTTAGTGGATATAAAATGACATGAAATTTAGATGAATTTTAAATTTATTTGTTTAATTATTAAATTCTTACCTACTCTTATTTGTTGGTAGATTTCAAATTTATAACTAAATCAATTAATTTGTTTAAATAACTTATTAGAAATTTAGATTTCAAATTCAAATTTATCCAAATTTCTCCATCCAAACGCAACGTGGATGTTTTGGAGAAAACTGAAAAACAATCAATATTTCAGGGTCTCAAAGACAGGAGAATATACTTTGGAGAGCTAAATTGAAAATTATTTTCAATGGTGTTTGATTATAACGGTTATGTATTGTCAAAGATTAAATTACAATTAACTCAAGCTAAATCATGGATTTAATAGTTACTAATTTTTCATCCTGTCTCGATCGCTGTGCCACCGTTAATAGCTATTTTTTTCCGCCATTAATGTGTAATCACCGTCTCTCACAATTTTCTCAAAAACCCCAGTTTTGTAGACAATATTAAACTTAAGATTGTTAGAGAAAAAAAAAAAAAAAAAAAGTTTAGAAGTGTACCACAATACATTGGAACAAAAAGAGATGAATTCAACATACGAATTACGGTATCAATTCTTTAAATTTTAATTTATCCAGTATCAATTCTTTAAAATTTAATTTGCCCTCATTATGATTAGTGTGTTAAAGAGTAGTACATATTAATAGATTACAAGGGTGTTTTCCTTAAGGTTTTATTTGGTTTACCATAATTTGTGTACAAAAGAGTAATACAAATTAATTTTTATAATACAATAAAATTTAGTGATCGACTATATTTTTGCAGCAATAGAATCAATACACTACGCACAGAAACATATGATAAATTTGTCTTGTTTTATAAGAAAAACAAGAAGAATAATAGATTGTCCATGCAATGAAATTATTCGCTAATGCATAATTTTCGTGAATAGACACATCTATTAAATTGAATAAATATTATTCAAAGGTTTCATGTAAAATTGTAATACTTTTTATTAGAAAATTCTCCAACAATAATTTCATGGCACATATATGACTTTTTTTTTAATGGAGATTTTATTGATGCCAGAATATTGAGTTTACACCAGGAGGTTTATACCTGAAATACATCAAGGATCACACCAGTTCGAAGAAAACAAATTACAGCATGAATATATATAAGCAAAGAAAAGCCAAAAAAGGCATCATGAAGCTTCAAAACTTTTGTAACACATATGATGACTTGATAACCCAATTTACTTTTAAGATGGTAGAGTCTCAATCAACCGACTTATTTAAGATGGTGAGTCTCAATTTCCTGAGTGACTTTGAGAGCAGCGTCCATCAATTTATTTGGATCTGGGATGGTCTCATTTAGCTTCTCATAATCAAAGGTCCATGTAACCAAGCTGCTTTCACCGTGAATATCAACATGAACAGTCATGCTGAAGGTCTTGTATGATTCCAGGAGATGTCCTTCAATCACCTTGTATGTAACTGACCTCCTTTCCTCATCTATGGCCTCAATTATCTGTTTGGCCACTTCTTCTTTTCCATCTGGAAAGAATTAAGAATTGGACCAATTTAAGTAGCATGATAAAAGAACATTAGAAAAAAAAAAAAAAAAAAATTTTTCTTACACCTATGGCATATAAAATTTTTTGTACTACCAAGTTACATATGCATGACACGTAATCACTTTTAGAGGTAGTCATTTTTTGAAGTTTAAATGTCATCTTTATATATGTGCAATGCATTTATTGCCAATGGTGCAAAAAAAAAAAAAAAAATTTAACACCGTTTTTTTAAGTATGTATTACGAACTAACTAGAACTAATTACTCCTCTTTTTAACTTGCTTGCGCGCAGCATATTTAAGCAGGAAAAAAATGAAATTAAATCAAAAAAAGAGAAATTCTAATTACCAAGAGTATAGTTGGAAAAGATGACAGATCCTAGAGTGCCCCATTCACCATCATGCAGTTCAACACTTTGAACAATATCAGGGCTCACATTGGATAGGTGATGTAGTTTGTATCTAAAGAGATCATGAAAAACATCTCCATCGGATTTGATTTCTACTTGTGAAACCAACTTCCCACTTAGACTCATTATTAGATCACTTTATACAATTTTTAATTTGTTAATTGAGAAATTATAGAAAGACAGAAATTAATGAAGAGTAGAATTGTGAGGAAATATTGCAAATGCCATAGGCCTTTATACAGTTGAAGTGACGGCACCTCAGGCCAATTTGCAGAGGGTCAACTATCAGCTTGCGTGGATCGATATATGGTTGAGGTTTTTTTTTTCTTTATTCGAATCAACACGCATGCTTTAGTATATACTCCTCGTCGTAATTTGATTTTTAAAGTTAAATAAATCAATTTTGTAATAAAAATTATACAAATTTATTTGATTTTTGATAATTTTTTTTAAAGTAAAATTTATATCAAATATTAACACCTGTATATACTTAAATTTGAAAGTTTTAAAAAACTCTATAGAAATTACATTTTCTATACCTAATTAATGCGCCGATCAAAAAATATCAAAATAAATAAAACATAAGAACTAATAAGTTCTCAAAGCATAGACCTTAAAGGCTTGCTTCCGACAACGGAGCCTTCGTATATATTTTATACATTCATCAAATGTTTCATAAATAGTGCAAAATTTTTCTTCAAACTTCTATCATCTCTGTTAGTTATTGTAATATATCTTGATGTATTAGCGTATATTACAATACTATTTACATAGTTATTAAACTCGGCTCGTAAAAAAATTTGGTGAGGAAAGGATTACTAGTTCAATTAATGGATTATTAGTTCAACTAATGAATCGCTGAAATATATTTTTTATTAATATATAATACGTTCAAATTATTAAATACAAGATATATAGTGAAAATATTGATAAAAAATATTTTATTAAAAAGTTTTAATTATAAATGAATTTGAAATAATTCATTTCTCTAAAGAAATTTAATAAAATAGAATAAAATATTTAACTTTAATATATTGTATGTACATAATTAAAAAAATATTGACTATAAGATATATAACGATATATACAAAAGTACAAGAAATTAAATTTTTTAATTTTTTTAGAAGTAAGTCTTGGTTATTCGCTCCACAAACGGAGTGAGTATGACAACTGTTGAGATAACCAAAAAGTAAGTGTCCCATTACTTTTCAAGCATCCAAAAAAATATAAACCCCACTCCACAATACATAATGAGTAGCAAAGAATTCTTCATTTCTTAGATGGTTACTTAGTGGTACAATAGTACATTATTATGTTTTAGATAGATATGTGAATTTGTACAATTAAATGCATAATATCTTATTTTATTAATTTAAGTTAGAGGATTGATTGTTATAGAAATATATTTTAATAATTATTTTAATTTCTTGACATTTTTGAAATATAAAATGATATTGGGAACAAGGTTGTTCTTGTGGAAAATAATATGAAAATTTATTGGTAATTGATGTCCAACAAAAGTTTTCTAAAAAGAAACTTAATTTCTTTCTTTTAATTTTAAATTTTATTTATAGAAAGGTATTTTATGGATGAATAATTTGACAATTTATATGTAACTAATGAATATTTTAGAGTCTTTCACACATTTGAGTTAAAAAGGTTCCAGTCAATGTATAGATAATTTATTTGTAGAGTAAGTAAATAAAAACGAGGAATGTAATAAACAAAAGTTTACATAGTTAGATGGTAAGACATTTTTTCTTTATAAAGAGGTTTTTAGTTCAAAATTTTACAATTACAAATTGTCTTTTTCCTCAAAAAAAACAAACCTGCAACCCGACCAAGTTTCAGGTTTATCAGTTGAACCGACGGGTTATTTTCTTGTTTGGTCATTGGACAATCTAACCTGGTCTCAAAATCGGTTCACCAAATTCACCAATTAAACTGTCTGGTCAACCTAAGTTTAATGACGATGGTTATTTATCACAACAGTAGTGTTTATCCACCAACATGAATTTTCATCTAAAGAAGAAAAAAATGAAAGACAAGCAATTAATAAAAGTAAAAGATGAAATACTTAAGATACCATCTAAATTTAAATTAATTACTTATATCTCATCCTCACAACTATTCTATATATTACATAGTAAAAATTAAAAATGAAATACTGAAGTTGATAAGTTAGTTATTTAATTCATATTAATACATAGATCTTATGCTTAACTACTACTATTTATTCAAGACACTCACATTATGATTATACCAACAATTTTTGTACACACTTATATGTGTCTTATAATAAATAATTTTATTATATTTTTGTCCTTTTATGTGAAATATTATATTATAAAGAGAATTCTTAAGGAAAAATATGTAGAAAAAATGAGGATGGAAGTTTTGAACAACCTATAAAGAAAAGAAAATTTTAAGAGAAAGTAATGCAAAAAGAAAAATTAATACTTAGATGTTACCTGTAACTACTATATACTATTTATTCAAGACCCTCACATTGTTATTATATAACCCATCTCTAGTTGATTTATTCCAAAAAAAAAAGTTACAATACTAAATATTATGGATCACTATATAAGTATTAATTATTTATAATACAAGTCAAATATAAAGTTATGTTATTTATAAGAAGTTAAAAAATATATTTATTTATTTGAAATTACTTTACGTACAATTATAAGTGGATTATTCTTAACAAACTTGATAAATGGTGTCATATAATTACATGTATGAGTAATTTCATTTTTGCAACCCAATATAAAATTGACAAGGAAAAATTGCTAATTTAATCTCTAAACTGTTTTTAAATTTCATGGAGATCCCTCAACTTATATTTTTAATTTTTTCATCCTTAACATATTTTTTAATCACAATATGGACCCCACATTTTTTTGTAAACTTTTTCATTTTTTTGTTCGTCAAGTATTTTTCTAAACCACATATGTACCCTACATTATTTTTATTTAACTCTTTTGTCCATCAAATTTTTGTTTTTTCTTAAATCATGGCTAGATAACTACTTTAAAAATAATAATAATACTTTAGGGACCTCCATGAGATTATGAAAATAGTTGATGATAAAAAAATTTAAATAAAACAAAGGGAGACTTTCTTGAGATTAGAGAAAATTTTAGGGACTTTCATCTTATGAAATCAATGCGGAGTTATGGACTGTGGCCTTATAAGAATGAACAACTTTGATAGGTGTTTAATAATCATAAAAGTAAAAAATAACTTTTTACTATAATGTATAATTTTACATGCTATTTTAGGAATTTAATGGTGGTTGTCCTAACTTTTTATGAAATAAAAGCAAAATACAACAAAATGGATGATTTTAAATTAAAGAAATTACACATACTCAATTTTTAAACAAGTACTTGAAAATGAATTTAAAATTATAATTTTATGTCCACTTTATATACTAATTTTCAAAAGTTTTTGAAGTTTTTATGTTTCAAGTGACATTCTTGATTTTGAATAAACCATCATTTTAATTGTATGACTTAAGAAATTTAAATTTTTAGAGATAGGGGAAAATGTAAAGAAATAGAAACATTTGAGAAATTTTAGGAGGTGCAATATAAGATAAAATTAAACTCTTAATTTTAATTTTTTAATCACATGAAGTACCCCAAAATTTTTTATAAACTTTTTAGTTTTTTGTTCCTTAAGTATTTTTGTAATCCTACATATGTACTCTACATTTTTTTATTTAACTTTTTTGTCCACAAAATTTTTGTTTTTTCTTAATCATGGCTAGATGACTACTTATATATACATATATATAAGTACTTGAGGGACCTTTATGAGATTACGAAAATATTGATGACGAAAAAGTTTAAATAAAACACGGAGAGACTTTCTTGAAATCAGCAAAAAAATTAGGAACTTTGTACGATATCAATGCGGATCCATGGACTGTGGCATTATAGGGGTGAACGACTTTGGTAGGTGTTCAGTAATCACAAAAGTAAAAATAATTTTTTAATATAATGCATACTTTCACATGCTATTTTAGGAATCTAATGATGATTGTCTCAACCTTTTATGAAATAAAAGAAAAATATAATAAAATTGACAATTTAAAATTGAAGAAATCACACAATACTCAATTTTTATACAACAAAAATTTGAAAAATGAATTAAAAACAATAATTTTATGTCCACTTTACTAAATTTCAAATTTTTTTTAAAGGAGTTTTTATGTTTCAAGTGACATTCTTGATTTTGAATATACCATTATTTTAATTGTATGATTTAAAAAATTTAAATTTTTAAAAACAGGGAGTAATTGCAAAGGAATAGAAACATTTGAGAAATTTTAGGGGATGCAATATACGATAGAATTAAACTTTTTAAACTTTTTTTTTTTACCAATCTCACTTCAACTTGGCTCTGACCCTGCATGATATTATATTTGAGAGACAAAAAGGTAAAAAAACGAAGGACCTTTGTGAGACTTAAAAATAGTTGAGGAACTAAATTTATAGTCTTTATCAATTCATAATGTAGTGTAGCACAAAAAGGAAATAAATTTTTAGATGTAATATATTTTTTCTTTGCATTTTCTTAAAATATTTTATTCATTAATTATTAATTTTTGATAGATATTATTACCAAATGAGGATGTAAACATATTTTTTGAATTGTAATTTCAATATTATGTTTTCTCTATATTTTGATAATTTTCTCGTATCAAACAAAGATTTATTCGGTATGAAACTAAAATTTGCAATGACGTATTTTTTTTATTAAAAGAAAATTTGCGATGAAGTAATAAAATCATGTGCATGATAATGAATATTGTATAATCAATCTTTATAGGAAAAAACCATAACAGTCATAAATTCAGTCCTTAATTTTCTTTTTTATATTTATAATCTTTTCACATATATTAATTTATTAGACAAGAATTTTCTCTATTTAAGGATAAATGGAAAAGTCTTTATTTACTCTTAAAAATAAAATTTAAAAATGTATTAAAAATCAAAATCATTTATAATTCAAATAATGTTTTATACAAAAATAATAAATTTTTACCGTTTTATTAAGCAATTTTAGTTTTCATCAAGATTTGAAAATTTCTACACCGTTCAAACATGATACATAATTCAACAGTGAAATTTTTTTAAAATGAATTGAATTTTTGATATAATTAGTTACTCAGCGAGATAAAATTAATGATATTTTTATATTATTTACTTAAGTTTTAATTTATATTCAAGTAGATATATGTAAACGGATGATAATAAATAAAGAGAATCTAAATTGTATTTTATTATATAAATTACATATATATTTATATTCCTGTACGTAGCACGAGTTATCAACTAGTCTTTTAAGTAAGCCATTGGTTTGTACCTGCAGAATTAAACTAATGTATACTAGATGGGATCAGTGAATTCGTAAGGGAAAATCGCCAAAATGGTCCTTAAACTTTTTTACTTTAGTCAAAATAGTCCCTCAACTTTTTTTTATAGCCAGAATGGTCCTCCAACTTTTTTTTTTAAAGCCAAGATAGTACTTTCATGTGAAATTTATAAAATAAAATAAAATAAAAAATTTATGGTAACTAAACCATAAAAGGACTTTTTTGGCTAAAAAATAAAAGTTAAAGGACTATTCTGGCTAAAAAATAAAAGTTAAAGGACTATTTTGGCTAAAAAATAAGTTGAAGGACCATTCTGGCTACAAAAAAAGTTGAGGGACTATTTTGGCTAAATTAAAAAAGTTGAGGGACTACTGTTTTGGCGATTTTCCCAATTCGTAATCATCAAACAAATAAATATATATGTGGTGTCAGCTATCCCGAAATCTTTGTGGGCCACAACTAAATCATCCCTTAAATGATGGAGTAGGTTAGGTGTTGCTCTGGAACCCTTACCCAACGTTTTGGTATGCAGAAATGAATTGGAATGAAAACATCATTCTAAGCTAAATCAGTTTCTACCTGAAATAGATAGGAATATTTATTTTTATTAAATAGATAAGAATATTTATTCTTATTTCAATATTTTGTAATTTAATTCAGAATAGAATATGTGTTTTATCTCATATTTAATCTAATTTTTTTAGATGTTTAAATGCAATGGATTGTAAATAAATAAATAAAAAACTTTTCTTATTTTTTTTTTATTCATGAACTATTTTTATAATTAAGAAAATATTTAAGTATTTTATGTTAAAACTAAAAAATTATAAAATTATATTAATTTTTTTACATTTGAATAAATAAATTGTATAACTTAATGTATTTGAATGTAAAATATTTAATTATTTGAATGAAAATAAAAATTAATATAATTTTGTAACTTTTTAACATTATATTGTATAATTTAACTCCTTTATCTTAATGATAAAAAATATAAACAATATATTTTCACTCAAATAATTATATTGTACAATTTAACACTTTACCCTTGATAAAAAAAATTAAAAAATGCATATTAAATTTATTTATATTCAAATAATTAAATTATATAATATCTTATTTATTTATAATGAAATAAGATTACAACTATGTAACTAAAAATTGAATAAAATTTGGAAAAAACTAGATAAATTTGACATCCTATAAATTTTTCTTTTTAAATTAAAGTTGAAAAGGGATTTTCTCAAGTTTTTTTGAGGAATGGCTTTCCAGGATATAGTGGAAATGAGCTTTTCTTGTGAAATGGCCTTTCCAACTTAAATTTTCTATACCATACATGAAATGAAAAGAATAAATTAGAAAGATATTTCCATTCTAAACCAATTCCTGCATACCAAATATAGGGTAAAGACTAGCTATTGTGCATTTAATTCAGATATCCAAACTATTTATATTAAAGACTAGCACTTGGTAGCATCACTTGCACACGTTTTTCATAGTTAAATACACTAAGGGTCTGTTTGATAAGTCAACTTAATACTGAAACTTAATTGATTAAGAGATTTTTGAATTCAGCATGTTTAATAACAAAATTCTCTTATCACTTAATACATTAAGCATTGCTTAATTTGTATTCAAAATTTTAAGTGAAAACATTTTCATTTAATCTGTTGAATTTTAAATAAATGTACAAATACATAGCCTAACACACACATACTCTCTCTCTCACATATTCACACACACTTTCTCTCACTTGCACACACACTCTCACACAAACATATACTCTCTCACACACAAAACACACACTTCCTCATATATATATTGCCTCTCTCACACACATACACACTTAGTCTCTCACACACATTCTCTTTTGTGCTTTTTCATAATCAGTGTATTCACACACACTCACACACATGCATATTCTCTCTCACTCACATACACACACTCTATCACACACAAATTCTCTCTCACACACATACATACCCTATCACACACATTCTCTCTCAGATATATTTATACTATTCTTAATTATTCATTTTCTTTTCTACGCATATATGACAATTATTTATAATAAATTAATACATGTATGAAGTGACATATTTAATTTAGGAATTGAATTCAGTTAATTATCAAACAGAAATAAATTTATTAATTCAGCAATTAATACTTTCAGAACTGACAATTCAGATTTCAGAATTTAGAATTCAATATTCATCATTAACAAACACCCCCTAATTATAACTTTACCTATAGAGTTTAAATTTTAATGTTTGAATATCTAAAAATCGGAAGTGGGGTTATAACTAAAATTTAGGAATGAGAGATAAACATTTATAAGAATTCGTTATTGGAAGATTATAGAATGTAATCTTTCTATTTTTATTTATTTTTTACTAAAATGTACTCAAAACATTCTCAAATTTTTAATTGTTTACAATTCAATGTGCACCTTCAAAGTCTTTTGTGAGATTATAGCAATCATATCTTTACTTTGAATGTCTTGAAACGTTCTCCTTTGCTGGCTTGCTCTGAGTTAATAGATGTATCGAATCAACCACTTAATATATGTTTTGTTTTAAGTCATAACTTTGTGGCCACCGAAGAACGTTGGGTACAAATTTTTGACGGATCCTAAGTCATAACTTTGTGGCCACTAAAGAACGTTGGGTACAAATTTTTGACGGATCCATATTACAATTGGCTCATAATTAAACACGTTCATAAGCTCAAAATCATAAAAAAAAAAAAAAGGAGAAAATGGAAAAATTCAATGTTTTAAAATTTCGGCCGGTGATTGAATTAATAGAGTTACCAGTTCTTGATTTAACCAATTCAATCATCCAAGTGGACAATAAAATAAATATTAAAGAAATGCCTTAAAATATTCCCTACGCAGTTGCTCTGGTGGTGTGCATTACGGATGATTTTAACTTGAGGTCTAAGTAAGGGTGTCAATGGATCGGATTATTAGCTTATCGTATTGTGTCAGCTGTGACACATTTTTTATCGAGTCATGTTCGTGTCATGTCATGAAATTCGTTTCTTATCGTGTTGTGTTCGTGTCTAACTCGTTCAGATTGGTGTCGTGTTTGTGTCGGACCCATTAACTATTAATAGAGAGTATCAGCCTATTTGACACGTTACATAACTTGCAATCCATTTGAATTAAAATCTCAATTTTTAATTATTTAGTAACTTATCGTAATAATTTAAAACATATAATTAAAATTATTGAAATTTTTTTGGATAATATTTAAAATAATTATTATGTTTGATTTAATAATCTAATATTAAATCTATTATTCACAATTTTAAAATATACAATATTAAATTATAATAAAGAAAAAACTTCAGTAAATTTTGCTCATATAGTAACTTAACGGGTTGTCTCGTATAACCCATGAGTTGACCCAATCCAATTTTGCTCATATAGTAACTGTTAACGGGTTATCGTATTAACCCATGAGTTGACCCAATCCACCTATTTAATTACATGTCATAAATAGGTTGATTCAATAATGATCCGATAGATTTTGGGTCGTGTCATAACACGTTAATTTCATATCGTGTCATCGGATCGTGCCAAAAATTGCCAGCCCTAGATTCGAGGGTCAATCCTCTTGTACATCTTTTCCTTCCCTTTTTTTAAAACACTCTTCAATACTATTTTTTTTTTTTTTTCATTTTTAAACAATTCAAAATTTAAAACAAATCCTATTTTTTCCCCATTCCTTTTCTCATGCGCCTCCAATTTCACGATTCCCTCACCCCATCACCACAAACCTCTTTTGATCCCTCAAGCGGATCACCGTCACCATCTCTTATCACATCTAGATCTTCTAAGACCCTCCCTCTCTCTTCTCCATCTTCCCCGCTTCCCTTTCTTCTCTTCTTTGTCTGCCCCATTCCCCTCCTGTCACCCCCAACCTCTACTGTCCCATCCCTACCATCTCGTCTATCTTTCTAGTTCCAACCCTTCTTAAGATTTTTTTTTTCTTTTTTGTATGTAAATTTGATGAATTTGGTGATGGATTTTTTCCTTTGAAACCGTTGGAATTTGGTGATTTGGGCTTTGTTTTGCTGTGTTACTGTGTTTTAACGTTTTGGTCTTTACAATGTCACCATTTTTTTTTTTTTAATTTGAAAGTTAAAAAATCAACGAGTTACGGTTGATCCATTTTTTGTTCTGGTTCGCAAATTGATTTTTATTATAGTCCAAACATATGAGTGGACCAAACCAATAATTCTTTGAATTACAATATGATGGGTCAAACTTCTCAATTCGGTCTAATTTTCAAAACATAGGTAAAATGGTTTAAATTTATTTTGATTAAGGCGCCCACCAAAATTTAAGTAGAGTTGGTGAGATAAAGAAATTGGACTCACTTGTGGACCCACATGCAAAACTCACGTATTATATTTTGTGATGTAGTTATCTAAGTTTTTTTTTTTTTTTTAATGGGCGCCTGAACCCAAGATAAAAATGCAATGTAACACTTAAACTAGGATAAGATGGCAATAAACCAAAAAATTGTGCGCCAATGTCCAAATGATTCTTGCTAATGGGTACATCCTCATTCAAAGGGTTTAAACGTCTAGGAACTGTTCTTTGTTCAGAAATTTTTTTTATATACATTTTAAGAATGAATATATAAGTGAATAAATTTTAACCATTAAAGGAAAAAAAAAAAAAGCTAAATAAGACATCGAAATACAAGAACATCACTGCCCCGTTTGGATTGCTTCTTTTTAACAATTTTTTTCCACTTTTTACTTTACTATTTATACTTTTATGAAATATTTGTTTGGTCAGCAAAAATTTTTTGATCAACTTTTTTTACTTTTTTTCAAAAATACTATTCATTATTTACACAATTCAAATTTTTCTTTCACTATTCATTACTTACACAATTCAAATCTTTCTTTCCTTATTCATTACTATTCAATCATTTATTTTACTATTCGTCTATACGCGTATTATACTATTCAAAGACATATATTAGCATTAATTTTTTTTATACTATCCATTACTATTCATTGGTCTGAATTTTTTTTGAGCAAAGAAAAAATGAAAATGTAAGTTTGGACTTCCGAACCTAGGTTCGAGAATCCGAAGTATAAACAGAAAAATAGAGTTTAAAATAATATATAAGGTTCAAACTTCCAATCTTAGGTTCGAGAGTCTAAAATATAGGCGAGAAAATAGAGTTTAAAATGTTATATAAGGTTCGGACTTTCGAACCTATGTTGGAGAATCCGAACTATGGGCAGAAAAGTGTAAATTTTAAATTATATTTTTATTTTGTATTAAAAATATATATATATATATATATATTTATTTAGCATACGCATATAGATATATTTCGTTTTTCAAAATTCAAATTTCAAATGATGAACAGGTTGCCTTTGCATGTGATTTTTAATACTTGATTTGTTGTTATAAAATAAAATGAACGGGATTATGTATTTTGATATTAATAATTTTATTCAAATTTTGTCAATCATATATGATTTTTGTCTTTTAGTGCACAAAATACTAAATAATTTTAAATTGTAGTTTTTTATTTTATATTAAATAAATACATGTTAACATACATGTATGAATATATTTTGTTTTTTAAAATTCGGATTTCAAATGACGAGAAGGCAATTATGTTTGTGTGTGGTTTTTAGTACTTATTTGATGGTGTGAAAAAGAAAGTAAACAAAATTATATATTTTGATATTAGTAATTTCATTCGACTTTCGCCTGTTTTTTTTTTGTCTGTTAGTGCAAAAAACACTATCCAAACTCTTATTTACAAAAAATTATTTGCACTATTCACAATCCAAACATTTACTCAAATTATTCACATTTTTTTATTATTTGTTATATCACTCAAATAATTTCTCGAATAATAAACCAAAATAATATTTCAAATAATACAATTCATACGGGTCACTGAAACTCATATTTTAATATTACTAACTGATGGTCCTTATTATACACGGGAAGGTGATTATATTTGACCAAGAAAATAGAAAATTAATATTAGTAGAATAATAATTCATTAAAACTTTTATTAATATACTAAATAAAGACAAAAAATTAAACAACTATATCGGTAAGCCCTCCAATATTATCTCTTCAATTACCCTTCAAGCATGAAATAGGTTCTTATCACCCTTCAAACACAATCACAATCCTGTAAGAATGCCAACGTTGAAATGACTTTTGAGATTCTGGGTGCAAATTGTAAACCAATATATATTCCAGGGTTTCAAGGGCAAGAGGAGATACTTTGGAGAACCAAATTGAAAACTATCTTCAATGGGGGTTTTCTTACCGAGAAAAAAGAAATCTTCAAGAGGGTTTGATTGAAACTTAAATATTTATTGTCAAATACTCCAGCCCTTTTAAAATAATTATTACTTTAAATAAATTTATTTTGTATCAAATTATTTATCACTTTAAAAAATTAATGATATTTTTTTTAATTTTTATCTTTAATGCCTCATTAATAAAGAAACGATTATGTTATTGAGATATTAATATAAAAAGATAATTTAGTCATTTTAAATTATCTTTTTATAAAATTATATTTTTTAATTTGTCTATCAATGAAAGGTGTTAGATAATTTAAAATAGAAGGGGTAATAAATTGCAATTAACTCAAAAGAAATTCTGACTATGAATTACGTGGTTACCATCTCGCCTCAATCCATGTGCCACCACTAATAATAACGTAAAATATTAATTAACAATATTTTATACCTGCAACCGGTTCTCATTAATCATTTAGGCCACCGACTTTGTGTTCTACATAGCAATCTGGATATAGATTTTTTTTTTCCTTTTTTGGTCGAGAGACAACCGGACAGCAGAAAATTTAAATTATGAATTATTGATAGCAAAATTACCTTTTAAATTGCATAATGCTTATTTCTTGCACATTTGACCGAACATAAAAAATGGAAAAGAGGACGTCATTTAAATGCTTCAATCAATTATTTCAGGTAATTAAACCTTTAATTAACGTGGTAGAGCAGATCAAAAAAAAAAAAAAAAAAAAAGTACATTGAAAGATAAATTTATTTAACATATATAAAAATATATATGAGAAAAGAAGAAATTATAATAACATACATTAGATTCTCATAATGAAACTCGTATTAATTCACGGTATAATAACCTTAACATTGTGCTAGAATATCTATATTTTAAATTCTCAACTTGATTTTTGTCAATTGAATAAATTAAAAAACCCTCTATTTATAAGATACCAAATTTGACTATCAAAAAATCCAATTGCATTAGAGGTAACAACTTTAAACATAATCCTAATAGAAAATTAAAATTTTCTAATAACTAAACTACTAAATTCTAATTATTATATAATTTCTAATTGGTAAGGAGTTTGGTTTAATTATGCTAACAATGCCTCTTTTAAACAAATCCTTCTGGATTCCCCATGAGAATAGATCCACGCCATCATCATGTGCGAATAAGACGATCAATAATTTTCATGCAATCAATTTAATTTGATTTTCATCTTCAAAATTTTTTCAAATGATCCACATATCCGAATAAATAATTTTTGTCGCACAAATTTTCTTCAATTTATCAACTTTCGTAAATTTTATGACAACTGGTATCAAAATTCTCTATTTGGAGAATCTAATATTCAATAAACTTGACAGGTTTTTCTGGCTGGATCTCTCTTTTTAGATTTATGTCCCAACTAGCGTCGATTTGTTTACATCCTAATGTCTATAATCAAATACCCCAAAACCAACCTCACGTGGTCCAATTTTAATATCCCGGTACTCTAACAAAAAAAATTTTTCAACCTTCAAAACATCCAAGGATCACAACCTAAGGTTCTGATAACACTTGTTGATAGAAAAAAAAAATACAGTGAAAGATAAATTTATTTAATACATGTAAAAATATATGAGAAAATATGAGTAAGATTATTACAAATTAACACACATCAAACTTTTATATTGAAACTCGTATAAACTCATGATATAATAGTCTTAACATTAGGATAGAATCTCCAAATTCTAGACTTTCAACTCAACTCTTCTCAATTAAATAAATTAACAGACTCTCTATTTATAGGATAACAAATTTGACTGTCAGAAAAGCCAATTATATTGGGAATAATAACTCTAAATATAATTTTATTAGAAAACTAAATTTCTCTAGTAACTAAACTATTAAATTATAACCATTACATAATTCTTAATTATTAAGAAGTTTGGTTTAATCATGTCAACAATAACAAATCACATGTTTCACGATATTATTTGAGCTTAAATTGAAACTATTTATCACAATTAGTCTCTGTAATTTGAATTTATCCACTCATCCTTTATTTGGATGTGATGGCACTGAAATTGAAATCGTATAATTTATTCTAGATCTATACGAATGTTGTAAAAAAAAAAAAAAAAAAAAAAAAATTGTGCCACAATAATTAAAGCTCATGCATTATATAATCTTTTTTTTCCCTGATAGAGCATTACAATAATACTAGCCTACTCCTATAAATTTACTACTAAGGTGAGGCCCAACTGTGCCAAAAGAGCTAGAGAAAGTCTGCCTCTAGATCAAAAGAACACACTGTTGTACCATTTTAAATTTAAGTCAAGAATAATCTAGATAGATGCAAAGTCAGGTGTTTAGCAAAAGTCAAGGATAATCTAGATAGATGCAAAGTCGGGTGTTTAGTAAAGATTTATCTCTGCCTGATTACCAATATCTATTTAATTTGATATGATCGATCTGACATATAATTTTAAAAAGTTGATATTTGATCGACTAGTACAATACTTTTTTTTATTATTGTCTCTCTATTTAAATTTAAAATTTGTTAGTTGATTTTAAAATTTTAAAATTTAAAATGATTTATAAAAGTAATTAATGTTGAAATATGCTATTTTTTGGAACTTTCATAGTTGCATATAGAATGAAATAGGTAAATTAGTGTTTACCAACTGGATTTAACTATTTTTTTAAGGAATGAGAAATAGTTTGAGATAAATTAAAATAAAAAGATTGACAAAGGAAACGAACAGAGGGAGTAAATTAAAATAAAAAGATCGACAAATCAAACGGAACTTAGGGAGTATTAATTTAAAGTGAAACGGCACTTGTGATCTCTAAAGCTTGCTAAGCGTGTTAATTAAGGACAATTGGAGGCACATATAACTAAGTTTAACCTCCCTGGACCGGTAATGCCGTATTTATTAATGGAAAATATTATCATAGACCTAATTTTGGGTCTCACTTGTAAATTCTGCGATCAAAATTAAATCTTATAAAATTTTGTTTACACCAACTGATGTCATAGATTTTATAATATTTAATTTATATCACAAAATTTACAAATAGAATTATAAATTATGTCTATCTAAATATTTCTCATTTATTAATAGCTGATCGAGATATGATTTGAATGAAGTAGGAGCTCCTAAAAAAATAATTAAAAAATGATAGAAAGTTAATCAACGTAATAAAATTATATTAAATTATTAACTCTCTTATTTTACTTACATATTTGAATTTCATTCTTTTTTTTTTCCGTAAATTTGATGATGAATCCCTGATTTTTGCTACAGTTCATCACTTTTGGAAGAAATTTTTTTCTTAACTAATCTAAAAGGAAAGTTTTGTTGAATCTTATCGTGCAATTTGTACCCGTCAATTTAATTTCAATGTCAAGTACATATTTTCTTGATAAGATTTGACACGGTTGGCATTTTTCTTCTCACATGTCATAATAGGTATTAATATTCACCTATAATCCAGTGCGTAACAAGTGTTCTCCCTTCATCAAATCTTGAAAATACATTATTGTTGTAGCATAGAATTGATACTTCTAGCAATTCAGATTGGATTTGTCCAACTCTGATACTATCAAACAAACGTCAAGTTTGATCCTAGAAGACAAGATTGGATACGGTTAGTAAATGTCACAGCCACCCAGAAATCGATAAAAAGCGACAGTTTACTTTAATATCTTTAAAGTAAAACATTGCGAAATACTATTAAAAAAAACGAGTAGATAAAGAGCAGTGAAAAAAATAATAATAATGCCCCTGTATCAATGGAGCCTACTAACTAGTGTAATAGTAAAAAGATTTGAAGTTTAGGAGGTATTTGGTTCACATTCGGGAATTAGAATTGGAATGAGAATCATATACCTCATTATTGGTATGGGTTTATATCATTCTTCCTTACTTGTTTGGTTTAACATAGGAATGGGTTTCATTATGTTAATAAGTTATTCAACTTGAAACTCATGTCACAAATGGGGAATAATAATGCCCTTGTATCAATGGAGCCTACTTACTAGTGTAATAGTAAAAGATTTGAAGTTTAATACTTTCAGCTATGGGATTCTATATCTTTCTTGAATTATATGATTTATCTTACAATATAAAGAACAAAAAAAATGGGTTTTTTTTAATGTCAAATTTAGGCTATGTTTGGATGGCAATTTTTTTATTATTCTTTTAATAATATTTTGTAATTATTATTCAAACATGATTTTTAATCCCTTTTTTTGTCTCACATATTACATCTCAAAAAGCAATTATAGTATTATTTGAAATAATAATTAAAATACATTACAAGTAATGATTGTACAATCGGAGATTTAAAGTTTTCTAAACTATCCTCTCTATATAAGATATTTTTTTTCATTCAAAAGTAAAATTACAAATTTAATAATAATATATACTAGAAATTTAACCAACCATTCACTACTTTATTTTTAACCACACTCATTAAGTTTAACCAAGCACTTAGTCTTGCTGGTCAAGATTAAAGTGTACACCTTGCATGTAGCAATAAAATCAAAAAGCCTTAATCATATCGTATTATGTCATGTCACAATTACGTTTAAAAGCAATATGATGCTGAAGGTGGCCGGCGAGACAGCACCTACAACTTCATCCTTGAAAATTGCAAAAAGATGTATAATTAATAGAATTATATGTTTGTTAATATCATAATCAGAGGGAAAATCTTTTGACCACGACACCTTGGGCCCTGTTTGTTCTAGGAAATTAGCAAGGAAAGGAAATGGAGGAAAAGGAAAGTAAATCCTTTGGAAATGTTTAATTCCTCACCTTGTTTGGTTACTAAAGAAAGTAGTGAGGAAAGGAAAGCAATTTTTAAGAAAGCAATTTTCTTGTTTGGTTTGTGGATTTTGAAAAGGAAACGGAAAAGGAAATTTTTTTTTTCATTTCTTTTTTGAAAGGAAATTTTTTTTTTTTTCATTTCTTTTTTGGAAATTAACAAATTTATATACATACTAAATTGAAATAAGTGCCTCGGTTATTACATGAAAAAAATGAATATTTGAGTGATTGTGAGTATAGCAATTGTTGGTTAATGATAATTGACTTTTTTTTTTTTTAATTATCAATAAGGTTAGCACTTCAATAATTGGAGCAGTATTAATTATAAAAAAAATCTTCTTTGAGAAACGAAAAAAATATAATAAATAACAAGAGTACAAATGATAAAATTACACTTTCTTGTGACCTAAGTTATTATTTTAAGTTACTAATAGAGTAGGAAAGATTCATGGTAGATCATCTTTTTAAAAAATAATAAAAAAAAAAGCTAAAAAATTTAGAGATGATTGAAAATCCGGCCTAAAAAATCTATTTCTATTGATATTTGCAAATGACAATATGTAAATACACCATTTCTATCCTGCCAAAAAACTATCTTTTTATAATTCATTGAATCCCAAATGAACCAAGTAACCAATTTGAACCAATTCCCTGCATCCAGATGTATCATTACTTGCACCGTAATATACAGTGAAAGGTTCTCAGCCTGGTGCAAGCTTCATAAACATCATCAGCTTTAATATCAAAGATAAATTTAAAACAATTTGCCACTAGACTGTATAAGTTTGCAATGTAAGTTAAATGTAATTATTCTGTTATCAATTCTCTTCCCTATCAATCTGAGTTGTATCTGCTCTGTAGACCGCAAAAATTCAACCGTAGAAACAAGACAAATCTTCTTGATGCTTGCCATTATATGTTTTATCAGAAAGCTCATCGTAACTAGATCCAATGCTCAAACAGACTTCAGAAATCAAACTCTCGTACATTGATGGATTTAGACAACACCAGATTGGAGAAACCCATGTTGGATTTTGGATATTCACATATATTTGGCCCAATATAAAGTGATTTATTATAATTTAAGATAAATGAGCCTAAGTCATCTAATTAGTATGGGTTTTTATGTATAGATACCCTAAAATCTTATTTTCTGTTTTATGATGGGCAAAACCTAAGAAAATAGGGAAAGTATATATATATAGGTTATGGTCCTCAAATTCTATGTGTGTTGTGTTACTTTTCTTGACATCCCATCATCAGAAAAGTGAGAACCCTATTCTCTAAAATACATACATAGTAATTTGGAAGATCAATAACCACAATATTCAAGAATCAACTCCGTAGGCTCAAGAATCATATCCGAATATTCAAGAATCACATCAATTCTTATGGATTCGGGTACGCTTTCGCATTTAGTATTTATGTAATTTATATTCTTGATGATTAAACATGAAGGATCCGGATTATGATAACGTTGGTTGTCATGATATTAAAGTTAGTTTGGTATTCCAACAAGTGGTATCAGAGCATTTTCATGTTGAACCATTGAGAAATTAGTTTTTCAATTTGATTTATTATGTGATTTCATATGGATTTAGTTCTTGAATTCAACAATTTTTTTTATGTGATTTAATTTGTTGAATTTAAGAACAATTATGGTTATATTACGGATTTAAGGTTTTGGATCCAATATTTTTTATATTTATTCGGATTAAAATGTTGGATTCAAAATTTTGATTTTAGGTACCGTCATGAACTTAATGTTCATGACCTAAAAGAATTAAGGATGACAGATTCCTTATGCGAATCAATTTTGTTTTAGATATATATATAAAAAAAAAGGATAGAATCGGCCGTGAACTTTTTGTTCATGGCCTTAAGGATTAGTTCATGACCAATAAGGTCATGAACCTCTCGGTAAGTGTTTATGGCGCCGAATCGTTTCGGCCCTTATTTTATTTTTTAATTTTATTTTTTAATTTTTTAATTTTTTAATTTTTTTAAAAATCTTTGGTAAAATAATTAAATTCAAATTTTGATTAATTAATTAAGAATGTCTAATATTTTAAAAATATATTGATTGACACAACATGTTATTAAAATAGCCTCTCTTGTGTGGTCAATTTATTTTTAAATATTAAGATTATTGTGTATTTGTAATTCATACGGATATTTATCGACCTAAAGGAAGGTTAATATTTGGCCGAATTATATATACACCTGTAGCAATAAATATGTGACAATTATTTGGTATTCTTTGTGAATAATAAGTTAGTCCAAAGATAAACTTATTATTTGACAGGATTTATTCTCAATATTTGATTACAACACTACCACTTACAAGTTAATATTTCTGTCCAAAGACTAAATATTAATGTTGTTTTAGATATCTTGTGATGGGCCCTACCATTATTTGAATTTAATTTATTATGAATTTAAGATTTGGAACTTATGTGAATATATTATTTTGTTCTATTTTCAGTTAATACATCTACTTCTATAATATCTACCAATATCAATTCCATCACTATATTGAATGGAACCAATTTTAAGGAATGGAAAGAGAACGTGATGATCGTTCTTGGTTGCATGGATCTAGATCTTACGCTAATGATTGAACAACCCACTCCTCTTACAGATAATAGTCCGTAGAAGAAAAAAGTGACTATGAGAAGTGGGATCGTTTAGATCGCATGAGTCTTATGATCATGAAACGTGCAATTTCGGAAACATTCAGGGGCGATGTGTCCGAAAAGGCAACTGCCAAAGAGTTCCTTATGGAAATTAAAAAACGTTTTGTAAAAAATGATAAGGATGAAACAAGTACAATTCTATTGAACTTAATTTCAACGAGGTATAAAGGAAAAGAAAATATAAGAGAGTACATCCTAGAGATGTCTCATCTTACTTCAAAACTTATGTCTGAGGACTTGCTTGTATATCTCATTTGGTTTTGATATCTCTTCCTGCACAATTCAGTCAATTTAAGGTTAATTATAATTGTCAAAAGGATAAATGGTCTCTAAATGAGCTAATTTCTCATTGTGTGCAAGAAGAGGAAAGATTGAAGTAAGAAAAGATCAAAAGTACTCACTTGGTAAGTACCTTTAAGGACAAAAATAAGAAAAGGAAAAAGGATAAAAAAGTTGCGGGTGGTCCATTTCAAAAGTAACAACAAAAGAAACAAACTGAGAAATTTTGTTGTTACTTTTGTAAGAATTTTAAACACCTGAAAAATGATTGAATCAAATATCACGCTTGGCGTGCAAAGAAAGGTACGTTTCTCGTTTTGGTTTGTTCTGAGGTTAATTTAGCTTCAGTACCTAAACACACTTGGTGGATAGATTCCGGTGCTCTACTACTCACATAAGTGTGTCCATCCAAGGTTGCTTGAATTGTCAAAAGCCGAATGATGCTGAAAGATTCATCTACGTGGGCGATGGTAAACCAGTTATCTATTTTAAAGTTAAAGCAATAGGGACTTTTAAGTTATTATTAAAAATTGGTTATTATTTGGATTTGAAAGAGACATATATTGTACCATCTTTTAGACGAAATTTGGTTTCTATTTCTGTTTTGGACAAATTCGGTTACTTTTGTTCATTTAGAAATAGTCAGTTTAATATTTTTTTGAATTCAAATATTATTGGTACTGGTTTTTTGTCTTCTCATGATAACCTTTATTTAATTGAAATTATTGCTTCATATAATGAAATCTTGTATATAAGTTCACGTGGTACTAAACGCAAATTACTCAATGAGAATTCTACTTCACTTTGGCATAAGCGTTTAGGTCATATATCTAAACAAAGAATTGAAAGACTTGTGTCAGATGAAATTTTTGATCCCCTTAATTTGTCAGACTTTTAAATATGCGTTGAGTGTATTAAGGAAAAACAAACAAATATAAAGAGATTAGGTGCCAGTAGATCTTCAGACGTCTTAGAAGTAATACATACGGACATTTGCGGGCCATTCCCTACTGCTTCTTGGGATGGTCAACAATATTTTATTACATTCATGGACGATTTTTCTCGTTCGGCTACCTTTATCTAATTCATGAGAAGTCTAAGTCATTGGACATGTTTAGGGCTTTTAAAACTGAAGTTGAAAACCAACTTGGTAAAAGAATTAAGGCTGTCAGATCTGACCATGGCGGTGAATACTATGGCAGATATGACGGATCAGGTGAACAACATCCATGACCTTTTGCTAAATTATTATAAGAGTGTGGAATCGTCCCACAGTACACCATGTCGGGATCTCCTAGCATGAATGGTGTTGCTGAGAGACGAAACAGAGTTTTAAAGGATATGGTGAGAAGTATGATTAGTCATACAACTTTATTGGATTCACTCTAGGGAAAGGCATTGAAGACTGCAGCTTATATCTTTAATATAGTTCCAATTAAGGCAACGGCCAAAACTCCCTATGAACTATGAACTGGTAAAAAGTATAATATAAGGCATTTGAGTACATATTTGGGGTTGTCCAACTGAAGCAAGACGTTATAGGCCAAATGAAAAGGAATTGGATTCGAAAACGGTCAGCACCTATTTTGTTGGTTATTCTGAACGGTCTCGGGGGTACAAATTTTATGATCCCACATCCAGATCCTTCTTTGAGACGAAAAATGTCCAATTCTTTGAGGATATTGAGTTTGGGAGAGAGATAAATTTAGAAACGTTGTCTTTGAAGAGAAATCTATTTTCCTTCCTACGATTGTTATTGACAATGATCAGCCTTCTATTCCTGATATTGTTCAAGAAGCAATACCAGTACCACAAGACAATGTTGAAAATTTTTCCCATCAAGAACAACACGAACAAACTCAACAACCTCAAGAACAAATGTCATTAAGGAGATCCACTAGAGAACGAAGAAGTGCGATTCCGGATGATTACATCGTATTTCTCCAAGAACATGAGGATGTCATTGGATTGGTGGAAGATGAGCCAATCAAGTTTCATCAAGCCATGCAGACATAGTGTTAATCCTCACAAATGGATTAATGTTATGAATGAGAAAATTAAATCCATGAAAGATAATGATGTTTGAGAACTCGTCACACTATCCGAAGGTACGAAACCTATTGGTTGGAAATAGATATTTAAAATCAAAAGGGATTCGAAGGGTAATGTGGAGAGATATAAGGCTCATCTTGTCGCAAAGGATTTTACTTAAAAGGAAGGTATTAATTATAAAGAGACTTTCTCTTCAGAATCATCAAAAGACTCTTTCAGGGTAATAATGACTTTAGTGGCACATTTTGACCTTGAGTTACATCAGATGGATGTAAAGACTGCGTTTCTCAATGGTAACATTGATGAGACAATTTATATGATGCAACCAGAAAATTTTGTGTCCAAAGATGCAAAAAATATGATCTGTAAATTAAAGAAATCCATCTATAGACTCAAACAAGCTTCTCATCAATGGTATCACAAATTTTATCAAATTATCATCTCGTTTGATTTTGAGATGAATTTGATTATGATGATTGTATATATCACAAGTTTAGTGGGAGTAAGTACATTTTTCTGATTTTCTATGTTGATGATATACTGCTTGCCAGTAATGATATAGGTTTATTGCACAAAATCAAGAGATTTCTATCACAGAATTTGAGATGAAAAATCTTGGGGACGCCTCTTTTGTATTAGGGATTCAAATACATCGAGATTGCTCTCGGGTATTCTTGAATTATCACAAAAGAACTATATCGAGAAGATATTTAAGAGATTTGACATGCAAGATAGCAAATCAGTAGATACCCCTGTTGCTAAGGGAGACAAATTATACCTCACTCAATGCCCTAAGAATGATTTTGAAAATAAGAAAAAGCAAAAGATTCGCTATACTTTGGCAGTAGGAAGTCTAATGTATACTCAAGTTTGTACGCGTCCAGATATTGCGTATATTGTTGGGATATTAGGCAGATATTTAAGCAATTCGGGTATGATTCGTTGGATCGCAGCCAAAAGAGTCATGTGATATCTTGATGCAGAGAACAAAATATTACATGCTCACATATAGGAGATCAGATAAATTAGAGATCATTGGGTATTCCGACTCTGATTTTGCTGGATGCCAAGACAGTCATAAATCCACTTCGGGCTATATTGATTGCTTGCTAGTGGAGTTATCTCTTGAAAAAGTGTTAAACAAATACTCATAGCTCCTTCCACCGTGGTAGCTGAATTTATAGCATGTTATGAGGTATCAAATCATGGAATATGGTTGTAAAATTTTGTCATAGGACTGCAAATTGTGAATGGTATTGAAAGACCACTTAAGTTGTTTTGTGACAATAAATCAACAGTATTATATTCTAACAATAATAGGAGTTCAACGAAATCTAAACACATAGATATCAAGTTCCTAGTTGTTAAAGAAAAAGTTCAGAGTGGTCAGGTGTCTATAGAGTATATTGCACGAACTCATGATTGTGGATCCGCTTACTAAAGGATTACCACCTAAGGTCTTTCATGAGCACACTGCTCATATGGGAATACTTAATGTCATGTCTTTTGAGGATATTCAGAATTAGTGGGAGTTTGTATTCAGTTTATATACTTAAATCTTTCAAGACACATCTTAGGTTTATGAATATTTTCTGTAGAAATAAAGAATTCTATTTTAGAAATAAAGTGTTTAGTTTAAGTTTCACTCTGATTTCAATTTCAGTTTGATCTCTATAAAGAATAAAGTTGGACCAGTTAGAAATAGGCATGTTTAAGATCACATTGCATGTAATTTTTATGCTACACATCCATACTTGATCTATGTCATTTGGTTGTGTTGATGTATGTGACCAAGAATGGGTTTAATTACGATTAACGTAATGAAAATCATCTTGATCCTATGTTGCCATGATTAATAGACGAGATTGTTCGGAGATGACTATGGTCATGATAGCTAAAGGTTTTATACAATAATATATATGTAGTCCAAGTGGGAAAATATTGAATTTTGGACATTCACATACATATTAATTGTGTAATATATCCTATCATAATTAAGTTTGGCCCAATATAAAATGATCTATTATAGTTTAAGATAAATGGGCCTAAATCATCTAATTAGTATAGATATTTATGTGTAGATACCCTAAAATTTTATTTTATGTTTTATGAGGGCAAAACCTAAGGGAATAAGGAAAGTATATCTATATATACAAGTTATGTTTCCCAAATTCTATGTGTGTTATGTTACTTTTCTTGACATCCCATCATCAGAAATGTGAGAACCCTATTCTCTAAAATACATACATAGTAATTTGGAAGATCAATAACTACAATATTCAAGAATCAAATCCGTAGGCTCAAGAATCGTATCCGAATATTCAAGAATCACATCAATTTTTATGGATTCAGGTATGTTTTCGCATTTAGTATTTAATTTATATTTTTTATTATTAAACATGAAGGATCTGAATTATGATAACGTTGGTTGTCATGATATTAAATGTAATTTGGTATTCCAACAACCCAGATCTACATTTAAGCCGTTTCAAGCTCTGTGATGGCTCTTATCAAGAATGGATCTTTTCAAGAGCTCTGCCAAACTTGGCCTTTGAGTTGCAGAAACTGAACACTTCTCAGTGAACCCTTTAATCTGCAGATCCTTGATATTTCCAATGGCTAGTGGCTTCACCCTAGTTCTCAATACTTGAGCAGCTCCCACATCCGTAATCAAATTTTAATAAGCTTTCATTCTGGATAAGCTTCCTCTTTAATCTTGTATTTGCCTCGTATGAAATATATTGATAATGGGAATACCCAAAAAACATACTATTCAATGAGCATATTATATCATTAAAATGTTCGACAAAGCCACAAGGGAATGACTCTATATGGATAGTCATTTCATTCACCCTATGACAACACTATTCACTTCCTCCCCCTGAAACCCCCCATAAACCTCATCAAGAATGCAAGGGTTCAAGGGTTCAACCACTTCCAGGGGAGGGGATTTGATGGGAGGACTTCTGCATATAAGATATATCAAGCTCAAGAAAAATGACATCAACGTAATCAATTTTTTGGTTCTAAAGTTAAATTGATTGACTAACCTTACAATTAAATTTTCAATCCTTCTCAAAATGTCAACATAATCAATTTGGTTTTTATAGAACTAAAGTGGCATAGAGTTTCTAGAACAATTACCATTTATTCATTGGAAAAAAGAACTACAAATCCAATTCTCAATATCTATCAAACACTGGTGAAAATGGTGATTAGTCAATATCTGTATAGTATAGGCATCAAGAATCGACAAAGAAGAGAAAAAAAGAAAGAGATCAAGAAAAATTTAACTTACACATAAAGAAATCAAAACCAATCAGAATGACTTGATACATAATTCAGTGAATCCAAATCATTGACTAATCTAAAGTTATGAAGAACATTGTTGCATGACAATCCCTTCTTGTAGTATTCTCCAAAGCAACAAGGATACAAAGATTCACGCAAAAAAAATATCAGTAATATTTTAAAGCGTAACAAATTTTTATATGAGAACAGTATTAAATTCTTACTGATTCAAAATAACTAATTCTTTCTCATGTATTGTTACTGAAACATATGAAGCAATCATTTGGCATTATGAAAGGTTGCATATCTAAAGTCTAGCCATTTTCTAATGTAACTCTGTATTTTATCATATGCATGTTGTTTAGTCAATGAAACAAAAAATAAACCTCAAAGAATATGGAAAAAAAAAGGAAACGAAAATAATATGAATAAGATTTCAATTTTGACTCTTTCTAATTTGATTTTGTGTTTTTAACCAATGAAAAAAATTTACATAAATCCGGTCTTTGACCCCACCTGTAGACTCTGCGGTCAAGATTAAATCTTATAGAATCTTACTTATATCAGCTTATCTCATAGATTCCATAACATTTAATTCACACCACAAGGTTTACAAGTGGAGTCAAAGACAAGGTCTACTTAAATCTTTCCCTTAACCAATACTTGGTAGACAAAAAAAATTCTGCGTTATTAATGCAGAACTATTAAAAAACCCTACCTAAAATATTTCAATTCAATTCAATTCAATATAGAATTCCCTACTAAATCTATTCTATTATTCACAATTCGAATAAAATAACAACAAAAGATAAAGAATTGCACATAAAATTCTTCCCTTATCTACTGCTCAGAATTTAGATTACTCCAAAAAGTGCGATAAAACCGTCAAGAAAAAGGTAAAGAATAGATGATAGGACAAGACAGCTACCTCTTCGGCTTACTTACTAGGAATTCTCAGATTAGGACTCCATCCACATATGAAGTACTTCACTATTAGGAAATCTGATATGACCCTTCAAAAATTGGGGGAATTTTACAATTTTTTTTAGAATCATTCCCTTAAATTTAAAAATTTATATAGTATAAACTTTTAAACACATAATATTATACTGTATAAGTATTTAAGGTATAAGCGCACGTAAAATTTCTCTAAAAATTGACCTCAAAGTAGATGATTTCTTAAAAAATGTTGTATCTATACGACTCTGAAAGTCCCTTTGATTCACCATGGTTGGAGGTAAGAACAGAGAATAGATGAGAGTACGGGGAGGTTCAGAAGAAGTATTGGTTGAAAGAAATCAGACGATATTAGGAGCTTTATTTAAAATGGCTTGGTTGCCAATTTTAACCCGGAAAAGATCCGGGTATTGACCCAGTTACTTTTCACTTTCCATCGTTTCCTTTTTTTATTTTTTATTTTTTTTTTCAAACAACAAAATGTATATATATATCTATACTATATATTATATGAAAAATTCTACAATCCTGTTGAGCGAACTATTCTCTTGATTTTAAGGATTTAAAGCGTACAATTTTTTAAAGCACATAGTGTTATATTATACAAATTCTTAAAACACAAGAGAATTGTTTCTAAACCCCTACTATTGCTAGGGATCCATCTATCTTCCTAGATTCTTATTGTTTTTCCATCCCCTACCTTCTTTTTTAGACTCTCAATAAACAACTTTCGGGTGCTACATAAGCTCTACCAAAACCAAAAAAATCCTTTGGGGATTGCAGAAGTCAGAGGAGAGGAGTTTCCATAATATTTGGATTTCACTAAACTTTAGACACCAACAAATATGGCTAAGTGAGGATTCTCCACATTTGTTTTGCTAATAAAGCTTCATTGAGTATATCTTTGAATCCTAGTCCTCCTTTTGCTTTAGCTTCAGTCATCTTTCTCCATTTTACCTAGTGCATGGCTTCGTCTTTATCATTATTTCCCCACCAGTAATTGGCCAGAACACTATTGATTTCCTTGCATAGTTTCTTGGGGAGTTTGAAGTAGGACATGACATATACTGGCATACCAAGAACAACAGATTTTAATAGGGTTTCTTTGCCAGCCATACTAAGGTGTTTGTATTTCCAACTTTTGATCTTGTCCACAACTCTGCTTTTTACAGCACCAAGAATTTGACATTTAGACCTCACAATTACCATAGGTAGATCAAGTTAGTTACCTTGGGACACCTTCTTCACATTACCAAGTAACCTACAAATCTCTGATGGAATCTTAATTGATGTGTTGCTACTAAAGAAGACGGAAGATTTGTCTAGATTGACCCGCTAACCTGTTGCATTTTCATAATCTTTAATGATGTCCATTACCTTTCTAATCTTAGAGCTATCAGCTTTATAGAAAATAATAGAGTCATCAGTATAAAAAAGGTGAGAAATCATAGGTCCATTTTTGCAAACTTTTAAGCTAGTTATGGCTTTGTTGCAGCAAGCTTGGTTCAATAGGCTAGAAAAAACTTCAGCACAAATAATGAAAATGTAAGGAGAGAGTGGGTCCCCCTATCTAATACCTCTAGAAGGTTTTAAATATCCTACCATGCCACCGTTTAGACTAAAAGAGTAAGAAAGTGTAGTAACACATGCTTTGATCCAATTGATCCAAGTTTGACAGAGACCAAGTTTTTCAAAAATAGCAAACAAAAAAGACTATTCCACCCTATCATAGGCTTTGGCCATATCCAGTTTTAGTGATAGGAAACTAGTTTTACCATGTCTCTTATTATTCAAATAATGCATACACTTATAAGCCACAATAAAATTGTCTAGAACCTCTCTGTCTGCTAGCAAGAAAGGCAGACTGATTTTCACTAAAAACAAAAGTTGAGCAAAGGCTTCAACCTATTAGCCAAAAGTTTGGAAATAATTTTATACATAACATTGCAAAGGGCAATAGGTCTATATTGAGATAGATTAAGAGGGTTTTGCACTTTAGGGATTAAGCTAATGACAGTTTCATCCAAGAATTTACGTAAAAAACTAGAATGAAAGAACTTCGAACAACCAAGACAATATCATCTTTGATAATATGCCAAAAATGTTGGAAGAATAAAGGAGTCATACCATTAGGCCCTAAGGCCTTGTTGGGGTCCATAGAAAAAATAGCTTGTTTGATTTCAACTTCTTGGAATGGTCTGGTAATGGCTTCATTCATTTGGCTTGAAATCCTGGCAGGTATCTCATCTAACACCTTATTGATTGAGCTGATCTAGATTGTTAGAAGATAACAATCTATCATAGTGGCTAATTATCTCCTATTTGATCTCCTTTTCATTCAGATTTTCACCACTGACCATTTGTCTTTTACAGGTTATTAGTTCCGTTTTTGGATCTTCTTCCTTTGACAGTAGCACTGCAGAAGGAGGTATTCCTGTCTCCTTCTTTCAACTAGTAATCCTAGTTTTTTGACTCCAAAACTGTTTATCTTCTTGATAAGCCTTACTGAGTTGACTTTTCAGGACTCCTCTCTTGCTGGTTTTATCCTCACTTCATCCCCATCAAACTGTCTAAGCTTTTTCTGCAGCTCCTTAATCTTCAGATTTGGATTCCTGTAAGTTTTTTTATTCTAGTTCAATAGAGCCACTCTACAGCTTCCAATTTTATTGGCCACTTTAAATAGTCTTGAGCCAATTATCTCAGTTTTCTAGGCATCCTTGATTATACCTTCAACCTCAGGATAATGAACCCATCTTTTGTCCAAATGAAATATATTCTTTCTCTTGGTGTCTCAGACACAGTATCAAGAAGAAGCATCAAGTGATCAGAAGCATCATTATGAATGTGAGCGCAACTTGCCTTTTCAAAAGTTTGGAACCAATGAGAGCTACAGAGAATCCTATCCAATCTTTGTTTAATCTCTCTATTTCCATCCTATTTGTTACTCCAAGTCCAAGGGATTTCCTGGAAACCTAGTTCTACCAGTTCATTTGTAAGAATAAACTGATTAAAATCTTGACAAGTCCAGCTTTCCCTAATCAATCCCCCTCATTTTTCCTCTTGATTTTTGATATCATTGAAATCTCTAGCTAAAATCCACTAGTTCCGTCGTAAAACTTTTCTTCTATGGATAACTTTCCATTGTTCCTTTCTAATTTTACTATCAGAGCTAGCATAGATGTCCCCAAACCACCAAGTTTCTTTCTTATCATTATCAATTTTAGCCTCTACAGTGAAGGCTGCAGACAGAACTTTAGAGATTTTAATCTTATTACCCCAAAAAATGTCATGCTCCCTGCTTTATTCATGGCATCCACCACAAACAGATTATTGAAATTAATTCTTTTTTTTGACTTTTCAAGAATTTGTTTTTTGAATTTTTCGTCTCAGACAAGAAGATAAGGTCTGGGGAAAAGAGAAACACATTCTTGCCCAAAGAGCTCCCAACCCCTTGACAATTCCACTAGAGCCTTCATTTAGAACCTGGGGCCCAAAATGGTTGGTCCCCTCCCCCATTTCAGATACTGTCCAATCTTAGTTTTTCCTCTTGCCCAAAACCTTCCACTTCTATATCTGAGTTCTCTTTCATGGCAATAAACTTCCTTTATTATCAATTTTCAAGACATTAGTAATATCAACCAAAGTGCTTTTAGAAGAATTAGATGAAGGTCTCTGAACTCTATGCTTTCCAGACTTTATGCCTTTAGTAGAACAACCATTCAGTTTGTCCATTGCCCTCACATCAGTCATAGAGTCTTACTTAACAAGATTTGAGGAACTTCCCTGGGAGCCATTGTCCTTTTTACAGCACTCTTGTTTACCATTTTTATCTCTCCCTCATTGGGACTGATCATTGAAAACCAAATTAGGGGAGTGTCTTGTAGGTTTCTAATGGTTCAGGGAGAAGTTGAGGGGTGGTATACATTTCAGAAAAGGGTCGAGGGTTAGTGATAGAGTTGGAAAAAGGCTTAGGAGTAGAAATAGGTTGAATAGAAATAGTGATCGATCCATCTTTTGTTTTTGTTTGATCAGCAAATGGGCATTGGTTCTAGCAGCAAACATCTTCAAAGAATCAAAAACTTGGGTAGGTTTAGTAGCAAAATTAGGATTCACAGGCTTATTATTAGGACAATTTAAGGGTTCATGGACTAGGGAATTTTTATGTTGTTTGGGAGAGGGTGATTTAGGACTTGCACTTTTAGCTTTACCAGAATTGGCCTTAAGCCAATGACCATATTGGGCTTCCTTACAAGCAGTACCCATATTCTCTCTTAATAGACAAGTCTTCTCTAGATGACTAATTAATTCATAGTGAAAGCAGAAGTCAGGAATCCTCTCATATTTAAAATTAACCTACTGCAAACTACCCTCTTACCTCACTAAGGTTCCAGTGATCAATCGCAAAATAGGTTTCGATACAACTAGCTCAACCAGTAATTTGATGTGTTTCCCTTCCTTTCCCCCAACATTAGAACAAATCACGTCTTTAACAGAATGAAAGGCTTTGCCAATTTTAAATCCAACCTTTCTAAAATGCCGATGAAGATGTAAATCCCATGCTTGGACCCAAAAATGAGAGATTTTGAAGGCATTCTCATTTTTGTTTAGCTCCCATTTATGTAGCACAAGAAGTTGAATATCTATTATCCAAGGTTTACTATCTTCATCTATTTCAAAATTAAAGTGAAAAAGGTTGGATTTAATTCGTAAGCACAAATTTTTAGGAAATCCCAAACTTGATTGGCAAAGTTTCTGATTTCTACAAAATTTACTTGCTTCTCTGCTATGATTTTGCCTACCATGCTTTTACGACAGGCTTCCACACTTCTCACCATATCTACCTTCTCCAAATCTGCTCTAGCCATCTCCTCGGCTGACAATGAGAATCTCTTCGTAATTTCTAGAGACAGTTTTGGAGTCAAGAGACTAGGAGCTGAAGGGAAAAGGAAGAAAACAAAACAAAGAAAAGTAGAGGAGGATAAGCAAATCCCAACCGTAAAGAAACAGTAGGATCAAGCCCTAGAAAGGAGTGGAAATGACCAACAGAGTTAATAAGATTTAGAGAACCAACAAAATATCAAACATGATCAAAGCATTATGAACAATGAAAATGTTGAGGTAAGTGAAATCAGATTTGTGATTTCAGAGCTCAATAAATGCGTTTGATTTTCATGGCAAGAAAAAGAAGACTCATAAATTGAAAAGTTTTTTTTTTTTTTTTTTGAGTGTCAAAACCACACTTGAAATTTAAAATTTAAGCCGTAAATGGTGACCCACTACCTAGCGAGGGGTAGAAACTCTCTTGATTTGAGATGTGAGAGAAGGTCCTCTTCTAGTGAGAGAAAAATTCCACCACTATTCATCTCTTCCATCGTTTAGTCACTAAGGATGAGTTTGCATGGAAGGAAATGGAAGGAAGAGAAGAGAAAGAGAGGGAAAATTGAAAATTTTAGGTTGTTAGGAATTTTAATTGGAGGGAAGAGAAGGAAAAATGAGAGAAATGGAGGGATGAAATTTTCAAAAAACTTTCCTTCCATAAGTTAAAGGAAATGAAAGGAAAAGTTTAATTACTTTATAATTAATTATGAAATATTATATTTATCTTTCAAACATAATACTAAAATATCAAAAGGAAGAGTATTTTAATAAAATAATAACATTAATAAAATTTTCTTTCTAAAACTTCCAAACAACTTAAAAAAAAATTCCTTCCCTTCCCTTCCCTTCTCTTTCTTCCTCATTAAAAACTTTCCCTTCTTTTCTCCTCCTTCCTAAACTCCCAAAGTCAACGTAAAACCGGAGGAAACAGATTTAAGGCAATTAATGAACAAGTATTTTCCTCACTAGTTTCTCAGATTTCTTTTCCTTCATTATTTCCATTGCAACCAAACATGAAAACCCAACTCTTGTGGAAAGTGTTTCATTTCCTTACCTCTTTCCTGTAACCAAACAAACCCTTAACCTCTTTTGACAATGAGCTTGTCAATTCCAAGAACTGTTGTAGTGTTTATACTACATGGTAAACATTTTCATTATGCCTAGGTTTTTTTTTTTTTTTTTGAGAGAGGGGATAATTGTAGAAACCTCCTTTGAGGTTTCTAACAATTGTAGATTACACCTTTCTAATTTGGAAAGTTACACTTACCCACCCTCCCCCCACAATTTTACTGTCTTAGTAACAGAAACCTTCATTAATTTTATTGTTTTAATTACACCTACCTCCCTCATTTTATGTATCCATGGGAGGTAGGTGTAATTTTTCAAATTAGAGTTGCCACACGCAATTGTCAAAAACCTTCCCAAAACCTCAGAGGAATTTTCTGTATAATTATCCTTTAAAAAAAGAAAGAAAAAACAAAGATATTTCTATTCTTAGGTATTAAATCAAGTTTACACAGAAAATATTAACATGAATTTTCGAATTGTTCAAATCTTCATTCAATTTCACACACGGACTTAGTTCTGACATTGCCTCTATTCAAAAAAAATTGTGTAGAATACCTAAAAAGAGTAGAAAAATAAGAAAAGGCTTCTAGCCTTTTAATTTTTAGGAGTTCTCGATGAATAATTAAAAAGAATTTTCATGATGGGCGGATCTTGTAATGGACACCAATTTATTCAAAATTATTATTTTTTGGTAAAAATAGTTTAATATAAGGATAAATTATTCCTTACACCAGCGTTAGAACATGTAATTGTAATGGACACCAATTTATTCAAAATTATTATTTTTTTGGTAAAAATGGTTTAGTATAAGGATAAATTATTCCTTACACCAGTGTTAGAACATGTAACCGGCACATTTTTAATAATTTATATAAATTTTATCGATCATTTCCACAAGGCGGGAAACAACTGGTATTATCAAATTCAAGTTTTTTTCAAACAATTGTTAGACATTTTATAAAATAAGCCAACATCTGCGACAATAATAATAAATTTAAATATTGTGATACATTTCTTTTGATAAAGGAGGTTCATGCATGAAAAAATTTCGACAACATGACTTATATCACGAGAGAGAATATGAACTTGTAATAAATAGAATTCCATACATATGCAACGTTATACAAAACGACCTTTTGTGCACTTATATATTTTTTGATAAAAATTGAATGTACGATTTAACTTTTAAATTTGTTTCATTTTATTTTTTTTTAAATTAAATTTATTCCATTTTAGTTATTTTTAAACATTGTCAAAAAGTTATGAATTTTTTTTTTTTTTTGCATCAAAAATATTATTGTATATCTTATTGAATTTGTCGTACACATAAAAAAATTTCATTAATTTTTGAGACGGTACTGAAACAGGTAAAGAAATTGGACAAATTTAAAATTTTAAGATGTAAAATATTCAAAATTAAAATATAAATTGTGAAGTAAAAATCGAAAATAAGTTGAGAGGTATAAAATAGAATTAGTTCTTATGATTTTGACACGCAGATTAATTCTGACAAGTGACCCTAAATTTTTGGTATTATAAATCATTTTTAGATGTGCCTAAGACAAATTAATTAGAATGATAAACTAGTGCTTCCAGACAAAAGCTATAAAGTCATTGATGTTTTGGAAATAATGAAAGAAATCTACTGATTATCTAAAATCATAGAATTAGCCATTGATTATGATTTTGACATGTTAAATAAGTTTGATAAGTGTTCTTAAATTTATAACTTTGTAATTATATTCTGTTAACTAATAATCTCCCTACCTCTCTAAAAATATCATAATATTTTATTAATTACCATGGGTCCCACACATTCATGTTTTTTCATCAAACAAAATTGATGTGACGTTGGACTCGGAGTAGGTGCGTGTTGTTTCAAGCACTAAAACAACCACAAGTAAACTTTAACGCGTGACAGTATAGATAGACTTGAGAGACGTGGATCACATATTGCCGTTCAAGCGCATGGTCGAAATTGAAAGCTAAAGAAACCTCAATTTTCCATGAAAAAAGTGGTCTGTCAAAGTTTTGAGACGGAGGAAATACGTCAATCCTTATGAACCATCGGTGATAATGAAAGTGTAGATTGACTAAGACTATACGTGAAATCGTTAATATTTTCGCTAGTAAATTACGTTGAAACTTCTCCAATTAGAAAAAAAGAAAAGGTAAAATATAAAAATTCATATTTTATTAAAATTTGTAGTTAAATTTCTCATCTAATAAAAGTACGACTAAAGTGAAAACAGTTGAAACTGAAGATATTTAAACCAAGTCATAATTTAAGTAGCTTATGTGGTATTTTGTGATTTGTTAATTTAGTATTTTGGTACATGAGACAGTCACATGTGATCATGTCCTATCTATTTTTCTGGACTTTTAGTCCAAGTCAAGTACAGATAGGTTGTACTCCATTTGTAAAACCCACGTCAAGTACAGATAGGTTGTCCATTTGTAAAACCCACGTGCTGCGCCATACTAGTAATAAATTTTCTCGGTTTTTGAGCTTTTGAAGTAATTCAAAATCGTTCCTTGTTGCCTATCCTTTTTCTTTGTGCGCCACTACCCCCGCTTTAATTCTTCTTATTGCCTTCAATTATTTTCCAACTATCTTGTTAATTCTTGTTTCTTGTGGATTAGTTTTTATTTTGGGATTTTTAAAATCCTACAAATTGATATCAGAATTTGTGTGGTCCTGACTAAATAAAAAAATAATATTTCATAGATGGTTCATACATCTTATAAGACTGTTCTATTTTTGTCTTTGATGACAAAAATTATTTTGAGGTCTAACAAAGTCAAATGCAAATTTTTTTAATTGTATTAGAGTTTGGTCTATTATTAATAAAGGATCTGATGAACCCCAAGAAGGCGAACAATTAACAGCCGAAGAGATTAACGAATTGGAGAAAATAGAATTTAGATAATTAGATTGCAATGCACGCCACTACCTCAATACCAAAGTTTAGTTGCACATACTCAATAAATTTATGAATGAAAAAACTGCAAAAGAGGTTTGGACAAAAACTGCAAAAGAGGCTTGAACAATTTTAGTGAATTCAAATCGTGGTACCGTTGACATAAGAAAAATCAAATTGTAAGAGCTCATAAGACAATATAAGTTGGCTCAAATGAAACCAATCGAACAAGTTAAAGATTCATTGGTAGGATTAGTGATCTTACCAATGATATGAGAACCAATGGTGAAAGTTTTGAAGAAGTTAAAATTATCGAAACAATCTTACGGTCATTGAGAATAAAATTTCACACAAAAAAGACGGCTTTTAAGGTGATCAAGGACCTGAATAGTTTCAAACTCGATGTACTAGAGGATGAATTGGTGACCCCTGAAATGTTCGTGAGTCAACAAATAGTGATACAGTTGAGGAGGCATTGCAAGTTAAGGTGGATCAATTCAAACATCACGAAAGGAGGAGACGGAGCATTTGAGTGATAAAGTGGTTAAAATTTCAGAGGTAAAGGACATGGCGGCAGAGGCAATTTTTAAGGTCGCAGTAAAGGTAATTTTAATTACTGACAAAGAAATAATAGTGGTAATTTTAGGAGGGACCGACAGAATAATCAGTCGAACAATAATTTTCAAAGAGTTGATAGATCCAAAATTAAATGTTATTGTTGTGGTAAAACTAGACAATGTCAAAATGAATGTTGTCAAAATTAAAATCATGATGGAGAAGTGTATGCAAACGTGGTTGAAAATAATGGTGATAAACAAGAGACTGTTTTGTTTTCTAGTTTTGGGACCAAAGAAAATAAAAAGAAGGAATGGTTTATTGACTCTGGCTGTAGCAATCACATGTGTGAAAAAAAAAGGAATTATTTTCTAATCTAGATGAATAATTTAAATCATATATGAAGTTTGAAAATAATGAAAAAGTGCTTGTTTTACGAAAAGGTAAAATTTGTATTATTATTTGAAAGATGGATCTTCTAATTTTAGTTCTAATATATTTTATGTGCCAAACTTATATCATAATTTATTTAGTTTAAGACAATTGCCTGAAAGGGACATAATTTACATTTCAAGTAAAGTGTTGGTACTACCAATGATGATAAATTGGGACAAATTGCTAAGACAAATATGAACCGTAGTCATTTGTTGCCTCTTTCTTTAAATTATGGTGATTTACCTTGCTTTAGTTCTGTGACTTTTGATAATATTTGGCTATGGCACTTGCGTCTTGGACACTTAAATTTTGGTAATCTAAAATTTCTTACAAGAAAAAATTTATTTGTTGGTTTACTTTTTATTAATTATCCTAACAAATAGTGTGAGTTTTGTATCTTGAAAAAAAAAGCATAGAGACCCTTTTCTAAAAGGCAAGGTTTGGCGAGCAAAGAAATCATTGCAGTTGATTCATTCAAATTTGTTTTTAGTGGAGGTTCCTTCCAATTGTGGTAGTAAATATTTTATCATCCGTTATTGATAATTTTAGCAGAAAAATATGAGTGTATTTTTTGAAAAATAAATCTGATGCATGTGATGTTTCAAGAAATTCAAGTATTATGTGGAGAAATAAAGTGGTTACGTCATTAAAATTTTGAGAACTGATAGGAGTATTGAATTTCTTGTGTGTGATGATTTTTTTGAAAAATATGACATAAAATATCAATTGACAATTGGGTACACTTCTTAGAAAAATAGTGTGATTGAGAGAAAAAGTAGAACATGATGGATATGGTGAGATCCATGATACATTCAAAAAATATGCCTAAGGGTTTTTAGGCAGAAACTGTCTCTTATACTATTTATGTGTTAAATAGGTGTCTTATGAGATGTAATTATGTGTGAACTCCATATAAGGTTTAGATTAGTAAGAAACCACATATTTCTCATTTAAAAGTATTTGGTTGTCTTGCCTATGCCCATGTTTATGATGTTTTAAGGAAGAAAATGGGTCACAAAGCAAAAAAGTGTATTACGTATTTCTAGGTTATAGTCATGAAACAAAGGGTACAAGTTATTTAATCTTGATATAGGAAAAGTGATTATTAGTAGAGATGTTACTTTTGATGAGTCAGGTGCTTGGGATTGGTCAAAAAAGGATCCCGAGCCACCACCTCTACCAGTGATTCCAATGGTGGAGGAAAGGAGTTCTAGTGCACAGTCAGATCAACTAGTTGCGCAATCTATCTCAGTAGAGTTATCCAGTCGCCCACAAAGATAGTGCCAGTCGCCTGCTCGTTTGTAGGATTATATTATTTCTAATGATAATGATGTGTCTAATAAAGATATTATTAATTTTACACTGTTTACAAATTGTGATCCAGTTAAATTTGTGGAAGCTATCAAAGAAAATCATTGGGTTCAAGCCATAGATGAGGAGATACATGCCATAGAGAAAAATAGCAGTTGGGAGTTGACTACTCTTCCGCCTTCAAAGAAACTAATTGGAGTCAAGTGGGTGTACAAGACTAAAGTCAAACCATAAATTGGAGAGATGGATTACTATAAAGCGAGATTGGTTGTTAAAGGTTACAAGTTATTATTTTGAGATCTTTGCACTGGTTGTTAGACTTGATACTATTCATATGACTATTTCACTTGCTGCCAATAATTGATAGAAAATTTATCAAATGGATAAGAAATCTATATTTTTGAATGGTGTTCTTGATGAAAAAGTTTATGTTGTACAACCTATAGGTTATGTCAAAAGGGGTCAAGAAAATAAAGTATACAAGTTGAAAAAGACTTTATATGGGTTGAAACAAACTCTTAGAGTTAGTACACTCGTATAGATTCTTATTTTTGTTGATTGTGGATTTCAATTATGCCCATATGAGCATACTTTGTACATCAAATTCAATACAGGTGGAGATATTCTTATTGTGTGTTTATATGTGGATGATTCGAATTTTACAAACAATAATCCCAAATTCTTTTTTGAATTCAGGTGAGCTATGATTAGTCATTTTGAGATGACAGATTTGGGACTAACATCTGTTAATGTTTTATTTTCTTGGTATTGAAATTTGTCAAATGGATGGTGGTATTTTTATTTTATAGTAAAAATATGTTGGTGATATTTTGAAAAAGTTTAACATAGATACTGCCAAGCTAATGATGACCCCACTTGAAGAAAAATTAAAATTGACAAAAGATGGTACTGGTGAATTTGTTGATGCTACTGATTTTAGGAGATTAGTTGGAAGTCTCAGGTACTTAACATCTACAAGATCTGATACTACTTTTGGAGTTGGTTTGATTAGCAGATTTATGGAGTCACTGCGCCAATCCTATTTGCAGGAAACTAAGAGGAGGATTTTGAGATACATCTGAAGTATACAGTTTGATGACATTTTTTATTCTCATACTGATGATACTACCCTTGTTGGATATTCAGACAGTGATTGGGCTATGGCATGATTCAAAGTAGAAGTATTTTGGGTTGTGTATTTTATTTGGGCATTGCTGTATTTTCTTGATCATCAAAGAAGAAGCAAAAGCACTTATGGCCTTATCTATAGCTGAGGCAAAATACATGGTAGTGGCAAGTAGTGCTATTCAAGCGCTATGGTTGAGAAGAATGCATGGGTTTCTACAATACAAGCAAGAAGTCCTACCAAAATATTTTGTGATAGCATATTTACTATTGAATTGACAAAGAATCTCGTTTTTCATGGGCACAGCAAACACATTGACATCAAGTTTTATTTCACTCATGAATTGGTACAAGACAAGAAAATTGTTATTGATTATTATAAAATTGAAAATCAAATAGTTGATATTTTTACGAAATCACTCCAGTTGGAGTCATTTGTCAAATTGAAAAAAATATTAGACATTTTCAAATTTGAAACCTTGATTTAAGGGAGACAATGAAGATAGTTAAACCAAGTCATAATTTTAAGTAGCTTATCTGGCATTATGTGACTTGTTAATTTAGTAATATATGGTTCAGACACATATGATCATGTCCTATCTATTTTTAGTTTAGTGGTTTACGTTTAGCACTTTTGGGTTTGTGTTAGAAATCCAAATCTCAATTTGCTTTGTCTTTTTCTTGACTTTTTGTCGAAGTGCATACAAGTTGTCTAATTATAAAACCCATGTGCTGAAGTTTCTTTTTGACCGTGCCAAATCAGTAATAAATTTTCTCGATTTTTGAGCTTTTGAAGTAATTAAAAATCGTTCCTTGTTGCCTATCCTTTTTTCTTTGTGTGCCATTGCCACCCCTTTAATTCTTCTTATTGCCTTCTATTATTTTCCAACTATCTCGTTAATTCTTGTTTCTTGTGGATTAATTTTTAGGATTTTTGAAATTCTACAGAAACTGCCTCTGAAATACATGGACACTAAGCGTTCTCTAACACTGTTGCTGGTTACAACCAACATCTATTGAAATTTTAGTTAAAGCAGATTTATTAAAGAGGGAACGAATCAAGCTAGCTTTTCAGCTTATTTTCATGATGGGCTACTGCTCTCGTACTGTAATGCATTAAATAGTTGTATTCTTTCTATGTAAATAGAGTATACATATAACTTGATTGCATTTTTTACGAACTTTTTATTCATCATCTACAAGTATAAATACTCATTTGGGATGACTTCTGTTATTTAACACGTTCAAATAAAACAAACTGGTTTGAACATGATCAAAATAGACGTTTATTCATGAGGAAAATATGAAACTCACACTAATCTCACATGCACTTTTTCATATTTATCTCTCATTTATTTTATTTTAAGTCGATTATACTCCTTAATTTTAAGACATTTATTCATTAAAATAAAAATTCTCCTTTCAGAGTAATAAATAATATCTATTAGTTTGAAAATCTCAACGTATGTGATGATACTATTTCTCTTAGTCATAGAAGTTGACAATTTTAGGATGTAAAGTAGTGAAAACAAAAATTTAACATGTAAATTGAAAACTTGATCACAACATTACAATAGTATAGTATTTAGCATCATATCAAGGCCTAAATGGTGTACAAAGGGATAACGCTCGATCTCACCATGGAATGCCATGTAGCACACATAGAATCTTTTATTCTATACTAAGAAGCATTTAGACAATCACTCGCAATTCAAGAAAGCAAAAGGTTGCAATTTTTATTGCACTTATTTATTCTATAATTAACTGCATGTTCTGTGTAATTCCAGACTGTAGAAATATGCTTGATAGTAAGCATGCATATTAAGCCTTGATAAGTGAAGCATCCACATCCTTAGTAGTATGAATTAACCAGTCCAAGTACTTAGTTGGAATAGGCTCATTCTCATTTAGTTTTTCATACTCAACGGAAATTTTGGCAAAGCTGGAGCCATCTCTGGAGACAACTTGTATGCTGGCTATATATTTCTTGTAGTGCTTCATGCAATCTCCATCTATTGCTACAGCAGTAACAGTTTTGGTCTCCTCATCAATTTTAAGTCTTTCTTTGAAGACCTCAACTTTTCCGTCTGTGTAAATTTGTAAGAAAAAGAGATTCATAAGCTCAATTTGAATATGGGTTTAATTTTTATCACGGAAATCTTGTGATTAGATCGGGCTATATTTGCCATATTAGGGAAAACTCAAAGACAACTTTTTACCAAAAAAAATAAAAAATAAAAAAGAAAAAAGAAACCAAGAGAAGGATAAAAACTTTTATCAATGTTATCTAGGATATATAGACCGGTGACAAAGCAATATCAATATATATATATATATATATATGTGTAGCGTAATATGTCTGCTTTACCTATAACATAAGTCCAAAGCTTGATAGAGTCGTCGGTCTTCCAGTCACCTTCATGCACAACAATGCTTTTAACTTTATGATTCACAAGATCTGGGAGTTTGTGTGCTTTGCCACCAAAGCTGTGGAAAAACTCATCACCATTAGACTTTAGCTGGATCTCAGCCTCCAACTTACCTGCTAAGTTACTACTGGCCATAGATGTTTGAACTTTGAAGAACTACTCACAAAAACAGTAAATTAAGAACCTCAAAACACTAATAGTTTTCAATGCCTCTCAACCACTAAAGCACCATTTTATTATTGCTCCACGATTTTTTTGGCGCCTACAAGTTATACGGGCGCCCCAATTGTAACAAAAAAGATATAATTTCACATTCTTTCCCTGAGGTTTAGTATAATTGCATAAACCTCCTGTCTAAATTTAATAATTACAAATATCTCCCTTGGCCTAGTAAAATAACTATACTGACCTGCACTAAGCAATGTTTTGAAAACCAAACCGGACTGGACGTGAACCGGAAGAACCACCGGTCCGGTCCAACTATATATCCGGTCTGTCCAAAAAATCAGACAGAATCGGTAAAAAATCGAGAACCGATAAAAAATTGGTTTTTTAAATTTCAAAATAAAAAATGATTTAAATAAAGAGAAAAATTTAAAAATCGTGAAATAAACTCCAAAATGGCAAAACATTGAACACACTAAAGTCTAAATTATTAAGTTATTATTTTTTTCATCTTTTTTATACTTATTTTTGTATAAATTTTACTTTTCTTATTAGAAATTTGATCAGTATTTTGGGTATATTAGGACTATAATTCTCCAAAAATAGTGTTTTACTTTTTTTTTTTTACCAAAGTGTGATATAATTTAAAATAACCTAAAATATAAAATGACATGCCACCGGTACAATGCCTGGTCCGGTTTTCAAAACATTGGCACTAAGTAGTTTTTTTTTATTTATTTATTTATAGAAGGAACTTTAGGGAATTTTTTTTCTTTAAATCCAATAAGAAAGAAAGAAACCCTATATTATACACATTTCTCTCTCTCTCCCCATCCCATTCTATCCCTTTATATATCTAACAATACAATTTTCACCTGTTTGTCCAAATATAATATATGTGTGTGCATATATGTATATATGTATATCTATTTATCTATCTATATATATATAAAGTAACCAAAGATATTTGAAATCCATACAAATTGTATGAAAAAATATCGGTTACCAAAAAGAAACTTATTCAATATAAAGTTTCACTAGAAAGACCACTTTGAGAAGTGTACCACCAGTTCAATAAAACGTTAAAATAAAAAAAAGGACTAAAAAGTTACGAGATTTTCGCACAAAAAATATATATGAAGAAAAGTTACACAAATAAATTCACTAAAAAATTCCAATTGGAGATCCATTTGGGAAGTGTGTCAATCATAAGAAATTTGTAGAATTTCAAATAAATTCTAAATGACTTTAAATATAAGTAAATTTAAAGACAATCTTTAAAATATAAATATAAAAATCAAGACACTTAAGAAAGAGACTATAGTTAGATTTATTAATTTGCTGTTTTTTTTATAAATATACAATATAACAATTTTGTCACCCAACAAATTTTCAAATTCTATAAGAAAGCTTATAAATTCATTGAATGAAAATAGGATCCAAAAATTTTTTCCAACTTAATTTTTTATTTTAAAGTTATTTATGCTTTAGAAAATAAGAGAGTTGGCAATAGTTAGCAAACTAATATTTTTTTAAAGGACTCCTTAAATGGGGTATTTTATACATTTTATCTCTTTAGGGGGTAAATTGTAACGTCTGCCCAGTTTAGGGAGCAAAATGTTATTATGCGTAAGGCTAAGTAAGAGCATGATTGAAAATCAAAATTTCACAATTTCGAAGATGTTTAAAGTACAACACGTTAACTATGGAAAGTAAAGAGTATATTTTTATATTTTAAGGGAGTAAAGTATAATTATGTTTAGTTTAGGGTTAAATGTTACTAACCCTTTAATATTACATCAGTTAAGCACTTAGCTCTTCAATTATCATTCAAACGTGAAACATGTTCTTTTACCTCTCGCAGACAACCACAATCATATATAAGTAAGAATGCCAACGTTGAAACCTTCGAGCAAATTGTAAAACAATCAATATTTCATGGTCTCAGAGACGGAAAGTTAAAAAGGAAATTTTTAGGTGGACTGAATTTTTGATAGTTATTATAGAATTTTTGTATAAATTTGTCCATATCATTTTAACGCATTAAAATGAATTTCTTTAGGATAATATAGATGATTTTGAACCAAGTTATCCATTATATGGCTACCATGGATTTGATTAACCTAAAAATTTTCTCGAGAGATTATATTAGGGGTGGCAATTTCGGACATAACACAACAATACAATATGAAATTAACAGGTCTAAATACTATTCAAATTTAATTAGGTTGCTATCAGATTGACATGTTAATGACCTGAAATTAAACTAGTCGTGTCGAATCAACCCACACAGGTTGACCCAATAACCCATTATTTTATTGAGTATCTCGACATTACCGATTTAACTTGTTAGGATATGAGGCAACCTGAACGACCTGTTAATTAATTGGGGTGTTCATGAAAATTTGATACAATAATATACTTTTAATAGCATGTCGTGTCATTCAGGTAAATAGGTTAATAGGTCAATTGTGGGTTATCGTGTCATTCAGAGTAAATTAAGTAAATTTTGTATTTGTATAAAAAGTTTAAGATGTTAATGGCCCGTGTCAGGTCAACTCTTTAATAAACAGGTCATGACACGATTCGACATGAAAGTTTAATGGGTTTAGGCTCGAGTTCATTTTTTGACATGAACCCGATAAAAACCCAACATGACCCATTGCATCTTATACATTTGATGTGTATAAAAATTATAATTAGGTTTTATCCTTCTTTTTTTTTTTTTTTTTTACGTGGGTTTGGTTGAAATTTTAACCTATTGTCAGAAGATTAAATTAAAAGAAATTATGACCAAATAATGGATTTAGTGTTTACTAATTTTCAATCCTCTCTCAATCCCAGTGTCACCATTTCAATAGCTTTTTTATTGCATTGAGCTATTACAATATTTGTGCTATTTTATCCCAGCAGCATTATCTCATTTAAGCCATCTAATTTGTTAAATCATAAATATTTCACATCGGTTAGTTAAGATCCTGAATTGAATAATAAAGTTTATGGGTCACTCTATTCATTGTCAATTAGTTTTGAGATAAAAACTTATATTCTTTAACATGGTATTAGAGTCAGTTTTAATTGTTCACCTATTCACATATAAGTTGGACTCTTCTACGCATTAACAATTTAGCCTAATACTTCTCTTAGTTATGATATTAGGTTTAATTTCATGAGTATCGATCATGGCAATACTTGTATTCACTGGTTTGACCTTGGCTTCCATTTTCCTTCTCTCAACCCTCTCATATGTGAGACGGAGCATTAACTCAAGTCATGTGTGAGAAAAAGTGTTAAAGTATAGATATCTCATATCGATTAGTTAAGATATTTTAAATTAATTAATAACGTTTATGGGGCAATTCAAGCATTGGCAATTAGTTTCCACTTTTGAGCTGCAAATCCCTGTTGTGTTCTACGTGGCCAACTGGACATATAAGAATTCTTTTATTTTTATTTTTATTTTTATCTATTCTTGATCCATCAGAAAGAAATCGATATGCATTTGATGGAGACCAGATATCATCTCCCTTCCCTTATTCAATATTGTATGTGATCATCTTATCTATTCTTTCCACGAGCAATGAACTGCTCTTTGTGGAAAAACTATTAGAGATAACCTGATTGAAACTTTAGCCACACAAAATAGAGCCCTTTCTTGATTATATTAAGCCATTTTTGAGAAGTCTTTCTTTATTTGAAAAGGAGATGAAAATTTTTTTTTTCTTTTGTTTTTTATCAAGAGACAACCTGACAGTAGATATTTTGAATTATGAATTATTGACACAAATTTATGTTTTTCAAACAAACGTAAGATGCTTATTTCGTGTCTATTTGATCATACGTAATACATAGAAAAGACAACATCACTTAAATGCTCCATTGATTTAGTTCAGATAAACAAGTAATATAATTAATGTAGTAGAATACCCTATTGAGAATAGTAGCACAATTTGTCAAGAAAAGCCAACAAATATGGGCTACTATTTTTGGAGTTTTCTTGTCATAGGTATATAGGATTATTGACATTGCCATTTTTTTTTTCAATTTTAGTGTGCAAAATGTGGGCGGAAGATCACTCATCAATCTTCAGCCAAATTCGTATGTAAATTCATCAGATCCTCTTGCATATTGAGCATTAATCATAAGGTGATGAGGAAAAAATGGTGATGAATGGCGATAGTTTCACTGCTATAAATAGAGTTCATTTCCTTCAATTGTAATGCATCCAAATCTCAAGTGCACTTCATAGCCAAGAATCTTGAGTTCAAGTTATAAGCTTTAGAGTTTATAACAGAGTGTTTAAGTGTCAGTGTTCAGTAGAGTTTTGATGTTAGTTCAAATAAAGAGTTGTATTATTTGTGAGTGTTATCATTCTAATTGACTACTTTAATACTAATACTTGTTCGGACCAGATGAAATCAAGGTGTATCAAAATGAGAAGATAACAGATACATCAATTGTCACACCCCCAAAACGGGACAATGACACGCCGCACCTCGGGATCACCCCAAGCATGCAAGGCACAGTACAAGAGCAATATACAAACTATAATACCTATTAGACCTTAAGATCCACCAATACAAGATCACAAAGTATATTTAACAGCCATATCCATAACAATCCACAATAACCAAATCGCAGTCATATATACAATCAACAAACCACAATCCCACAACAATCATAAATTTAATCACAAGATGAATCTAACAAGTCCATAGGCACATAGGCCCAAGCATTAAAACCAACCTCACACTAGGATGGTAAATAGGAAAACTCTATCTCCAATAACTGGGGTATGTACTATAATTCCCTCCCTGATCAGCACTCGACTCAGGATCTGCTAACGTCTCCTGTTGGTCCTCAACTGCAAACATAGGGGAAATAATAACGGAGTAAGCACATCGTGCTTAGTAAATAACATTTAAATCCAATTATAGATAACATGTATACAATCAGTACAGGAAATAATATACGAGACATTATCATTATTTAAAATGCAAATATCAATCAATGAACTCATGGTTCACAAAAGTCTTCCCAGCACTGGATCTAGGTCTACCTATTATCCGCTCAGTAGACAAGGCATAACAGAGTGTCTATCACTTGTCTTTCAGATAGACTGGGTATAACATTTACGAAGCAGAGTATTCAGTATAAATCATTTCATACGGTCACTCATAGCCAAGTCCACTAAAGTGACCCATTGAACTCTTCACAGAAATCATTCATTAACACGTAGTACAATAATGAACAATTGATACATTACATAACAAACATATAATTTATAAACATACGTACCTTATAAATTTTAATTGAAATAAATATACTTACCTTAATACCAATTATTCTATGATTACAATACCAATCATATATAGGGTATCGATAAAAAGGAGTAAACGTTACTTACCTCGAAAATCGATTTCGTAGACGTATCCTAATTTTGATGATCTAAAACTCTAATTCCAAATCACCTAAACTAGGAGAGTGTTATACCATTAGGATAAAATTTGAGATAGGGATTCACTTTTGGGCATCACCCAAAATCTCAAATTAGTCATTAATTGAACATAAAAGAGTAAGCATTGACTTAAATTTGTGAAAATAAGATAAAAATCTAAGAATTAGGGTTTATAATTTCAAATATCTCACTAGGTTAAGAATTATCAAAACTCTAATTCAAATCTCACAAAAACAATAGTTAAAAAGTCATTTAAAATCATAAATTCAGTTCCAATAACTTATAAACATATTTGGTAATCAAATCAATTCATAAACAACAAAATTAAACAAATTAATTTCCTGAGAAACTTGAAATTTAACATAAAAATCATACAGATCTGGAAGTAAAACTTACTTTTGGAGTTGGATTAGAGGTCTACGATAATTCCTGAATCACCAATTTAATTTGGAAGCTAAATTTCATAAACTAATTAAAGATTTGAAAGTTGAGATTAGAAGTTTTACAGGGAAATGTCTTTTGCTCGATTTGGAGTAGGAAATGGGATATTCTAGAATTAGGGAGCAAGACTTCACAAAGAAGTCTTGTATTATTTTCAAAATTTTCACTTTAGTCCTTCAAGTTTTATAAAATTATAATTTGACCCGAAAATTTTAGAAAATATTTAAAAAGGGTAAAACGATTATTTAATATTTGAAAGGGATAGCCTGTCTCCTTAATGAGTATTTAAAAGTATAAAATCAAATACGAAAATGGGTGAAATGATCAGAAAAGTGGGGTATTACACCAATAATGCAAGGGAAACGACTGGAGACAGTATACGTGATATCTGCACAAGAACCTATGTTGATAAGGCGAGAAAAAATGAGATAGCTGATCTTTGGCATGTTAGATTAGGGCATGTGAGTTACCACAAGTTGAAGATCATTTTGACAAAGTCAATGCTGAAGGGACTTCCTCAGTTAGATGTACGATATGACATTGTTTGTGTAGGTTGCCAGAACGGAAAGGATCATCAACTTCCATACAAGGAGTCAAAGTTCAGAACCAAGGTGCCTTTGCAGTTAGTTCACTTAGACGTATTTGTTGAGTGAAGAAACCATCAATAAGCGGTATGAGATACTTGATTACGTTTATTGATGATTTTTCTAGATTTGTTTGGATTGACTTCATGAAGGAAAAGTCTGAAGCCTTGGACAAGTTCAAAGAGTCCAAGGAAAAGGGGAATGGAAAAAGAAGTAGGCCAAAAGATAAGGTGCCTTCGTGCGGACAATAGAGGTGAATACACATCAGATGAATTCACTAGATTCGTGCAAGAGTGCAAGCTAAGACAACAGTTGACTTGCCCAAGTACACCCCAGCAAAATGGAGTAGCTGAACAGAAGAATCGACATCTTGTAGAGATTTGCAGAAGTATGATACATTCCAAAAATATACCACCATATTTTTGGGCAAAGTGTATGAAAACAACAGTTCATGTTACTAATAGACTGCCTCAGCCCAAACTTGATTTTTTCTCCATTTGAGAAGCTGTGGAATGTTAAACCTAATGTTATTCACTTCAAAGTATTTGGGTGTGTGTGTTATGTGTTCGTTTCAAATCACGTTCAGAGCAAGTTCGACAAGAAAACCGTATGATATATATTCGTGGATTATGATAACCAACAAAAAGGATTGGAGATGTATTGATCCCACAAGTGGGAAGTTATGTCTCACGAAATATGGTATTCGATGATAGCATTATCTGGGTAGTCACCACAGGCAAGTCCTACTAGATTCAAAAAAATGGTGGAAAAGGTGTTGGAAAGATCATATAATCAACTAACCACAAACGAGCCAAGAAAAGGTGGAGTTCTTACGAACTCAAGATATGGTAAATGTTGACTGACCTGAGGAAAACAAAAGTCCTTGGTGAACAGGAGTTCATACTTGGATTTCAGAAAATGAAAGATCGAGTCAATATGAGGAGATAGAAGTTAGTGACAATTCTCCTGAACAACTTCGCAGATCAACGAGACAGAAAAAGCCAAAACCAAGGTATGCTAATGCTTCTTTAATAGAAGATGATGGAGCAGCTGAACCATCCACTGATCAGGAGGTAGCTTAAAGCACTAAGTGGAAGAAGGCCATGGAGAAGGAGATTCAGGCATTAAGACAAAACAAAACATGGGATTTTATTCTAAAACCAAGAGATGTCAAACTTATCTCTTGTAAATGGGTCTACAAGATTAAGACTTGTCCAATTGATAGTTCCATTGAGAGGTACAAGGCTCATCTCGTGGCTCGTGAATTTTCGCAGAAGTATGGGCTAGATTACGATAAAATGTTTAGCCCGATGGCAAAATTAACCATTATTCAAGTTTTATCAACACTTGCAGCTAGCAAGTCATGGAAGTTTTGGCAAATGGATGTCAAGAACACTTTCGTACATGGAGAACTTGATCGAGACATCTACATGGAGCAACCACAGGGTTTTGAAGATATGGTCTGACCAGGTTACGTTTATAAGTTGAAAAAGGCTTTATATGGATTAATGCAGGCACCAAAAGTATGGTATGGCAAGATAACTGAATTCTTACTTCAAAGTGGATATGTTGTGGCACCAACAGATTCTAGCTTGTTTGTGAAATCCATTGAAGAAAGATTAGCTATTATTCTTGTATATGTTGTGATCTCATCATTACAGGTGATGATGAAGATGAAATTCGGCAGACCAGAGGAAAATTATCCATACTTTTCTAGATGAAAATAACTTGGAGAGTTGAAACAATATTTTGGTCTTGAAATTGAGAAGACCAATGAAGGTTTGTTCTTGTATCAAAAGAAGTATGCTAAAGATTTGTTGGAGAAATTTGCATGCTCGATTGTAAGCCAATCTCAACTCCAATGGAGGTCAATGCTAAATGTTGTTCTGCTAAAGGTAAAGACCTAGAGAATGCTACCATGTACTGGCAGTTAGTAGGGAATTTAATCTATCTCACTTTAACCAGATCTGACATATCGTATGCAGTTAGGGTCGTGAGTCAATTCATGCAGAATCCAAAGAAGCCACATTTGGAAGCTATACGTCAGATCCTCAGCTATGTCAAAGGGACTATTGACTATGGTCTGTTCTACAAGAAAGGAAAAGAATGCAAAGTGGTAGGGTACTGTGATGCAGATTATACCGGTGATCATGACACTGGAAGGTCAACTACAGGTTATATGTTCAACCTTGGATCGATATCAGTTTCATGATATAGTAAGAGACAACTAACTATGATATAATCGTTGTGAAGTATAGAAGCTGAATATAAAGCAGCAGCTTCAACTGCAGCAACAGCATAAGAAAGCACATGGTTAGTGCAACTTATAAAGGATGTATACCAAGCAACTGAAGCTTCGATTCAACTATACTATGACAACTAGTTAGCGATACGCATGGCTAAGAATCCAGTTTTTATGCAAGAACGAAACATATTGAGGTACATTATCACTTCATTAGTGAAAAAGTATTGCAGTGTGAAATTGGTTTGAAATATGTCAACACAGATGATCAAGTTACTGATATATTTACCAAGAGTTTGACTCCTGCCAAACTTATAAATTTCAGAGAGTTGCTTAGTACGCCTACATGGAAAGTTTGTGCTGAAGGGGAGTATTGATAATAGCAGCACAATTTGTCAAGAAAAGTCAACAAATATGGGCTACCATTTTTGGAGTTTTCTTGTCATAGGTTTATAGGATTATTGATATTTCCAAAAAGTTTTTTCAACTTTAGTGTGCAAAATATGGAGTAGAGATCACTCATCAATCTTCAGCTAAATTCGTATGTGAATTCATCATATCCTCTTGCGTACTGAGCATTTAAGGTGATGAGGAAAATTGGTGTTGAATGTTGGGAGTTTCGCTACGATAAATAGAGTTCATTTCCTTCAGTTGTAATGTATCCAAATCTCAAGTGCAATTCATAGTCAAGAATCTTGAGTTCAAGTTATAAACTTTAGACTTTATAACAGAGTGTTTAAGTCTTAGTGTCCAGTAGAGTTTCGGTGTTAGTTCAAATAAAGAGTTGTATTGTTTATGAGTGTTATCATTTTAAATGACTAGTTTAATATTAATACGTTTGTATTATAGTAGAAATTTGTGTTATCAATTTGATTATTTTCTTTATTTGAGAATTTAATTTTGGATCCAATATCTAACATACCCACCATGTATATCATATATTCACAATCTTTTAAAATTTGAAAGAAAAAAATTACCAGTTTCCATCCATAATAAATTCTTTTATTTTTTTGAACTTATTAATCTTTTAAAATCACACACAGAGTGTGTTCTCATGCCCACTAATTAATAGAATTATATGTAGGTTATATGTATATTAATAATATCATAATCAAATAGAAAGTTTGTGACCTACCCTCTTTTGACAATGAGCTTGTCAACTCCAATAACTGATGTTTATACGTAGTACACATTTCATTATGATATGATTTTTTTTTTTTTTAAAAAAAAAAAAACCAAAAATAAATGTATTTCTATTCTTAGGTATTAAATCAAGTTTACGTAGAAAATATTAGCATGATTTTCTAATTGTTCAAATCTTCAATCAATTTCACACACAAACTTAATTTTGACATTTTTCCTATTGAAAAAAATTGGGATAGGATCCCCCAAAAAAAAAAAAAAAAAATTAAGAAAATAAGAGAAGGCTTCTAACCTTTTAATTTTTAGGAGTTCTCGTTGGATAATTAAAAAAAATAAAAATCTGGGCGTTTGGGTACTTCAAATGGACACCAATTTAGTGAAAATATTATTTATGTATTTGCCTTCAAAGTCCAATTCTATCGTAAGCCAATCTAATTAATGGGTTTCGTTCATGGGCTGCATTTGAGAATTAAGTCGCTCAAGATCTTCTGTCTCACATTTTCTTTCACAGTATGTCATATTACCAAATGAATTATCAAGATTACTTTACTAAAATTATTTCACAGAATCCTGACAGTGTAATGTGACAGAAAGTGAAACAGAATATGGGACAAAAGACCCTCTGACGAATTAAATACTGGTAAACTAGTAATGTAGCCATCCAAATAAAACTTGACATGTATAAAGAATTGGAGTGCGATTTGTCTTAAACCCATAAGATAAAACCCCCCTTCCCCTCCTTTTATTTTTTTGCTTTGAATAGTTTGTGCGCTTAGTAACAAAAAGATTGTTAGGTACAATAAAACAAGTTGGAAATTTAAAAGCAAACCATAATTTAAGATTTATACAAAAAGTTTATTTATTTTTGGGTAAAAATAGTTTATAACAAGATCTCTTACATAGGTTATTCCTTACATCAGCATTAGAACATATCACCGATGTATTTTTAACGATTTACGTAATTTTTATAGATCACTCCACAAAGCGAGAAACTATTAGTTGTATCAAATTCGAGTTCTTCTAAAAAAAGTGTTAGACATTTTATAAAATAAACCAACACGTGTGACAACAATTATAATACAAAATTGTCTAACATTTATTTTAATTAAAGGAGGTTTATGTATGAAAAAAATTTCGAGAACATGGACTTACATCATGAGAGAGAACATGCACTTGTAATAAATATAATGTAGGAAAATTGTACAGTCTCTTTTAGGGAACCATTCCCTTGTGCTTTAGATGCTTGTACAGTACAACACTATGTGCTTTAAGAGCTTGTACTCTACAAACTTTCAAAACCAAGGGAATGGTTCCCTAAAAAGGACTGTAGAATTCCCCTATAATTTAATACATATGAAACTTTTATGTAAGGAACCTTTTATGCACTTGTACCTTTTGTTGACTTAAAATTGAACACACGATTTAACTCAACCCACTCATCTATGTCTATACTATATATAAGGGGAGAATTCCCAATTGGTCTAGTGTCTCTCTCCAATTGGTCTTTTTTTAAATTTTAAAAAATTAAAAACTTGCACTACAAAACATATCTACCATGAATCTTGATAACTAAAAAAAAAATATCACATAATATTTTGCTTTCTAAAATAATTCATAAATATTTTTCTTATTATCTAATTATATAAAGTTAATTTCTTTGAATATATTTCAAGAATAAAATTATTTTTTCTATAGCACACACATTGAGTGTACCTTTCACCACTAGTTTACATAATGGGCTACTCCTCTCGTACTGTAATTCATGAAATTGTTGTACTTCTTCTAGATTGTATGTGTGTGTGTATATATATATATATATATATATATATATATATATATATATATAGACACACACAAACTTTTTATTCATCATCTTTTAGTACAAATAGTCATTTGGGGTGACATCTATTATTTAACATGTTCAAATAAAACAAAATTGGTTGAACATAATAAAAATAAACATTTAGTCATAATAGTTGATAATTTTAATGAGGATTTAAAGTAACAAAAATAAAATTTTAAGATGCAAAATAAAAAATTGATCACAAAAATACAAGTACAAAGTGGATGTTATACTATTTATCTTCATATCAAGGCTTAAATGGTGTACAAATGGAAAACGATCTCACACAAATAGTATCTTTTATTGTATTGTAGGCACAAGAAAGAAAGAAAGAAAAAGATTGCAGTTTTTGTTGCACTTATTTATTCTATAATTAACTGCATGCTCTACTTAATTGCAGATTGTAGAAATATGCTTGATATATACTTGATGATACGAAAATAATATCCTTACTACAAATGTTACATGTGTCTCCGAACCGGAGGTCCTCTGGGATATTTTAATAATTTTATCCTTGCGGTTCAAATATAGTTCAATGGGTCAAGTTATTAGTGTTCGCCCCCAGGGTCAGTTCGACCCAGAAACTACAAGTATAAATATCAAAACGACAGGTCAGATTGGGGGTTCACTTTTTTTAAAAAATTTTCATAAGCTTAAATTTTCTCTGAAATTTATTCTCTAGTCGAAATACTGATTTGAGAGTCGGAACCGACTCCAGGGGATAAAGCCCGTCTTTTTTTTCAGGTGATCCAGACGTGGGTACTGCGCGTAGGTCTTAATCTAAGCTTTTACTACTTTGCACTTGGTGAATTGTCTAACCTAATTTTTTACATCAACATTTGGCGCCGTCTGTGGGAAGACTGAACTAAAAGTCATTACGAAGATTTGCCACCTAACACGTGAAACACTCACAGGAGCAATATTGGCAAGGGAAAAGATATTTTAACTCAACATTACTCCGATCGATCCTGTAGGGAGATGGAACGGCAAGAGAAGCACGTAAGGGATTCCGATCCCCGAGTTATGGACAAGGATGAAGAGATTCATAAGTTGAGGCAGCAAAATGCTCACTTGAAGGAAATGCTCATTAGGCAGTAATTGGAACAACACCTCTCTAAAGGCAAACAAAACCCTCAGCATTTGGGTGGCAATCTGGATTGCAACCCCAACTTCGCGCTGACGAGGAAGAAAGGAGAACTCATGGAGAAAGGGACAGAAGAACAGATGACTAGGGAACTAACTCCTGTGTAGGGTCAGCCCGACAGGAGCACCTGCATCAGTCTGTTAGGCAAGAACAATCTGGTCGAATTGTTAGGCCAGAATCCAGAAAGGCGGTCTCATCAAGGTCGAGTGGTACTAAGGAAAGGAACCCAGGTGAAGCAGCATCTGTAGCTCATGAAAGAAGATGACACAAAGAGAAGAACCGTACGGTGTTGGTAGTCCCAGAAAGGGAAGAGGACTTAAGGAAGAGGTTGGAAGAGTTGCAGGATAGAATGGACAGAATGGATGATAGAGAAGGAAGGAGTACTAGATATAAGTATTCCCTTTCCTTCACTGACGATATCATACAAGAACCTCTTCCTAGAAGATGGCAGACTCTCTAATTTCTCCACTTTGACTTTTAGGATGGGAGTATTAATCCATGGGAGCACCTGGATGCCTACCGCTCCAAAATGTACCTCCAAGGAGCCTCTGATACTATCCTCTGCCGAGAGTTTCCCGGAACCCTTAAAAGCACTGCCTCAAACTGGTTTAGAGGATATAAGAAGGGCGAAATAAAAAATTTTGATCAATTGGTAGACTTGTTTTTGAATAAGTTTGGGAATCAGAAGAGGATTCCAAAGATGAGAACACACTTTCTTACACTTAAGCAAAAACTCGATGAATCGCTCATGGATTAATTGATAGGATCAAAAAGGAGACTATTAGAATCTAAGGAGCTATAGAAGATATGTAGATAATGGCCTTCCAAATTGGGTGAGGCTAGGAAAATTGTCATTCGACCTCAACTTCAAACCTCCTAGTACTCCCAGTGATCTTTTTTGTTAAGCTAAAAAATTTGCCCAAGCAGATGAATGTAGAAAAAGAGAGAGACTGCAGCAAGTGTAGCTGATGGGCAAGAAGAGGAAGGCTAATGGTGTGAGTAATGCAGCAGGGCCTCCAAAAAATAGTAATATGAGGGACTGATTATCTATAGCTGTGTCCCATATAAGGGGTCCCAAACCTCCTCAGGCCTATATTTTACTTAATACCACACCTTCACAAATTCTAGCAGTGATTGAGAAGGAACCCTATATGAAGTGGCTAGGAGCAATAAGGAGCGACCCGGAACGTCGCAACAAAAATATGTGGTGCTACTTCCACAAAGACCACGGCCATGATACTAATGATTGCATCTCCTTAAAAAATATAATCGAGAACTTGATCCGAAAAGGATATTTGAGACAGTTCATTTGAGGAACAGATAGAAGAAAGTCACCCCTGCGACAAGCCAAGAGGCCAGACAGGAGAGATCGAGTTCCGTCTCGGTGAGATGGAGTGGCCGGGGTAGAGAATCAAGGAATAATAGTTATAAACACCATTTTTGGTGGAGCGGCAAGTGGTGACTCAGCGTTATCTCATAAAAGCTTATGCTCGTCAGGTGAACTTAGTCCAATCTGACTTGAAGTTACCCAAATTGTGTCAAGACAATATCTTTACAGCAGAGATGGCACAACAAGTACTTCATCTTCACACTGACCCGTTAGTGATAACTTTATAGGTAGAAAACTATGATGTGAAAAGGACACTTATTGATAATGGAAGCTCTATTGATGTACTATTCTATTCTCCTTTCAAGGAAATGAAGTTGGAGGAAAAAGATCTCAAACCTGTGACCACACCCTTGGTAGGCTTTGCTGGAGAAACAGTAATTTCGTTTGGGTACATCATTCTTTCTGTGATGTTTGGTACAGCTCGACAGAACACCCAAGTGATGGTGGATTTTGTAGTGACTAAAGCATCATCTCTTTATAATGCCATAATTGGGCGGCCAACCATAAGGGCATTTGGTGCAATCCCATCTTCCCACCATATGAAAATGAAGTTCCCTACAAAAAATGGAGTAGGGGATATTAAAGGAGATCAAGCAGCAGCAAGATCAAGGCAATGCTACATTGCCTCATTGAAATTAAAGAGGAAAGAAGTTTCTTCTACGTACAACATTAATACCGTGGACGAGGTGGAGGAGTACTTGCACAAAGGAGAACTGGCTGAAGAGTTAGAAGATGTTATCTTAGATGAATGTGAACCCAATAAAGTGGTAAAGATTGAAAAGTCCCTCCCAAGATAATTGAAGAAAAAAATCATCTCCCTACTTAGGGAATTTGAAGACCGCTTTGCTTGGAATCCATCAGACATGCCAGGAATTGACCCCAAGGTGGCCATGCACTCCTTAGATATGGATGCAAAATACAAGCCAATAATTCAGAAGCAAGGAACTTTGGCAGGGAGAGGGGCCAAGCAGTAGAGATAGAAGTAAAGAAATTGCTGAAAGCCGAGGCCATAGAAAAAAATCCAATACCCGGAGTGGCTCAGTAATGTTGTAATGGTGCCCAGGGGCCAAGTGGAGAATGTGTGTTGACTTCACTAGCCTGAATAAGGCTTGTTCAAAGGAGATGTGTTGTTACCCTACCATCCGTATTGATCGAGTAGTAGATTCAACCTCCAGGTTTGAGGTCTTGTCTTTCTTATATGCTTATAAGGGGTATTATCAAATTTGGCTAAATCGTAAGGATCGAGCCAAGACAGCTTTTGTCACTGACTCCGGCAATTACTATTTCAAGGTGATGCTCTTTGGACTTAAGAATGTCGGAGCGACTTTTCAGCGAATTTTAGATAAAATCTTTTTCAATCAGTTAGGGCGTAACATGGTAGCTTATATTGATGACATGCTTGTCAAGGGCAAAAAGAATGTTGATCATGTGGAGGACTTTTGAGAAACCATCACCACCATGAGAAAATTCAAGATCAGACTTAACTAGGAGAAGTGTGGTTTCGGAGTGACAGGGGGAAGTTCTTGGGATTCATGGTGACTCAACGAGGAACTGAGGCAAACCCAACTAAAATAAAAGTAATTCAAGACATCGAACCTCCTAAAGGAGTAAAGAATGTGCAAAGATTGACCGGCCATCTTGCAGCCTTAAGTTGATTCTTGTCCAAATCTGGGGATAGGAATTTACCATTTTTCAAGGTTTTGAGGAGTGTTAAGAACTTTCAATGGACTGAAGAATGCCAAAGAACCTTTGAGAAATTGAAGGTTTAATTAGCCTTACATCATCTCCTTACTAAGCCTGAGTCGAGAGAAACACTGTACTTGTACTTGGCTTGCTCAACCACAACAGTGAGTGCAGTCCTTATCAAGGAGAAAAATAAAGTTCAGAAGCCAGTGTATTATGTCAGCAAGCTGCTAAGTGACCCAAAAACACGATATTCCACTATTGAAAGGTTAGCTTTGGCTCTGGTAACGGCGGCAATAAAACTCATGCCGTATTCTCTTAAGCCATCCTATAGTGGTATTGACTAACCATCAACTTAAGACTATTCTTATGAAGCCAGAGGTTTCAGGTAGACTGGTTAAGTGGTCTATTGAACTAAGTGAGTATAACATCAGCTTTCAGCCGAGGACAGCAATTAAGGCTCAAGCTAGCCTTAGCAGATTTCATCATTAAAGGAGTAGAGAAAGAAGAACAACAACGGAAGACTGTCTCCTAAGGAGAGCAAGTCAGGGAATCCCCTTAGTGGATTATGCATGCAGACGGGACAAGCAATACTGAAGGTTGTGGTGCAGGCATAATTCTTACCTCTCTGAAGGGACTTAAGACAAGCTATGCCCTACAATTTGAGTTTCATGGAAGTAATAATGAAACAGAATATGAGGCCTTGGTCTTTGGACTTAGGCTAGCCAAAGAGTTAGGAGTGAAGAACTTAGTAGTGAACATGGACTTCAACTTGGAAATGCAGCAAGTTAAAGGATAATTTGAGGCAAGAGAATCATCATTGCAATTCTAGTTGACTAAAAAGAGTTTGATCTCACACTTTGACAAATTTGAGATAACTCACATAACTAGGGAAGAAAACAGAGAGGTAGATGCCCTTTCCAAAATAGCCAGCTCAATACACTCCAATATTTTAAAGAAAGTTTTTCTTGAAATAAAAATATTGAAGGAGAAGAGTGTTGAACAGGCAGAAGTCATGTACATGGATACAATTTCGAATTGGATGACCCCGGTCATTAAGTATCTTAAGGAAGACAAATTGCCGGAAGGCAAGGTAGAAGCCCAAAGGGTTGAGAGGAGGCAAGCAAAATATTTGATCATTGGAGAGACTTTGTACCGAAGATCTTATTCAATGCCTTATCTCCGGTGCCTAAGTCCAGTGAGGCCAAGTATGTCCTGGCGGAAGTGCATGAAGGAGTTTGCGGACACCATGTTGGCGGCAAAGCACTTGCACAGAAAGTGCAAAGGCAGGGCTACTATTGGCCAAAGATACTAGAAGATGCCATGGACTATGTGCGAAAATGTGAAAAATATCAACTTTATTCTAACCAACCCCGAGTCCCAGTTGAGCAGCTTGTCACTATCCTCATCACTTGGCCTTCTACCTAGTGGGATATTATTATTTTTGGACCTTTTTCACTGGCTTTAGCCAAAAAAAATTTGTGGTGGTCAATCACAATTGATTATTTTACAAAGTGGGTTGAAGTAAAAACCTTAGCAACAATCACTCCTCAGCAAATCATTAACTTCTTCTGGAAAATCGTGATATGTAGATTTGGCATTCCCAATGCGCTTACCTCAGACAATGGACTGCAATTTCAGGCAGAAACTTTCAAAAAGTTCTGTAAAGGTTTGGGGATAGAACAGTGCTTCACCTCAGTAAGTCATCCCTAAAGTAATGGCTTGGCAGAAGTCACCAACCGCTCTATCTTAGAAGGGATCAAGAAAAGGTTAGACGGTGCTAAAGAAAACTGGGTAGAGAAACTCCCCAATGTACTTTGGTCATACTGCACCACATACAAGAATGCAATTGGAAAGATCTTTTTCAATCTTACCTATAGTACTAAGGCGCTTATTCTAGTGGAAGTTGGAATGCCAGGATTCTGAGTCTACAACTTTAACTCAGAAAATAATGATGATGGTTTGAGATCTAACCTTGATATACTTGAGGAGGAAAGGGATAAGGTTGGCTATCATTCTTTAGAATGCAGGTAACAAGCAGCGAGTAGCTCGATATTATAACCGGCAAGTTCAGGGTAGAAGATTCGAAGTAGGTGATTGGGTTCGCATGAAAGCGGAGATAAGTCAGCCTCAATCTCGAGGAAAGCTCTCACCAAATTAGAAAGGATCCTATGAAATCATTGAAGTATTTACTCATGGGGCATACAAACTCAAAATCATGGATGGAAAAATCCTGTCCCGCACTTGGAATGCTCAAAATCTTAAAAAAATGTATTTTAAGTTCACTACATTTTGTTTAAATTGTTCAGTTGTAATTCCTAAAGCCAAGTATCATCTTCCGCAGTGAAGTAAAACTTGTGCATTCTATGAGTTTTTCAATTTCATTGAATAAAATATCCTAAGGGTTTGGAACATACATTCAAGTATTTAATTTATTGCAAAAATGACACCTTCTAGCCGAGCTTAGACTACATCAAAGTCCTCCGGGATTCTACTACCCTTCGGGGTCAGCTAAACCCTTTCAGGAAAAAGCACTAATGTCTACTCTCCGAAGTAGGGATAACCCTTCAAAGGATAAAGAAAAAAAAATACAAGTCTTCCAACACCAAGACTTACCCTTTCAGAGCCAATACTAAGGTCTTCCAAAGGTGAAGTACCTAGACCATACCAACTCTCCGAAGTAGGACTTACCCCTCCGGGGGCAATTCCAAGGTCTTCCAAAAGTGAAGTACCTATGTCATGCATACTCCCTGGAGTAGGATTTACCCCTTTGGGGACAATTCCAAAGTTTTTTCATGTGAGGTACCTATGTCATACCTAATCTCCGAAGTAGGACTTATCTCTCCGGCGGTGACGTCAAGGACAGTAATAGCCCCTAGTCATTTTAGCTGAAGCTAAATGACTAAAGGAGGGCTGGAAGACTATGCAGTTCTAAACCCAATACACCACAAACAAGTAGCAAAAGAAATGCTTACTACCATAAATGAATGAAAAGCATGACATAAGTGGAGTTGGTACATAAAGAGGCCCCAACTCAAAGCCTAGCCAGGCATAGCAATGGCCATTATTGGAGAAAAGCAAGCTAAAAGAATAATGCATAATAAGGTTTATGAGCTCCTACAAAAAGAAAGCCTTATGGTCTAAAGTTTTCAAAATAAATAAATAAATAAAACTAGCTAAACACCAAGTTAAGCTAGGAGGAGTGACTGAAGTGTCTCCATGAACTCTTTTCCTTTCCTCAACCACTTATGAAGTAACATCCTTTGTGTTAGCTCTGCCGGACGCAGCTTCATTCTCAGTTGGAGTCCCTGTTGCACTAGAAGGGATAAGGGTTGGAGGAATAATGCCTTGGAGTAAATCACCTAAATCCAACTCAGGATACGCCTTCTTCACATAAGACAAGGCTTGGTCATACCTTTGGTCAAAGAACTTTATGCTACGCTCCTCCACTAGGACACTAAACTCACGGCTAGCATGATACTACTCTAAGTGTTTATCTAAACTATCCTGGTTGTTCTTCTTCATAGCTTTAAGCACATCATCCTTGTGAGATTCTTTAAGTTTCTTCATCTCGGCCCTTAACCTAGTATTCTCTTTAGCCACTATTTTAGTTTCCTTGGAAGATACTTGGAAGGCTTCGAAATGTTTATCCTTAGCTTTCACCGCTTCATTGCGCTCACGTTCCAATTCAAAAATGTGGGCTAAATGTTGCTCTTGAGCCTAATGCAAATGATAGTGGAGGTTACCAATCTAAGGGGAAAATGAGAAGAACAATATTAGTCTTAAGCGTAAGTTAAAAGGCTTCAAAAAATTTTACAAGGGAAAAAGAAATGCTTTACTTGAGTAATGTGCTTGTACATTTCATTTGCATCAGCAATGCAAGTAGAACCCAAAGGCTTCCTGACTTTTTTTTGTCTCTCCTTAGGAAGAGCTAAGGCCTCCACCAAGGGATGACTCACATCTTGTAAAACGGAGTCATTGTACACCTCCCACTAGGGGCATAAACCTTACAAACGGAAGAGGAATTTCCTAGTTGAGTCATTTATGGCTTGGACTTGAGATGGACGAGTAATAGGTGCTATCGGAGCTGGAGTAACTTGTGCAGAAACCTCAACTGGAGGTAGTGGCAGCAAGGTAGGGTCAGAGGGGAGCTTGATCTTCTTCTTTCCTCTTATGGGTTGTGGGAGAGCAACTTGAGATGACCTCTTCGAACCCTCTATTCCAGTAGTAGGACTCTCGGTTTCCTTGAATGAACTCTGGTGCTTAGCTCTCCTTTGCTTTAGAGCACGGTCATGAATGGCGGCATTCACAACATCCACTACAAAGGCGAAAGAACAAATAAATTCTACGGCAAAATATCTATCAGAATTATTCTCAAGAGAATATGCATATACAGAATAAACTACATAGTAAAAATATGCATGTATATCAACCTAAAGGGATGGTGGGATCAAAAGGAGCAAGACTCAACCCCGCAGACACTAAAACTTGCTCATCCATAACTACCCGCCACAGGATTTTCTCTACTTCTCGAAGTTTCTTTTGCCCAGCCTATGCCTACTCCACATACTCCCTCTTCACTCACTCCACCTAACCCTACGTCACTTAACCCACCCCTGCCTACCCCATGTCTATTCTATTCCACTTATCCCACTCTCACCATTACTACCTCCACCTTCATCATGGAACATACCTACACCCATATTTTTGCTCATTGCAATATTTACTAACACATTATTCCTCAAATTTCTTCTACCAAAATTGACATCGCCTCTAGGTAATTTCACAAAGGGATGCTCGATGGTGGAGGAAAAATTCTTGCCGACGGATTTGTTTGCATCACTCATAGAAATTTCTCTCAAATCATTACGAAAATTCGTAGCATTCTCCTATTTCAAAGTCATGGTTTGCCTAGTTACTAAACCTGAATTGAATTTGTTATTAACAAAAAAATAAAAAAAGGAGAAAGGAGTTCGGCAGATGCTCAAAGGTGGTACGGACTTGGCAATTGACAATTATGATGCTTAGTCACGTCCTGTAAAGCCAAAGATGCCAGATAAGATGGCTATTGTATTCATCAAATCCATTTTAATGGATTAACAAACAAGGACGGCACAAATTATTGCATCTATTACGTTTGGAGTATTGGTTAAACAATTAAAAAAACAAAAAACAAAAGAAGAAGAAAATGAGGAGGGACTTATTGGCAACGAAGGAAGCGGCGAGGAATTTTAGTTTGAGTTGAAGACTTCAGACGCGCACAAATTATTTGTGTATTCCTCAACTCCAGTTGATATATCTTTTTAAATATTCTCATGTTAAAAATTGAAAAATTAAAATTTTCCCTGGATAAATAATTTTCAAGGACTCTAGATTGGCCCCAGTCAATATCACGATCCCGGCAAAGATGCGAATACGACATCAAATAAATGTGAATTTCAACTCAAAAATTTCGATTTGAGATTAGGGGCCAAATGATTATATGAAAGTAATATCCTTACTACAAATGTTACATGTGTCTCCGAACTCGAGGTGCTCTGGGATATTTTAATAATTTATCCTGAGTTACGGTTCAAACATACTTCAATGGGTCAAGTTATTAGTGTTCAGCTCGTGGATCAGTTTGACCCAACAACTATAGGTATAAATATCAAAACGACAGGTCAGATTGGGGGTTCACTTGTTTTTAAATTTTTCATAAGCTCAAATTTTCTCTGAAATTTATTATCTAGTCGAAATACTGACTTGAGCGTCGAACCCTATTTCGGCGGATAAAATCCCGCCCTTTTCTTTTCAGGTGGTCCAGATGTGGGTACTACGCGTAGTGCTTAACCTAAGCTTTGACTACTTTATACTTGGTGAATTGTCTAACCTAATTTTTTACATCAACAATAATAAGCATATTACGATTTGACAAGTGAAGTATCCACATCCTTTCCAGAATGAACTAGCCATTCCAGGTACCAAGTTGGAGTAGGCTCATTCTCATTTAGTTTTTCATATTCAATGGAAAATTTGGCAAAGCTGGAGCCATCTCTGGAAATAACTTGTAAGGTGACAACGTAATTCTTGTAGAGTGCTTCATGCAATCCCCATCTATTGCTACAGCAGTGACGGTTTTGGTCTCCTCATCAATTTTAGGCCTTTCTTTGAAGACCTTAACTTTTCCATCTGTGAAATTTGCAACAAAAAGAGATTCATAAGCTCAATTTGAATACGGGTTTGCTTTTCTTGATTTTCGTCTGATTATATCAGGCTATATTTGCCATATTAGGGAAAAATCAAAGGAAAATCAATTTACAAAAAAAACAAAAAAACAAAAACAAGAGAAGGATGAGAACTTTTATCCATGATAATTTGGATAGACCGGTGACAAAACAAAATAAATAACTATCAATATCTATTTCTATTTGGACAGTTATTATTTAATATATTATTTAGAATATTATTGAAATAAAAATTGTTGCACATTTATTGGATGTGTTGTATGTGAAATAAAAAATGATTAAAAAGGTGTTATAAAATCATTTTAAAATATTATTTAGATAATAATAAACAAATTGTTTTTTAACCCAAACAAAGACGTGTCTTTTACAAATTAATTAACCAAAAAAAAAAAAAAAAAAAACAGAGAGAGACAAGGTCATAAATGAATTGACTTAAAAAAAAAAAAAAATAGTGACAAAAGGGTCGATTAGGAAATTGAGTAATTTGTTTGCTTTAACCTATAACATTAGTCCAAAGCTTGACAGAGCCCTCGGTGTTCCTGTCCCCTTCGTGCACATCAATGCTCTTAAATATATATATGATTTACAAGATCTGGGAGTTGGTGTGCTTTACCACCAACCTATGGAAAAACTTATCACCATTAGACTTTAGCTGGATCTCAACCTCCAACTTACCTGCTAAGTTACTACAGGCCATATATAATGTTTGAAGAACTACACACAAAAACATTAATTAAGAACCTTAAACACTAGCAGTTTATTTTGCCCTCAACCACAGAATTACCATTTTATAAGTCCAGCTTCATGATTTTTTTTTCCTTTTTAAATTTTGTCCCCACAAGTTATATCATATATGGGCGCGGTAAACCCAAATGCAGGAAAAAGGGATAATTTCATATTCTTATCCTGAGGTTTAGTATAATTCCATAAACTTCCCGTCTAATTTCAATAATTACACATGTCTTCCTACGCCTAATAAAATAATTACATTAACCGTCACTAAGTAGTTTTTTATTTTTAGAAGGTAGGGAAAAAATATAAAAACAAATAAAAGAGAAAGAAACCCTAAATTATACTACTTTCTCCCTCTCTTCATTCCATTCTATCCGTTGTAGCATTCGTTGCAAATTATATGGAAAAAAACAGTTATGATACAGAAACTTGTAGAATAATTTTCAATATAAAGTTTCACTAGAAAGACCACCTTGGAAAATGTGTCACCAGTTCAAAAAAACGTTAAAATTGAAAAGTAATACCAAATGAACTAAAATTTCAAATTTTATAGTAAAGTCTTCATTTTATATCTTTAAGGGGTAAAGTGTAATTATTTCATAGTTTAGGGGGCAAATGTTTGTTATTATGCGCAAAGTTATCGGTAAGGGCATGATTGAATATCAAAATTTCACAATCTCCAAGACGTTTAAAGGTACAAACGCGTACACTTTGAGAGGCAAAGTATATGTTTCTATATTTTAAGAGGAAAAGTGTAATTATCTCCTTGTTCATGGTAAAGTGTTACTAACCCTTTAATATTATCCTTTAAAAAATTAAAAAAATATATATATAAAAAAAACCCTTTGATATGTAATTCAGAATGCCAACACTGAAATGACTTTTGAGGTTTCGGGAGCAAATTGAAAAATAATCAATATTTCAAGGTCACAGAGAGGGGAAGTTGGGAAAATTCTTAAGTAGACTGGATTTATGGTAGTTGTCATTGATTATTTGGTACAAATTCACCCACATAATTTTAACTCATTAAAATAAAATTTTTTAAAATGATGTAAATAAATTTAAGCCAACAGATATATGATACTTATTATAGACTCGATTCAATTAAAAATTTCCTCCAGAAGTTATACTTTGGAGAACCAAAATGCAAAATTATATTCAAGGGTTTGATCGTTTTTTTTTTAAAACATGGGTTTGGTTGAAACTTTTACGTATTGTCAAAGATTAAATTAAAAAAAAAGAATTATGACCAAATCATGGATTTAGTGTTTAGTAATTCTCAATCCTGTCTCAATCCCAGAGTCACCATTTAAATAGCGTTTTTATTGCATTGAACTATTACCATATTTGTTCTATTTTATCCCTACAACATTATCTCATTTAGGACATCGACTTTGTTAAATACATTTTGCAACCATTAGCCAAGAGATTCTAAATAAATTAATAAAATCTATAATTCACTCTATTAATTGCTAATTGATTTTGAAATAAAAGTTCATATTCTTTGATATGGCATCAGAGTTAGTTTCAAGTGTACACCTATCCACATATGATTTGAACTCTTTTATATATTGGGTTTGGCCTAATGCTTCTCTTGGTTATGGTTTTAGTTTGATTATATTTATATATATATATATTTTGCATCCATTAGTCAACCTGAGATTCTAAACAGATTAATAAAATCTATAATCCACTCTATTAATTGCCAATTGATTTCGAAATAAAAATTCATATTTTTTAATATGATATCAGAGTTATTTTTAAGTGTTCACCTATTCACATATGATTTGAACTTTTTTGTATATTGGGTTTGGCCTAATGCTTCTCTTGGTTATGGTTTGAGTTTGACTTCATGGGTATCTGTCTATATCAATACTTCTGTTATTGGTTTGAGTTTGACTTCTGATTTTCTGTTTTAACCCTCTCATGTGTGAGAGAAAGTAATAAAGTATAAATATTTCATATCGATTAGCTAAGAGATTATGAACTAATTAATAAAATTCATGAAACACTCCAATCAATACCAATTAATTTTAGACCTTTGAGATAAAAGCTCATATTATTTAACAGATTTCGTGTTCTATAGAGCTATTGGACAAATGAGTAGTTTTTTGTTTTTTGTTTTTTTTCCTTCTTTTTATTGTAAGACAACCTGACAGCAGATATTTTGTAAAATTATGAATTATTGACACCAAAATTATATATTTTTTTAAAAAAGTGTATGATGCTTATTTCGTGCCTATTTGACTATGCGTAATAAATAGAAAAGACGACATCATTAAAATGCCCCATCGATTTATTTCACGTAAGCAAGTAGTATAATTAGCTTAGTAGAATATCCACCATGTATATCATATATTCGCAATCCTTTTTTCTATCTTCTCTGGTTTTGGACATCCCTTCACATCAAATGGTTCGCTTTCATTGATTTTGATAGCATAGCATATCACATGCTCCCCGACATTATTTAAATTAAATTTATATTTATTGCAGTTGTTCTTTGTAATCTGAATTTATCCAACTCGTCTTTTATTTGGATGTGATGGCACAGAAATTGAAATCGCAATTCAATATGAAAAATATCTATTGGACAAAGAAGGTGAGAATTATCAAACTTGTACATCAACAATCGATATAATACATACACTTAAATAGACTAAGGTATAAGATAATTTAGAAAGAAAAGTTTTGCTAATCAAAACCGATGACTAGGGAAATGTAATATACACATAATTAATATATACAACGGAATATACATTTGACATATATAACTGACGCTGTATATGTTAACATCCCTTTTCAAACTCAAGGTGATTGAGCACATGCCAACTTGAATTTGGAGCATAAAGCAAGAAAATGACCGAGTGCGTGAGCCTTAATGAAAATGTCCGCCGTCTGATCTTGTGAAGAAATGGATTATAACTGTAAGATGGACTAGATTGCATATGTATAAATGGATAGATGAGTGAGAAATGCTCATGATTGAGATTTAGAGGATATAAAGTGTTAAATGAAAAGAAAAATGAAGGCCATGAAACTGAGTACCCTTGAGGTATTGCAAAATGCGAAGAACAACTACAAAATGAGTCATCCAGGAAGCTACCATGAACTGACTAATAACATGAATGGTCTAGTGACTGTAATGGACTAGATTGCATATAAATGATGATATCATGTAGGGTTTGAGGGAGGAGACCCAATCTCATAAGGAGTGAAATGAGCATTAGTCTTGATGGGAGTGAAAACAATTGTACCATCAGTCAAGCCAACCCGAGCAAGAAGAATCGAGACATACTTAGCTTGAGTAAGAAAGTATCTACCAAAATTGGAAGAGACCTTAAGACCAAGAAAATAATTCAGAAAACCCAAATCATTCATCTTGAAATATTGATGAAGACGATGTTTTAACACAGTAATACCAACAAGATCATCCTTAGTAATGATCATATCATCCTAAAGGAGAATGGTATCACCATCAGATACTCAACAAAAGAGAGCCGAGTCATAAGGACTAGAGATAAACACAAGCTGTGAGATAGTGGAACAAAACATGGAAAACCAAGTGCTAGGGGCTTGTTTGAGATCATAGAGAGCTTGACAAAATTTACAGACCTTGTCTGCTAGATGATGACAACCAAGATGCGGTTTATGTAGACATCTTTAGCAAGATGACCATTAAGGAAGGAATTCTTAACATCCATCTGATATAGTCAATTTAAAGTTACTAGTGACGAACAACGGAAACAGCAAGTCAACTACGGGCAATAGGAGCAAATTTCTTCATAATCAAGGCCATATTCTTGAGCACAACCTTTGGCAACTAAGCAAGCCTTGTATCTTTCAATTGTGCCATCTGAGTATATTTTAGTCTAGTAGACTCGTTTACAACTAACAACAGATTTTTCAGGAGGTAGGTCCACGATGTCCCAAATATGCATTTTATCAAGAGCCTATAATTCATCTTTCATAGCTTTCTGCCACGCAGGGTTAGTACTTGCCTCTTCATAAGAAGTGGGTTATTGTAAAAATAAGACAATAGAAAAACAATAAAAATCATGAAGACGGGTAGGAACTTCTCTTACATGATTGGATCTACATAGAATAGGTGGAGATGGAAGAATGGTAAAGATGAAGGAGGCAATTCTGGAGTGACTACAGTAGCAGGATCCCCAATTAGAGCACGATCTTGGGTTAGGCCATCATGAAAAGAGTCATAATAGGCTCGTCAGGAAAAAGATCACTTGATGGATTAGTAAAAAGAATTGGAGACGAAAAAATAAAGAGATGAAATTTAGACATGGAAAAGAACATTTTATGCTCCCAGAAGATAACGTAACGAGACATACAAAGTCTTTTGGATTGTGGATCCCAACACTGATATCCTTTATATTTAATCCATATCCAAGGAAACAACATAAACATGCAAAAGGTTCTAATATATGGTGATCATATGGTTGGAGCAGAATAAAACAAGCACAACTAAAAATTTTGAGTTGTGTATAATCAGGAGTAGATTAACAAAGACGTTCATAGGGAGTCTGATTATTGATGACAAAAGAAGGAACCCGATTAATGGTACAGACAACAGAAAGTGTTGTTTTGCCCTAGAACCATCAGGGGCAAGAGGAAGAGATGAGATGTGCATGGATAGTGTTAACAATATGTTTGTGTTTGCGCTCAGTATGGCCATTTTGTGAAGAAGTGCCTAGACATGATCTATGGACCACAAGTGCTATTTTGGTGAAGAAATTCTACAAACGAGTGTTTTTTATATTCCATGACATTATCAAATCGAAACACCATGATAGCATTAGAAAATTGAGTTATGATCATACTGGCAAACTCACGATAGATTTTAGACAAGTTAGACTTATGATGCATCAACTAAATCCAAGTATATCAAGAAAAGTCATCAACAAAAATAAAGTATTGTAAACCACCTATTATGGGTATAGGGGAAGGTTCCCAAATATCGTATTGAACAAGATCAGCCGGTGCACTAAAAATAGAATCACTTTTAATGAAAGGTAAAGCATGATGTTTTGCAAGTTGACATGAAGTACAGTCAAAATGGGAATCCTTAACAGAACCTAAATGACCATTAGAAACTAAAGTTTTTAATCGACTAATAGAAACATGACCAAGGCGTGAATGCCATAAATCAATAAAGGATGGGTAAGCAACAGAAAGTGAAGACGAGAATAAGTGAAACCGAAGGTGAAGATGAATCAATCTCAAAAAGACGACAAACTTTACGTCTGGTCCCAAGGGTTTGACTCATTTGGGAACCCTACATAGAGAAACCAAAAGGTGTGAACAATAGATGTAGGCCTAACTCACATAATTGATCAATTGATACAAGATTAAGCATGGGATTTGAGAATAAGAAAAGTATCAAGAATGAAAATTGTCGAGGCAGATATGTTGCCTATATGACTAAATATGCATAGTAGAACTATCAGCTATATGAATCGGTGGTGTAGAGAAATTTTGATGCTTAGAACTAAAAATTCTAGGATCAAAGGTCATATTGTTGCTACAAGCAGAATCAAAATACCAAGAGGAAGTACCTAGATTAACAAAAAGAGCAGTAGATGGAGCTAACTTAAGCAGAACCTGTTTAAGCATTGATTTTATGTCATTAAGAGTAGCATTAGAATAATAAAGATGCAAGACCTGGAGAGAATGGTAGAGGAACATCATCAATATCAGTAGTAGCAATAGCAGCACAATGTGGGCTATTATCAAACTTAGTTGGGACACATCTTGGTCATCTTGAAGATCTGTGTGAATTCTTGAGATATTGGGTGGGAAAATTGCAAAGGCCTTTCTTTTGACAGATATGGTAGACACAGACAGAACCATCTAAAATAATGTGACCAAGTTCATGACAATAAAGAAATTCTCATGGTTTAGATGATCCTTGAGGGATCCTTGTAGCTAAAAGCAGTCTTAGTAATATTGAAACTAGAATCAGACCCAAAGCCGTAAGGGAATGAAGACGAGTTTGCTAAAAAATAACCTCCTAAAAAGCAGATTCAAGTGTAGATAATGGATCTCGATGAAGTAATGATGCATGAATAGGTTCAAAATTATTGTGTAGAACCATAAGAAACTGCATCAAACATTGTTGATCTTGAAGAGCGAAATATTTTGCTGCACCTCTAGAGTCTCCCATTGAGGTCTGAAAGTGCCAACTGATCCCATAAATTGTTGATATGAGTAATGAAATAGTGAATAGATTGGTGTGGACTCTTGTTTTAGATGATACAGAGTAGTAAGAAGCTGATAATGATTAGCACGATCCTTGCTAGTGTGTCGATGTACAACAAATTCCCACTGATATTTGGCAGAATTGAAATGTCCAAATTGCTATGTATGGAAAGGATAGAAGTATTATGGATCCAAGTACTTATTTGATGGGTTCTTACTATCCCAATCTTCAAGGCGATCCGTAAATTTTTCAGATAGATCTTCATCGATTTGAGTTAGGGCATAATGGGACCGTCAATAATTCACCATAATTTGTGACCTTTAAAGAAACTTTGCATTTTTTGAGGCCACGAAACATAATTAGATTCATCTAAAATAGTGGAAATGGGATGAGAAATATTCGATTGTGCATGGAAGTATAAAACAAAACAATAAACCAAGAACCAAAATAATAAACCAGGCAAGTTTGAAAGGGAAGTCTACTATCAGAGCAGAACCTGAGAAAATTGAGCCCACAATTGAATTCAGAAGGCCAAAATAGCAGAAGGAACTGGGTCAAACCATAGCAAATATGGAATAAAACAATCAAATCTGTGCAAAGAAGAGATTAAATAATAAATCAGACCGAACCACTAATGAGGAGAACCAGATCTAGACACGTGGCAACCTGGTGATGTGGCAAGTTGATGTGGTAAAAAATGAATCAAGACAGTGATGTGGCAGACACGTGGCTACTAGCATGTCAAAGTGGTAATGACTGTCTGCTAATGTAGTAATGACGTGCCTATAGACTTGGCGATGACGCGGCTTTAACTAGTAGAAAGCGTATTCTCGAATCACGCATTTGGAATTTACAAAGAAAATGTGTTTTAGAAACATGCCTTTCCCTTCTTCAACCTTTAAAAGGCATAACAGACTAATAATTGGATCAGTAAATAGGTTTGGAAAACTCCAAGACTAATTTTAGAAGGCTTAGGAATAATCTGGATGCTTTCTTAGGATGTGGGAGTGACTGGGACTCGATCCCATGACCTGAGAAGCCTAGGAAACAAATTGTTCAGAAAAGGTTGAAATATCTAACTGGGTCATGGAAGAATACCACCGGAGATTGACCGGAAAAAAAGAAGATTCAGGCCCCAAGATAGGGCTCTGATACCATGAAAACTAATGGATAAGAAGCGTGAAAGATTTATCAAACTTGTATAACCATAATTGATACAATACATAAACTTAAATAGACTAGGGTACAAGATAACTTAGGAAAAATCTTGCTAATCAAGATCCATGATTAAAGACGTAATATACGCTTAAAAGAATATATGCAATGAATTAGACACTTGACATATATAACTGACTTATATATGTTAACAATGAATGTTACAAAAGTATGCTACAATAATGTATTTGTTTATAAAGAATATGGTGTTTTTGTTGGATTTTGGATATTCACATATATATTAATTTGTATTATGTGCTATAATAATAAATTGACCTAATCTAAAGTGATCAAGAACTACAATATTTAAGAATGAAATTCTTGGGCTCACGAATCACATTCGGGTATAATTAGGAATCACATCAATTCTTATAGATTCAGGTATACTTCCACATCTAGTTTTCAGTTTATTTTCTTGATGATTAAACATGAAGGATCTAGGTTATAATAATGTTGGTTGTCGTGATATTAAAATACATTTGATACACATCAACAAGTACTATCAGAGAATCTTCATATTGAATCATTAAGAAATTAATTTTTCAAATTTGAATTATGATATGATTCATATGGATCTAATTCTTGAATTTGACAAACTATTTATATGATTTAATTTGTTGTATTTAAGAACAATTATAGTTATATTACGAATTAAAATTTATTTGGATTTAATTGTTGAATTCAAGATTTTGGTATTATTTTTTTCTCGTTTTGGATTCGTTTGGTATTTGAATTTTAAAAAAAAAATGTTAGAATTAAGGAATGGTCTTGAACCAACCACTCACAACCATGAGGATATTTTGACTTACTCTTCCTTCGGAATCATTTGGTATTTTAAAAAATATATATTAAGGACGCGGTAGAAGGTAAGTTCATGACTAAAAGGTACTAACAGCCATGAACTGAAAGTTGATGACCAAAAGGAATCCCAAGTTATGAGCAATAAGGATATATCGTCAATCATCAACAATAGGATATATGGTTATTCATGACAATACCTGGCAATAATTGATTACAGTCTTTTCTTTAAGAATTAGTAAATTCAAATTTTGCTAAATTAATTAAGGATTCCTAATTTTTAAAAATTTGTTGATTGAAACAACATTCTATCATAATAGCCTTTCTTATATAGGTCAATTTATTTTAGAACATCAAGATGATTGTGTCTGTAATTCATGCGGATATTTATCGACACAAAAGAAGGTTAATATTTGGCCGAATTACGTGTACACCTGTTGTAATAAATATGTAATAATTATTCAGTATTTCATGTGAATAATAAGTCGGTCCAAAAATAGACCTATTATTTGACAGGATTTATTATCAATATTTGACTATTACACCAAGAGTACTACTTACAAGTATTAATATTTATGTCCAAAAACTAAATATTAATGTTGTGATAGGCCCTACCATTTTGAATTTAATTAATTAAGATTTGGAACTTGTGTTAATATGTTGTTTTGTTCTATTTTTGGTTAATGCATCTGGTTCTATGATATCTATCAACATCAACTTTAAGGAATGGAAAGAGAACAAAATGATTATTCTTGGTTGAATGGATCTAGATCTTGTGCTAAGGATTGAACCCGCTACTCTTACAGATATAGTTCCAAAGAGAATAAATGGGACTATGAGAAGTGGAATCGTTGAAATTGCTTGTCTTGTGATCATAAAACATGCAATTTCAAAAACCTTCAGGGACAATGTATTCGAAAAGATTACTGCCAAGGAGTTTCTTAAGGAAATTGAAAAGCATTTTGTCAAAAATGATAAAGCTAAATCAAGTACGATTCTATCAAACTTGATTTCAATGAGGTATAAAGGAAAAGGAAACATAAGGGAGAATATCCTAGAGATGTCTCGTAGTTGCTTCAAAACTTAAGGCATTAAAGTTAGAGTTGTCTGAAGACTTGGCCGTACATTTGATTTGATATCTCTTCCTATACAATTTAGTCAATTTAATGTTAGTTATAACTGCCAAAAGGAAATGGTCTTTTAATGAGCTCATTTCTCATTGTGTGCAAGAAATGGAAAGGTTGAAGCAAGAAAAGATTGAAAGTGATTACTTGGCAAATATCTTCAAGAACAAAAATAAGAAAAGGAAAAAGGATAACGAAACTGCAGATGGTCCACGTCAAAACAAATAGCAAAAGAAATAAATTAAAGAATTTGGTTGTTACTTTTGTAAGAATCTTTGACAAACAAAGAAGGATTATACCAAATGTCATGCTTGGCATGCAAAGAAAGGTACACTTCTCGTTTTAGTTTGTTTTGAGAATTCTACTTCATTATGACACAAGCATTTAGGCAATATACCTAAACAAAGAATTAAAAGACGTGTTAGATAGAATTCTTGATTCTTTTAATTTTTTGTATTACTTTCAAATCTGCATTGAGTGTATTGTGAGAAATAGACAAACATAAGAAGATTAGGTGACAACAAATTTTCAAACATCTTGGCAGTAATACATACGAATATTTGTGGGCCATTCCTTATGACTTCTTGGAATGTTCAACAATATGTTATTATATTCATAGACGAATTTTCTCGTTATGGCTACCTTATCTAATTAATAAGAAGCTCAGTCATTGGACATGTTTAAGGCTTTTAAAGCTGAAGTTGAGAACCAAATTGGCAAAAGAATTGAGGCTGTTAAATCTAACATAGTGGTGAATACTATAGAAAATATGATGAATCAGGTGAGCAACATCCAAGGCCTTTTGTTAAATTTCTCGAGGAATGTGGAATCGTCCCACAGTACACCAATGTCAGGATCTCCTAGCATAAACGGTATTGTTGAGAGACGAAATAGAACATTGAGGGATATGGTGAGGAGTATGATTAGTCATACAATTTTATCGGATCCACTCCACTAGAGAGAGGCATTAAAGACTGCAGTTTATATCTTTAATAGAGTCTCAATTAAGCGATGACCAAAACCCCTTATGAACTATGGATTGGAAAAATATCTAGTATGAAGCATTTACATGTTTAGGGTTGTCTAGCTGAGGCAAGGCCTTATAGGCTAAATGAAAAGAAATTGGACATAAAAACAGTAAGCACTTATTTTCTTGGGTAATCTGAATGGTCTCGAGGGTACAAATTTTATGATCCCATATCTAAATCCTTCTTTGAGACGAGAAATACCCAATTCTTTTAGGATATTGAGTTTGGGTGGAAGATAAGATTAGAGGTTTTGTCTGTGAAGAAGAATCCATTTCTCTTCCTTTGATTGTTATTGGCAATGATCAGACTTCTATTCTTGACAATGTTCAAGAAGCAACAATAGAACCACAAGACAATGTTGAAAATTTTCCCCGTCAAGAATAGTGGGTTATTCCTGAAAAACAAATTCAACAAGCTCAAGAACATATGCCTATTAAGAAGGTCTACCAAAGAAATAAGAAGTGAGGTTCTAGATGATTACATAGTATTTCTCTAAGAAAATGATTACAGTATTGGATTGATAGAAGATGATCAAATCAACTTTCATCAAGCCATACAAAGTATTAATTCTCAAAAATGGATTGATGACATGAATGATTAAACTAAGTCCTTGAAAGATAATGACGTTTGGAAACTCATCACACTACCCGAAGGTACGAAATTCATTGGTTACAAATGGATATTTAAAACCAAAAGGGGTTCGAACAAGAATGTGGATAAATATAAGGCTCGTCTTGTCGCAAAGAGTTTTACTCAAAAGAAAGACATTGATTATACAGAGACTTTTTCTCCGATATCATCGAAAGACTCTTGGAGGATAATACGGCTTTAGTGGCACATTTTGACCTTGAGTTACATCCAATTGATGTAAAGACTATGTTCTCAATAGTGATATTGATGAGACCATTTATATAGTACAACCGAAAAACTTTGGTCTATCCAAAGATACAAAGAATATGATTTGCAAATTCAAAAAATTCATCTATGGACTTAAGCAAACTTCTTGTTAATGGTATTACAAATTTTATCAATTTGTTATCACGTTTGGTTTTGAGATGAATCTGGTTGATGATTATACATACCACAAGTTCAGTGGTAGTAAGCTTATTGTTCTAGTTTTATATATCGATGACATACTGCTTGCTAATAACGATATAGGTTTATTGTATGAAACTAAGAGTTTCTATAAAAGAAATTTGAGATGAAAGATCTTGAGCATGCCTCTTTCGTATTAGGAATTCAAATACATTGAGATTGTTCTCGTGGTATTCTTGAGTTATCACAAAAAAGCTATATTGAGAAAGTACTTAAGAGATTTGACATGCAAGATAGCAAACCAGGAGATACACTTATTTCTAAGTGAAACAAGTTCTGTTTCGATCAGTGTCCTAGAAATGATTTTGGAAGTAAGGAAATGTAAAAGATTCCCTATACTTCAGCATTTTGCAATCTATGGGTAGTCTAATGTATGCTCAAATTTGCATGTCTAGATATTGCATTTATTATTGAGATGTTAGGCAGATGCTTAAGTAATCTGGGAATGGATCGTTTGAAAGAAGCCAAACTGGATATTTGGTATATTCAATTATTCGGTATGTTCAGAAAACAAAATATTACGTGTTCACACATAAGAGATCGGATAAGGTAGAGAATATTGGGAATCTTGACTTCGATTTTGTTAGATGTGACAATCATAGATCTATTTTTGGTTATATTTAAGAGTGTTAAACTCATAGCTCATTTCATTATGGCAGATGAATTTATAGCATGTTATATGGCATCCAATTATTGAATATAATTGCGTAATTTTGTCACGTAGCTATGAATGAATGGTATTGAAAGATCACTTAAATTTTTTTATGACAATAAATTAGTATTTTTATATTCCAATAACAATAGGAGTTGAACGAAGTTTAAACACATAAACATTAAGTTCCTAGTTGTTAAAGAAAGATTTATGTTCAGAGTACTCTAGTGTCAATAGAGCATATTGACACAAACTCTATATTTGCGGATCTGCTTACTAAAGGTTGACCACCCTTGGTCTTTCATGAGCGTACTGCTCATATGGGTGTTATGGCATGTGAGATATTCAGGATCAATGGGGGTTTGTATTTGGTTTATATGCTTTAAGACACATCTTATGATTACATAGATTTTCTACAGAAATAAAGAATTCAATTCCAAAAAAAAAGTATTCAGTTTATGTTTTACTCAAACTTGTTTCAGTTTGATCTCTATAAAAAATAAAGTTGAAACAAGTGGAAATAGGCATGTTTGGATCACAAATAAGTGTAATTTCCATGCGACACATCCATACTTGATATATGTAATTTGGTTGTATTGATGTACGTGACTAATAATGAGTTTAATTATGATTAATTAACAAAAATTGTCTTGATCCAACATTGACATGATTAATAGACAAGATTATTCAGAAATGACTTTGGTCAAAAGATTTTGAGCAATATCATAAGATTTTATACAATAATATATATGTAGTCCAAGTAGGAGAATGTTAGGTTTTGGACATTTACATATATATTAATTTGTATTATGTACTATCATAATTAATTGGCACAATCTAAAGTAATCTAATATGGTTTTAAGTATGGACCTAAGTTATCTAATTAGTATGGATTTTTATGTGTAGGTACCATAACTATGTCAGGAAAGGGATTTTTTTTCTATAATAGAAAATCGAAAGGGGTATGGATATTTATCCAATTCATCTCATTCTTTTCTATTGCAATTTCTGGATTATTATATAATGATTTTTTATCTTTCCATATATAGAAAAGAAATATACATTAGAAACGACATCTGTTATGTCAATGACACATTATACAACTTTATACACTACAATAATTCTAAGAGATAGATCATATGGTACAAAGGCTCATCTACCATATTATTTAGCCGACCCTGCCCCTGCTATGACATTTTCACATTTAGATGCTACTACCGTACTATCAAGAACTTGGGGATTAGCTGTCAAAGGTTTCTATCCAACAGAAAGTCTTATTTCTTGTTTTATGATGTGCAAAACTAGGGAAATAAGGAAAGTGTGTATATATAGGTTATGGTCCTGAAATTCTACGTATGTTACTTTCTTGACATCTCATCATTAGAAAAGTGAGAATTCTATTCTATAAAATACATATGCCGTAATTTGGACGATCAATAACAACAATATTCAAGAATCAAATCCGTAGACTCAAGAATCACATCTAGGTATTCAAGGATCACATCAATTCTTATAGATTCAAATACGTTTCGGCATTTAATCTTTAGTTTTGTTCTTGATAATTTAACATGAAATATCCAGGTTATGATAACATTAGTTTTCATGATATTAAAGTCTATTCAATTAACACTGACAATTTTATCTCAAAATCAATTGATACTGAGCGAGATAAATAGAGAATTTTATTAATTAGTTTAGAATTTAGAAAACCGATTTAGGACATTTTGTCCTTTGAAAACTAGATACAATGTACCTCTCACACGTGACTTACGTTAGTTGAAAACCTATAAAATGGATTGGTTTCAAGAAATTCAAAACTAATTATAAAGTTCATGATTGACCCCAAGGATAGGCACAGAAGTATAACTTGGGCGGAGGAGAGGGCAAAAATACATGGGAAAGACAATCTAGTTCACAAACCTCCTATTATGTACAACATTTGCAAAAGTGCCAGGCTATTTAATTTATAATAGGCAACCATATCTTGTAATTTTCGTAAGAGAGAAGGACTTTTGGACCTTTGACCTATATATCACACATAAAAAAATTGGGATGACATATAATTGTACAAAATAATATTTTAATACTAACATATTTTTATTATTAACTAAATTTCTATTGATGGCTTATTTTTTAAGAAATAATAAACTGTTTTGGAGAATTGCTAATTTAATTGTGTAATTATTAAATACCCTAATAGTTAATAGTTAATGATATAAGATTTTTAATCATATGCTAATTACCAAAAAAAAGAAAAAAGAAAATATACTTAAATTGTAAACAAAATTAACTAAAATATTTGTTAGATAATTTACATTACATGTTGCTAAATATTTGTCTACTTTTAATTAATAAATCAGTCAAATTAAGGTCTTAAATAGAACAATAGATTATAAATTTTTTAGTAGAAAAAGTATAAGTAGACAACATAATACCTTACTTAAATTTAAAATGGGACTATGAACACCAAAAATTGACACATAAAACAATAAATTAATCAAAAATAAATAATTCATCAACATTACTCAATTTTAACATGAATAAGCCAATAAACAATTTTCATGAAAAAGAATAATAATGTAAAAGTGACTTCTATAACAATAAAAGATGATACACTGAATTGAAAAGATGAGATTAAAAAAAAATAGGGATAGTGAGACAGTAGATTTGAAAAAATATTTTGAAATGGTTAAATCGTACTACTAGAATTTCAATTAAGTTATTTTAGTCTTGTTGTAAGACTAGGCATAAATTTGAGGGTGTTACAATTTTATAATTTGTAAAATATTTTAGGGGTCTAATGCTAATTTTACAAGGCTGTAACTAAAATTGAAAAGTTTCAAGAGAAAGTATGAAAATTAAAAGTTTTGGTTTAGTTAAAAGAAAAGGTTTAGGGGTCAAACATTAAAGTTTTTAATATCCATCCTAAATATTTTTTATTGGGAGAGGGGCTCGTCATCCTTGCCGCACAATAGTCTCCTTAAGGGTGTAAATGAACATAAACAAATTGTTTAATCTAAGTTCAAATTTGTTTAATTATTTTAAGAAGTTTAAAATTTTGTTCAAATTTTTCTTGTTTATTTTTGAAGCCAAATCAAACAAAATTTTATCGAGGTGAAATCTAATCGAACTTGAGTAGTTTGAAATTTTTATATGTAAATTTAAAATTTTTAATTTATTTAGTCAAGTTTGAGCCGAAAGAAAAAATTGATTAACATTGGACTTTGTTCAAACTTGACTTGATTATTGATTAACCAAGGTCAAACGATCAAATGGATGTAAGCTCTTACCGAGTCAAATTCGATTCGATTTTATTCAATTCAATCGAATAGTTTGAATTCATTTATGCCTCTAGATTTGTCAGTGATCCACCCCACTCATTACTAATTAATTTTGAGATGAGAATTGTTCTCTTTAACAACATTATGTCCAGTGGAATATCACAATTCCATCTTTATAAAGAATCAGTACTTGATCCTTTATTGATCAATTCAAAATGAATGTTACAGTTACATTCTTCAATTTTTAGAAACAGTTTGTACTTAATTTTTAGGAACAATATGTGCTTGATTCTTAATCAATCAGTTTGAAATGACACAACAGATGATCTCTTAAACTTGCTAGTGTGTTAATTGAGGACAATTGGCAGCACATATAATTAAGGTCAACTTCGCTGGACCACTATTTACTAATTTGAATGCAGTAAGAGCTGGGCGGTCCATTCATCGATTTGTGCGTATCATCTTTGCGCACGACCGTGCTAGTCTTCACTATATCGTTTCAATTGAGTTGGATATTATTGATGACACAAATTTTTACTTTAATACAAATGTATTAATATTAAAATAGTAACTCACAATAATAATACTTACAAATGATACAACTATTGATTTGAAATAACACTGAAACTTTGCTGGATGCTGAAACTTAAGCATCGCATTATAAACTCTCAAGTTTATAATTTGAATTCGAGACTCTTGGCTATGAATTGTACTTGGGACCTGGACACATTGCAATTGAAGAAATGCAATCTATTTATAGTAATGAATTCTCCAATAATGGACAACAATTTTCTTCATCCACTTAATGCTCAACCATGCTTCAAAATTTGGTACATTTCTCGCATGAATCTAAAGAGAATTCATGTGCATCACATGGTCAAATTTTGCTGTGGAAGATCACATAAAATCTGTGTGTGATATAGCCATCCCTATGGCTTTTTACCTTATCAAAGAAAAAAAAAAGTATTAGTTGGCAAAGACTTTAGTGGTAAATGCATGCAGCCAAACATTGCAATAGTTGGCATAAGAGACAAAATTGTCTTTTTCAACACTCTCCCTCAAAACTGACTCTTCTTATAGTCAAGCCAAGTAATTCTAGAAACTTTGAGAATTTGGAGAGAGTCAAAATCTTGGTGAATACATCAGCAATTTGATCATCTGTGTTGATATATATCAAAGCAATTTCACCACGCAGTACCTTTTCACGAATGAAGTGATAATGTACCTCAATATACTTCGTCCTTGCATGAAAAACTGGATTATCTACCATGTATATTGTTGACTGGATGTCGCAGTATAGTTGAACTAAGTCATCAGTTCATTGGTGCAAATCCTTCATAAATTACACTAACCATATGCTCTCTCGTGCTACTAAAGTTGCTGCTCTGTACTCAGATTCTGTAATTGATACTGACACAGTTGGTTATCTTTTACTACACTATAAAATCATTGCCAATCCAAGGTTGAAGACATAACCTGTGGTTGACCTCTGTATGCCATGATCACCGGCATAATCTGCACCATCTGCAGTCGCCTACCATTTTGCATTCTTCTCCTTTTTTTATAAAACAAACCATAATCAATGGTTTCTTTGACATATCTTAGAATATGATATATAGCTTCCAAGTGTTACTTCTTTGGATTCTGCATGAATCAACTCAAGACCCCAAGTGCATAAGATATGTCAGATCTATTTAAAGTGTGATAGATTAAACCACCTACCAACTACTAGTATATGGTAGCACCTCTTAGGCCTTTGCCTTCAGCTAAGCAATATCTGGCATTGAACTCTATTGGAGTTGAGACTGGCGTACGTTCGAGCACGCCAAACTTCTTCAACAAATCTTTAGCACACTTTCTTTGGAACAAGAACAAGCCTTCATTGGTCCTATCAATTTCAAAACCAACAAAGCACTTCAACTCTTCAAGTTCTTTCACCTGAAAATATACAAACAAGTTTCCTCTAGTCTGGAAAATCTCATCTTCATCATCACCTGTAATAATGAGATTATCAACATACACAAGAACAATATGGAACTTGCTAATCCTTCTTTAATGGATTTCATGAACAAGTTAGAATCTGCTGATGCGACAACATATCTACTTTGAAATAAGAACTCTGCTAGCTTGCTATACCATACTCTTGGTGCCTGCTTTAATCCATATAAAACCTTTTTAAACTTACAAATATAACCTAGTCAGACCATATCTTTAAACCTCTGTGGATGCTCCATGTAGATATCTTGATCTAGCTCTCCATGTAGAAAAACGTTCTTGACATCTGTCTGCCAGAGTTTCCATGACTTGCTAGCTGCAAGTGCTGATAAAACTCAAAAGGTGGTCAACTTGTCTCCAGGCTAAATGTTTCATCATAACCTAGCCATACTTCTGTAAAAATGCACGAGCCACGAGGCCAGCATTATATCTCTCAACTAAACTATCTGAACGAGTCTTAACCTTGTAGACCTATTTACAAGAGATAGTTTTGACATCTCTTGGTTATGGAACAAGATCCGAAGTTTCATTTTGTTCGACTGCTTGAATCTCCTCCCTCTATGGTCTTCTTCCGCTCAGTGCTTTGACATGCCTCGTATAAGTAGATGATTCAACTGCTTTATCATTTTCTGTCAAAGCAGTATTAGCATACTTGGAATTTGGCTTTCTCTGTCTCATTAATTTGCGAAGCTGTTCAGAGAATTATCGCCATCTTCTATCTTCTCGTATTGGCTCGGTACTCACCTTTTGAGATCCGAGTATGTATACCATTCGCCAAGGACTTCTATTTTTCTCAGATGAATTAATGCTTACCTTTACTCCAGTTGTTGAGAGTTCCACCTCTTCTTGGCTTGGTTTATCCTTTGTGGTTGGTTGATCATCTGATCTCTCCAACAACTTTTTCTCCATCTCTTTTGAATCTGGTAAGATTCTTAGCTATGGTGACCACCAAGATGATGCCTAATCGAATATCACACTTCATGAGACATAGAACTTTCCACTTGTAGGATCAATGCATCTTCAACCCTTTTGTTGGTTATCATAACCCATGAATATACATCTAATAGGCTTTCTTGTCAAATTTGCTCCGGAGGTGATCTGGAACCAACATATAACGAACACAACCAAATACTCTAAAGTGAGTAACGTTGGGTCTAACACACCATAATCTCTTGAACAGAGAGATAAATCCAATTTTAGGTTGAAGCAATCTATTGGTGACATGAACTACCGTTTTCATGCACTTTGCCCAAAAATGTAGAAGTACATTTTTAGCATGTATCATTCTCCTATAATCTCTACAAGGTGTCGATTCTTCCATTCAACTACTCTATTTTGCTAGGCCATAATTAGCCAAGTCAACTGTTGCTTTATCTTGCACTTTTGCAAGAATCTAGTGAATTCATCTAATGTGTATTCACCTAGATTATTTGTGCGTAGGTACCTTATCTTTCGGCCTACTTCATTATCTATCTTGTCCTTGAATTCTTTGAACTTTATCAAGGCTTTTTTTTTTTTTTTTTTGTGAAGTCAATCCAAACAATTACAGAAAAGTCATGAATAAAGAAATGGCATATATCTCATGCTACTTATTGATGGCTCCTTCACTCGACTGAACATATCTGAGTGACTAGATCCAGAGACACCTTGACTCTGCACTTTGACTCCTCATATAGAAGTTGATGAGCTTTTTCATACTGGCAACCTACACAAATAATGTCATACCAGACATCTAATTCAAGAAGTCACTTCAGTATCAACTTCATCATCATGATCTTTAACTTGTGGTAACTCAAATACCCCAATTTGGTATGCCAAAGGTCAGCAGTCTCAATCTTTCTCGCCTTATCAACATAGGCTTCTTGTGCAAACATCATATACAATATCTCCAGCCATTTCCCTTGCATTATAGGTGTATCTATTATCTTCTCATTTTGATACATCTTTTCATTTAGTCCGAACAATACAAAATTGCCAAAAGCTGTTAATTGATAAACTGACAGCAAATTCTTCTTCATTACAGGCACATAGTAGACATATTGCAACTCCACCAGGTGAGAGTTGTATATGGGTAGTATATAGTGGCATTACCAATGTGAGTAATTGGTAACCTAGAATTGTCAACTATGACCACCACTCGACTTCTTTTGTACTCTGTTAAGTTTGTTATCTTTCTTTTGTCTCCGGTCATGTGATTAGAGCACCCGGAATCAATAATCCAATCAACATTATAATTGACAGGATTGGCACTCACCGTTGTAAGAGCTAACTCATCTTTTTGGTCAGTGATGCAACAAAATGTAAACTCTTCTACTGCAAAGGATACCTGCACATCCTAATTTTCATCAGGTTCATTAACCTTTTGGGAGGATGTGTCAACATTACCTTCAACTAGTGGTGACTTGCATAGTTTGGCATGATGTCCTTTATTACTACATTTGTAGCAGTTATTACTGTGTCATTTTTTGTTGTCTTGTGACCTTTGATGCCTTCTATCTTGGCCATTTGCATCTTGATTTTGGCCAGTTCCTCTTTGATTGGTGCTCGTCCACTAATTTTTTTTCTTGCTTCCTTTTGTTTTGGATGTATGAAGAGTGTCTTTTCTTCATCATTAGTAGCCACTTTAGACATAGAACTATCTAAAACTTTCTCATTGACAAGTAAAGTTTCCAACTCAACTAAAGTTGAATCCTTAGCCCATTCTCGGGTAGCAGTGATAAGGTCTCTGTATTCTGGCCTTAAATCATAGACAATAATTCTCGTCCTCATCTCTGTTTTTGCATTTTGAGCATCCAATTTAGATATTTCATCACAAATGGATTTAACCTTAGAGAAATATTGACCTATTGTTATATTTTTATACGAAATAGATAGTAACTGATTCTCAACCTTTTGAAAACTTTGCATCATTGGTCCTTGCAAACAATGACGAAAGAGTGTCCGACGCCTTCTTTGATGTCTTGGCGTCTTTGATCCGTTACAACAAAACATCTTCTATAACCATTGCCAAAGCATACATAGCTTTGCCGACTTTCGTTTTTCACTTCGTAAGTGGCTTTGCCTAAGATAGTGGTGTTGTATCATCTGAATATTAATCGACAATAATTTACAAGTTTTGTCCGAGTAGATAGAATTTCATACGAATACTCTAGGAATTGTCGTTGATGGAATTGATACTTAATTTATCAATGTTTCTAATTGAGATAAAAGCGTCTGCCATAATCTACTTTCTTTGGCTCAAATCATAACATATGTGTAATATAAAAGATTACAGTATTTAATTGTACTTCTGGATAATCTCCTCTAGTGTACCTACAAATTAAGGTTCAACAAGAACGGATTCAAGACAAACCTGCTATGAAACCAGTTTTGTGGATATTATGACCAAAATAAAATTCTCTAGTAGAAAAAATTATTTTATTGATAAATCAAATTTCTACTTTAATACAAATGTATGAATATTAAAGTAATGACTCACAATAATAATACTAAAAAATGTTACAATTATTTATTTAAATTAACACTAAAACTCTACTGAATACTGAAATTTAAACATTCTATTATAAATTCTAATGTTTATAACTTGAACTCGGGATTTTTAGCTGATGAATTATACTTGAGACATGATACATTACAATTAAAAAAATACAACTTATTTATAATAGTGAATTATCTGACAATAAACAACAAAATTTTTCATACATTTAATGCTCAATCTTACTTGAAGATTTGATGCATTTCATGCATGAATCTGAAAGAGAATTCACGTGCATCATATGGTCAAATTTTGTTGCAGAAGATCACATAAAATCCGCGTGCGATGAAGCCATCCCCATGGCTTTTTACCTTATCCAATAAATAAATAATTGCTGTCTCTTAGTGGGTACAGACTTAGAGTGGTAATTGCATGCAGCCAAACATTGCAAGTTGGCGTAAGAGACAAAACTGTCTCTTTCAACAACATTTTTATCGCATATTTCATAAAATTTTTATATGAATTCAATCTCTACGATAAATAAGATGGATAGTTTAATTTATATTTATTTATTTTATTTTAAAAAATTTTATTTTTATTGAATTAAAATAATATAAATAAATATAAATCAAGATATATTCTAATCCACTTATGTGAATCGAATCCATATAAAAATTTTATAAATGTCCCTAAAGAGACAAGAACCGTGATGGTGATTCGAGATTATTCAGGTTAATTTCCTGTATGCTGGTCTATCGCTCAATCTAAGGTTTCTTATGGCTTGTGAAATCCATTGATAGCTGAGGTACTGGCACTTGATGATCTTCTCCTTCTCCAATTTAGTTTGAATATGTTTAAAAAAAAAAAAGATAATTGGTTGAACATGATCAAAATAGATGTTTAGTCGTACAGTCGACAATTTAAAAGAGTAAAGTAGCTAATATAAACTTTTAAGATGCAAATTAAAAATTAGTCACAACAATAAATGTAGAAATTAAAGTGGAATAAAGATGTCACCAAGCCCACACACATCTTTTATTCTATTGTAGACATTTTTACAATCAACAGCAATTCAAGAAAGCAAAAGCCAAATTGTAAAATCTATTATTGCAATAGCACATTGAAGAAATATGCTTTATTATATATATATAAGCAGTTTAAGCCTTGACAATTGAAGCATCCACATCCTTTCCAGTATGAACTAGCCATTCCAGGTACTTAGTTGGGGTAGGCCATTTCTCATTTAGTTTTTCATATTCAATGGAAAATTTGGCAAAGCTGGAGCCACCTCTGCAGATAACTTGTAAGGTGACTACATAATTCTTGCAGTGCTTCATGCAATCTCAATCTAATGCTACAGCACTGATGGTTTTGGTCTCCTCATCAATTTTTAAGCCTTTCTTTGAAGACCTCAACTTTTCCATCTGTGTAATATGCCCCCCAAAAAAAAATCAAATATGGTTTTGCATTTCTTGATTTTTCGTTTGATTATATTTAAGACGGAAGTTCTATATATAATAATCTTATTAGGGAATCATCCTATTAATTTTTAAGAGAATCATCCCGTTAGTTTTTAAGGTTTGTATAGTATAATTTCTAAAACAAATAATATTATATTGTATAATTTTTTAAAGCAAAATAAAATAACCAATTCTCTAAAGAGATTGTAGTATTATCATATAAGATATCAGGTTACATTTTCCATATTAATTAGGGAAAACTCAACGAAAAAGGTGTCATATATAAATGAATTTATTTAATATAGTTTCTTCTAAAAATGGAAAGAATCCAAAAAAAGAAAAATGTTCCATTATGACCTACTTTTCTCTTAATTTCTTGTGCTAAAAATGATCGACGAGGAGTACTAATTAAATTTGTTTGCTTTTACCTATAACGTAAGTCCAAAGCTTGAGAGAGCCCTCGGTCTTCTAGTCACCTTCATGCACATCAATGCTGTTAATTTTGTGATTCACAAAAGATGGGAGTTGGTGTGCTTTACCACCAAAGCTACAGAAGTACTAATCACCATCAGATTTTAGCTCGATCTCAGCCTCCAACTTACCCGATAAATTGTTATTGGTCATAGATGTTTGAAGAACAATACACACAAACACTTAACAATAACCTTCACCTATAACACAATAGTGAACTTTACTTTAATTATGCCCCTCAACCACACTGGACTACCATTTTTATAACTGCTCAATGATATTTTTGGCCCCCACAAGTTGTAAATGTATGGTTATACTTCGGTATCGCTGAATACAAGTGTCATTTTTAAGGGAAAGTTCTATATTATAGAAATATCTATTGTGTTTTAAAGATTGTAGAGTATAAATTTTTAAAATATAATATACTATATCTTACAAATTTTGAAAGCACGAGATTCCTAATTATGGGGTGCATTGAATTTTTCCTATCCGTAAATTAGACTAAAATTGACATTTGTCAACTATTTTACGAGTGTGTTGGCAAACATGCAATGGCAAGTGCACAAGAGAGAGATAAAATGATATAGAACACTGAACACCAGTATAATTAGATAGACATTTTCCAATTTCGAATCCCTTAATTTGTTTATGAATTCTCAATTTACATCTTAAAATTTTTTACACTTTGGTTGGGATTTTTTTTCATAATTTTAATTAGGGTGCAAATGTTTTTGCGGAAAAAAAAAATTAGGGATACAAATTGAGAATCAATGAAAACATTAATTAAGGGTGTAACATGGAATTTGACTTGGTTTGTAATAGTTGAATGAGGAGAAATCTAAACAAACCACATCTTTGGTATCAGATAGAGTTGCTATAAATTAGATAAAAATTGTGGAAATTTGTATTTGTAAATACTCGTGCTTGAGAAGTGAAGCATCCAATCTTTTCCACCATGGAGAGTGGTAGCAAGCTCCTCCCATAAGTCATAGTTATTATTAGGACTAATTAAAGTTTGCAACTTCTAACTTGTATTTGATTTTTATTTTGCACTCTTAATTTTAGTTTTGAACATTTTGTATAGTTAACTCTCAAATTCTTTTCACTTCGGTTTAATTTTTAACACTCTCAGTAAAATTAACAGAATCTTGGCATCTACACCCAAAATATTGTGGACATCCTTTTGAATTTGTTTTACTTGCATAAAGATTTCATTAAATTTAGTGATTGGTGTATAAAAATTAGATTAAAATATGACATATTTAAAAGTTGTAATGTAAAGCGTCCAAAACTAAATTAGACTGCAAAATAATGATTGAACATAAATTGTGGAGAGTTAAGTGAAATTAGTCATTACTATTCTCATACTCAGTGGTCCATTTGGCAAATCTATGAAGAACGCAAGAGGATCAGACTGGATCTTTGTCTTAGCCTCATATTACAAGCTAGGTTAAGGTTAGCCATACGTCTAGCCACATTCTTTTGTTTTGGGATCAAATATTTAGGATCTGAATTGCTGTCTTTCCCTTGATAATTTAGGATCAAATATTTTAATGGGACATAAATGTTTAGCCACATTATTTTACTGGTTCTTCATCATTATTTGAACATGTTGTCCCAAATGAAAGCAACTTGAGTAGGCAATATTGCAGACAGTAATTAGCAATTTAGGTCGAGCCCTGGCTTATGTGATCCAATTTGAGCCATTAGTTTTAAATTCAATTCTTTTTTGTAAAAGAGAATTTAGGTTCTGTTTGAGATTGTGGTGGTATGATAAGCACTTTATTTATTAGAGTTTTGAAAAAAAGTATTTTGTAAATACTTAATTTTATTATTTGGGAGTAAAATTATATAAGTACTTTTTATGTGTGATAATGCATGATATTGAATTTTTAAAGAATATTTCTATATTTATTACATCCTATCATATGTTTTGAAAAATTACAAAATTACACTGTATGTAATAAAGTTAAAATTATTTATTTCGCCCGTTTTAAAGTTTTCTTAAACTTACACCCTTACTCTTTTGTACGGATAATATTCTCAGCAGTCATAAAATGGATTGCTCGAGATAGTTTATATTGGGGATTGTTCCTCTTTTTCTGTTATGTTCCTCTTTTTCCGTTTTGTGGGTGGATGTAGCATCCGAGGAAACACACAAACAAAAAAACAAAAACAAAAAAAAAAACAAAAAAAAAACAAAAAAATTTCAAAGAAAGAAAATAAAAAAATTATAGCATCCAGATTAGATTTCATCAACCAGCAATTATGAGGAAACCAAAAAGCGATAGCATCAGCAATTGGAGCTAGAATTGGATCCACGGAAAAAATAAAGAGGCCAATTTCGTAAGTTCAAATATCTTACAAGCCCCCAAGGCAGTTTTCATTAATCATGTTGAATTTGTTAATTGCAAACGGAGTTTGGTCATTAATCATTTAGAGTGGGAAATTATAAGCCACAGGAACTTCTGTCCTATATTCTGAATTATTTTTTATCACACTATCAAATGAACTGTCAAAACTCTATAGAATAATTTTAATAGAATAATCTTAATTATTTATTTGGTGGTGTGACAATAGTAGCACAAGATGTGAAATAGAAAATTTTTAACCTTAATTAATAGGCCACTACTATAATTCATATCTCAATCGATTTTCAACATTAATTTGATAAGAAAACAATGTGGCAAGACACGAGACGGTTTCTTTTCCTTGCCATGAAAAATCATGAAATGGCTTAAAAACATACATAATATGTGTATAAGAATTTAGGACATGATTTAATTCGAGTCTGATCCAAATAGTTGAACAACTAGAACTTTATGATATATCACAATTGTTGTATAACAATTTTACTATAATTGCTAATTCAATCATTGCATCATAATTGTTACTTTTACCAATTTTTTCACAAACACTTATTTACCATAAGGGAAATTATTTACAAAATCATAAATTCAAATCTATTTTTCAAATGCATTTCACGTAGGAAAATCATATTAATTCATCAATTCCTACTTTTAAATACTTTATCGGATTTCATATCTTTTTTGACAAATTTAATAACATATTCATGATTTGTTATTTTGTATACATACACTATTCCCATAATATGAGAATCATGGCCTAACGCATTTACTCTCTCCGTCCTATTTGTTTTGTCACAATTTGACTTTTCTGATCAATCAGATCAATTTTATAATAAATAATTCATATAAATTTATTTGATTTTTCATGAAATTTTTTCAACAAAAATAAAATTTATATAAAAGTATTATGATATGAAACTTAAAATTTATACAAAAAATTTAAAAATCTATAAAAGATTAAGCCTTAAAAACTTGACTCATTGACCCAAAAAAAGTCAAACGTGACAAATATATTGGGACGGAGGTAATATTATGGATCTACCATTCAGTTATTCATCACTACGATGGCAATGCCAAAATGTGAACTACAACAGTAAGCAATAGTGATGGCAATTGTGATTCAAATCCATTTATTATCCAAAACCATTCATATTCAAATGGATAAGATTGATTCTAAAAAGTTTAATAAATATAAATAGTTGAGCAAAAGACCAAAAATGTCACCAGACTTTTAAGTTGTGTGGGTTTAAGTCATTAAAATTTTTTTGCAACCAATTTAGTCACTCAAGTTATGAAAATATCGTGTTGAGGTCATTTCGTTAATTTTTTCCATTAAAGTCACCGTTTAATCAAACATATGACTTTTTGTATGTATAAAATTGTCTAAACATTAAAAATTCAATGAAAATAAACTATTGAGGTCAATCTAAAAAATTTTAAAAGTAAATTGAGGGGTCAAAACAAAAATTAATAAAATTGGAAGCGTCGAAATCATAATTTTCAAAAAAATCTAAAAACCTAATCAGCAATTCATCCTCTTCTTCGCACACATACTTCTTCTTTTTTTTTTTTTTTTTTTTTAAAAAAAATCTGCTTCTTCTCCAAAAGAGGAGAAATATATATATATATATATATAAAGATGTCATTTTATAAACAAAATTTTAGGGTCAAAATGAGAAAATCTCATTTTATTTCTTTCAATTCCTAAAATCTATAACAAGCACCCTTCGTTGTTCTTTTTCCTAAAGTTGCAGTAGAATGGCAATGAACTGGAGCATCGATACGCCTTAATTCACCATTCCCAATCTCTCAATTCCTTTCCGCATTTATTGAAAGATTACTTTATAAATTTGACATTTAGAAAGAGATCTTCAATTATACATACTCGTAAGCAACCTCACTTGTTATGCAGAAGATATATTGTGGCATTTTGAATGTGTGCTTTATTCTCATTTTGCGGTTGATGATGAATAATCATTATCAGATCTGCAAAAATTGCAACCCCATCCATGAATTTTTGTGCAGATCGAACCAATTTCATTTTTTCCTTCTCCTACATATCCGCCGCTTCTGCTGACGATCACTGTCCAAATCGACTCCACCCCAAAAAAGGCCCAAGAAATTCCTTCTGACCACCATCACCATCGGCTCATCACCAATCCAACATGTATTCTACCCTTCAAACTCAAGCACTTACAGTTTTTCAGTCACTCGATTTCTTCTCAATCTTCAAACTCACAATAGGTAGCTCTTCTCCGCCACTCTTACTAGATCCGAGAAATTGACCACAAATTGGAGTTACTAGATACGGGTATGGGAAGGTTAAGGAGAATTTGGTTGGGTTTTCTTTCAAAAGAACCATCAATTAGTTCAAGAAAATCTAAAGATCTAGAAAGTGAAAATTATAAAAATTGGCATTTCGAATTAAGCCAGAAAAGGGGGAGACAATAAATTTTTGCATCTAGTCGGATTTATCTTAAACCATCCATCAGTATGAAGATTTTTGGCAAGTAGGGGAAGGGTTTTTGGTTTTGTTTAGACAATTTTGTTCCCGATTGAATTAGGTGGTGACATGCACTAACAAAAGAGATAATTGAGAAATTTAAAAAAAATAAATAAAAAACGATATTTTTAGAAGTTTAGTGATACTCTTGGTCACAAAATCAATTTAATAATTAAAATTCGTAAATTTTAAAAGTATAGTAATCTTTTTTACCCATTTGCTTGAAATGGTTTATCTATTTACAACTATTTATTAAATAAATTTTAAGGGATAAATTATCTAATCCATATAAATCCGTTTAATTACAAGATGATAATTCATACATACTTACACACATTTTCACACAATCACATACACACTTTTCACATACACAAACTTTTACATATTTTCACAGACTCATATACAGTTAGACACATTTTCAGTGTGTCCCACTTACAGATACACTTTCACACGCACTTATACAGTTAAACACATTTTCACACTTATAGAGACACTTTCACACAGACACTTACACATATTTTCACATATTTTTACATATTTTTACACACACTTACATATATTTTTACACATTTTCACACACACTTTCACATATTTTCACACACACACATACTTACACACATTTTAACACATAGAGACACACTTACACATTTTCAGACACACTTACACTTTCACACTTCTTTACACACATTTTCTTATATTTTTACACACACACACATACATACATATATATATTTCCACACACTTACACACATAGACACAAACACTTTCCCATATTTTTACACATATACACATACACTTACACACATTTTTACGTACATACTTAAACACGTACACTTACATATATTTTAACACACTTACATATATTTTCATATACTTACACACATTTTCACACACATACACACTCTCTTTCATACTTTTTCACATACACACTACTTTCACATATTTTAACATACACACACACTTACACATTTAGACACACTTTTACATATTTTCACATACACACTCACACACACATATTTTCTCACACACATACACATATTTTCTCACGCACATACACATATTTTCTCACGCACACACATAGTTACACACATTTTCTCACATACACATATTTTCACATATTTTTCCACACACACACACAATTTCACAACTCATATATATTTTCAAACACATACACTTTATATACATTTTCATATACTTGCACACATTTTTACACACGCTTACATACATTTTAACACACACACACACACATTTTTACTTACATGTTTTAACACATTTTCACACACACTTTCACATATTTTCAAACACACTTACACATACACTTTCACATATTTTCTCACACATACATACACACACTTTCATAAATTTTGACAGACACATACTTACAAATATTTTCACGCTTACACACACTTTTACACATATTTTCACACAATTACACATACACACTTATACACATTTACACACATTTTACACATTTGCACGGACAAATTTACATACATAGTTGTACACATTTTCACCTAAAAATATGTAAAAATATGAAAATTTGTGTGTGTGTATAAATGCATATAAGTGTGTGTAAAAATATGTGTAAGTGTGTTTGTCAGTGAAAATATGTGAAAGTGCGTAAGCGTTATAATGTGTGTAAGGGTTTGTAAATGTGTTTAAGTGTGTGTAAGTCTGTGAAAATACGTGAAAATTTGTTTAAGTTTGTGCATGTGTGAAAATGTGTATGTGTAAATGTGAAAATATGTAAGTGTGTGTATGTGAAAATGTGTGAAAGTGTGTGTGTGTTGTAAGAGAAAATGTAAGAATGTGTGTGTGTGAAAATATGCGTAAGTGTGTGTGTGTGTGAAAGTGTGTACTTGTGTGTGTGGTGAGAAAATGTTTGTGTGTGTGAAATTACATGTAAGTGTTTGTGTGTGTGCAAAAATATGTGACAACTATTGTGTGTGTATATGTGAAAGTGTGTAAATGTATGAAAATGTGTGTGTATGTATGAAAATATGTGCAATTGTGTGTGTAAAAATTTGTAAAAGTGTGTTTTAAAATGTGCAAGTGTGTGTGTGTGAGAAAATGTATGTGTGAAATGTGTGTAAGTGTGTGAAAATATGTAAGTGTGAAAATGTGCAAGTGTGTGTGTGTGAGAAAATGTGTGTATGTGTTAACATGTGTGTAAGTGTGAGTGTGTATGAAAATGTGTGTAAGTGTGAGAAAATATGTATAAGTGTACGTGCGTATTTTGAAATATATGTGTGTGTAAAAATCTGTGAAAGTCTATGAAAGTGTATACAAGTGTGTGTGTGCATGAAAATATATGAAAGTGTGTGTAAATGTATGTAAGTGTGTGAAAATATATGAAAATATGTGTATATATGTGTAACTTTGTGTGTGTGAAAATATACCTGTGTATGTGTAAAAATGTGTGTAAGTATGTGTGTGTGAGAGAACTATTTTCTATGTGCGTAAGTGTGTGTGTGTGTGTGAAAATGGGTGTAAGTATGTGTGTGTGCAAATATATATATAAGAGTGTGTGAAAATGTGTGTAAGTGTTTGTACGTAAAAATATGTGTGTATGTAAAAATGTGTGCAAGTGTGTGTGCTAAAATGTGTCTACAATGTGTGAGAATGCTTGTTAGTGTGTGTGTGAAAATGCATATTAGTGTTTGTGAAAATGAATGTAAGTATGTGTGAAAATATGTGTAAGTATATGTGAAAATGTGTGAAAGTGTGTGTAGGTGTGTGTGTGAGAAAATGTATATAAGTGTATGTGAAAATGAATGTAAGTATGTGTGAAAATATGTGTAAGTATATGTGAAAATGTGTGAAAGTGTGTGTAGGTGTGTGTGTGAGAAAATGTATATAAGTGTATGAAAATGTGTGTGCGTGTGTGTGTGAAAATATGTCTAAATATATGTGTAAGTGTGTGAAAATATGTATAAGTGTATGTGTAAGTGATTGTGAAAATATGTATAAGTGTGTGTGTGTGTGTGAAAATGTAAGTGTTTGAGTGAGAAATGAAAGTGTATGTGTGTGTTTTAAAATGTGTGTGTGAAAATGTGCATAAGCATGTGTGTGTATAAAAATGTGTGAAAGTATGTGTTAACGCGTGTAAATAAGTGTGAAAAAATGTGTAAAAATATGCGTATGTGTGTGTATTTGTGTGTGTAAAAATGTGCATAATTGTGTGTATGTGTGAAAATGTGTGTATGTGGGTGTGTATGTGACACAGGAGTGATCTCAAGAATGGTAAGAATCTTTGAATGGGTGTTTGAAAGTTATTTATTTAAATTTCTAATAAAACACATTCTAAGGATTGAAGTTCCAAAGTCTAGCAGAACCTGATTTTTAGTCAAATTTAAAGAATAAACTGTATTGACCCAGATTGAACCAGCTCATGATCTTTATATGGTTGGAAAGCTCTTTGAGTCTAGTTTAATATGCAACAAACGGTTTGTAAGTTTGGAGTTTTCTACAGCAAGATATGGTCAATTTACGAAAGTCGCCCAAGACTGACTGATGGAGGTTTAGCTACGGGTTTAGCTTGATGATTCAACTTTCTTGGACTATTTCTTTGCTTCTTTGGGACTTTAAATAGCTTCTAGTTGCTTGATGCCAATCTTTCTTGGTTCATGTTATTTTTTTGGTTAAATGTATTAAATAATAGTATATTTCCTAAGTTAGCATTTATCACTAAGTGTGGAGGTTTGTTCCAACTTAGTCTATTTAAGTTGTTCAACTCTTTTGGTTTTGAGGGACTGGAGATTGATAATATAATTTGTAGCCTTTGGCTTCTTTCTCTTATCTCTTTGGTGAATTCCATTGAGTGGCGAGTTCCTACAAACTCTTATCATTTGGGTGGATTTCCCATAGGCGGCGAGTTTCTTCCAAAAAAAACTCTTATCCCATAGGTGGATTCCTTTGGGTGGCGAGTTTGGTATCTCTTTGGTCCTTGTGTTTCCTCCTTACAGCACTGTCACTACCTTTTTTTGGTATCAATATGTGAGAACATGTGCATAAGTGTGTGTATGTGTATAAATGTGTGTGTGTGTGAAAATTTGTGTAAGACTATGCGTGAAAATGTGTATAAGTGTGTGTGAAAATATGTGTTAGTGTGTGTATGAAAATGCATGTAAGCATGTGTGTGAAAATGTATAAAAGTGTGTAAGTGTGTGAAAATGTGGGTAAGTGAGAAAATATAAATTTTGATGGTTTTTAAATGGATAAATAGTCTATCCATTATCCATTTATATCCATTTATTAAATAATTTTAATTAAATTGAATAAATTTTATTCATATCCATTTAACTAAGATCATAGATTATTCATTTATCCATTTAGCCACCTAAGCAATTCATTGTACAACAATTGACAATTGACAATTGACATGGTTAACCTAACCCGGAGATATGTCTACTTTGGCAAAAGACAACAATCTTCTTTTGTGATTCTGGTAATTACCAGATCTACGAGGCCTCCGCAATTATTTATCTTCTTTTATAATTGTGGTAGTTGGTCGGATTCGGGGCCTCTACAATTTTAGACACAACCTCAAAAGTCTATTCAACGATTCAAATTGAGTATTGGCCATTAACATCATCAAGAAATTAATTTTAAAAATAAACAAGTATGAAATTAATTAGTTGTAATGGTTGTTTCTTCAATTAATAAAATTTGGGTATGAGGGGATTAAAGAATGGAATTAAGGCTAATGATACTCACTATGGTAAGCATTTTAAGGGGATGAAAATATTAGAAAATATTTACTTTTATTTTTCATTTGTAACTTGATTTTTAAATTAATTAACTTATCAACATATTGACTAATTCTTTATTCAAATTAAACAAGTTAAGGGGAACGATATAAATATTTTTGCGCTGATTTTCTCAATATTGTGGCAAAAAGTTTGCTTGTGATAGCATTAGAATATCCATATAATTTAGTAACAGTAGACGCATTTGCTACCTATATATTTTTAGTAAGATCATTAGTTCCTTTGTAAGTGTCAAGATCTAGTTGTTTAAAGTTTTGTGGAATTGATTATGCTTGAATGGACAGACTGAAGGGGTCTTTATCCGCTGTAATGAGATCAAGCACTTGAGTATGGTGTTTCTTCCTAAGAGCTTGTGAGCTCTTAGCGTCATTTTGCCATAAGTTTTTCCTCGGCATCATTTGGAGTTTGTTCTGTAATTTGCTTAGTTTTTTTTTTAAGTATTACGTCCGATTCTTTCAAAAAACCGAACCTTCGTTTCGAGGATGTGGTGCAGAGCAATGTGTTTCATGGTGTGAAATGCTTGTTGTATCTTCATGCACAATTTTTCTCTATTGTTGATTTTTTCCATTAGCCGAATTTTTTTTTACCCAACTTTTAACAAAGTCTTTAAAGGTTTGAAAATTATCAAAGAGAAACTATAACATTTCTTTCCATGATTAAATTTGTGGTTCATCATTATAATGAGTCGATTTTTAAGGAATCGAGTCATTTGAGTTTGTTTAACATTTTTGCTGTTAACTTTGCTATTGACATTTTTACTGTTGTTGTTTCTCATCGACTTGTGATATAGATTTTTGGGAAAAGTTTAGAGTGGTCTGAGACACAAGGTTTTTTATTCAAGATTCCTATAGATGTCATGAATGTTGATTCAAGGAGGGTTTTGAGTAGAGAGAGAGAAAGAGAGAAAAGGTTGAGAGAGATATAATGTAATATGATCTTAAATTGTATATAGGATCTTTTGCCTTGTATGTGATTAAATTATTTGCTCTGTTCCCTGATTTGTTAGTTCCTAATTGATCAGTCCTCCATAAGGGAATTGGCTTGCCTTATCTGACCTCAATGGTTATTCGTTCAACATAAATGCAAAATGATAGTCTATACTGTCTTACAAGTTTACCCTTATAGAGTTTCTGATTACATACCACGTGATGATTCGTATTGAGGGATCATTCCTTGTATCATCAACAGGGAGTTTCTTTAAAACCGTCCGAAATTTCTAGATTTACCAATTAAACCGTGGATTATTTAAAAAGGCATTACTTTTGTAATACTTTTCTAGAAATACGTTATTTGGAAAAAAACTTGTCATCAATCTATATTTATCATGGCTAAATTCCAGGCATTTAGCTTAGTTTGTGAAACCTCAATTCTTAATTTTCCTATAGGCTATTTGCTGTCATTGATCTATTACCCACTATAGTGTGTTGGATATTTGGTCCAAAATTAAATTCTCAAATGCAGAAAGTGATCAAATTGATAACACAAATTCCACTCTAATAAATATGTATTAAAGTAGTGACCTACAATAACAATACTAACACAAGACACCTGAAACAACTATATATTTTATTTTGAACCAGACTCTTGAGAATATCTGCTCCATATTTTGTTAGAGCCTTATTCTTGAAAATATCTATTCAAATCTCTTATACTGAACCCACCTCTCGAAACTCACTAAACTGGAGCTCTATGCTCTTTACGTAGAGTACTCAACGTTGTCTTGCTCTACTTTGGTGCTCTAGCTCTTGGGCTTGAGCTTTGATACATTTGTTTGCTTAATTAATACCAAAGCACTTACTTTTAACAATGGACACCAATTTAATGAAAATTGTTTATGTCTTTGCCTTGAGAGTCCAGTTCTATCGTAAGACAATCTAATTAATGAGTTTCGTTCATGGGCTGCATCTGAGAATTAGATGCTGGTAAACTAGCAATGTAGCCATCCAAATAAAACGTGAGATGTACAAAGAATTGGAGTGCGATTTGTCTTAAAACCCACAAGATGCTTGTTTGCTTAGACCCCCCGGTTCCTTTTTTTTTTTTTGAAGAGTTTGTATGCTTAGAAACAGAAAGATTGTTAGGTACAATAAAACAGGTTGAAAATTTAAAAGCAAGCCAAAATTTAAGATTTATACAAAAATTTTATTTATTTTTTTGGTAAACATAATTTATAACTGTAAGAAACTAAACAAACGCAGCGGAATTTAAAATTTTTACTTTCACTATCAAGGATTACCTTGATTAATTTATGCGTAGTACAAGAAAAATATAGAGATTATACCTTAAAATTATAGTAAAATCTCCAATATGTTTGGGACGTCGATCCACAAGCCACACAAGTGCCCGACCTCTAATGGTATCCACACAGATAATTAAATTAGAAATTTTCACAAGATTGATTAACCTAAACCACGGAATACTACCTCCTAAATTATTTTCCTTTTTAATCAAACATGACATTCACGTTATAAAAGAATTTTGATGGCCTTTTAATCAATTTGGCCGTAAGTACTAGTACTCCTCTTAGTACTACCAAACCATCTATATATATTATAATATAATATTATATATATATATATATATATATATGTATATATATAATAATCTAGAATCCCAATCAGTTTGGATCATGGGTATATGAATAGTATAAAAGCATTAGAACTATTAATATGTCTTACATATTAACTTCTAATATTTATAACTTATGATAATTAAACTCAAAAGTAGGATCATATAGATCTTATGACGATCTCATACTTATCAAATCATTTTAATCCTGAATTAATTATCCTTAAGTGTGTGACCCTTTAGGTTCCCAATCACGTTGGTAATAAGTATAAATTATAATCCTAAATTAATTAGGATTAGATAAATTAAACACCTTTAATTTATCATTAATTCTCCAATTAATTAATTTACACTTATAGATCAAGATTGGCTTCTAGCAAAGCATCATGACCACCCAAGTGTTGAGATATGTCAAGTGATTCGACATCACCCATCCGTAATTAGTTCCTTTGTAATTAATATCCTTTCACCAACCTATATCCCGATTAATTTAAGAGTACAGATACAATGCCAGCTCTTATTAAATTAATCAATTTACTTCTTTCCAAAATACAACTCACTTGAAATAGAATTTAAGACACTCTTAATTCTATTTCCATTTTGAGCAAAGATTTCCGAGTCTTATTTTAAGAAAAGTGACCATATTGGGCTTTGATATACTCTCCTATTATAAGGAGTGGTGAATCTTTTATTGGTCATATCTTATCTTGTCATGATTCATATTATACCCGAACTCTCCCGTATGTGCGATTCATTAACAATAACGACTTATAGAGGCAAAATATAATAATCCACAGTCAAGATAAACTCATGACCTCAAGTCAAAGGACCATTACACTACTATCACAAAGAAATTAATTTACTGGCATTTAAATAATAATCCGTGTGGAATACTTTTAGCGGGTCAATCCAATGCACTTATTCTTAATAAGCATCCACATACATTTTTGTGCTAATATACTAGTGTCATACACTACAATTAGGGATATACACGAATAAAATATAATTACATCATAACTCTTTATGATTTCACACACACACATATATATATATATATATATATATATATGTTATTCAAAAATGTCATATTACAAAAATTACGTAAATATAAAAGTGTAATTTATCCCTAAAATAAATTGGTTTTAGGGCATACATCTAACAATAACAAGGATAGGTTATTCCTTACATCAACATTAGAACATGTCACTCATATATTTTTAGTGATTTACATAATTTTTATAGATCACTCCACGAAACGGAAAAGTATTGGTAGTATCAAATTCGAGTTCTCCTCAGAAAAGTGTTAGACATTTTATAAAATAAACCAACATGTGTGACAACAATTATAAATTTAAATATTGTTATACATTTCTTTTGATTAAAGGAAGTTTGTGTATGAAAATTTTCGACAACATGGACTCACATCACGAGAGAGAATATGCACTTATAATAAATATAATTTCATACATATGAAACTTTTATGCGGCGAACCTTTTATGCTTTTGTTGAAAATTGAACACAGGATTTAACTCAACCTGCTTATCTATATCTATATTATATATAAAGGAAGAGTCTCTAATTGGTCCAGTAATCTCTCTCTAATTGGTCTTTTTTTTAAATTTTAAAAAGTTAAAAACTTCCACTACAAAATGTAACATACCATGAATCTTGATAACTAAAAAATACTACCATATAATTTTTGCTTTCTAAAATAATTTATAAATATTTTTCTTATTATCTAAGTTATATAAAGTTAATTTTTTAAATATATTCAATGAATAAAATTATTTTTCAATAACACACACATTAAATGTGTCTTTTACCACTAGTTTACATAATGAGCTACCCCTCTCATACTATAATTCATGGCATAGTAGTATTTTCTAGACTGAGTAATATATACACATTACTAGTATAAATAATAGTCATTTGGGGTGACTTGTTATTTAAAATGTTCAAATAAAAAAAAAAATTTTGGTTGAACAGTCATAGTAGTTGATCATTTTAATGAGGATGTAAAGTAGTGAAAATAAAATTTTAAGATACAAAGTGAAAAATTGATCACAACATTACAAGTACAAAGTGGATGGTATAGTATTTATCATCATGTCAAGGCCTAAATGGTGTCCAAAGGGATAACGACACACAAATAGTATCTTTTATTTACTATTGTAGGCACAAAAAAAAAGAAAAAGATTGCAGTTTTATAATTAATTGCAGATTGTAGAAATATGCTTGATGTATAATAAGCATATTAAGCCTTGATAAGTGAAGCATCCACATCCAGTACACCAATTACTCATTTTTGTGATTTGTATAATTTTAAAAGTTATAAATACAATCACTTTGTAACACAACAAGTCATAAAAACTAGTAATTCTAAGTCACAAATAATAATGTGACTTCCATTTACAAGTTACAAATGATTTTGAGATTTTGTAGACGGTTGCCTTCATTTGAAAGTTACAAATTAAGATACATATCACAATTGGTTTTGTGACTCACGTATGTATGACACTGTTTACAAAATTACAAAATCATTTATGACTTGCAAATAGAAATTATATTATTATTTGTGACTTGAAATTATTAGTTTCTATGGCTTGTCATGTCACAGTAATTATATTTATGACGTTCAAAATTATACAAATTATAAAAAATAAGTAATTTGCATCTTATTGTAGTGTAAGTCACAAATAGTAATTTTTCTTGTGGTGATCCTTAGCGTTGTGAATTACCCGGTCCATGTACTTGGTTGGAATAGGCTCATTCTCATTTAGTTTTCCATATTGAATGGAGAATTTGGCAAAGCTGGAGCCATCTCTGGAGATAGCTTGTAAGCCGGCTATATATTTCTTGTAGTGCTTCATGCAATCTCCATCTATTGCTACAGAACTGACGGTTTTGGTCTCGTCATCAATTTTAAGCCTTTCTTTGAAGACCTCAACTTTTCCATCTGTGTAATTTGCAACAAAAAGAGAATCATAAGCTCAATTTGAATATGGGTTTGCTTTTCTTGATTTTCATTTGACTATATCAGGCTATGTTTGCCATATTAGGGAAAACTCAAAGAAAAAACATTCTACAAAAAAACAAAAAAAAATAGAGAGAAGGATGGGAACTTCTATCCATGTTACTTAGGACAAGACTGGTGACAAAACAAAATAAATAACTATCAATTATAGCTAGTTCTGTTTAGACAACTATTATGTAATATATTATTTAGTGTATTATTGAAATAAAAATTGAATATTTGTGGATGTGAGGTATGTGAAATAAAAACATGATTGAAAAAGGTGTTATGAGATCACTGCAACATATTATTTAGATAATAATAAACAATTTTTTTATCCAAGCAAAGCATCTTTTACAAATCAATTAACAAATATATATATATAGACACACACAAAGGATCGATTAGGAAATTGAGTAATTTGTTTGCTTTACCTATAACAGTAGTCCAAAGCTTCATAGAGCCCTAGGTGTCCTAGTCCCCTTCACGCACATGAATGCTCTTAAATATATGATTCACAAGATCTGGGAGTTCGTGTGCTTTACCACGAAAGCTATGGAAAAACTCATAACCATTAGACTTTAGCTGGATCTCAACCTCCAACTTACCTGCTAAGTTACTACTGGCCATATATAATGTTTGAAGAACTACACATAAAAACATTACTTATTCTGTTCTAGAACCTTAAAGACTAGCAGTTTATTATGCCCTCAACCACAGAATTACCTAGGGGTGGGCGCAGGGCGGGTACCCGCCTCTCAAGGGATTTTTTTGATTCGACCCTCACTTATCGGGTCAATCACCCTGATCCGACCCTCATATCACTGGGCATTCGGAGAGCAGGTACCCGGTAAAGAGGGTCAGATATCATCATTCACCTTCCAAAAAAATTAAAATAAAACTAAACTAATCTCATTTTGAACACCAAGCTTCTAATAATTTTTAGAAGTGACAAGTTAATTAACAAATATTCTATATAAATTGAGAAGAATAAAGGGGAAAAAATTCAATATTAGATTGTCAAAAAAAATGTTAACAAAATTCAATTTAAGAAATCACATAATTTCTTCAAACTAAAAAGAAAAATAAAACTAACATAAAATTTATCTGAGAAAAGTTAGATAAAATCAATACTACTATAAATCAAGACTTTAAAAATGGATGAATGATTTATTTACACTAAAATTATATAGAAAACATTATTTATGAGGGTCGGAGCGGGAACTCGCAGGTTTTTAAAACCTTGACCCGTATCCGACCCTCACAGAAGCGGGTATCCAACCCTCAGATGACCCGATCAAATGAGGGTCAGATACCCTCATTTTTTGGAGCAGAGCAGGGCGGAGCACATGGGTCTGCGGATCAGCGGGTATTTTTACCCACCCCTAGAATTACCATTTTATAAGTTCAGCTTCATGATTTATTTATTTTATTTTTTTTAAATTTTTTCCCCCACATGTTATATCATACATGGGTGCCCCAAATGCAGGAAAAAGGGATAATTTCATATTCTTATCCTGAGGTTTAGAATAATTCCATGAACGTCCCATCTAATTTCAATAATTACACATATCTCCCTAGGCCTAATAAAATAATTACATTAACCTTCACTAATTCGTTTTTTATTTATAGAAAGAACTTTAGGAAAACAAAAATAAAAACTAATAAACGAGAAAGAAACCCTATATTATACCCATTTCTCCGCTCTCTTCATCCCGTTCTATCCATTGTATCTAACAATTCAATTCTCTTGTTATGACCCTATATATATATATATAGAACCAAAGACATCCAAAATTCATACAAATTATATGGAAAAAAAACTGTTATGATAAAGAAACTTGTAGAATAATTTTTAATATAATGTTTTACAAGAAAGACCACCATGGAAAGTGTGCCACCAGCAGGGGCAGCTGGCCCCCAAAATTCTCAAAATTATGTTTTTCTTTCTTTAAATTTTTTAAATTATTATTATATTATTATAAAAATTAGACTTTGTCCCTCCAAAAATTTTAGAGAATATAAAAAAGTGTTCCTATGTATGTATTTATACAATCTTATTCCCAAAGAGTTTCAAAAATATTTTATTTTTCCTGATTTTTTTTTAAATTTTCAATAACTCCCTTTAAAAAAATTAGACTTTAACCTGTAAAATTTTACAAAAATTATAAAACTGTCTTCTTAAAAATATATATCTATAGTTTTTGCCCCCTCAAAGTACAATTTTTGATCCGTCCCTGGCCACCAGTTCAAAAAACGACAAAATCGAAAAGTAAAGCCAAAGGCACTTAAAAAATTACGAGATTTTTGCACAAAAAATATATTGATATGAGGAAAACTTAAACAAAAAAATTCATTAAAAAATTCCAATTGGAGATCCACTTTGGGGAAGCATGTCGATCTTAAGAAATTTGTAAATTTTCAAATAAATGCTAAATGACTTCAAATATAAGAAAATTTTGAAGACAATCTTTAAAATATAATTATAAAAATTACAATCTTTAAAATATAATTATAAAAATTAAGACGCTTAAAAAAGACTCTATAGTCAATTCTATTATTTTGCTCTTTTTCATAAATAGTACAATAAAACAATTTGTCACTCAGAAAATTTTTCAAATTTTATAGTAAAGCCTTCGTGGACTGCAAATAGAATCTAAAAAGTATTCCAACTTAATTCTTTTATTTTTAAAATTATTTATGCTTTAGAAATAAAAGTATTGGCAATTAGCTAGAAAACTAATAATTTTTTAAAGGACACTTAAATAAGGTATTTTATACATTTTATACCTTTAGGGGTAAAGTGTAATTATTACCTAGTTTAGAGGGCAAATATTATTATTCAAAAAGTTAAGTAAGGGCATGATTGGAAATCAAAATTTAACAATCTTCAGGACATTTAAAGGTACAAATGCATTCACTTTAGGAGGCATAGTATATACTGTTATATTTTAAGGAGACGAAGTGTAATTATTATCTAATTCATGATAAAGTTTTACTAACACTTTATTATTATCCTTTAAAAAATTTAAAAAAAAAAACTTTAATATTACAAGAGTTGAGCATTCGAATATTAGCTCTTCAAATATCCTTCACACGTGAAATATGTTTTTATTACCCCCGTACACAACCACAGTCATATATAATTAAGAATGCCAACATTGAAATGAATTTCGAGTTTTCGGAAGCAAATTGAAAAACAATCAATATTTCATGGTCACAGGGAGGGGAAGTAAAAAGTATAGTACCTAGAGAAATTTTTAAGTAGATCGGATCTATATTAACTATCATTGGTTATTTGGTACAAATTCACTCACACAATTTCAAGTCATTAAAATAAAATTTTTCGGAGTAATGTAGATAAATTTAAACTAAGAAATACATACTATGAATCTAGTTCAACTAAAAATTTTCTCGGGAAGTTATACTTTGGACAGCCAAAATGAAAATTATATTCAATAACGTTTGATCGATTATTTTTTAAAACATGGGTTTGGTTGAAACTTTTACGTATTGTCAAAGACTATTTCTTTTTCTTTTCTTTTTTTTTTTAAAAAAAAGGAGGTCATGACCAAATCATGGATTTAGTGTTTAGTAATAATCAATCCTGTCTCAATCCCACCGTCACTATTTAAATAGCGTTTTTATTGCATTGAACTATTACAATATTTGTACTATTTTATCCCCGCAACATTATCGCATTTAGGTTATCGACTTTGTTAAAGTGTGTGAGTGTGTTTATATATATATCACCTCATTAGTCAAGATTCTAAACAGATTAATAAAATTTATAGTCCACTCTATTAATTGTTAATTGATTTTGAAGTAAAAGTTCATATTTTTTAACATAGTCTCAGAATTAGTTTCAAGTATTCATCTATCCATGCATGATTTGAACTCTTTTGTGCATTGGATTTGACTTAATGCTTCTCTTAGTTATGGTTTGAGTTTGATTTCATGTTCAGTACTTGTATTCACTAGTTTGGACTTGATTTCTAGTTTTTTACTTTAATATTCTCATGTGTGTGAGAAAGTGTTAAAGTATAAATATTTTACCTCGCTCAGTCAAGAGATTATGAGCTAATTAATAAAATTCATAAAACACTCCACTCAATGCCAATTAATTTTAGACCTTTGAGATAAAAACTCATATTATTTAATAGATTTTGTGTTCTACAACACCATTGGACAAATAAGTAGTGTTTTTCCCTTCTTTTTATCAAGAGACAACCTCACAACAGATATTTTGAATTATGAATTAATAATTGACACCAAAATTATATATATATTTTTAAAAGTGTATGATGCTTCTTTCGTGGCTATTTGATCATGCTTAATAAATAGAAAAGACGACATCAATTAAATGCTCCATCGATTTATTTCACGTAAGCAAGTAGTATAATTAGCGTAGTAGAATACCCACCATATATATCATATATTCACAATCTGTTTATGTTCTCTGGTTTTGGACATCCCTTCATATCAAATGGTTCTTTTTTTATTGTTTTTGATAGCATAGCATATCACATGCTCCACGACGTTATTTAAATTAAATTTAAAGTATTCATTGATGTTGGTCTCTGCAATCTGAATTTATCCAACTCCTCCTTTATTTGGATGTGACGGCACAGAAATTGAAATCGCATTTCAATATGAATGATAAATAATGGATAAGAAGTGTATAAGAATTATCAAACTTAAATACATACATTTAAATAGATTAAAGTACAAGATAACTTAAGCAAAGTCTTATTAATCAAGACCTAGCTTATATAATTGAGAATATAATATACACTTAACTAATATATACAACAGAATATACACTTGACATATATAACTGACATTATATATGTTAACATTTCTCTTTAAACTCAAGGCGATTGAACGCAGACTAACTTGAATTTAGAGCATAAGGCAAGAAAATGACCAAGTGGATGAGCATTAGTGAAAATGTTAGCAGTCTAATCCTGTGAGGAAATGAATTATAATTGGAGAGTACCACGAATCGGATATTAGCGAATTTTCAATTTGTTTAGTACGTTCATAGAAGACATTATTGTGAACAATTTGTATATCACTCCGATTATCACAACAAATAAGAATAGCTAACGAGTGAGAAACGCACATATCTTCTAGTGACCACCAAAGCCAAATAAGTTATTGAGTAGTATTAGCAACTGCTTGATATTTAGAATCGATACTAAACCGAGATGTAACTGTCTACTTTCTAAGGAGATAAGAGATGTACCAAAAAAGAAACAAAAACCTGTACTAGATGATCTCCTATCTGTGGGATCTTCGGACCAATCAAGATCAGAATAGACACGTAAATCAAGTGTTGAATGAGAAGAAAAATGAAGACCGTGAAACAAAGAACCCTTGAGGTATCGTCAAATGCGAAAAACAACTATAAAATGAGTCGTATGGGGAGCTACCATGAACTCACTAACATCATGAACAACATAAGTAATTTCAGGTCTATTGAGTGTAAGATAAAATAGACTGTCTACTAATTGACGATACAATGTAGAAACTGAGAGATGAGACCTATCACAAGGACTAAACCAGGCAATAGTTTTGATAGGAACAGAAACAATTACACTATCAATTAAGCCAGTCGAAGCGAGAAGATCCGAAACATACTTGGCTTGAGTAAGAAAGTATGCATCAGAATTGAAAAAGATCTCAAGACCAAGAAAATAACTTAGAAAATCCAAATCTTTCATCTCGAAATGTTGATGAAGACTACGTTTTAACATAGTAATACCATCAAGATCATCGCCAGTAATGATCATATTATCCACATAAAGTAAAAGGAGAATAGTACCGCCATCCGATACTCGACAAAAGATAGAAGAACTAAACTTAGAAAACCATGCGTGAGGGACTTGTTTGAGACCATAGAGAGCCCGATGAAATTTGCAAACCTTGTCTACTGGATGATCATAACCAGGAGGCAATTTCATGTAGACATCTTCTGCAAGATCACCATTAAGGAAAGCATTCTAACATCCATCTGTAAAAGTTGCTAATGATGAATAACAGCAACAGCAAGTAAACTACGGACAAAAGTAAGACGGGCAACAGCAGCAAAGATTTCTTCATAATTAATGCTATGTTCTTGAGCAAAACCTTTGGTAACTCAGCGAGCCTTGTATCTCTCAATTGTGCCATCTAAGTGGGTTTTAATATTGTAGATCCGTTTACAGCCAACAGTAGATTTGCTAAGAGGTAGGTCCATGAGGTTGGCCTATAATTCATCTTTCATAGCTTTCTGCCACACAAATACTCCTTAAAACTTGCCTTTCGATAAGAAGTGGGTTTTTGTAAAGAAAATACAGTAAAAAATAATGACAATCACGAAGATAGGTAGGAACTTCTCTTACTCGATTGGATATACATAGAATAGGTGGAGATAGAGGAACAAGTGGAGATGAAGGAGGCAATTATGGAGAGACTACAGGAGCAGGATACCCAGCTGGAGCACGATCTTGGGTCAAGTCATCAGTCGGTCCATCATGAGAGGAGTCTACAACAAGCTCATCAAGAAAAAGATCATTAGATAGATTAGTAAAAAAGAATTAGAGATGAAGCAATAAGAGATGAACATTTTACGTTCCTAGAAGATAACATGAAGAAATATATGAAATCTTTCGGATTGAGGATGCCAACACCAATATCCTTTATGTTCAATCCCATATCCAAGAAAACAACACAAACGTGCATGAGGTTCTAATTTGTTGTGCTTGTGAGGTTAGAGCAGAACAAAACAGGTACAACCAAAAATTTTGAGTATGTGTATAATTAGGAGTAGATAAAAAAATAACTAGTTTATTATTGATGACAAAAGAAGAAACCCAATTAATGGTATAGACAGCAGTAAATGTTGCTTCGCTCTAGAACTATTCGGGCAAGAGGAAGAGATGTGTAGTGCATGGACAATGTCAAGGATGTGTTTGTGTTTGCATTCAAAATGACCATTTTGTGGAGAAGTACCTGGACATGATCTATGTACCACGGTGCCATTTTTGTGAAGAAATTCTAGAAAAGAGTGTCTTTATATTCTATGACATTATCAGTACAAAACACCTTGATAGCACTAGAAAATTGAGTTTTAATCATACTGGCAAACTCATGATAGATTTTAAACAAGTCAGATTTATGATGTATCAGATAAATCCAAGTATATTGAGAAAAGTCATTAACAAAAATAACAAAGTATCGTGAACCATCCATTGTGGGTGTAGGGAAAGGTCCCTAAATATTTGAGTGAACAAGATCAAACGATGCACAAGAAAGATGTCTATTCATCACACTTTTATTGAAAAGTAAAGCATGATATTTTACAAGTTGACATGAAGTGTAGTCAAAATGAGTATTCTTAACAGAACCTTAATGACCCTTAGAAACTAAAGTTTTTAATCGACTAACAGAAACTTGACAAGGGCGTGAATGTCATAATCAATATAGAAATGGGAAGCAGCGAAAAGTGATGACAAAAATAAGTGAGACGGAAGGTGAAAATGGACCAACTCGAAAAGACAACCAACTCTACGCCTGGTCCTAAGGATCTGCCCGTCTAAAAATCCTATATAGAACAACCAAAAGGTGTAAACAATAGATGTAGGCTTAACTTACACAAATAATCAACCGATACAAGATTGAGGATTAGTTTGGGATTGAGAAAAGTATCAAAAATATATTGTCTATATGACTAATATGCATAGTAGAACCATCAGCTATATGAATCGATGGTGCAAAGAAATTGTCATGGTTAGAACTAAAAATGCTAGGATTAGAGGTCATATGGGATATTGCTACAGGCAGAATTAAAATACCAAGAGGAAGTATCTAGAATAATAGAAATAGTAGTAGATGGAGCTGAGTTAAGCATAACCTGTTTAAATATTGATTCTATATCACTGAGAGTAATATTAGAAGATGAAGATGCAAGACTTGGAGAGGATGGTAGAACATCAGTAGTAGTAGTAATAGCATGATGTAGGCCAAACTTAGTTGGGACATATCATAGTCCTCTTGAAGATCTGTGTGAATTCTTGGGACATTAGGCAGGAAAATCGTGAGGGCCTTTCTTTTGACAAAAGCAGCAGACACGAACAGAACAATCTAACTCAATGTGATGATCCTTGAGGGATCCTTGTAGCCAAATTAGTGTCAGTAATATTGTGACCAAAATTCGGATCCAAACCTTAACGGAGCAAAGAAGAATTTGCTCAAAATAACCTCCTCAAAAGCAAATTCAAGTGTAGTTATTGGATGTCAACGAAGTAATGATGCATGAATAGGTTCAAAATCATCATATGTAGAGTTATAAGAAACTGCATCAAATGCTCTTGATCTTGAAAAGCTAAGTATTTTGCCGCATGTCCAGAAGTCTCATATTAAGGGTTCGAAAGTGCCAACTGATCCTCTAAATAGTTGATATGAGCAATGAAAGAGTGAATAACTAGTGTGATTATTGTTTCACTAGATACAGAGTAGTAAGAAGCTGATACTGATTAGCAAGGCCCTGCTGGTGTATCAATGAGCAACAAAATCCCATAGATCTTTGGTAGATTAAAATGTTCAAATTGCTGACGTATGGAAAGGACTAAAGTATTACGAATCCAAGTAATGATTTGATGGTTCTTATTATCCCAATCTTCAAGGCGATCAATAAATTTTGCAGATGAATTTTCATCGATTTGAGTTGGAGCAACAATAAAACCGTCAACAATTTGCCATAATTTGTGACCTTTAAGGAAACTTTACATTTTATGAGCCCACAAAACATAATTAGATTCATACAAAATAATGGAAATAGGATGAGCTCTAAATATTCAATTGTTCTATGAAAGTATAAAACCAAACAATAAACCAAGAATCAAAATAATAAACTAGGCAACTTTGAAAAATAAGTCTACCGTCAAAGTAGAACCAGGGAAAACTAAGCCCACAGTTGAATTCAAAAGGCCAAAAATAATAGGGAATTGAGTCAAATCGGAGCAGAACTAGAATAAAACAATCCAAACCAGTGCAAAAAAGAGGTTGAACAGTGAATTGGACTAAACTAGTAATGAGGAGAACTAGATCTAGACACATGGCAACCTAGTGATGTGGCAAGCTGATGTCGTGGAAAATGAATCAAATTGGTGAGGTGGCAGACATGTGGCTACTGACGTGGCATCTCATGTAGTAGATTGGTGATAACTGTCTGTTGATATGGCAATGATCTGTCTACTGAATTGGCAATGACGTGACTTCTGACTAGTGGAAAGCGTGCTCTTGAATCACACTTTTGGAATTTTCAAAGAAAGTGTGAGTACGTGTGTAGATTTCTGGCTCCTGCCAAAAGACTCTGAGACTGATTTTAGAAGGCCTAGAACCAATTTGGATGCTTTCTTGGGACGTGGGAGTAATTGGGAATCTATCCCATCCTTGAAAACCCTAGGAAGCAAAAGGTTGAAATACAGAACTAGATCATAGAATAACATTATCGGAAATTGACCAAAAAATAGGAAGGTTCAGGCCCCAAGGTAGGGCTTTGAGACCATAATAACTAATGGACAAGAAGTGTGAAAGAATTATCAAACTTGTATATCCACAATTGATACAATACAGACACTTAACTAGGTACAAGATAGTTTAGGGAAAGTCTTGCTAATCAAGACTCATGATTAGGGAAGAAAATATACACTTAAGTAATATATACAATGGAATATACACTTGACATATATAACTGACGTTATATATGTTAACAATGAATATTAGAATAGTATGCTACAATAATGTATTTGTTTATAAGGAATATGGTATTTTTGTTACATTTTGGATATTTACATATATCTTAGATTTATATTATGTGCGATAATGATTAATTGACCCAATTTAAAGTGATCTAATATAGTTTAGGTATAGGCCCAAGTCATCTAATTAACGTAGACTTTTATATGTAGATACCCTAAAGTATTGTTTCTTGTTTTATGAAGGCAAAGCTTAGAAAATAAGAAAAGTGTATATAAAGGTTATAGTATCCAAATTCTATACATGTTACTTTCCTGACATCCTATCATCAAAAAAATGAGAATCCTATTCTTTATAATACATATACCGTAATTTAAAATATCGACAACTACAATATTCAAGAATCAAATCTATAGATTCAAAAATCACATTCGGGTATTCCAGAATCACATTAATTCTTAAGGATTCATGTACACTTTTGCATCTAGTTTTTAGTCTAAGTTTTATGATTAAACATGAAGGATCCGGATTATAATAATATTGGTTGTCATGATTTTAAAGTCTATTCAGTATACAACAACAAGTGGTATAGAAAGTATTTTCATATTGAATTAAAGATCATTGAGAAATTAATTTTTCAATTTGAATTATGATATGATTTCATACGAATCTAGTTCTTGAATTCGATAAATTATTTATGTGCTTTAATTTGTTATATTTAAGAACAATTGTAGTCATATTATGGATTAAATTTTTAAGTTCAACAATTTTTTAAAATTTATTTGGATTTAATTATTGAATGCAAGATTTTGCTATTATTTTTTTCCCATTTTTGATTTGTTTGGTATTTGAATTCAAAAAAATGGTCAAAATTAAGGAATGGTCATGAACCAACCGTTCATGACCATAAGGATATTCTAACTTACGATTCCTTTGGAATCAATTTGGTATTAAAAAAATATATATTAAGGATGGCACAAGGTAAGTTCATGACTAAAAGGTGCTGTCAGACATCAATTATAAGTTGATGACCAAAAGGAATCCCAGGTCATGAGCAATAAGGATATATCATCAATCATTGACAATAAGGATATATGGTCATTCATGACAATAGCTGGCGATCATAATCAATTATCGCCAATTGATTATGGTCATTTTTTTTTAAAATTAATAAATTTAAATTTTAGTAAATTAATTAAGGATGTTTAATTTTTAAAAATTTATTGATTGAAACAATATGCTATCAGAATAGTATATCTTGTGTAGGTCAATTTATTTAGAATATCAGGATGATTGTATGTATGTAATTCATGTGAATATTTATCAACCCAAATGAAGGTTAATATTTAGCTGAATTACATGTATACCTATGGTAATAAATATTTCAAAATTATTCGGTATTTCATGTGAATAGTAAGTCGGTCTAAAAATTGACCTATTATTTAACAAGATTTATTATTAATATTTGATTACTATGCCAAGAGTACTACTTACAAGTTAATATTTCTGTCTAAAAACCAGTATTGATATTATGTTGTGTATCTTGTGATATGCCCTACTATTATTTGAATTTAATTAATTAAGATTCAGAACTTGTGGAGATATGTTGTTTTGTTCAATTTTCTATTAATGCATCTGCTTCTAGTGAGACTGATATCTATCAATTTTAAAGAATGGAAATAGAACGTAATGATTGTTCTTGGTTGAATGGATATAGATCTTACTCTAAGGATTGAAAAACTCGCTGCTCTTGCAGATAATAGTTCTAAAGATGATAAATGAGACTATGAGAAGTGGGATCATTGAAATCACACGAGTCTTATGATCATAAAACGTGCAGTTTCAAAAACTTTTAGGGGTAACGTGCTCGAAAAGGTGACCGCGAAGGAGTTTCTTAAGGAAATTGAAAAGTATTTTGTCAAAAATGATAAGATTGAAACAAGTACAATTCAGTCAGACTTGATTTCAGTGAAGTATAAAGGAAAAGGAAACACAATGGAGTATATCCTGGAGATGTCTCCTCTTGCTTCAAAACTTAAGATACTAAAATCAGAACTATCTAAAGACTTGCTCGTACATTTGATTTTGATTTCTCTTGCTACATAATTCAATCAATTTAAGGTCAGTTATAACTGCCAAAAGGAAATGGTCTCTTTAATGAGCTCATTTCTAATTGTGTGGAAGAAGAGGAAAGGTTGAAGTAAGAAAAGATTGAAAATGGTCACTTGGCAAGTACTTTTAAAGACAAAAATAAGAAAATGAAAAAGAATAACAAAGCTGTGAATGGTTCACTTCAAAAGAAATAGCAAAAGAAACATATTAAGGAATTTGGCTGTTACTTTAGTAAGAATCCTAGACAAATAAAGAAGGATTGTACCAAATATCACGCTTGGTGTGTAAAGAAATGTACACTTCTCATTTTAGTTTGTTTTGAGAATTCTACTTCATTATGACATAAGCGTTTAGGCAATATATCTAAACAAATAATTAAAAGACTTGTGTCAGAAAGAAATCTTGATCCCTTTAATTTGTATGACTTTCAAATCTGCATTGAGTGTGTTAGTGAGAAACAGACAAATATGAGAAGATGAAGTGATAACAGATCTTTAGACATAGTGGAAGTAATACATACAGATATTTGTGGGCTGTTTTCTATCGGTTTCTTGGAATGGTCAACAATATGTTATTACATTCATAGACGAATTTTTCACTATGGCTACCTTATCTAATTAATGAAAAGTTTCAGTCATTGGATATGTTCAAAGGCTTTTAAAGCTAAAGCTGAGAACTAACTTGGCAAAAGAATTAAGACTGTCAGATCTGACTGTGGTGGTGAATACTATGACAAATATAATGAATCAGGTAAGTAATGTCCACGGCCTTTTGTTGAATTCCTAAAGGAATGTGGAATCATCCCACAGTACACCAATGCCAGGATCTCTTAGCATAAATAGTGTTGCTAAGAGACGAAACATAATATTATAGGACATGGTAAGAAGTATAATTAGTCATACAAATTTACCGGATTCACTTTGGGAGAGAGATATTAAAGACTGCAGCTTATATCCTTAATAGAGTCTCAACAAAAGTAACAACCAAAATCTCTTATGAACTATGGACTGGCAAAAAACCCACTATAACGCATTTACATATTTGGGGTTATCCAACTAAAGCAAGGCCTTATAGGCCAAATGAAAAGAAATTGGGTTCAAAAATAATTTTCAGCACCTATTTTGTTGGGTACTCTGAACGATATCGGGGGTACAAATTATATGATCCCAAATCCAAATCATTCTTTAAGACGAGAAATGCCCAATTCTTTAAGGATATTGAGTTTGGAAGGGAGAGATAAGGTTAGAGACTTTATCTTTGAAGAGGAATCCATTTCTCTTCCTACGATTGTTATTGATAATGATCAGGCTTCTATTCTCGACATTGTTCAAGAAGCAACAATAGAGCCACAAGACAGCATTGAAAATCTTCTCCATAAAGAATAACAGGTTATTCCTAAAGAACGAACTCAATAACATCAACAACAAATGCCATTTAGGAGATCCACTAGAGAAAGGAGAAGTGCGATTCTGGAAGTTACATTGTATTTCTCTAAGAACACAAATACAATATTGGATTGGTGGAAGATGACCCAATCAACTTTCATCAAGCCATACAAAGTATTAATTCTCAAAAGTGGATTGATGCCATGAATGAAAAAATTAAGTCCATGAGAGAAAATGACGTTTGGGAACTCGTCACACTACATCAAGGTGAAAAATCCATTGATTACAAATGGATATTTAAAACCAAAAGGGATTCGATGGGTAATGTGGAGAGATAATGGCTAGTCTTGTCACAGAGGGTTTTACTCAAAAGGAAGGCATTGATTATAAAGAGACTTTCTCTCCAATATCATCGAAAGACTCTTTCTAGATAATAATGACTTTAGTGGCACATTTTAACCTTGAGTTATATTAAATAGATGTAAAGACTGCATTTCTCAATGGTGATATTGATGAGGCCATTTATATAGTGCAACCAAAAAACTTTGTGTCAAACATGCAAAGAATATGGTTTCCAAATTAAAGAAATTCAGCTATGGACTTAAGCAAGCTTCTCGTCAATAGAATTACAAATTTCATCAAATTATTGTCTTATTTGGTTTTGAGATAAATCTGATTGTGATGAGTATACATACCACAAGTTCAGTGATAGTAAACTTATTTTTCTGGTTCCATAAGCCGATGACATACTGCTTGCTAGTAACGATACAGGCAATTGCACAAAATTAAGAGATTTCCATAAAAGAAATTCTAGGTAAAAGGCCTTGTGGATGCCTCTTTTTTATTAGAAATTCAAATATATCGAGATTGTTATCGGGAGATTCTTAGGTTATCACAAACAAGTTATATAAAGAAGGTACTTAAGAGATTTGGCATGTAGGATAGTAAACCAAGATATACCCCTATTGCTAAGGAAAACAAGTTCTGTCTCAATCAGTGCCTTAAGAATGATTTTGAAAGTAAGGAAATGTGGAATATTTCCTATGTTTCAGCAGTGGGAAATCTGATGTATGCTCAAGTTTGCGTGTCCAAATATTACATTCATTATTAGGATGTTAGGCAAATACTTAACTAATCCGTGAATGGATAATTGGAAAACGGTCAAATTGGTTATTCGGTATCCTCTAGGATAGTTATTCGTTATATTCAGAGAACAAAATATTATATATTCATATATAGGAGATAGGATAAGGTAGAAATTATTCCGAATCCTAACTCCAATTTTTTTAGATGTCTAGATAGTCATAAATCCATTTCGGATTATATCTATTTACTTGTTCGTGGAGCTATCTTATGAAAAAATGTTAAACTTATAGCTCCTTCCACCATGGTAATTGAATTTATAATGTGTTATAAGGCATTCAATCGTGAAATGTGGTTGTGAAATTTTGTCACATGGCTATTATTTTGTGACAATAAATCAATATTTTTATATTCCAACAATAATAGGAGCTCAATGAAGTTTAAGCACATAGACTTCAAGTTCCTAGATGTTAAAGAAAGAGTTTAGAGTAATCTAGTGTAGATAGAGTATATTGACACAAACTCTATGATTGCGGATCTGCAAACTAAAAGTTTATAACCCAAGATCTTTCATGAGCATACTGCACATATGGGTGTTATGGCATATGAGAATATTTAGGATTAGTAAGAGTTTGTATTCAATTTTTATGCTTGAAGATACATCATGATTACGGATATTTCTACAGAAATAAAGAATTCAGTTTCAAAAATAAAATATTCAGTTTATGTTTTACTCTAACTTGTTTCACTTTTATCTCTACAAAAAATAAAGTTGGACCAGTTAGAAATATGCATGTTTGAATCACAAATAGGTGTAATTTTTATACTACACATCCATACTAGATCTATGTCATTTAGTTGTGTTGATATACGTGACCAAAAAGGGTTTAGTTACGATTGATATAACAAAAATTATCTTGATCATATATTGACATGGTTAATAGACGAGATTGTTCAAAAATGGCATTGGTCATAATAGCAAAAGTTTTCAAACTCATAAGGTTTTATACAATGATACATATGAAGTCCAAGTGGGAGAATGTTAGGTTTTGGACATTTACATAAATATTAATTTGTATTATGTGCTATCATAATTAATTGACCTAATCTAAACGCGATCTAATATGGTTTAAGTAAGGATTTAAGTCATCTAATTAGTATGCCTTTTATGTGTAGATACCATAAAATCGTGTGTATATATATGTTATTGTCCCCAAATTCTACGTATATTACTTTCTTGACATCCCATCATTAGAAAAATGAGACTCTATTCTCTAAAATATATATGCCGTAATTTGGAAGATCAATAACCACAATATTTAAGAATCAAATCCGTAGTCTCAAGAATCACATCGGGGTATTGAAGGATCACATCAATTCTTATAGATTCAGGTATGCTTCTGCATTTAGTGTTTAATTTATATTCTTTATAATTAAACATGAAGGACCTGTGTTATGATAACATTGGTTGTCATGATATTAAAGTCTATTCGGTATACATCAACAGTTTTGTCGCAAAATTAATTGATAATGAGTGGGATAAACAGATAATTTTATTAATTAGTTTAGAATTTAGAAAACCGATTTTGGACATTTTGTCCTTTGAAAACTCCTCTCTTGGACTCGTGACTTATGTTAGTTGAAAACCTATGAATTGGATTGGTTTCAAAAAATTCTAAACTAATTATAATGTTTATGATTCACCCCAAGCGTGGATGCAGAAATGTAATGTGGGAGGAGGGGAGGGCAAAAATACATGAGAAAGACGATCTGGTTCACAAACCTTCCATTAAGTACAAAATTTGCAAAAGCGTTACACTATTTAATTTATAATAGGCAGCCTTATCTTATGATTTTCGTAAAAGAAGACTTTTGGACCTTTGATCTCTATGTCACACATAAAAAAAAAAAATTGTGCTAAAATATAATTGTACAAAACAATATTTTAATACTAACATATTTTTATTATTGACTAAAATTCTATTGCTGGCTTATGTTTTGAGAAAGAATAAATTGTTTTGGAGAATTGATAATTTAATTAAGTAATTATTAAATACCCGAACAGTTAGTAGTTAATGATATAAGATTTTTAATCATATGCTAATTACTGTAAAAAGAAAAAGAAAAACTAAACTTAAACTGTAAATAGAATTATTAACTAAAAAATTAGTTAGATTATTTACATTATAGTTGCTAAATGTTTATGTACTTTTAATTAATAAATCGTTGAAATTAAGATCTTAAACAGAACAATAGATTATAAATTTTTTAATAAAATGAAATATAATTAGAATTTTTTAATATAACACCTTGCTTAAATTTAAAGTGGGGTTACGAACACCAAAAATTGACAACTAAAACAATCTATTATTCAAATATAAATTAATTCATCAACATAACAATTCAATCTTTGTAAAGCATGATCCTTTATTAATCATTTTCAAATGAACGTTATAGTTATATTCTTCAATTTTTTGAAACAATATGTAGTTAATTCTGATCAATTTGAAGTGACACAACACATAATCTCTTAAACTTGCTAAGTGTTGTTAATTATGGACAATTGGCGGCACATATAATTAAGGTCAACTTCGCTGAAGCACTATTTACTGATTTGAATGCAGTAAGAGCCTGGAGTGGTCCATTTATGGATTTGTGTGCGTAATCTCTGGGCACGGTATCGTTCCAATTTTATCGAATGTCCTCGAAGGGGCAAGAGCCGGGATGGTGATTCGAGGTTATTCGGGTTAATTTCTTGCATGCTGGTCAATCACTCTATCTAAGATCTCTTGTGGCTTGTGTAATCCATTGATAGCTAAGATATTAGCACTTGATGATCTTCTCCTTCCCCAATTTAGGTTGAATATGTTTCAAAAAAGAAAAAGATAGTTGGTTGAACAATATCAAAATAGATGTTTAGTCATACAGTCGACAATTTAATGGAGCAAAGTAGCTAATATAAACTTTTAAGATGCAAATTAAAAATTAATGTCATCAAGGAAACCATGTAGAACACATACATCATTTATTCTATTACAGACATTTTTACAATCAACTACAATTCAAGAAAGCAAAAGCCAAATTGTAAATTCTATTATTGCAATAGGACATTGAAGAAATATGCTTTATTATATGTAGATAAGCATATTAAGCCTTGACAAGTGAAGCATCCACATCCTTTCCAGTATGAACTAACCATTCCAGGTACTTAGTTGGAGTAGGCTCATTCTCATTAAGTTTTTCATATTCAATGGAAAATTTGGCAAAGCTTGAGCCATCTCTGGAGATAACTTGTAAGGTGACTACATAATTCTTGTAGTGCTTCATGCAATCTCCATCTACTGCTACAGCATTGATGGTTTTGGTCTCCTCATCAATTTTAAGCCTTTCTTGGAAGACCTCAACTTTTCCATCTGTGTAAAAATAAATGAATAAATAAATCAAATATGGTTATGCATTTCTTGATTTTCCTTTGATTATATTTAAGACAGGGAAGTTCTATATATAATAATCTTGTTAGGAAATCATCCTGTTAGCTTTTAAAACTTGTACAATACAATCTTCTAAAACAAATAACATTATATTGTATAAGTTTTTAAAGCAAAACAGAATAATTCTATAAAGGAATTATACAATTTTTGCCATAAAAGACATCTGGTTATATTTTCCATGTTAATTAGGGAAATTCAAAGAAAAAGGTGTCATATATAAATGAACTGACAATATAGTTTCTTCTAAAAATGAACAGAATCCAAGAAAAGAAAAATGTTCCACTTTGACTTACTTTCTTTTAATTGCTTGTGCTAAAAAATATCGATGACCAAAAAGATAAAGGCTCACCGCCTGATATTTTCTTAAATAACATAGCCAAAGGGCTATTACACACGCAAAACAATTTCTTATAAATAACCGATGAAGTGTAAAGAACTTCGATCGGGCAATAAACAAATCAAACGAAGGTTAGACAACCGAATTTTGGAAGAATCAACAATTTTATTATAATCAATTTTTAATGTCAATTTTTCTCAACTAAATAATGAATTATTAATGTCTTTATATAGACACCAACTAATTTAATTTTTTAATGGAGTCAATTACTACACTTGGATTATAATCTCATATTAAATTATCTTCTAATCTAGGTTTAATTACTCTGTACTAATAAAAAAACACCCAATTAACTAAGAAATAAATCTTTTTCAAACTCAATAATTTAATTAAATTAAAACTCCTAAACTAAATGGGATTAGTTTAATATGACAGAGTACTAATTAAATCTGTTTGCTTTTACCTATAACATAAGTCCAAAGCTTGAGAGAGCCCTCGGTCTTCCAGTCACCTTCATGCACATCAATGCTGTTAATTTGGTGATTCACAAGATCCGGGAGTTGGTGTGCTTTACCACCAAAGCTATGGAAGTACTCATCACCATCAGATTTTAGCTCGATCTCAGCCTCCAATTTACCTGACAAATTGTTATTAGACATAGATATTGGAAGAACAATTCACACAAACACTTATCAAGAACCTTCGCCTATAGAACAATATTGAACTGTATTTTGCCCGTCAACCACACTGGACTACCATTTTTATAACTGCAGCAAGATATTTTTAGCCCCCACCTGTAATAAATGTATGGTTATACTTCGGCATGGCTGAATATCTTCAAGTGTTATCGTGCTGGTACAGCATATTATCTTATCTATACTTTATAAAAAGCATAAAGGAGGATTTTGATACCCGTCATCTTATGTTCAAATTTTCCTTCTCTATTCCCTTTATACAGTTTTATTAATTATTGATAATTTCTTTTTCATAACTCCCTCCCCATCATTCACTCCCCACTTCCTATATTATCCTTTTAATTTTTTTTATTAGAATGTCCACTCACTATTCTTTTAAAAAAAAAAAAAATTTGTGCACTTTATTTTTTAAAAATAATTTTACACCATAGGGTGGTATAGTGATCTCTTTGAAACCCTTCCTAATTTTAAGGAAATTAAATATTATTAAAAAAGAAAAGTTACTTATAACTAGAGGTAACTAGTTTTGCACGTTAATCTTTCACTTTTTAACTTTTACTTTTTGTTTCTTGATATATATATTTTTTTATTTTGTAAAATTTTTTTTCAATTAATAAAGTTTTAAAACACAATGTAGTATATGGTATAGATTGTAACTCATGAAAGCACAAGATTCCTAACTATGGGGGATTGAATTTTACTATCTATAAATTATAAACTATTTTACGAGTGTGTCGGCAAACATGTACCAGCAAGTGCGTAAGAGAGAGATAAAATTATATAGAACAGTAAACACCAGTGTAATTAGATGGACAATTTCCAACTTTGAATCCCTTAATTTGATTATGAATTCTCAATTTACTCCTTCAATTTTTTTACACTTTGGTTGGGATTTGTTCATAACTTTAATAAGGGTGAAAATTTTTGAGGAAAAAAAATAGGGATACAAAGTAAGAATCAATAAAAACATTTATTAAGGGTGTAACATGGAATTTGACTTGGTTTGTAATAGTTGACTTGGTTTGTAATAGTTGAATGGGGAGAAATCTAAATAAGCCACATCTTTGGTATCAGATAGAGTTGCTATTAATTGGACAAAAATTATAGAAATTCGTATTTGTAAATACTTACGCTTTGAGAAGTGAAGCATCCACATCTTTAGTTCCAGCATAGAGTGTAAGTCATAATTATTAATAGGACTAATTCAATTTGCAATCTCTAACTTGTATCTAATTTTTATTTTACCTTTCTAATTTTAGTTCTGAACACTTTATACTCCTAACTTTCAAATTTTTCCTATTTCAATCTAATTTTTAACACCCTCAGCAAAATTAAAAGAATCTTCACATGTACACTCAAAATATTGTGAACATCATGTTGAATTTGTTTTACATGCATAAAAATTTTGTTAAATTTATGATAGTATTAAAAAATTAGATTAAAGTGTTACAGAATTGGAAGATTGGAATGCTAAGTATTCAAAATTAAATTAGGATAGAAAGTAATGATTGAGTATCAATTAAGAAGTGCAAAGTGAAATTTGTCATTACTATTCTCATGCTCAGTGGTCCATTTGGCAAATCTGAAGAACTCGAGGATCACACTGGATCTTTATTTCAGCCTCATATTACAAGCTAGGTTAAGATTACCCCTATATTTAGCCACCATTCTTTTATTTTAGGATCTGATTTGCTGTTTTTCCATTGATATTTTAGGATCAAATATTTTAATACGACCTACATGTTTAGCCACCTATTTTCATTGGTTCATCACTATTTGAACATGTTGTCCCAAATGAAAGCAATCAAGTCTAGCCCTGGCTTAAGTGATCCTGTTTGGGCCATTAGTTTTAAAGTCAACTTTTTTTTTTTTTCTAACAGAGAATTTTATGTAGTTTGACAATTTTGAAAAATTACCAAACTATACTGTATCTAACAAAGTTAGAATTATTTATTTCTCCCCTTTTAAAGTTTTCTTAAACTTACACCATTATTCTTTTGTACGGATAATATTCTCGGTAATCATAAAATGGATGGCTCGAGATATTTTGTATTGGGGATTGTTCCTCTTTTTCTGTTTTTGTGGGTGAATGTAGCATCAGAGGAAACAAAAATAAGTAAATAAATAAAAATAATCAATTGCAACAGAAAAAAGTTTTCAAAGAAGGAAGAATAAATAAATTTTAGCATCAACAATTTTTATCAAAGAGCAATTATGAAGAAACCAAATTGGCAATAGCATCAGCAATTGGAGCTGGAATTGGATTCACAAAAAAAAAAAAATAAAGAGGCTAATTTCTAAAGTTCAAATAAATTACAATCCCTCAAATAACTTACAAGCCCCCAAGGCAATTTTCATTAATCATGTAGAATTTGATAATTGCAAACGGAGTTTGGTCATTAATCATTTAGAGTGGGAAATTAACAGTCACCACAATAAAATATTAGTGGGAAAAGCACACCTCATTAGTGAACAATAAAAACAAATACAATTTTTTTTTTAAAAAAATGAAGATTTATAAAATAAAATAAAAATTATTCCAAAAATTAACGGATAATAGATGTAGGGGGAAGGAAGTTGTGAGTACTTATAAGGATACATTTGGCAATTCAAAATATGACGAACACCAAAACTCATGTTCATACCTTATATATAGTACTAGTGGAAAGACACACTATGTCTGTTCTGCGTATGATTTTAACGAATAACTTTAAAAAATAGGAAGAAGTTTTAGGCTATATATATAGTACTAGAGGAAAGACACACACTATGTCTTTGTCTGTGTAATTATAAGTGGAAGTTTTAAAACTATCAACGGTAAAATAGGAATTATAAATAATGACATTACACTAAATGTAAATTTTCTTTTATATATAATATAGATATAGATATAGATATATGGATATAGATATAGATAGATAGTTCTTAGTGGATTTTCAACATTAATTTTGATTAGAAAACCAAATGGAAGACACGAGACGGTTTTTTTCCTTTCCATGAAAATTCATGAAATGACTTAAATCTTTACATCATGTGAGAATTTTGGAGATTATTTAATTCTAGACTAATCCAAATATTTGAACAACTAGAACTTTATGACATATCACAATTGTTGAATACCAATTTTACAATAATTGCTAATTCAATAATTGTATCACAATTGTTACTGTTACCAATTTTTTCACCCGGACACATATATTCGCATAAATAACATGTTTTACAAAATTACAAATTCAAACTCATTCTCCACAACCGTCTACATAACAAAATTCTATTTAATCATAAACATCTGATTTTAAATATTTAATTAAATTTTATTCTTTCTTTAACAAATCTAATAACAAATTAATAATTTTATTACTTTATATAAATACACTGTCCACATAATCTAGCATCGTGGCCTTATGAATTTATTATGGATCTACTATTCAATTATTGATCATTATGATGGCAATGCCAAAAACGTGAACCACAACGTAATCCTGAGATATGCCCAATATAGCAAAAGATAACAATCTTCTTTTGTGATTGTGATATTTACCAGATCGGGGACCTCTGCAATTTCGAGGCCTCTACAATTTTAGACATAGCCTCGAAAGTCTATTACCCATTAACATCATCAAGAAATTAATTTTAAAAGATAAAAAATATGAAAATTAACGGTTCAAATTGGCATAAGCGGCCAACAACCAGGACTTCATCGCGAATGGAACTTTACAGTTGCACCCGATATGTAGATGACACTTCGCAGTGAAATTTTGGACGCATTGAAGCTATCAGAAATTAAAGGATTAAATACAATAAACCCTTTTAAGATCGGAAAATTTTACGGTCGCTTTAGATTTAAAAATTTGTACAGTAAGTATTTAAAGTACATAATATTGTATAGTATTTAAAGTACAAGGGAATTATTCCCTAAAAGGGACAGTAGAATTTTCCTTTAAGATTTGGACTGTTTATAGCAAATTCACTAACATTGTGTTTGGATGAGTAGATTTGATTTGAAGGAAGGAAGGATTGAAATGCATGAATTTGAATTGGATATTTTGAAATGACATGAAATTTGGGTGAATTTCGAATCTACTCATAAGCATTAAAATCACACTTTCATTTGTTAATAAATTTCAAATCCACAACTAAATTAATTATCTTGTTTGGATAACTTATTGTAGATTAGGATTTCAAATCAAATCCATCCAAATCCCTCCATCCAAACATAATGTAACATTATTTTTTCTCACTGTACCCTTTATGTTAATACACATGATCAAGTTTGTATCAATTAACCCACTTTAGTCATTAAACAATATAAAAATAATGTCAAAACAACTAAAATAAAAAAGATGCCCACCCACAATAGTTTTTTTTTTATACTTGTGTTGTGAAAATAATTTTAAATAAAAAATCCCTAACGCTATTCAATTTTTACGTCGTATTTCGTTTCATGTAAAAAAAAATCATTTTGAAAGGAAAGAAAATGATGCCAAAATATATGTTGAGCTTAATTTAAATATACGATACTAATAATCATCTAAAAAAAGTTTCAACCTTCTCTTTTTTTTATGTCATTCAAAATGATTTTCTTCTTTTTTTCGTTATTAATATATTCAACTATAACCTAAATATATATGTATGAACTCCATACATATAAACTAAAACTCAAATTTAAATAACTTAGATAAAATATCTATAATAATTCATCAAAATATATAAATTTAATTATTTCACCGTGTTTTTTGAGATTTAAATATTGAAGAAAACATAATTTGAAAAATAAAAAATTTATTAATTTCTAGCATACTTATATTTTAAAAATTATTGGCAACACTACTGCATTTTATTGTTAGCTGAAAACATTAAATGATATATAAGTTATATGAGGGACTAAAGTGAATTTTACTTAAATCTTAAGGGGATTTACTGTAATTAAACTTTGGGGGTAAACTTGTTTTTCTAAAAATATTAATTATGGAGTTATATTTGATTGTTAGTAAAAGAGGTAAAGTAAAAAAAAAATAATGATAATAAATTTATTGCAAAATTACTTAAATTTTAAGAAAGTTTACTGTATTTAACCTTGTAAAATGGACAAAGAAAATAAGTATCGACAATGTTGCCAAACAATGGAAAGAACTTGTCGGATCTCTCACACTGGACTTAGTCAATGCGAACCATAGGACGAGGATAATTAGGACTTAAAAAGATGTAATTTTTGAAGAGAGTAAATGGTCGAAATAATCCCCCAATTTTTTTCCTTATCCAAATTTGGTCCTCATACTTTAGCTTTGAACAATTTGATCCCTCGATTTTATGCATTTTTAGTCTCATACTATAGTTTTGGACTGCATCCCCTAACTTATATTTTTGGGCCAATTTCATCCCTCTGTAGTTGCTAGTTTGAGGACCAAGTTGGCCTTGGGTCAATTTGATCCCCTTATGGTTGCTAGTTTGAGAACCAAGTTGGCCTAAAAAAGTCGGAGTACTAAATTGTTACAAATATAAAAGTTGGAGAAACTAATTGTCTAAAATTAAAGTATAAGGGTCAAATCGGCTCAGGAAAAAAAATTAAAGATCGAATTGTCCTATTTAAAGCATGGGGATCAAACAATCTAGTCAGAGACGATCTTATATATGATTTGAACACCAGCTTACAAATTCAGACATAGTTTTGATTGCTTTTGGATTAATCTTTTATACAGTAGTAGTGTAGAAAGTTTTTATATAATTAGGTGTACCGAATGCATGTTATACGTGTATTGTCAAAATATTGAATGTCATTTGGTTAATCATCAGAATAAGTATTTTATGAGAAAGAGAATAATAAAAAATATCTACTTTCATTCTCTATTTGTGACTTTAGTTTTAAATTAATTAACTTATCAACATATTAACTAATTCCTTTTTAAATCAAACAAGTTAAGGAAAACGATATAAACACATATTAATAGTAAGATTTATAATTTTTATTCTGATTCGCGATGCGAACCAAACATCTCTTTAATGTTTTTTGTTATGCAAAACTTGATGTCAAAAAGGGAGTGTATGGGTTTATTTCTAATGTGACAAAGAAGAGAGTTTTTATTAGGGGGTGTTTGGTTGAAGAGAATGAGAGTCAAGAATTTGAATTACTCTCATGTTGCTCGGTTAATGGATATAAATTTTAAAATTTTGAAATAATACTTAAAAATTGAGAACACTCATTACTTAAATAAATTGAAGGTTTTTCCTTCTTGATTCTAAGTATTTAAAAAAAAAAATGTAAAATCAATTCTTTTTTCAATTCTCTTCTTCCCTATCACCCCATCACACTGCCTTCCCTCCCAATCTAGATGTATATAAGAGACTCTCACTGCCAGAATTTAACCACCTTCCTTCGTCTACTTGCTTGACCTCACCATTCTTTTCCCACTGCCCCAAGTTAATAGCATATGGATAGAGATATGTTGCTAAGCATATCAATAGCAAAATAATCAAAAAAGAATTTAGACATGCTACTATACATATCAATAGAGACTGAATCTCAATAAATATGTTATTGGATCTCAAAATGTGGACCTTCTGCCTGTGTCAATGGAGAAAAGAAAAAAAAAAACAAAAAACAAAAAAAAAGGAAAAGAGAGTTGAAATTGTTGGCAAGATTTTGCGCATCAACACAATTATTCTTTGGTGATAAGGTGGCATCAGCAAAAACTTCCCTCGGAACAAGCATGTCAACCCTTTTGTTGTAACTGAAGGATAGTGTTGGTGGTGGTGGGTATAGTGGCGGTCTAGGTGGGTAAAGGTGGAAGAAGATAGACAAGAAGGTTTTAAAAAAGATAAATAATAATAATAATAATAATAATAACATTTTTTTGTAATATGATACTTATTCTTAAAAAGTATTTGTCAAACATAAGTTATTTTAATGATTCTTATGCACAAAACTCACAATTAATTTTTTATGTATGAATTCGATTATGATTTTAATTTTAGAACATTTGCCAAGTACCCCTTAGATTCTTGCCCTTTCTGGTTAAAATTTAACTTTAGCCCTGATGGTGATTTTTACTTGAATCAATTTACTTGAATCAATTCCTTATTATGTCATTAACATTCACTTAATTATCAAAACCGATATTTTGGTAAATATATTTCATACATCTATTGCTTAGACAATATTAGGTTTACTACAATATATATAAGACCATTCACTGTATTACTGTATCAAATCTCACTCATAAAATTCTTTTAATAAAAACATTTTAAGGTTTTTCATATCTTACTCTAATATTACCTCTCTATTTAGAACATCTATATGTTTAGATTCTGTATATTGAACCCAAACAAGTGATCCCAAAATCTTTTATACTCAAGATCTTGAAAATATTAATTAATAATATTCAATAATTTAATTACAGCTAGCTAATAAGAAAATAAAATCATAAAGAATAAACAAAACTCCCACATGCATCGAGAATGATCTCTGCTTAAAACAGTTTTATATCCAATATATACAAGATATTAGTAGTTAACTAACACTCAAAACTTTATATACTTATGTATTGAAATAAAAATTGCACAACTTTATAAGCTCTTAAGCATTTAATTTAAAATAGAACTATAAATGGTATTAATATCAAAATACCTTCTTAGTTGAGCTTTTACTTTATCTAAATAAATCCAAATACCAAGTATATGAATCTAAATTTCTGTAAATCTAGATCTCATGAGGATGTAGTGAAATATCTTACTTAATATTCTTTAACATCTATACTATTATATAAGAGACTTTTACACCATGTTCCACCTCAAGAGATTTAGATAAATTTTTCTTCAAATATATTATTTTTTTAATATTCTAAATTTTATCATAAGATAGATAAAACTTTTATCACATAAAATAGGTGACAAAATTCTAAAAATATCATTATGCAATAAAACTGTAAAAACATTTAGCACTTCAAGTCCCACATTTTAAAACTTACATAGTACTCATTTCAATTAGTACAAATATAAAACCTTGAAATTGTAAACTTGAGCATTACATCATTCTTTGTTAAAACGTAAATAGATTTATCAAGTTAAAATGCAATTCATAAATGATATAAAAGTTAGTTTTAAAACAATAAAAAATATTTTAAGAAATTGAAGTGTACTTTAGTATAATTTTTCATGAACAAACAAGTCAGCTCATTATTTTATTTTTAATTTATTATAAATCTCTTAATAAAAACAATAACAAGAACAAGTATCCTACTATTAATATTGTCGTACTGTTATCACCACATAAACATCATTAAACATTATCCTCTTCTTAATGCCAAGTTTAGGATCTCATCAATACCATCTTAATATGAAATTTTCATTTTAATAGTGGTGAAAGTACAGTTATAATTTTCCCCTTTGTTCAAATGTAACTAAATACAATATTCAAACTCCCTTTAAGATTGAATTTTCTTGCACCTCCTTTTAAAAACAAACAACAATAAATTTGCTTATGCCCAAAATTTTTCTTTAAGGCAAACCTTAAATTACAAAGAAAGGTAAAAAATCATTTTATTGCATATTGAACCAAAAAATTAACAACAAAAGCACTTTAACACAGTCAAGGAGATGATATTAATACTAGCATTTTTACAATAAATGCTCTAACTCTAATGACCCCAACAATTATTTATGTTGCTTGATTTTCTATTGGAATACTAACTTTAATAATTTTTTAAATTCCTGAAATTACTTTCTTTGGATTCCAAAAACAATAAAAAATAGTATGAGTAACATAATATTTTGAAAACTTTATAGGAGTAGGAAGAATAATGTCGGGAAGCTAAATAAAGAAGTCCAATAAAAATTTGACGAAAAAGGTTATACTCAGACATACATATTAGGCACTCTTTATTTCTTTTCAAATAAATATGATACAACAACATTCATTTATCCATGAACCAACCATATCTTCCACCTTCATAGGTACAACCTCACATTGAGACCAAACTTCTATGTCTCTTAAAAATAGACTTCTTTATAACTATAATTCTCAACTGTTATTATTTTCTCATTTTACAATGAACCTTTATTTTATCAATTTATACATAGTGGACTTTATATATCAAAATGAAATAATTTAAGAGTTAACTAAAAATTACTTTTACATCTCAAAATATTATTGCCACCAAATCCTTAATAAAAGGGAGATTGTTTAAAAAAAAATATTACAAACTTTAGAACAATTATATAGCACATATATTATCAAGTAACACCATGTAATATTAGTAAAATCAATGTCAATAATCACGTGAGTGTTTAAGTTGTAACACAATTAGAAATTTACCTTCAAACAGAATAAATAACATACAATACAAACCTCACACAAGTAACCAGTGAGACAATTTTATAAGAATTTATCATCTTTGAACAGATAAAACGTCTAAAATTATAAATTAAACCCTTACTGATCACTCAAATCGTCTAAAATTAATATAAAAAGTTACCACCTTCATGAAGGTAACTATGTTATAATAATTTCAAATGAAAATCATCCCAAGATTCTCATTAAATAAATATATGAATTATGATAACGGTCACTTGGTATACTAATTAAAATAATCTAATAAATTATTTAACTTAAATAACAAACTTTATGCCGTTAATACTTCATGATAATATACATAACCTTTTCAAAAATTAATACGCACAATTACCACTTTTGGCCAGGCAACCATACATAATAATCTCAAAAGACGAACATCTCAAATTCCTTTTGAATAATTTTATGAATTACTACAATGGCCACTTCGGTGATACCAATTGTAATAATAAACATTAAATCATTCAATTGAGATAAAACAACTTTATGTCAAGAATATGATATTAAATTTAAGGCATTAGCAAACTATCCTGTGTCTTTTTAAATAAAATGCCATGCCTTTTTAATCTATCAACTATATATTTATAACTTCAAAAATATAAACATATTAGAGAAATACGATACCCACTGATAATAAATAAACCAAAGTAGGTATAATTACAGAAAAAATTCATACAACATGAAATATCTTTAACTTTAAAAAAAAAACCAATGCTAACCTATCTTTGACAAATAAAAACATTTTAGAGTCTTTATTAAATATTTTTGCAAAATTATAATGTTCATTTTAGCGACACCATTTATTATAATTTATAAATTATTTAATTGAGACAAATACTTTACAACCAAGCATTCCTTGATCTCATACATAAGAAAAATATGCAAATTCAAACTTCCTTATCTAATAGGATTAAAGAAAAGTTATACACTTATGGACCCTTATTACTTCAGTAAAGATATTTTGTTTGTGCCATATAAACGATTCAGTAATTTAGCTTAATTAAGTTGCTTCAACTTAATGATTTCAAGCCAGTACAACAATTCACATAAAGCAAAAGCATAACCTTAGACCGGGGATTCAACAAATCCATATGCACAAGTTAATCTTTAATGGGGCACATACATTTTTTAGATTAACTTATTAATTTTGTTTCTCACTTTGATTCCAACATGGATCGTGCATTGAATATAATCACCATATGCCGAAATTAATTTTCTTAAGCAATAAATAACAATCCAATGGATAAGTGAAAACAAAACATTCATAAGAACACTCAAAGAATACTACTACAATCTAGAATAGAGCTTAAATAGTCCTTCAGAAAAGAGAACACATTGCTTACCTTAAAACATTTAATCCCATTAAGCACTTTTTTTTTTTAACCAGGGATAAAGACAGGAATATAATATTCAGCATGCACCCACAGCAATATTGGGGAAGTAGATGACCATCTTTTATCATTCGAGGAACACAAACATGCAACTTACACAGTAGTAGCTTTGGTCCTTGGTGTTATCTCATCTTTAATGCCCACATAATTTACAAATGAAAAACAGCAACATGGCGGCAGGTATAATCACGGTAAATGGCAAGCCTTATTCGAAAACCAAAATTCAAGAATTCACCTGAATTTTAATTTTAGTGCTTCAAAATCTAATATTGTGACTCTGATACCATTTGTTAAATTTGACTGGTTCAATAACAAATATTTGAATACATTGTAGAATAAAATTGCAAATGATTCACTTTGATCATCAAATCATAATTGACACGTTGAGATTCATGTATCTTGACTAAGCATTCTTCTTCAAATCCAATACGGTGGTTAACAAACCAACCCTAACACCCTATAATATATAATTGCATATTATAGATGGGAGAAAGGGAACTAACCCAAACAGTATAATTGGACATCCTATTAACCTTACCCTAAATCCAATAGGATTTAGAAAATATATCTACACCGGTTACATATCATACCAAACAAACAACTGAGGCAAAGGCCCAAATAAATGGATTATAAGAATTAGGTTTTACCAGTCTTCATTTAATCCGTTTTTATAAACAGAAATTAATTAGTGGTACCCCAAATAAGAAAATAATTCTAACAATACTATTGGATTTAATTTAATAAGTATCAATCATGATAATACTTGTATTCACTAGTTTGACCTTAGCTTCTAATTTCCTTTTCTCAACCCTCCCATGTCTGAGAGGGGCGTTAACTCAAGTCATGTGTGAAGTATAAATATCTCATATCGGTTGGACAAAAGATATTGAGTTAATTAATAACGTTGATGAGACATTCCACTTATCATCTCTCTCTCTCTATATATATATATATATTATAGCACAACTTAGATTCCCCACAAGACAGATGAGGGGATGATACATGACATTATTGTTATTCATTTCCTATCTAACATATTATAACTAATTAATTATTAATAATTGATTTCGAATTATAATAGCATTAATTTTGAATATTCAAAAATTTTAAGTTAATACTTAATACTGATTTAGTTAATCATCTATTTTTCTTTTTACTTTATAGTTACATCATATTAATAATTTTAGTTTGATTTATTTTATTTTATTTTATTAAATACTTTCCAAAAGAATATATGTGTAATGCATATTACTTATTTTCTATCACTAATTAACTAAAAAACTTAATATAGGCTTAAATATTTAAAATCTTAACTTTATCGTCATACATATTAAGTAGTTATTTCTTAGAACAAATGAATACAAATTAATTATAAACTATAGCAAATAATTCTAATTTCGATATAATTCGACTATTGATATCTGTAAAAAGTTTAGCTTATTTTCAAGAAAAAAACAAAATGAGTTTTTGATCATAAAATAAATATTTTAAATGCATAAATAACACTTATCAAGTAGATTTATCGGGAAAATTGAATACAAACTAATTAGGCATTCTAAAAGATAATTCTTAATTTTATATTCCATTCGATTATATTCACACAAAAAAAAAATTAGCCCATTTTAAAAATAAAAAAAAAACTATATCTACCTAACTTCTAGGCATTTTTCATGCTCTCAATGTTCTACTACTTTTTTTTTATTAAAAAAAATACAATATCAATCCTATTATGTAGATAATGTCTATAAAATAATGCAGTATTATTAAAAAATATATGAACTTTTACAAAAATTATTTTAATTAATTTCAACCATTTATGTACCTTATCGTTATCAAATTATTAATAGTAATCATTATTAACATTTTTTTTCAAAGAAATAAATGTTACAGTTATATTTTTCAAAAAATATCTTGATTCAGTTTACTCTATGTTAAACAAATTCCACTTAAAATAAAATCTTTATCTACATTAATCATAGCAAACAACTAATTATTTTTCAAAATAACATTTAACTAATGTCTAACTTATTAATTATATCTTACAACTTATTTTTTATTCAAAATAATAATTATTTATTGATAACTTTAAATCTTATTAAAACAACAAATTACTATTGTCTAGCTTATCATATCATATAATTTACTCTCTTTTTTTTACACAATACTTATATATCGATAATTATATTTACCTATCATCTAACTAATTAATTAATTAATTAATACTTTTTAATAAACAACAAATAGATAATAATTTAACATTCAAAAAAAATAAATAACTCAATCCATCTCTCAATCCACTTATCCATCTGTCTTTTTTCAAATTCAAAAGGCTTTCCATCAAAGATTAAATTCTCATATCCCTCCTATTTTCTTCACTCTTTCATATTTTTCCTAACTTATTGAGTAAATATTAAATGGGTTTGTGGTTTTGTTATAAAGAATTCTTCCGGTATCATGATTTTGCGTAATCGCTTCCTTTCTTCTTCATCATGTAATTTTTATTTTCTGTTTGGCATCCTAAGATATCAATTTTGGTGTCTGTGTGTGTGTGTTTTTTACAGATTGGATCATTATCTATTCCCTTTATTCTTTATCCATGAAGGTAAAGTTTTACATTTTTTATTTGATATTCTCTTAAAAGTACCATTTTTTATGATTTTTTGATTTTTTTTTTTCTATAATAGATTAGCTTTTTTGATATGCAAGGTTTCTAGAATAGATAAGTTAAGTAGCTTTTTGATGGAGTTTTGTTTGTTGATTTTCTCAACTTTATTAATCAGAAAAATATCGATATTTATTATTTATTTTTCTATTTCTTCAACGATAAAAGATGATTCTATAAGGTGCTATTTCAGCCGTAGAAGTATCGATGAGCAACTACGTAGATTGTGATCCCAAAATAAATTTTTGTTTCTTTTTGTAAATATTTTATCTCTCTATTAAAGTGGATTGTCAATTTTTAATTTCACGTGTAAGGATGATTGCCTATTACCACATATACTTAATCAATTTCATCCAAGCTTTCAAACTCAAATTTTTATATTTTTTGTATTCTTTAAATTTGTTATCTCAATCTAGAAGAAAAAACAATAATAACAGAAGATGGAATCTACTCAGAATTTGATTTCTGTAAACTTTCTTGACTAAATTTAATTATGTTCAACTCTCTTTTTTTTCTTTTAAGACCTTTTTCTAGCTTTGCCTATTCATTTTCAGATTATTGCCACATCATTGCTTGCTTTGTTTTGTTGGACTCTATATATATATATATATATATATATATATATATATATATATATATATATATATATATTATATGTATGTATGTATATATTGATTATGAGATATGTTTTTTTCAGTTAATTTTAGTGTATAAATTTTTTATCTAGCATATATCTAACTCATCTTATTGGGATCAGATATTTGCCTCAGTTAATGTTATCCTTTCCCTATCATTAACATATAAATTCTCATGGAAAAAAACATGCTTTTTCTTTTTTCTCACAATTGCCTTCTGTGCAGATATATTTGGCATTTCTCCATGGGAAGAGTGGTTCGAATGCAATTTGGGTCTGGGTGATTTTGGAGAGACCTGAGATGGTGAATTAGTCATTTTAAATTTCTATATTTGTAGCCTATATACGATATGATTGAAATAGGAAAACAAGAAAGTATTCTTTTTCAAAGTCAGTAATTGATAAATAAATGTCTTTTTCACTTCACTACTATAAGATAGACTAAGGTGAGTTTGCAGTGAAGAGTATTTAGATCCAAAGAGGGAGAGAATAAATCTAGAAAAATAATGATGATGTAGTTTCAGTTAGATGGTTAAAGATTGGGTGCTACATTTTCTTTTATCTAGGAAACTATTTGTTTAGATCTTTCAGTAATGCCCAACTAATATTTAAGAAACAATTCCTTTTGTAACTTCTAAAATCTATTGGAATGTTGTTTTTTTTTTTTCAATTATTAAAATCTATTTTTTTAATCTATTGGAATTTATACTTTTGAGATGCTACAATGAATTTTTTGTTAAAATCAATCTTTTATGGTAATTTATATTACTAGAGCTTAATTTTTATGTGTTTCAGTTAATGAGGAATGTTTTTTAATGCAGATGCATTGGGATTGATGTATGTGTGAATGCAAGCCAGAATTAAGGATTGTTAACTATATTGATTTGAAAGATGAGATGCATATATCAAGGGGTATGGGATTTGTCATGTCTGTGGATTTTTTTTAGTTTCCTTTAGTTAATGATTTTAGTAGAATTTCAATTTCACTCTATAGGTATACGGTGCAAGCAAGCTGAGAATATGTATAAGAACGTAAAGAATATTAATAGGGGTGTTGCCTTTCCAACTTTTAGTGAACAATAATGTTTTCCATGTTTCCACAAGGATGTTTTATATTTTTAATAAACTAATATTTTTCTAAGAGATATATTTATCTATATTGTTATCATTATCTCATGTTTAACACAAAATTCCAAATATATAGGAATAATCTCCCATGTTGATATAGCAAATTACTTATTAGATAAATTACTAATAAAATGATTTTTCTCCAATTTCTATGTGTTTGATATAGGACTAATATTAATTATCTACGCTAATGTAGTTAAATATTATAATCACTCTTTGTATAAGAAACTACGAAAATAGTCGACAAAAAAAAAAAAAAAAAAAGTTTCACAGTATTAAATTTTTTTATCCCAATATTAGTGTTCTCAAAATTTGCAAACATTGTCTTTTTTTTTTTTTTTTTAAATCATAGGATGACCGTTGGATATTACTTCTACAAATAACAATATTGCGATTTTTGCAACAAAAAAATGAACGGTACAAGATTGAATTACAATCTAATACTTATGAATTAATAAAATTGGAATATTTTTATTTGGACTAAAGTTATAGAAAGTAATTTTTTTTCATGTAACAACAGTGAATTTCTATCTTATATTGTTCCCGTTCAACGAACGGAGTTACAATTAGTTGTCAACTAATTTTGACTTTGGTGTTGGAAATGCATGTTGTGTTCTACATGGAGAACTAGACAGATAAGAACTCTTTTTTTCTTCTTCTTTTTTATCAAGAGACAACCTGAGAGTAGATATTTCGAATTATGAGTTATTGACACCAAAATTATATTTTTTTATTAAAAGTATATGATGCTTAGTTCGTGTCTATTTGACCAAACGTAATAAATAGAAAAACCACATCACTTAAATGCTCCATCGATTTAAATTTTACAAAGTTAAAAACTTCCACTACAAAATGTAAGTACCATGAATCTTGATAACTAAAAAAAATACCATATAATATTTTGCTTTCTAAAACAATTCATAAATATTTTTCTTATTATCTAATTTATATAAAGTTAACTCTTTTAAATATATTTCATGAATAGAATTATTTTTCTATCGTACACACATTTAGTGTGTCTTTCACCACTAATTTACATAATGGGCTACTCTTCTCCACAATGTATATATATATATACACGCACGAACTTTATATTCATCATCTACTAATATAAATAGTCATTTGGGTGACTTCTGTTATTTAACATGTTCAAATAAAGCAAAATTCGTTGAACATAATAAAAATAAACATTTAATCATAATAGTTGATAATTTTCATGGGGATGTAAAGTAGCGACAAAATAAAATTTTAAGATCCAAAGTGAAAAATTGATCACAACATTACAAGTACAAAGTGGATGGTATAGTATTTATTATCATATCAAGGCTTAAATTGTGTACAAAGGGATAACGATCTCACACAAATAGTATCTTTTATTCTATTGTAGGCACAAGAAAAAAAAGCAAAAGATTGAAGTTTTTTTTGCACTTACATATTCAACTAGAAAAATGTACATGCGTTGTACGTGTGTCATAAATGTGCTCAATCATATCAAATTTAATTCAATAATATAATAGTTATTGATGTTTTAAAGTTAATAGACACTGAAAAATAAATTGTAAAGTAAATAGTTTGAAGTAATTGTTGTACTAATTAAAATTGTCATTAAATACAACCTAATTGTAGATCAGCAAGACTTCAACTTATTTGTTTTTTGTTCTTCTTCTTTGCTTGTAACTTCGATTTGATAGTTGCTATCTTCTCGTTATCTTCTATTATTTGCAGGTCATCTTGAAGTTGGTACCTGGTTCTTTTATTTACTTGATGCTCATACTTTTCTCTTCTTTTTTTTTTTTTTTCTATCAATTTTGATGCTTCTTTGGTGGATTTGTTTTCCTTGAACTTTGATCTTTTTGAATTTTGGATGGTTCTATTTTCTTGCTCTCTTGCCGAACAATCTTTTCTATTGTCTCGAATGTAACCTTCAATTCTACATCTACCATCTGCACTTTCTCACTCATTTTGAACAAGAATTTATAATCCATGTCATTGAATTTGGTCAACTGCATATATTATTTTGATTTCGTATTGTCCTATGAGTTTGTATTTGTATTAAATACATGAACAAATTGAAATTAGTTAAAAGGTGTGATCTTCTTTTGTGATTTTTTTCTTGCATACCTTTTCGATCCACTCTTTATATTCCTTAGCCAAACATCTGACGTACATCTTTCTTGTTTCTTCAAATAGTGTTACAATTGTATTGTAGCTTTCAAATTTGACGTGTAAACTCAATCTATATCTGGAATTTGATTATTTAGAGTATTTAGTAGTATAAGTTTGTATAAATTCGATCTATCTGCAATTTGATTAGAGTATTTTATAGTATAAATTTGTATGACTTGTCTACATTATTTTAGTAATATCTACCTCGTTATTTCCTCTATGTTGTCAATACCGCAATTTCTGCATTGTATTCCTTTTGGAATTGCGATAATTGAACTGGAATATTTTATGCATGCATGATACCATGGGTTGAATGGGTTTTCTTGAACTAAGTTAATGTTTTCTTGAGAAACTTTTTTCAGCGAGTTTTCTTGAGAATTTTTCTTTTTTGTGCAATAACTAAATCTTGTCTAGCCTTCGACTTTGTATTTTTTTTATATTAAAACAAAATTAACCTCTCAAAAATAATGTGATTTTTTATTAAAAAATTCGTGATACTTATTAAGAATTTTTCGCACTATGAATAAAACTCTACTTTGTGCATTAATATAGTCTAGTCTATTAAAGGTTTTATTATGTTTCCACAATATTTGAATATACTTTGTACTATTATTGTAACAAATGGAAAAAAGAAAAGCTGATGTTACTAGAACTGATCAAAAAAAATGATGTGCACTATTTAATACTTCTAGCACAGGGATGTGGTTTTCATCAATTCCTTATTTCCTTATGTAATGAACAAATACAATTTATTACGATTATAATGACACTAAAATTTTCACAAGTCATATAAAGGATTTTATCATTAATAAAGACAACGGTATTATTTTTTAATTTTATTGGGATTTAACTAATATAATCAATGTCTACAAAGTCATACACAAAAGTTTAGAAAGACAAACGAACAAAATTGAAAAACATAATCAAAGAATAGAAATACACAAAAATTTGGGGGTGACATTCGTATTAATATCTTCCTCAAGAAAGCAAAAAGGGGAAAAAAATTTCGCGTAAAACAGAAAGATATCGTGGGCCCAAGGTTAATCACGCACAGTTAAAAATTGACGATATTAGTCCTTGTTAGGTATTTGAAGACAATGATATCCATGGGCTCCGTTAGTGGTTCAGCTAACCAATTTTTTCTAATTCTATTGGGCCGGGCCCGGAATACCAGGTGATCTTGATCTTAAGAAAAGATGAGATCCAATCTAGATTAGGGGTATATTCTTTTCCGGGTGGGCGTAGCAAAAGGGTAGTAGCCGTGTGTTGTGTGGGAGTGTATAGTAATATAAAAATAGTAAAAAGGTATTAAAAAGGTGGGATTAGTTATTAATAAAAGATAAATTATATTTTATTAAAGTTAGGTATTTTAGGCAAGGGGAGTAAAAGGGTGGGATTAGTTATTAATAAAAGAGGAATTATATTTTGTTAAAGACAGGTATTTTAACTATTTAAAAAAAAGAGAAACACTTTAAAGAGATGAACAACTTATATCTATATATAAGTAATAGATAATAGATAGATAATTAATTGCATGCTCTAATTAATTGCAGATTGTAGAAATGTGCTTGATATATAATGAGCATATTAAGCCTTGGCAAGTGAAGCATACCACATCATTTCCAGTACGAATTATCCAGTCCATGTACTTAGTTGGAGTAGGCTCATTCTCATTTAGTTTTTCACATTCAATGGAGAATTTGGCAAAGCTTGAGCAATCTCTAGAGATGACTTGTAAGGTGGCAATATACTTGATTTTCATCTGTGTAATTTGCAACAAAAAAAGAGAATCATAAGCTCGATTTGAATGTGGGTTTGCTTTTCTTGATTTTCATTTGATTTTATCTGGCTATATTTGCCATATTAGGAAAAACTCAAAGAAAAAACTTTTTACAAAAAAAAAAAAAAAAGAACAGGAGAATGATGAGAACTTTTATCCATGTTACTTAGGATAGGTGACAAAACAAAATAAATAATTATCAATAGCTATATCTGTTTGGATGGCTATTATTCAATATATTATTTGGAATATTGTTAAAATAAAAATTGTTGCACATTTACTAGATGTGATGTATGTGAAATAAAAAATAATTAAAAAAGTGTCACGAAATCATTACAAAATATTATTTAGATAATAATTTTTTATCCAAACAAAGCCATATCTTTACAAATTAATTAACCTAAAGAGAGAGATACAAAGTCATAAATGAATTGACTTCAAAAAAGAGACAAAAGGGTCGATTAGGAATTTGAGTAATTTGTTTGCTTTACCTATAACATAAGTCCAAAGCTTGATAGAGCCCTCGGTGTTCCAGTCTCCTTCATGCACATCAATGCTTTTAAATGTAAGATTCACAAGATCTGGGAGTCGGTGTGCTTTACCACCAAAGCTATGGAAAAGCTCATCACCATTAGACTTTAGCTGGATCTCAACCTCCAACTTACCTGCTAAGTTACTATTGACCATAGAAAATGTTCGAAGAACTACTCACAAAAACACTAATTAAGTACCACTGAATTACCATTTTATAAGTCCACATTCATGATTTTTTCTCTTTTTTTTTTTTAATAAAATTTTGGCCCGCTCAAGTTATATCATATATGGGCGCCACAAATGCAAGAAAAAGTCATCAGATGTGATAATTTCACGTTCCTACCTTGAGGTTTTGTAGAATTCCTTAAACTTCCTGTCTAATTTCAATAATTACACATATCTCCCTAGGCCTAATAAAATAATTACATTAACATTCACTTAGTAATTTTTGTTTATTATTATTTATAGAAGGAACTTTAGTTAAAAAATATATATATAAAAATTAATAAAAGAGAAAGAAACCCTATATTATACCCTTTCTCCTTCTCTTCATCCCATTCTATCCCTTGTATCTAACAATGCAATTTTCACTTGTTTGACCATATATATATATATAGGGAGAGAGAATAACTAGAGGCATCCAAAATTCATGCAAGTTATACGGAAAAAAATTTGTTATGATAAAGAAACTTACAGAATATTTTTCAATATAAAGTTTCACTAGAAAGGCCACCTTGGAAAGTGTGCCACCAGTTCAAAAAAAATGTTAAAATCGAAAAGTAATACAAAATGGACAAAAAAAAATTACGAGATTTTTGCACCAAAAGATATCTTAAGATATGAAGAAAACTTAAACAAAATAAATTCACTAAAAAATTCCAATTGGAGATCCATTTTGGGAAGCATGTCAATCTTAAGAAATTTGTAAAATTTCAAATAAATGCTAAATGACTTCAAATATAAGCAAAATTTGAAGACAATATTAAAATATAAGTATAAAAATTAAGACACTTAAGAAACACTATAGTCAAATTTATTATTTTGCTCTTTTTTTTATAAATAATACTATAAAACAATTTTGTCACTAAGAAAATTTTCCAACTTTTATGGTAAAGCCTTCATGGACTGAAAATAGGATCTAAAAAATTTTCAACTTAATTTTTATTTCTTAAAGTTATTTATGATTTAGAAAATAAAAGAATTGGTGATAGTTTGAAAAATAATAATTTTTAAAGGACATTTAAATAAGTCATTTTATACATGTTATATCTTTGGGGGGTAAAGTGTAATTACTCCTTAGTTTAGGGGGTAAAATGTTATTATGTGGAAACTTAGGTAAAGCGCATGATTGGAAATCAAAATTTCACAATCTCCAAGACATTTAAAGGTACAAACACATTGACTTTGGAAGGCAAAATGTATATTTTTATATTTCAAGAGGACAAACTGTGATTATCCCCTAATTCATGGTAAAGTGTTACTAACCCTATAATATTACTATATGCAATAAAATATTTCGAATCAGTAAAAATTAACAAAAAAGAAAATAACAAATATAATCTATTTATATCAAAAAAAAAAATGAGATACAATCTTTAGGATCTCCTCCATTCTTTTCTTCAATTGTTGACTCGAGAGCCTCACGGCTTGATCCCGAACTTAGACTTGATCGAGGGCTTGATAGCTTGATCTCGAACTTGGAGTTGATCAAGGGCTTCATAACTTGATCTCGAACTTGGACTTGATCGGGGGCCACACAGCTTGATCCCGAACTTAGAGTTGATCAAGGGTCTCATGGCTTGATCCCGAATTTAGAGTTGATTGAGTGCTTGACAGTTTGATCTCGAATACATACTTTGGCTCGAGGGCTTCACAACTTGGTCTCAAATCAAACTTTGACTTCTTCGACTCTTGATATGGAAAATTTGAAGAACACTTAACGAAAATTCTTCAAATCTTGATATATGGAAGATTAGAAGAGAGAACTTGAAGACTTGATGGAGAATTTAGGAAGCTCTTGTAACTTGAAAAGAGCTTCCAAGAATATGTGGTGTGTCTTCATGCCAGGGGTGACCCCCTATTCATACATGTAGGATGAGAGGGGTTGGAGTAGTTTAGCATAATCCGACTCCTAAACATAAAGTGTAAAATAATTACACTACTTATATATCATCTTTAGTCCTTGAAGATATAAAATTACAAGAGAACTAGTCTCTCTAAAATATTATCTCTTAAAGTAATATAAATATATAAGGAATTTAATTACCTGTAATACTATCCATTTATTTATTTATTATTTTTAAATAAAGAAATAAATCCTAATGTATATATCTTTATGACATAATGTAATTTAATTCAGGATAACACTCAAGATTACAATGCAAAAATTTTAATTAAACTAAAATTTCGACACCTACAATTACAACACTTAAGCATTCAATATTAACTCCTCAATTATCTTCACACGTGAAATTTGTCCTTATTACCCCTCATACACAACCACAATCATAAATAATTAAGAATGCCAACATAAAAAATATTTTTAAAAAATTAAGAATGCCAACATTGAAATGACTTTTGAGGTTTCGGGAGCAAATTGCAAAACAATTAATATTTCAAGGTCACAGAGAGGGGAAGTTAGGGAAATTTTTAGGAAGACCGGATTTATGGTTGTTGCAATTGATCCTTTGGTACAAATTTGTCCACATAACTTCAACTCATTAAAATAAAAAATTTTAAAATGATGTAGATGAATTTAAACTAAGAGATAAATGATAGCTACTATGAAACCGGTAAATTTGAACCAAAAAATAAATGATACCTACTATAGAATCGATTTGACTAAAAATTTCCTCGAGAAGTGCATACTTTGGAAAACCAAAAAGGAAATCATATTCAAAGGGGTTTGATCGATTTTTTTTTTTTTTTAAACGCATGGGTTTGGTTGAAACTTTTACGTATTGTCAAAGATTAAAGTAAAAAAAAGTTATGACTGACTCATGGATTTAGTGTTTAGTAATTTTCAATCCTGTCTCAATCCCAATGTCACCATTTAAATAGCGTTTCTATTGCAATGAGCTATTACAAGAAATTTTTATATGAATCGAATTCATAATATAGTGTTATGGATCTCTTGATCCATATTTAGCCTCACTCCAAATGATGAGGTGACTTAATATGAACCAATGGATCCACAGTACTATATCATGTAAGAATTTCCCGAACTATTATAATATTTATAGTATTTTATCCCTGCAACACCATCTCATTTACACCATCGACTTTGTTAAAGTGTGTGTGTGTATATATATATATATGGCATCCACTAGTCAAGAGATTCTAAATCAAAATTATATATTTTTTTAAAAGGGAATATCTAAAGTACAATTTTAGTCCTTAAATTTTGGGTTGTGATTCATTTTGCAATTTTATATAAAATACATTTAGACCTCAAACTTTTTAATTTTTACCAATTTAAGACAAATTTGAAAATTCCTTAAATTTTAAATGGAAAAATTCACGTGTGACTATTACATCTAAGTTCCAAACATGGGAAAATGGAATTTTAGCCCTCAAAATTTGAGTCATGGTCTAATTTTGGTCTCCAAAGTTCCAAACAAAATATATTTAATTCTCAAACTTTTTAATTTCTACCAATTTAAGATAAATTTAAAAAGTTTGTCAATTACAAAAGGAAAAATTTATGTGCATTGCACTTGAGTAATAAATCTATCCTGAGATATAACACTTCTCAACCGATTTCAACCCTTATTTTTACTTTTTCCTCTCACTATCAACATCTCATCATTCACTATTCTTGTTTATATTATAACATTTTCCAACCAATTTCAACCCATTTAGCGATAGATTTAGCAATGCGATTTTTGCCAAAATTCCGTCGCTAAAGGATATAACGACGAATTTGTCGACATAATCCATCTATCAAAAAATGCTACTTTGGTAAAATATAGCAACAGATCTATCGACAGAATTTCGATGACGGATTTTTTCATCGACAAATTAATTACTAAATTTAGTTTTGAAACATTATGAAAACCTTAAATTAACAATGAATTTTTTTGTTTTTTGGCTAAATTAGCGACTAAAAATTCCACTACTAAAAATAACAGTTGCAATGGAGAATTTTGTTGGTAATTAATATTTTAAAATATTTAAAAAATATTAATGATAGAGAAATCCGTTGCTAATTTAAAAACATTATAAAAGAGGTTGTTTATGAGTACATGAAATACAAATTTGAACTATTTTATTAATTATTTAGTATTGTTCAACATTTGTAATTAAATATTAAGCTTTCATTTACTACATTAAATTCAGTAAATATTCCAAAGATTAAATTCAATAAATGAGGTTTATTATACTGTAAAAAGTGAATTATTATTATTTTATTATACCTCAAACATTAGTTTTGAATTAAATTATTGTTTAATTTATTAGTGAATTATTATTGTATTATTATTATCCGTTCTTTGGATATAACTTTTTCAACACTAGTTTAAATTGGTTGAAATCGGCGGGAAGGTGTTATAACGACTTAACATTTACGTGCATGGGAGGTGTTATAATATAGATAAGAATGGTGAATATTTAGGCGTTGATAGTCGATGAAAAGTAGAATATGGTTAAATGAGTTGAATTCAGTTAGGAAGTGTTATATTCTAGTATAGATTTAGCAATTACGTGTAATGCACGTGACTTTTTCTATTTGTAATTGACAGAATTTTTAACTTATCATAAATTGGTAGCAATTAAAAAGTTTGAGAATTAAATGTGTTTTGTTTAGAACTTTTGGAATCAAAATAGACATGACCAATACTTTAAAGGTTAAAATCGTATTTTTTTCACGTTTGTCACTTGAGATTTATTAATATAGTCACGTATTGCGTAGATGACTTTTTCTGTTTATAATTAATAGAATTTTTAAATTTGTCCTAAATTAGTTGAAATTAAAAAGTTTGAGTACTAAATGTGTTATGACTGAAACTTTGGAGACTAAGATAAACCACGATCCAAATTTTAAAAGCTAAAATTGTATTATTTTCTTCCCTTTTTTTTTTAAAGTGTACGATGCTAATTTCGTGTCTATTTGACCAAACTTAATAAATGGAAAAGACGACGTCATTTAAATGCACCATCGATTCATTTCACGTAATTAAGCAAGTAATATAATTAATGTAGTAGAATACCCACCATGTATATTATATATTCACATTCTTTTTTATCTTCTCTGGATTTGGACATCCCTTCATACGAAATGGTTCTTTTTTATTGTTTTTGATAGGATAGCATATCACATGCTCCACGACATTATTTAAGTTAAATTTAAAGTATTTATCTCAGTTGGTCTCTGTAATCTGATTTTATCCACTCGTCTTAATTTTTATTTGGATGTAACGGCACAGAAATTGAAGTCGCAATTCAATGTGAATGTCAGAAAAGTATAATGTATTTGTTGATAAAGAATATGGTGTTTTTGTTGGGTTTTGGATATTTAATTTGTATTATGTACTATTATAATTAATTAGTTTAATGTGAAGTAATCTAATATAGCTTAAGTATGGGTCTAATCATCTAATTAGTATAGACTTTTATGTGTATATATCCTAAAGTCTTATTTCTTATTTTATAATGGGTAAAACTTAGAGAATAAGGAAAGTACGTATATATAGGTTATAGTCTCAAATTTTACATATGTTACTTTTCTAACATCCCATTCTCAAAAAAATGAGAACCATATTCACTAAAATACATAAAAATTTGAAAGATCAATAACTATAATATTCAAAAATCAAATTCGTAGGTTCAAGAATTACATCCTAGTCTTTAGCTTATCTTCTTGATAATTAAAAATGAATGATTTAGATTATGATAACGCTGGGTCGTTGTCATGATATTAAAATCTATTTGGCATACGACAGCATGTGGTATTAGAATATATTCATGTTGAATCAATAAGAAATTAGTTTTTCAATTTGAATTATGATATGATTTCATACAGATTTAATTCTTGAATTCGACAAATTGTTTATGTGCTTTAATTTGTTACATTTAAGAACAATTGTGGTCATATTACGGATTAAACTTTTAAGTTCAACAATTTTTTAAAATTTATTCGAATTTAATTATTGAATTCAAGATTTTAATTTTATTTTTTTCCCGTTTTAAATTCGTTTGGTATTTGAATTATTAAAAAAAAAAGGTCAGAACTATGGAATGGTCATGAACCACTGTTCATGACCATAAGGATATTCTGACTTACAATTCCTTTAGAATCAATTCGATATTTAAAAAATAAAAAAATAAAAAAAAAAATTAAGGACAACACAAGGTAAGTACTATCAGACATGAACTATAAGTTGATGATCAAAAGGAATCCCAAGTCATGAACAATTGCTAAGCATATATCGTCAATCATCAACAGTAAGGATATATGGTAATTCATGACCATAGTTGGCGATAATTTATTACGGTCGGTGTTTTTTTGGAGAATTATTAAATTCAAATTTTGATAAATTAATTAAGAATGTCTAATGTTCAAAAATTTATTGATTGAAATAACATGTTATTAGATTAGCCTGTCTTGTGTAGATCAATTTATTTTAGAATATTAAGATAATTGTATGTATGTAATTCATGCGGATATTTATAGGCTCAAAAGAAGGTTAATATTTGACTGAATTATATATACTCCTGTGGTAATAAATATATGACAATTATTCGGTATTGTATGCCAATAATAAGTCAATTTAAAGATAGATTTATTATTTAACAAGATTTATTATCAATATTTAACTACTATGACAAGTGTATTATTTACAAATTAATATTTTTGTCCAAAAATTAAATATTAATGTTGTATTAAGTATCTTGTGATGGGCCCTACTATTATTTGAATGTTAATTAATTAAGATTCGAAACTTGTGTGAATATGTTGTTTTGTTCAATTTTTGATTAATGCATCTGCTTTTTGGTACCTGTCAATACAATTTTAAAGAATGGAAAGAGAACATAATAATTGTTCTTGGTTGCATAGATCTAGATCTTGCACTAAGGATTGAACAACCCGCTACTCTTACAGATAATAGTTCCAAAAAGGATAAATGGGACAATGAGAAGTGGGATCATTCAAATCGCATGAGTCTTATGATTATAAAACGTGCAATTTCGAAAACCTTCAAAGGCGATGTGCTCAAAAAGGTAACAGTCAAGGAAACACTTAAAGAAATTGAAAAGTATTTTGTCAAAAACGATAAAGTTGAAACAAGTACAATTTTGTCAAACTTGATTTTAATGAGCAACAAAGGAACAGTAAGCATAAGGGAGTATATCCAAGAGATATCTCATCTTGTTTCAAAACTTAAGCCACTAAAGTTAGAACTATCTGAAAACTTACTCGTGTATCATTAGTTTTGATCTCTCTTTCTACACAATTCAGTCAATTTAAGATCATTTATAACTGTCAAAAGGAAATGATCTCTTGCTGAGCTCATTTCTCATTGTGTGAAAGAAGAGAAAAGGTTGAACCAATAAAAGAATGAAAGTACTCACTTGGCAAGTACCTTTAAGGATAAAAATAAGAAAAGGAAAAAGGATAATGAAGTTGCGGATGGTCCACTTCAAAAGAAGCAGCAAATCATACAAATTAAGGAATTTGGTTGTTACTTTTATAAGAATCTAGACAAATAAAGAAGGATTGTACCAAATGTCACGTTTGGCGTGCAAAGAAAGGTACACTTCTCATTTTAGTTTGTTCTAAGAATTTTACTTCATTATGACACAAGCGTTTAAACAAAGAATTAAAAGACTTGTGTCAGATAGAATTCTTGATTCTCTTAATTTATAAAACTTTCAAATCTGTGTTAAGTGTATTAATGAAAAACAGACAAACATAACGAGATTAGGTGTGCTAATAGATTTTCAAACATCTTGAAAGTAATACAAATGGATTTTTGTGGATCATTCCTTACGGCTTCTTTGAAATGATCAACAATATGTTATTACATTTATAGACTAATTTTCTCGTTATGACTACCTTATGTAATTAATGAGAAGTCTCGGTCATTATACATGTTTAAGACTTTTAAAACTGTAAGTTGTGAACCAACTAGGCAAAAGAATTAAAGATGTCAGATCTGGTCGTGGTGGTGAATACTATAGTAAATATGACGAATCAAGTTAACAATATCTAGGGTCTTTTACTAAATTCCTAAAGGAATATGGAATTATCCATAGTACATCATGTTAGGATCTCCTAGCATGAACAGTGTTACTGAGAGATGAAACAACCTACTAAAGGATATGGTGAGGAGTATAATTAGTTATACAACTTTACCAAATTCACTCTAGGGTGAGACATTAAATACTGCAGCTTATATCCTTAATAGAGTCTCAACTAATGCAATGACTCAAAACTTCTTATGAATTATGGACTGGCAAAAAGTCCAATATAAAGTATTTACATATTTGGGGGTATCCAGTTAAGGCAAAGCCTTATAGGCCAAATTATAAATAAAATAGATTTAAAAACGGTCAACACTTATTTTGTTGGGTACTCTGAACAGTTTTGAGGGTACAAATTTCATGATCCCACATCCATATCCTTCTTTATGACGGGAAATACCCAATTCTTTGAGGATATTTAGTTTGGGAAAGAGATAAAGTTAGAAACTGTCTTTAAAAAGAAATCCATTTCTATTCCTATGATTATTATTGACAATGATCAAGTTTTTATTCCTAGCATTATTCAAGAAGCAATACTAGAACCGCAAGACAATGTTGAAAATTTTTTCCATCAAGAACAGCGGTTATTCTTGAAGAACAAACTCAATAATCTCAAGAACAAATACCATTAAATAGATCCATCAAATAAAAAAGAAATGCAGTTTCGGATGATTACATCATATTTCTCTAAGACGATAACATGAATACAGCATTGGATTGGTGGAAGATGATCCAATTGACTTCCGTCAAGCTGTACAAAGTATTAATTCTTAAAAGTGAATTGATGCCATGAATGAGGAAATTCAGTTCATGAAGACAATGACATTTAGAAACTTGTTATGCTACCCGTGCAAAATCCATTAGTTGCAAACAGATATTCAAAACCAAAAGGGATTCGAAAAACAATATGGAAAGATATAAGATTCGTCTTGTCACAAAGGATTTTACTCAAAAAGAAGATATTGATTATAAAGAGATTTTATCTCTGATCTCACAAAAGATTCTTTCAAAATAATAATGACTTTAGTGGTATATTTTGACATTGAGTTACATTAGACGGATGTAAAGACTACTTTTCTCAATAGTGATATTGATGAGACTATTTATATAGTGCAATCAAAAAACTTTGTATCCAAAAATGCAAAGAATATGGTTTGCAAATTAAAGAAATTCATCTGTGGACTTAAGCAAGCTTCTCGTACTGATGATATTACAAATTTCATTAAATTGTTGTCACGTTTGGTTTTGAGATGAATTTGGTTGATAATTGTATATATCACAAGTTCGGCGGGAGTAATCTTATTTTTCTGGTTCTATATATTGATAACATACTGCTTACCAGTAACAATATAGGCATATTGCACGAAACTAAGAGAATTCTATAAAAGAAATTTGAGACGAAAGGTCTTGGGGATGCCTCTTTTATATGAAAATTCAAGTACATCAAAATCGCTATCGGGGTATTCTTGGATTATCACGAAAGAGCTATATCGAGAAGGTATTTAAAAGATTTGGAATGGAAGATAAAAACCAAGAAATACCTCTATTACTAAGGGAAACAAATTCTATCTCAATTAGTGTCCTAAGAATGATTTTGAAAGTAAAGAAATGCCTAAGATTCTTTATGCTTCAGCAGTGGGTAGTCTGATTATACTCATGTTTGTACGTGTCTAGATATTGTGTTCATTGTTGGGATGTTAGGCAAAAAATATGTAAGCAATTCAGGAATGGATAAGTGGAAAGCAGCTTAACTGGTTATTTAGCATGTTCAATTATTCAGTATATTCAGAGAGTAAAATATTACATGTCCATATATAAGATATCAGATAAAGTAAAGATCATCAGGAATCCTGACCCGATTTTGTCAGATGCCTAGACAGTCATAGATCCACTTCAGGCTATATGTATTTGATTGTTGGTAGAGCTATCTTATGAAAAAGTGTTAAACAAACACTCATAGATTTTTCTATCATGGTAGTTGAACTTATAACATGTTATAAGGAATACAATCATAGAATATAGCTGCGAAATTTTGTCACATGACTGCGAATTCTAGATGATATTGAAAGACCACTTAAATTATTTTATAACAATAAATCTGCATTTTTATATTCAAACAACAATAGGATCTCAACGAAATTTAAGCACACAGACACCAAGTTTGTAGTTGTTGAAAAAGGAGTTCATAGTAGTCTAGTGTTTATAGAGCATATTGCAGCACAAATTCCATGATTACGGATCCGTTTACTAAAGGTTTACCACCCAAAGTCTTTCATGAGCATACTGCTCATATGGGTGCTATGGTATATAAGGATATTCATAATTAGTAGGAGTTTATATTCGGTTTATATGCTTTGAGACACATCTTATGATTACTGATTTTTTCTGCAAAAATAAAGAATTCAATTTCAAAAATAAAGTATTCAATTTATATTTTACTTTGATTTGTTTTAGTTTGATCTCTATAAAAAATAAAGTTGGACTAGTTGGAAATAGGCATGTTTGGATAACAAATACCTGTAATTTTCATGTTACACATCCACACTTGATGTATGTCATTTGGTTGTGTTGATGTATGTGACCAAGAATGGGTTTTATTATGAATGATGTAACAAAAATCATCTTGGTCCTATATTAACATGATTAATAGACGAGATTGTTCTAAAATGACTTTGGTCATCGTAGCAAAAGGTTTTGAACTCATAAAGTTTTATACAATCAAAATATAAATGTAGTCCAAGTGGAAGAATGTTGGGTTTTGGACATATATATATATATATATATATTAATTGGTATTATGTGTTATCATAATTAATTGGTCCAATCTAAAGTGATATAATATGGTTTAAATATGGGCCTAAGTCACCTAATTAGTATGAGCTTTTATGTGTAAATACCCTAAAGTCTTATTTATTGTTCTATGATAGGCAAAATTTGGGGAATAAGGAAAGAATGTGTATATATAGGTTATGGTCTCCTAATTCAACGTATGTTACTTCCCTGATTTCCCATCATCAAAAAAATAAGAACCCTATTCTCCAAAATATACACGCCGTAATTTAGAAGATCAATAACCACAATATTCAAGAATCAAATATGTAAGTTCAAGAATTGCATCCGAGTATTCAAGAATCACATTTATTCTTATGAATTTTTGTTTGCTTCCACATCTAGTCTTTAGGTTATGTTCTTGATGAGTAAAAATGAAGGATCATGATAACGTTGGTTGTCATGATATTAAAGTCTATTCAATATACACCAAAAGTTTTATCTCAAAATCAATTAATAATGAGTGGGATAAATAGAGAATTTTATTAATTAATTTAGAAATTAAAAAATCGATTTAGGACATTTTGTCCTTTAAAAACTTCTCTCAAGTGTTACTTGTGTTAGTTGAAAATTTATGAAGTGGATTGGTTCAAGAAATTCTAAACTAATTATAAAGTTCATGATGCATCCCAAGTGTGGACCAGAAGTATAAGATGGGAAGCAAATAAGGCAAAAATACATGGGAAAGACAATCTGGTTCACAAACCTCCCATTATGTCCAAAAGTTGCAAAAATGTCAGACTATTTAATTTTTAATAGGCAGTCTTGTCTTGGAACTTTTATAAGAGAGAATGACTTTTGGACCTTTGACCTCCATGTCACACATTAAAAAAAAATTGTGCTGAAATATAATTGTACAAAATAACATTTTAATACTAACATATTATATTTTATTATTGACTAAAATTCTATTTATGGCTTATTTTTTAAGAAAGAATGAATTGTTTTGTAGAATTGCTAATTTAATTGGGTGATTATTAAATACCTAACAGGTAACAGTTAATGATATAAGATTTTTAATTATATGCTAATTATTGTAAAAAGAAAAAGAAAATAAACTTAAATTTTCAACAGAATTATTAACTAAAAAATTAGTTAGAGAATTTATATTCTATGTTGCTAAATATTTATGTACTTTTAATTAATAAATTAGCCAAATTAAGGTCTTAAACAGAACAATAAATTATAAATTCTTTAATGGAATAAAATATAAGTAGACAATATAATACCTTACTTAAATTTGAAATGGGGCTATGAACACCAAAAATTGACACTTAAAACAATCAATTATTCAAAAATAAAATAAATCATCAACATAACTAAATTGATATTTCAACATAAATAAGTCAATAAACAATTTTAATGAAAAAGAATAATACTGTAAAAATAACTAAGAGATCTATAACAATAAAGAATGATACTCGGAAATGAAAAGATGAGATTAAAAAAATAATAGGGACAGTGAGAAAGTAGATTTGAAAAATATTTTGAAATGGTTAAATCATACTACTAGAATTTCGATTAAGTTATTTTAGTCTTGTCGTTAAACTAGGTATAAATTTGAGGACAATTTTATAATTTATAAAATATTTTAGGGGTCTAATGTTAATTTTGTAAGGGTATAATTAAAATTGAAAAGTTTCAAGGGAAAAAATGAAAACTAAAAGTTTTGGTACGGTAAAAAGAAAAGGGTTGGGATTCAAACATTAAAGTTTTTAATATCCACTCCAAATATTTTTTATTAGGAGGGGCCGTCACCCCTTCCCCGCAATAGTCTCCCTATGGGTGTAAAAGAACATAAATAAACTGGATACTTTAACGTTCAAGATTGTTTAATTATTTTAATGAATTTAAAATTTTGTTCAAATTCGTCTTATTTATTTTTTGAGTCAAATTTAAACGTATTTAATTTTTATTGAAACGAAATCAAATCGAGTTCAAGTAGTTTGAAAGTTTTATATGTAAATTTAAAATTTTTAACTTATCGAGCAGAGTTCGATCGAGCCGAATACAAAAATTAATGAATGCTAGAATTTGTTCAAACTTGGTTTGATTATTAATAAATCAAGGCCAAACGAATTCTTATCTAGTCGAATTCGATTCAATTTAAATATCGAATAGTTTGAATTTATTTACATCCCTAAATCCGCTAGTAATCCGTCCCACTCATTATCAATTAATTTTGAGGTGAGAACTGTTCTCTTTTTAACGACATTATGACCCACTCGAGCATCACAATTCAATCTTTATAAAGAATCTGTACTTGGTCCTTTATTGATAAATTTGAAACGAAGTTATACTCTTTAATTTTTAGAAACAACATATACTTAATTTGGTAGACGATCTTAAAACTTTTATTTATCCCCAAAAAAAAAAAAAAAAAAATAGCACCTCATAAAAGGTGTCGCGGCATATCTATTGGTGGCAGCTTGACCCATTTGGTTTCATCACCACAAAAATCGTCCAAGCACAAGTAGACCACACGTTTTCTAATAACTCCTTAAAAAAGCAGACTAATAATAAACAGTAAATGATCGGTACACTTAAAAATGGTGTGTAATTGTAAACAAATTCTAGGAAAAGATCAAAACAGTGACTTGATCACTTCCTCCATCAAACAAATGACACAATAAAAATGATATTTAGGTAATATCCAATCAATTAAATAAGTAGCAAGTAACAGCAAGCAGCAAATACTAGATAGAAGAAAAAAAAAGAGTGGCGGAAACGTCTAAAAAGCTCGAATTAAGTTCAACATAATTAGTGATATGGGAATCTTTTCTTTCGACTAGTTAAAAAATTAGATTTGATTCTCCAATACAGACAATTATATTGCATTATATCTAAAAAGTAGACCGCGGATTTAATGTAAGTATTATACATGATAATATATTCTTCTTAGACCCATTTTTTGGCCAACTGCTTATTTTTCCTTTGTCTGTCTTTTTATATGAGGCTATGCATGTATGAAAAGAATAGTAGGGGCTTTCAATATTATACGATGAAAGTGGCAAACAAGGCATTTAAAATGCTTTCATTGCATTTCTCCGCATATTCTCAATTGCTTGGCATCAGTTTTTCCTTCTTTTTTTTTTTTCTTTTGGTGGGTCGTGGACAGAATATTGTAAAGAGTCATGAATGTGTTATTTCTTGCTGATTTTACTTTTTCGTAGTAGAAATAAAGCATATTTATAGAAAATATACGACTTTAATTAAGTGCTTTTCACAAAGCTCTTCTTTTGTTTCCGATTGAAAACAACCCTAACTTCTAAGAATTAAGGCAAACATCCTCTACAAAGAAAGGAGAAATCAAAATAAAGATCTTCTAAATGTAAGAAAGTAAATAACCAGTAACGTAGCGAAATTTAAAATTTTTTACTTTTTTATCACGGATCACAATTAATTTATGCCTAGTATAAGAAAACTATAGAAATTATACCTTAAAATCGCAGTAAAATCCCCAATATGTTTGGTACGTCGATCCACAAGCCGCACAAGTGCCCAATTTCTAATGATATCCACACAAATAATTAAATTAGAAATCTTAATTTACCCAAATTATGAAATACTGTTTCCTAAATTATTTTTCCTCTTTCCTATTCGTGATTTTCACGATTTTGATTCGCACGGCTTTTTGATTCATAATGCCGTACAAGTACTAATACTAATCATACCATATATATAATAATAGTACTAGTCTTATATATATATATTTATATATGGAAAGACTTAGGTAGATCCGGTCTTTGGTCCCACTTGTAGAGCCTGTGGTGTGGATTAAATTTTAGAGAATTTATCACATCAGTGGATATAAACAAGATTCCTTAAGATTTAATCCAAAGACCGAGTCTACCTATGTATTTTCCTATATATATATATATAGATATATATATATATATATATATATATATATATATATATATATATATAGTACTAGTCTTATCTATAATACATACATATATATATATATATATATATATATATTACATAATAATTTATAATCCCAATCTAAATTGAATTTAGGGAATTACAATAATTCTAGTAAGTTTGGATCAAAGGCATAAGAACTCTTATAATAACATTAGGAGTTCTAATATATATTACACATTAACTCCAAAAATTTATATATTATTACAGTTGAGCCCATAAAGTTAATTTATCTAATAAATTAATCCATAAGTATCTCATACTTATCAAATCATTTTAATCATGAATTAATTATCCTTAAGTGTGTGACCCTTTAGGTTCCCAATTATGTTAGCAATAAGTATAAATTATAATTCTAAATTAATTAAGATTAGATAAATTCAACGCATTTAATTTATCATTAATTTTTTATTTAATTAATTTATACTTATAGATCAAGATTGGCTTCTAGCAAAGTATCATGACTACCCAAGTGTTGAGGTATGTTAAGTGGTTCGACATCACCCATCCATAATTAGGGATGTTCCCATGTAATTTTTATCCTTTCACCAACTTATATCTCGATTAATTCAAGATTACAGATATAATGCCAACTCTTATCGAATTAATTAAATTTACTTCTTTCCAAAATACAACTCACTTAAAATAAAATTTAAGACACTCTTAATTCTATTTCCACTTTGTGCAAAAAATTTTGAATCGTATTTTAAGAAGTGGCCATATTGGGATATACTCTCCTATTATAAGGAGAGGTAAATCCTCTATTGATCATATCTTATCTTATCATGATTCATATTCTACCCGAACTCTACAGTATGTGTAACTCATTAAGAGTAAGGACTAATAGAGTCAAAGTATAATAATCCACAGTAAAGATGAATGATCATTATACTACTCTCACAAAAAGATTGATCCATTGGCAAATAATAATCCGTGTGGAATATTCTTAGTGGGTCAATTCGATACACTTATTCTCAATAAGCATCCACAGATACTTATGTGCTAATCTACCAGTGTCATACAGTCCACTATGATCAGGGATATATACAAACAAAATATAATTGCATCATAACTATTTATGATTTTACATATATATATATATATATATTATTCAAAAAATGCCATATTACAAAATATACATAAATTTAAAAATATAATATATCACTAAAACAAATTGGTTTTAGAACAACACTAACACTAAAGACGTCTTATTTAGAAGACTATGGACCAATTAATCTGCATAGGTTAGGTACAAGCAATTTTGATCTTGTGAGTTTAATTATTATTTTGTTTAGTGTCTACTCAAACAATAACATACATAATCTTGGGTATGAGCAGAATCTCTAATATTTCGAAACCTCCATATGCCTTAAGGCAACGAGAAGTCCCAATTCAAGCCAGACTCGACAAGTCCTATTTGTAGAAGAGAATCTAATCGAATTATGTCTCTTACTTTCATCTTCTCTTTTCTTGACAGCTTTTTGTCTTTTTAGAGTCTCTTTAGTTAAATGTCATTTTTTTGTTGTCCAGCATGTATCCAATGAGTTGGGATTTCCCTATCGATCCAAGCCATTTTGGGGCAAGCGGATAGCTAAGAGAAAGGAAATAGGATTTTTATCTGAATGTCACCTATCAACCAATTTTTTGAAAATTCTGTTTCCTATAATTTTGAAAACTGTTGATTCAAGAACAAGAACAACTATTTCCTTGCCACAGCTATGCACGATAGCCGCCCCTTTCTCTCTTTTTAACTTTCAGGAAAAAACTTCGAATTGGAAGGGCAATCTTCTCGGTGAACTGACCGTACCCCAAACCGACACAGGTGAACAAGCAGAGTATACTAGGGTGCTTGAGAGAACCATGTAATTGTGTCAAATGTGATCTCCATTGGTGTAGAAATGTCCCCTTTTGGACAAACAAGAAACATATTTTTGTGCATGATTTTTCTTAAAAATGGAAAACTGAAAAAAAAAATTAAAAACAACTTTGGTATGTTATTGGGTTTCTCCATTTTGTGGGATTATCCTTATGTGTGGGTTTCATTCAAGGTTAATAACAGTAGCTCTCTATTACTTTTTTATGCCTATCTATGCTGCCAAAACTGTCTTAATTCTTGAACGAATTATTGGAATTGGAATCAATTGTTGGAGGTCAACAACTATTTGAAAAACAAATAAGTAGTACTCCATGGCTTTATTTTTCTTTTTATTCTCTTCTTTATGAATCATGATTCAAAAATTCTTCTCGCTTTGATATTGTTTTGCTGTCTAATTTTTGCATAATGATGACTAGAACTAATGGCTTGCTTGTTTAGTTTAAGAACTTTAAAGTGTTTTTTTTTTTTCTTATATGTTTGAATGTTTAGTCTTATTTACTTGATTACAAATGACCCCTTTTAAATAATTCTTTTCACTCTAAATTGATATAATAGGTAATTGAAAAATTATAGGGATTGAGTTAGGTGTTGATTGAAAGCCTTGGAGGCCATGTGGACAATGAAAAGTCTCAATAGATCTTCAACCCGGATGAGGGACAATAATTTCTAGTAGGAGTCTTTTGTTGTTTCTTTGGCCGTTTATAATTCCAATTTGTTGGCTATTAATAATTCTAATTTATAATTTAGGTGGTTATGATAATCTTGAACCACCAAATTAGGGTCTTTGAGATTAAAAATAACAAACTTGAAAAATAAAATGAGTTTCTGGTTCAATTTTAGTTTGCATGTTTTATATCGTATATGGATTAGAAGTTTATGCTTTGGTTATGATGATGCTCAATAGTATGTTAAAACTGACGATATTATCCCGTATCTTGGATGGCAACTCTGATGGCATTTTAGAATAAGGTTCTTTCTCTAATGCATTTGAGTTGCAACCACGACGGTGTTGTCCTTCCTTGCCTAAATTTTAGCTAATCTGATCTTTACTTAATAAATTATTGAATTTTGTTTTCTTTCTCATTTTTCCTATCATCTTATTTTTTACAAAGATATTTTCTTTATTTGTTTGATTGCCTAAGTGGACGAAACTCTAGTTAATTTGCATACTAAGTTGCCAGAAAAAGGGATTGAAGGGAGTCCGTAATTTGCATATCCTTCTTATCATAACTTAAATCTTTTTTTCGCTTAAATTTCATGAAATGTTGTTTTATACTGTCAGTAGCATTTGATTGTAATTATAGTGTCTGATGAAAATGTTAGTGTATGCCCTAAAACTAATTTATTTTACGGATAAATTACACTTTTACCTTTATGTATATTTTGTGATATGACATTTTCGAATGATATATATATATATATATATGTGTGTGTGTGTGTGTGTGTGTGTGTGAAATCATAAATAATTATGATGTAATTATATTTTATTTGTAAATATCCCTAATTTGACACAAATAGATTAACACATAATTGTATGTGGATACTTATTGAAAATAAGTGCATCGGATTGACCCGCTAAGAGTATTCCACACGGATTATTAATCGAATGCCAGTAGTTAATCTCTTTGTGATAGTAGTGTAATAATCCTTAGACTTGAACTCATGAGTTTATCTTGACTGTGAATTACTATACAGTATTTGACTCTATTAGTTGTTACTCTTAAGGAGCCGGCATACTAAAGAGAGTGAGTATAGTATGAATCATGAAAAGATAAAATATAACAAACATAGGATTCACCACTCCTTATAATGGGAGTGTATATCCTAATATAGCCACTTTTTGAAATACGATTCGAAAATTTTTGCACAAAGTGGAAATAGAATTAAGAATGTCTTAATTTCTATTTCAAGTGAGTTGTATTTTGAAAAGAAATAAATTGATTAATTCAATAAGAGTTGGCATTATATCTATACTCTTGAATTAATCAAAATATAGTGTGGTGAAAGGATAATAATTACACGGGAACTAATCACGGATGGGTGATGTAGAACCACGTGACATATCTCAACACTTGGGTGATCATGATATTTTTCTAGAAGCCAATATTGATCTATAAGTGTAAATTAATTAATTGGTAAATTAATGATAAATTAAAGGTGTGTAATTCATCTAATCCTAATTAATTTAGGACTCTAAGGTATTTATACTTATTGTTAACGTGATTGGAAACCTAAAGGGTCACACACTTAAGAATAATTAATTTAGGATTAAATTAATTTTGATAAGTATGAGATACTTATGGGTTATAATTTATTAGATAAATTAACTTTTTGGTTCATCTACAACAAGTTATAAATCTTAGGGACTAATATGTAATATGGAACTCCTAAGGGTTTTATACTTATTGATATGCTCTTAACCCAAACTGATTAGGATTATTGTGATTCCTTAAACCCAATTAGATTGGGATGTTAGGACTATTAAATGTATATATATTATATTCTATATAATATATGCATATATTAATACTTATATATATGTGATATATATAAGACTAGTACTTAGAACAAGTAGTAGTACGGCTTATGTTAAAAACGTAAAAATAACGTTTTGAAAAAATGGAAAAATAATTAAAGAGCTATCACTCTATGGTTTAGATTAATCAATTTTGTGAAGATTTCTGAATTAATTATCTGTGTAGAACATATATACCATTAGAGACTGAGTGTTTGTGCGCTTTATGGATCGATTACCCAACCAGTTTAGAGATTTTATCGCGATTTTAAGATATAATCTTTATACTTTTCTTGTACTACACATAAATTAATCAAAGTGCTTCATGATAAAAAAGTAAAAAATTTAAATTCTTCTACAATACTGGTTATTTACTTTCTTAAAGAAAAGATGTTCAAACTTCGGCAAATCACTTTCCTTAATTTTGACTAACGAAATTTGGTGATTGTTGTTACGCATAAAAAACCCTATCATTATTTGTTATAAATTAATTAACGACTGTAACATGCATACATAATATATATGTGTGTGTAACTATAATTTCTTTTGTTTTTTGGCACTGAGTCTTCCTTCTCAGCTAATAGATTTGATTCCATAACTAGAAGTATACACTCATTCACAATGCTTTACTTCTACACCGAGTTGATATCGAAACAGTTCTATACAATTCAAATTTTGGTCATGCAGTTTAGGTTTAATAGAAAAGAAAAATGATCTGTACTGTTACTTGGAAGGTTCTGTTTTCTATTAGGTCTTTTTTTAGGGGGAGGTAGGGGCAATTAAAATTCAGTTTTTTATATTGGGATAGGATCTAACAGTTCTTCCCTAGGAGTGGATTGGATGGTGTAGTTAAATATGAAAATTTACAAGATCCAGAATAGAGTAATCTCTTTTTTCTTTTTCAGATATGCCCTTTATTATTATAGGTTTGACTCATCTAGGCAATTATTAATTAGGTCATTGTAATGCATTCGATGGTAGAATTAATTTTTCAATTTATTATGGTCTATGTATTTTATCAATTTTTTAATTTTTTCTTTAGGGGCATGGAAACTTCATCATTACCTTTCCTAGATCTTATTAATTATGGAAGATTCAACCTAGGTAAGTAAAAGCTTATTAACTTATGATTCATAAGAGGCCTTGGTCATTTTGTTGCATAAAGTGTTGGGAACCTCATTTACCATTTCAATATACAAGGCTAAATTGTGCTGAGCCTAGTAAAAAAATCCTGCTCCTGCTAATTTGCTGCTATATGTTGGTTTTGAAACAGAGTTATAACATCATATATTTACTATTTTGTCCCATTAGGAATTTTTTTGCATGGTAGCAAAGGTCCAATACCTTTACAACTGACTCATTGTTTGAGCGTAATAATTTGTTTCTTGATTTTCCCTCGCCACCCCTGCAAATTTTGTTTTTAGGAAAGAAAGAGCTATTATCATTCAACTTCTTATGGTGCATGCTTTAGTTATCTCTGAAATGCTAATAGTTTTCTTCAACACTACAACTATGGTGCATGCTTTAGTGATAATTTGAGCGTAATAATTTGTTTCTTGATTTTCCATTGCCACCCCTTCAAATTTTGTTTTTAGGAAAGAAAGAGTTACAATCATTCAACTTCTTATGGGGCATCCTTTAGTGATCTCCAAAATCCCAATAGTCTTCTTCAACACTACAACTACAGTGATGAATATAATTTTGTTGGAATTTCAGACATGTGTCTATTTAAAGTGGATTGTATCCCCCAAAAAAAAAAAAGGATTGTTTACTCTATATTAATTTAGAAATTGTGTAAATTCTACTTTTTCCCCTCCCACATGTTTTCTAATGTTAGGATAGAGTGAAATAAGATGGAATGTTTTGACCATTTTCTAATGTATTCAATGTATTAAAGAAGTTTTTTTAAAGTTTCTATTTTAGTATATTTTCTATGTTTGAAAGTAGTGTTTTTCGTATGTTAACTTTCTGATGAATCTTGACAAATCAACTTGGCTAATTATGTAGACATTGAATATAGTTTTTTAATGTTGCTTTCTTGTGTATATTTACATTAGTTCTTATTATGTTATTGTAATTACATCAAATTTTGGGCATTTTGATCCATTTATTTTTCACCATGCAATCGGTTACGTCTCCTAGTCTTATACTATGATTTTGGAAAATATTATCCTCTGACTTATATTTTTGGACCAAATTTGATCCCTTTATGGTTGCTAGTTTGAGGACCAAGTTGGCAAAGAGACTTGGGCCAATTTGATCCCTCTACGGTTGCTAGTTTGAGGACCAAGTTGGCCTAAAATAAAGTTAAGAGTACTAAAAATATAAAAGTTAGAAAACCTAATTGTCCAAAATTAAAGCATAAGGGCCAAATCAAATCAGAAATAAAAAGTTAAAGATCGAATTGTTATATTTAAAGCATGAGGATCAAACAATCTAGTCGGAGATGATTTTATATCTAATTTAAACACAAGCTTACAAATTGAGACACAGTTTTGATTGCTTTTGGATTAATCTTTTATACAGTGTTGGTGTAGAAAGTCTCTATATCATCGCGTATGAATTCATGTTACATGTGTATTGTCTAATTTTAAATGTCATTTTTAAACATGTAGAATACATTCACATCCGATTATGTAAAAATTTTCTACATTGAAGGTATATGAAGGATTAACCCTTACTTTTCTTAAAAGGCATTTGGTTTATAGGTATGAGGGGATCAAGGAATGAGAATCAAGGCTAATGAGAACCCATAAATGTTGTTTAGTTAATCACTATAGTAAGTATTTTAGTGGAATGAAATTATTAGAAAATGTTTACTTTCTCCATTTGTGACTTGATTTATAAATTAATTAACTTATAAATATATTGACTAATTTCTTGTTCAAACTAAACAAGTTAAGAGGAACGACATATATACGTATCAATGTGGGGTATATGATTCCCATTCTCATTCCGATTTTCGAATGCGAAGCAAACATCTCCGTAATATTTTTTGTTTTGCAAAAACTTGATATCTAAAAGGAAGTATAAGGGTTTGTTTCTAATGTGAAAAAAAAAAAGAGTTTTTATTAGGGGGTGTTTGGTTGAAAAGAATGGGAATCAAGAATCGGAACTACTCCCATACTTGTTGCTTGGTAAATGGATATGGGTTTCGAAATTTTGGAATAATACCTAAAAATTTGGAAACTCTCAATACCCAAATAAATTGGAAGGTTTTTTGTTCTTGATCCCAAAATTTGGAAAAAATAAAATAAAAATGGAAAATCAATTCTTTTTCAATTCTCTTATCTCCTACCATCCCATCATACTGCCTTTCCTCCCAATCTCCTCCACCCCATTGCCCATCTCTCATTACCACCCCAACCTCCTTCCTTCAGCTACTTGATTGGCCTCACCCTTCTTTTCCCATTACCCCAAGCCAATAGTGTGACGCTCCAACTAGGTCTCCAACCTCTGAGACCAAGTCGGGCACCTATCTAACTCTTGTTAGGACAAAGTATTCAAATGACTCCTATAACCCGTGACTAAAAGTTATAACATAAATTGCGTGCATATCTCAAGCAAATTTTAATACATGATACAAATTATTTATACCTTCAAAACATAACTAGGATACAACCATAATACTCGTACAAATACACTCTTACCCAATAATTACAAACTAAAAACAAAAAAACAAAACAAAACAAAACAAAAACAAAACTACAACCATTAAGGTACAAGTACAATCACTACACACAATTTGGGACAACTAAGGAAATACCTTCTAGTTGTTAGATGACCTTCTCACAACCCGTCGGATCTGTGTAAAAACAAATTTCAAAAATACTATGAGCTTATGCTAGCGAAATCGATAAACGAAAATAGTTTCTTTTCTATTTGTTTTTTTTTTCCATTAATATCAAACATAATTAATTAAAGAAATTAAAGGGATGACACATAATAATAAAGTACAGCTGTAAGACTCAAAATAAAGTTCATATAAAGGTGGATATGGTCGGCCTCACATGGAAGCCGTAGGAGAGCCTTTTCTTATTGTATGCCAAACTTATGAAAGAACTCCATTATTCATCTCTCACCCATTTGATTCAAATAAATCCCTCTAATAAATTTCTAGCCCTGAAATTTAACACCAAGTGGCCACAACAAGATTGGTAAATTCAAGAATACCGATATAATGTCACACACCCAAACACCATTGATCATCCCATGCAAGGTGCTTGGGTTGCATAGTCATGGTAGGTAAACCATTTCGACCAAATTCAGATTATTGGTTTGACATCTCTAACCCACACATGGCAAGGACCCAGTTCCTACCGGTGCGATGAAGTACACAATTGGGTGTACATCATGCACAAGTAGGTTTACATAAACAAATAAATTAAGTCCGAGGGGTTCAAAGTATACTAATCACATTTCATACTTAACTTAAACGTTTGAATAGCACATAAAATCACTAAAAGTTCCATCCATAACATGAAACCTTTTATATACATATTCATTAAAGCAAGAACTAGGAATACTCATACCTCAAGATAATAGACTCCTCAAAACATCTTTCTTTTCTTTAACCTATCCAATTAACCATAAGTACCCAATTTAGGTTATTCTTTCCATAAAAATTAAAGAAAATAATGGACACATTATAACATGGTGCAATATGTTATACACAAATACGTAAGGCATAGTTAGTTTAAATTTATTACTCTAATTTTTAGCTTGCTTACATAAACTTTATGTTAAACTTTGCTAAACTATACAACCCTAAGATAGTAGCACATAACTCTTTTAAACCAATAAATACCTGTTACGATTATAAAGTTCAAGTAAAAGTCTAAGGAAATTCAAACCTTAAGTTCTCCCTTTATTTTAATTGACCTTGAATAAGGAGTATGAAATTTAGGCCGTTCTATCAACATATTAGAATGGGCAAGCCACGCCTATGATTATACTAAACCAAAGGTTGTACCAACACCTAAAAGCAATCCATACGCGTTTAAAACCATCCATAATCTTGCCTTTGCTAAGGGTTTAATAGAACCAAAACCTATATGATGATGAAATGACATTAAGTAGCAAATTAAGATGCTAACTCCCTTGAATTGAAATCTGCCAGAATTTTAATCACCCACAAAACAGCATGATTTCATATTATACAAGGCACATACATGAATATCTTGCTTCTAAACATGTTTAACTTGTTGGTTAAGGTTATGTTAAGCTGGAAATTCATCCCAACAGCCCGTACAACTCCATAATTAAGGCCTTAACTATAATTTATCTAATTTAATACAACCTTACATATATTGTACCAACATAAATGAAATCATATGACCAAACATAGGTTAAATCCTTACCTAAAATCAGTAAAAATCTATAGATTGTGCAACAATATACTTGAACCATATGATTATACATGATCAATTGTTCAATTATTGTAAAACTTTAGTATAGAGGGAGCTTTAACAAATCAGTTTCAACTTGAAGAAGGGATTAGAAAGTTACTCTTTTTACTTGCCTTGCTTCTTCTTCCTCAGCTCGACTCCCTGTCTCCCTTTCCTTTCCTTTTCTTGCTTTCTCCCTCACTTTTTTCCAACCTTGCTTTCTCTTTTTCTTTTTTTTTTTTCTCACGGCTAAAGATGAATTAGTAGTATACGATGCAAGGCTGTAGGGAAGTTAGTTTGCAAGGTGTAGTGTTAATATGTAGGACACCTCATGCTAGTTTTCCCCGTCATGTTTTTATTTGGTTTGATTTTGTTTTAATTATTTATTGGTTTTATTATTTATTTGCAAATTATTATTTTAACTAGATTAAGCTTATTATAGTCCAGTCCCTAAGACTCTTAAAATTATTTATTCAAACCCTAGTATTTGGTTAGTAATTATATACATAACTTATAAGAAGGAATTCTAAATAATCGCACCTAGAAAAACAATATATAAGAGAATCATATTACTTTTATGCATACCCTCACAAATAGCATATGAATAGAGATATGCTGCTGAGCATATCAATAGCAAAGTAATCCAAAAAAGACTTTAGATATACAACTATCCACATCAATAAAGATTGAATCTTAGCTAACATGTTATTGGATCTTAAAATCTGAACCTTTTGCCTGTGCCTATAGAGGGGGGAGAAAAGAAAAACAGAGTTGAAATTGTTGGCTAGATTTTGTGCATCGGCACAATTATTCTTCGGTGATAAGGTGGTATCAGCAAAAACTTCCCTTGGAACAAGCATGTCAACCTTTTGGTGTAACTGATGGATAGTGTTGGTGGTGGTGAGCAGTGATTCTTTTACGTGGTGGGTGTAGTGGCGGTCTAGGTGGGTAAAGGTGGAATAAGAAAGACAAGAAGAATGTTTTTAAAAAGATAAATAATAATAACAATAATAATTTTTTAATATAATACCCTTCTCAAAAAATATTTGCCAAGCATCAATTATTTTAATTATTTTTATGCACAAAATTCATAGTTAATTTTTTATGCATGAATCTGATTACGATTTCAATTCCAAGGCATTAGCCAAGCACCTCCTTAGATTCTTGCCCTTACTTGTTAAAATTTAACTTTAGCCCTGGTGGTGATTTTTACTTGAATCAATTTGCTTCCAGTTTTTGGGCTAATGTTTGGGTTTCAAACTTCAATAGATGCTATGAGATACAACATTAGTTTCAGTTTTAGCAATTCTGCTACTCAATAAGTTCAACTAGTCTCCAACCTGAATAGTCTGGCCTAACTAGTAAACAACTTTGTGCATGTCTGTCTTGTAATCTATGGTCTAAAGTGAAAATTTTCATTTGGAATTAAATTCCAAAGCGACACTAAACCATGGGTTTTATTTGTAGTTCAGCTCCATTTGAACTTGGGGTTGGCCTGGAGAATTGTATTTTCTGTATGGATAATTGGGAAACCAAAACAACCAAGTGTTCGAGATTCAATGATTTGGGTTTGAGACTTCTTTGTCCAGAATTATTCTGTGAAATTGAGATGTTGGAAATTTTTTGCCCAATTGACGCCTAAGCATTATTTTGGGCCTATTACTAACAAAGTTTGGAAATTCCAAAATGGTTCAAAATTATGCTCTCTATTTTTTTGGTATTTCCTTCACCTTCAATATTGTGTTGGTAAAATTATTTTGGACACCTCCCACAAAAATAAAATTTTGTAATGTTATTCCAACGCCTTAAAATTTTGGTCTGATTCCATTTAGTCAAGAATAATCAAATGCCATTTTCTTTTTCTTTTTCTTTTTCTTCCACATTTGCCTTTTTATTTATTTGTTTGGTTAGAGAATATAAGAATTAAGACCTTAATTGGATTTATTTTCGTAGTTATTGCTTGGTTGACAAGTATAAATATTAAAATTTTAGAATGAAACTTAAAAATCTAACAACTTTCAATACCTAACTAAATTGGGAACTTTGATAATTCCCCTAATTTCAAAATTTGAAAAAAAAAAGTGAAATAAAATTATTTTTCTCCCTTCCTCATCCTCCACCAAGCTCCTTCTCCTCCTCCATCCTTCTCTCCTTCTTCCTCCTCCTCCTCCTCCTCCCTTTGTCCTTCCCCACAACCTCCTACTTCCCTCCTCACTTCTTCCTACCACAGCCCTCTCTCCTCATCCTCCCCCTCCCCCTCCCGACAACCCTTCTCCTCCTTCCCACAACCCTTCCTTCTCTCTTTTCCCCTCTTCTCTCCATAATGGAGGAAAAATTAAGAAATTTTAAGATGATGATGATGATGATATTGTAGGAAAAATTTTATAGTTTCTTTAGGATACCATACCATTGTTTTTTGAATACTTGTATTGTACAACACCATGTACATTAAATACTTGTACAGTACAAGCATTAAAATACAACGATATAATATTCGAACGGAATCATAGAATTCTCCAATATTTTAATATGATACTCATACCCCAAAAATATTTACTAAGTACCGATGATTTTAATGATTTTTATAAAATCTATACATATTTTTCATGTATGATATCAATTCCGATTCTAATTCCAACACATGAACCAAGCACTCCCTTATTATTATTATTCTTTTTTTTTTTTGTTTATCGTTTTCTTTTTGCATTCTTCCTTCTCCTCTTCGAAAGCTCTCAATTCAAAGTAATATGCCTTCTTTAAATTGCGGACTATAATATACATGGTATCTATAAAGAAGAAAGGCTTGTGAGCATCGAAAAAGAACTAGGGTTATCTGGTTTTGGTTGGGGAACAAGTAAGTCATTAAATTGAGGCAAAGGAAGCCCTCCTACCATCCATTAAACAACTGAATGCTTTCCTGTTTCCATAGAAACATTCCCTTTGTATACTCAATTGGAAGGATATATGATGCATCATGGCTATCGTGACCACATTCATTAAGATAATGGGAAGGGATTTTGGTTATCCAAATAGCCTGGAAATTAATATCTAAACTTTGCTTTAACAGAATGGAAAAGTAGGCACTAGTAAATAGGACTTATTCATTTTGCTCCCCCTCAACTTATACTCAATTTCTACCTTACACTCTCAATTTCAAAATTTTGGATATTTTGTGCCCATAACTCTCAAATTCATCCCACTTCAACCTAATTTTTAACATCGTCATCAAAATTAGCCAAATCTTTGCGTGTGTACAACAACTTTAGCAAATTAGCCAAATCTTTGCGTGTGTTCAACAACTTTAGCAGGATGTACAATATGTTGGCATAAGTTTTTGAGTGCACAAGCAAATATTTTGTTAAATTTAGTGACGGTGCTTGTTAAAAATTAGACCAAAATAGAGGAATTTGCAAGTTAAGAAGTGTAAAGTGTTCAAAACTAAAAATTCATGTGCAAAGCGGAAATCATATATAAGTTGGGAGGTGCACGATAAAATTAATGTCCTTATAAATATTGAGAAAATAATTACACACTATATATTTATTACTATTATCCATGTTGTACTCGAGAAAAAAAAAAATCTAGTTGCACTTATATAGGTGTTTGGGAATTAATGTCTAAGAATTGCTTCAATAAAAAAAATGAAGGTAGTTACCCTCATGAATATTCACGAAAAAAATATTTCAACTCACCATGCATATATGGACTACACTTTTTTTATGACCATTATGGCTTTCCCAATTGGTGATGTGAACGTTGATGAATTTGCAATGAAGGTGTTGCATTTAAATGTGCCAATTAAATTTTAAGCCAGCTAGCCGGCAATGACTTAGGTGGGTGGCTACAATAAAGATTAATTAGTTTCATGTAAGTTGGCAAATGGTGGAAAAAAGTTGTTGGGCCAAAATATCACAATCCAATTTAACTCATTTTTGTACACTTTTTATTTTTTTTTAGTGAAGCACACCATCTTCAAGCAAACATTCAATTACATGGGAGGAACCATCTTCTTGGCTAGGGCACAAATTAAGAGATCGCCTACATGGCACCTACTCTGTTACTCCAAGAATCTTTTGGGCTATGTAAAAATTTTGTATCGAGGAAAAAACTTGCACTTCTCCAACTGTTTCTCGCAATTAACTTTTTAATGACTTTGGTTCAAAATATTAATTCCAAAGAAGTTTCCGTGACTGCTTTTTTTATCTCACCTTGAGAACATGAAAATTGGTGAAAATAATAAAAAAAAGTGGTCACATTGAAAGAACAAAACTAAATTTTATAATCTGTTTGGCTTCTCGGAGGCAACATGCACATAGAAGTTCACATAAACATTTATGAAAATAGAAAGATTACAATATATAACCCCCAACAAGTTATATATTTTTTGAAATATTTATCTTCATCACTAAATTTTAAATATGATTTCACTTCTTAGTTTGTAGATATTTAAATGTTAAAATCATTATAGTATCACAAACTTTTGGTGAGAGTTATAACAATGTTCGTAATTTTAAAAATTATAATATTTGTGATACTATTATTATTCAAACATTTAAAAGTGTACACTTTAGTTTGCCATTTCTACCCTCATACTCATATTTCATCGGGTAATATGATGAGCAAGCGCTATTTGCCAAAGATATACCATGTGATAACAAGGACAATATATTATTTTGGTTAGAAATATCGCATCAAACCACAACTTTAATTAGCAAATTAAAAAAAATGAACGTAGTTGGCAAATTTCTAATTAAAATCAAAACAAGTATGCTATATTTTGTCTTTAATAAAATACTAACCTATGCAAATAGCAATTAATATATGTTGGATTGCAGTGTCCTAAACCTTGAGAATGCGTGTTGGCCCAGCAAGGACAGGCATCCCCATTGAGAAAAATGGAGCATTTAAGTGTAATAAAACAGATAGGGGCTTCTAGGAATAATCAATCAAGAGCCCCCCCCCCATCTGAGGAATAAGTAGGCTTTCCACAGAGAGTTCAGTGTACAAACTTGTAGCAATTCTTTTTAATTGTATCTCTAATTTCTTGTGGTTGACTACTTGACTCAGTACAGTATATTAGCCAGCTGATCTCATTGTAACTTTCTTTCAGGTCGTTATTGTTAAAGTATGATCAATCGTTCAAAAAGATGATTGGGTATAAATATGATGAGAGTAATGATGCATATATTTATAAATCTTAAGTTTCTACCTCAAGATATAATGATTTTTATTTTTAAAAAATAGTTTTAAACAAATAGTTAATTCACGATAAGTAATTAATATACCTTAAGTAATTTATCGTGCTTCTTACATAACAAGCTAGATCTATTATCAACTTAGTATACACATCAAGCACATATTTGGGGGGGGGAACAACCTTGTAATTTCTTTGAAAACAAAGTTTGCCCAAACTGCACCATAAATAGGTAGCTTGGGTTATATTGTTCCTTTTTGGGAAGTGAACCAAATGAAACAGCTTCATGTATGTCTAATGAATCACCATGCATGTGCCTGCCTGAACTTTTCCATGTTTTTTCACTTCATAATCTCTGTTTGCCTTTCTATGCTTCTGAATTTCTGAATACTGATGACTGATCAACCTAATAAAAAGGATGGCAGCGAACACTCTACTCTACAGAAGAATGCAGACGTAAAACAAACAAGAACCTGGGCAACCCTCCCTTTTTAGTCCTGAAATTAACTATGTCAAACTTCACATATAACTATAAAAAGTGAAGCATCAGAATGATCCTTCATTCCATACTCCATAAAATCATCACTTTTTTTCATTCATGCAGTTTTTCAGTACTTAATTAGGTCATGTTAGCAAGGCAGGATTTGCAGTATTGATTTAAAACTGCATTCTAATTAGGGTTTTCTCAATTGGTCATCTGTTTGTGCATGTTACATAATAAGTTGGCTGTAAATAGGAATTGAAAAAATCAAAAGAATGAAGTAGATGAACAAAAGTAACTACAGCAATTAATACCATTAAAAGGACAGAAATTTTTAGCAGACGGTACAGATATGAAAGGAACACTGAGAAGTAAACAAGAGCATTAATACTATTACCAGCTGCTAGCTAGCTCTTATTTATCGTCCCTTTCTTTTCTTAAAAAAAAAAAAATTGAAATAACTACTACTACAACCTCATTAACCATGACTGAAAAAGCTAATTAAAGCTTTGCTACCATTAATTCTAATTCAGAAAAAGAAAAAAAAAAAAAAGTTGATGACATTATGAAAAATAATAGAGAGAACCTTAATTTTACATTCTTTTCAACTCAATAATGTAAAACTAATTAATTAACTGACCCTTAGAATCAATTGTAGCAAAGCTCTTGATTTTCTGTCCACTAATTGTGAAGAGGGTTCGGCCCTGTATGAACTAATCTCACATCGTCTTTGAATATGGTATCAGAGCCAGTCTCACGACGATCTCTTCCAACATGTTCATTGTTATCAGAAGCTGCATGAAAGGATGAAACCTTATGGAAATTGAATAAACGTGCTTTTCTTGCGGGTGACCAATGCGAAGGAGCATTGTTGTCATTAGTCTGAGCTGAAGATATACAAAACTGACTGAAAACTAAGATACACAAAACGAAAGCTGCTGTTTTCGCCGTCGCATGTCTTCCTCTTGTTCTTGATCTTTTGGCTTCATTATTTTGAGCATTCATTGCATAATCTTTAGAGGGATTTTCTGTTTTTCCCTGAAAATTTAAACCATTTGAAAGTTGGGAAAAGTTGGGACAGGGAGAGATCTCTTACTGAAAACTTGTATGCAAAATTTAAGAAACTTTTGACCCTTCCTATGAATGTGTTTAGTGTGTGTAGTGTGTGTGAGTAAGAGAAAAAAGACAAAAGGGGAGAGAGTTCTATGCTTCTTATCTTGTGCGTTTAGTCACATGATCTTGACCCTTGATTCCTGGAACCTTCTTGTATATATCTTATTTCCTATTCTGAATCTTCGAACTCTGAACCCTTTTTTACTCGAAGACTAAAATGCAAACGGTTTTGGTATTATTTATATGATGAAATCTTGATAGAAATAGAAAAAAAAATTCATAAAAAATAATAAATTTTTTTATTTTTTAATAATTTTAATTATTGTCGCATTCCCGTATTGAGTATTCAAAACTAACTTTAGAAATACATGTTGTACAGGCTTGGAAGTATGGAGAAGGATGGGACTGTCCAGTATTAATAGCCGTTGTCGGCGGCATATTTCAACTCTTAAATCTATGAAAAATTGGAGGTTTAATTTAATTAAGTTAATCTTGTAGACCTCTTGGTCTTCCATCTTTGTTTAAGTTTAATATTTTGGTATATGCTTTCCGGTCATTTTCCCTGATCACTTATTATATACTACTACTAAGTAGTCACGAGTAGTCAGCAAGTAAAGTGCCTTGCAATTTGCTTCCATAAGTGTAAATTAATCGGTCAATCTACAAAGATCTGGTTTGACTTATTCAAGAATTTCACCAAAAATTCTATCCTCGGTTGCTGGTGTTGTTCATCTTGACCAATTAATTCAAAAAATTAATTGAATCGATCTATTCAGAATCATAAAAGTAGAGTATTCGAACTGATTAATATAACCAATCGGGTCTAGTAGCGGGGCGGGTAACATTACCAGGTAAGGTAGCTAGCAGGTTGCAACTCGATGGGTACCAAGTCGATCCTTCTATAGGGATAATTGTGTGACTTTGTATATTATGGTCTAATATTAATGAATCTTTTTCCTCCCCTTCCCATCCATAGGGGAATTTGTATAATTAATAGTCCGTTTTTATTTTTTTGAAATTTGACACTAAAAAATGTAATGATTGGATTTGGTTAGTACCCGGTTATTCGATCCACTTTTTGTCGATCAGATACTTAGTCGCTTTTTTCTTGACCTGATATAGTCAGATCGATTCAGATAATGACCACATAAATTGGGTATGCAATTCACAAACACCCCTAGTGAGCATTACTCATTGGCCACTAATTTTCTCAAATAACTAATAAATGGGTTTACCAACCTTATTTGGGTCTCTTTATTTTATTTGAGAAAATTAGTGATTAATAAAATAGCACTTAGACAGTGAGCAATGCTCACTCTCTAAAATAAATTTCCTATTTAACACATAATACGACCTTAATCTGTACTTAGCAAATACTTTATGTACTAGTTGTTATGGTTTCAGCCTAAGATACCTTATGTTCACATAATGCTAGTTGTTATAGTTTCAGCCTCATGAAAATGGTTTGAATACTTAGATGTGAAAGCACATTTACATTGGAACCTTAATTAAAATGTCTTTAATTATCATGAACAAATGTATTGTTTGCATAAATCATATACAAATATATCAAGAGCTGTATACAGTTGCTGTTTGTTCTAGGGATAATTTCGTGAAGAGATAGAAGATTACATTCATTATTACATAGTACCTTGTATACTGAAGTGACAGAAATTTACATAGATTACATCATACCTAGTACACTGTCGAGTTAATTGAAAAATGTTTCCGAATTAATGTTGTACATAAACATATATGGTTGCAAAATAAATAGAACCTGAACTTACCTTCACCGTAATAGAAAAATATTTAATCTAAATCCGATTTTTGATTCCACCTATAGATTCTGTTGTCAAAATTAAACCTTAAAAATCTTGCTTACATCAAATAGATTTTTTAAAATTTAATCCACACCACAGAATTTACAAGTAAGGTCAAAAATCAGATCTACCTAAGTATTTGGCCAGTGTAATAATTGTTCAACTACTCTACGTGGGAAGTCCAAAATTGTGCCTTGCAGAAGTGTCTTCTATTCTTTAGTTCGTGTTTACATAAATATCTGTGGTGAAGTATTAATTAAATTATATGAAAGTCCTTTGTGGATTAATTACACTTTGCACCCTTAAATTATTTTATTTTTGTACTTTACATCATAAAATATCAAGTTTGACAATCAACCGCCACTAACTTTTAAAAAAGTACAAAAATAGCTAGAACTACATGCGAAAAGTACGAAAAAACACCACGTTTCATCATCTTATGCATGATAAGAAAAGCTCTATTTAAGTGGGGAGAACAATCAGTTGGAACATCCATAAAGTTTGGGGCTTGAACATAGATCCAAACATGATTTGAAGGGTCCTAGTTAGGGCATGCGTTCAATACAAGTCTAAAAATTTTCACACATTACACCAACTATTTAATGGTGAATAAAAATGGCCTATATATCTTTACTATCTTACTCAAAAATTAGTAAATATAAATGCCATATGGTATTCACTAAATATGTTATTACAAATAATTAGTATAAAAATCCATAATTTGTAAAATATTAAGTAGATTCAATTTTAAATTACACTTATAAATTTTGTAATCAAATTAAATTTTACTTAATATTATTTAATATTAAATAAAATTTAATTTACAACAAAAGATTTATAAGTAATGTCATGGGTATACATAACTATTTTCCATCACAATTATATATATCTTGTGTGCGGTGTAAGCAAACGACATTCAGATACAAACAAACAATACTAGTGGTAGAAACAGAATAGTGTTTCTTAGGACGACCACTAGAGAATGACAGCTTGAGATGTGTTGACAAATTAATGCAGTCACAGATTACCATGTGGTTTCCAGTAATACTATTAAATTAAGTTCATTAATTAATTTGTACTATTCTAACAATCAAATAGAAAATTTTTGTACAGATTAAAATGTATGATTTTTTCGTATATTTTATGATTTATAAATATTATATTTTTTAATTTATAGATAAAATATTTTAATTTTTAAAATTTTAAACAAAAAAAATTACAAAAATTGTAATAAGACTATACACCTTGATTTATATAAAAAAAATTCCAATCAAATGCATCATAATCTTACAATAATTTTCTTTTGACTTGACTAGCGATTAATGAACCTGCAAAAAAATTTAAAAAAAGAACCTAGAACGAAAGTAATAAGAGAAGTTGAGGATAAATTTCATAGTAGTTCCTATAATTTAGGTTGTCCAGTCCATGGTAAAACTGGAATTTTTGCCAAAACAGCGATGCCGTTTGCAAATTTGCATACATTTTCAGGTTTTTTTTTTTTTTTTTAAATTTATGTTTGGAATGACTGCTGATACCTATATATCTTGTTGTTCGAGGCTGAAAGTTGGATGCTACATGCGTTTACATGAAATATGCTAGCTGTCTAGCTAGACTTGAAAGCTCGGAAGTTTGTAAAGTCCACCCTCCTATTTTTCTAAATTTTTGTCACCTGTGCTTAAAATTAGACCTTTATTTAGAGTAAAATATGGTTCACCTCATTGAACTTTGATGTAATCTCATACTCCCTTCCTCTTTTTGAGTGTGTTTATGATTTTGATACAAAAATTAAAATTGTTATTAAGGGTGTGTTCGTTTAGACTGAAAATTCCTTCGAAAATATTTTACATGAAAAATTCTATTTTTCATACAATTTTTCGATATTCGGTTGACAAAATGAAAATATTTTGAAATAAAAAATTTTAACGGTTTTATTTTTAATTTTATAAATACAAGTTAAAAAAACTTATAACAATGGTAATAAATACCTTACAAGTAATTGTAATTAATAAAAATTGCTGTTCTTATAAAATTAAATGTGTGTACAATATAGTAGTAAAATATGCATAATAATAGTTATATTAGTGTGGGACTCATAATTGAGAGAAAAAGAATGAAAAAGAATTAAAAACGAAAATAAGTTTAGCAATGGAAATAAAAGTAAGATAAAGTATTTGAAATTTAATGTCACTCTTGAATTATTCAGAAAATAACTTACACTCAAAAATTCCGTAAGTTATTTTCAGCCAGAGGAAGGAAAATTGAAAAATATTTTCCACCGGAAAATATTTTTCGGTGTTTGGCACCAAAAAATTTTCAGGAAAATATTTTCAGTCCAAACGAACACACCCTAAATAATTTAAATTGTAGACAAAATTGATTATATATAACTAAATTATTCTTTTAACTATTAATAAATTAAAAGAATCTTAATATTAATTTTCTTCGTCACATTGAAATTAAGTTTCTTCCCAATCTCACATTCCTTTCTCCCCCAAATCCCATGTTCCTCTCTCTCCCTCCCAATCTCACGTCCCTTCATTTTCGTTAAATTTCTTTCTCTCTTTATAATTATAAGTTGAATAATTAATGGAGTTAAAAAAATAAAGGTAAAATTGGAAAGAGATAATACTTTATTGGACTTTTAAAATCGCACTTAAAATGGAGCAAATTTTTTTTTTAAATTGACACTTAAAAAGAAATGGAGGAAGTGTTACACTCTTGACTAATTAATTGCATCAACTACTCCTCTAGTCAACTAAATCAAGTAAATTCAGATTGTACAATTTCTATGAAAAAATACGGAATCAGATGTGAGCATGCACATGCTTTCAAAAATAAGGACGATTTTACTCTTTAAATTACAATACATGTTCTTTGCCTGCTTGATCTTGTAATTTTTTTTTAACAAAAATTGTAGGACGTGGAGTTTTATATGCGTATAAATCAAAGGAAAATGATTTACTGACAGGGAAATCACAAATTCAGAAAGATTTGTCAAAGTTATTTACGTAACAAAATTATAGTGAATCACCAACTCTTAATTTTAAATTGATAGTCGATCAGACACATCAATTAATTTGTTATTTTATCACTTTATATAGATACATGCCTCATAAATCAAATTTGGCTAAGGGACCACTTGTACAAGAAGAAGGGAGAAATATGAAACAAGGGCACAGACCAAGATGAAACTATTTTAATCCTCTTTTATAAGTAGTTTGACATTCATTGTTCAATAATGCATAAACCTTGGATGTGATTTTCTTTTTTTTCAGCACTTATAAGTGAATTAATAAGCATCGTTTTAGTATCCTTATTATTTCACCTCCTATGTGGTTGCATTTATATGTGAAAATATTTTTCTACTCTACAATTTCATGCATATGTATCAATCTTTGCCGAAAAATTTAAAAAAGAAAAAATCATTTACTACTATTAATGCACCGAATATAGTACCTCTCAGATCAGAAGTGAAGACAGAACGATGATATATACAACACAACTTAAGGTGGAGTGCGAAGAATAAAGCTTGCATGCGGGTTCCCCAAAACCTAATTTTTTTCGATTATACTAAAAATTTAACCCGACTAAATGGTTAGATCATCCAGTTCATTAGTGAAACCACCAAATTATAGCGAGCTTCTTTTTAACGCAAGAAAAAAAAATATCCGTCATCAATCTCTACCTATCCTCTTATCATCGTTTGATTGCATAAAATAATGTATTAATGTGGTCAATTTTACATAGACTTGGTGGCTACTACTATATATATTTTCGCAGCTTATGTAGTACAAAATTACAACTCATGTAACACTGAATAACAAAATGTATTTTATTCGGTAAGACGCTTTTAGAGTAATTTATAAAGTGATCATAAGAATTTAAATTAGAAAAAAAGTAAAGAGATAATGAATTTGTATTAATGATGATTGAATCAGTACATGAGAGGGATGAACCCTTATATATAGGTATCGATTTGTCATGAACTTGTCAAGGGTCCTGAACCTATGATTAAGTTGCCTTGGCCGATCAGGCCTTACATGTAAGCCGAATGGCATCATTGTCAAGCTAAAACTAGCCTAATCTAGAGAGACAGATTTACAATATTACCTTTAATGAGTTACTAATTACATGTCATGTAATTATATTCTATAGAAGAATCGTTTCCTATATCATCATGCTTTTGGGTTTGAATTATTAAGAGAATAGATCTTTTTAAATTAAACAAACATACTATCACGTAACACTATATAGGTATAGGAAACCAAACAAGGAGAACTAGTTTTTACATTTTAGTCGAAAAGAGAATTGGCCGGCCTATTTACTAAAACAGGTGTAAAAAACGTTCAGGGCGTAATAACTAAAATTGGTTTCTTGAGCTAGTTTGTAAACAGTACCATCGTCTATTATACTTTACGATTAAAGCATGGAGAAATAATTAGTTCAAGCATGCCAAATCTGAGAAATTGTCCTTGTAAAAATGATAACCAAATATTTTTAAGTCTTCCTTCGTCTGTCATGCGTAAATATAACAACAAAAATCTGTCCCTATATCTGTAAAATCAGATAGAGTGCCGACATTTTTTTTTTTTGAGATCAACTGTTGGAACAGTGTAGTTCGCACGAACAATATATCATAATGACAGCTAAAGATGCGTCGATAAATTAATGCAGTCAATTAAATATTATCATATGTTTTTTTTTTTTTTTTAATAATAAAATCGACCTCTTTATACGGATGTCCCCATATTCATTCGGTACATTAACACATTAATTATTTACAACCCTTAATAAATTACTAAAAAAAAAAAACCGTCTTAAACCTCAATTAACAGAGAAAAATAACTATAGATTTATACTATTCAAGAGTCCTTGAGTTTAACAACAAAATTCGAGTTTTTTGCCAAAATAACCTAATATTGAAAAATATTCCCATAGTAACACAATTTTGAATTATATTGCCAATCTAATTTGTTTAATGCCACGTAAACTTTCAGCTTAGCAAATTCGTGATTATTCGCATCGAAGTCTCTTGGTAAATTTTTGTGTACACCAAAACACACCGTGTGTAAATCTCATGATGAGATCTATCATGGGACCTATGAAAAATCCACAAACTTTATATTTTGGTGTCCCGTACACTTTAATACACAAGAATTTGCTAAAATCTCTTTAGTCATCTTTAGCCATTTCTATTTTTAGTCTCTTCTCTCTCGCAATATGTTCCTTTTCACATAGGAATTAATTAAACCAAGTTGATGTTATTTATTTAATTTTAGTGGTCACGTGTCAATGTTTGGTTGGTTGTCTTAGTTAGTTTCATTATAAGTTTGGTAGATGTGCCACATTGAATCATTTTTAAGTAATACTACTAGTTAAGCCGTATAAATATATATTGTTTAGGTTTCTGTTTGAAAATTTAATTTATATTCTTATAAAATTTATATTTCGTCCTCCTAAATTTTTAAAAGAAATATAAATTAGTCTTAATAAATATGTGGCTATTAAGTCTTGCCCAATAAAATCTCAGGGTACAATTCCTGCGTCTGTCCCTACACTCAACAGCTACGAATTGACTAACAAATTATTTGTGAAAAAAAGTTCTGAATACTTTACCAATGAAATTTGATTACGTTGTTGCAGTAATTCAAGAACGAAAGATACATAAAATTTGAGCATTGAAGACTTCAAGGTTAATTAATTCTTCATGAACAAAGAATTAATGGGAAGAAGAAGGATACTGTAGATATGGTTGAGAAGACACTAAAGACACAATTAAATGTAAAGGGAAAAGATGAATCTAAACAACATGGAGAATCCAATCAGACTTCATACCTATAACAACAGAAGCCGTGGTTATAATAACAACAGAGATAGAGGCAGATGGAATCTCATATATGGTAGATGTAACAATTTTAGTTTTACAAGTGGTCTTGGTAAAGGTAAAGGTAAAGGTAATAAGTTTGGCAAAAATAATAATGTTGGAGGAAATAATTTTTATCAAATCCAAAATAATCAAAAAATTCAATGTTATTAATTGTGAAAATATGGACACAGAAATTCTAAATGTACATCTGGTGAACAATTTGACAAGAATTTTCAGCCTAATATTGCTAACAATCATGCTCAGAATAATAATCAAAATATGGAAACTTTATTTTTGGTTTATAATGCTGTGGATATTGTTGACAAAAATAAATGATTTTTAGATACTAGCCGTAGTAATCAAATGTATGGTAAAAAAGAATTATTTTCTGACCTTAATGAATCTGTCAGGAGTACAGTAAGATTTGGCAATAATACTACTTTATCTATTTTTTGGGAAAGAAAAAATTTATATTAGTTTGAAAAATGGGTCTAACAGTTTTATCTCCGATATTTTTTTTTCAGGATTGAATCATAATTTATTGAGTATGTGTCAATTGTTTGAAAAAAATTATGATATTCACATCAGGCATGACATGTATACTATTTTTTATGAAAATATTGGGATGATTGCAAAAGTGATGATGACTCATAACCGTTTATTTTCATTAAATCTGATAGTAATATAAATTTTCTTGTTTGAATACTGTGATTGATGACAATAATTGGCTGTGGTATTTGCGGTTTGGACATCTAAAGTTTGACAGTTTGAGATTTTTTACTAGTAGAAGAATGGTTAGTAAGTTGTCTGGTATCAATGTTTTTGGGAGAATTTGTGATACTTATACTTTGGGCAAGAAGCACAATGATGCTTTTTAAACAGGAAAATTGTGGAGAACAGGAAGATCATTAGAGATTATCCATTCAAATTATTGTACTGTGGAGGTACCTTCTAATGGTGGGTGGAGGTATTTTAAGACCTTTATTGATGATTTTAACAGAAAAGCTTGGGTTTATTTTTTACAACAAAAATCTGATGCATGTGAGACATTCAAAAAAATTAAGATTTTTGTTGAGAAGCAAAGTGATTTTCAAATAAAAATTTTGAAAACTGATAAGGGGTTCATGAATATTTTCTTGAAGAAAATTGTATACATCATCAATTGATAGTCAAGAACACTCCACAACAAAATAGAGAGAATGGTTGAAAGAAAAAATAGAACAGTTATAGATATGCTGAGATGCAAGTTGAAGTTGAAAAATTGCGAAACCCTTTTTGGTCAGAGACAATTGCATCTACTATTTATCTTTTGAACAGATGTCTTACGATAAGCCTTCTTAGAAAAACCTCTGAAGAAGTTTGAAGTGGTAGAAAACTATTTGTTGGCCATCTCAGAATATTTGGTTGTGTTACTTATTCTCATGTTCCTAATCAGTTGCACAGAAAACTTGACGACAAAGATGAAAATGTAATTTTATTGGCTATAATGAGTCATCCCGGACTTACAGATTATTCAATCCAATTTCAAGAAAAGTGATTGTAAGTAGAGATGTGACTTTTGATAAAGAAAAAAAAAGTATTTGGGATTGGTCCCTAGAGGAATCAAGAAATGTAGAGATGACTTTAAATTATGAAGGAGATGATGATGATCATAATTTTCAACCATCACCAGTTGCTCAGGGTTTACAGACTGAGACATCTAGTTATCTTAACTTGTGACACAATGTTAGAGCCAATTGTTTGTTAGATTGCAGACTTATGTTATTTCTTCATATAATTCCCCTTCTAATGAAGATATTATAAATTTTTTTATTTGCATATTGTGATCCAGTTGTTTATGAAGGCAGTTCGAGATAATCGTTGGGTGAAAGTAATGGATGAAAAAATTCATATCATTGAGAAGAATGATACATGACAGCTTACTCCTCTTTTAGCGAGTAAAAAGGCCATTATAGTGAAGTGGGTCTACAAGACCAAGTACAAGCCCAATGGAGAAATGGAGAGATTCAAGTCGAGATTGGTGGTAAAAAGGTACAAACAAAAACCCGACATTGATTATTTTGAGATATTTGTACCTGTTACTCAACTTGATACAGTTCCTTTGATAATTTGTCTTGCTACTCAAAATAATGAAGAATTTATCAAATGGATGTCAAGTCTATTTTCTTAAATGGAGTACTTGAAGAAGAAATTTATATGGAGCAACCTGCAGGTTTTGTTTGAAAAGGTTAGGAAAATAGCGTGTACAGGTTGAATAGGGTTTTGTATGGCTTGAAATAAGGCCCAAGGGCATGGTACACAACAATTGACTCATATTTTGTTTCTCGTGATTTTCTGAAATGTCCATATAAGTACAATTTATATATTAAATCTTCTACTCGCGATGATATTATTATTGTTTGCTTGTATATAAATAACTTGATTTTTACAGGAAATAATTCTATGATGATTGATGAATTTAGGGAGACCGTGATTAAACAGTTTGAGATAACAGATATGAGATGTATACCATATTTTCTTGAGATTGAGGTCATCTAGTCTGACCGTGATATTTTTATTTCTCAAAAAAAATATGTGGTTCTGACTCTGATTGAAGAAAAAATTGCATTTGACTGAAGATGGCACTGGAGAACATGTTGATCCTACCTACTTTAAAAGTTTGGTAGGGAGTTTGAGATATTTTACTTTTACAGGGCTAGATATTACTTTTAGTGTTGGTTTGATTAGCAGGTTATTAACGAGAAAAATCCACACCAGTCACACTTGTAAGAACCACAGTAGATCTTGAGATACATCAAAGGTACTCAAGAAGATGACATATTTTATTCATCTAGTAATCTAGTTGAGGTATTTGGTTACACAAACAAGGATTGGCAAGTGATATAGTTGAGAGAAAGAGTGGTTCTGGTGTATTTTCATGGAGTTTTAAAGTAACAGGTGATAGCATTGTCTACAGTAGAGGTAGAGTATATTGCAACAGCTAATAGTGCTATTCAAGCATTGTGGTAGTGTCGTGTGTTTGGTATTCTTCAACACAAATAGGATGGTTCTACAAAAATTTATTGTAACAATAAGTCAGCAATTGAATTGTCCAAAAATCTAATTTTTCATGGACGTAGTAAACACATTGACATCAAATATCACTTCATACGTGATTTGGTTCGAAATAAGAAGATTGAAATTGATTATTGTAAAACTCAAGAACAAGTAACAGATATTTTTATAAAAACATTGAAGTTAGAGACATTTGCTTTAAAGTTAAAAAAGATATTAAGCATGTCCGTAATTGAAGAACTTAGTTTAAGGGAGACTATATTGGAATTAATTAAACCAAACTAATAATATTTATTTAGTTTTAGTAGCCCCTATCAATATTTAGTTGGTTGTCTTAGTTTCATTGTAGTTTAGTAGATGTGCCACATTGTATTATTTCTAAATTGTATTACTAGTTTGGCCGTATAAATATACATTGTTTTGGTCGTTGTTTTGTAGTTGAAAAAAGTTCTATGCCGGCCTCCTGTCTTGGGAATTGAAGCCGTCATCTTCTAATTGTAAGAAACCGTAGCCGTTGTCTTTTTTTTTTTTTTTTTGTTCAATAGAGCCACTGCCAATTTGAAGAGTTTTTTTCCCCAAATTTGATATTCTTCTCCTTTATTTTCTTGTGGGTTTCTTATTTTTTGATTATTTATTTAATTTGGGTCCTCCATTAAGTCTTGATAATTGCTGCAAGAAATCTCCAATGAATCAAGACTATAACTTGAGAAGTGTCCTGAATTTCATAGTCCGAAATGGGATTTTAACTAGTCAAAGCATATAATTGAATTAATTCAATAATTTCAAAAAGCAAACAATCATTATTTTTATTTCAAATGCGAGTGAGATTGATTAAAAACTTTATGGGAGAATATTGAAGTTTGATTAAAAACTTTATGGGAGAATATTGAAGTGGTCATAATTCATATATTATTTCCTTCCTCACCTACTCAATGAAATGATGAGAAAAAATATATATAATTTCAACTTTTGACATATATATTTCACCTAGACTATTATCTAAGTGTTAATTTTATTGCGAGTAGTTTTTCAAGAATACAAAAGAGGACGATCAATGGGTCATTACAATTATTACTCAGAAGTTGAACTTGACCATGTAAAGTAAAAAAAAAAGGAAGAAAATAAAAAGATTTATTGCTTGACATTGACCTCTGGCAAGGGCAGAGCCAGGACTTGTGGTTAGTGATAGCAAAAATTTTTAATATAGTAAGAACAAAAATTATATTAATGATAAATATAAACTACATTAAATAAATTTGATAACTTAGAATTTAATTAAATTTACCATAGAGCAAGTTGTATTAAACATTCAATGATATATGTGTGTGATCATTAAGCAAGTTATATGACTGTTTTTTCTTTAAATTTAAATATTATTTTTATACATGGTCATTAAACCAAGCCCAAGGTGGAACCCAATGAAGGAGGTGAGTCAGCGGATTACTGGTCCAACCGGTTAGTCACTGCTTTAACCGATTTATCACTAAAATATATTATTTTATTAATGATATATATTAATTTGAAATTTTTAAATGCATAACATATATAAAAATATTAATAAAATATAATGTATCAATTTTTTAATTAATTATAAATGAATCTGTAATAATTTAGCAAAAGTAATAATTAAATATATTAAAATAATAGTTAATTTTAAGTTATTGTACTTGTAATTTTCATATGAACAAATATATATTCATTATTTTTTAAATGTCACTGTTTTGTAATATTATATTTTCATAAAAGAACTTTTTTTTGTCTCAATTTTTTCAAAAATATATTTCATTTACAAAGTTTTAGTGGTATAATATTTCTTAGAGTACTTTGTTGTTTTGAAATAATAATAATAATAATGTGTTTCTTATTCAAGACACATATAAGTAAAAAAAAACTTAGTTATTATTTAAAAGATGAGGCCCTTCAAAAAAAAAAAAAAAGATGGAAAAAAAAGAGTTTAAATATATAAAAGACAAAACTTTTAACATCCAAGGATGTAGCCGGATGGTGGACACAAGCTTGTGCTTAACTAGAGGTCTAGTGGTAGATCCCTAGTAGCAACACAATATTTTCCACAACCATTTTATCCAACAGTTCAAATTTTTAAAAATAAAAAATAAAATAAATTATAATACAAGTTAATATGAGAAACAAAAATTTATATTTTATTTATATGTCATTGTAGATTTTGTTTTTAGAAGAAAAAAAAAAGTATACTATTGTATTATTTATTTTCTAGAACCATTAAAAATTGATTGACTAATCTATAACTAAAATATAATTTAAAGAAAAATTAAATGTATCAATTACATTAGCATATAAGACTATAATAGGCTAATGTCATTAAGAATTTCTTCAACATCCGAGTTTGTTCCACTTGAAGAAGCAACTATAGTACTCTTATCACTCTCTGCTTCGCTCTTAATCTCGATCTCAACTCCTCGATCTCCTGATCCCTTATACTCGCAACGTACCAATATGCTAATAATGCTTGAATTTCCAAATGGTTGAGGCTTAATTGAGACCGTCCCTCATCCAAAATGCTCCTACCCGTACTGAAAGTTTGTTCAATAAGAGAAAGGATGGGGTAAACCTTTGACTTATTACCCACCATTCCAGTACCAAGAATTCTTTGCCTTCCACTAGGTCCTAGCTATCATCATCTTGGAACTCAAAATAAATAGTTAAATAAATATCAAATTCCGTACTACTAACGCAAATTCCGTACCTTTTCAAAGTAAGTAGTAATAAATAATATTTTTTTAGAGGGGGGGATATTTATTGTGCGAGTAGTACTAGTAGTATTCCGTGGACTACTACTAGCACTATTATCGGCACGAGTATATAGAATTTGAGTTTGATAATTACTATATAATGTAAGAATACACTATTTAGTCATTTCAACAACTTCAATTGGATCCATTACGTTGTCTTTAAAAATAATATATTCTGACATTTTATTTATTGTAGTATAATATGCTTCCAAATATTGCATCAAACCATCAATTTTAACACGAGAATCTAAAACAAAAGCAACTAAATAAATAGGTGGAATATGATAATAATAATTAAGCCATTTTTGTAACATATCAATAACAACACTTTGCAAAATAATATCATTTACACTATCTTCTAAAAGACTAACTATATCATATGCTTGGGGTATAAATAAATGAGATGTAGGAAAACAAACACTAGATAAAGTAAAAGTAGCAGTTTTAAAAACATGTAAAATTTCTACCATTATTCTACAAGTTTACACATCTACCCATAGGTTAGGATGCAAGTCAAAATTACTAAGATATTTGTTTCTAAAAAATTCGCATAATAAATCATTATATTTTAAAGAATTATTAAGTAAATCATAAGTTGAGTTCCACCGATTGGGAACATCATAAACAAATTTTTTAGGTTTCCTTCCTTTCTCAATACAAAATTTAGCCCATTCTTTCATTATTTTTGGATAGCCAATTATATAACTAATTACATCCTTAATATCTCAACTGAAGCATTAAGTATTCTCAAACCATCTTGAACACTTAAATTTAAAATGTCAACATGCACACCTAATATGCAAAAATTTACCACCTACTCGTGGTTCACAATAATTTTTTAAATCCCTAATCGATGCAATATTATTAGTAGCATTATCAAAACCGATTGAAAAAATTTTATTTACCAAGCCATATTCGTCTAAAATCTTTTTAATCATATTACTTATATTAATGGCTGTGTGACTTTCATTAAATATACGAAAAGCAATTATCATTTTTTGAATAATAATCCAATTATCATCAATTCAATAAGCAGTTACACCCATATAAAAATTTCTTTTCCAATGATCACAATATCATTACAAAATCAAATACGACCTTCTAATTTTGAAAAAAATATCTACCAAAATCTTTTTTTATTCTTTATAATATTTTGAAATTTTACGTGCAAAAATTGTTCTAGGCATACGTTTAAATTGTGGATTCACATACGTTTGTTGAAAAAGTACATATTTCTTTTTTTACCAAAACTAAATGGTAAATGTTCTCCACAAACAAAATTAATAAATCCAATTTTATATTGTTGATCATAAAAATTAAATATAGGATTAGAGTTAGAGGATGAAGATGCGTACTCAGATATTTGAGATTGCGTCTTGTCAATGCCGAATTCCGTCGGATATTCCTTTGTCAAGTGTTTCGCTAGCGTTCCGTATCAGCTTCCTTTTTTCCAATTGTATAATAGCCTTGCAATAATTACACATTGCATTAGTAGGATTCTTCGTTATCTAATTTTTTATTGAAATTGTATGTTTCATAAACATTTTGGCCTTTGGAGCCTTAGAAATCGGAGGTTTTGTTGATTTATACATTCGGAATCGGGAGTTATTTCAACATCATCTTCAAGATTAATAAAAATTTCATTGGAATTTTGACTAACTATTAGAATAGTAATTTGAAATTTTGAAAAAAAAATTATTATAAAAAATAATTAATAGAATTTATAAAAATTAAAGAAAATAAATGACACTTGAAAATAGTATAATAAGAAATAAATTGAAATTATAAATATAAAGACAATAAATAGAAATTGATAAATAATATTAGAGATTGTGAAAAAATTGAGAGGATTTGAGAGAATGAGAGAGAGATTGACTTGAAAGAATTGTGTGTTAAAAATGGTAAGAAGAATGGGTATTTATAGATAAATTTTGAAAATTAATAAAAAAAGAAAAGGGAAACAGCTTATGGCCGTTGGAAACGACCATAAGCTACTGAAGAAGTCCTCCAATGGTCATGTGACTGTTGGTGTTGGTGTGCTGCTATGGCATGGCAGCTACACCAAGACCAACGGTCATTGTTTTGAATCTTTAGTTTTTTTTATAAAAAAAAAAAAAAAAAATTTACTCAGTTCTGGTTCCAATTCCAAAAAATAGTGAACCGGATCTGGAACCTTGTATGCGGTTCTGGTTTCGGTTCTAGGAACTGGATTGGACTGTTTCGGTTCCAATTTTGGTTCCAAAACCACTGGTTTCTGTGGTCTGGTTCCAGAACCAGAACCATGGTCACCCTTAACCTGCGGTTGAACCGTCTAGATACCCGATTGTCTCGGTTCAACTGTCAAGTTGTTGAAAAGTCAATAGGTGACTTCTTTGTCTGGTCATCTCAACAATCAAGTCCGGTCTAATGGTCGGTTCATCGGCTTAGCAATTCGGTCCGGTCTAATGGTCGGTTCATCGGGTTAACCAGTTGAATCACCGGATCAGGTTTAATACCTATATACAATCCATTAACCTACGGTTGAACCGTTCAGATACCCGATTTTTTCGGTAAATTCAACTGCTAAGTTGTTGAAAAGTCAACGAGTGACTTCTTTGTCTAATCATCTTAGCAATCTGACCTGGTCTAATGACCAGCTCATCGGGTTAACTGGTTGAACCGCCGGATCGGGTTTAATAACTATATTTTTACACATATGTCATGCATTTATATCTGATAGTGTAAAAAAAAATTTATATATGTGTGTGTGTGTGTGATTTTTAAGCAAGTTATATAACTATTTTTTCTTTAATGCTTAAATATTATTTTTAAACATGTGGCATGCATTTATATATAATAGTGTAAAAAAATTTCTATACCAACAGTATAAGAATGATTAACTCATTAAATAATTGCTTAAGTACAATAATAGAAGTCAGAAATTTAAATTGTATTTTCTCCTCAAAATTTCATTGTGTAGGTAACGAACGTAATAATATTATAATTATGACAACTTCAATATTCTCTCATAATCTTTTTAATTAGTCTAACTCAACTTAAAAAATATAATTAGTCTAACTCAAATAAACGTAATGGATCTAATATTAGAATAATATTTGTTTGTTTTTGGAAATTGTTGAATGCAATTCTATGCTTTGAGTCGTTAAAAGCCCATTTAGGTTTTAGATTGGATTTTCCTCACTGCGATTTAATGTTTTAATAAGGAAAAAGCACACCAGGTGGAAGAGAAGAAAGTAAAAGTGGGAACGATTAAGAATTAGATACACTGTAATCCTTTTTAGAGAATTATTTCTTTATATTTTAAATATTTATACAGTATAATATTATGTGCTTTAAAAAGTTATACTATACAAACTTTTAAAGTCAAGGAAATAATTTCCTAAAAGAAATTGTAAAATTCTCCCATAATATTTTGCTTAGCTGGAGCGTGGAAGTTTACGTAACACTGAATACATTAGAATGGCAATATAATTTGTGAATGTGTTACAATGGGAAAAATTTTCGAAAATTGGGTTATTTTGGCAAAAAGCTCTTTAAATCCTCAATATTTTAAGTATCATCATTAACTTAATTAGTTTTATAGATTTCACAAGTCAGGTAATTTCATATATATATATATATATAGACACACACGCTTGCACAATAGAAAGCAAACAGACAAATGCCACCATTGTTTATAAGAGTTTTTCTTTTTTCTTTCTTTTTTTTTTTTTGTTGGGGGGGGTGTATAGGATTTTGTAGCTACGTACCCTAAATATATCAATTTTTAGCTAGTTTAGGAATTTAAATTAGCATCTCAATCTCAAAATTTTAGTCATTTAATACCCTATTGATGTCCACATATTTTGCCTAGTTAAGATAACAATTTTAGCAATATTCAAGACGAAATTAATGTTGCAACTCTTTTATACTGATATCTACCATTTGATTAGTTTAAAGAAAAAAAGGTCAATAAATAAAGACAGAATATAAAACCCAAAAAAAAAAAAAAAAAAAAAAGTTGCTGCATTCATTGAGCGAGGCAGATACTTTTTCACAATAAATATTAAAAGGAACATACCTAAAAAAAAAATTTGTAAAAAGAATAACATTGGAAACCATAGCAATTCTGATGACATGCTTCTAAAATAGTTGTTATATATAACAAAATCAAATTTCATTGTACCCTTGTAAACTATTTGTTTACATTTGCTCAGTTTCGATAATAACTAAGAAAAAGAAGCAGATATAGGAAAATTCATGGCATATTATGTCCCAGATAATAATTAGAAGTGCAAAGTACCAATAAACATTGAGTCTTCAAAATAAATTTCCTTATTAATATTTTTAAAAAAAACTAAAATTCCTTATTATTATATGCTTTTCTTTTCGCCCTTTCCTCTATTATCCAATGATCCGAACACCTAAAACGTTATTCTTCACAGCCCAAGGCAATGGGCTGCAATTAAATTCCTACAAAGTTTTCCTTACTTGGGCCCATGTGGATCGATAATCACGAATCCACATTCAAGAAATAAATCACCCATGAGCCATGGACTAATATTTTTCGTAGTTTTAAGGGCCTTTTTTTTTTTTTTTTTGCTATATATTCCTGATAAAATCTCTTTAGGATTAATAGTCTAATATTTGTATTTACAACAAATATCTATGAAGTTCTCAAATATACGAATAAAACGTCCTTTTTCTATGGTGTCTTTTATACACATCGGTGTAAAATTTTTTTACATTACCGGACAGTGAGCGTAGATGCATGCCACATACATAAAATGACATTTGAAATTTAAACAATGCATACATAACATGCATCAATATATGCGTATTCTAATGGTTAAATACAAAAATCTCGTACAAACTTTAAAAAAATTTACACTCTTGTAACGAAATTATATCGTTGTATTTGAAAATTTTATACAATAAAATATTATATGTTTTAAATATTTATTCGATATAATTTTTTAATAAGATTATAAAATTCTAACGAACTTTAACCTAAGAGAAAAACAAGTGCCAAGTGGGGTTCAAACATCACAATTGAGTTCAGAAAGACGTATTCAAGCATCACACGTACTGATTGAAATCCATCATTCTCTGAGGTAAAATACACCATTGTTAATACTTCCCCCCAAGGGAAGTTCGTTTAGGAATCGTTTTATTGGGATTTGAAAGTCATGTATATTTTACTTTAAAAATTGGTTATAAATATGTATAAAATATATAATATCTCTTTATATAAATTTTTAAAATATAATAAAATTATTTTGAGATGAGTATAGAATTTTCTCTTATTTACGTCAGTGGTTACATTACGTAATTCTAAAAATGACTACCTTTTAGAAAACCAAGAAAAAGGGAGACAAAACAGCCATCAAATCTCCCCGAGACAAGAACTTTTGTAAGAGTTCCAAACGTTCAAAGAGTAGCTATCGTATGCCAAAAAAACACCCCCGAATATGCGCCAACTTCAGTTGAAGTATTACGGAAGATTCTTGCTTTCATTCGCATATCCTTTTTCCATATATACCCTTCCCTCTTTTTTTCATTTTCCCTTGCCACTACTTCACCATTTTCAAACCAAAACAACATCAGCAAAAGGAAAAAAAAAAAGAAAAAATCTCCAGGAAACTTCAGAGTGATTGCTGCAATCCCTTTTCTCCAGGTTCTTTAATTTACTTGTTTATGACATTTTTTTTGTAACCCTTTTCATTGAAGTATGTTATTATGTTCAATTTTTTTTGTACCATTTTGGAATTTCTTGATTCTTGTTGTTTGCTTTGGCTTCTGCTTGAGAACTATATATATTTATTTTATGTTTTTGGCTCATTGGTGAAAAAGTTGAAGACTTCAGTTGTTTCAAGCTTAGTTTGATGGAGGGATTTCTTGCATGGTTGAAATTCTTAATGGATATGGATTTTACTTTGCTATAATTGTCAAAATGGATGAATTATTTTTATTTGAGATATCTGACTACAATGCAAGAAGAAAACTTCGAAGATCTGCAAGTGGAAATTTTTATGTTTTTAAGGGGAATTTAGAGGAATAATCTGGTTGAGGCATGTTTAATCGGGTGGTTAAATTGAGTGTGGCAGATTGTCCTTCTGATGACTTGAAAAGCTTGTATGAAGCAACACTTAAAAACTGGACTTAGCAAAGAAGGGAAACCATGATAATGCTTGAAAAAAATCTCCATTTATTTTTCGTTCTGTTAGGGAGTTGAATTATTGAAACTTCTTATGCAATATTGCTGGTCCGAGTGAATAACGAATGATTGCACTTTTTTGTATAATAAGCCTTTGATGGAACAAAACAAGCTTTTTATGAAGTATCTAGGCAATAAGTCCAGTAAACTGTATAGGAAATAGTTTCCTTGAATTTAAGTTGGCAGCCTATTGAGTTGTGGGCAGATGTTCTGCAGCTGCACTGGATAACGATTTCCACTCAGAGCAGATATGCAGAAATAACCGAGCTTACTTTCAGTAATTTCAAAACTTGAAGCTCTTGCATGCTACGTGCTTGTGTAAAGTGGAATGCTATTGCCATCAACGAATCATGATGTCTTGATTAATAGAGCCAGCAAGTGTCTTCTCGCTTCCCTGTTATTTAGGTGGCTACTTCTCAGATTCTCTGGGAAGAAGGCTTTATTATTCTTTACCTTTATATAGGAATAGGATACTACTTACTGGTGCTTTTACTTCTTTATGTGGAAATTCTCCAATTTCTATGTTATAGTGTTTAGTTTAGACAGATAAGTCCTTTCAATTGTCCTATGATTTTGTTCATTTTGATCTGTATCATTTATGGTCAGACATTCTGAACATATGCGGTCTCTTATTTGTTACAGGGATTGAGCAGTTAATTTCTTGCCACAACCTTACTGCAACCTGAGTCCTCTATATCAGATTTTGCTTTGCTCTTGCTGGCAATCAGTCACATTGACTGATTGCCACCAGAGCATATGAGTACCCAGAGTGCAATAATGCCTAGAAAAGTCTTAGAGGGTGTACATGGAATACATCTGGTTCCTCATTCACCATTTACATTTGAAGAGATAAAACATGGGGATTTACATCAGTCAACTTCTGAGCGTTTGGCTGTTGGGACTAGCCAGCCGCTAGTATTGCAGTAAGTAAATAGAAGAATTCATGTCCAACGATAATTGCGTACTTCTTTTTTTAGTTCTTAGAAACTTACAGAGCAAAAGAAAAATTTTCCTGTTGTTAGGATTATTTTTCAATTTCACACCAAAGTTCAAATGTTTAGCTTATTATTGGTGTTTTAACAAGTAAAATGTTGCTCACAATATTGATCCATTTATCAGGAGAGCATGGCAGCAACAGCCTCCATGTCTTCGGCCTATCCACTCTTGTGTATCTGGTATATTAAGGAACTCTATTTATTACTGAACACTCTGTCTTGTGGTAGATACTAAGCTTCATTTCTGTCTGTTAGGTGATAAGAATGTGGCAGAGACTATAGCCAATGTTCTGACTTCGCTTCCTTTTATTGCTCTTGGAATCCATGCCCCAAGGTCAAAACTTTCCTTAATCCTGCATTTAACTAGTGAATCTATGTGAATATTTTATTATTTTCTTACTCCTTTTCTATTGAGAGGTTACAACCACCCCCACCCCCAATCATACCAGCGATCGGGAAGGTTGAAGAAATGGTTGAGTTCTAAACACATGTTTACTGATGATGTAGGAAGAACCTGAGCTGCAAACTTTATGCTAATTCATTAATTGGAGTAGGGCTTGCCTCCAGCTTCTACCATGCTTCGCAAGGAAAATTAAGGCAGTATCTGAGATGGGCTGACTACACAATGATTGCCACAGCAACAGTGGTACGCTATGAATGATCAGTTATTATTGAGTGCTAACTATTTACAATTCTGTAATCCTTAAATTTAATTGACCACAATAATCATTTTGCTTTAAACTTCAAAATCTTTTTCTGTAGAAGGTTTTCCTTAGGCATGGACAGTAGAATGGACAAATACCAGGAAATGTGGTAGACTGAATTTGTAATCCACCAGAAAGTAATAACTGGATATGGAAATCTTGGGATTTTACTTGGATATTCTTTCTGTGCTCCTTGCCTTTTCATCAGAGACTTCAAAATTATGACAAATGACTTTCTTAGCGTCTATGGCATCGTTTACTTTTACCTGCATTATGTGCCTTTCAATAATCAATATAGTTTTTTTTTTTTTCAAGAATTTCATGAATTACGTGGCATATAATATCATCAACATGACTATTTCTTGTGCGTCTATGCTTTTATCCTTATGCTTCATTATTTATATATCTACACAGCCTTTCTCCATTTCCGTATTAAAAAACTTAATGTTGTGAAGAGTTATTTCTAAGTGTGTGAGTTCAAAATATTTATGCCCTAGATTTTCATCTCTTATTTTTGAACACTAATATTCTTGCTGAATAGCACAACACAAATAATGTTGTATCTTACGATGATTACTTAAGTGGGCAATGGTGACAACTTAAAAGTTAATCTCATCTAAATAAGGAGCAATGCTTTTGTTGTGACCCTACTAGAATAAGAAGCTTTTGACAGGGCACCTCGTCTTAGCAGCTATTGAATGTGAACTGCTTGCTGGTTGAGGGGGAAATAAAAAAGAAGATTGCAGAGTTTCTAGTTTCCGTATAAATTCCCTCCCTTAAGCTCTGTTTGGTTTATATGAAAAATATACTTATAAAGATTTTCTGGATCATTCTTTTTGGAACTGAAAAATGGATTCTAACTTTACATGGACATTGGTTCATATTTAATAATCTATATATGGATTTCATTTTGTCTATTTTCTTTGTAATTGAAATTTATCACTGTTTCTTTTGTAGTGTCTGTCGAGGGCACTTCGTAATGAGAACCCAAAGTTGCTAATGGCAGCCTCTGCTTTCTTATTGCCAATCCAGCCTCTGATGGTTTCTGCTGTTCATACCGGGATGATGGAGGTAATACATGCATAAGCATATGCATCTTTAAGTGTTGAGTGATAAAGTGAAATGCAGTCTGTTGTGAGTCTTATCTTCAAATTTATTCCTCGGCTGACCAAAAATATACTATTTTTTCCAATTTCTGGTTACAATAATTTGATAAGCCTTGAACTTTTTCTTCTGGATTAGGGATTAACCTTGAACTAATTCCCTTACCTATTTGTTGGCCAAGAGTAAGAGTTTGGACATCCCACATTGTATGTCATTTTGGTATAGGTTATACGATAGCAACTGGTATCTGGTCATACCAACTGTGAGAGATTCACAGAAAAAATTCCTTCCACCTCTCCTACAGAAAAAGCTGCCAACTGGAAGTGCATATAAACTATGAAACTATTAATGGATTATGGGTCCTCTGCTATAAAGGGCTTTGCGTGCTGGTCTAACTTGACCACGTCCGGATACTGACAAAACTCTAATTGAGAAAACAAAATATGGCACCTTCCCTCGTGGAGTTGTATTGTAATCTCTAGTGTGTGCTTATGCATACATAGAATCATATTTTCTTCGGCTCAAACCCTCGATGCTTAGTAACTAGTATACTTAGCATGGATTCTTAATAGACTTTAGGACATAGAAAATTTCTTTCATTATGTATTTTCCCAGATCAGTGAACCATGTCAGTGTTCTCCAGTTTGACCAACAAAGTCTTGACATTTTTCTGCATTTGCATCTGTAATTTCATTGAGTTCCTCGTATTGATTACCTATCTTGCCCACAAGATCTTCTGATCCCCGTTTTCTCCGGGTCTTGATGCCAAACTTTTGTTTCAAGTTTTTCCAACTTCCAGGCACTTGTTAACTCTTCTATATATTTTGTTCAATCTTTCTGGTTTCCTAGTTTTTTGACATAGTTTAGCTTAAATCTTTGCAAACTGCTTCCTTCCTAAGTCTACTATTACAGTTAGTCTTTCAAGAGTGAAGGTATAGTACCTTCAAGTAGGCAATCCATCTGTCTTCTAGATAACATAATTGTTCAGAAACCAGTGGAAACTCGAGCACAAAGCATCTTCTAGGTGCTTGTAGTGCTAATGTTCTGGATCATTGTGATAATGTCTTTGTTTATTATGGAACAAAATGATTGTCTGTTGCTCGTGGTAGTGGGACGAGAGGGAGGGTGAAGGGAATGCTGCTTCTGTGACGACTTGCATTATAAGTGCCTCATGATAACTGGAAGTTAATATTCTTCAAACTAGGTTTCTATCTTCTTCTGTCAGGATTGAAGGTGATAAATAGATATTATAGCCATAAGTTACAGGTCATTAATAATTTTGCGAATTTGGCTATGCATCATTGATGAACTCCATGTAACTTTACAACCTAGACATTTGAGTCAAGTTAGCAGTCGAAGTGATGCATCAAATTTGTGTTTCTCAGTTGCACAATACCTGAGAGAAGCACATTGCGTACAAGCATGAGTATCCGGAGTTGACCTTCTATGGACCTACTGCATTATGCTGAATTGCACTGTCTAGATTAAAACACACAAAAAAGTGCATTAACAAAGACTTGCTGCTGATATTATACAAGATGTAACACAAGGCTCGCGAACTACTTTCATCCCTCTCTGATAGGTCTCATCTTATCTTTGCTTGTTTTCCGCACTTGCTGTAATTAAACGATTCATAGCTAAATAAACCTTTCGCTATTATAGAGTCTGAATGATTCAATCTTCATCTATCCCATCCAGAATTTTTTGAGACAAATTCTTTCTCTTCTTTTTACTTGAACATCCAGGTTGCTTTTGCAAAAAGAGCATTTCAAGATCCAGAATTGAGGATGGCGCACAATGTGCATAAAGTGTCCTCACTTTTAGGTGGTGCACTCTTCATTGCTGATGATTTCTTCCCCGAAACTCCCTTTCTTCATGCTGGTTGGCATCTAGCTGCTGCAGTTGGAGTTAGTACTTGTAACAAGCTTTTAGAGTAACTTCAAATTTGTCCACTATTAATTTGTCGAAAATGCTACACCTCCTAATATAGATCTTCAAAGCCAAAGGGAGATAGTTCATGTTTTATCAACACACTGAAACTTGCTTATTCAACCTATATCGGGATACCTGTACTTCCATCAGCTTAGAAGTAGTAATACATTTTGTTAGATTAGAGCGATACTTGGCTGTGGGTTCTGTAGCATGCACTAAAGCCTATAACAGTGGCTTAATTTAATTTTGTTGCCCTGTACTATAAATAATTTGATTTATTTGAAGGGACGAATATATATGTGTTTTCTCTTGCTTTTCTTGCTAAACTGAAAAAATTCTCATGTTCCTTAAAAGTTTCCTATATATATTTCCATAATTTAGAAGGAATTTCGAACTCTCTAGGAAATAGGCTTTTTTGGCCTGTCATTGTTTTAGTGAAAACTTAGACCGGTATGAATACGGGTACGTGTGTATATATTTCTTTTTGTGTTTCAAATATAAAAGAGGAAATGAAAATTTGGAAGTTAAGAATTCTTCACTTCCTCTATTGCTTTTATCTTTCTTGAATTGCATTAAAGAAATAGAGAAGACACACATGTTCCATGGTATCTTTCCTCCGATCTAGATGTGTATAAGAGACAGAAGTTGTCTGAAATGATGCCTCTAACTAATGGTTTTACAACTTGCTGACAAAGTCCAAAGATAGAAACATACTAAAGAAAAAAGGCAGTAGAACATAACCCTGTTCAATTGCACGCACAGTAGGATAAACTTTTTTCATTTGTAGTTTTCTAGGATTTATAGACTCTTACCACAAGATTTGTATTGAACTGAAAAAGGCAAGAAAATCAACATGTTTCTTGATTTTTAGGCATAATTTAGTATTCAGATCCAAGCCAGTGAACAATAATCTAAATCAACTGACATTTATTGCTCAATGAAATTGACACCCATTTCTTGTATTCTGCTTAACTAAACAAATAAAATATGAAATTGTTATTATTTGATTTAGCATTATTCAACTTCTTGTTGGTCATTGAATGTGGAACCACAATAAGTCCATACTTTTGACTTTTGAATCATACCACTTTTTGCTCGTTAGTCAGTACAATTGCTCAATTATTACCAACAAAATGCATGGCAAATAATTGTCCAATATAAGCTGAAATTGTAGTTGTTCCAGTATACATGTCTTCTCTTAATTTAAAACAAGATGAAATTAAGAGCTGAAAAAAAATAACTAGTGCATAGAGCTCAGACTAAATGAAAAAGAAAAATCAGTGAGGTTGTTGAGTAATCAAGGAGATTTAAAGAGGCAGGCAGTTTGGAATTTGAACTGTGAAAGGCATGGTCAGGCAGTAAAACGAGAAGGAAAGAGATAATCTTAAAACAAATATGTGGTATTATGTTTTTGTATGGAGGGTAGGAGGCCAACGGGGAGTAATTCGATCAAGACAGACGGTAAGAAAGAACGATCAATTATTAAAAATATTATATTTGATTTGATATATTTATATATATATATATATATATATATATAAAAGACAGTGTCCTGCCTGTAGAAAGAGTGATAATATACCCTTTCCAAAACTTTTGTTAAGTTAAAAAAAAAAAGGAAAAAAAAGAGGGTGGGGGTATCTTCCATGGATTGGCATGGAAAATGAGAGTGCATGAGTGTGTATGGTGTATAATGTGAAAATGGCAATATTTTTAAGTCTCTTTTGACACTTCTCATCATTGAAATGTCGCTGTTAGTTCTATAGACACTATAATGTGTACATATCCCAATATCTCCCAGAATTTCACGCTTTCTTTTGATCAATTCTCCCTAGTTTGCTTTGTCCTTGATATCTTTTTTCTCTGACCGCACTGCATGCATAGCATGGTCGACCTATTGATGAAGTACTACTGCCTATCTGTCTATCTCTTGTTCTTTCTTCTATAAACAAAAACCATTCTCCTTTGCTTCACTGCCCCCATCCCTTTTTTCCCCCCTTGTTCCATCTCCATCACTGAAACTCAAGAATTTCAATATGTCTCCGGTACAGTTTTTACCTTGGGGCTGCAGAATTCTTCTTTTCACTAGTTTTGTAACCTGAAAATTTTAAAATAGGGCGAGTCCATGGCACGCCGTGTTTCAGAGTACCAACATAATTCACCTAAGCAACGTTATCCTTTCTGAATTAAAGAGTTCATGATACTAGTTCATCCAAGAATTTCCTCTTGTAACTGACCCTGAGAGAGAAACAAACAAAGACAAATTAAGGGTCCATTCAATAATGCATTGCACTAACCTTGCATCTGTACATGTAAACACATGTATTAAATTCATGACATGTTTTAAAATAAGTCCCCTAGCTATATACTTCGGTCACTTTTTTTCATTTCAACATGCTATTCAACCATTTCTTCAACTAGTACTTGCTCTAGACATCTCCCATCCCCCTCCCTACCCCCCCAAAACAGATCCCTTTTACACACACACAAACACATATTAGCCTATAATGAAATGTTGTTGAAAGACTGCGAAGATAATCTCAATGAATCCAAGCGTAATTCATTATACGATAGGCCATTTCGCTATCTCTTGCCAAGGCCTACTAGTGCTATTTCAATCAAAAATAAAGTGCCATGTTGTTGTGTGATACCATCTTCTTACTTCAATCACACTAGCAACAATATTGGAATTCCAATGAATCATCATCATCAAGGTAAATATATATGTCATACTTCTTATTAATTATTTTCTATTTTTTATTTATGATTCTTGGCCTTGTTTAGATGAGTCTAATAATTGATTGTCTTCTAGGTTGTGTTATGCAAGAACAAGCGAGTAAGGATATTGAGAACCACGTCGAACCCTTAGTGAGTTCAAGGTGGAATCCAACTCCTGAGCAGTTAATGGCCCTAGAGGAAATGTATCGACACGGGGTAAGAACTCCCTCAGCTGAAGAAATCAAATTAATTGCTGCAAAGCTTCGCCAGTTTGGTAAGATTGAAGCCAAGAATGTATTCTATTGGTTTCAAAACCACAAAGCCAGAGAACGACAAAAACGACGTCGCCAACCAGACCTAATGTCAAAGAAACATGTAAATGACATTGAAAACCTAGAAAAAGAAGAGACAGGTGATTAGGGTTTGCATCCTAGTACTAATACATTATATGAATCTTTTTGTCAAGTGTACTCATGAGAAAGGAATTGAATGTAACTTTCTTGAGAAAAAATAAAACTAGGGTTTTTGCTTTTATGATTTTGTACAGGATTTAGCATCAAAGCTTTGGAAGCTGAACAGAAATAAGAAGTTGGTTCCTACTCCAACCTGCTGTTCCACTTCCAAGGTCTGTATGTTCCCTTGAACAATAAGCCTTTCTTATCTATTTGCTTCTTCATGTTCAATTCTACTACTGCTTTTTATGAGCTATAATAAAGTGACTGTGGTCTTTTTTTTCTTCTTTTTTTTTTGTTCTTGTTAAAATAGTATATTAGTTATTTGATCAAAAAGGTAAAAAAGAAAAATGCAAATAAGGTGGAAAACTTTTGTATGACGGAAAAAACGAGGGGTGGAAATTGAAAAGCTGCATACTATATTTTCTGTTAGGTAGGCCTAATGGTAACATTTCTGAAAGGTTATAATTATTTTGGGCCATAATGTAAAGGAAATAGGAATATAACAATACTGTTATCTCACATATATATATATATATATATATCCAATGACTTCTATCGTTCAAATTCTCCCCCTAATGTTTAGTAGTTGTCTCGTAGAAGTTAAAAACTCATCCCTAATGTTTAGTAGTTATGAGTGTCTCGTTGAAATTAAAAACTCATCCAAAACAATTGTAGGTATAATATATTTGAATGTCTTTTAAGTTCGAAAATCAGTCTTCGATGCAACTAATACTCTAGTGTAAATTGACATGGCCTTAATCACTTGTATATTTCAGCAGTCTGTATCAGTGCAAAGATCAATGGCAAAAGAAAGTGGAACGGATGGATGGACTCATTTAGATGAGAGAGAATTCCATCAAATGAGCCAAAAGAAAATAGCAAAGGGTGCAACAACCTCACTGATAGATAATTTGTCTTGTGTGGCTTCCAACTCTAAGCTATTAAATTCCATAACTACACCTTCCACACAAGGAACTTCAGCAAAACAACATCAGAAGCTGTTAAATACATTAAATTTCAGAATATTCTCCCCATCATGCAATGAGGATGAAATCAACTATGAAGATGAAGCTAGAGACTATCAGACACTTCAGTTATTTCCACTTCGAAAGGATGATCATCACGCGGTTAGAGCACCACACTGAGACAGAGTTTAAAGAGTTCATGACAACCATTAATTCCAACCTTCCTCCTTACCAGTTTTATGAGTTCCTTTAAGGGCATTGTTTTACTGGTGATGTTGTATGGTTGAATGGTAAATTCCTACATGCACCAAGGTATATGGTGCACCAAGAAACAAATTGTATGGACCCTATTGTGGGACCTACATTGGGACCTGTGTAGAGCTCATACAGTTAGTTTCTTGGTGCATCGTACACCTTGGTGCATACAAAAATGCGCTTGGTTGAATGGGAGAAAATTTCCTAAAAAGAGTAATGGTTTATGTTGGTTTTAAGACCAAGAATAAATCGAAGAAACTATCTAAACATGAGGTGTTGGTAATTAGTGGCTAATTGAGTAGTAATTGATATGAGAGGGAAAGTTGAAGAAAGAATGGCAGAAACTTTGGATATGTTGATGTGAAATAGCTTAATGATGTGATGTAATCTGGTATCTATAGTGGGAAAACATCACATGTCATCCAAGTGACTTATCTTAGTATTTTCCTAAAATTAATTTACCTACTGCATAGAGTTCTTACTTCTGTTGTTTCTATCATCATGCTTTCGACTGCAACTATTTGACTTCTGATTACTATTGTGAAGGCTTAGGGTAAAAACTTTGTAACTATCAAATCCACTACCACCAGATGGAGAAGTAGAAATGACTTAAAATGTAGTTAGTTATACAGTCATATACTCGGTGGAATATACCAAATATAGGAAAATACTTAAGTAGACTCGGTTTTTGACCTCACCTGTAAATCCTGTGGTCAGAATTAAATTTTAAAAATTTTTGCTTGCATCAGCTGATGTCATAGATTCTCTAAAATTTAATCCATATCACAGGATTTACCAGTAGGGTCAAAAACCGGATCTACCTAAGTCTTTCCCCCAAATATATAGATTCTGTTCAACTGGCAAATCTTGTATGACTTATCAACTTACATATAAACATGTTGAACTGTCTAAAATTGACTTATTGTAATTTGCTAGTAGTAATTATTCTCTTGTGGAATGGTGCACATGCTTCAATTATATATGTCAAATCTTCTTAGATTGTTTGGACAATAATAGGACAACTTTTCAAACAGATTAAAAATAAAAGTGGTGCACATTAAAGTATAGGCACTATAATACAACAAGCTAAAAGCCATTCTTGAGAAAAGACATAAAGATCTGAAGAATGAATGGTGATCAAGAAAATAAGAAAATATTAGTTGTTCATATAAGATAAGACCCTAAGGTTCCGTTTGGATGGGTGGATTTAAAAATAATATATTTTAATTAAATAAATTTGAAATGATATAAAATTTTGATAAATTTAAAATTCGTTCATTTAACTATTAAAATCATATTCTTTATTTGTTGGTAAATTTAAAATTCTGAATTAAATTTTTTAACTTATTTGAATAACTTATGATGCATTTATATTTGAAATTCAAGTTCATCTAAATCCCGCTGTGAAAACACAACCTAACATGTATTTTTGTGATTTGGCAACTTGTGCCAACTGCCAACGCTTAAAAAACAATAGATAAAACTGGTGTTGGAATAGATTCCAAGAAATTAGACATAAAAGAATTATGATTACTTTGCTAATAATTGTCATTGACTTTTGATATTGTTGGAAATTAGATCAGTCCCTCTTGGTATTTTGTCAAAAAATAAATTAAAAGAAAATCCAATGGGAAAACAGAACCAACATTATAGGATCTGTAGTTGCATCATTGGAGGTTCTGTGTTTGCGTCATTGACATCGTATATAGCGCACGCAAAATATTACTGGTACAGCTGCTAAGAGAACTAATAAAGTTGTGTCCACCACAAAAAATACCATGCATTTCAAAACTCTCCAAATGATACTCACAATGATGTGCTTGTGCATCAGTACAACTTTGTGAGACTGTGTATAGACAGAGATCAAGGGGCCCTTAACAGTTAACCATCAGGACCCCACCAATTCCCAAAAGTTCAAAGCCAAGATTTTGTTACATCAGATCAAGAGAATACATATGGCCTAGCTAATTTTCTTTAAATACAAAACAAATATTAGCAATTAGAATAAGGGTCATAATGTTTATGAATTTTTATCATTTTTGGCCGATAGATAATGGCTTAGTTTTGTCTTTATTCTTCACAACTCAACAAACTCTTTGATGGACACTTCTTTTTTAAAGTACAAAATATCTCAGGCAATGGAAGAATAAGGGTAAGGATGTACATACGTGTATGTCTCTAGGTTGGGGGTAAAATGAATCATTATTCATGCATAGGCTTCTCTAGTACGAAATTTTCATTCAGAGCGAGCTCCCAAGAGGCAAGAGGAAACGAAGTACTTGTGTATGTGTGTCATATATATATATATATATATATATACGAGTTGTTTTTTCTAATTTTTGTTTCTCCTCTCAAAGTATTTTTTTCCTTTTTCGTAATACTTAAAATACCCGCCATTAATGAAATATAATTCTTAGAAAAAAAAATAATATATTTAAGTGTTTCTCTCATCTTTTCTAAGGGATGTGATGCCTAAAATACTTGCCCTTAATAAAATATAATTTCCAATTCCCAATAGGAAAATATAATTCAATTATTCATCATAATAGTTTCATTCCTAACATATTCTTAATGAAGAATAATTGACATTAGTGTTAATAACTTTGTCTACAATCTTATTCAAGATAATCTATTATTTTTCTCCTTTTTTTATCCTACCTAATATACCCTTAATTAAATAATTATGTCTAACATGCTCTTCATGGAGTATAATTTGCCCATCTAAAATATTATATCTATTTAATATAATAAAATTATCTATCTTTTATAATACCGCTATTATTAATTGTATATATTTCAAACTGCCACAACATAATTCTTTATATTTATATAAAAATTTGGGCATAAACGCATAATAAGATGGTAAAAAATTTATTTGTAAAAAAATAATTTATATTACAAAAAAAATATAATAAAAGTAGTTTTTATATCCATTATATATTTTCATATTGTTTTTTCCCTAAATTATTACAGAATTTGGCATAAATGCGTAATAGAAGATATAAATTTTTAAGAGTAGAAATATTAATTATGCTTGAGCAAAGAATAATAAAAATATTATTTTAAATGTTTTCTTTTTTATTCGTAATAGAAATAGTCTTTTATAACTATTTTATATATATATATATATATATATATTATAAATTCACAAATTATTATTTTCTTTTCTCTAACTGTTTATTCAAGTACGCTCTCGTATGTTAGTTAATTAGGCTCATTTTTGTTGTTTTATATATTTTCATATGCCAATAAAATCTATATCTATCTATTATAATTAATGTGATTAATCAAGTATTTGTTTAGGTTATGATATGAACTTATTATGGATTAGAATCAATGTATAATAAATAATTAGTTATTCATCGTAGCAAATAAGTTAAATTATTAAATTTTTAAATTTATTAGTATTAATAGCCTTTTTCAATTATGGAATTAAGCTAAATTTTGCCAAAAAAAAAAGTTTAATCCCATTACTTTACATTTAACAAAAAATAAATAAAAGAAGAGAAAATGCCTCTGAAAAAATTTGTGCATTGTATTGACTTGATTGGATTTGAATTCAATAACATATCTTTTTAATATCAAAGTTTTTCTCCAAATTAAAAATTACAAAATTAATAATCTTATAAACAAAAAAATTAATATTTATAAAAGTGAAAAAAATAGTAGAGTACATAATCTTATTTTCTTATCCCATTTAAATTTTTATTACGATGAATTTAGATTTATTTTTCCCTTCCATATACGAAAAAAAGAAATTAACCAAGAAATTCATTAATTTTATATTTCTTCAATAGTAATATTTTATTACAAAATCCTTATCTTTAATAAATTATTTTGTAAAATATTGGGGTTTATAATAATTATTGATGAGGTAGAAAATAAATTCAACCCATGATACAATACCCAAAATATTCCAAAATAATCATTGTAACACATACAAAAATTTATGCATAATTTGTGATGCTAATATTAAAAAATTATTACTTAGGTAAGTAATTAATAAAGAAACAACATAGATTATGCAAATAAATCATACTATTAAATACTCTATATAGAGATTATGCAAATAAATCATACTATTAAATACTCTATATAGTTGTTGGTATATATTGAGTTTAAATGTCAATTTTGAGAACTATAATGCCAATTGTTATATTATTTGACAAAAAATATTAGTTTAGAGTAACTATTAATGAGGTAGAAAAATTTCAACCAATTGTACAATACCTATCCAAAATAGTTTAAAATAATCATTATAAGACCTATAAGAATATTACGCATAAATTGTTGGAATGAAATATAGAAAAAAATAAATAGGTAAGTAATGTAAAAAAAGAAAAAGAAAAAAAAAACATAAATTATGCAAATAAAATCATACTATTAAATGTTCTAAAATAATTGCAGATATAAATTGTGTTACACGTCAACTTTACCAGCTATAATACAATTTTACACTATTTAACAAAACAATAAAAATGTGGATTCATTTTGAATATCTTGGTAAACAATATATGGAACCAATCTAAAATGTATGCAAAAAATAAAAATAAAATTCAACATTTTATTAGTTTCAATTTTGTTTATATATTTAATAAATTCAAATTTCACTTTCATAGTAAAATACTATATCAAAATACAATTTCGGAGTTAACCACGTTTGGTACCATTTAGGATGAAGGGAATAATTTACAACGTCAATAAAGTTCTGAAATGAATGTTATCAAAAGGTTAAGAAATGTGAAGAAATACCAATATATTCTCTATTTTGATATTACACAATATATTAAAAAATTAATTTCGATAGAAATTATATAAAAGTTATGTGTTATTTTGCATTTTAGAGTAAAATAAAAAAAAATTCATTAATATTCTATACATTTTAGAATAAGATAAAAGGACAACTTTTTATTTTCATCTTTTGATGTTAAATAATGTTTATATCAATTAAACCTTAATACATAAACGACTATTGGTCAAAAGCAAAACTAATTAATTTGAACTAAAAGTATAAACCAATTTCAAAAACCTTCCTATTGCCCGATTTTTTATTACCGTGTCATCATATCAAATCCACTATTCCGTCCAACTTGGCATCATGAAGACCGAGCGCCCTTTTGTTTATAGGTAGATCCGATCTTTGACCCACTTATAAATTCTGTAGTGTGGATTAAATTTTAAATAATTTATAACATCAACTGATATAAGTAAAAAAATTTAAAATTTAATTTTGATCACAAGATTTACAGGTGAAACTAAATATCGGATCTATCTAAATATTTTCCATGTTTATACATCTTTTTTAAAGACCCAACAGCCCGAGTTGGCAGTAAGCCAAACCGCAAGGTCCGCAACTTGATTTCACGGAACCAATAGCGGTATTTTCTATTTATTTACTTCTTTTTTTTTAATTTCATACAGATCAAGTTCTCAGTCCCAAAAAAAAAAAAATTTTACTTCCTTTGCAAAATTTCAAACGAAGATGCTAAGATTACATCCATCGTCGTCGGAGATCGACTTCTTTTTCTTCTTCTCTCCTTCATACGGCTTTAACTCTAATTTTAAATATAACATGTCGTATAGTTGTTTAACTTAGATATATTAAGTAATCCTCAATCTTTAATATTTAATAATTAGTCCTTTGATAATACTTAATTACGTATTAATTTAAACTAATAACTTGTGAGTTTGAAAAATAACTAATCTATTATTATTAGGCTCTAATTATTACCAATAAGTGTACGAGTTAGACTTTTACATCTACGGTTTTGTTTAATTAAAATGAAATAGTAACTTCAAAAGTTTTGGTATTGTTTTGCTCCAAATTAGAAAGAGATCTAGAAGATAAAAAGAGAAAGAAATGAGAGAGAAGCACACACAATCTGAAGTCAAATTCTCTCCCTCTCTCTAAAAAGAAATGAGATAGAAGCACACGCAATCTGAAGTCAAATTCTCTCCCTCTCTCTAAACTTATCAATAAGTGTACGAGTTAGACTTTTACATCTACGATATTTTTTGTTTAATTAAAATGAAATAGTAACTTCAAAAGTTTTGGTATCGTTTTGCTCCAAATTAGAAAGAGATCTGGAAGATAAAAGGAGAAAGAAATGAGAGAGAAGCACACACAATCTGAAGTCAAATTCTCTCCCTCTCTCTAAAAAGAAATGAGAGATAAGCACAAGCAATCTGAAGTCAAATTCTCTTCTTCTCTCTAAACTTTGTACTAAGGAGGTGTTTGATTCGCATTCGAGAATCGGAATCGGAATGAGAATCATAAACCCCACTATTGGTGGGTTTATATCATTCTCCTTTAATTGTTTGGTTTAAATAAGGAATGGGTTTCATTATGTTGCTAAGTTAACAAATTTGAAACCTATGTCATAAGTGGGAAATGAAAGTGGATATTTTCTAGTACTTTCATTCCCACATAATGATTCCCATAGTGATTAACCAAACAACATCTATGAGTATCATTAATTTTGATTCCCATAGTGATTAACCAAACAACATCTATGTTCAAGTATCATTAACTTTGATTCCCACTCTTTCTCTTCATACCCATAAACCAAACACCTCATAAATAAATAGGATCGTTCACGTTTTTTCTCAACAAAAAAGACCGTTCACGTACATTTCAATTAAGTTCATTTTTCTTATTTTTGAAGTTTTAATTAATCATTTCGTATTTATTATCATATATTATTTGATCTCATGTAAATATTTTTTCCTAATAAAAAAATTTTAACACGCTTCATCTATAAAGTGATGTTTGATAGTTGATAATAATTTTTTCTTTTAATATTGATACAAAATATACAGATACATTTAAAAAGTTCAATATTATGGAAAAAATCTTTAGTTTTAAATAATCAAGTCATCGGTGATGTCATTATAACAAATTTTAACTTGAGAATCTAGAAGAGATATACAAACTGTTTTAGATTGGAATTAACCACATTTTGTGCCACAATATGAATGAAGAGTTCAAATTTCAAAGTTACAATAGAATAATAAATCTAATGTTGTATATCACAAGTTTAAGACAATAAAGTGCAGCTCAACTGGTAAAACTACACTTTGCCTATGATCTAGGTCATGGGTTTGAGTCACCAAGAGAATAAGTGGAAATGCACTACAGTTCCTCTTTAAAAAAAAAGTTATAAAAATAATATATATCTATATATTCTCTATATGTATATATATTTACACAATATGTTAACTAAATTTAATTGTGGTAGAAATTTATATTAAATCCCACTTAAAATAACATGTAATTTTAAAACTACATGTTTTTTTATTAGCATTGCGTGTATTTTATAGCAAGATAAATGATTATTTTCAATAACATTCAGTACATTTTGGAGCAACATAAAAGATTAATTTATTATTTTAATTTTTTATAATGATTTTAATATATTATATGATACCTATTAATAATATGGAGAATACATTAGTTTAATTAGATTTTAATTTTTATAATGATTTTTTTTATTTTTGTTATTTACATTTTAATCAGATTTATTTTTTCTTATTTTTTGAAATTATAATTAATTAATTTTGTAATTATTATATATCTATCATTTGATTTTCGGTAAATATTTTTTGCTAATAAAAAAAAATCTATGCTTCATCTATAAAATAATATTTGGTATTTGATAGTGATATTATCTTTAGTAATGATGAAGAATATATAAATATATTTTAAAAGTTCAATACTATGAAAAATAGTTTTATCTTTAATTGATTAATTAATCGGTGGTATCGTTATAGGAAATCACAATCTAAGCGTCCAAAAAAGAAATAGAAATAAGATACAAATATCATATGTTGTTCTCATAAAAGATAAAGTTTGCACTATATTTGAGAAGAAATATAATTAATGTATAATATTGTAACAAATAAAAAATAATAGTGAAAAATTAAAAAAAGGCAAAAATAATTACGAAGAAAAGAATAAAGATATTAAATATATATTTTAAAATACTGAACGGATAAAATGTTTATACTTTGTATTATATGTTTTCATTTACTGATTATTCGAATTTATTATTTTAAAAAATAAAAATTTCCATCAAATCAGGAGTGCTACACGTGTAAATTACGTACTTTTATATATACATATATACATATATATATATATATATATATATTCCGTCCTTTATTAGTACAACGGTGGTAATATTCAATAATTTGGGTTTATGAATGCAATTGTTCTTGATAATCGACAACTTAACCGTTAATAATTCGGGTTCTCGAAAACAATTATTCTTGACAATATTTTGAACCTCAACATTAAAAATGCAACATTTTGTTTTTTTTTAAAAAAAAAAAAACACGAAATGGGAGGAGAGGCCATGTATTTATTTATTGCTGTATTTGCCAGGAAATTGTTGCTTATAGTATTTGGCTATAAAAAATATATATATCCATGCAGCTTTAGAGCACTAAATGTTGGTGGATGCATACACATAACATGAGAAAAAGCTGAGAAGAAAGAAAGAAAGAGAAACCAAGAAAAAGTACTGAACAAAATAAAAGTGCTTATTGCCGAGACTGAACCGACCATATGATCTTAGACAGAATCTAAGGTTTGAAGAGATATCTAATATTCTTACTAAAACTTTAGTCCCTATGGGCTAAAAGGGTTGCTCTCTTTTACTCTGCTTGGCCTATTCCCAACAACGCAACAGACCTAAATTATACATAACCCTATACTCCTCGTAACAAAACCATTAAGTCAGTGTGTACTATGTAGTTCCCATTAATGTCCCTTGTTCAAGTTCTCAACCTTTTAATAATGTTGTACACCCATGCTTCCTTTCTACATGAAGTTTTTATACATTTTTTTTTAAAATAAAAATTATGTATTTAAAGTATCTCATATTTACTTGCTCAATTTTTAGTAACTGTATATAAAGACTGTCTTTTTTATATGGGATGTTAGCTTGATTTTTTTTTTTGAGAATATCATCCAATGTTGTAGTAACATTCAAAAGGACTTCCTAGCAAAAACATTCAAAAGGACTTACTCCACCCCTCCACTTTGTACCATTTAATTTACCCAATTTTCATTTTGCACCCCATAATTTAATCTCGGATATTTTTGCACTCCAAATGTTTAGAAGTTGTTTGGTACATATTCGGGAATCGAAATTGAAATATGAATCGTAAAACCCTATTATTAGTATGACTTTGTCATTACCTTTTCTTTGTTTGATTTGAATAAGAAATGATTTTATTATACTAATAAGTTAATCAATTTGAAATGGCTTATTCCACTTTACAACTCCTAACTTGAACCTGATTCTCACTTTACACCCTATATTTATTTTTTGATATATTACACTCTGAACTCTTATATTTATCCATTTCAGTCCAATTTTAGCACAGTTACTAAAGTTAAAGGATGTTCCAACCATACACACCACGTACCTAAAGTGAAACACTCGTGTATATTTTTTTAATACTATTAAAAATTGGATCAAAATGGGATAAATATACATGTTAGAGTGCAACGTTTCAAAAATTTAGAATTTGGAGATTAAAAGTGAGTATTGATCCTAAGCTAATTTTATATTAAGATGTTCAAAGTAAAATTAGTCTTGACTAGTTCTATTGGTGAAATATGCCCGTAAACAAGTATGTAACTTGTCTTACTTAGCATCTCTTTTAACTTTGGTAACGGTGTTAATAATTGGATTGAAATGGGATAATTAAATATGAGAATTTAGGGTACAATATATCTATAAAAAAAAAGTAGATAATGCAAAGTGCTAATCGAATACAAGTTATGGGTGCAAAGTAGAGTAAGCCCCAATTTGATATTCAAATCCCAAGTGAAGAATGAAATTGTGTATATAACACTTTCATTCTTGTGGAATGATTCCCATAATTTTCAACCAAACATCAATAGGTATCATTAATTTTGATTTCATTCCTACATCTCATAAGTCATACATATATATCAAAGGCCTCTTTAGATTATCCTAATTTAGTTTAATTTAACACATATGGTTACTAGTATTAACGGATACCAAGTATGTGCAAAGGGGAGTATCGTATCAGTGAAAGTAGTCATGATAAGCTAATTCTATTCTACACACCCTAAATTATGGTCAATTCTCACTTTATACCTTTAGTTCTAAATTTTGGACAAATTACACTTCTAACTATTAGATTCATCCTACTTTAGTTCAATTTTCAATAATTAATGTCAAAAAATTTAATGAATATTTCACTTTAGATACGTGGTATACACATAGTTGGAATATTCGTTAATTTTGGTAAGAGTGTTAAAAATTGAATAAAATGAGATGGGAAAAATGCCGAAATAGTCCCTCAACTTTTTTACTTTAGCCGAAATAGTCCCTCAACCTTTTTTTTAGTCAGGATAGTCCTTCAACTTTTATTTTTTATCCAAACTAGTCCTTTTGTGGTAGAACAAAATCTTTTTTTCTTTTATAATTTCACATACACCCCCTAAGACTTGTTATTTTTCACGTAACTCCTGTATATTTTAAAATGTGAAAAATAAGAAAGAAATTAATGCGTGAAAAAAAAAAACTGAAACATTTATTTTTTTACAAAGAAATAAACAATAAAAATCCTAACTTTCCCCTCTTTCTTCTCCCAGTTAAAGTTGTCCCCCACCCAACTCTAAAACCACTCCTTCAGCCACTCACCACCACCAACAGCCGCCCAAGCGCCTCCTCCCACCCACCAAACACCAACTGTGATCTACCGGCCCTACCGGCAGATTTCCATAGTCAACCACTAATTTTTCTTTTTTAAAAGTTGGTTCTAAAGTTTTGTAAAATTTTAAATTAGTCTATTGTGAAAAACAACTAAATTACAGGGGTTTATGTGAAATTTATCCCAAAAAAAAGTTTTGTGGTGATTCCACCACAAAAGGACTATCTTGGCTAAAAAATAAAGGTTAAAGGACTATTCTGACTAAAAAAAAGTTGAGAGACTATTTTGGCAATTTTTCCAAATGGGATTAATCTGAGAACTTGTGGTATAATATATCCAAAAATGAGATATAAGGTATAAAATGAGAATCAATTACAAATTAAGGGTGTAAAGTGTAGCAAGTCCTCAAATGTTAAAATGATAACTCGTCATGTAACTTGTATTTTGTCAAACCATAGAGTGGTCCAATGTAATCACAATTTGAGGTAAAATGACTAAAAAATAGTTGGAAAAGCTAATAAGTTGAATGTAATTTAGAAGCATCACCACAAATTATTTGGAATTGTGGAATAAGGTTCAAGATATATATTTTCAGTTGCAAGATTCAGCTTATGAAATTATCTGTTGTTTTTATTTCGAAAATCTTCAATGTAAACCATAAGCAAAACCTATAAAATGTTTTCTTGGATGCAAATTGATTAATGATTAACACCAACTTCACACACAATGTCGATCGGAAATCTTGCTATACTCCTCTTTTACTTGGTAATTGGTATACCAGCTGTAAATCTCCTTGGCCCTTTCTTTCATGTGTAACATTGTGTCAAATATTTTAAGTAACTTCAAATGAATTAAAAAAGACTTAACAGGTACCACATACTATCAAAATCTGCGACTGATCAAAGACTCTTTATCTATGTTCCGTACTGCAAAAGGCCAAAACAAGTTAAAATTGAAATTGTCTTTTGGGTACACAAAAGAATTGAGAAATTTTATGTCGGTCAATTCAATAGTTGTTTCTCAGTTAATAAATTTTTTTTATTTAAAGTGAAAAATTCATATTTTTAAAAAATAAAAGAATTATTATATTAAAAAAAATGAAACCTACATTTTAAATGATAAGTTCCTATTGATTGAGAAACAATCGAAATAAAAATTTCCCAGAAGGGTTAAATGATTATTAATTTCTTTTACCGTCGTTCAAAGGATCATATACTTTCCCAATGTCTAAATTTTGCTTACTAATTATAAACATTACGTGGCTTTGGTGGTAGACACTCTAAGATTCTTAGTACCAAAGCTGGGGATTTAATCCCCCGTTATCCAAAAATTTATAAACAAAATATCATTTAGCAGCAAGATCAAAATTATCCAAAGAACTTAAAAATTGCCAACAAAGTTTGGTTAAAACGGTAAACATAACAACTAAACTATCAAAAGATTCACGAAATTTGTCTCTCTTTATTTAAGTTTTTTGTTTAGTTAGTTATCTATAAGCCGCTAAAATATACTCCAATGACTTAGCTTGACTCTTAACTAATAACCTAAAATTTTTATTACTAAAAAAAAAAAAAAAACACTTGGAAATTTGAGCAATTTTTTTTTTTTTTTTTAAATAAAAAAGGGAAATAAATTAAGAAAGCCCGAAGAGGCAAATCTTAGGGCGTCCACCCTCACTCTGAATTACAGAGTTATTGTTTGGCTAGCTGTGCATGTTTAGTCTTTCACAAGTGGAATTGACAAATCAAAACCTAGGTCTTATTCTTACAGAGACCTACATTAAAAGGTCAGAACTGGAACATTTAGAGCACCCATAAAGAAGATTGCATATCACTGGACCAAATGAATAAATAAGTAGTATATTAAAAAAGTTGTAGTGATCAAACAATTCATACTACTACTTTTTTAAATAAAAGAGGATGACAACTATAGACTGTTTACATCAATATTTCTTGTTGGAATCTTAATAAAAATTAAAAATTAGCTTACATATATACAAGGATGGATGCGTATATAGGACAGATGTGGACATTAAATCTAGTCCGTTTATTAATTTATTTTTTGTGTAGGCCGTCAGATGAGTGGGTTTGTTTTTCAAAGTCTAAGAAGCTAGTAAAATGGGCAACCTGTTTTACTTGTCTAAAAAAGTATACAACCCATGAATAAAAACAGTGAAATAGTACAAGAGTGAAATTTATGCCGGTGGGAACACTAAAATATCAAACTCACCCGCCAATAATTTTGAAGCATTCGAAAGGAAAACTTTGAAGTTTGCTAAATTTTTACCCTAGACTTTCAACTATCTCTATTAAGCCCTTATTGACTTCATAACTTTTTCACTTTAATCCTTAGTAAGATAAAGCTGTAGTATGTTATATTTGCATATACACAGGAAGCCTTTATTGGTTGCATAATATTCTCAAATAAGTACAGATACTTTAGAAAAAAAAAAATCCAATATAAAACTTGACGAATTTGAGAATTTTCTAACAGTAATTTTGAAAAACTCCAAATCAAATTTTGAACATAAATTCACTCATTTTATATTTTCAATAAGCAAAATTACTTAAACACCCCCAACTTTGAATATACAATGTTTGCCTCTGTTCTCACTCAAGTAAAAAATATTACCTTTAGTATTAATTGTATATAATAACTTTTAATTTGTTTTATATTGAGTACACCGATGTTTGATTCATCATTTTAGAATAATAAACTTTAACTTTTGTTTCAACTAATATGAATACATTAAATTTTAATGTATTTTCAATAGAGCGCATCTACATTTTATTATTTTTCACTTGAGTACTATGTATAGTCTCAGTTGTATACAATTACTTTAATTTGTTCTCAGTTGAGTACACCAACATTTGATTTATTTCACAATTGAGTAGAATAACTTTGCTTTTAGTTTCAATTGAATACATTAACTTTTAATTTGTTCCCAATTGAGTATACTGACGTTTGATTTATTTCACAAGTGAGTAGTATAACTTTGCTTTAGTTTCAATTGAATACATTAACTTTTAATGTGTTCTCAATTGAGTACACTGACATTTGGTTTATTCTAACTTGTGTGTAATAACATTTGTTTTAGTCTCAATTTAATAATAACTTTTAGTTCTTTCTCAATTGAGTACACTAACATTTGATTTATTCTCACTTTTGTGTAACAACATTTGCTTTAGCATCTGTTCAACAATAAATTTAAATTTTTTTCTCAATTAAGTACACGACGTTTAATTTATTCTCACCTGAGTACATCAATATTAGCTTAAGGTTTAATTTGTGTATAATAACTTTTAATTTGTTTACCATTGAGTACACTAGCTTTGTTTTATTCAGTTACAATAACATTGAATTCTTTCTCAATTGACTAAAGACTTTTAACTTATTCTCACTCGAGGCCAATAATATTTTTTTAGTCTCAATTGTATACAACATCTTTTAATTTATTCTCCATTCAGCTACTCAAACACACGAACATATATTTTGTTCTCAATTGAGTAGAATAAATTTTGCTTTAGCTTCAATGAATACAATGACTTTTAATTCTTTCTCAATTGAGTACACCAACATTTTATTTATTCTCACTATACTACAATAACATTTGCTTTAGTTTCAATTAAATACAATAACTTTCAAATTCATTTTCAATTGAGTACATTGATATTCTCAATTGTATATATAAGAAAGATTTGAAATGGGTGAATTTGAAATAATGTAAAATTTAAGTAAATTTTAAATCCATTCATTTAATCATTATAATCACATTCTCACTAGTTGATGAATTTCAAATCTCTAGTTTACATTCTCATTATAATCACATTCTCACAATGTTACCTTAGATTGTTGTACCCAAGAAGAAGAGTATAAAAAACATACGTACATATAAGTTTATTCACCTCATTACTTAGTCATTAATTTAAGAGTTAATTTTACTTTACACCTTTAACGTTTAGAGTTCTATCACTTTAGAAGTCATTAATTTTATTTTGTAAGCATTTTCCATATTTCAATTGACTATCAAATCTAATCTCTTGTTTAATTTTTGATTAAAATGATATTTTTACCCTCAAATTATTGTTGTGTAGACAAATTTTTCATAACATCCAAACTATCTTATTTTCTTTCTATAAATAAAGTTTGATGAATTTTGAGACATGGAGATAAAATAAGAAAAAAAAAAAAAAAAGGTAACAAGGAGAAGAAAAGAGAGATAATGAGATTTGTAGAAAACTGTATTTTAATTAAACAAAATTGTAACTGTATTTTTCAAAAAAAAAAAAAAAAAGCAACAACATTGAGTTGGATTTATTGAAAGGATATAAATGCCTAAAAGATAACGTTAGAAATTAAAATAATAGCAATTCTGAACATTAAGAGGGTAAAGGGAAATTAACCATTAATCAAATAAGCATTAAGCATCAAATTTACTCAAATATGCTAGATTTTTCTTAATTATTTATTCACTAACTCCTATATTCTCCTCACCGAATTCGTTTCCTAAAACTTCATAAAAAACTTAGAATACTATTTTTTTACTACATATTGCTAAAAAAAAATGTTCTCTAGATTTTTGCCCATGTATAACTTTCTTTATGATTAAAGTATATGTTTAATTCACACTAACTAATAAGTCAAATTGGAGTTTTACCTTCTTTTTATTAATTAACTCGTTAAAAGTTTATAATTAGTTTAGAGATTTTTTTTTTAAAAAAAACTCACTCCTCCTACCTACCATCTAATAACTCAAGTCAATAACTAATAGTTCATAGAAAAAATATTTTACTATATAAACTGCACTTTACCATCTAAATTTAGAATTTATGCTAACTAATAAATCAACTTTTATTGTTAATATTATTATTACTTTTGGAATTTTACGTGCCTTTATTACATTATTAGTCCAGACGTTCCAATAAATCTTTTCAGTGGCACATGTTCATTTCCATCACGTGAGATATAATTATCAAAGTTTTTTTGTGGGTCCCAGTGAATATATATGTCTTTCCGGTACCATGCCCCTGCATCTCTGGCTTGCAGCAATGTTATCTCGGCAAATATTTCAGATCCAATTTTTGGCCCACTTGTAAATTTTAATGTGGATTAAATTTTTAAAAATTTATGACATCAACTGATGTAAGTAAGATTTTTTAATATTTAATCCTGATCACAGGATCTACAGGTGAGACCAAAAACCGCTCTACCTAAATATTTTTCACAGGATCTACAGGTGGGACCAAAGACGGCTCTACCTAAATATTTTCCATGTTATCTTACCACATTGAAAGATGAAAATCATAGCTGTCATGCTCTCATTGGAAGTCTGATACCTCAGACATTACAGCTTGTCGAAACTTTAGACGTTTCTCATATTACAAGATGCTTATTCATAAATCCTGTTGTCGTCTTTAGTTCAGCAATGATAGACGAAGTTTGCATTTTCTTGAAAATATTTTTACTACTTTGGTTAAAGTTTTGCAATAGTGAAATTGTTATCAGCATTTTGCATACCAAATGAACCTCTCTGTAATATTCTTTAAATCAATCCCGCCAATATAACTGAATTGTATTTTAATCGTGTTAGTTCCGAGCATAATTAAAAAACTCAAAATACTCGGCCGAAATGTACTGAGTTAATTCGATTCAATACATTAAATTTTCAATTAGACACGACATACTCACAGAGTAATCATGAGTTTCCGAATTCACTCGTAAGAATATTTATTTGCAACAGTTCCAACGATGGAGGGAGAACAGCATGCACTTTATTCTGATAATGCATTGCAACATAGAAACAATCCAAAACTAATGAAAAGATTTCGGAAAGATGAAGCCATTGTTGTCTGTTGATAAGACAGAAGCAAAGTATCAAGTGGAAATTAACCAAATACAAGTGCGCTTGCTGTGTGACCAGAGACTCCATCTTATATACGTTTTGAAGGATGAAAAAAGAAAAACACTGATACAACTAAATTATACATGATGTGCCTGTTCAGTTTTTCCATGTAAAGTGCAAATCTGTTCGGTCAGGCCCAAATCCATCATAATTAACCCATAGATGGGTTCTGGATTGACTTTTCTCCTTATCCTGAAAAGGAGGATGATCAGTTGCATAAGAGAATCTTCAGCTAGTAATTAGCGAAAATAAGGATGTTAAGACACATGTATAGTTGAGGAAAATTAGTAGACAGCAAAGCAAAGTTTAACTAATCAGTAGGCTGTCCGAGGAAAAAAAGAAATGGCACGGTGATTGGAAACAAGCTTTAAACTAAATCTTCAACAGCTCGAATTCAACCATTAGAATGCATAGCTCTATCATTCATAAATTTCAAGGAAAGACGAGTACATAAGCAGAATTTATAGAATGATGAGGTATCAGGTAGGGCCACAGTTTTCTCAGTGCCAACCAGCAATGTTTTTGGAATTCAGGGGGAGCGAATTGAGTTTCTGCAGAATCCCCTGGCAATATTTAAAGCTTCAAGGAACCTTTGGAGGAAGGAGGCAGTTGTCCCTTCCCTCCACGGCTGGTATCATCTCTCAAGTTCAGTTTATTTTCATTAATGATTAACTCGGGCAGATATTCGAACTGGGTGAGATGAGTATTAATTCTCTGTTCTTATCATCCTAAGGAGATCACCATTGATGTTCTTGCAAATTTCTTACTCTGTTTCTTTTGGAAGAGGCCGTCTTTCAAGGTAGTATACAATAAATAACAGATCTAATCTATAGCTAAGTCAAAAGCATTATTATTTACATTTAGAGCAAATTCAACCAAATTTCCACGAGAAAATAAAGCACGTATGAATCTCAAATCTGGTTCCACATGGAGAAAAACAATCTACAACTAATTTTAGCTGACAACTATATGGTCTTGATAAATTTTGTTTTTTAAGCACATATTCTGTTAATATTGTTATTCTAGCATTCCATGGTGATTACAGGGAAAAAAATTATCTATATGGATTTCCCAAACCTTTAGGCTGAAATGCAAAGCAAAGCATTCAAACAATCAAGCTCAATTCTTTGCACAGTAATTTTTGGTCACTAACCAATTGTCATTAAGGATTTGGTGCCCATTTGCAACCATCAGTATCCACCACATGTAAGCTATAAGCATGCCTTGATTGTGGTGATCGATTCTCAAAACTGTGGACCAAACAAATAAAAGGATCATGATACGAATGGATAAAAGGATCATGATGAAAATATTGAACCACATGAACCCATACTACGTAAAACACACACAACAAAAGTACAGTATTAAGTCCCTTTTTATCCATTAGCAATCTCGAAGAAAGTAACCTTTGGTGAATAAGATCTCCATGAATGACTACCAAGGAGCCAGCTTTGACTTCAATATGAATGAAATCTTTTTGGTCAAAGGATGGAGATGGCTTATCAAAATGAACCCCATTCTCATCTCGAATGAATCTCCTCACAAGACCGTCTGAAAATGATAAAATACTCTTTACTTCAACACTTGATTTATGCTTGAAGGCAACTAATAAAACACAATGAAGGAGGATCCTTACTTTTATGGGATCCAGGAATAGCCCAAAGGCAACCATTTACGAGCGTTGCATCTTCCAGAGCAAGCCACAGCCCTGTGCAAGTTGCTGGTTCAGTATATAGAAAAGAGTTATCCTGGTGTGGCACTACTTCACCCCCAATACCTGGTTGCTGAAATAGGAAATTTTTACATGTTATGAACAGAAAACAAGCAACCTTAGAAACATCAGCATCTAAAATGAAGAAAATCATCAGGACAACCATGGAGTCAAAAGAAAATATCTGTTCCATTTATTCATAACATTTCAAAATATCTTTAGCCTACACCTCAAGGAATTGAATGTTGAAAATTCCACCTTTTGAGTATTGAGAGTATAAACCATCAAAAAGATCATCATCATCCAACTAAATCAGTAAAATCGAATACTTTTCCATCTTATAATATGTGAAGAGACGAACCAATAAAAAACATAGATACTACATGAATACATCTTCCTAGAAACAGTATCTAGATTACAGACATCTCAATTTTGTATAAAGCTGTAATCTGCATGTGTGTGGAGTATACAGAAACACAAGGACTTTTGAGTGGTTACCTTTTCATGATATGAGATACACTCCTTTATAATCTTTTATGAAACACAGAATGCAATTTTTTACTCAGCACAAAACGAACATTATTGTCTGAAGAAAGCTCATTTCCATCTTAATAACCAATATGAGTGGAATACCTTAAAAATGTACATGGATTGGATAATAGCTGGTTTTTTGTAACGCAATGACAGCAACAAGCCCGACAGCTTGTCCGACTTAGAGAACTTTTTAAACACAGGATCAAGCTCATCTAAGGCTGCAAAACAATAGCTTCTGTTAGAATAGTGCATTGGCAAATTTAAACGAATTAATTACAAAACCTTGTCTTGTTCTCGCATACCATGGCCAACTTTGTTGATTGAGAGTTTCTTCGGCTGCTTGAAGTTACCATCATCATCAAATGCTTTCTCTGCCAAACCAACTTCTATCAGCAATTTCTAAGACTCAAGCAGACAAATTTAGCTAACGTGACGCACCATCAATAATGGAATAAAATGAACCCATAGATCAGAATTGCAAGATACTGAAAGTGCTTATGGTGCTTAGAGTAAACAAAATATCTAGTAGACGTACAATTTGCAACTGAAGCAAATACTTAACATATGTTAAAAAGCACCTATGTATTACTAAAAGAGTTGTGAATCACCAAACAAATCAAGTTGAGTTTAAGACTATTAACAATATGAAAACGAATGTAATTAGGAGCAGAACTACAAGTACAATATTTTTAACCCTAATTGCCAATATCATTTCTTTGCACACTTACATCATAAAATACAACCAGATACAAATCGGAAAAATAAACACAAAATCCAATTATCTGGAAAAAGAATAATCCTACATTTATACAGACTCAGTTCCTTGTCCAAAAGTGTACTGCATAAATGATCTAAAACTCTGCACCACTTGGTATGTGAACTTAGGCTAGAAAAGAAGAGAAAACAACAAACTGAAATATATTAGAACTACACCATCTTGAAGAACTATATTAAAATTTACTATAATACTAAAAGGAAACAATAAGAAAGACAAATAAACTTAAAGATTCCTCCTTTACATCAAATCCTAGTCCATCCCACATCAAAAAATGGTATCAAAGAATCAACAAGTGGATCAAAAGTCAACATTCATACCTTCAAAGAAGAAGGAAATCTTCTCAGCACTTTCAAAGAAGTAGTCATTAGTTGCATGTTGCTATTATAAAAAAAATCATCAGATATCATTAAAAATCAAAATAAGTCCACCAATAAAAAACAACCCAAAAAAAAAAAAAAATTAAAACTAGGTTAACTTTTCCAATCATGAAAAAAAAAAAAAAAAAAAAAAAAATCTTACATGGGTTTTAGTAGAAAAAATGGTAGAAGTAGAAGAAGGGTCAAATTCATCAAGCAAATCATCCATTCTTTTCCTCATGGATTCTATCTCTTCTGGGCTTGAGAATGATTCCATCACCAAATACCCTGTTCAATCATAATAATTAAAAAAAACTTAATTAAATAAAATAGAAATTGTTAAATAAAAGAATAGATGAGAACCTTGGGAGTTGAAGAAGTTAAGTTGGTCTGAAGTTAGACTTCCATGGATGCCCATAATTTTTCACCTTTTTTTTGGAATTCGAAGAACAAGAGTTGGTTATCTTCTTCTTTAAACTCAGGTGAATACTGGAAAAATCCCAGGTGAAATCTAATCTATTTATAGTATTCTAATATTTCTTTTTGGTTTTGTATATATATTTTTTTGTATTTTTATTATTATTATTATTATTATTTTTTGTTTATCGTTTTGGTCAAAGCTGAGGGAACCTTTTCTTTTCCTAATTTTTCTGAGAAATATCAAGCAACCTTTAATTAGTTGGTGAAGAAGAACAAAAAATTATATATATTTTCTAGTATTTTAGTTTTATTTCTGCCACCTTCCTATTTATATTCTTGTTACCTCTAATAAACAGGACATTATTAATAACCCCAATTTCGGGAATAACTATTAAGATAGTATTAAAGTTTTTATCAAAGATTACTATATATTTCTTTTTTCAAAATTAAAGATTACTACAAAAAAACTTTAGATTTTCAAAAAGGGACTAAATGTGAAAATTTAAGCTCCAAAATTCGTCATGCCTTGTATAGATGTAATATTTTTAAAAAATAAATGCAAAATAGACATATTTAAAATAAAAATGCATGCTAATAATATCACGACTAAGCTAAAACTTTATGAATAAGATTTCTCCATTTTTTTTTTTGATAATAAATTTCTCAATTGAATAGAGTAAATTAGGGAGAGGAGAATCAAAAAATTCTAAAATAGATCCAAAACTCGTAATTCAGATTTAGCCGCGATTTCATTGACAATAAATTCAATTGAAAATACTGTTGTATTTTTTGTGTTTTGACCTTCTTTGGCCAAACCATTTGGAACATGTTTTTGTTCATTTTTCCCAAGTTTAAATCAGTATTTACTAGGGAATATCAGTGCGGCCAAAATAAAATGCAAACACACCAGCAAAGATTGGATCACGAAGACCAGAGAATTTAGCTTGTAAATTTTATTTCAAATCAATAATTTACAGAAACATAACATATATATACAAATGTAACCAAGAATGATGAAGGCAGGAAACAAAAACTCCTACCTCTCGTGAAACCTTTTTCGTGTATGGAATACTCAAAAGAATAAGACATGTAGTTGAATATTTGGAGTTGAAGAAATTTCTTTGTAGAGAAAATAGATTTTGTGTGAGTCAAAACTATTCATTTATCTATGCAGTCAAAGTATTACCATTTTGTATTCAACAATTACAATCAAATATGCCTTTATTTCAATAGCCAGTATAAAAAGTAAATAACAACCCCAAGAATATTGACAACAAAACTATGACTTATACTATTATTTTGAAGAGTGTCGAGTGAATAACAAAAAATTTTCTTTTTCTTCAACGTGTTATTAACTAACAGACACTAGTGTTCATACACAGAGACTTGCTTAAACTATTTCCACACCCCTTTTATGAATCCATGGGAAAAAAGAAATCTCAAACTTAAAACTCAGACAATATAGAAGGAATTAGTAAATACTCAACACTTGGATAACCACCTTTCTGGAAAAAAAAATTGAAATATACGAGGTAATACAAAGCAAATCCAGTGCAAGGAAAGCAATATATCCAAAAACAAAATGAGTCGCATTGTAATAGGGGCATCCAAAGTGAAAAATTTGGAAACCCCACTTTTATAAATATAGAATTTCATCCTGATTCTGAAGTCTTAACAGTACTAATAAATCTAAGTAATGTACAAGATACAAAAATGGTAAAACAGACTGAAAATGTATGTTGTGTCAGTCTACATCTTGTTAGATACAGCAGCTGCAAGACAAATTGGTGTAAAGTTAATGCCCGGGTAGCTTGTGCAGTGGAAAGATCTCCGTGTTGCCTTCTCGCATCATGTACAAAGTGATGCAATTACCCTCAACACATGCCCACGAAATAATAAGATCAATCAGTCATCCAACAATCTTTAATACACTAGAGCGGCTCCAAAAATCCAACTTTGGCCCTCTCCCAATTTGAGAGGAAAAAAAAAAAGAAAGAATCACGATCAAGGCAAGGGGGTTAGCAGCAAGATGTGTACACAAAATTACAGGAAACAGACACACCTTCAACTGTTTTACTGGGAGAAATCACGTTACTGATGGCAATTTAGACTCTTTTGTTCTATTTGTCTGGCACATGCAATCTGGGCACGGGAACGAATATGGTGAGTCATTTGATCTTTTGAGCTCAATCCCTTTGGAATCACTATGAGCTCGCATACTTAGCATTTGCCTCTTGAAGGTTCTCCACCTGGAGATAAGGCCACCAGAATATGATTAACTGGATAAAATTAGTATAAAGATAAATCAAAAGCAAACCATATGGATGGATGAACTTCCACTAATGATTGTGCTGAAGTGATCACATGAACGAGTATACCTTCCCATGATCTACCGCACAATTTTAGGTCGACCCACCACTATTACTTATTACAGTATTATCCTACATTTGTTGCCAGAATCAAAATGCTATTTCCTTTTCTAACAATTATGACATGATCGTATCAAAGATACAAGTGACATAGCTTATCAAGGAAATGAGGTACTAGAAAAACATAATAATTATGAGCACTTGAATAGAGCTTTTCCATTGTGCAGAAATATTTTTTTTACACCTGGGATTTAGAATCATTTCTATCTCAACCAGATTCACATATCTACTCATTTATATATGTGCACTCTAGCAAGTAAAAGCACGAAAAGGATAAACAAAGCTAAGAGAAGAGATCATTACCCAACATTCGGATTACCAAAGATTAACGCCAACTTTCGCTTGTCAGGTTTGATTGTCCGGGAATGTCCTCCATATAAGAATCTTCTATGGCCCAAAAGAAAATGGGGAAAATTTCCACCTTGAGTCGTTACAAATACTTCACTGTGAAGACAAACAGTATAGTCTATAGCAGCCATCCTGGAAGAGTAATTCTAGAAGCAATAATTTAAATCAAAGCTCGCACTTCAAGTAAAACAAAATATAGTACTATAAGCAATTTTAACAAGTAATATCAAATTATTCAGACCTGAAATGGAGCTAGTTCCTCGGCAGACACAAGCATTTCTTTAGTTTGTAAAAGAGGAAACATTTCCAGCAGAGGAGCCATATATCTCTCAGAATCATATATCTTTCCAGATGCTAAAAAAATAGCTGTGTTTTTATCAAAACCCATTCCTCGTAGCATCAAACCAACCTGATTAAAAAATACATGTCAACAGGGACTCGAAACAAGTGCACAAATAATTTAGATTATATGCATCCTAAAAAAGATTAAGAAGGTCCAATTTAATACTGACAAGACTATAAATTTCATTAGTAAGCAATTCGCTTAGGAGCAAAAGCAACAAGAGAACAAATAAATTCTAGATGCTCCACGTACATTTTCTTCTGAAGTTGTCCCCCACTCCCCCATACTCCCTTGATCCTTTTTATTTGGCCCTTTTGACCAGACTGCACATAGCACAACAGGAGTAAATTAAATACATCTTTACCATTATATATTTAACAAAATATACCAATGTTACCCTTCATTTAGAGTCATTGCCATTGGAGTGAAAATCTTTGAAAATAGACATATCAGTGAAGAGTCACAGAATTTGGTAACAGTGATTTCTTACTATTGATAGTAAAAAGAAATGCGGCCAACAAAAAGTTGGTTGCACAAGTACTATTTTCCATTAAGTGGGAGATCAAAACAAAATGGCATGGGTAGAATTTGCCAAAAGGGGGAAGGCCCTTGGTTTATCTGCCTCTACCTGAATCTACAAAATAAATATAATGCAGCTGGACACAACTTCATCTGACGGATGCAATCAGAACAGGGATGGAAAGTGGCAACAGAACAAGTTCAAACCTGATACCCATGGGCACATGACCTGATTATACCTAAGTACAAATTTAAAATCATACGACGTACATTTAAATTTTTTGAAGTGTTGCATGCAATAATGGCATAGAGATTTTGGATTAGACTACTATATACCCAAAGTAACCTGATTATGTTTTTATTACGTTTAAAGAAGTATCTTTGTTTACACCATAAATATAGGTTTATACTCGAGGTTCACCTTTAAGTCCTTATTTGTTTGCATTGGTCATAGATGAAATTATAAGGCACATACAGGAGGAAATACCATGGTGTATGTTATTTGCAGATAACATCGTTTTAGTAGATGAAACAAAAGACAGGGATAATGCTAAACTCGGGGTTTGGAGAGAGAAACTAGAGGCAAAAGGATTTAGAATTAGTAAATCAAAAACATAATACATGGAATTTAAGTTTAGCAAGAGTGCACGTAAGAATAGAATTGGGGTTAGTATCGGAGATGAAGAGATATCCATAAGTGACAATTTTAAGTATTTAGGATGAGTTCTTCAGAGTGATGGCGGTTTAGATCGAGATGTTACGCATCGGATATAAGCGGGTGGACTAAATGGAGAATGGCATCGAGAATGTTATGCTGAACCGCAAAATTCCTTTACGACTTAAGGGTAAATTTTATAGAACGGCAATTACGCCAGCGATGCTTTATGCGGTCTAAATGTTGGGCAGTGAATTACACACATGAACAAAAAATGAGAGTAGCAGAAATGCGGATGTTAAAATAGATGTGTGGGTACACTAAGATGGACAAGATACACAATGAGCATATTCGTGAGAAGATTGGAGTAGCACCTATTGATGATAAGATGAAAGAAACACGTTTAAGGTGGTTAAGTCATGTGTTAAGACGTCCGGTAGAAGTGTCTGAAAAAGAGTAGTCAACATAAAAGAGGTAGGAAAAAACTGAAAAAGACTTAGTGGGTAACTTGTAAGAAAGATATAGCCCATTTAGGAATTGAGGAGGATATGGTCCATGACAGAGTGTAATGTTGTAGTAGGATTCATGCATCCGACCCTACTTAGTAGGAATAAAGCTTGGTTTGTTTGTTAGTCAATGTAAGAGGGGTAGGGGAAGACCAAAAAGCACTTGGTGGATAACTTGTAAGAAAGATATCGCCCATCTAAGAATTAAGGAGGATATGATTCATGACAGAGTGCAATGCCATAGCAGAATTCATGCAACCGACCCTATTTAGTGAAAATAAGGCTTGGTTTGTTTGTAAAGAAGTATCTTTGTTTCTGTTTGAAGTTACGAAGGAAAATGTAGTGCCCAAACCACTAGAGAAAATATTGTTAAAGCTTACTTTGAGGTCACGTTTTGAAGGAAAGAATGCTTTTCCATCAGAAATGTTCTTTTTGTCCATTCAATATTATTCGAAATTATTCAGCTTCATTTTGAAAATTTCATACTTTATTTTGTACATCATTATTTTGTTATTACATAGTATTTTTTTTAATCTCTTGCTGCATATGTACTTTAATTTCTGTTTAAATGTTGATTTACTCCATATTTTAGTGATTCAGTCCATATCAGAGGTACCTAGTCATCAACTGGAAACAGTTAACAGATGGATCTTCCACAATAGTCCGGCATTTCGGCTTCAGGTTTAGTTAGAGGAACCTGACTTGCTACCATTTATAACAGATAAAATTTTCCTACACACCTAGATACTCGAGCACGAAATCAATTTGAAACTATCTCCTAGATGTTTCAAACAGTTGCATGCAGGCCAAAATAGATACTTGAAATTAAAGTAACAAACTCTTCCTCTAGTGCTTATATGTAAAAATATTAAATCTGGCATCCCTCATTAATAAAAATTGCTTCAAAAAGCAAATGCACATTTTCTTGTACATTAATGCACATACTTTTAAATTGTAAAGGTAATTCAAGAAGGAGAACATAGAGATTATTTGAAATTACAAGTATGATACACACATTTATTGACCAAAACAAATAGCATCGAAGTACACAAGTACTTATTCTGTAATCAAAGTTGGGTGCCAATAGAGAGAGGTAATAAAAGAGGATAGAAAAATGATTTTCAACTACAAGTTTTGAAGAATTGAGGGTAAGCATAGGGAAACATCAACCAGTAGTGGCTATATATGGGTGCAAAGATACCTCTAAAGGAGTCAAAGGACATTTCCCATTAAGCCTGATTGCTCCAGGACTGATTACTCGACCACGTTTGGTGAACTTCCCCTTCCAACCACGTTCCCTAGCAGCATCCATATCTCTTTTTTCATTATTGCCACCATCATATACACAACAAGAGAAAGCAACCATATCCTGCAAGAGATAATTATAATTGCCCATCCTAACTTTTCAAAAAAACCAATCATTGCTTAGAAATACTAGTGGAAATTAATACCCACACAAACCAACCTCCTCAAAGCGAAGATGCACCGAAATGTACTTGCCGCCAATATTTACACTGCGTTCTTTCATTCTTGCGACTAATGTTTCACCCATAGTCAAAATAGGATTAGAGAATCTTAAAGCTTGATAATTTGCCAAACACCTAAGCCGCTGAACTGCTGGAGGAGCATCAAATGACAATCTATTTGCAAAAGGAGATATCCTTATGAGCCTGAATGCATATGGAATAATCTTGGAGTTAATGGTAAACAGTTTCAGAAACTAGCATGAAGACTGAAGAGGTAAAAGAAAGAAGCAAGAAACAGGTACTGTATCCTGCCTAACACATTTCACGCAAGCTTAAGCATTGCAGTTCATGAAATAAGAGAAAAAGGAACTTCAAGAAATTTCACCGCTATACAACATTTTCCAAAATCTGCCAGATCTACCGGCAAAAAACCAGAAACGTGTACCAGATTGTTTCCAGATGAACAACTCCTTAACACAACAAGAAGAATTCGATGCTTTTTAAACAAAATCTGGAGTCCGTCCAATGGTTTTGACTGGCATTTCAAGGATGCACAAAATATCTACCAGCACCACAACCAGCTCAATCCCATAAAAAGGAAATTAAAAAAATAACTAAAATAAAGATGACATCTTAAAATTGGTACATAAAACGAAAACAAATGCAACTTATCATCAATGACCAAAGACCACCGAGAGATAGATACAAAAGAGAACACAGGAAGTATGGTAGCTAGAATTCTAAGTCACTTTTCTTCAAGTAGCTTTGGGAGAACAGTATCTCTGTAGTATTGGATGGATGACCACGCTTTTATTCTGAAGTTGTACACATTGCTCATGTTGAAGTCAAATCTCTCCATTATATACCCAGGAATCTTATCCACCACACATACATTAGTTTCTAGGGTTTTAACAAAATACTCTTCATCGAAAATGTCTGCAAATTTGCTGCACAAGTAAAGCCAAGATCAGAAGATTTATCCTTAATATCTATCTGGTAAAAACTCAAAGCACAACCTGTTGCCATCATAACAACAACCCAACAAATCAAGTAATACAAATTCTGACTTCCCTTACCTCAAAACTTATAGCAAATAATAGCAAGAAAAACTCCAATACATTGCTTTTGACATAATTTGGAACTGTATGACATATGTCAACATATAAACATACAAACACACAAACACACACACACCCACAATACTAGTATATCTGCACATTCAGAACTACAAACGATTACTATTTAGCCTTCAGATGTTCACATATGTCTCTGCAGGCATATATATCTACATAAACATCCAAATGATATTTACAAATCAATTTGCAGAAAAAGAAAAAATATGTTTCATATGTATAAGCAATCTAATGTGAAGATCTATGTATACTTGCATATGAACAGTATATATTATACTCATATAAACGATTACTGAAACATCTAGAACCAAATAGCACAAGGCTGACTCATTTTTTTCCTTTTATATCTATTGAGTTGCTAAGAGCCCAAGTATATCATGTCATCACCTCATCCAAATGGAATTCCATATCTTTTAGCCCATATAAAATACATACAGCAAAGCACGCAACTTCTGAGATTTGTTACACTCTTGAAGTTTAACATTCACTAACAGTAAAGAAAGAGTATTTCTCACCCACCTAGGGTCTCTCCAAATACTATGAAAATGGAAGTGGGGTATTACAAGGGTTGCATTAAGATAACCAGCCACAGCAACAGCATTGCATATCTGGAAGCATGAAACCCTTAACCGCATCTGAGAATGCCAGTGGCAAATATTGCATTATAAAACCTAAATAATTGGGAATTAAAAAATAATGCTAGGAGTGCAAAATTACCGATCCTCTCTGTTGATTTAGACCACCATTTGCCTCGATAAATATATATCCATTTGACTCAGGTAAGCCTAACATAACGAGTTTTAAGGCAATTTAAGAAATATAGGTAAATCAAATCTGACAACAAACATGTCAAAAGAAATAAAATGCAAATGAAAAAGATCATCATTCTAGATCATGCACACAGAAAACCTTGGAAGTCCAAAGCAAATACATTACATGTTTGATCTAAATGACCAAGGAAGAAAAAGAAAATCATGACAACACCAAATGGAATTGTGAGCTTAAATTTAAAAAACATATGACATAAATTAGCAAAAACATAATTCTGATATTATAAATCTGGTTGGAGCAATGTTACAGCAATATACTGCCGTGCACTAGAGTCAAACTCCACCAGTATCTAATATTCNCCTTCTTTTTTTGTGAACAGAACGATTTATATCAGTTAGATGACAAATAAAGTAACTTGTGAGAACAGCAGGCTGACAGCAGACTCTTGTATCCAAAAACTTATACATTGAATTAATTCATCATTTTCCAAATACACAATGACAAATTAATTAGTCATTCTAAATACACAATGACCAGGAATTCATAAGCTACTTACATGTTACTTCTCAAGAAAAATTTCAAATATTATCTGTAACATTCATTTACATCTAGCATTGTGGTAACTGGAAAGGCCTTTCCACAAGGATCTTTAACATGGGTAACCAAAGTGATTAAAACCTTGAAACAGTCGGGTTAAAAATGCACAGCCCATGAAAGATGGTAAACTACAAGTTGAAAACAAAGCCCCAGAACCACAAAAGGATAAGAGAAAAATTATTAGGAGGTACATTGTAATAGCATAAGCAGACTACATTTTCATTGAATGCATAACAACATACAAAAAAAGCTGCAACAACAACTGCACAGTGCTTCCAAATTGAACACAACGAGCAGGTCATTAGCAGAAGCATGGAACGAGAAAAAGCCAAACCAACATACAATCAAATATAAGAGAGTACATGACAGGAGATTATAATTATGATTATTATCTTTGGCACTGTCGCATTTGCCTACCTCCTGAAGAGGTGTTTATGCACGGTCTCCACTCACCGGCCTTATAAGAGTGCTTCCATATGGTCGATATCTGCAATGGAAAGAAAAAACTAGTACAACACAGTAGCTAAAGATCCACTCCTTTTTTGGTACGTCCAAGATTATGTCACATTGCCCAAAAAAGTTATTGCTTTATCGTATCATATTTCAATTCTACCCGCACTAAACTATAATTTTTTGACTTGTTTTATCTCGGTTTCTATTGATAACATAAAACTGAATTTTCTGAACAACGTGCTCATTCTACGGAAGACAATAAAATTAGGCAGAGGGAGTACAAATAATTTACATCACAAGTGCATTTCAGCATTCTTGGCATGAGCAATTAACTCAGACCATACGAAAAAGCAATTAACTTGGAACATTTGGACAACTAAAAGCTAAAGAAAAAATTCAAAAAATTTCAAAAATAGAATTAATAATGTAAAAAAAAAATAATAATAATAATAAATAAATAAAATAAAAAGAAAATCCCAAATGGGTTTTTCATAATTCAACAGACTAACCGCATCAACTGAGGAGTTATCGGATTCAATTTCGGGTCGGAGCTTCGCATAAAGCTTCGGGCTTCTATAAACAGAGCCAGGTGCAGCTCGGTGACGAATAACTGGGACAACATCAAACGACACCGTTCCCATGTAAAACAACATGCCAGAGATGTAAAGCAATGGGGCGAATAGAAAAATGCCTTGTCGACGGAGAAGACCAGAGAGACAAAACCAGGCAACCCGCTGGGGAAAAGTTCTCGGGCCGGGTTGACCCGAAGGAGTGAAACGACCCTGTTTACGTCGGAGCCGGGGCGAAAGGGAAAGTGGGGATTGCCTGTGTTGAGGCGGTGATGGGCTGTTGTTTCCGCTACTTGGGATCCTATTTTTTGCGTGCATCGTTCTTCTTCTTCTTCACATTATAAACAATTTTTTAAGGGGAAAAAAATCCAAATTTTTTTTTTTTTTTTTTTTTCCAATAGTGTGGGTGAAGGAAGAAAATTTTCGGTGTTTTGGTGTGTGCTTTCGGGCGGTGAACGGATGGGTCGGAGACGGAGGGAGGGAGGACAGACGAGCGCACGTGACCCGGAAAGGTGGGGTGTGATGGGAGGAAGGAGAGCACGTGCTGGGAACAGTGACAGAGGGTATGATGGCATTGGGGGGAAAAGTGGTCATGTCGGAGGATATACAAAATAATAAATAAAATTTAGTGATATATCATTAAATTTAAAAAAAATAAAAATAAATAAAAATTTGATTGAATTTGTAAAATTGTGATTTGATAATATCTTATTAGATAAAATAATTTTAACAAGTGATTATAAATTTGTGAGAAATTCTACAATTCTTTTTAAAGCGGAACTATTTCTTTAACTTTAAGTGGTTGTACAATACAATATTTTATAAACCATTTTCGTTACAAGAATTATGGATTATTTATGGGGTATTGAAAGAGGAATAAGTATGACTAATGAGTTTATTTGGGAGAAAGAATTAACTATTTTTGGAATTTTGCTTTTTATTTTTCCTTTATTTTTCATCGGGGTGAGTGAAAGAAAATAATAAATGTAGGTGCCCGAGTGTTAGGATAATAAATGAGTCGAATTGAATCAATTAAATATCATATGATTGTTGTACCCCGAAAATTAGATTGAACAATTAAGATGTAAGAGCAGCTGGTAAATGGTAATAGATATTGAAGCTGCCCTGTAGTGCATCAATGCACAAAATGGTATATATATATATCTTAATATATATACAAAGATAAGGAGTTTCCTCCTCGTGCCAAGTAGTATTCATGTGGCATTTGGTACTGATGTGACTGTTGATGTGGAGAGGTATAGAGGCTGCCTTAAAAAAAAAATTCATTGAAAAATGACATTTTATGTCCCTCATCTTATGCATATCTGTTGGACTACATTGGGTTAATTTTGTCAATTCATCACTTTTTGCTATATAATTTCTTGGAACTTTAGCTTTTTTTAAGCGAAAATACAAAAATACTCTTTAATAATAAGAAATAAAACTGTACAGAGACATTATTATAGTCAATACGTGAATAGAATGCCTGGGAAATATTAACTTTTGTCCGGTCAAACTTGATCCAATCTGTAGTTGACTAATTTTTGAAGACAACGTATGAATAGTTGAGATGGTTTAAAGAGATTTCCTTATTTTATGGACCATTGGATCATATGACTCACAAGTACTACCCCATACCTCCGTATGTGATGAGTAGATTCTTTTCCTGATTTCTCTCCTTCTCGATATTTCTTTTCGAAAAACCCTACCCATCATTTTTTTCTCTCCCCCTCCAGCAACAAACATTCTCCCTTCCTCCTTATCCTTTTTCTCACCCCTTGCAAGTCTCCAGACAAAAATCATCCTAAAATTACATAGGGTAGAAGAAACTTAAGGATATGTTTGGAGGATATCGTAAGTAAATCGTCCAACAAAGTATTATTTTGTTTTTTTTTAAATTAAAAACATATTTTCTTTTAAAATTTTTTGGACTTTAATTTATGTAGATTGATGCCCGTTGCAAGAAGCCAAGGAAGCCAAAAAGAAAGGTATAATTTTTTTAGTTTTTAATTTTTTTTCTTAATAGCAAAAATTTCAATATTTTTCATTTTTTTTTTTTGAGTTTGGATCTTCAAGGTTATTTCTTGAAGAGACACCACCGGCTAATATTTAGGATTCTTCCGACTGGTGTTTAGGAATTTTTTCAAGTTATTAAATTATTTTTTATGTTCTACCATCTCTATGACTTTTGATTTTAAAAAATTTATGTTTAGGTGAATCATGAATTGGGTTTTTTTTTTGTTTTTTGATTCATAATGCATTTTGACTCTGACTTAATTGCTTGAAATCTGTTTAGTTGAATATAATAAAAATCAGTGAAAGGAAGACCCTTATTATGGGGAAGAGATCTAAGATTCTATAATTATTCCATTTCTTTTTTAGGATTGTATGTTTAGTTTTCAAATTGATTTAATTATGTTGTTAAAATTTCATCTCCGTCTCCTCGACCGTAGGCCTCTACTATCTGGACAACATCCACTACGACTACCATCAATAACTTACAAATCTTTAGGACCTATTTCCTTTTTTTTCTCTAATTACCTATTTGGTTCATTTTTTAGTTAATAAATGTGAAAAATGAATAATTGTAGAAAATCCATGTTATCATCGACAGGCTGGCTTTGGTAATGATTGGGATTACATCTTTGGTTACAAGACTGTGCTTGAGACCCTCACGAGCTCAAATGGTAGAGATTCTTGATCGTATTTATTTTTTACATTATAATTTAAAAGGATTGACTTTTTATTTTGGGTTTAGTAAAAAAATGTAATAAATTTTGCAGTTAAGTTGATATGTTTTGATCTTTGATATTTTTTGCCCCCAAATTAAGTACAAAGTTGAGATTGAATATTATGTTATGCTTGATAAGGTTAGAGTTCACCATTTCCATAGAGTTGAGTGCTATTGGTTTTACTTTATTTAAGTGATGTTTGATACTTATTTCTAACAGTTACAAACCTAACTGGAGGAGCATCCCTCATTAAGTATCATGAAGTTATTGAAGACGAGACCTGTAAGGTATATTGTGGTTACTTGACATCATGTAATTAATCCTTGAACATCACAAGAGTATTATTTTTGATTATTTTCAAATATATATTATCCTATTGATGTGAATTTAGAGGTACTGCTCATTTATTTTCTTTGAATGTTTTCCTATAAATTAGCATGATTTGTTATTTTGAGAATGCTTATCAGCATAATGCTTATGTTCTTTAGATACTTGCATGTGATAGAATATGCATATTCTTCCAAGGCAAGCTAGCAAATGTGATGTCTATAGCTTTAATGGAACTAAAAAACTGGGAAAAGCCATTAGAGGCAAATTTTGAAGAAAATTATTTTAATGCCTCTTTCTTTTCCCCATTGATCAACTATGATAATTTTTTGGAGTTAAATACATGCAAGAGACTTGCATACATTTTTATTTCAATGGTTATTTTGGTATATGGTATTGCTAAAACAAGTTAAAAGATGAGATTTTGATGATGTAGTATAATGCATATGAATAAGCTAATTAATCTTTTATTTAAAGATGAATGAATCGTATGTCACTTAGTCATTTCTTACTATGTCTAATCTTTATATTATTTGGACTATGAATTTGTCAGGATATATGGCATTGTGTAAAAAATATCCTCTGACGATTTATCATTCCTTAAACAATAGCTAATGTCTATTTTTTTCTTTTAGGTTTTTCAGAAGATCATATTGTGGGTTGCATCCCTATATTAAGGGGGTGCTTGGTTGGTGAGTATCAGAATAAAACTCATTTGTGTTGCTTAGATTGATACTATATGGGCGTGGATAGATAATTGTGATTTGTTGTGAAGATATTTTCCTTTTAAAATGAAAAAAATAAGTTATTTTCTTGATACATACAGATAATATTCGATGTGATGCAATAATTTTGTCATCTGGAATTGTTGTACATACTTAATATTGTCTAACTTTTAGTATTGTTAGTTTTAAAGATTTGGAATAAGTTTTTTAATTTTTCAGATGATAACAAGACAAAGGTGTACTTTAAGTATTTGCTTAACTTCTTTCCTTCTTATTCCATAACATTTCAATTTCATTACTTATATAGAAATTCTATTTTCATTTCTCATGAATCCTTGCAGTTACTTAGAATGATGGAACATTTTTTCTTCCCCTTGCATTACTATAATCCCTTCCATCATTTTTTTACTGAGCAATTATTGTTTCAATATTTTTGTCATACATGTACATTTTCTATTACACTTTAATATCCTATGTCAATAAAAAATTACAATTTTTTATAAATATTTCTATTTAAAAAATAGCGGGCACTATTGAGACGGAGATACTCATAATTAACATGACCAGTTAATAAATATTTCATTAATTATTAGTGTTTGTAATTAAAATATTTCATTAATTATTAGTGTTTATAATTATACTTCGCTTGTTTTGTAGTCTTCTTAGGTGTTGAGATGAGGATGTAAGTACTAATTTTGCTAAAATATGCATTAATGCTGTAAAATTAAGTATAATTTAATCATAACTACATACAATATTTGTACTATCAAACTCAATTAAACTATTTATCTTTGTTAAATTTTAATCAAATTTAAATGATAACAAATTACATATGATGGATCCGGCCACACCTTGTGTGGCCTCAGCTTACTAGCATATATATACGTATTGCATACTTCTCAGTGCACTCTCAATAAAGATTGCACCCTATCCATAACAATGCGAGAAATTCTACAGAGTCCAAAGGCCGTCTTTTATCAAACTTGTTGACCAGTATATCAAACCGAAATCATGAAGTATAAACCAAAGCTAATTACTCCATAATTTACTGCTCAATTGGTCTGAAAGCACAACGAAATAATTGCTTAAAAAGTTACGAAAAACTCCATTATTTTCGCATCTGCTCTGTTGTAATCCACAGTTATATGTGTAATGACAAAACAGCATTTGGCTACCATTTGATAGAGAAATGAAGAGAAAACATCAGTTTGCGGCTGCATTACAGCTTATATAATAGGTGGACGACCCATTTCTTGACTAGTTGGCAACTTGTGCTCAGATCAACTTCATTTCTATTTTTTCTGATCTGACATACATTTCGCCTCATCTCACGCAGTGTCCAAATTCACATTTACCAACCCTAAAAAGAAACATCCCTCAACACCCTTCACATTAATTTTTTCTCTGACTTAGATTGTCATAGCTTGCCTGCAGAGCTAATAACTGTGGACACATACAAAAATTACACGAGTCTAAAAGCTTAAGCTTAAAAAATCATCAATCGAAGATCTTCTACCATAAATGCATGTTGATTTCATAATGCACAGATTCAAGTAGGCCTTCAACCAATTTATGACAGAATATTGAATTCAAGGATAGTGCAAAGCAAAGGTACATTGTTCAACTAAACCACAAGTGACTATATGATTCTTAAACCCCCTACAACCAACCCCCAGAACCCCCTTGTTTATCTGGCATCAGATTATTGGACCATAAGCCTATATAACAAAATGCAAAACTAAAGTGCAATAAGTATCCTCATCCTTAGGTTACACCATGTGATCCTCCTCTTCTACTCTTCATATCATGCTCTGCTATTTCTAGCACTAGCAACCAGCTACCAAACTCCCTTGAGCCAATGTCTATAACACATGGCAGCGCAGAAAACCAAATTTGTTCATAGTACTGGTAGAAAACATCCACACTCTGCTCTATTACATTAATAAGAGAGTGAAGGAAACATCAATATTCACAGGATGTTACTATCAATTTTCCCCTGCCATAATGTCGATATAAACTCCTTCTCAACCTCCTTTAGGCTTCCAATATAAATATATGTTTCTAATTCTTAAGCAAGAAACAAAACAACATAATGGGAAAAAGAAGCAAAGTATTCCTAATCCACTGAAAAATAATCATTTCAGCTTAATTCATCCTAGATTGGGAGGGCTCTAGGCAATCCATACTCATCCCAACTTCCATCCCTATAATTCTTTCTGCTAATTTTTCTTTCTCACTTCCTAAAAATCAATCCAGTCCAAGGATTAATACAAGCAGACACACAGAGGAGTAATTCTAAACAATTGATCTAAGAATAACCAAAGACAACAAACCACTGTGTCCATCAAAAAAAAAAAAAAAAAAATCAATCTAATGAATTTCAAGCTAAAAGATTGAATAAAACCAATTTTTCTCATAATTATTGAGAGATTAGTATGAGAACACAAAAATGCAATCTTTCATATAATTCACCGATCAAAAACATAAACCAATATAACCAATTTCAAATTAAAATTCAAAATGCACCAATAAAGAAAGATTAAAAAAAAATAAAAAAATCTCATAACAGCAATGGAAATCAATCGTTTCATTCATTATAATTGGATTTAAATTCAAAATACCATAGCAATTTCCAGCATTTGCACGACTAAAGAGTTACACTAGGAAGAATTAAACTCAACAAAAAAACCCTCTCACTCAATTAACCTCCATCAAGACTTGTTCATCTCTCACTAATCATTCATGAAGAGTTCCCAGGATATCCTCATCCCTATATAAATGAAACCTGCACAAACCACACCAAATAAACAAGAACTAAATAAATAAACAAAACCCACAATTTCTCAATCCAAAATTACCCCAAAAAATGTTAAAAATTAAAAAAGTGGCACTTACTCTTTTTCACCTAATTTGACTTGAGTACCACCATAATCAGGCAAAAGCACAGTATCACCTTCTTTAACAGCAACTGGAATTGTATTCCCTGCCTTATCCTTCAACCCCGGGCCCACTGCCACCACTCTACCTGAATTAAGCTGCAACAAAATCCCCATCCAACCCATCAAAAACCCACAAAAAAGTCAGTAAAACTTGACCCAAAAAATTGAACTTTTCACCAACCCATAAAAAACCATCAAAATTCCTCAAAAATATGACAGAAGATCAAATTTTTAAACCTTTTTTCAACTCACCTTGGCGGATTTTTCTGGGAGGAGAATCCCAGCATTTGTTTTGGCAGGATGCACAAGCTTTTCAACAAGAACTCTGTTGAAAGTTGGGATCAAACGCTTGGCCATTTTGGGGAAAAAAGATGCAAAGATTTGTGGGTTTTTGAAGGTGGAAAATGGGCTTGGGGTAGATTTGTAGAAGAAGAAATGTGGGTGGGTAGCAAGGATTTCAAGAGAGCATTAGAAGGTTCTAGGCTTCTTGGGTTAGGGTTTTGCAAGGGTTTTATGCGATATACTTCCAAGTACGTAGTACTCGTAGATTTCAGATTTATTGGGCGGAGAGATGGATTGATGCCATTGGAACGGGCTTTGCCACAATGGGCCTAAAAGGAGTGGTTGGTTATATCATTGAACATATAATGCAAGTTTATCCGTTATTTGGATGGTAAATTCTTGCATGCTTCACACCTAGAACTCACAATTTTTATATCTTTAGAGACTAGAGAGTTGTATGTAAAGCTTAACTCTAAAGGGAAAAATATTTAGGTAAAATTGATTTTTTACTTATCTGTAAACTTGAATAAACGTTACAAAATAAATGACATCTACTGAGATAACTAAAATTTTATAAATTTTAATTTTAATCACAATGTCATAGTTAGGGTTCAAGACTGATCTACTTAAATATTTTTCGACTCTAAAAACCATATTTATTAGTAAAATAATTAAGGGTGGGATGGAATCTCAGTTATTGTAGATGTAACATATGAAGAGTGTGGAACTAATAGGGATATTGCATGATCGATAATGTTACAATTTAACATGTTCAAAGTTGTAGAGTTAAATGCAGAAACATTAAAGCTATCCATGTTTGGAGTCAAAATGTTCAACTACTTCGATGACCAACTACTATTTTAGTAATGGGGGAGTGGTTGGAGTTTATAGGAAACAATTTCTATTTTGAGCTATATAAATGCCAATTATCATTCTCTATTGCATGCACAAACTCGATTGGGTTGGGCAGGCTTGTAGAACAAGCACATTTCAAATTTGTGTATCTCTGCTTATTGGGTTGGGCCTTTGCTAATTTTCAGAACACGTTTGTTTGTTGATTTGACTAGAAAACAAGTAAGAGTACATCATTTTTGGTTTTTCCCCGTCATTATCATGCATTCTCCAAGACTTCTATCATTTCCTATGTACTATTTCATTGTTCATTGTCCTTTTTTGTAGGAATTTCTTAATTTTGGCTCTCTCAATTTAAATATTACCATTGAAGCAAATATTTTGATATACAAAGTTAAATTCTGAAAAGAGAGTGTTGTTGAAGAGAATTTAAAATCGCTTGTGTAAAAGATTTCCTTACTAATTTGTGTGAACCTAAAGAGTAGTGACCAACGCATAAATTGGTTCCACCGTAGGGGTGTCAATCGTGTTATTTCATGGGTAATTGTGTTGTGTTATAATTATGTTTGAATTGAAAATTTTTTATTTTAATTCTACCTAATTAATAATCGATTCGTGTCGGGTCAAACCCGTTTATTAACGTGTTGTATCGTGTTTAGCATGTCTAATCTATTTAGATTTTACTAGCCATTTTATAAATTTGTATAATTACATAATTAATACAATAAATAACAAAAAAATTTTTGTATGATGAACTATTACTTTGCAAGCGTAATAGTCACAAATGCTTACCTTTTCATATGAAATAGTTGAATGACCAATTTGTCTATTGTTACCTTATGCTTAGTCTAACTAGCATGACATTCATAATTTTCATATTCAAAATAAGAAAGCAAACGAACTTATGATATATAAGACCAAAATATTTATCCACAAATGCCTTTGATCATCAATTTCAAGTTTGAATCACAAAAACGAAAAAATTATAGCACAATACATAATGAATATTTTTTAGGTAATAAGTTTTCGAGTTACCCGTGTAACCCACGGGTCAATCAAAGTCGACCAATTTATTTGCGTATCGTAAATAGGTCATCCCATTTACAACTCAAATTCAATAAGACCCAACTATAGCTCACTAATTTCGTATCTTGTCTATGCTGAATTGTCGAATCTAATCGTGTCAAAAATTGATACTCATATTCCACCATGCATCATTAAAATCAAAAATTAAAAATTTGATTAATTTAACAAACCAACCAAAGAAGATACGGAAACTATCAATAAGGTAAGATATCAGCATGTAGTTGTAAATCTAACCAACATTAGTTATTAGTCATGACGCGATACTCAAATTGACAACCACACAAAAACCTCACTTTAACAACCCCAATAACATTCTAAGTAAAAAAAAAAGAAAAAAAAAAGGTGATTTAACCCCAAGATATGAAAGCCACAATATCCCTCATCCCACCACTTATTTGGCTTATATATACCAGCTAAAAAAGGGTCTCTAATGCTATCTCTGCTTTTGAAATATGGTTGACATTCTAAGGACCACTTTCTCATGTAATCATCTTTTTTCTTTCAATCATCTCTTCATCCCATGCTACAAGCATATGGCTTGCATCTGACGACCAAAAGTAGTAGTACCAAATAAAAGTAGTTCAAAGTTGGAAACTTAGGACCATCTCAAGTATATTCTAAAAGATAGGGTGCTGAAAAACTTGGTATCTTCTAAATACAAAAGCTAGATAGCTTCATACGAAATTGGAACTCAACAGTAGAGGTTCTCAACTTCTGATGACTTATTTAGAGAGTTTGATAAAGTCCACATAAAATTTTAAATGACTCATCACAATCACATAAATTGAAAAACAAAGTAAAAGAATGAACATACAAGATAGCTAATTAAAGTAGTACTATGACTAAATCCAAACTATTGAAAAACAAATTTTGCAAACATTCATAACCTACTCTATATGGTTAAATTTAAACCTCTGAAAAACAAATTNGTTGTAAACAACAATAATTATTGATCATTCATTAGTAAAAAAATTGAGAGTAACAAAAATTAAACACACAAAGAATTAATAATTGTAATCAAATTCACAAATGTTTCATATTTACTTGCTGAGATGAACCAACTTGTATTCAAACATATGACGTACTTTGACTAAATATAAAGCTATTGATCAAAAGCCTATACTTTTAACAATGTGACAACACGTACATCTAGCTAGCATAATCTAGAGAGCACTAGGGCATCAAGAATAGCTTCATGGGGTGTGGGCCTGCATCTCCATGTGTGATGATAATCCAATCCTTTAGTGGAAGTTGATCACTCTCAAGAATCCTTAAAGAAAATTCTAGTACTCAAAATCTAAAACTTTTGTTAATTGGTTACGAAGATGCCTGAATAAATCAGAATTTCCTCTTTAAAGGGGAACCTCTATCATTGCATGACCGACATGGACTTTTTTAGTGCAACTATACAACTACAGGCCTCACAACATTGGTCATAATTTGAAGGGGGCTAATCATTCTACGTTTGAATTATCATCATTTGTTGTAACTAGTAAGCAGTCCAATGTCTTTTTTAGTGTCTGAATTTGAGATGTTTGTGCCAACATTTGTGGTGTTTGCTAAAGGATTACTATGTCTACCAAATAGTACCAATGTTAAACCTTGAAGCAATGCAACCTTAGCAAAAATCTAGTCATGCATGCATTTCAACTTTGCTCCAATATTTCAGTCAAACCACGCAATTATTCATTTTCTCGAGCCTAAATTTATGTATTCTACTATACGTAATCCTGTGGATTGTGATGGACCGACCATTTGATGAAAGAAAAATTCTTTGTAAGGGGTTTCTCATTGCAGAGTCCCTAATTATAATCACAAGATGGATTGAAAAAAATGTGAATCCCCTTATTTTTAGTTCATTTAATAATCTAATTACTCACTTCACAATGTGAAGTAAACATTCAAGACTTAATTGAATGAATTATTGTGAATTGTGGTCTGTTCAACTATAATGAAAATGAGCAAGCATAACCAATAAATCAAGTCATAAAAACTAATCTATCAACCATAAATAATTTTTGTGATTCTGGAACAGTTCATTGCTGCACATTATCTTGATTTGAAAAACTAGTCAATATATCTAATCATATCTACATATTCATTTGTGAAAATCATGTTTTTTTTTTTTAATTTGCCTCAATCAACTACCCCCTTGCTAAAATTAATTTCAGGGCCATGAAAAATCTGTTCATCAGATTCAGATAAGTATAAATCAATAAATTTAAAGGCCCTTTTAATATTTAGGTGCAATTTGCAGTTTGCACATGTGAAATGCTGCATAAAATAGATTGGTCTGCCGTTATATCAACATTGACATAAAAAAAAATCATTTCTTTTTAGCTTTAGTATGGTGTTACTTAGCCCTCATAGATGTAACTATAGTGCGTCTGCAGATTCACCCTCTTTTTCCTTTTGAAAATACGAAGATGCAAACAGATTCCTCCACACTTTACTGGCACTTGCAACCAAGTTTCGGGGTCCCTCGAAAATTTAAAAAAAAAATTAATTTAATATTGAATGATTGAATGAAAGAACGGCAAGTGGGCGTGCCGGAGTGGTTATCGGGCATGACTAGAAATCATGTGGGCTCTGCCCGCGCAGGTTCGAATCCTGCCGCTCACGGTTGAGTGGTTTTGATAGGTTTTTAAACCACCCCCAAAAAAAAAGATGTATGAATTTCTTTTTGAAGATAAAAATTAAAATGTTGTAGCCCAAATAAACTACCAAATAGTTCAAATGTGCTATTTTGAATAAATATTTAATTCTAAGGAAATATAAGAATTTTTTTGAATATTTCTTTGATATGTAATTACATATTACACTTTCGTTTCTCTTTCAAACCACTTAGTGGTGGAAGGATGAGATTGACATATATTAAACTGATTTTTTTTTTATTATTATTATGGGCGAAGGGGGATGTGGGTGGGTTGGTGGGTTCGTGGTATACAGTCAATCTTCTCTAGAAGAACATTTTGCATAATCTCTCAAAAGAATTGGATATCTCTTCTACTGTGAAATGAATTTCATACTTTAATTACCAAAAAAAAATGTCATACTTTACCGGACAAAGAATATATAAAGAAGTACCCAAAGAGTTCAACAGTGTATAAGGCCATAATATTTTATTTATTCATGATGATGTCAAAATTATACACCCACTAAAAAATAAATACTTGGTTTCATACTCGTATTCATTAGGAGCATTTTGGTAATCTTACCTTTACAGCCAAAGTAAATTTAAGTGGGTCAAATAAGAACTTACAAACCGTGGATCGACTCGATTCATCAATTACAGGTATAAATATCAATATGACATATCTGATTCAGAACAGTCACTCTTTCATTCTCAAAAACTCTAAATTCTTATTGAATTAATCTTTCTGCATGAAATACTGAGTGTCGGAGCTTACTCCGAAAATACCATTTTTTTTTCTTTTCAAATGATCCAGATGTGAATATTATGCACAGTACTCAATCCTAAACTTAAACTACTTTACATTTGATTCTTACCCTTGTTGAAAAATTTGTATCAACAATTTCATTTATTTCAGTATATTTGTAATTGTACTTCGCATATAGCAACTATCAAGTAAAAGCAGGCAACCATCTTATGTACATTACATTATTATTTCGTTGGGGCACCTTTTCACTTAGAGGTCTAGTGATCCCTGACGAAAATATAATTTAAATGTGAAAATGCTTTCAGTTCTCTTCATTTGCAGATTGGGTCCTATATATGGACTTGCTAGATCTCCATAATCTTATAATTAGCTATTTGTTTCATTAAATTATAATTGTTAAGCATGTTTTAAATTACTCACTCACATTTCACATTGATATATTAGTCCTTTGTTCTCTATCTAGCATACTTGATAGCTAGGTTTTGGTAATTTGTGTTAGAGATGTCCATAATTGGAACCACATCAAACATCAAAATAAGTAGATCTAAATTGGAACGAGCGGTTTAATTCAAAACGCTTCTAGTTATTACAAAATGGTTCATTTACATTCTTGTTAGCATTCTATTTCCTTATAATAGAATAGTTTTAAGTTATGATATTCGTGATACTAATTAAGCTACTTGCATTATTTATTTAAGCTACTTTTGATTTCTTTCTTCTTCTTCTTTTTTTTTTCTTTTGCAAATAAAATATCTAATACTTATGTATTTTTTTTCCAGTAGGAATTTATTCACAAAATTTGAGAATTTCTGAGATTCTTGAAGAGAAATTCTTATGACGACCAAAAATTGTTTCCGGTTAGGAATGGTGTAGTAGATTTGAAATAACCAGCTAGGACGAACCGAAAGGAAACAATGCACAATCAAGCAATGTGGTGAGTGCATAAGAACCATGCCGGTGGGCCATTTTAGGAAGCTGAATGGCTGGAAAAATGGCCATTTAACTATTAAGATAAACATTCTCAGAAATCAGAATCTTAATCTATCCTCCTTTTTCCATTCTACTTTTCGATCCATCTGTTTTTGTCTTACATAGGATTCTTTGATCTTGTGAATTGAACTAGAAAAAAAAAGCAATGACGATTACCTTGCTTTTGATCCCCTAGGCTCCTTTTTACTTTCCAAGATTCTTAAATTCCAAATATGTATTGGGGAAAGAACAGAATTTAATTGTACTAAAAATTAATAATATTACATTAAAGTTTTATAGGGTATATATTGCATGTAATGTAAGTGTAAGTATGGAGTGCTATTTTTTTAGAAAGGTAATAGTAGTATCACATGATACGGTAATTATATACATCTAATAAAATATTCATTATAAGAGATTATGATTTACAGTATTAGTGTCCACAAAATGGGGTGGTTATGTTTAAAAGTTAAAAGGACAGAAAATAATTACAACTTATTGAAAGTTAAGTGATACAAATAATAGAATAAATAATATGAAAGACTCGATAAAATTACGAACTATGAGTCTCTTATCTTTGTTTTGGAAAACCTCCTTATTAACATGCTTGCTTGGAATACTAATTAAGTGATCTTGACAATAAAAAAGGTGTTATATATGTATATAAGAATTTGATCCTAAATTATTATTTCAAATATTTGCTGATGATCCTGAAGGTATAAACAAGACCTTTATCGAACTTCATTTATTCCCACATAATCATATTTATATGTTGAGGGATAAGTCGTTACATGAAATAATTTTAGGGATAATGATGATAACTTTTCAATTTAGTAAAAAGAACGTGCATGACTACTACAAAGCACTAGTATTTATTCTCTTGAATCCATTTTTGGGAAAAGGTTTTGTAGTGAGAATAGTGTATAGCTGAAATTTAATTAGCCGAACAGTTGGCTATGGTGAGTTCAAGAGAGTTAGAAAAACCAAGTAACACATAATGATAGAGATACGTACGTGTATATATAAAATACAGAATTATTATTCATTTTATCTTTTTTAGATTAACAAATGAAATAGGTTGAGATTTCTTTTGATTATTTAAGGTGGATAGTGAAGATTGAACTTCACCTGTATCACAGTATGTGAACAAAGAATCTTAAAACTTTTTCGTGTAGGTATCGAATTGAACCTACCTTATTAGCAATAGAAATATAAGGTACAAACATTTCCAATGACTTCATCTATTTCTCAAGTCTTTCTCCTATTTTCTATTTCTTAGACATTCCCCCAGCTAAACTTGCAACTCTTCGTTAATGGAGTTATAATTAGAATTTATTTAATTGTCTTCTACTCTCATAATGATAGTATGTGATGCTATTATTATTCTTTTCAAAAAATGCATAGAAATAATTTTTTTTTAAAAAAGTGAATAAAAAAAACCTTAAAACAAAAGAACGAACTGTGAAATTATATATTACCCGGCTCAAAATGATAATAAAAGGTAGGGAAATTTTATAATTTTATTAAGGAACCATCTTTTTAGTATTAAAGGTTTATATATTATAAATTTTTAAAATATATAATATTATACTATACATTACAAGTATTCAAAATATAAAAATAATTCCTTATGAATTGAAATATAAAATTGCATAAAAGGTAATAGATACTTAATATGCCACATCAATTTTTGTTGAAATGATGATGAAATAAAAAGCCAAATTCATTTGATTTCGACAAGTCGAGAAAGTAGAGAGATAGCAACAGGCATATAGGTCAAGATGTCAAGTTTCCATCTGTTTTACGCCAAAGCCATTAGCCACATACACATATATTATGCTGATTCATGACAAGATAAATTTCAATCTGGAGTTTATGCAAAATTTCATGACTCTGTGGCTGTAATACTGTCACCCCTTCTGGGGAGGTCAATTGGTTCCAACAAAACGTTAATTATTGCGAAATTTTTGATTCGAATTTCAAGAGTTATCGTCTCATGGTCTGGAGTTAAGGATTGCAAAGGAGGTGAATTAGTCGGGCTGAAAAGCCCGGATACCTCTCTTGAAAATAAAAAATAAAAAAATAATATAAAAAAAAAGACTGTAATACTGCCAAATATGGAAATTAAAAAGTTTGTTACAATGGCGGTTCAAATAATAACAGGACATCAAGGGTCCAAGTCATGTGGTCTTCTGGGGCAAACTATACAGGCTTTGTTCTACAGTGCCCAATTGGCCAATTTGCCCAAGACTTCTTTTCCCTTGTTCCACCGTAATGTATCAAGCAAGCTCAGCACGCGAGATTGAGGTTTTTTTTAAGTGTTCATCGTACCGTTGTGTTTTAATACTTATATTTGTATTATACAAGTTCAACACGCGAGATTAAGGGTTTTTTTTGAAGTGTTAATCGTATCATTGTGTTTTAATACTTGTATCTGTATTATAATTATTCAAAATATATTATATTATATTATATAAATATTTAAAATATAATAATATGATATTTTACTAGAATTATAGACTTTTCGTAATAGATATTGCATCGATTCAAAAGATGAATTGTCCAAAATGTATTTGTCCTTCTGAGATATCACCTTGAGCTCGAAGGATTAACAATTAATTGTATCTATTAACAAAACTCATTCCCTCATCATTTTGTATCAATAGCTTGTCCTTGTTTGCTTAAATTCAATCCAACTCTTATTGTGCATGTCAAAAGTTGTTTTTTGGAGCATCTTTTTGGATGACTAATTTCACAAAGATATTTGGAAAATTGCACTTTTCGAACAGCCTAATAAATTGTTTATGAAAATCCACTCTTTTATTTTCAAAAGTTATCTTTTACAAAAAAAAAAAAAAAAAAAACATATGATTAAACTCTACCAGAAATGTTATTTACTGATATCTTGCTTTTATATACTACTTCTTAACTGCCTTTATAAAATTTTCAAATTAAGTAGAAAAAGACTATTTCAATTTATTATTCACCTTTTTTTTCCAAAAAAAAAAAAGAGAGAACAAAGAAAAATGAGAATATCTGCGCATTAAGGGTCCGTTTGATAGGGCTTAAATTATTTTTCAGGGAAAATTTTTTCTACAGAAATAATCTTCAAAGAAAATAATTGGTATTTTTAAGATTTTCTAATGTTTGGTAAATCGTCTTATGTTTAGAAAATTACATTTGTCACTTTGCATCAACTCTCCTAATTAGCTATCATCCGCCCCACATCACCTCTACCACTACAATGTAATTATATTTCTATTCCTTAAATGCTGCTCTCCTAATTAGATAAATAGTGATAAGGAGGTTTGCAGGATGCGTTTTTTAAGAAAACAATCTAAGCAAAATTTTTGCGGAAGTCATTTTACATTCAGGGAAGTAAATATTTTACGATGGAAAAATTTTCCTCAATTCTTTTCATATCAAACACTGGAAGATGAAGAAATTATTGTCAAGAAAATATTTTCCTGTGAAACAAACAGACCCCAAGTGAATAACAACTGAAAATAATTTTGTATTCTTTATTTCTTGTAATTTCTTTAGATCTTCATTAATTCTGGACTAGTTTGCGAGCTTGAGACGCTTTCGAAGGTTGATCAAGTGATTGTCGTACGTAGCTACAGTGTGATGGGGTGGTTTAATCGGTCGTGCTGTCTGGCTGCCAAGAGCAACCGACCTCAGATTTTCGCATAACCGACTTTAGGTAAATAAGATATTTTGGAGGTGATTGATTTATGAATATTATAGCAAAAAATAAAAATTTAATCGTTAATTATAGTTATAGATATTTTTTTGTTTAACACTATATGAATCATTCTATGATAATAAACGTCTTAGAAGATATTCACCTTCATTCCCTACTTATGACTTGAATTTCAAATTAATTTAGTTATTAACAAAATAAAATCCATTCATTGTTCAACCTATCTAGGTGAAGGGAAATTACACAAACGCTTACCGTTGGGGGTATTCATGGGTTGGATTTTTGGGTTGACAGATTTTTGGATCATTGGGTTGAAAAAATAGAACTCAACCCAACCCAACCCAAATAATATCGAAAATCAAGTAAGTCCAACTCAAGTATTACTCGGATGTGTTATTCGAATTTTTAGGTTACTTGGGTTAAATTTTTTTTTTTTTTTAAAAAAAGAAAAATATTTGTGTAAGGTCATCTAGTGTTACATATTCTGTCTTGTCACAAATTAAATATAGTTGACTCAAGAATGAAAAAGAAAAAATAATAGAACATGTTAAATGAATGTTAGGTGAAAAATGAAAAGGAATTAAAGTATAAGTTATATGAAACGGTTAGGAAAATAAATAAATAAATGAATATATATATATATATATATATATATATATATATATATATATATATAGATATTGGTTAGTATAATATAAGAATCAAAAGGAAAATAAATTATATTGGATTATCGAGTTATTGGGTTGGTTGGATTTTGAAAAACAAAATCTAACCCAACCCAACATGTTTCGAGTAATCCATTCCAAATAACGTGAAACCCGATAACCTAACCCATTTAGTTCCAAATTTATTTTGGTTCGGTTGGTTTGAGTTTGAACATCCCTATGTACTGTATACTAATGGTAAGAGTTATGCTTTCCATTTTGATTTTAATTCCCAAATACTAACCAAACATCTCCTTAGAACTCACCAACAAAGTTAATCCCTTCGTTTTAAAATAATTATTGCGTTTGGTTGGTGCACGATTAAAAAAATTATTAAATTGCATTAATTTTATAAAAAAACAAAAAATTTAGAGCCACTAAAATATCATTTTATATTAATATCCCAACTATATAATACATCTTTTATTAATATAACACTAAAAGTAAAAATTTAAAAATATTATTTAATATTTTTTTAATATAATAAATATTTTAAAAGTAAAATTTTAAAAATATTATTTAATATTTTTTTAATATAATAAATATTTTAAAATAAAATAAATAATGTAAAATGATAATTATTTTGAAGCGGAAAGAATACGGTGCATCTTTTCTCCTGAAGGCTCAACAACATTTAACGCATCTATAATTAATGATCGGATGCATAAAAATCACAACCAGCTTAGAGAAGCGCACCCATTCATCAATGAAGAAAGATTGAGAATGTTTTTACATGTATTTTGCTATCCAGTTTATGACATACATAAGTTAGTCCATTATAATTATTATCTATTAAGAAAACTAAAAGATTGAAAAAATTAAAAAATCTTATATTGCGTTCATAATTTTAACCAATAGGAAATTATGATGATCATAATCTAACATGCACTTTTTAATATTTATTTAATTACTTCTATCGCCTAAATCGTCCGGTTTGTCTAATTACTTCTATCATTCAAATTCTAGCAACTAGTCATTCACATCCGTTTAGATATTAAATCATAGAATTATCCAACTTATCTACATATCTGATAGAGTCCTATAACATTTATCTTGCAACTTTAAGATATCTTTTATCTTACCTTCGCAGTTTTATCGGGTAGCACGGGTAATTGATGATAAAAGTTTACGGGGAATTCTACAGTACCATCCTCTTAACTTTAAGAGATTGTAGAGTATAAGTTTTTTAAACACATAATTTCTGTCTCTTATACACATCTAGATGTGTATAAATTCTCATTTACGGGTATTACTCTTGATTTATGGGTACTGTAATAAATTTTAATTGAGAGATTTGCAGTTTTAGTCCTCAAATTATGAGTAGTGTTTAAAATTGGTCCATAATTTAAGCAAAATTGTAATTTTTGTCATCAAACTATCAATTATGTGCGAAAATGAGATAAATGACGAAAAATTCCAAACACCTTACAATTTAGGTCATGCGGTGCACATAGTCTTAACTCCAAAAAAAGAAAATTTCAATCCAAGTTTAGACAAATTTTATGCAATTGTATGTGAAACTATTCCCCAATTTTTATGAATTTTAACTAAACATGTCATCATTCGGGGATGATTTGCTAGATTATGAATGAGTTAAACAAACGCCATTCAATCTACTTAGTAGACAGTATAAAAAAAACATCTTAATACAACCAAAGTAAAGGAGTCAAGTCATATATAGAAAAAATTCACATTCATCTATTCGAGAAATTTTTATTTTGATCAAGAGCAACTACTAGGCATGTCTTAGTAGTTGCTCTATGCCTAGTAGTTGCTCCATAAATACTGGACGCCCTCCATTTGATGATGGGGAGCCATATTTCTGAAAAATAGATAAACCATTCTATTCAGAAAAATGGGCCATCATTTCCAAATGAGGATTTTCATTAGTTATGGAGTAATTATTGGGCATGCTCAATAGTTGTTCCTGACCAAAATAAATTTTTTTTCATCTATTATGAGGCCTAAACCAAGACCTAAACCCTAGTCAATCTTAATGAATGTCACTTTGCTCTTACTACTATGCTAGGTACAAACTTAACTATAATGTCCATTTGCAATACAAGAAAGTTACATATTTTCAAAATTCAAATTATTTTTTTTCGACCACTAACAAATCAACAAGGACAATGATAGAACCGTAATCACAAAAAATAGTCTTTTTTTGCCTTCTTTTAAGCCTTTCAATGAAAACTTCCTTCTCATTATGCTCCTTAGCGAACCAAGGAAAATAATTCTCAACCGATGGCACATGCTTGGATCATGCCACTCGAAAAATCCACATTCATGGCTCCATTTCCAAATCAAATTTTCAGAACATTATTTATACATATTAAAACAAATTCGACATTAAACTACAAACTTGAAAATTGAGAATTTTGACAACATTGAAAGTTTAGAGTTTCTTTTGAGTCAAACTTATATAATTTCGTTAGAGTAGTCAAATAACTAGTTCAATACCTTTTGGTTCAATTTTTAGGTATTATTATTTGTTGAATTGTGTTAAGATGATATTGTTGTACTGTCCAACATATGGATTGAATAATATTTGTTTAAATTATTTATAATTTGGCGAACCATTCTAAAATGGAAATCTGTTTAACTAATATCCATAAAGATTAGGGACTAATTTCACACACAACTGTACAAACTTTGTCAAAACTTAGATTATTATTATTATTATTATTTTTTGAGTTAACACATATGATCAAAACTGTTAAATATTTGGATCTTTTCGTTATTTGTCCTATTTCAATACATAATTGATAGTTTGAGGACTAAAATTATAATGTCGCATAAATTGGAAATTAGTTTTCATTAGCACTACACATAATTTGGGGACCAAAACTGCAAATCTCCCTTTTAAATTCGTCCATTACAATTCAACCCCACCAATGTGAAAAACTAAGTATTGTTTACATCAAAATCAGGAAGATGGGGCCACACAATATGATTTTAGCAAATTATGGAAAGCGTTAGATTATGTAAAAATGATTTTATGCACCACCAAAAATGAAAAAAAAAAATTGATTTAAAATGTATATCTCTCCTAAATGAATACATATTGTGGAAGAGATATGGATGGCTCTTGATAGAATTAAAATTGTATATTTTTATCAAAATTATAGATTTGCAACTATCTTTATACATTTCCAAAAAGTTCTTATACATTGAATCGAATCATTTTGACATAATCCTATTTGTTAACACTATTTGCTTTGTAACAATTTGTGTGGCCCTTAGTCGCAAAATTGTCCTCCTATCTTCTTTCTTTGTCCACGTTTTTCAGGGATTGCAAAATAAACCAACTTTTAGTTCATCAGTTTTTAACTTGGCCAAGAACTTAGTTGAATAGATGCTTTTGAAAAAGCAGAATTGGCTTATTCAATTTTTTTTAGTGGCACTAAGCTTTGGAAGATTGTATCTTATCTCTCTTATTTCAGCGTCAAGGCAAACTTACCAAACCTACCGAATAAGAGATTAATTGAGAGTTGCAATAGTCAAACTTAGGGTACGAGCTGTGCTGGCTTATTTTGCGATCAAAACATTAGTATTATTTAACCATAAAGCTGTTTATCTTTCCAAGATTGGATTCAGCCATGCATACTGCGATAGTTGATATGGTCCGTGGGATGGCTCAACCATAAATTCCTCCCTCTGTCGTCTCATCAAGCAAAGAAAAAAATCCACCTTCTGTCTCTCCCTTTGTCTCCCAATGATCGAATGGTCAAGTAGTACTAATTTGTTTAGTAGCGGTCTTTTTGAAAGTTGATTACTTGTGGGGTTGCCTCCCAACAAAATAAATAGGGACAACCCCTTAAACAATTCATAACAATTACCATTCATAACTTACAAAATGGAACCAATTAGGAACGTGAGTAACTTGGATTCTCATCAAAGTTTAGAGATAGCTACGGAATTGGAGGTGCACAAAGTAGTTCCACCGCCTCATATTAGTACTTTCAAGAAACTCAAGAATAGGCTCAAAGAAACATTGTTTCCCGATGACCCTTTACGCCAATTCAGAGGAAAATCTTCGAAAACTAAGTTCATACTCGGAGCTCAGTACATCTTTCCTATACTTCAATGGGGTCCTAATTATAATCTCAAGTTGCTCAAGTCTGATGTTGTGTCTGGTCTCACCATTGCTAGTCTTGCCATTCCTCAGGTCACCTTTTCTTTTCTTTTCTTTTAATTTCTTTCTCCCTATAAAAATAAATGTCTGTTTTCATCATTTTATTTGCAAGCTATCTTTGTTAATTATTACTAATTTCTTTGTTAATTACTTGTGCAGGGTATCAGCTATGCTAAGCTTGCTAATTTGCCACCAATTGTATGGCCTATGTGAGTATACAAATTCATGTTGTTATTATGCATTTTTTTTAGTGGTAAAACCTCTCTTTTAGTATGTATTCGGTTCGAAACTCAGCGTCACCTTCACCCTTAGAGCAAACTGTCTAAATAATGTCATTCAACTATTCGACGATTGCACGAATGCTCATTAAATAATTTTGTAGCGTACAAAGTCAATCAACTTCTAAAAATACGCCTATAAAGGTCACTCCGTCTATTTTGTACAACTTAGTCTATAAATGTTTTACATGGTATTAGATTTTTAATTTTTTTTATCAATATATATATGCTAGCTAGCTGAATGATTTTGGTGTTGGTTATGGATTTTGTAGATTCAAGTTTTGTTCCACCACTTATATATGCTGTTCTTGGAAGCTCAAGAGATCTTGCAGTAGGTCCGGTTTCAATTGCGTCACTTATTATGGGATCAATGCTGAGACAAGAAGTTTCTCCAGCCAAGGATCCTATCTTGTTTCTTCAGCTTGCAATTTCTCTTCAACTTTCTTTGCTGGCCTTGTCCAAGCCTCTTTAGGCTTCCTAAGGTTTAATTTCTTCACAAATGCATTAACTGGCTCATTTTCTTGTCTTTTTGCCATATTTTAAGGAAAAGTAATAAGAATACTTTTTCTTGATAGAACTATATATCTGATCATTTTGTATATGCAGACTTGGTTTCATCATTGATTTTCTCTCAAAAGCTACACTCATTGGATTCATGGCCGGGGCTGCAATTATTGTTTCTCTTCAGCAACTTAAAAGCCTTCTTGGCATCACACATTTTACTCAGCAAATGGGCTTAGTTCCTGTATTAAGTTCTGTTTTCCACAAGACAAATGAGGTTAGTGTCGTTCTTGTATAGATTAACGTGTATAACTTTACCATACACCTTATGATTTATATTTATTTATATCTTCTAACTTCTTTAAAAAATTAAAAATTACTATAATATTTCATCCACAAATTAAAAGATGTGAATAAATATAAACTATGTAAGGTGTATAATAAAATCGAAAACATTAATCTATATTAGAATTTTTCCATCTTTTCTTGGCAAATGGTACTATTACTCCACATGGTAATAAAAAAAACAGGTCCTACTACTAGGTCAGTTCATATCTCCAACTAATTAGTGTTACTAGTGGATTGACATGCACGTCGGTTGCGTTTTAGATAACATTGTAAAAGATGGTAAAAACAATGGTGATTTTAATTCTCAATTTACATGACAATTTATTATAAGTGACACTAAATTCGCGTTTTAGCATTTGTGATTCAAGAGCGGTGGAAATTGAAAACAAACTCCATTAGTTTGCACTGGTGGAAATATTTTGAATGAACATATTTTTAAAAACGTTCTTTTACCATCTTTTTATTACATATGTTCTCTTTCTAATAAGGTGATACTGTAAATAGTTTTCCATTCTTATGGAGCCATTTTTTAGTACTAGAAATTAGTTATAGATTATCCTTGGAATATTAATTCTTATCATTGAGATGTTGACTAGAACTTGTAGGTAGGATGGTGGTTGATGTATTCTTCTGAAAATCAAGATTTGAATGTCGAACAAACAGAATTTTGCATGTGCAGACATTTTGTACTGTGCACAAAATTATTCCAACATAATTGCCGAAACCTATATCATTTCTCAAGTGCCGTGACCTTTTTGTAAATTGTCCATTATTGAAAAAGCAAGAGTGAGAATTTTAACCAAACCGAAAGAAAACAGTGCATCAAACAAATAATAAAATCCAAAAAGAATTTTTTTTCTATTTTCTTTTATAGAATAACAAATAGCACTAAGTTATTTTATTTGTGACATTTGTTTTTATATGGTTCATGGTATGCAGTGGTCGTGGCAAACAATACTAATGGGATTCTGCTTCCTGGTGTTCCTTCTTCTAACAAGACATGTTGTACGTGATTCTTTCATAATTTCTTGAAATTAATTTTTGCAACTTTAATAATATATGAGCAAATTGGTATAATTTATAATTAATTTAGATAAATTTTTTTATTGTTAACCTTTTATAACTTTGGTTAACTATTACAAGTGACCACCTTAAACTCTAACTTTTCTTTAAGTAACCACTATCTTTTAATTTAGTTTTATTTATTACTTTTTTTGTTTTTTTTGACAAAATTATACACACATAAGATATCTTTAGCCCTAGTGCATATTATACGGCATAGAAATCATTGAGTTTGTGTAAAAAAAAAAAAATTACAGTAATGGTAAATAAAAGAAAAGTGCAATAATGTTGTCTTGCCTACATAAGTAATATAGCCGAATATGAGACCTAATTTTGTTGATTAACTTTTAGGTAGCATAACCATTACTTACACGCTTTAAAAAAATTATCTTATTTGATTGGTATATACGCATTAAAAAATTATTAAATTAATTTAATTTTATAAAAATATGATTTAAAGTGAATCATTTAATGTGACACTAAGAATAATATTGGATATGAGAAAGAAGAAGTGAAAGGTGATTACAAAGGTAGACTCATTAACATTAACTTTTATGTCAAAAGTAAAATTAAAGAAAAAATCATTTAAAATTTTTAAAATGACAAATAATTTAATACAAGATAAATTGTTTAAAACAATATTAATTTTGAAACGAAAGAAATACTAATAGTCAATTAAAAATCATTACGCAAAAGGAAAATGAAAATAAAGATAATGAAGCTGTCTATTTGTAATTTATGTTATTGGAAATGGAACCATCAAGCAAAAATGGAGCGCGACAACATCCGATTGAGAAAGATGTCAATATCTCCCATTTGTTGACAAGTGTCGCACGTAAGAATTTCTTTTAACAATTTAGTTATGAGATTTTGAGGTTCAAATCAAACAATCACAGGGGAGAAATTGAGATCAGGACCCCACCAAAATGATTAGTTTGACGAAAAAATGAAAAATCTGTGTTGTATCACTGTGTGGTCTTTCCTCTGTTTTTTTTTAAAACCTTTTGACCCTTGTTTTTGCAAAGAAAGAATTATTAATTTGGTACAAATATCTGTATGATACTCAAGAACATCTAATTTTGAAGTTCTGTGTAACACAATTTTATTAATTATTTTTGTAATTAAAGTCGTATTTAGTGATTTTATGTTTTATGTTTAATGTGGTTACTTGTTCTTATTGACTTCCCATATGTTTAGTAAGTGTCCCAAAGAAGAGCTGATTTTGACAATGATGATAAGACTTTATTCTGGTTGGGTTAGGTTTAGGTCTGTGTCTTTTTCCTTTTTACAAATTTTCACCTATTTTTACTTGACAATCTATAATCCAAACTAATGTTAAAGTGGGTTATTTTACCTATTTTTACCAGATTTGTTGGCCTACTTTAAAAAAAAAATTAAGGAGTGTCTTTTTTTTTTTAATTTATAAATTTGTCTTATTACAAATAGTATGATGTAATATTAAGATCCTTTTAATTAATTTTGCCCGTTTATGGGTAGTTAATAGTGGAAAACTTTGTCAAAACCTTTCTAGATTTAGAAATGTTTCATTGACTAACTAACTAATATAGATTTGAAAAATGCTACGTAATTTTTGATAATTCTACCGTTCCATTAAGTAAATTATACTCTTTTATATACGAATTTTTAGAACATATAACATTTTATCGTATAAACATTTAGAATATGTATAATAGTCCCTCAAATAGATTGTAAAATTTCCATAATCTTATAGATTAGATCTTCTCCAATCTAGAATCTCGGTGATAGGTAGATATTCCAGTTTTTGTAAGCCATCCATGTTTGGTGGAATGAAATGCCTCTCATTTTGCACTCAAAGAAAAAGAAATTACCTTTCCATTCCATTCAAATATGAAATGGTTCAAAGCTCTTAACTACTAGCCAAAAGGCCTAAAACCATTAATTAAAAGATGGAAATAATGATTTACTAATTGTTTATCTTGGATGGAAAATTAGTCACACTTAGTAAATCACAGATTTAAAAATTGAGATTTGGAAAAAGGGTGCAAATTGCAATTTAGGAAAAACAAAACTTGAGACGAATCTGAAATTAAATTTTCAGTTGCAAGTTGATGTTTCTTGATCAATTGGATTGAGATAGTACTTATAACAAACCAATAAGGAAGAAAATGAAGAAAGCAAACAAACTCAGCAAGAATGACTGTAGCTTAGCCTAATCTCAATGTTTGTTTGGAGACTATGATGTTTTGCCTGGGATCAAATTCAACAACTCAAACGTTTTTGTTGTTAAAATGTGCTTTGCAGAGTATTAAAAAACCAAATCTATTTTGGGTGTCAGCTGGAGCTCCTCTTGTCTCTGTAATCCTTGCAACTTTAATAGCTTTTGCATTAAAAGCTCAAAACCACGGCATCAGTGTAGTAAGTCTCTGCAGTCCTATCCCCATATTTTCTACCTATTTTGATTCCCCATTTTACCTAGCTAATTCTTTTCATGGATGATGTCTTTAGATTGGAAAATTACAAGAAGGGTTAAATCCTCCTTCGTGGAACATGTTACATTTTCGTGGAAGCCACTTGGGACTAGTAGTTTTCAAAACTGGGCTCGTAACGGGCATTATTTCACTTACTGTAAGTTCCTCTTGACTTTCTAAGATATTCTTACTGAGTTCACGAATATATGTATATAATGCGTATTAATTTGTAGCCATTTTGATCTTTGTGCGACCATTATTCCTTCTCTTGATCACTTTTGGCTCCTAAAAACGAATTTCAGGGAATTATCCGACAATCTTTATGAGCTAGATGATGCACTAGGTGAAATGGCTTATTAGAGTAGAGGTTAGGGAGATGATCCAAGAAACAATATGACAGATATCAGTTAAATAAATCAGTCCGACTGTAGTAGACATCTATTTAGCTGAGTAGTACCCTGGATCAGTACTGCTGCCACAACGATGTTGCATTGACTGTTTATACAAGAATTTGGAGGCAAAGCATAGGAACAATGACTTAAGAAGCTTATTTACCCTCTGTCCGTGTCAATAACTGGAGGAACTCATAAATGGCTTCTGTAGAAGTTTGAAAGTAATACTAGATAGCTCTGAGAAGCTACAGTTGTAAAGTTTTCTTTTATTCGTGATTGAGTTAGATTTGCTTTGTTTAAACAGGAAGGAATTGCAGTTGGAAGGACTTTTGCTGCTCTAAAAAACTACCAGGTGGATGGAAACAAGGAAATGATCGCAATAGGACTGATGAACATAGTTGGCTCATCCACTTCATGCTATGTTACAACAGGTACATTTACCTTCTCAGAAGTTATATCTAGTGTCCCTTCATTATCCCAAATCCTGTTTTATCTTTGTCACGAAACTAATGCATGCTCACTTTACAGGTGCTTTCTCCAGGTCAGCCGTGAACCACAATGCTGGATGCAAAACCGCAGCTTCTAACATTATTATGGCCATTACTGTTATGGTCACACTCCTCTTCCTCATGCCACTCTTCCAATACACTCCAAATGTGGTGTTGGGAGCTATTATTGTCACTGCTGTTGTCAGCCTTATTGATATTCCTGCCGCTTATCAAATTTGAGAAGATTGATAAATTTGATTTTATAGTACTGCTTTGTGCTTTCTTGGGAGTACTTTTTATTTCTGTCCAGGGAGGGCTCGCTGTAGCAGTAAGTTAAAAAATGTTTACTTTTTCCGTGCTTTGATGAGCGTATTTGAGGCCAAAATTTTCATTCTTTTTTCTTGGGAAACCAAAAGTTGCTGTTTACTTTAACGAATGGTAAAATATGTCCAGCTTCAAATCGATCTCATGACAAAGTTAAATTCCTTGTGATCATACTCAGGTTGGAATATCCCTTTTCAAGGTCCTGCTGCAAATTACCAGGCCAAAAACTGTGGTGTTGGGAAGTATCCCCGGAACAGATATATATCGGAATCTTGACCACTACAAAAATGCTGTCAGAGTTCCTGGCTTTCTCATCTTAAGCGTTGAAGCACCGATCAACTTTGCTAATACCACTTATCTCAAGGAACGGTTAGTCATTGCTTCAAAACTAGTAATTGATATGTTCACTTCAAGAAATAATTTGATCCATATTCATATGTTCATTACTTGTAAACCTGCTCCCTTTATCTGTTAAAGGATTTCAAGATGGATAGAAGATTATGAAGCAGAAGAAGAGGAAACTAAAAAACAATCTGGACTCAGATATTTAGTCGTTGATTTGTCGGGTAAGCATACTTAACAGAGAAAATCTAAGTACAGGTAGGTGTGAAAAGGTATAAAATTTCTGTATTGTGTGATAACTTGTTTGAATTGATGATCAGCTGTGAGTGCCATTGATACAAGTGGAACCTCATTCTTTAAGGATTTGAGGATACTACTAGATAAGAAGGGTATAGAGGCAAGTACATAATAAGCACTTTGACAAAATCTTTAATCAATCCCTTTTCAGTTATGCAACTATCTTTTGATTCTAACAGGTTATTTTTGTGCTGACAGTTAGTGTTGGTGAATCCTCTTGGAGAAGTAATAGAAAAGTTGCAACGAGCAGACGAAGGCCACGAATTTGCAAGACCAGATAGTCTGATTTCTTTTCTTGACAGTTGGGGAGGCTGTGGCTTCACTCTCATCAACATTCAAATGCCAATCATTAAATAATGTGTGATGAATGGCTTGCTGCAGCCCTGTATTTATGTGCTTACTTCACTACAAAAAAACAGCAGAAACTGCTTATAAATTGGGTGGTTCTGCTGCATTTGCATTAGAATACAAGCATTTTATACCAAAGACCATTTGATCTTTTAGGCAGTATTTGTACTACATTCTGCTTTATATTTGCATTGTATAACGTTGTAATTGTATATTCAGTCACATGTTTATTCTACTGTTTCTTCAGATCCTTGGACAAAATTTTCCATCAAGATTATAAAATGCAAATTCTTCTCAAACCACAATTAATGATAAGTTTGTTTTCAGTTAGAAAAATACTTAGTTAGATATGATTTTATCCTCATTTCATTATATACTTGTGTTGTGTATTTAGCAAACATAACGGAATTCGCATTATGATAACAACTTTATATATGCAATGTCAACAATTGAGAGTAAGGCTGTCTTTAATTCTCTATTAATAATAGAAATTGATTTGCAACTGAAATTGTTTCATATATGATCTGAATGTAGCTTAATTTGAATGAAACTAAATTTTAGTTCTTATAAAACTCTTGTCCTAAATGATAGTAATTTTTGTAATGTGACGTCAAATTTAAAAAATGTTAAATAACCTAAATAATCCTTTAATTTTTTCACAAAGCCTAAATGGTCCCATAATCTCAATTTTAATCGATTTAGTCCTTTAACTAAATATGCGTAACCAATTTGATCCCTATTTGACTATACCGCTATAAGACACAACCAAATTGACACAAATATTTAGTTGAATGACTAGATCAGATAAAATTTAAGTTGAAAAATCTTTTTTATTTTAATAAAAAAAAAGTTGAATGACTATTTAGATGATTTGCCCCAAAAAAAAAATAAATTTTGGTTGATAAAATTTGAATTAGATATGTCTAAATATCTAAAATTTCTTGTATAATCTCAGAACTTAATAATTATCCTACATCGTTCTTCTATCCCTAATTATATAAAAATAATTAAAAATAATATTCAGGACCACAGAATTAAGTCGAATTACATATTTAATATAAATAATAAGGAAAATACTTAGACCCGATTTTTGACTCACTTGTAGATCTTATGGTCAGAATTAAATTTTAAAAAATTTTACTTTACAAGTAGGGTAAAAGATCGGATCTACCTAAGTATTTGTCAAACAATAATACTCTTACAATCAAATAAAGTCTTCAATCGGTCAAACCATTTTGACTATAAAGGGACTAAAATTTAAATACTTAAAATTTCAGAGGTTCAATTGCAAAAGTACCATTTTATAAACCATCAGTTTCTCTGTCGGAGCTGTCAATTCTCTCAGATTCTTCAGATCGGAGACGAAAAAACACCAAAAAGAAATCCGATGGCTGCCGACGGTCCCAACTGCAAGAAGTATGGGGTCCCACTATATGGTGCCGCTTGGGTCCCACCTGCTGCCTTACAAAATTAGATCCGTTCTCAGCTCGTCCAAAGACGATGACGATTCGGCTGCGGCTCCTCCGGAGGAAAACCACGTCGTCCTCGCCGGAGGTGGTGGCGAAGGCTCTAGCGGCATTCCAAACGCTCTACTCATCGCGAATTTCAATTTTGAATCGAATTCTCTCTCCGATCAACCTGTAAGATTACATAATTTCTCATTTGTTATCTGTATATGTGCTTATATTCTCATTGTGTATATAATTTTAATGAAAAAATTTATCCTTCTTAATTGTTTTTGTTGTATGAAAAAATCGCTATTTTTATCTAAAATTTTGCAATTTTGGTTCGAAAAATAGTAATTATTCTTATTTGGGCGAAAATGTGGGGTTAAATAAGAAGGAAAAATTTCTGAAAGTAAAAATCTTTTTTTTTTTTTTTATATAATTGTTAGGAGATTTTGGGGAAATTTAGTGTTTAAGGGAGCAATAGAAAGCGAATTGAAGTTTTCTGAATTTTGCATTTGTCAGGTTGTTTCTAGGCCTAAAACTTGCCCTTTAGTATAGTCAACAAATGCATTACACCTAGAATTATGTGAACTTTGATTCTTTTCATGCATGTGATTTTATTTCCAGCTGTGTGAATATGATTTTCTCTGGAGGAATTTAATGCGAGACTACTAGTGAGTATCAATGTTGGGGTGGAATGGAAGATATTGGAGAATGTATCAAAAGGATTTTCTTTAAGCTTTCTGAAATGTGCTTGAGGAAGGTTTGGAAATAACCAGTGTTATGGTGATCGTTTGAATTGTTTTTGATACTGTTTGTTTAATTTCTTCTATTGAAAGGTTGCAAGGCTGGGAACTGGGAAAGAATTACCTTATCGAATTGCTGTTCACCCAGGAGGAGAAGGTGTTATATGTTCTTTTCCAGAAAGTTGCCGGTAATTATGCCTACCATATTTCACATAAACCCACTCATATTAGTCCTATTTCTATTTACCAAACACACTCTTTCTGCTTTTTTGTGCTTGATCTAGATTTGGTTAATTTTGATTGAATAATAGATGATTGTTGGTTGATTTTTTGAGTTTTTGTTTTTAGTCAAATTTTTGGTTTTGGTTTGGTGAAGTTTGGTTTGAGGATATGGAAGTTAATTTCTGCCCAAAGCCAGCTTGAATTTTGCATAATCTTTGAATACTACATTAGAACAAAAAAAATCTCCATTTTTAAAATTGCCCTCATTGATATTAGTGCTTTTTCTATGTTGTTATGGTCTGATGTCTTGTGGGTTCTGGATTTTGTCAAGTGGGTTGAGTTAGTTTTTCCTGTTCTTTGCATCAAAATCTGGATAGAAGAGATGGTGTCGCTTGAGAAAATTGGACCTAGATTGATGAGATTAATCAGAAATTAACATCATCTGAAGCTGCGGTTACACCAATTTTGCCGCAGAAGGATGTCCTTACTGTTGTTGGAGGTCTTCAGTTCTTAAGCTATTTGATGCCATCCATGGCCTGGAGAAAGTCCTTATCTGATCCCAAATCATATCTTCCGGGTACTACAGTGTCCTAAAGCGACTTGAGATACATTGATGTTTCCAGAGGAAATTTTTGGTATGGTAATTTAGTGGTTGGTTGATATTGTTGAAGAGACAGCAGAAAAAGAGCTGCCAATCCCCTTTGGGGCTGGTTCTTTCCCTCATAAAGAATGGATGTCGAATTTCCTAGCCTTTGAGCTTAAAGAATCTTTCTTTGCTAATAGACTAGAATGGCTTAGAACCAATGCTTTGGCCACTAAGGATCATAAAGTTGCAGATGGTAGGTTCATTGCAAATTTTCATGGCGGTGCTGGAGCATGTTAGAGAATGACAGATAATGAGGAAAGGAATGTCTTGATGGATGTCTACTTGAGGTTGCCTCAGTCAGATCAGATTAGGAAATGAGTTTTGCTGGCTCTTGACAGAGAACAGCATTCCATACCCAATGTCTTCATCATCCTTGCCAGGAGAACAAGTCTGCATTGCACTGTCCCCTTTTCTGGTGACCCCTGTAATTCAGAAGTTGCAGGCTGTTCTTGGGAGGTTAATTGCAAATACTAGACTTGAAAAATGCATCTGCATTTTAAGCCAAAGTTCTTAGTTCGAATGTTTGGGCAATTTTGCAGCCACTTTACTTAGTTTGGATTACATTGAGTCCGAGATCAATGGGAAGTATTTGAAGTTCATTCTGAAGCAGGCCTAGTATAACTTCATATGTGTGATACAATTGACCCAATCTTGTTGGATGAGATCGATGGAAGTAATGAATGGTTGGTTGGTAAATTAGATGGAGATGACAATGACAATGATGAAGATGAATTTGTCTTTGATGATGAGTCCTTGAAATGTGGTATTGTTGCTGAAGCATTTGGTGTTGGAGAAAATAGGTACAACTCGAGATTGAAACCTAAGGTTGTAAAGCCTACTAAAACAGCTTCAAAGAAAAAGGGTTCAAGTTCAACACCAATTCAGCTTGTTGATGAGGAAGATGAACACATTCTTGTCGAGAATCAGACGAGGAAGATGCTGCGGCATATAACTCAGAAGATATTGTGGATGATTATTAGATATCTTAATAATCTCAAACTAATAACCACTTATTGTGTTGCTCGTAGCTTCTTGTTTGTCGGTTGATTATAGCTCGTTGTTTGTTGGTATTTAATATTTGCATTGTTTATGTTCATGAACTATGCTTGCACTTATTTGTTTAAAACTCTCATGTTAATTTGCTTTGAGCCTTTGACATTTTGACTTTTGAATTGGGTATTAATAGTGAATTCTTTGTGTTACAAATGCGGATTTTGTAATGTTTAGTTCTGTACGCCTCATGTGAAAGTGCCTGCGCCTGTGCTTCGCCTTGGCTCCAGGGGACTCTAGTGCCTAGATGCCCCTTGCACCCTTAATAACTATGGCCACTTAATTTGAATTACCTTGAGTCCGAGTTCAATGGGAAGTATCTGAAGTTCGCTGTGAAGCACCTTTTGAGGCCTAGTATAACTTCATAATGATGTCAGCACTCATTCGAGAGATTAGGTTTCAATGTTTGGATGAGCTGCTTTACAAAAATGGCTGTCCAATCAGGTATTCTTTCATTGCTTCTGGTTGGAAAAACTGTTATCCTATTAAGCAATGAGAATGCTGGATATGTTTGCATATTTGAACAAGTTAAGATTAGATTTAACTGGCTCTTTGGTGGATGAGCCTGTGCTGAACCACAGAATTTGACAAAGGATCTCTTCAAGAGGGTGACAAGAACAGCTTGTGAAATCTTTTCAAACTTTCGATTCAGGTTGAGTTGCAGAGTCAAATACCACCTCCTCCAGATGTTAGTGTTCCAAAGCTTGTGGTTTTTATTGCTGATTATTGCAACAAGTTGCTTGGAGATGACTACAGGTCAATTTTGACTCAAGTTCTGGTAGGAATTGGAAGCGTGAAAAGTTCCAGGAGATGTCTCTCACTGATGACCTGCTAAATTTAATGAGAACTGTTGATTTGAGTCTGGAGAAATGTTAAAAAGCTTCATGAGGACACTCTTTTGTCGTACATTTTCTTGATGAACACGCTAGCATTTATACAAGTGCCTGAAGGTACAAGTTGAAGAGATTGTTGGGATATTCTTGATTAAGAGAAAATGAACAATACAAGGAGTACTATTCTGCTGTTTTCTTGAGAGTGAGCTGGGAAAAACTTCTTGCCCTTTTAAGTAGTGAGATCTTATTTTGTTTTCTGGAAGACTTGCTGCTTGTGACATCGTCAGAAGAAATGGAAAGCTTTCCCACTAGATTGTACTAGAGGAGGATAGAATGTGGACCTGTTCTCACTGTTTTCTATATTGGTTAAGATGTTGGATGCTAGTGGTGTTAAAATACACCATTTTTACTTTACAAAATGCTTCATGAACTAGAGTATTATCAAGAATACAAATGGTTCTGATTTCAGCTAGTTCCTGATTTTTGGAGAGCATTGTCATTCATATCCAGTTCTTGTATCTTCACTTATTTGATTCAGCTGTTAAGTTAGTATAATAGGTATAAATTCATGTTATCTAATAGCTCTCTGTACAGTTATTTGGTATAAGTTGCATCCAGTGCTGCCAGTGGCATTCAAAATGTCGTCGTTATATATCTGGGAAAAAAGATATATATTACCCTCAAAATGTATTGTTCTTTCATTGGATAATTTGATAATCTGAAAAGAATTTAATTTCGCTCCGAGATGTAGAACATGATATAAACTGAAACTTTTCTTTCTTCTTTGGATAATTTTGGAAAGGGGCATTGTCTTTAGGTTACTAAAAACAACATGTTTACCAAATATTGATCTGAATTTGATCTCTTGTCTTGCAAACTTGATCTTCAGTTGTGGTGGAAATATCAATTGATATACCCGCCTATCCATGGAAGAAATCTATATAAAGTTTTATCTTCTTCTTGATGTATTCAAATTATTGCGCAAAGTAATTCATGTTAACATTATTAAATATATGAATTATTTTGGCATTTTTATATATCATTTAAAGTTACTTCAGAAAATATTATTGTTGATGTAGATGGTACGAATGGGCTGCAGCTGAGGGCACGGATGGCCATGCTTTGGATCTTAGATCATCTGAGAGAATTCTTAACCATTTGGAAGATGTTGGTCAACAATTGTCTCTGACATTTAATAGAGAGGGTTCATTACTTGCCACTGGTGGTGAGGTAGAGATCATGGCCCCGTATGGATTATTTTTTTAGCCCTATTTTTTGCTACTTTTTACTTTACTATTCATTTTTTCCTACAGTTGTTAAAATACTTGTTTGGTCAACACAAATGTTTTTTGGTCAGCTTTTTTACTTTTTCCTAAAAACACTATTCATTATTTTCACAATTCAAAACTTTCTTTCACTATTCATTACTTATACTATTCAAGCAATTATTTGCACTACTCACCTTTACACGCATTTTACTATTCACATATATTAGCATTAATTTTTTTGTACTATTCATTGCTATTCACCGGTCTGAATTTTTTTTTCTAGCAAATATAAAATGGGATCAATGTAAGTAATGTAGGTTCGAACTTCCGAACCTGGGTTGGGGAGTCCGAATTATGGGCGAGAAAGTAGAGTTTAAAACGGTATATAACGTTCAGACTTCCAAACCTAGGTTGGGGAGTTTGAACTATGGGCAGGAAAGTATAGTTTAAAATGGTTTATAAGGTTCGGACTTTCAAACCTATGTTGGGGAGTTTGAACTATGGGCAGAAAAGTGTAAGTTTTATTTTGTATTAAATAAATACATGTTTAGCATACACATACGGGCACATCTCATTTTCGAGATTCGTATTTCAATTGACAAGAAGACAACTACCTTTGCGTGTGGTTTTTAGTACTTGGTTTGACGGTGCAAAAAAAGAAAGTGAACAGGATTATTTATTTTGATATTAGTAATTTCATTCGACTTTCGTGTACTTATTTTGTCTTTAAGTTCAAAAAACACTAGAGTAAATTTTAAATTTTTTTATTATTTTGTATTAAATAAATACATATTTAACATACGTATATGAGCATATGTTGGTTATGTCGTTTTTTGAGATTTGAATTTCAAACAATGAGAAGGCAACTAGCTTTGTGTGTGGTTTTTAGTACCTGATTTGATGGTACAAAAAAAGAAGTGAATGGGATTATGTATTTTGATATTAGTAATTTCGTTCGACTTTTAAGTATGTTTTTTGTCTTTTAGTGTGAAAAACATTATCCAAACACTTATTTACAAAAAAATATTTGCTTTGTTAACAATCCATAGACTTATTTAAATTATTCAATTTTTTTGTTATTTGTCAAATAACTGAAATAAACCTCGAATAATGCGCCAAAATAATACTCCAAATAATACAATCCATACGAAGCCCGTATTTCAAACTATTTTTGTGGAAAACCCATGGGATATGGAAATAAAGTAACAGATCATAAATGAGGATAAAGATAATACATTATTACAACTTTCATATTTTGATTGCACGCCGCATAAATTCAGTGCTTGTGTTATTTATCCTGTCTAGTGTATTTTGTATTACACTCTCATAATAGCTATGCAGATCTTCAACTTGTTTGGTATTTATCCTGTTGAGTGTATTTTGTTTTCTCATTCGTTAATATCTTATGCTTGCTGATGGTGTTCGCATTTAACCAAGCTTGCTTGTGTTTGTGTTTGAAGCAAAATAAATGATTCAGCTTTGATGATTTGTACCTGTTATCTCATCTAATATGTCAGTTTGCAAAGCTAAGAGTTTCATTAATATGTGGTAATTTGGTTGTGGCCAAATGTGTTCCAAGTGCGATGCTGGCAGTTTACATTATGCTATCTGGCCTGCGGTTAGTAAAAGGAAAAGTAGTTCGTTAATCATCTTAGACCCTTTTTTTAAAACAATATAGTTCATATGGCCAGACAAGAGTAGTCTTTATTTGCTCCACCCAAAAAAAAAGGGTGCTGATGTGCATATCAATAAAAATATCAATGGGCATTGTGCCTATTTGTGTCATCCTCACTCTTTGAGATTGATATCTTTCATAGTGGGTACTATTACACTTGAACCTGCACAGCCCAGCTAAGCATTATGATCATTCTAAAAGTACAATTGCCTATTTCTTATGGGTTTGCTTTTGTTATAGGCTGTTTTAATGCTTTAGTTTCTTTCTTCGTCTTCATTGTTGGGACTGTAGGGATTAATTAAGTAAGAAGTTGCCTTATCATTGGACTTTGAAGCAACAGAGGTAGAAAGTGGTCAAAAGAAGCAAAATCCTTCAGAAATGATGCACTTGGCATCTATAGGTCAACTGCTGGTCTTACTCCCATTGCAGATCCACTTTCTGATCTTTATCTATCACTTAACATAAATAACCAGGACAGGATCCCATCAAAAGTGTCTAGTGTGCATTTCATAAAAATGAACAGATGTCTAAAATTTGAAATTCTGGGGTCATTCAAAAAACTCAATTATTTTTCCCCCCAATTGCTAATGGAATGAAGTTGTATCCGAAGGTAAGAAAACATAGCTGATTGCACAGTGGTGGTAATTCATCTTTATAAAGATTCCGTAATCACATGGTGAAACATTCTCCCTAATTGGCAGTCCCTGATTTCCTTGATTTAGTATCTGGATTGGCACTTGCCATACGTGTTTTATAACTCCATGCTTTAAGAGACCAGCCTATGTTCCTGACATTCCTATTGGCATAATGAAATTCTGGCTACTTTTATAGTCCTTCATGATGTGCTGATAGTGGGATGTGACTGCTCTTTAATTTCCACGTATATGCTTATCCTTGAAAAGGAATACCATTTCTCAGAAAAACATTTTACCCAAGTTGGGAATGCAGTATGCACTGTATTTCTTACTGGTAAGTGGTATCCTTCATTGAGATCCTTCTCTACATTAAATTGTCACCTTTGTCTTGACGAGTTTATTTAGTTATTTGGTTAAATTAGGAAACTACTTGGGGGTTCTTAGTTGCAGGAATAGTCCTAAAGGTCTTCTGCTTGTGTAGTTAGAGTAGGAAGTGGTTATTCTAATCATAATAGAATTCTAAGTAAATTTATAGCTCATCCCCCAACCTAGGTAAATACTCTTGTTACTGGTTATTTTAGATGAAGATTGATCAGAAAAGTATTGGTTTGTTTTGCCTTGTAGTTTGTTTGTTTTTGTTCTTCAATATTCCCCTAAAATTCCCTTCGCCTTCCCTCTTTCCCCCCTGTTTCTGTTCACAGCCAAACAGTCCTTCAGATTCTTTTAGCTTTCCGCTTGTGGTAGTAGGCAATATTCACCTCTACCTTATCCTACATCAAAGATTTTTTTTTTTTTTTTAATATTGTGATTAGTCAATTTGTGAAAGGACTTTACTGTTTGTTCGGTAACAGACTATTCTTTTTCGCCTTCTAATATCAAAACTTGGTGCAATGCAGGATGGAAAGTTACGGGTTTTCAAGTGGTCCACCATGGAACTTATGCTCAATGAAGCTAATGCACATGCTTCTGTAAAGGACTTACATTTCAGGTTCATATCATTTGCTGTGCCATTGATTTATTTTTGTGTACTGCAAGCTTGAGGAAAAAATTATATTTGTAGTGTAATCTTTAAACATGGGAAAGGGCTTTGATTTATCCATCAAAAGAGTTGAGTAGTATCTTGGTTATTTTGTGCAGCCCTAACGGGAAGTTTCTTGTCTCCGTTGGAAGCGGCCCTGCTAGGGTTTGGGATGTTGATAACTCAACTGCTATAGCTTCTTTACAAAAGGAAAATGTAAGATTACACACTCTTTCTATAATCTTTTGTTTGAATAGCTTGCCTTATTTGTAGCTTGTTCTAAGACGGCGGTGGATGCAGGAGGGATTCAGTAATTAAAATGAAGATTCTTCACAGAAGAAAAATTCAAACAAGTAAAAGAAAAACCAGTAACAGTTATGCAGTTGACTTCTTAATCATTGGAAGTAGCAAAAGCATGTTTTAAAGAAAGAAAAAATAAGTAAAAGAAAATTGGATTTCTATCCAAAAATAAATTTTAGCTGTGTTGTGCACCAAATATGCAGAAGTGTTATTTATATGGGCTTAAGGACAAATGTGCAAATATGTGACCATATCTATTTGTCGAGACCTGTAGATTTACAATAATCTTAAAACTTGATTTGAGAAAAGGAATGAACTATCTAATGGTCTAATTTTTACAGTTTGTTGTGTATTCACCAGCATGAGTTGCATTTTGAGCAAACTGCCACCGTAAACATATTAAATCGGTTACATGTGGGCCAAAACTGAAAACCTCTGCACACCTTGAGATAACTGCAGATATATACTTAATTTTTCAAATGAAGTAAATATACATTATGATCCAAGTTTCTGTTTTGTTAATTTTCCTGTATTTAATATCTTTATGCTCATCATTGCTGTTACTGTTATCTTCTTCGTCTTCGTCAGGTTAAAAAATAGTTGTGGACCATTTTCTGTATGCTCTTTGGTTAAGGGAGTTTTGAAGTATTTATTCCTTCAAATTTGTATTGGAGCAGAGAGACCCTCTTTACTTTTTAAAATACTTTAATTACTGATCTTCATCTAATGGAGCTAAAAAAATTTCAATTTGTCATGATGAGCTATATAGACTATTATCTCTAATATGAGTTAGGACGCTTTCTCTGACTATCTTTCGTCGTCTTGCAGGATGAGCGGTTTTCGTTTTGCAAGTTTTCTTCCGCCAGAGATGGGAATCAAGTGTTATACATCATTGCAATGAAAGGTATTCCTTCATGTGTCATTGTGCTTTTAGCTTGAACAAGGTTCTCCAAAAAACATATCGACGTTCATAATGACTGTTGTTCTATTCTCCAGATCAGGGCACATGTATGTTGAAGTGGAACACCACTTCATGGAACAGGATAAGCTCAAAACGCATTGCACGTGATGCAGTTTCTGCTTTTGATGTTTCTGCTGATGGGAAACTCCTAGCAATGTAATTGCTTTCACTGCTTGCTTAATTTTAAATAATAAAATAAAATATGGTGATTCGTTTAGAGAGAAGTGATTTGCAGCTAACCGAGTGGATTTATATTATCTGCAAATATCAAGTTAGTCTAAAATTGAATAACTCAAGAGATGAATTTCAATTGGAATGGGTAGATGTCCACAATCACCTCCTCAGCTTGTCATGATGGAAGGTAATAATTCAGTTCTCAAGCAGCACATCCTTACAAGGATCAGTTTTCCCTCTACACTTGAAGATGTCTGGCAAAAATGTAATCATTTGCAACTAGGGGGCTTGCATGTCTTCTTACATATGATGCATGGAATGACTCACATCAGGGCTTATCATGAAGTAGATAATTTGACATTTTCTTGTCTTCCTCTAAGCAAGATATATAATTTTCTCCCTTCTCTGTAACATGAAATTATTCAATATGCAGAGGAACTATCCAAGGAGATATCTGGGTTTTAAATTCCGACAACATGAGGGTGCATACTGTGGTAAAGAAAGCACATCTTGGCCTCGTAACAGCATTGAGGTTCTCACAAGATTCAAGGTTGAAATTTTCTTAATCATGCTATTCCCTGATATTACACGTATTCCTTCCTCTCTTTTCAAAAGCAACTGAAGGTTAGACACATTTATTTTTAACAGGTCTTTGCTCTCTGCATCCATGGATTCGAGTGCCAGGGTGACACAAATGAAGGATGAGACAAGAAATGGTAATTCTCTGGTAACCTTTTACATGGGGTCTATAACATTGGCAACTACCTTATATACCTTGGAGCTTATGTGAAATTAAATGATGTCATATTTATGTGTACATATATCTGTTTATATACATTGGAGGGTAAATTTATCCCTGTTAACATAAGCAGAAGTAGAAAGTCTTCCAGCATTCTTTAGTTAAATAGCATGCTTATTCGAGAATGTGCCAGTGTAATGTCTTCTTTTACATGATCCCTCTTTCTTATTTTTCTTTTGGGGCAGGTTTGAATTTGTGGATCATTCTGTTCGTGATATTGCTTGCAATAGCAGCATATTTCATTATAAGCAAAGAATTATTCCCCCAGACGCTTGAGTTCCTACACCTATTATGAGGTTAAAGTTTACTACAGGCTTGAAATCTGACAATCTGTCGACTCAAAATATGAATGGAATTTTGTATCACTAGATTATTATTATATCAACTCGCACAGAATGAGATTTTACATTGAACAATCATTTTGATATTCAGCAACCGATAACAGTTATAAAGCAGCTTGCAACGGCCCTCAGCTAGGGATGAATTTTTAAGAATTTCTTGTTTTGTACAGATTCATGTTTAAATCCAAGAGTTTAAGTGTTGTCTTTACATATTTTTGGGATTGTTTTTATTTTAATCTTGCAAGTAATAATGCTTTGTTTGGGAGATGGACTCTTGAAATAACGTGAATTGAAGAATGATTATCCATTGATTTGATCTTTTTCCATCTAGAGAGTTCTTACTAACACTACCCTTTTATTTTTCGGTTTTTCGTTAACTTCTTGATGTCTGAAACGTTCCTCAAATAAATAAGAAACAATTGATCTTTTCGAGAAAACATCAAAATGCATCAAACAACTTCAATTATCCATGAACATACTTGCAACCCCCTGTCTCTTATAAAAATTAAAATAGATGTGTATAAGAATTTCTGAAGACAAAACAATTCGGCTAATTTTTCAAAAAAACTAAAGGAACGGAACAAAAACATATATTCTTGAATCTGGCAGAACCGAGGAGACTATATCATTAGATGACTACGAATACAGTAAATTCATTCCATGTCATGAGCCAGAAAAGCTTCAATTGTTCCATGTTTCACCTTATCAAGGGTAAGAACACCATCATCTTAGATTTCCCTTGGCTCCCACCAATTTACAGAAGTCATCTTCCTCGGAACATTGTACTGCTAACCAGCTGCATGACCCAAAACATCACATGCTTGCAAAATAAACATCACAGCTCACAGGCTTTTGTTTGGGTGAATGGGAATAATTTGTGGTGATTGTCGCGTGAACGGGCTGCAAAACCCGAAGCATTCCCTACTGCCATAGGGAAAGAATAGCCCGTGTATGAAATCCGTGTCTTGCGCACATTGCTACATGGATCAGCCAACAACGCTTTAGATGAACAGCACCTTGTATTGTTGGCAATGTCAAGACTTGCAAAGCCAACTACGAAGACAGTTTTCGCGGCAAAGCCAACGAGTACGACAGCCATGGCAACAAGGACAGTTCCAGCAGCAATAAAAGGCCAACGACGGCCCCGACGAGTTGAATTTGTCATTGTAGTATCCGATCATGGGTTGCACAAACATCCTATCCAAATATATGGCGCTACTTTGGGGGATATTCCTACAAGCTGAACATAATCCATCTATCAAATTCTATTTCAAGAAGGCAAGTTTAGATTATAGTAAGAAAAATCAGCATATCTACCAGACTTAAATATCTTACATATATCACCCAAACACAATTTCCAACGACCTCCGTATCTTACATACATCTCATCCGAAAATGTTACTGGAGTTCTTGTTCCAAATAATATTCTAAATAATCCCAAACAATGATTTTTCATGAGCAGCTCCAGAGCAAGATACAAAATTTGCTTTATTCTCAAAGTGATGTGCCAACCCGCATGCCCCTGGACCCTTTTGCTGATCTGTCCCGCATCTTTGCAGGTCAATAATTTTTTGACCTTAATGCGGGTACCCGCTAAGTAAGGATCGGAGTACCCGCCCCTAAGACAAACTAACAAATAAATCTGCTTTACTTCAAGCAAAGTACTTGAGGGGCGGATCAGCCAAAAGACTTGAGGGGCGGGTACTCGCCCCATGCCCATCCCTAATTACGATTATCTCTCGAATGGCTATAAAATTACAATTTTACACCGAAGATGCGTGGTAGAGCGGATACTCACGGATATTAAAAAAGGTGATCCGTACCCGAATTCGAAAATAACGGGTATCCGACCCTCAAATGATCCGGTCAATGGAGGAGGGTCAGATACCCTCATTTTTCGAAGCGGGACAGAGTGGGATGGGCGGGTAATCGGATCGCTGGATTTTTTTGGCCACTCCTAGCAATGGTGAACTTCTGATAAGAATGAACTGAAGATGACAGAGTGAAAACAACAATTCAACTGAGATATGTACTAAGAACTCATACGGGGGAGTAGACAAGTGATTTCCTACAATTCAGTATCAAACAAACAATTTGTTTGGTTGTGTCCTTCAAAATTATCTTAGAAAAACATGACTGATGCATCTTAAAATATATATGATGCAAGTCCGTGCGAGAACAGGCAGGTTTTATAGCAGACTTCCTAGAAAACACGTTTATATGAATAGAACTAAAAACTGAAGAAGTGCAATATTTTTCCTCAAACACATCATCTCATAATATACAATATATCTGTTGGTTTAGCATAAATTGCTTGTTACCAAAAACAATATTATTTTTGATTACACAGTGGCTAAATAGTGGTTAAGAAATGTAGGTGTTAGCTATAGTAGCATAGGTTCATTAGCCATCCACAATTCATTCCCCATTTTGACAAGCAATTGGATATGGGCTTTTGCGTGAATTGGAAACTTTGTCAGCTGAAATTATTTTGCTCATTTGGAAGCTTGTGTTGAATTTTGCCTATAAAAGGAAAGATCTCAGTTCTCAGTTGCTTCGTGGCACCAACTGAAAAGAAAAACACAGAGAATTTACAAGTTTTTAGAACTTGTTTTTCGGTTTAATTTTCAGGTGTTTATTTGAGATATTTCTTTTTCAGTCTTTTGAGATTTTTTTCAAAACTTTTGTATCTTTTTCATATAGTGAAATATTGCTCCCTTCCACTCGTGGACGTAAGTCTAATAGACCAAACCACGTAAATTTTTGTGTCTATTTTCATTTATATTTTCTCTAAATATTTCATTATTATTTTTGTTATCATCATTAAAGGGTTCGCTAAAATTAATTTAACTAAATTTTTGGAGTACAAATATTAACAAACTGGTATCAGAGCTTTGACACCTCGGATTAATTTCTAGCGGCTAATATGACTGTAACGAAGTCATATGTTAAGAAATTTGACCGGAGTGCCAACTTGGGTATGTGACAGCTCAAAATGGAGGCTATCCTGGTTCAGGATGGCATTGATATTGCCTTATAGGGAAGGAGAATAAACTCGAAAAAAATGTCAGATGAGAATTTTGCCAACTTGGATAAAAATGCTAAGTCAGGTATTGTCTTAAATCTCTCTGATGAGGTTTTACGGGAGGTAGCATCCGAAACCATGGCCAAAGGCATGTGGACAAAGTTGAAAACTCTGTATATGAAAAAGACAGTGGTGAACAGATTTTATCTCAAATAAACTCTATACATGCTCCGTATGACCGAAGGTACTTCTATACTCTCACATCTTGATAAATTTGATTCCATTCTTATGAATTTGAGTAATATAGAAGTTAAAATTGAAGATGAAGATCAGACCCTATTATTGTGGTGTTCCCTACTCCAGTCATTTAAGTATTTTAGAGATACAATGCTTTATGAAAAAGAAACTATCTCTTATAAAGAAGGGAAAATCGCCAAAATAGTCCCTCAACTTTTTTACTTTAGCCAAAATAGTCCCTCAACTTTTTTTGTAGCCAGAATAGTCCCTCAACTTTTTTTGTAGCCAGAATAGTCCTTCAACTTTTGCGGGGCTGTCTCTTATAGTTCTTTATGTGTTTATTTTTTAGCCAGAATAGTCCTTTAACTTTTATTTTTTAGCCAAAAAAGTCCTTTTATGGTGTAGTCACCATAATTTTATTATTATTTTTTTTTATAAATTTCACATGAAAGGACTATCTTGGCTAAAAAAAAAAAGTTAGAGGACCATTCTGGCTACAAAAAAAGTTGAGGGACTATTTTGGCTAAAGTAAAAAGTTGAGGGACTATTTTGGCGAATTTTCCTATAAAGAAATGAAATCTATTCTGAAATCAAAAGATCAGATAGATAAAAATATTACTGGAAAAACTATTGAAAATCAAGGGGAAGGTTTATTCATTAGAGGCAGATCTGAAAAGAGAGATATAGATAGTAAAAGTTCAAAATCCAAATCCAAATCCAAATCCAATTATAAAAATTTGGTGTGCAATTTTTGTCGTAAAAAGGATCTCATTAAGTCCGAATGCTTTAAATTGAAAAATAAAGAAAAGATAAGGAGAAAAAATGAGCAAGATCTAAATAATGACACCGCTGAAGCCAGTGTTGCAGCTGATGAGAATGATGGAACTATATTTTTAGCTATTGAAAATAATTTCAAATCTAACAATAAGTGAATTTTAGATTCAGGTTGTTCACATCATATGTGTTCTAATCGGGACTGATTTTCAACATATGATTCAGTTGAAGGTGGAGTTGTCCTAATGGGTAATAACACCGTTTGTAAAGTCATTGAGAAAGGTATTGTCGAATCAAAATGAACGATGGTGTGGTGAGGACGCTCGCCGATGTTAGATATGATCCAGACTTGAAGAAAAATCTCATCTCTTTAGGCACCCTAGAAACTCTGGGTGCAAATACATAGGTGAATATGGAGTTCTAAAAGTCACTCATGGTGCTCTTGTGGTCATGAAGGTGCATGGTCTAGTATGTTGTATATTTTGCAGGGATCTACTATTATAGATGCTACTGCAGTTTCTACTGCAGATCAATCTGATGAGCACCAAATTATGGCATATGCGTTTGGGACATATGAGCTTTGAGAAAGGTCTGTCAATATTCTGTAAAAGAGGTCTCCTTTGCGGACAAAGTACCGAAAAGATAGTTTTTTGTGAACATTGTATCTACGAAAAGTAGAAAAGAGTCACTTTCAAATCTTCAGCAATCCACAAAACAAAAGGTATTTTGAATTACATTCATTCAAACCTTTGGGGGCCTTCTCATACCCCGTCTAAAGGTGGTACCAGGTATATATTGACTTTTATTGATGATTATTCAAGAAAAATTTGGATGTATTTCCTGAAACACAAAAATGATATTTTCTTAACTTTCAAACAATGGAAAGTTTTAATTGAGAAACAGACAGGAAAACAAATCAAGCGATTTAGAACAGATAATGGCTTAAAATTTTATGAAGGCGAATTCAATGAATTCTGCAAGAACGAAAGAATTGTTCAATACCATATGATAATGACACCTCAACAAAACAGTGTAGCAGAACGGATGAACATGACTCTTTTAGAAAGAGATCGTTGCATGATCTCAAATGTCCTTATACACAGACATAGATAGATTGACAAATGACTTCTGGGCAGAGGCAATTTCTACCGCTAGTTACATTGTCAACCGTACTCCTTCTACACCTTTGAACTTTAAGACTTCGGAGGAAATTTGGTCAGGTACTCCTGCTGATTATTTTGACTTAAGAATATTTGGGTGTCCTGCATACATGCATGTAAATGATAAAAAATTAAAACTCAGAGTTAAAAAGTGTATTTTTCTTGGGTATCCATTTGGGGTGAAAGAATATCGTCTATGGTGTCCTGATCCCAGGTCAGCTATTCATAATTAACAGAGATGTAACTTTTGATGAATCATCCATGCTACATCCAAGAAAAGAGTTTTCTAATTCTTGTAACACAGATGGAAAGGATAGTATGCAGAAGCAGGTGGAGGTCGAAATTGGCAACACTAGTCCTTTTCAACCAAGTTTTTCTACAGTTCAGTTAAATGTAGATGAGACACTTGAAGTTGAATTAGAAGAAGATGAATATTCCATAGCCAGAGATAGGTCAAGGAGAGAAATATTCGACTACCACAAAGGTATGCGAATTTTGCTACATATGCTTTGTCAGTTGCATAGGAAACTGAAGAAATTAGTGAACCATCTACATATTTGGAGGCAGTTTCACATGCTGATTCAAAAGTGGTTGATTGCAATGAATGAAGAAATTGAGTCTCTCCACAAAAATGGTATGTGGGTTTTTGTAAAGCCGTAGTCAAGAAAGAAAATTGTTGGTTGCAAGTGGGTCTTTAAGAAAAAAGAAGGAATTTCAGGGGTTGAAGGTGCAAGGTATAAGACACGTTTAGTTGCAAAGGACTATAGTCAGGTACAAGGTATTGATTTTAATGATGTTTTCCCACCTGTTGTCAAACATAGTTCTATACGTATTCTACTTGTTTTAGTTGCCATATATGATTTAGAATTGGAGCAGCTTGATGTTAAAATAGCTTTTCTACATGGCGAACTTGAAGAACAAATATACATGAAACAGCCCGAATGATTTAAAATTGAAGGAAAAGAAGAACATGTGTTGCTTGCTAAAGAAATCCTTATACGGATTGAAGCAATCTCCAAGACAGTGGTACAAGAGATTTGATTCTTTTTGTTGGGTCATGGTTATTCGCGGAGCATGTATGAAGTTATGTTTACTTCCGGAAGTTGAATGATGGTTCTTCCATTTATTTGTTATTATATGTTGATGACATGCTCATTGCTACCAAGAATTTGATAGAAATTCACACTTTGAAATCTCAGTTGAACAGTGAATTTGAGATGAAAGATTTGGGGTAGTTAAGAAGATTTTTGGCATGGAGATCAAAAGATATCGAAGTTGGAAAGTTATTCTTGACCCATAAAAACTACTTGGAGAAGGTATTGGAGAGGTTTGGCATGAAAGGAGCTAAACCTGTAAGCACTTCTCTTGCTGCTCATTTCAAACTGTCAGTTGCTCAATCACCACACTCAGATGAAGATGAGAGATACATGGCACATATACCTTATTCCAGTGTAGTCGGCAGCATTATGTATGTACACGTCCAGACATTTTACAAGCAGTTGTGTGGTAAGCAGATATATGTCTTATCCAGATAAAACATATTGGCAGGCTATGAAGTGGATTATCAGATACTTGCGAGGGACTTCAGACACATATTTGGAGTTCAGAAGGAACAGTAACACTTTGATTGGTTTCGTGGACTCAGACTATGCCGAAAATCTTGATAAAAGAAGATCAATCACGGGTTATGTATTTTACATTGGAGGTTGTGCTGTTAGTTGGAAAGCTACCTTACAACATGTTGTAGCTTTGTCTACTACTGAGGCAGAGTACATGGCTATCACCGAGGCAATCAAAAAAGTTTTGTGGTTGAGGGGATTGTTTGGCGAACTTAGTCTACTTCAAGATGTAATTACTATTTACTGTGATAGTCAAAGTGCCATTCACTTGACTAAAGATCAGATGTATCATGAACGGACGAAACATATTGATGTGAAATATCACTTCATTCGGGATACCATTGCTGAGAAGAAGATCTCTATCCAAAAGGTGAACTAATTAATACTAGAGACAATCCCGCCGACATATTTACGAAACCTCTTCCGGTTGTTAAGTTCAAGCACTTCTTGGACTTATTGGTGTTTGTGGTGATGATTAGCTCCGTTGGGACTTATTTGGAGAAGGTGGGTAAATTTACTATTTTGAGTCAGATGCAAAGCCAATGTGTAGATTTGTTAGCTACAGTAGCATAGGCAGCAACAAAGCAACTTGTGGTATGGCTTTCATCTGTCATCCACAATTCATTCTTCATTTTGACAAGCAATTGGATATGGGCTTTTGCGTGAATTGGAAACTTTTTTAGCTGAAATTATTTTGTTCATTTGGAAGCTTGTGTTGAATTTTGCCTATAAAAGGAAAGAGTTCTCAGTTGCGTCATGGCACCAACTGAAAAGAAAAACACAGAGAATTTTACAAGTTTTTAAAACTTATTTTTCGATTTAATTCTCAGATGTTTATTTGAAATGTCTCTTTTTCGGTCTTTCGGAATTTTTTTTAAAACTTTTTGTATCTTTTTCATATAGTGAAATATTGCTTCCCTTCGCCCGTGGACGTAGGTCTAATAGACCGAATCTCGTAAATCTTTGTGTCTCTTTTAATTTATATTTTCTCTACATATTTCGCTATCGTCATTAAAGGGTTCGTTAAAATTAATTTAACTAAATTTTCGGGATACAAATCCTAACAGTAGGATAAAACAATTCTCAGATATTTGGAAATTTTGACACGAAAAATTAATTCTGCGGTTCTTGTTCTCAATATGGAAACAGAAGTTATGAAAAGACAACCAAACAAATTCAGCTTCAAATAACTTGCACGCAAAAAGAAGAAAGAAGGCATACCTCAAGACTCTGAACTAGAGGATCAAAATCTACGAATTCCAAATCATTCCCGTCATCAAATCCAATGTGATAGTTCTTCATTGATATGACAATGCAACCGATCACAGATACTACTTTATAGGCTAAGCTTCAAAACCACCAGATTCACATGTTTAATTCTAAAAATTCTTAGAACCCTTCTAGAAACTACTTCTGGTAAAGCCAATAAAGCATTGCAAGATGCAAACATAAGCATTTACCTGGTTTTACCAGACCCACTAGGACCACCAATGCCAACAGTTACCAAACCAGCCTTCTTTGACCTAATCTATTCAATGGACTTCACTAACAAGTAGTACCCATGATCAAATGACTGCAAACATTTCAAAACCAAACAAATCTTAGACCATTGAAAATTCAACATTCTTATACCTTTCCATCAAAAAACTAAAATGCACCTAGACAATCCATAATTGCAATCCTAACATCACATTCAAGAGAATCCTAAGAACAAATGTCAAAATCATATCTTTTTCTTCCCTTATGCCAGGAAAACGAATTCCCTTAATTAATTCCAGGATTTCCACAGACAAAATTGAAATGAACACAACCAAATATAAAAACTCCCGAATGGGTTCACAAAAAACATAATCATCCATCAATTTGCACCAGAATCTACAATGTATTCTCTGCAATCAAAATCCCTGTAACTCCAAAAATGAATGGAATTTACAATTTACATAAACTCTAAAAAGGCAAAATGTAAAAATAAATAATAAATAAATAAGTATATGAATTGTGGAAAACAAACCACGTGAAGTGGATGAGATTGAAGAATGGATGAAGAAGAAGATGATGAAGTAGAGGGGGGCTGCTGATAATAATCCCTTCCACCTCTTGAAGAACTCTGCATCACCTCCCAAAAACTGCTCATTCCCTTTATAGATTACCCCTTTATTTCCAAGTCCAACTTGCTTCAATTCTGCAATATTCCAAAATTTGATTTTTTGCATTCCATTTGAATGCAGGGATTCTGGTGAATTTAGATTTAAAATTTAAATTTATTATAAATCATTTAAATAAATTAATTGATTTAATTATAAATAATACATGCTAATATGATTTTAATAATTATTCTATTTATTTTTTTCTAAGCGTCGTTTAAGGTTTGGATACAAGGATTAAGATATTTTAAACTAAAATTAATTATATGTGACTAAATTATGATTACTAATAAATTAAAATAATTTTAACATTAATTATTTTCTTCATATTATTTTCTCTCTTTCAATCTCAAGGCAGTAATTAATGAAGTTGAAAAAATATAAAGACAAAATTGGTAAAAAAATAATTAATATTTCGGTGGACTTTTAAACAGATACTTAAAAGTATAACAAAATATTTTTGCTAAAGCGATACTTAAAAAGCAATAGAAGGAGTCAATTACACTGTATTTGGATGGAGAGATTTGGATTTCAAATCAAATACAAAGTTTTATTTGGATAGATAGATTTGAATTGAAGGAAAAAATTGAATTGAATGGATTTGAATTAAGTATATTTTAAATGACATGAAATTTGGATAAATTTTAAATCTACTCATTTAACTATTAAAATCACACTCCTACTTGTTAGTGAATTTGAAATTTAAAACCAAATCAATTAATTTGTTTGGATAATTTATTATAAATTTAGATTTCAATTATCAAATCCACCCAAATCCATCCATTCAAACATTTGATTGGATATTTGAAATCTATCAACAAATAAGAGTAAGATTTTAAGGATTAAATTAATGAATTTGAAATTCATCCAAATTTTATGTCATTTCAAATTCAACCAATACAAATTTATTTATTTTAAATTCATCCTATAAATTAAATTTACCGATCCAAATACATCCTTATAGTCTATAGAAACATTAAAAAAAGATTATGAATATTTTGCTGACTGCTTTCTGGGATTATTTTATTTTTTAGTAATTTATACAGGAGAATTTGGGTAGCATAGAAGTAAGAATCTCTAACATTATGGTGTTTAATGAGTGTCAAGATTCCAGCTTTTCATCCAATCTTATGCTACTGTTAATGTTGCTTGTATTGATGAGTTTTCAATAATATATATATATATATTTGGAATGGAAATTTGGGGGAGGAAATGTAAAATAGAAAAATGAGAAAGGCTCCGTTTGGATGATCAGTTTTTCACTATCTATCAAATAATATTTTGTAGTCATTATCTATATATAATTTTCAATCATCTTTTATTTTACACAGAATATATTATATCTCAAACAATAGGTATAATATTATTTTAGATAATATCCTAAATAATAACGGTTCAAATAGGGCTTTTGTTAAATTAAAAACTACATAAATTATATAACTTAAGAACTAGGAAATATTTAAATAAATTCGATTTTGAGTCTCACATATAAATCTTGTAGTTACAATTAAGTTTTATAAAATACTACATGCATCAATTAATATTATTTATTCTATATAATTTAATCTACGCTATTGGGTTTACAATAGGGTCAAAAATCAAGTATGACTAAATATTTTCCTTTAGGCACCTCCCCTAGTTGTTTTTAAAAGTGTAGTACTTCATCTCAACCTTTTTTTTTAAAACTAACTTGGATTGCATTTATTACCAAGACATGTTAACCCTATTTATAAGGTTTCATTTTGTTATGTAAGGTTTTAAGACACAGAGTAGTACAGAAATACAAGCATTTTGAATTCAGAAAAATGGAAATGAAGGAATTGAAAAAAAAATAAAAAAAACACACGAGGGCCGAAGAAATGCAGGGATTCAGAGGTGGACAGTAAATTTGCAACTGAAGATGAAGAGGGGGGAAAAAAAAAAGGTTAATAATACTTTGCTCCCCTAAAGTATAATAGTAATCATACTTTACCCCCTAAATTAAAAAATTATACTTTACCCCTATTTACACTATTCTTCTGTTAGTATTTCTAACACCATTAACAAAAGTCAACTAAATGATTGAAATGCCCTTGTCACTATCTTTTGATTTTTTATGTTTTCAACTTTTGATAGTATTGTGATATTATAAACAATATAAGTAAAATTAAGTATAAAAAAATACCAATATAATTCATATTTTTTGGGTCAAATTCTTGTAATTTATGAAGTTTTTTTTTTTTAAGCAATTTTTGGAACTCATTTGATATTATTTTGAATTGTAGTGTTTTTCATAGTGGTAGCACGCTTTCCAAAGTATGTTGTCAATGACATTTTTCATTTGAAGTTTTTCTTTGTGTTTGGATTTGATAAATTTGAGAAAAGATTTGAAATTTACCCATTTGTTAGAAGGATTTGAAAAGTGAATATGGATGAATTTTAAATGTACCCAAATTAGAAAATTATTTAAAATCCTTCATTTCACACTTTTGAATTTTAGTGGAATCAAAATTCATCAATTTCAGATTTACAAATTATTCCAAAAAATGAGTAGATTTCAAATATTTTTCCAAATCCGTCGATCCAATACAAAAGGGTTTTGTGTGACAATAGATTTTTTATAAAAGTTTTATAATTTTTCATTGTATCTTGATATTTTATATTTTTGTGTTAAATGTGTGGATATTACAATGTTAAATATAATTTGAATCAAGTTTTTGTCATAATTTTCACCTCGAATACAAAGATATCCATTTATTTATATTTTATTTTTCCATATTTTCAATAATTATCAAAACCATTATAAAAATAAAAATGGTCTTGAAAAATAATTTAACTGACTTTTATTGAAGGTGTTAGAAATACCCAAGGATGAATAGTGTAAATAAGAAAAAAGTGTAATTTTTTTAGTTTTACATGGTAAGGTGTAATTACATCCATACTTTAGGGGGCAAAGTGTTATTAACCCCAAAGAAAAAATGGATGAATTTATTTCTCAAAGGGGTAAAAAGTTCAGAATTTGGTGAACATTATTTCCAAAATTTTGGATTCGACACTAAATTCTTCCAACTCATTTTTTTTTTTTTAAGGAAAGGGCAAGGAAACTTAAAAAAGAAATAAAAATAAGACAATAATATTATTACAACCTCTTTGTAACATATAATTTTCTTTCTTGTATTTTTTTTTTCTTTTTCAAAATCCAAAATTCAAATACGGTTGAAAAAACACCCAAAAAGAATCAAAAATTTTTTAAACAATAAATTCAAACCAGCTTAGCATTGCATTGATCACTGACATTGACAAGCTTTCGAATCTAGTACCTTATTTTCTGTACGCTTTTATTGGATACCCTACCTAGTATTGCACACAATCGAAAATAAAAAGTCAAAACAAAAAAAAAAATCATAAAATAGAAGAATCAAATCCACCCCTCCACAAAATTCCTCCTTTGAATTCGATAAAGATAATGATTTTTACCAAAGTAAGCAGTAATTTAGGCTTAATTGAGAAGGTTCTACTAATAAATAACAATAAATGAAAATTGAAAGGATGTAAATAAAATTGAGAATTCAATTCCACCTAAGTCTACCCTCAACATTTGTAAATTCCCCCACCATTACCACTTGCACCATCATCATCATCACTTATCATCACAAACGCACAAATTACTAATAGTTCGTAACACTGAAATATTTTGATAGAATTAATTTTTTAATTTTATATATAAATATTATAATGTATATTAAATTTTATAAAATAAATAATATCAACGATAATAAATAAAATTTTATAAAATTTAATTTTCTCACGATGTTTATAATTAAATGTTGATATATAATATCGGATCTATATAATTTTTTTTTTTTCCATATACCACCAGGCAATACTATAGTACTAGTGTTGATACAGTGTAAATATTAAAGAAATCAGATAATGGGGTTGACTTTCAGTTAGTGTTATAATGATAGTGATCGCATCATCAAACAAAAACTGAGCTTGTCTTTATATATTATTCTCCTCTCTCTCTCTCTGCCTTTGTTCTTGTTCTTTCAAAAGTCTTCAGCTTTCCAACCTTCCTTTTGAGTTGTCTGACCCTTTTTTCCCTTATTTGAGCTGAGCCCAGAAAAGAAGAAAAAGAAAGAAATGGAGGGCCTGCCCTCTGGTTATCGCCCAAATGTTGGTGTTTGTCTCATCAACGATGATAATTTGGTAGTATTTCTATTTCTTTCTAATTCTGACGATTAAATTCGAGATGGGTTTTTCTTGCTTTCTATTTTTCTGTTGTCTGTTTTTATTGAATTTTACTGGCAATAGAAAGGGACTTAAAAGGATCACAAGTATTCTTGCTTTTTTTTTTTTTTTTGGGTGAATTTGATTTGGAGAATAGTTGGTGTTTGGCCAATTAAGATATGGATAGTGATGATGGATTAGGATGTTGATGAGAGTGTAGAAAAGGAAAAGCACAATTAGTGAAGTAAAAGTTCTTGATAGTTGGATTGAAGTAATGTTCTTGAAAATCTAATCCTTTTTGTCAATTATTTTGCTCTTGTGCTTATATTTGTTTGTCTAAACTATACTGCGTAGATCTTGTACAAAGATCCTAAAAAGATGATGGAATGGAGTGTGTATCAAGAACAATTCTTGATGGGCCTTAATTTTGTTTATCCTTGTTATTGAACATGTAGAAGGTGGAAAAAGAGCTAAAAATGGTATCTTGTTAGCAGGTGCACTTTTGGTTCTTGTATTTGATTAGATTACTGTTTAGATTTAGATGTTCCCCGAAATTCACTAGTATGATATGTAGGCACCACTGTTTTTTGAGTTCCTTGATTATGCTTCTTCTGAGCTTTTGAAGAATTAATATATCGGGCTAGGATCCAGTGCTCTCCATAAAGGTACTGGATCCAAAGGGATTAGAGAGTGATATGATCTCCGACAGCATAAAAGCCAACCTTATTTGGCAGATCTTTAAATTGAACATATGAAGAAGCTGAGACTATTTAATAATGAATAGTTGCACTCCTCCAAAGTCCAAACTAGTTATTAGTGGATATGAATCTTCCATTTTCTTATGAGAATGTGATATTTTACTTCTTCCATATATGATTCTTCGTTGGGGAACTTGAACTTATAAAAATTCAAAGTAAAAGAAAGTTCTTTCTGAGGGAATTTGGATAAGTGATAAAACCAAGTTCAAATAGTTATTAAACACTACTACTTCAACCTTTTATTCAACTGTTGTTGCGCAAAAGAAAGTTGTTTAATTCTTAGAGTAGTCCTTACCTTTATATGATAATTGTAATTGAGTGGACAGATTTTGAAACATGGATCTTATACAATTCAACTGCAGTGTATTTGTAGCTTCCAGATTAAATGTTCCTGGAGCATGGCAAATGCCACAGGTAATGCCATCTAATTTTTTGTTTCTTTGTGCTTGCCATCGAAGTCGTTGATAGAGGTGATATAAGTTATCACTGGCTTAATTTGTATTTAGGTTAATTGCAGAAGGAAGATTTCATTACCAGCTTTCCCCAACCTTTTCATTTTGACAAGCTTTTGATATGTGTTTATGTATTATATGCTTGATTGATAAAGGCCAAGGATGATTCCCAGTAACTCGTTAGCTTGCTAGATAAATTTCATTTCCAATATTTACAGTTATTGGGTTCATCTGGAGTAGAGATCTATTGTCTGAGATGTTGCAACTGTTTCAGCAATCTTATACTAATTCATATTTGATTTATTATTGTTAGGGGGGAATTGAAGATGGTGAAGACCCAAGGGCTGCAGCCATTAGGGAATTGCGAGAAGAAACTGGAATTGTCTCTGCTGAAATAATTGATGAGGTTTGTCTCAATAAACTGGAAGTGGACCATGCTTCAGAACCTCTTTCTATAGATCTGTACACCTGTATGTAGTAAATATGTGTTGTATTTTATCCCAAAGATTCATGCATTGTTTAAACGAATCACTTAAGAATTTTAACTGGGAAAAGTACTCGATGAGTGGGTACTATTTTCTGAAAAAATGGGAATAATTGATATCAAGAGTTATATGGTACTATAATAAAGTTGATCATGGTAGTGTGATCGTGTATGTTCACTGTTGACAAATTGTATGCAGTAGATAAATGTGAACTGGTCCTTTTCCCTGTTAATATTATTTAGCATCTTTTTGCTTCAGATATTTCTTAGTAGCTTTGAAAAAATAAAGTACTTTTGTTTATTTGTAGTTTTGACAGAGAATTGATAAGGTCTGTAGTTTTTGAAATCTTCTTGTTCACGATCAGGTTCCTCAGTGGTTGACATATGATTTTCCTCCTGCTGTTAAGGCAAAAGTGAACCGTCTTTGGGGAGGAGCCTTCTTTTCAACAAAGAGAATGGCATGGTCAGGCACAAAAATCTTGAGTGCTGTCTGTGATTTTCAATATGCCTATTTAGTTCATTGCGTAGCCTATTTATTGGAGTTAATTGGTGACCGAAATCTACAAGTGACATTGTGCACTACTATCTCCTGACATCATTGGCATGTTTCCTGTGCGATGGAGCAGAAGATATAACTTGGTATCAGCTGTAGCAGTGGTGTTCAAAGTTAATTTAAGCCTCACTGCTTTCTGGTGCTTTCGACTGATCCTTATTTTCTTGATTGCACTGTCTCCTCCACTCTTTTATTTATTTATTTTTTATTTTGCTTTCTTCTCTATCCTTTTTCAGTTTATCCTTCTGTGCCAATATCTGACTTGCACTTTCTCAATAGTCCTTTACAGTTTGCTCTCATTCCTGCCTCTGAAGTCCTTGCTGATACTATTTTTGTGTGTGTAATTAAACCACTTTATGTTCTTGCGTATGCAAGTCTAAACTTTTGTAATATAAGTGGATAGACCTGGACTTCCAAATTTCGTCATTTCTCTCATGTTCTTCAACGCAATCATGAAACATTTTCAGTTTGCATGTCCTTAACTAGAATGATATGAATCTCGTTTTTATCCATGCTGTTAACAGTAATCATTGGAAAACTCCTTTCTATTCCTTCTTATAATCTCTTGCATGAGAATTCACTTGTGCAATCAACAGGTTTCTTATGAGATTGACAAAAGATGAAAGCGAGATTAATTTGGCAAACGGTGAAGTAGAGCCAGAATTCTCAGAGTGGAAATGGGCTAAACCTGAAGAGGTCATTGAACAGGTATTCTTCTTTTTATGCCCTTTGCAGATTAGTTCTGATTTTCTTCTTTCAAAATAGCTTACTGGGGCAAGGCGTGTTACTGATAACAGGCAGTCGACTACAAGAGGCCTACTTATGAGGAAGTTATGAGGACCTTTGGGCCTAACCTTAATGAGAATGGAAAAGCTATTAAATGCCAATCAACAAAGTGGTGAAAAAAATGTGCAAATTTATGAAGCTCTTCTTTTCTTTCTGTCTGAGTTTGTGGTACTTAGATTTTATGAGCTCTCTGTAAATGGATATATGGCAACTGAACTTAGATAGTATCAATTGTTATGATATTTGTTATCGTAAAGTTTAAAGGGCTTATGCACTTTACATGATTTTGTCGCATGGTTGGTGCTATGGTGTGGTTAATAATCTACAAAATAAATGACAAGTGTTTCTGAAATGTACTGAGTTCTAAATAAATGATAAAATTTTCTGCATCAATGAATCTAAAAGTATGAAACAATCTTGTACTATTTGAGATGGGATAGCTCTTTTTAGTCTATTCACTAGCCAACTTAAGCTCACAAACTTCATGTCATACATTCATGCATGCAATATTAATTAGAATCTACAGGGAAAAAAACATAAAACAACAGGAAGGGATGTCTCTATATTCTTGCAATACATTTCTCTATGCAGCTAAAAAATGAAATATTATATAGTCTCGTGAATCATTTGAATACTGAAAAGAAAAGTTCGAAGGAAAGTGTTGAAGTAAATGCAGCTTTGTGGCAAGTGGAAAATGATGGAAGTTGCAGCAGACACCTGAACATGAAACTTATGAGTTTGGATTTTCACAAAATTTATGCTGATATGATCAAGTAAAAATTGTTGTTTAACAAAATAGATATAGTTTTATGTTTTGTTATCCATTCCAATGAGGATCCAATTATTCGAACAGACTACAGCATTAAAAATCAAAATTTATGCATATGAAAATAAGAAAGAATCCAAACAAAAGGAAACCTATTAAAATGTAAATTTACTCAAATATTATAACCTAATCAAGGCAATTTTTACTTGTTTGATTTATTGGTCAGAATTTTTGAAATCATTTTTTTTTATTTAAATAAAATGATCTTTTTCTTTTGCTCAGTTAAGAAAGTAATGAACATAATAGAGTGCCCTCTCGGGCTAGGCTGTTCAAATGGGCATGATATATACCCCTAAATTCCTCTTATATGCTTAGTGCTTACCCAAAATAAAAAATTAAAAAAAAAAACCTAAATTTCTATATGTATACATGTTACAAAATACTAAAATTCATAACCAAACGGTTGAAAAAATTATACCATAAAACATTTAAAAATTGTGCAACGTCTGGACTTTAAAATATCAAATTTTTACCATACCAAAATCTTTAACTTTACGCATAACAGGGGCGGAGTCAAATTTTGTTTTCAGTAGGGTCACCGTTTAATTAAAAAAAATTAATATTTTACTACTGTCTATCTTGAGGATATTTTTTTTAATTATCTAAAAATAAAATGCTATTCTTATTTTTTTTTTTTGCTATTATAACCATTTCATTTTCGTTCGTGTTGTGCAACTGCAATAAAGTATAGTGGTATTTTTTTGTTTTTTACTATTAAAAAAATTATAATGTCATTTACAAATATGAGATTCCCAATAATAGTATTCCACAAATAATAGCAATTTTTTTGGTTTTTGACATATATTAGCATATCAAGTAAAAAAAATGCATGTTTTAACAAATAGAATAAGTAAAGATGACAAGATAAAATTTATTCATAAAAATATTTTTATAATTCTAATAACTCTAAAAAATTATAAGTAGCCTGTCTCTTATGATTTTTTTTTAAAAAAAAAACTATTATAGAGTACGGATCTTTAAATCAATGGACTTGTAGTCATAAAAAAAAAAGTGTAATCACCTTTATTTATTTATTTATTTTATTAACAATTGTTAACAAAATATTGTAAAATCTTGTGAACAAATATTTTTTTTGTATTACAAACTGGTGGGGAGTCCGAGTGTAGTTGACATCTATTTAGCTGAGTAGTTGTAGTACTGCTGGGGAGGCTGTGGCTTCACTCTCATCAACATTCAAATGCCAATCATTAAATAATGTGTGATGAATGGATTGCTGCATTATAATACAACCATTTATACCAAAGACCATTTCATCTTTTAGACACTATTTGTACTGCATTCTGCTTTATATTTGCATTGTATATTCAGTCGCATGTTTCTTCTACTGTTAAATTTTTCAGATCCTTGGACAAAATTTTCCATCAAGATTGTAAAATGCAAATTCTTCTCAAACCACAATTAATAATAAGTTTGTATTCAGTCGGGAAAATATTTAGTTATATCTGATTTTTAACCCCATTTCATTATATTATATACTTGCGTTGTATATTTAAAAAATATAACGAAATTTGCATTATGATAACAACTTTATACGCAATGCAATTCATAGCAAGGCTGTGTTTGATTCTCTATTATTAATAGAAATTGATTTGCAACTGAAATTGTTTCATATATGATCTGAATGTAGCTTAATTTGAATGAAACTAAATTTTATTTCTTATAAAACTCTTGTTCTAAATAGTAGTAATTTTTGTAATGTGACATCAAATTTAAAAAAGATTAGATCACCTAAATAATTCTTTAACTTTTTCATTAAGTCAAAATGGTCCCATAATTTCAATTTTAGTCGATTTAGTCATTTAATTAAATATGCGTAACTAATTTGATCCCTATTTGATATGCTACAACACTTGGGACACAAGTGTGTTTGGGCGACACAACCAAATTGACACAAATATTTAGTTGAATGACTAAATCGACTAAAATTTAAGTTAAAAAATTATTTTGATTTTAATAAAAAAAAAAATTGAACAACTATTTAGGTGATTTACCACCAAAAAATTTTTTTTTTTGGTTGATAGAATTTGAATTAGATATGTCTAAATATCTAAAATTTCTTATATAAACTCAAACTTAATAATTTATCCCACATCGTTCTTCTTTCCCTAAACATATGAAAATTAGGGTTAATTATATTTACCTCCTCTGAAGTTTGGTCATATTATTAAACAAATCGTGTAATTTGATAAAATTACAAATTCACCCCTTCTCACTAACTGTCGTTAATGAAACTTTTAAAAGACTAAATTATCCTTATCATGTATTGCTTAATTAGTCCATAAATTTTTTTCTAAAATCAATAATAGTCCTCAGATTTTTTTTATATTATCAATTTAGTACACAACTCATTAACTTAACCTCCACCACAAACCACCATCTCCCCACCTCTATTCCACTTCACCGGTCCAATCCATAGTACAAATCAGAAAAAAGATTCATAAGGACAGAAAAAACTCAAAAAAAAAAAAAGAAATATAAAATTTTGTTTGGGTTTGTAAAATTATAAAATGGCGTCTATCCCCAAAATTTAAGAAAATAAGAAAAATAATTAATAATGAAGAAGGGTATTTTGGAAATAAAGAAATTATTTTTTTTGCTAATGTTAGCATTTTCTTAACCGTAGTTAATAGTAGGGTAATACTTATTAAATGTTTTGCTATTCAAAGGAGTTGACTGTAATTTTATCAAATCACATAATTTATTTAATAATATAGTCAAATATCAGCCCTAAAAATAATTGAAAGTATTCAATACCACATAATTAAGTCGAATTAAATATTTAATATAAACAATAATACTCCAACAATAAAATAAAGTCTTCAATTGGTCAAACCATTTTGACTATAAAGGGGCTAAAATTATTTTGGATACTTAAAATTCCAGGGTTCAATTGCAAAACTAAACCCTTTTTATAAACCATCAGTTTCTCTGTCGGAGCTCTCACAATTCTCTCAGGTTCTTCAGCTCGGAGACGAAAAAACACCAAAAAGAAATCCGATGGCTGCCGACGGTCCCAACTGCAAGAAGTATGGGGACCCACTATACGGTGCCGCTTGGGTCCCACCTGCTGCCATTAGATCCGTTCTCAGCTCGTCCGAAGACCATGACGATTCAGCTGCGGCTCCTCCGGAGGAAAACCACGTCGTCCTCGCCGGAGGTGGTGGCGAAGGCTCTAGCGGCATTCCAAATGCTCTACTCATCGCGAATTTCAATTTTGAATCGAATTCTCTCTCCGATCAACCTGTAAAGTTACCTAATTTCTCATTCGTTATCTGTATATGCGCATATATTCTCATTGTTTATATAATTTTAATGAAAATTTTATCCTTCTTAATTGTTTGAAAATTTTAGCCTTTCTTAATTGTCTTTTTGTTTTATGAAGAATTCGCTATTTTTATCTAAAATTTTGCAATTTTGGTTGGAAAAAAAGTAATTATTCTTATTTGGGCGAAAATGTGGGGTTAAATTAGAAGGAAAAATTTCTGAAAGTAAAAACCTTTTTTTTTATATAATTATTAGGAGATTTTGGGGAAATTTAGTGTTTAAGTGAGCAATAAAAAGCGAATTGAAGTTTTCTGAATTTTGCATTTGTGAGGTTTTTCTAGGCCTAAAACTTGCCCCTTAGTATAGTCAACAAATGCATTACACCTAGAATTATGGGAACTTTGATTCTTTCCATGCATGTGATTTTATTTGCAGCTGTGTGAATATGATTTTCTCTCGAGGAATTTAATGCGAGACTACTAGTGAGTATCAATGTTGGGTTGGAATGGAAGATATTGGAGAATGTAACAAAAGGATTTTTTTAAGCTTTCTGAAATGTATCTTCCTTTCAACCTTCTCCACGACATTCCTATCATGGTTCCTTCCCCCTGAGCAAGCTCAAAAGGTTTCCCATCCTCATTTCCTTTCTCAATCTCCCTATAACCATCACTATTGTTTTCACCTACTTTGCGTTTCTTCTTTTTCTTCTTCTCGGTATCCCCTCTTTCGGCATGTTCTTTCTCAGCACGTTTACCGACATTGATTATCTCATCTTCACCACTTTGCCGGGTCTCATAAATTCCATTATTATTAAACTCATTCTTCTTATCTTCCTTAGACTTTTCACCACTATCTTCTTTCTTCTTCACAATATCCCCTCTTTTGCCATCTTCTTTCTTGGCGCTTTTACCACCCTCAATTACCTCATCTTCACCACTGTGCTTGGTCTGATAAATTCCATTATTACTAACCTCATTCTTCCTATCTCCCTTGGACTTTTTGCCACCGTCTTTACCTACTTTGTGTTTCTTCTTCTCAGCATGCCTTCTATCTCCATCTTCTTTCTCACCATTTTGACGACCCTCAATTACCTCATCTTTACCTCCACGCTGCATATGGTCACATAAACCCCGTCATCACCAACCTCATTCTTTTCACCTTTCTTAGACTTTTTCTTTGACTTCTTATCTTTCTTTCTAACCTCCACACTTCCCTCTTCCTCTACACCCATCCTTTATAACAACATATTGCTCCTGCCACACTCTTCCACTAATTTTTTCTGCCGCGAACAAAATTTCAAACAAATAAATAAAAAAAAAAACACAAAGTTTCTAAATTGTCCTTCATATCTTCCACATACATAAAAGAATATCAAATCAGCAGCATAATAATTTTTTATTTTTTTTAAAAGAACAGGGCTAAAAATAACCATTCTTCATTAATAGTACTAAAATAGAAGAAAAATCATAATTCAAAATAAAGATTCAATCTTTAAAAGAAAACACTTATGGGGATTTGTTCTTAGAACTCAAAATTTAGTAGAAAAGAATTTCAATGATTCAGCTGGTTCAGAGGTTAAAATTCTTCTCCCAATTACTAAATCTTATTGACTTTGTGCTCAAACTTAAAATTAATACAAAATTCAATAATTGAATCTATCAGCTAAAACCCAAAATTTTCCTGTCAAATATTAACCACAAAGATCCACAAAAATTAGGTCTTTCATCTTCACACATGAACACACACAAGAAAACACGCACTAGCCCATTAAAGTACGTAGACAAATGCATAGGAATCTTTTAAGAGATTCTTTCATTAAAGGCTGCCCTGTCGATGGTTTTCAGGGTGAAACTAAAACAAGGAAGGTTGCTCCCTGCTCTGCTCCGGCCGCTACGCTAATCCACTGCTTAACCAAGGTATGTATATTTCATTACTTTTGGTTTCGGTCCGGTTTGGTTTAGCTACCCCAGGTTGGTTGGTCAATTTTTTCTTGCTTTTTAATTTAATTGGAGTTCGATTTTTAGGGTTTTTTTGGGGTTAATAACACTTTACCCCCTGAACTCGGTAGGTAATAACACTTTACCCCCTAAACTAAAAAAATTACACTTTGCCCCCCAATCACATGATTCATGTACCTTTAAAAATTTTATAATATCATGTTAAATTACTTAAATACCCTTAGCACTATATTTTGATTTTTGTATTTAAATTTTGATAATGATGTAATAATTATTTAAAAATAATGAAAAATAAATTATATAATATTTTAATATTATCCATATTATTAATATATATCTTGGTCAAAATTTTAAATTTTTTTATTTCATTTTATATTATTTTGAATTTGAATGTTTAATTATAATGGTAGAACAATTCCTAAATGGGCTAATTTTCTATTGAAAATTCTTCTTTAAAGAAACACAAAGTAGGTAAAGACGGTGGCAAAAAGTCCAAGGGAGATAGGAAGAATAAGGTTAGTAATAATGGAATTTATCAGACCAAGCACGGTGGTGAAGATGAGGTAATTGAGGGTGGTAAAAGCGCCAAGAAAGAAGATGGCAAAAGAGGGGATATTGTGAAGAAGAAAGAAGATAGTGGTGAAAAGTCTAAGGAAGATAAGAAGAATGAGTTTAATACCAGAACCTTATAATGGAATTTATGAGACCCGGCAAGGTGGTGAAGATGAGATAATCAATGTCAGCAAAAGTGCTGAGAAAGAACATGCCGAAAGAGGGGATATCGAGAAGAAGAAAAAGAAGAAACGCAAGGTGGGTGAAGACAATAGTGATGGTTATAGGGAGATTGAGAAAGGAAATGAGGATGGGAAACCTTTTGAGCTTGCTGGGGCAAGGAACCATGATAGGAATGTCGCGGAGAAGGTTGAAAGGAAGAACAGAAAGAGAGAGAAGGATAAGAATATGAGCTCTAGTAATCATTTGCAGGAGCAAAATATTGAGGATGCGAAGGATGGCAAGCAGTTAAGTGTGTATGGGAACGAAATGCAAAATGGGAAGAGGTTTGAAACAATAGGACGGGCCACGGATAGGGATGTTGTAGCGTCAGTTGAAAAGAAACGGAAGAAGAAGAAGAAGAAGAAGAAGGAAGTTATTGAGGTTTGTTCTGGTGATCTACAACAAGGCAATTCTTTATTTGGCCACAAATGAGACAAAGGAAAACAAGAATAGAGGAAAGGGTGTTAAACTCGAGGCATGTGGTGAAGGAAGTGAAGTGGACAGTATGGAGAAACGAGTAAAGAAGAAGAGGAAGAGAGAGAACAAAAATGAAAGCATTGTTTCAGGTGCTACTGGGCAAGGTATTATTACTGACGAGCATGGGAAAGGCAAGGTTAGTTCAACCGTGAAGGAGAAATTGGACAGAAATATGAAAAATGGAAATAAAGGGAAGAGGGAAAAGGCCAAATTAGTGGATAATGGGTCTGAAGATGCTAAACTTGAGAAAAGCAAGAAAAAAGTAAGGTTTTCAGGTGATGTTGAAGTTTTCCCTCCATCTGAACATAATTTAGTACGGGGTAAACGGTTCTCGAAAGAGGAAGATGAGATTGTAAAAGAGGCTGTCTTTAATTATATAGAGGCACATAGCTTAGGTGAAGAAGGATTAAAGATGGTCTTGAATTGCAAGTCATATCCTATCAAGAAATTAAGAATTGCTGGAAGGAAATATCAACTTGCTTACCAAATCGACCTCATACAGCCATCTATTATCGTGCTCAGGTTTTGTTCCGAAGGGATGCAAAGCGTAAATGGACTGAAGAAGAGATTGAATTTCTTCAAAAGTCCCAGGAGACACCAGGCCTGGTGAACCAATGGAAGGTTTTGGCTGAAGAACTTGGCAAACATAGGTTTCATGTGAAGGATACTTGGCGCAGAATAAAACTTGGTAAAACACTGAAAAAGGGAAATTGGTCTCAGAAGGAGTACCAGGATCTGTTTGATTTAGTGAACACAGATCTGAGAATGAAGTATTATGAAGAAAAGATATCCAAGCATGGCATGTTGCGGGATAATATTCCTTGGACTGCAATTAGCGAAAAATTAACCACACGATCTGATGCAAACTGTTGTCTCAAATGGTACGGCCAGTTAACATCACCTATGGTGGAAGAAGGTAAATGGGCTGATGCTGATGACTATCGTGACTAATTGATTCACTTTTTCAGTTGGATGCCAGCTGCACTGAAGATGTGGATTGGGACAATCTGCTTGATGGTAGGCCTGGAGATGTGTGCCGGAAACGGTGGAATCAAATGGTTCTTCATATGGGTAATAACGGGAACAAGTCATTTCCAGATCAAGTTGAAGTTCTGACAAAGCGATACTGTCCAGATTTATTTGAAGCTAGAGAGGCCTGGGATAGCAAACCGGTAGTGCCGTAGTGTCAGGTCATTCAGATGTCGTCATTCACATAATATGGAGTACTTTTGACTGTTGAAATATTGGTTTGCATAAGCTCAGTATATGAGTGCGAACATATGAAAGAAACAGAAAAATATACTATCTAGTAGATGTTTGACAAATAATTTGGAGCATCTGTTAGACTGTTGGTTATTTTGTATTCATTCATTCTCCATTCTAGTTCCAGTTTTGAGCCCAACTAAGTTGTCTGCATTCTGAAATCTGAGATTGAAGTACAGGCAAGTACTACAAATAGACCTCAGTCCGTTAAGGAACCATCTGGCTAGCAGTTTTAAATCTTTAAATGCTTATACGGTAGGAAGTTTCGAAGTACGTAGCGTTGTACTGTACAACTCTTTAAAACATAAAGAGATAGTTCCTTAAACGGGTTGTAGAATTTACCTGAAGTATAATGCTTTAGTAGAAACTATAGTCTTAACTGGTTGGCATATATTTGTACTCTGATTTCGTGTGTCAAATATATATGATACAATTAAAGTTCTCCTAATGTGAATCTGTAGTCTTCTTGAACTCTAAAACTTGCCATTTAAGTCATGTTTTGGTTATGTTTTTATCTATTTTAATCATGCAAATATGTCATTTGGTCAACTAGAGTTTACAACACTGAATCATGGCCAGTTGACATTAGAGGATGGATTTTGAGTTGTATGAAATTAAGACGATTAATTCTGCTAGAAAAATCAATCAGGCCAGGTTTTTGGTGCCTTCAACTAACAAGGGTAATGGTTTTATTTGAGATTGGTCGAGTTGGTCCAACTTCCAAGTATTGGAGTTACAAGGTTAATAAAATTAGAACACACTAATTACCATCCACTATATTTCATGCAATTAAACTGAGACATCTTGGACTTAAAAGATCTAAAGACAATTGCAATTATTCTAGACAGTTTTACTTTACTCTTGATTTTTGGATTTATCAAATAATTGAAATGGTTTCACTTGAATTTTTCATTAAATTTTTATTCATGTTTCCTTGTCACTTTCTGGAGATAAAAACCTTTAAGCATCCTTGGACCAAGAAGTGCTGAATTTTTATTTATTTTTTATTTATATATATATATAGAGCGAGGAATCAACCATTACTTCCCAAGAAAAGAAAAGAAAAGAAAAGAAAAAACTTAGGGTTAATTGGAGCCCAGAGGGCGGAAACATGATATTGTCACTCAACCTTGGCCTTATCAGAATTCCAAGCTTGAGTTCATTATTGTAATATCAAGCTTGAATTCATTATTTATGGTCAAATCTAATAAAATTAAAAATTATCAAGATTTATAATTCATTAACTCTTCACTTATTTCACCCTCTATGAATTACTACAATTAGACATATCCCCAACGAAAATTTTCAATTCCTAAGTATCCATTATAATTTCGTTAACTAATAAAAAAAAAAAATTATACTAATTTGTTAACCCTAATTTCTCTCACTCGTAAAGAGTTATTCTTGAGATTTTTTCTTCCTTGTTTCCATACACCTAACTGACAAATGAGAGTTTTTTTTCCTTGTTTCCATAAACATAACTGATAAATATACTGTGTTTTCTTTTATGGTAAGATGTTACGATAAAGTCAAAACACAACAAGGACTAAAGAATTACAAGGATTTTGTTTGTACTTGTAAACAATTTCAAAAGGCATTCTAACCATGACACTACACATTAGTATACATAATCAATCTATCATTGTAATAGAGTATTTTATTTGTGACATAAGATACATACGTATTGTCATAATTTTTTTTTTTTAAAAGGAGTGTCACAGATTCCATTTATGAAAAAATTCAAAAAATTTTAATTCAATTTTTGTGATTTGACATCAACAAATTACTATGGTTTTTCATGTAACATTATCAATTCAAATACAATGTTTATATTTAAAAAAGAAAAAAGAAAAAAGAAAGTTTGTTTGAATAAATTTTTTTTTTTAAATAATATTTTATAACACATTTTTTAATTATCTTTTTTATGTAATTATTTTAATAATATTTACATAAAATTTAAAATAATAATTATCTAAACAAAGTTTGAAACCCTAATCTAAGTCATTGATTTCCCTATAAAAAAAAGGTAAATAATAAAACAAAAATGAGTATTATCAACAGGCCCACCACTTGACCACTGTCCTAAAATCCTAAATAAATCCTCCAACAGCAACATTCCTAAGCTTTTTCACACCATCAGTCAACTAGTTAAAAAAAAAAAAAAAATTCTGAACTTTTTTCCTGCTTTTTCCCCCAAAATGGATGATCAAGAACCACCATTTTCTCCAGATTTGCCACCTGAACCTGAAACTCCACAACCCACAACCCAAACATTCAGCAATGATAATACAAGCTCCCCATTTTATAACCACCAAAATCACAGCCATGCAACCAAAATGGAAAACTTCAAAGCTCTGTTCTTCAAATTTGCAGTAGCCTCTTCTCCAACCAAGTCATTATCCCCCATGCAAAGGTCGATCATCGAACATCGCCTTCAAGAATTCTTCCCTGATTTTCACACCCCTGATCACCCTCCTTATGCTGCTGTAAGTCTGCATTTTTTTTTTTTTTTTTTGCATTTTTAGTGCTACAATTTTTTTGTTGGTCTTTCTGTAATGTAATCTGTTATGGATATAAGCATGCAAGGTTGTTATTGGTCTATTCTTAAAAGGGTTTTTGAATTTACATCCATTCATGTGAGAAATGAGATTGGATGATCAAGTTGAGTACTGCTTTGTTCAAGAAAGATATATATATATATATATTTTGGGTCTCAGAGAGAAGTTTACTGGAGATAATAGTTTTTGTAAGTACATTTTTTTTTTTTTTTAAATGCTTAAAAATTTTCACTTTATTGGTAGTTATTCTTGAGGGCTTTAGTTTTACTTGGTTCTTTGAGGGAAAAGATGAATTTGAGTTTTTTGAGGCTTGTTTTGATGGAATTGAATGGCTCTAAAAGGCTTGGTTCCCAGCCTATAAACTCTGCTGCTTGCCAGGAAATATGGGAGACAGACCAAGGTAGGTAGGCCAGGTTATAAGCCAATGTTGAAGTTTTTCAAACATTTTGATGAGAAGTAGAAACTGCAAAATTTTGCAATGTGATCAAAGGGATGTGTATAAAAGCTTGAATCAATGTGATTGAAGGGATGATTTCATTTGGTGTTCTACTTCTATTTGACTTTAATCAATATGGTGTGGATGAATTGGGTTTGAAAAATGACTTTTGCTTCTATCTTGTTGCCCAATATTAGTCCTATTGGTGAACAAAAATGCAGGTATGTATGAGTTGCTTTGCTGGTTTGAAACTTGATGATTGAGAAAAGTATCATGAATTTCACACGGAGTTATGCCAATGGCTTAAATGGCTTTAGCAAACTTCTTCACACTCATCCCATCAGCTCCATTTATCCCTTTTGCCCTCTGCAGAAAGCTGCATCTCTGCTTACATCATGGGGTGGTTCTTGCTATATATGCAATCATGAACTTTTCTGGGTACTGGGGCCATATGGATTGCACATTTTTTCAAAGGGAAAAAGACCAATTTGGTCCCTTACCTTTAGAGTGTCGACCAATTTGGTACCTCGTCCTTATAAAAATTAACTATTTAATGGCTTGTGATGCAAATCAGTGGACAAAATAACAGAGTCTTTGACAATATATATGATTATCATGTGTTTTGGTCAATTAATTTGTTCATAATTTCCGTCATAGGTCCTAAATTGGTTAATTTTTTTAAAGATAATCTGTTGTGATAGATAAGTTACTAAATTGGTCGATACCCCAAAAATAAGGGACTAAATGAGTATTTTCATACAACGTCATTTCACAAATTTTTCAAAGAACATATTTCAGGAATGAGTTCTTTCGAAGAACTCATTTTACAGTACTTGCTCCTTTTCTGCTTGTTGAAATTGTATTCTGTTGTATCAGGTACTCCTACAGGATGTTGGACAAATTCCTTATGTTCTTAGTAATTTTAGGTATTCCATTCTGAGTACACAATTGTCAGAGTGTTAGAATGATGTTGAAAATCCCAGCTTGCTTAGAAGGCTTCTCCAGAGCATTCCCTAGTGGAATTTTCTCAAGCATAAACTGAAATTGTAATCCTTCGTTTTGTAGATTCAAAACATATATATGAACATGTAAATAGGTTTAGCATGGGGTATTGCAACTATGATATCTTAACTTCTGTTTAAAGAAGGAAAGTTAATACTAAATTTGCATTATTTTGCTAAGCAAGGCCATGTACAACCATGGTTCAAAGTTGCGGTTGCAGTGATGACTGCTCCATATCATAGCGGATCAGTATTAGACATAAATGGTATTAGATTTGTCCAAAATCATAAAAACCAAGGTGAAAATCATAAATAGTTACTTGTAGATTAGTTTTAAGGCATTAACTAGCCAAAAATAAGTTTTGTTCTGTAATTTTTGTCCAAATTTTTGGATGTATATAGACTGGAATGGTGTATCGGTATCGGATGGGAAGGGCTGTTCTGGATACCACTCGGCTGAGTCTTTGAACTATGCATACAACAGGTTAACATTTTCCATTATTAATATTCTTTTAAATAGACTAGTGAACTAGAAGTGAAAGGTAAATTTGCTTTTGTTAGTTTACTTACGCATACTCCAGCATTACTCAATAACTGTTTTTATTGTAAATTTTCAACGATAAAATTTTAACTAATGTGTCTTAAAATGGTTAGAGGACTGATTTCAGCTGTGATCTTACTTCTACTGTTTCATGCACTTATACAGATGATTGAAAATGCGATTGGAAAACTAAATGAGGAAGGGGGATCTACTGAGGTGGCAATATCACAGTTTAGTTACAGTTAGGAATGAGAATCCTGACTTGCCACGGGCTCATGATATTATACTCGAGCACCATTTACAAAACCTCTGCAAGGATGGAGGTGTTGTTAAGGCTGGTAACAGGTTCTATATGCTAAGTGACGTAGTCACAGATAATAATCCTGGCCAATTGTTTATGTTTAGTCACGTAGCTACTCATAGTCCTATCGCCTGTCCAACATCTGATGTTGGTGATGAGTCTAGCCCTAGCTCTAGCCCCAGCTGGTGCTCAAGCACATCCTATAGCAGTTTTCCTAGCCCAAAGAGAAAGCGTTCATACACGCGAAGGCAGAAGAGAGGGAGAGAAAAGGGGAGAGGGAGGCAGCACAAGAGAACTACTAAACGAAAAAGAATTCATCTTAAGCGTGCAGGGAGGAAACGGCGTAGGCCATGTAAGAAGGATGTGGTAGAAGACGAAACTGAACTGATGTTAGAAGAGGAAGTCAAAGAATCAGAACAGCAAAGTCCCAGAAAGGAAGAACCTCACAATGAGGTAACTGAGGGCCACAATCAAGTTAGAAGAGAAGGGCGAAACATAAAGGAACTGAGTCAAAGACAAATAAGCAGAATAGTGATTGACACTGTCCTTGAAGAATTCAAGGGTATAGTCAATGAGGAATGGAGGGGGCAACAGCCACAAGAAAAATCAGTTAGCAGCAGCAATAATCAAGTGGAAGTGGTGGACAAACAAAATCAGGGTCAAGCTCAATTTAAAGTGATTTCTGAATGTGAGCTGCAGCAAGAAGCAGAAGTTGTAGAGGCAAGACAAGACGATCACTTGAAGGATGGACAAAAGGAAGTAACTCCACAAGAAGATGCTGCAAAAGAAGAGCATCAGCTGATTGCGGAAGGGAGTTTTCTGAAAGAAACAAAGTTTGAAGTGATTCAGAAAGGTGTATCTGTACCAGGAAGGCGTAGGCGGGGTAGGCCACGTAAGAAGGATTTGGTAGAAGAAACTCAAACTAATGCTGAAAAATTGGAAGCAACCCAATGTTTCTGAAACTCAAGACCTAATATTAGCAGAGAATACTAAAGTAACTGAGGAAATAAGTGAAATAAACAAACAAGAGATTATGGTGATTGAAGAGAAAACTCAACTAAAAACAGATGGAACTTTTGAATGCAGCCAAGCCAAGGAGACCCAGAAAGTGATCGAAATTGGAAATCCTGCTGTGGCTGCAGAAGAAAATAAATCAGAACTGCATAGTTTAGTTATGGAGGAAGAGCCACAAGTGATTGGAGGCAGTGGAATATGTGATGAACAACAAAAACATGGACACATTCTTGAGAAGGAGAGTCATGAAACTGGAGAACAAAAGAATGAAGTCTCTGAACAGCAAAATAAGCCACAAAGGCAGCCAAATCAGAAGCAGAAGATGCAAGTAGAAAAGAATATTGAATATATTTCACAGCAAAAAGTGGAAGTGGCTGAAATGCACAATCAGAATCATCAAGTTCAACAGAAAATCCACCTTGAAGGAGAAGAAGAAAAGATGACGAAAAGATCTCTAGTAATTGATGATGCTGAGAGACACATTCGCAGTAAAGCAACTATATTGCCTACTGAGTCATCTAGTCCAATTCTTGAAGAAAAGGAGAGCATTTCAAAGAAAAACACAGAGTGGAAAAAGGAGAGTCATGGAGAAGTGGAAAATACTAAAATCTGTGGCAAGCTTACACAACAAAAGCCAGACTTCCCAACTTCAGAGACTTCATCAAAATTGGTATCAGTAGAGAAGTCATCTCCAACACAGTTTCTGGAGCAACCTGATCCACTGTTTTCAATTTGAAAAGGAGGAGATGTCAAAGGAAATCATGGAGCAGCAAAGCAAGACTCCTGGAGAGGACTTAAATGTTGAGATCCACAGCAAGCATACACAACAGAACCCATAGTTCTCAAATTCGGAGTCATCCACAAAATTGAGATCAGAAGTGCCGCAACTACTGCAGGGAGAGAAGAAGCCCCGATATCAGCAATTTTGGAATCGGCTTCTCAAATAAAATCATGTGTATGGCATGCTTTAGTTTCTGGTATGTTGACTACAACCATGAACTAGAACTAATAGCTATCTTGTTCACTAGATAGGATACATGATAAATTAGAAGGCATGTGAAAAGTTACTATTTGGTTGGCTGTTGCCCTCATTTATTTTGATTCTCTCTAAATCTCCCCTTAGATATGGACTATGCAATGACTAGATGCTTAAAATTTTCGGCCATCTTTCAGTTGATCTTCTACTTCATAGATGATTCATTAAGAACTCAAGGCATTACACTGATGTAAACTTTTGTGGTCTAACAGCAACAGTTGAAGGAAAACTGCAGTTGTCCTTTTGTATATGAATCCAGCGTAATACACGCTCCGTGGTGTATATGTCTTTGGTGGCCAAAATCTGAATGATTTGACAATCTTACTTTTGCATAGTCTCTTTTGGAGTGGCATAGCTTGTAAAAGTCAAATTCTTTTGTTATGCATGGCATTATAATATTGAGGCTTGTTTAATATGATATCTTAGTTCTTGTATAATGGTATTGGATCCTTGGAGACCTTTTTGTCTTGTGAATATATGATCATTAATGTTATATGTCTGTTTTATAGGACAAATTCGCTTTCAAGTGTCATTGGTTATGAATACATATTTATCCCTAGTTTCATTTCTCAATCTTTTTCTTCTTTACCAGAAAACACAGGAGATGAAGGATCGTCTGTAAGCTTGGTCTTTTCCTACATTCTTCTACTTTTCTTCCTTTGCTATCTTCTTGCTGTTATTATGACTACATATTCTTCGTGTTCATCAAGTCATATTAGCAGCTGAAGTGAGCAGTCAGGTGTTGATTGTTTGAAAGCTCAGTACATAAACAAGTTGCTAAAAATGTGTTACTACTTGATATCAAATGCTTTATTGATAAAATAAGAAATTCCAATAGGATTGGGGTGAAATAATTGATGCTACCTACGCTGCAAGGGAAGCAAAAGTTGCTTAACAGACAAAATTACCAGCTTTATAATGCAACTTCCATTACAATATACATACTTCTGTTGGGTGAGGATAATTTGATTAATGCAAGTCATGAGCATATAGCAGCACGTTCTGTGAATTAAATTGCACTTTGCTGTCACTTTTCAAGAGCATGAATTACTTTTCCGCTTTGATCTCATGTACGCCGCAACAAATTACTACTGCTGATGGCTGGGGCAGTCATTGATCTCTTGCTAACCACTTCCATCAACTTGTTCATGGGAGGCAAGGTGTGCCATGTATTGCTTGCAGAATGTAAAGCAGATTTCAGAAAATCACAAGCAGCATATCAAAGTGTGCAAACTGTACACAGGAACTAATTTATCACAGTGAACCAACATAACAAAGTTTGCAGCAAGTCATAATTGCTGAGCCTCAGTAGAACCATGTCACGGGCCACTCTTATCTTTTCAGATAAATAATTGGACATGGACATGGACATGCCACTATAAGTAAAACGAATCATCAACATACTCACCAAGCAGAGTTCACACTTCAGCCTCTGTAAAGACTAACAGATTTAAGAAACATTGTAGTACAGTATGAAATTTTGAATCCCTAAATGCAAAAAGAATATTTTACCAGGTGATGAGCGATGAGGAATTATTATGTCTGTAATTCAACAGTTGACTTTTCAAGAAGATTGGCAGGGAATATTTAAAGCCTTTTTAAACCTACATCAAACTTTCTAGATTATCAACAAAGACCACCTTTCTTCTTCTTCTTCTTCTTTTTCTTTTACTTCCATTCATGGGGTATGGGCTTTCTTCCATTATAGGCTTCAGAATAGAAGCTCTACATCTGGTTCTAAAATCTCATGAAAGAGATGGAAATATGGTTTTCAGTTCTCTATTGCTTATAGGTTTGAACATCTTTGAAGAATATGTTACACTTTAAGCTGAATATTTCATATTCTGTTTCCGCCACTCCTGTGGCTCTGTTCATGGTTACTAGATTTACAGTGCAATCCTCCGTATCGTGTATTGATACATCATACCACGTACCGAACCATCTTGTACATATACATGTATGTTTTTAAAAAAATGACGTACTACATTTCAGTACTTGTACTAAAGAGTAACATGTATTCGGTAATTATGATTCTGTTGTTCCACAAAGCGGATATCTATTTCAGCTTAAAAAGTCAGCAGAAATTGTTCAAGTTCCAGTCCACTGAGATAATCAGCGAATTCCATTTTGTGTCTGACAAATTGCAACGAGAGTGGAATAAAATTTGGAACTTTCTGTTCATCATGAACTCTAGTTTCATCTTGTTCCAACCAACAAGTTATTCTAGATGAGATAGAGTTTAGCTGCAAGCCAGTAATTAGACATTCATCGGAGGAACATCAATTTGTATGCAATCCCAACATTGTTAGTTAGTACCATTTTATCTTACCAACAAGCAACCATCACTACAAACAACACAAATCTATTCAAACATGATGATTGAGTCGTGAAACAAAGTAGAGGCATAATTTTTTCAAATTGAAACCTCAGCAAATGGAGACATAACAAGTGGAAACTAGTGATGAAACTTTTAACTTACGGCATGATATGCATATGGACATTTTCCTTGGCGTTCGAAATGTTCCGCCAAAACCAACCATTCAATAGGTGTCCACTCTTCTTCTTCAAAACAAGTCCCAAGGGCCGCTTTATATAGCTATCAAATTTTCTATTTTGTACCTTTTTAAAAGAAAAATATAGTTTAAAATCAAGCGAATGATGATTTCAAAATTAAGAAAAATAATTAATTTCTATTGAAGTCTCAAATAATTTAATAATGTGAATTATTTATAAAACTTGAAGTGAAATCATACTAATAAATAATAAAATAGTATTATAAGCCAAAGAAATTTATCGTCAAAATATTACCATACTATTGTCCAAAATAACTAAAATGAACTATTCCTTACCTAAAGTAATATTATATGTACTACTACATTATCTGTATCATCAAAAATTAAATTTTTGTAATAAAATAGATATTTGGATAGTAATTTTGTAATGCAAAAAATAACCTATTCGATACTACTATGGAACATGAAAGAAAGTACTACGAGATATATAAATAGTATTCTCTTGTACAATAAAAGTACTAACAGTTTGACTATATCAAATTGTAAGAAATTCAATACATAATTAAACATAAACAAACAAAAATAAAAAATGGATAAAATTACATTATAAGTCATTAATTGCGTGAAACTATTAACTAAAATAGTAACAAATAATAAATTGTACTATATAAAGTAAAGAAACTTATTATCAAAATATCAACATAACATTACTGTATACACTATACTAATCTCTTATGAGATATCCTCATACTTTTTACATAAATTAAATGTAATGTTAAATTATCTATATTACTACCAAACAAATTTTTATAATGAAATGGATACTATAATAGTTAGTGATAAAACAAATAATACAATAGCATTAGAAAATATGTAAGAAAGTACGATGAGATATATAAATAATATTCTCTCATATAATAAAAAGTAGTATTGACTCCATTAAATACTCAAACTAATTAATTCTAAATCTTATGAGAGGTTAAAGATGATTCATTATGTTGTCACAATTTTTCAGATTTTGCAAAATTAAAAAGCACAAAGTTGGTTACATTTTGGAGCTTAAAAATTCTGCTGACTTGGGCCAATTCGCTTTTGCTTTCCAATAGGTTTTCTAGCTTGTTGCTACATGTGGTTTTACAACAGGACTACCAACTTTGTCACAAATCTGTTGTTGTGTGCCATGACGAATTTTTGGTACCAAACGCCCAATTCCACTGCATTATTAATCCATTGTTATGTTCAAAGAACAATTTCTGTTATATCAAATGTTCAATTTCTCTACGAATAACACATTATTTAAGCATAACAATTTGTTTCCTTATTTCTTCATATTTTCCTTCATGTTTTTTAATTTTCCCGCCTTTACATGTTTCTCTAAAAATAGAATAATTTAAAATGGACATTTATATTAATCTAATTTTTTTACCGCACAACAAATGTTTTGAAATTCAAGAAACCGGACCGGATTGCCAACCAGAAGAGTCACCGGTCTGATCCAACTATATATCCGGTCTGTATAAAAAATAGGACAAAATCGGTAAAAAATCGATTCAACAAGTTTTGGTAATTTTTTAAATTTCAGAATAAAAAATAATTTAAATAAAGAGAAAAATTAAAAAAATCGTTAAATAAACTCTAAAATGGCAAAACATTGAACACACTAAACCAGTTTGTTCACCTAGGGAAAAAACTTACATAAATTCGATTTTTGATCTCACTTGTAAACTCTGCGATTAAGATTAAATCTTATAGAATATTTGTTTATATCAACTTATGTCATAAACTACATAACATTTAATCCACACCATAAGGTTTACAAACCAGTTTTATCTGATTCTTTCCGTTCACCTAGTACAATAATAACACAAGATTCTCTAGTCAATTGTTCACACGTGCTGTTAAGCCGTTGGGACAAAAGTCAAAAAACAAAACTTCAAATTTGTCGCCACTCCTTGAAGCCTTACAACCATACTCTGTAAATACTCAAATTATCAGTCAATCAGTGCCCAAGTTTCCAACTTTACACACTCAACTTACAACAATGGAGTCAGTAGTGCTTCCATTTCACCTTCACACCATCACCATCCTCAAACTCCTCCTCTTCCTCACCATCCTCCACCATCTACCACCCAAAACCACCTCTCTCCTCCCCAGAGAAGCCCTGCCCACAAAATCTGGTTACCTCGAAGTCAATTCCACCTCAGGATCATCCATTTTCTACACATTTTATGAAGCACAGTTGCCCACCAAGCCCCTCTCTGAGACCCCAATTCTCATCTGGCTCCAGGGAGGTCCTGGCTGCTCATCCATGATTGGGAACTTCTACGAACTTGGCCCCTGGCGGGTTTCTTCGAATGTCTCAGTTGAGCCTAATCCAGGGCCCTGGAACAGAATCTTTGGCGTGCTTTTCATTGATAATCCAATTGGAGTTGGATTTAGCATCGCTGCCTCTCCTCAAGAAATACCAAGAATGGATCAGCATGATGTCGCGAAACATCTTTTTATCGCGATCAAGAAGTTTATTAAGCTAGATGGTTCGTTTAAAACAAGGCCGATTTATGTTACTGGTGAGAGTTATGCTGGAAAATATGTTCCATCATCATTCGGGTACTACATACTGAGGCAGAATGCTAAGTTGCCAGTTTCTAGTAGGGTGAATTTGGGTGGTGTTGCTATTGGGAATGGACTAACTGATCCTGTAACACAAGTGGCTACTCATGCTCTGAATGCCTATTATTCTGGATTGGTTAATGATAAGCAAAGAAAAGTGTTGGAAAGTCTTCAAAAGGAGGCTATTGAGTTGACACAAAATGGGAATTGGAGTGAGGCTACAGATGCAAGAAATAGGGTCTTGAGGACATTGCAAAATATGACTGGATTGGCAACTTTGTATGATTTTAGAAGGCTAATTCCTTATCAAGATGAATTAGTAGCCGAGTTCTTGGCAAATGTGGAGGTGAAAAAGGCATTAGGGGCGAGAGGAAAATATTGTTTTTGAAACATGTAGTGGTGCTGTGGGTGAGGTGTTGCATGAGGATGTGATGAAGAGTGTGAGGTATATGGTTGAGTATTTAGTTCGAAATACGAAGGTGTTGTTATATCAGGGACATTGCGATTTGAGAGATGGTGTGGTGTCAACCGAGGCATGGGTGAAGAAATTGAAGTGGGAGAGAATTGGGGAGTTTTTGGAAGCAGAGAGGAAGGTGTGGAGGGTGAATGATAATTTAGCTGGTTATGTGCAGAAGTTGGGGAATTTGAGTCATGTAGTGGTGTTGGGTGCTGGACATCTTGTGCCTACTGATCAGGCAGTGAATTCCCAAGCAATGGTAGAAGATTGGGTTTTGGAGAAGGGATTGTTTGCCAATGAGCAGATTAACAAAATGCGTAGCAACCTTAGGAGCTTACTTTAATTTAAGTTGTGTGCTGAACTCTCTGTTGTTGTACTAGAGCTCCTGGCTGTTCAATATATAAGCAGAGTAACGGCATCTTAAAGCCAAGAACTTTATCAACTTGGCTGCAAATAAAATCCGCATTCTGCAGTTTCAATAGCCAATGTCCATTCTGTAGATGTAGTCCGATCAATATTTTGTCTTATTAATCTGTTTTAAGTAAAATGTGCTGGTTCCAATCCACGAGTTGCTTACATTAGATCCTGTTTCAGAAAGAACAACTGAGCAATGGAATTAGTTCCAACAGTGTTCAAATGTGGCAGAGTTGCCAACAAGATTTCGGATAGCATAAAAAAGAGTAGGTTTGCAGGCTCCAACTGCCTGAACAAATAATCAACCAACACGGAAGATATGAGAATGTGCAAAAATGTAAGGAATATTAAAGAAAGATCAAAATACACTGCAAAAAATTTCACAAATAAGATGATAAACAATACACAATTAGAAACTTATTCACAATGATAACATTCTCAATCATTTTGCCAGGTTTTTCTAATCATTCGATATTCGTGGAAGTTTGAAAACTAAGATGTCCAAAGCAAATGACATGACCAGGTTAGGCAATGTCTACATGAAAGAGACCTTGTACATTTGCTGAATAACAGAATTAGGAACAAGATCAAAGCTTTCTGATTGCAATTCTCTTAATATTTGGTTAGTTAGAGGAGCATCTAGGCTTTAAATCCTTTTCAATACTTGGTACAAGCATTCTCACTTATCTAGAGCACTCACTTACACATCATATAGAATCTTTTTAAGGTAATCTCTGCAATTGGTTTTTCAAGACTGTTACCATTATTTTGTTACTGTTTTGCATATCATTTTCCTTTTCAGTTACTGGACAATAAATTTCTTAAACAATCCAGTCCATCAACTGCATCTGTACTAGATTCAACTTTTATTTGCCTTCAAAACAAGCCAATCACATCCTCTCCCTAGCTAACTGCTACAGCTAACAAAAGGGCTCTATTCTACCTTTGTCCTCTTGATTTTCATTAACAAAAATTAGAGGAGAATCAAAATATTTAATGACATACTCCATATGAGCTCTTAATAATCCCACTCAAACATAATAAAAACTGCACTCCAGACCATTCAAATTGCATGAATAATAATGCAAAATCAAAAGAAACAATGGATTTAAATAAGATAATGTAATGGCATTTGGAGGCAGGTTTGTGATAAAGAAGATCCAATTGAGCAGTGTGAGAAGAAGCAAATAAAATTTGGCTAAAAAAGAGACAAAAATAATTGATCCAACCACATGCTCACTTGAAGCAAACAAACCAGTACTATGATGCCATATATATTTGTTGTAAAGGGCATGGAAATGCAGGGCACCCTGCAGAGTACCTGCAGGTATTTCAGAGCTATTATTACAACTCTCCCCTTATTTGCATCCAGCCCTTTCTTGTACAATTTTTTTTTTTTTTAATCTCAAAATGTTGAAAAACAAAGAAAAGAAAACAAAACCAGCAGGGGAAGACGGTGGTGTGGTGGATCGGGTGGGGGGCAGCAGCACCACCCTGTGTTTGCTTCTAGGGTTCTGTCTCTGTCATTCATTCAATCTTTACTTGTTACTTGGGAGAATTATTTATAGCCGAAATAGGGAAAGAAATGGATTGGAAAAAGCTTAGATAATTCGGGTCCACGAAAACCATGCATATAAAAGTTGTACTATTATGCAATAATTTCGTACTCTGTGGAGGGTACAAGCATCAAACATGTGGTACAACTTTTTCATGCATGCTTATACTAAACCTGCAGATTCAGCACTTCTACACCAAGTGCTTTTACATTCTCCCCCAAACCAACACCCCTAATCCTCTAAAATCCCTCAAGAAAGATACTTGGAAAAGAAAATCCCAGAAGTAGACAGCAGTGTAAAGATCAGCTCAGCTCAAAAAGTTATGGTCTCTGCTCAAAAAGTAATCGTACAGTTAATGGTGAGTTCACACACACACACATTTTTTTTTTAAAAATTATTTTCATACTAGTGTTCAATTATATAAGTGTACTTGTGGCTTCTTATCTTGCTAGCAATTCAAAATTTAGAGAATGCTTTATACTTCAACATCCATTTAAAAGCTTTAATATTGAAAAATGTTTATTTTAAGCCAATTTTGGATTTTGAGTTTAAAGATAATAACTTTTTATCAGGATGAATAGAACCCATCTGGGGAAAAAGTTTCTTTTGTCCAAGTTCAATGAAAAATTAGATGTATTTTTTGCCTAAAAGACTTCAGTGGTTTTTTTTTTTTTTAAATTCCATCTTTTGAAGGAAATTTGACTTAAAATTGGTCCTTTTGTGGAGTTGAGAGCTTAGAAGTAGAATTCAGTAATCTCCAATTGGAATGATTTTCCTTTCACCATTGTTGTTGGCTTGGAGTTGGAGTTGCAGGATTTGGATTGATATCAAAACTAGAAACTTCATTTTAGAAAGTATTGAATCCTTGTATTCCAATAAGAGTGTAATGCTATTGTTCTAATTACAGTTCAAAAGATTAAATTTGATTGAAAGTAGTAGGTTTAGAAGGTGGTCAGGGGTGCACCTTGTGCAGGTAGACACACAAACATGGATAGTAGAATTTGGTGGAATTTTGGATAATATCTTTGTTTAGTCCTAGAGAAAATATAAGTTTCTTGTGCAGTTACTCTTTCATATCTCACTGTTGCTCTGAAGGAGTAGAATTGTAAACATGGTTAATAGTTGTATGCAGTTTGATGGATGAAGTTTTATAGAATTAAGTGATCAACTTCATTAAGGAAAAGAAACGAGTACATAAAACTAAAGGGCATATCCCTTAGCCTTTACAAGGAAAAACTTGTAGCCTCTTTAAAATTCTTTAGGATCCTGCTTCTTACTCTCGGAAAGTATGTTGATCACTTTTATAGAATTAAGTGATCAACTTCATTAAGGAAAAGAAATGAGTACATAAAACTAAAGGGCATATCCCTTAGCCTTTACAAGGAAAAACTTGTAGCCTCTTTAAAATTCTTTAGGATCCTGCTTCTTACACTCGGAAAGTATGTTGATTAAGTCACCAAAGGCATACTTAAATTCCTTTTATGGCTACACTATAAGAATTCTCATCCAAGTAGATATTTTCTTGGACCATAATTTCATATTCTGGCAAATACTTCATCTGGACATTGATATTGTTGGTACAAACTGATACTGAAATGGCAAAAAGAACATCAAAGATGGGGTCTCCAAGTGGGTCAATGTGAGACTAAGAATCTAAAATTTGGTTTCTTCAATGCTTGTAAGTTTAAATGATGAGTAATAGCTGCACTGTTTTGGGCTTTCAGAGTAAGAAAAGAATGACTGTTCCGTTTCTAATAATGTAGTGGTTATTATTTTAGACCGATGTTTCTTCTTTCCATAGAACATGATTAAAGGTTATTGGCGTTACAAAATTAACCTCGGCAACTGTAAAATCATGGGGTCTGATTATTGTTTGCAGTTTATTCAACTATAAAGCACAATCTATGTCCATGTTTTCACCCATCTTGGAAGAAAATAATGTGGGTTTATGTTTTGGTGCTCAAAGTACTACTAGAACTTGTTCATTTAATTTATTGTTGATCGCCAATTAATTTCAGTTCAAAAAATGATGCTGGACAAATTGAAACCAGATGGAAACGTGTATATTGTATGTCCAGTAATTGAGCAACCTGAGCAACTGCCTCAGCTGACCTGAAAACAACGTCCAGTGGATGCTATAATTGCCAGTTATTACATGGAAAAATGTAAAGTGGTGTAAAAGATGAAGCATAAAGGAGATTTAGATCTGGAGAAACAAGCATTCTGCTTTCTACACAAGTAATTGAGATTGGTGTTGATGTTCCAGATGCATCCGTGATGGTTGAAATGAATTCCGAGAAATCTGGCTCAGCTGCACCAACTTAGAGGGCGAGTTGGACGTGGTGATAAGAAGTGTAAATGTACTTCACTAGCATATACAGCAAGTGGCTTGAATTACTTGAAGGTCTTGGAGAAATCATCAGATGGTTTTCATTTGGCAAACATGGACCTCCTACTTTGAGGGCTTGGAGACTTGGTAAAAGAGCAGTTGTAATATCAGGAAATCTTCCAAATTTTCCTATTGTTAGATCCATACAAGATGCACATCTTTCTGCATTGTAAATAATTTTAACTAAAACATATCTAGCTGGCACTGTTTGTCTTCCTTTATGAACTGTTCCATAAGTGTGGATCCTCGTGTCATAGTAAGCTATGTAGTTTTTCAGTTCAAAGTTAGTCTCAAAATATATCATGGAGTTTAGAGTTAATTTGTACATACTGTAGGAAGTTGGTTGTCAAATAATACATGGAGCCCAAACCCTCGTGATATCTTCTGAGCATGGTTTGGTTTTGTTGATTCTCGAACAAACGTGACCCAAATAACTATTGTTCTCATGAAAAATGAATGTTTTGAAATGAACTTAGTTTGCTAAGAAGTCTTGGCCTTGGCATTGGTCTGGAAAATAGATATTCTGGTTAATGCTTAATCTAGTTTGATCTGGCTTCTTTCCTAATTTGTTTTGCATTCCACCTGATAAAAAATAGCTAATCCCAGGGGATTTGGATTCAGTTGTAGGTTCTTCTAATCACAGATGGAAATTACGTTTATGGTTTTATTTCTTGTTATATTCAATGTTTGTGGTTATATTTACAGAATTGTTGAAATTTGAAGTCAGGTAATATCCATCCAGCCATAGTTTTGTCAAATAATTACTGGTAATGCTTTTAAGATCTTTCATATCCATTTTAATATATAACACAGTATCAATTTCAATTTCATTCTTGATAATAAGGCATTTCAGTCTATGTATAGCTTAAGATGTGGAAAAGCCATTCATGTAATTTGTTATATTTGCTTTACCACCTCCACCTTTAATGATGCATCAACTAGTAAAAGCTGTTCCTATCTCAGATTTGCTCTTAAGTTTCAAGCATTTAAGCAATAACGAGCTCAACTGCAAGGCCCTTCTGATATGTACAATAGATGCTTCTCATTAGTGTATTCTTACCCCTTCTTTTGACTGTTTCATAACTTGTTTTTTATCTTAGTCTAGTTTCATGCCACTTAAAATGTTTGTCTCGTCATTCTTCCAACTAGTGCATTTTGATGTTTTAAAACCATCTTAACCATCCTATGTATTAATAAATCATGCATTCATCACTCAATTTACTAAAATTTCTTTGTGTAGTTTGTTGTGTGTCTTGGCAGGTATACTTCACTATAAAATCCTGTCTGCAAATGACGATGTATGCATTTTTTCTAGTTGATCTACTTAGTTTGCTCATAACTAGAGTTAAGTTTGTGCGTGTGAGTCCAATCTGTAGCATTATCATGATTGCAAAAGTTATTTATGAGATTTTGAATATGTTGTGTTATAATACATTCACTGAATACTTCAAAATTTCCCAGAAGGTTTCTTCATGGTGACTTTGTGATTCGATTTTGCTAAAACTATATTCCTTTATGGTTGGCATTTGTGTTTTGACATATGCATGAAGAACATTGTAGCACTTAAATCTAGAATCTATACCACCTGATTGCTTTGTGGATTATGCAGAATATCTGTATGGGATATTCTCTCATGATTTGGAGAGCTTCCCGAACCTTAAATATGGGCTCAGAATGTGACAGCCTCTTTGTCCTCTGGACAATTAATTGGTTTGGATCTTCAGCTACGTGTATCACTGATGCTATACATGGACACAAAGGCCTTGGGTTATAGTATGTTCACTTTTTACCTGATGCAGATCTAGTGTAAATATAATTCATCAATATATGCTGCTTGGACACATTTTAGCAGTAGTAAACCAACTTGTACTCTAGTACGTAAGTGAAACTTGTATTATACTGTGTACAGTTTTTTAAATGTTACAAACTTTATTATAGTGGGATATCAGGTTTGTGAGGGCTGTGAAACAAAAGCAGTTAAAAAAAGAGAATTTCTTTGTTGAACATGCAACATCTGCTTGCAGATTTTGATACGTGTTTTGTTAAATTTGAAAACAGTTTGTATGCATGTTTGTTAATAGATGGTTCTTCTTTACAAACATATATACATACGCATGTGTTTATTTTGGCAACTTTTTGGAATATTGTAAATTTAATTTAGTTGCCATTGATTTTTCATCATTTTTTTCTTGGCCATCTTGAAGCAAGATATTGGACTCTGTAAGTAGGCATATTGTTGTAGTAATCCTTTAATATGGTAGGAACCTTTGCTCGGTTTCTCATATCCAAATAGGAATCAGTTTAGTCCTTCATATTTCATAAGTTTCATACTTGATCTATGGTCATAAATATTTCTTGCTGTAACTACACCTTCAGATCACGTATTACTAAGTGGGGGGAACAAATAATAATTGAACAAATTTCCTTCATAAATACCCAAACATGTTATATATCTGCATAAACATGAACTTTTTCTGCTTAGTAACATATTCTCTTGTCAGTTAGACCAAACATATTGGATAACACAGTGAAATCAGCACTGTCAGCCATCGGAGTTCCTAGTAATGAAGTGTAGTGGTATAAATCTGATACGAGGTAAGAAGCATATTCCTAGCTGCTCTTTTATACGTTTGCCTGTTTGTTATTCAAAAGAAGGTTAATGACTAAGGACAGAATGCAGAAATGGGTGATAAAAGTTGAGCCTTTGGCTGTGTCAACTTTGTCATGAAGAAGTGGAAACCATGGAACAAGTTTTTTGACTGTAGAACCTCTCCCGAAGCGTGGCAAAAAAATCCAACTATGTCTCACCTATAGATGGGAATACTTGTGGCAGGATGATATCAAATGGCTATGTGAGGATTGGATTTCTAACACCTTTGAAGGGCAAATCAAGAGGGTGGCTTTTACAGCAACTGTCTATCAACTGTGGAAGTCGAGAAATGAAGCTTTGTACAAATAGAGAAGTTGTTCAGCTTTTGTTATTGTTAGTGCCATTGTGGAGGATATGAAGAATACTCTTTATTCATGGGCAAAGGTGCAGAGGATTCAGTGGAGTTTAGTTCATACAATTTTGCCGGTAAGCAACTAGTTTGGTGTTTATTTATTTATTTATTTATTTTAATGTAATTGGGCTGAGAACTCTCCCTGTGTCCTTGCACTCTTAAAAGTTTTTTTATGGTGATAAATAAAATAAAACTTTTTTGGTCCATAATAATGCTCACTCTTCTTAAATAAAAACTCTAGTCTATAAAATTATTTATTATCTTCAATTACTTTATATACAAAATAGATAATGATGTTACAAGTTGCTCTAATATCATTTAAGTTGAGTAATTTCTCGCACTCTTTAAATTAGTACATTTTTCCAACTCTAGTCCAATATTGGCGTCCAAGTAGAAATATCTTGTTGGAAAAACAATATAAAAACTTATTATCTACATAAGAAAAAGATGTCGCTCTAATCATTTTGTCATTCTAACTCTTAACTCGGTAAACATATATTTGACAACGAATTGTAATTTAAATAGTAAGATGTTTTTCTATTATTTATTGATCATGGATTGAATCACTAGAGAATAGGGAAAAGTAGATTTTTAAAGAAAAAAGAAAAAGGGTAAACATACATTTTGTCAGGCAATTGGAGTTACATCTTATTCCAAAACTAACCAGAGGAATTTGATAAATATTTAGATAGACCTGATTTTTTACATTACTTGTAAATTCAATAGTGTAGATTTAACCTTATGGAATAAATGACATAAGTTAATACAACTAAAATTTTATAAGATTTAATCACGTCTACATGATTTACAAATGGTGTCTAAGTGTGGCTCTACCTAAGTATTTCTGAGGAACTAATGTGGGTTTGGTACACGGGCCTACTAGGCTACTAGTAAACTTGTTTTATGGATAAATTTTTACATGCATCAATGTCATGCACTCATAACACAAAATCTGTAGACCTTATCATGGGACCCACAGTGGAGCAGATGTGGGACCCACATATGCTGTGTCTTGTGGGTGAACAAATTACCAGTTTTATGGGTCAAAAACCTATCTCCATCATGTGATGTCTAATAATATTATACCATATAAGTGACCAATATAATTTAGTATTGGCAAATGTTATTGTCACAGCCAAGATTGTTAATGTCAGCCAAGATATGGTTAGTGAAAATATAATCAATGACCAAAATGCCCTTCTTGTTATAAATAGAGACTAAAAGGACAGGTATTAATTGATCATTTAATTATACTTTTACTGTGGCATTAACAATAATCGCTGACATTAACATATGCCTTTAGTATTAGTGATCTCAATGTCTTCAAGTAAGATTAAAAATCAAGTCTATTTACGTTCCAATCTAAAAAATGAAATGCAAAAAAATCAAGTCTCCTTGATTAATCTATTTATTATAATCTTGCCAGACCTATCATATCTAATCATGAAACTTATTAGGATTAATCATATAATTTGTAATAAGCAAAATAAAAGCTTAACACAAATAATATTTAAATAGAATCTTAGTGCTTTCTTATATATAGCGTAAATATGCCGAAGGGAGGCATCTTTACCTCATTCTTGTTGGGTTTGGGTTTCTTTCATATGGGTTGGTCCATGACCTATTACCAAGTCAATTTGACTTGAGAATTAAAAATCCAAAAATGCTCTATTCTTCTTCTAAAAAAGAGGGTTTCAACCACAAGAGAGAAAAGTGAGGAGAGAGAAAATTGAGAAAAAAGGGAGAGAGAGTGCTAATGAGAGAAAGAAGAGCTGTAACTTTAAAACCATGATCGGACGTGAAACGAAACCCGATTTTGATGAAATTTAGACGATGAGTTGCTCTCAACAAGCTCTATACATTTATCTGTTCCGATTTTCAATTTGCTCCTCGTTTGGTAACATCCTTTCAAATCCATTTCCTTTGAAGTAGTAGTATTTTAAAGAGAATATTTGTTGATCCACACTTGTGTGTGAGGATATTGATGTTGTTTGTCATCCGGATGCTCCAGGTAGAACTTTGTATTCCCATTATTTGCAAATAAGAGATTATTTGACTGAACTAGTCCTGTAATTTTTTTCGATTGGGTTTTTCATATAAAAGTTTTGGTGTCCTGTGGTTGTTTATTTTTCAGCTTTATTTTGTTGATATCATTTCTTGTTTGGTTTGTTTGTCTTTTCATTTTATTCAGTACTTGGGAAAAGTGAATTTTGATCTTGGTTTTTGTTTACTATGATATTTATGTGTTTGCACCAGTAACTTTTCCCAACAAGTAGTATCAGAGCAGCCAAGTTGGGTTGCTTTAAATTTTTATTGATTAAAATGGATAACTCAACAGAGAGTAGTGTGATGATTAAATTGATAACTTCAAATTATTCAATGTGAAAGCCTAGAATGGAAGACCTGTTATAGGGGACAAGGGAAAATCAAGTAAGATGACTGATAAAAAATGGGTTAGTATGCATAAAAAAACTGTTGGTAACATCAGACAATGGATTAGCCACAGCTTTTTTCACAATTTTGCCAAAGATATTAGAATTGATAAACTTTGGAAGAAACTTGAAAATATTTATAAAAAGCAAACTAGTTTAAATAAGTCTTCTTGTTTTAAACAGATTACTCGTTTAAGGTACAAAAATGATGCTGACATATCTAAACACTTGAGTGAATTTCAGGACTCCTTGATAGACCAGGCAACTACTTTGAATTTGAATTCGAATGATAAGGTGCAGGCTTTGTTGTTATTCAGCTCACTACTTGATAGTTGGGAAACAATGGTAGTTTAATCAGTAATTCAGATCCAAATAGGGTATTGACTATGACAATTGCAAAGAGGCTGTGATGAATGAAGAATTCAGGAGGAAGGAAAATGAATTGAAGGCGATTCTCAGGCGCTAGTGACCAAACAGAAAGAAAGAAAAAGGAGAAGTAAGCGCAGAGATCCCTATAACAAGAATGACAAATCCAAAGGCAGGTCCAAGTTAAGGAACAAAAGAAAAAATATTAAATACTATCATTATTCAAAAATGGGATATTATAAGTTTCAGTGCAAAATCTTGAAAAGAAGACAGGTTGCGGAAAAGGATAAAGGCAAGATGCGGAAAAAGAATAAAAATGAAGAAACTACAGTAGTAGTGCAGCCTATAATGATATGTTTATATTCTGTGTCGTGTCAACATTACCGTGTTGTGATAGTGATTGGGTTGTTGACTCGAGTGCATCTTTTCATGTTACTCCATACAGACACTTCTTCTCAACCTACATTGCAGGAGATTGTGAAGTCTTATGCAAAGTTTTTGGCATGCGAATATATACTTGGATACAAAGACACGATGCCAGTTAATTTTATAAAACGCTAGACATGTTCTTGGCATTCGTCTTAACCTTATTTCCACAGACAAATTTGATGATGAGAGCTACCATAGCAACCAAGGAGGAGGTAAATGGAAGCTCACTAAAGGGAGTCTCATTGTTGTAAAGGAAAGAAGCAAGGTTCTCTCTATTTGATGCAAGGAAAGTTGAAGAAAGGAAAAGTGAACACAGTTCAAGATTCTTCCATTGACCTTTGGCATAGGTGACTTGCACACGAGTGAAAAAGGTGTTCATACACTTGTTCGAAAATAACTCCTTCCTGAAGTAAGAGGTAATGCACTTAAAACTTATATTGACTGCATATATGGAATATAATAACACAGAGTTGCATTTCAACAATTTCATCCATCTAGAAAATTAAGTCCATTAGAATTGGTGCACACTGATATTTGTTATAAGAAAGACAAGTCTCTTGGTGATGCTTTGTATTTTGTTACTTTTACTGATGACTTTGCCAGAAAAATGTGATTTTTTGGCTTAAAATCTAAAAACCAAAATTTGGAAGAATTCAAGAATTTTCACAATAAAGTTGAGAGAGAGACTGGCAAGCAGTTGAAGTGTGTTCATGTTGACAATGGTGGAGAATATAGGGGACTATTTGAAGAGTATTGCAAATGGCATGGAATCAGACTAGAGAAATCAATACTAAAAACTCCTCAAGAGAATGGTGTAGTAGAGTGAATGAACAGATCAATCACTGAAAAGATTAGGTACATGCTTTCAAATGCTAAACTGCCTAAGTTCTTCAGGGGTGAGGCAATGAAGACATCAGTTGATTTGATCAATCTTTCTCCTTTAGTTCCTTTGGAGGGTGTAGTAAAACATTCTAGAGAGAGTTTGGAAAGAAAAAGATGTATTATTCAAACACATGAGAGTTTTTGATTGCAGAACATATGTTTATATTCCCAAAGATGAGAGGTCAAAACTTCATGTCAAATCAAAGCAGTATATTTTCTTGGGTTATGGAAATGAAGAATTTGGTTGCAGATTATGTGATCATGTAGATAAGAAAGTAATGGAAGCAAAGATGTTGTCTTCATTGAAGATTAAATCATAAAAGATATTGATATATAAAGATGATAAACCAAGTTCGTCAAATGAAGTTCTTGCTAGAATGGATTCAGTTCCTCTACTACTAGTTCATTTTGATCATGGGAAAGTTAAGCCAAACCAGGGGAGGATGATGATGATCCTATTGCTGATGAACATGAGCAAGAGCTACCACCAGTTCAACCACTACAAGATCAGCTTCGGAGATCTACTAAAGATAGGAAGCCTTCCAACAAGTATAATCCTAATCAGTACTTGCTGCTGACAGAGAAGGTGAGCCAGAGTCTTACAATGAGGCTTTAGAGCATGAAAAGAAAGAAAAATGGTTGAAAGTCATAAAAGAAGATATAAAATCCTTCCATGAAAACCATATTATGATTTGGTGAAACTGCCTAAGGGCAAGAGAGCGCTCAAAAACAAATGAATGTATGGGTTAAACACTGAAGAAAACAACTCACATCTAAGATACAAGACAAAATTAGTTGTGAAAGGATTCTATTAGAAGAAAGATATAGTCTTTGAAGAAATATTCTCTTCTGTGGTCAAGTTGTCTTCTACGCGGGTTGTTCTTGGAATTGTAGCCAGTTTGAATTTAGAAATTGAGCAGCTTGATGTGAAGAAAGCCTTCTTACATAGTGACTTGGAAGAAGAAATTTACATGGAACAATTGGAGGGATTCAAAGAAAGTAGCAAAGAAAACTTTGTATGTCATTTCAAGAAGAACTTATATGGTTTAAATCAGGCATCAAGACAGTGGTATAAGAAGCTTGACTTATTCCTTCATGATAGACCATAAGTATCACAGGACTACATCAGATTCTTGTCTTTATGCGAAGAATTTTTCATATGGTGATCTTATTATTCTTTTGCTTTATGTTGATGATATATTAATTGTTGGCCACGATACTTTGATGATTGATAAGTTGAAAAAAGAGTTAAGAAAGTCCTTTGCAATAAAGGATTTGGGTTCGGCTAGATAGATACTTGGAATGAAAATTGCTTGGGAAGTTTTAGTTGTTTCAAGAAAAGTATATTAATAAAGTATTTGACAAGTTTAATATGGGCAAGGCTAAGAAAGTCTCTACTTCACTTGCAAGTCACTTCAAGTTAAGTAATTCAAAATGTCCTCCAAGTGAGAAAGACAAAGAAGAGATGAAAATTCTTTATACTTCGGCCATTGGTATCTTGACATATGCTATGGTTTACGTAGACCAAATATAGCTCATGCAGTTTGTGTAATCAGTCGGTATCTCTCCACTCCTGGCAGAGAATACTGGAACAATGCAGTTTAATGGATTCTTAGGTATCTCAAGGGTAGTTCTCTTATTGTGTTTGTGTTTCGGCAATGGCAAAACCATGCTAGATCGATATGCAGATACATACATGGCTAGTGATATTGATACTAGGAAGTCTGTATTTGGGTATTGATGACCTTTACAGGGAAGCAATATCATGGCAAAGTAAGTTACAGAAATGTATCGCCTTATCTATTACTGAGGTAGAGTATATCGCAGTCACTTAAACATGCAAAGAAATTCGTTGGCTATAGAAATTCCTACATAAGCTGGACATAAAGCAAGAGAGGTATCGAATATGTTCTTCACTATGACAGTCAAAGTGCCATTCATCTTTCGAAAAATTTTACATTTCATTCTCGATCTAAACATATTGATATGAGGTATTACTAGATCCAGGATGCATTAGATTCCAAGTTGTTGTCATTTGAGAAAATACATACTAATGATAATGGTGCTGATATGTTGACTCAGGTGTTGCCTAGGGAGAATCTCTTATTTTGGAGACAGGAAGAAGGTTTGGTGGTGCCCCTCATATGAGGTGATGGCGAAAATTGTTAGGCTTGGGTTCCTCTCATATGGGTTGGCCCATGCTTATTACCAAGTCAAATTGACCTGAGAATTAAAAACCAAAAAAGCTTCTTCTTGCAAAAAAGAGAGTTTTAGCCACAAGAGAGAAAAGTGAGGAGAGAGAAAATTGAGAAAAAGGAAAGAAAGAGTGCTAGAGAGAGAAAAAGAGTTGCAACTTTGAAGCTATGATCGGATGGCAAAACGAAACCTGATTTTGATGAAATTTTAACCGTAAGTTCCTCTCAACAAGCTCTACACATCTATCATTCTGATTTTCAGTTTGTTCCTTGTTTGGTAACATCTTTCCAAGCCCATTTCTTTTGAAGTAGTAGTATTTGGATGAGAATATTTGTTGATCTACACTTCTGTGTGATGATATTGCTGTTGTTGTCATCTGGATGCTCTGGGTAGAACTTTGCACAGATGACGTCACCATTCCCATTATTTGCATGGTAGACATCATTTTACTATACTACATCCTGTATTTTTTCCGGTTGAGTTTTCCACGTAAAAATCTTAGTGTCCTGTGCTTGTTAATTTTTCAACTTTATTTTGTCTGTTGATATCGTTAAGTGGTTGGTTTGTTTGTTTTCAGTTTATTCAATATTTGGGGAAAGTGAATTTTGATCCTAGTTGTTGTTTATCCTGATATCTGTGTACCTGCACCGGTACCCTTATCCAACAATTCTCAAAGTTATTGAATGCATAAATTGTCTACTTTTTAGACATTATACGAAAGCTCTTGTAATTCTACTTGCTTGATTGTCATAATAATATATAGAGTTTTTTTTTAGTATATTATGTAATTGCAACAATCAGAGACGGATGATTAGGGGGCAGGGAGGGGCAACTGCTTGCAAGAATTTTCAGTTACACCTTATTGTATGTATGATATGCATTTGATAAGGTTTGAAAGTAAAAAAAATTAATATTTGCCCCTCTCCCAAACTTTTTTTTTTCTTATTATTTGTTTATTGCTCTAAAATTTTTATTTTTTGGGATTTAGGTTGTCCACGTCATATTATTATTTTAGCTCGTATTAAGTTCATTGGTTTTTTTTTTGATCTTGTTTGTTTTTCAAATCTATTTTCATATTTTGCTCAAGTTTTAAAATTTTGAAGTTAAAGGAATTTTTGTGAATGATTTTATTGGGTTTGGAGAAAGTCTAAACTTTTTGTCTTTTTTTTTTTATTGGTTTCGACTTGAATTTGAAGTTGAGTATGCTTGACTCAATATTTAATTTATTCAAATAGAGTACGAACTCAACATAAATATGCCAAGCTCGAGGTCCAATTGAAATATTCGATCAAACTCTAATTCAAACACTTATATTTCTACGAATTTGAATTTGAGCATACTATTATTCATTTTCAACTGAACTTGATTACCTTATAGAAAATTTTTGCCTTCCCAAAATCTATCCCCTTCGTCTATCCCTGACAACAATGCACATACAATTGAACTTCAATAGTACTGTGCCTCAGGTAGGGGTGGCAATTTTGGACACGAGACGATAACACGACACGAAATAACAAGTCATAATCTGACACGAATTTTTTCTGGTCATTATTGGGTCAATCCGTTAATGACCCGAAATTAAACGGGTCATGTCTGGTCAACTCACGTGTTGACCTGATAATCCGTTAAGATATCGGGTAACCTGACACGACCCATTAAACCCGTTAACATACGGGTAACCTGACACGACCTGTTAAGTCACTGGGTATTTTCGTTATTTCACACCATAAACATACCCTAAAGAGTAAATAATCTGTTTGACACTTTGACTATTTCTTTCTTTCTACCTGCACTTTGCATCTCTTTACCCTAATCTGTTTGACACTCTATCACCAATGCTCCTGTTGGACAGTTTGGACTGATCAATTTTGTTGCTAATCCAAAGGTGAAATAGGCAAAAAATCAAAAGTCAAATTCTAATCAATCATCTACTAATCGATCAGGCCACCCAAAATTTCACACGGATTGGGGATCCTCTACTGGTTGTTCTTCTCCTCCTCTGTTAATTGATTATTCACGACTTCAACTGCGGATATGCACTTCTTAAACCTGGTATGTTGATTTTAGACATGCATTGTGTGGATTTTATCACCACCGATCTCATCCTCACTAATCTACACTTCTTTACTTTTTTTTTTTTTTTTTTTTATTTCTTGAAATTGAAATCATTTTTGTGAGTTTTTTAATGTGAAATTTTTGTAAGTATTCTTGGAGCATTAAGAATACATCTAACAAATTAAAATTGGACGACTCACCTTTAAAAAATAATTACTGAATCTTTATTTTTGTTAAAAAAAAATGGATCTCTTACAGTCTTATGAAAGGTTCCGTTGATCTATGCTTACTATTAAGTATTGTCTAATAATTATTTCAGACAAAAATAAAATTATAACAAATTATTTGGAAGTCTTGGACATGGAATTGAACACAAAGGTAGAATATTTAAACATAATACATAGTGAACTAAAAAGGTAGAATATTTGAACATAAATAGTGAACTAAAAAGTCTTACTTTTGACAGCAACCAAAACACGTCTTCTTGGTGAAAAGATTCCCATAATTATTTCAAGTGGCTTGTAAGTGCAACTGTGGAACACTTTAATCACTGTGAAGGTTAATTGAGGATATGTATTGATATAATTTATGGCGATTGCAATACTAAGTCAATTTTTATTTTTTCTGGACCTTTTGCTATTCAAATTGTATCATTAGGTGCTCTTTCTGTATTCGTGATTGCAAATTGGTTTAATTTTTGAAACCATATCTGCTTTGTTGTTTATTTCCCAAACAGATTATTTTTTAACTGTGATTAAATTTCTATACCTTTTTATTTCCTCTAATAATTAACTTATAATTTTTTCATTAAATTTCTATTCCTTTTTATTTCCTCTAATAATTAACTTATAATTTTTTCTTTATTACAGGACAAAGAATAAAAAGAATGAATCGAGAAGAAGATGACTTTGAAGTGGCACTACTGTTGATGTAGCAGTAGTAGCACATGATGGTCCTCAAGATTCAGCGTCAAGTTCAACAGGTGACAAAGATGACTTGCAAAATGTTGCAAAGCAATCACTTAAGAAGAAAATGAGAAAAAGATCAGATGTGTAGAATCACTTCACTAAATTAGAGGTTGGTGCTAATGGCGTTAAAAGATATGAGTGTAAGTATTGTGGTAAGCAATTCAATTATGAAAGTGCAAATGGGATTGGAAACATGAAACGTCATCTTGCTAGATGTGTTAGGTCAATACAAAAGACATTACACAAGCACTTATTGATGCAAAAGATGACTCTCTAAGAAATCCTAAAATTAGTCAAGAAAAATTTAGGGATATACTTTCTTTTTCCATCATAAAATATGATTTGCCTTTCTCATTTGTTGAATATGAGGGGATTAGAGATGTTTTTAAATATTTGAATCCAGATGTTAAGAATATTACTAGGAATACTACTAAAATGGATATTTTACTTAGTAAATTGCATGGTATTGAGGCTAAGAAGGTGAAAGTTATGTTGCATGAATGCCCTGGAAGAATTTGTTTAACATCTGATCTTTGGACTTCTATTGCTACTAATGGTTATATGTCCCTTACGACTCATTTCATTGAGAGTAATCAACTTTTCATATTTGCCTCCACCTTACTTAGGTGTTGCTTTGTCTTAAAATATTTTTAAGTTGTGCTCTTGGGGGATTGAGAAAAATGTTTTCTCAATTACATTAGACAATGCATTAGCTAATAATGTGGCCTATACTTTTTTAAAAAGTCACTTGATTTTGCGAGATGCTTTGGTTTGTAATGGTGAGTTTTTTCTTGTATGTTGTTGTGCTCATATTTTCACTCTAATTATTCAAGAAGGACTGAAGTTAGTTGATAGTTTTGTTGTCAAAATTAGAAAGTGTGTGAAGTATGTGAAATGATCACAAGTTAGAAAGCAGAGATTTTTTGATTGTATTTCTCAGTCAATGTTGAATAGTAAAAATGCACTTAAGCAAGATGTTCCTACTAGATGGAATTCAAAATATTTTATGCTTGAAAGTGCCAATTACTATCGTAAAGCATTTTAGATTTTGCTTACTAGTAATTCTAATTTCGAACATTGTCCATCACAAAATGATTGGGATAAAGCGAGAAAAATATGTGATTTTCTGAAAGTATTTTACATCGCCACTTGCACTTTCTCTGGGAACAAGTATCTAATATCTAATTTATATTTTTCTCAAGTGTTTATTGTTCGAAACACACTCCAGGTTGAAATGAAAAATTAAGATAGTTTTCTCTGTGAGATGGCTACTCAAATGTATGGAAAGTTTGAAAAATATTGGTATGAATTTAGCTTGATTTTGGCTATGGCTGTTGTGTTTGATCCTCGGTACAAGTTTCAAATTGTGGAATTTTTTATAAAAAATTGTATGGTGATAAGACCCTCGAGTACTGTAGAGAGTGTGCAAAGGTGAAAGATAAATTGTTCTTACTTTTTGAATCATTATACATGAACAAGTCTTCTAAATCGACTATTAGTGGAGATTGCACTTCTATGAGTACAGACACATGTGGCAAAGAGATTTTCAGATTTTCTCTCGGTAATTAACTTGTTTGACTCTCTACTTATGAATCAAATCATGTTTGCTTCCTTTTATTCATTGTTTTTTATAAATGTTATGTTTATTGATGTTTTCTTTAATTTGTGAATAGGACTTTGATACTTTTGAAAGTGAAGATTTTCTAACAAATGCACAAAGACTCAATTAGAGTTGTATTTAAATGAGTCTAGAATTGATAGAAATACTCAACCAGATCTTGATGTTCTTGGATTTTGGAAAACCCATCAATATCATTATCCTAATCTTTTCAAAATGGCACTTGATATTTTAGCTATTTCTATTACCACAGTTGCATCAGAATCTGCTTTCAGCATTGGCGGGCTAGTACTTGATCAATATCGTAGCTCACTTGAGCGTGATATTGTTCAAGCTTTAATTTGCACCCGTGATTGAATATTTGAAAATTGTGATAATTTCTATAAGATTATAATTTCATTTTTATTCTCATTTTATTTTTACTGAAAAATAATTGCTTATTGGTTATCTATTTAACTATTAATTAGGTACTATAGATGACTTAAACTTGGATGATTTCACTCAAAACATCATGAGTATAAACTCACCTGAGTCAGTTGAGTGTTGTAATACAATTACTGACATTTTTACATGATGTAAGTGATTTAAAACTTGAATTTAAATGATTATCATCATTAATGTTCTATGTTATTTTATTTGATATTGTATAATCTTGTTACTAAGTAATATACTGGATAGATGAATTTATTGCCTTTTGTGTTGCTGGAGAGTGGAACTGACTAGCTGTTATGTTGATGGAGTTTGGAGAGTGAAACTTGGACGGCAATTGGCTTTTGGCAAGGAGGGAGCAGCATAACACATGAATGTATTGACAGTATTGTTGACTTTTGTATTGTGAATGGTTTATCTTAATGCTGATATTCTACTATTTTAAGTTATAGCAGTCTTGCATGTAATTTAAGACTTTTTGCTAGCTGTATTTTGGTATAAATTTTAGACTCTTCTCAGTTTGGTATATTTTGATATAATAGTGTTGTTCAGTTGTTAGTTGTTTGAGTTGTTTTCCTCAATCCATGGCTATTAGCACACCCATAGTGTTATGCACTAGTGCAGTGCAGTGCAGGATTTTTACTCTCTATGACAGTGGATAATTTAGATTTAAACTTATTTTATTCTTTTCTTTTTTAATCATTGTTTAATTATCTATTAGATTTGTGTGATTAGGTATCTGCTATTATGTCAATATTTCTTTAAACAAGTCAAATGAGTTGGTATAAATATGTTAGTATTTTTGCATATTGGGTTAATGGATTGATGGATTATTGTGTCATTCGGCTTAACAGGTTAAGGGTTATCGTGTTAAAATTAACTGTTGTAATAGTAAAAAATTTAACGGGTTGTGTCGTATGTCCATATTCAATCCGTTAACAAACGGGTGGTGACACGACACGAATGTTTAATGGATCGTGTCCGAGTTCACAATTCTTGACACGAATTCGATAACGATTCGACACGATAAGAACCCAATCCGTTGATACCCCTAACCTTTTATTTGTTAAGTTCAAATAACGTAGAAATTAATTAGGCATATCTACCAAAAATAAAAAAAGAAAAAATGCAGTGTTAGCCCTTGTAGGGTATTCTCATTTCCTTTGTGAAAATAACTTAAAAGCTTCATACAGTAGTTAGGGGATTTGGGATGACAGACTATCAAATGAACCCAAATTTTCGACCAGCAAATATTTTTGGTACTGCAAAATCAGTGTGAAATGTTCACAATTCCCATGTCCCTCTGCTCTTCCTTCATATTAGAGAAGGACATTTTGGTCATTTCACACTGATTTTAATATGGCAATAAAGATTGTTGTTGTGACAATAACATTTATCTTCTCGACCATGCAAGATTTTACTGTCCTTTACCAAATTGCTGCCCTCTGTTTTTTCTTTTTACATCATTAACTAGACTAGTGATCAAGTCCAGCAAATTAAAATGGAATTTGGCTTCCCACGAGACCATGCATATGAAACAAATAAATAAAATTTACATATGAAAAGAAGCATAACTACGTAAAAGCTTAGTATTTTTTTTTTTATTTTTTTTTTAAGTTTAGTATTGGCAGCACAACTAATTTTCAAACAACACTAATTTCCAAGTCCAATTGGCAGCTAGCTGTGCGGCTCTGCCCTGTTTATCTTGCCGAAAGGTTACAGCTTAGTATATATCCCCTACCTATCCTCTGTTTCAAACAACATATCTTTTAATTATTTTTTTACTTTATAATTTAAAAGTTATTATAGTAATTATTTTTAATACTATTATAAATAAGAGCGAATAAAATATAGTTATCCCAACGAACCGATGACTCTTGATCGTTCTAGTAAAATAACTCCTTGATCTAAATATAAAACTCGTATTAATTTATAAGTAATAGTATTGTTAAACATACCCGACAATTACATATGACCAAGATAAAAACATGTCGGTTTGGACTAAACTCTCCTTCGCACATGTTTAGTGATTTACAAGAGTTCTTAATTGCTAAAGCTTTCTTTCTAGAACAAAGTTTGACCCGAAGGGAGATGAGAAAATTGAAAATAGCTATTAAGAAATGTAGATTAATCCATCTTGATCAAATATTAGTTGACAAGAATTATAAATTATTTAAAGCTCTTTGGAAAGTCAACAAAAGGAACTTTTTCCTTTGATAGTACACTATTATTGATTAGTTGTGGCCTTTCGTTGAACATGAAACAAGCTACTAGCTGGGTCCTTCTTTTGAACATGAAACAATCTATTGTTGCCTACTAAATTCATGTAAATAATCACGAAATATTACACTATAATTTCTTTAATCAGTATAGCATCTGTCACAAGGCTCTTATACCATCTTAATTCTTTAATTAATCAAGGGAAGATTTGTGGGTTCCATTTCGGTGTATTTGACCTGTCTAAAAAGAACAATCTCATGACTCATGCAACAAAAGAATTCATTACCCCCCCCAAAAAAGAAGAAATTACACAAAATGTCTTCTTCTTTTTTTTTACATAACTTTTTTTTTATTTTACGTGTTGTTTGGGAAATTTTTTTTGTGAAGTAGCTAACAATAACCATTGGATAATGTATACCTATTTTTTTAAATGAATCCCTTAATTTTACAAATGATCCAATGACTGTACTAGTTACATATGCAGAATATGTAACAAAAAACTATTTATTGTTAAGATAGAAGACTATGAATGCAAAATGATTAACAAAGAATTATTACTATTATTATTTTTTGAGAGTGGCCTGTAATCATGCAGTCCTACATGCACATGAGTGGACACAAATACTATCTTTTTGTACAATATTGTATTAAGGAAGAAAATCCACAGCAACAAACAAAGATTAATTTAATTGGAAATTTTTTTACATGGTTTAGATTTATAAAATATTTTATAAATTTTTTATATTTAAAATATTTTATATTAACAAATAATGAAAAGTAAATTAATATAAAAAATTTTAAATTAAATAATTTATAATATTATATTATAAATCTAATTCACTTAAGAATTTCCGAATTAATGATTATCCTTGAAGAAAACTAACTACCCACAAAAGCTCTTGGTTTTAGCCTTAGTTTAATGATTTGGTTGGACTATGGACCAAGGCCGGACAGACAACACATTAACATACGTCTGTGGGTCCCGGTCGTGATGATTGGGTAGGAGATACTAGGGCCCACTTGTCTGCTAGTTTGTCTTCTCTTTTTCGTTTTTTCCAAACGAGAGTTTAACTTGTTTGTCTTCTCTGCCGGTGTGATCTTTTTTATATGGGATAATTTCACAAACCTCCCTCGAGATTTAGGTTAATATTATTTAGTACTTTTTAACTTTTATAAATATTACTTACCTCTCGTCTCTTATAAGTGGGCACTAATTAGCATTAAATGACAATTGTACCTTTTCATGCCTTTAGTAAAATAACAAAAATGTAGTTTCAAAAACCTTTCTTAAGGTTTCTAATAATTTCACTTGTCACTCTTTAATTTTTTAGCATTTTTTTGTCAACTTATTTACAAAAATATGTGTGAGTTAATATACTAATTTTATTTATTTTTTATTTTTTAAATATGTATAAACACATAATATTTTTATAAAAACTGATATTTTGTATGGTTAATCACAAACTCGTAAATTAAAAAAATTAAAATATAATTTTTGGATAAATTTTTTTTGTCAACTTACTTAAAAAAATTTAAGATCACAATAATAATATGTTATGTGTGTCATTCAATAAAAAAATAGAACAATTAGAAGCAAACTATATAATCTAATAAAAAATGTGGTTTGTATTTTGTTTAGGAAATCGACACTCGTAAAGCCAAAAAAAATTAAAATGTATTCTTTTAGTTAAATTTTTTGTCAACTTATTTAGGAAAATATATGTGTGTCAATTTGTTTGTGTTCTAATTAAACAACACAAATTTAATATATGTAGAAACACACTATGTATTATAATAAAATAGCGGTAATTGGTATTTTTTATTTTCAAAAATTACAAGCTCATAAATTTAAAAAAAGTACCATATATATATATATATATATATATATATATATTAATGATAACTAAAAGTAACTGTATGTTCCAACTGATAAATATATGCATCCCAATGCTATTTTTTAACAATCTCATTTAAATTCTCCAAATTTCTTCTTTTTCTTTTTTCCAATGTTATACCAAATTGATTTTTCTTTTTAGGGGTAAAAATGGAAGCAAAATTGCTTCTTTCCCTCCTAAAATGATATATATATTTTTAATTGGGCTGAAATTGTCACAATATATGTAAAGTCGGAGGAGGTTTGTGAGATTTTTAAAAGTTCAGGGGTACTAAATGATATTAGTATAAACTTCAAGGGAGATTTATCAAATTAACCCTTTAGATATTTGTAGAATTTTCATGCATCCACCGTAGGGTATCGTCGATGATCTTGTGGTCTCAGTGGATTACAAGTGGGACCCGTCAATAGCCTCCACCGCCCCACTGTCATTGTAGAATTTTACTGTTGGGAAATATTAAGATAGATCTGATTTATGACCTACTTATAGACTATGTGATGTAAATTAAAAATTATGAAATTTATGACATCAACTGATGAAAGCAAGATTTTATAAGATTTAATTTTGATTGCGAGATCTACAGGTAAGGTCCAAAATCGAGTTTATGGTAGTATTTTCCTTTACTTTGCCTTTCATTTTTTTATGTTGGAAAGTAAAATACATAAAAATTTATGTTGGCTATTAAGTAATTATTAGGTATTTTAATAGTTGGTTAATAATTAACAGGAATCTTTTATTTGGTGAAATATGACCTCTTATTTTTAGTAAAGCACCCCACTGAATTCAAATAAATTTTTCTAATTGATTATTGAATAACTATTAAAATACAACTAGTTGTCAATGGCTACCATAAATATTTTCAGTAGCCACAAGTTTAATTAAAAGTTAAACTAGTTGGGTATCTTGTTGTGCTTGGATAGATGGATTTAAAGAAGAATTTAAAATTCACTAATTGTTGGAAGGATTTGTAAATAAAAAATGGATGAATTTTAAATTTACCCAAATTAAATATTTATTTGAAATATTTCATTTAACACTTTTTAATTTAAATAAATTTTGAATTCATAAATTTCTACTTTACAAATCTCTTCAAAAAATAGTTGAATTTCAAATTGTTCTCCAAATCTATAGATCCAAATACAACCTAAATTCTTTTAGAGCTAGAATGAGGGGATCTGGCTAATTAGTAAACATTGCCACACTAGGATGGAGGAAAATTTTTGGATAGACTAATTTTATTGGTAAATAATACTCCATTTGTTCTATTTTATTTGACATGGTTAATCTTGCACACAATTTAAAAATAGTTGATATTGGACTAACTACTAGAATAATTTTTCTATTATTACCCTCAATTAAAATTTAAAATTTGTTAGTTAGTTTTTGATTTTCAAAATTTAAAATGTTAATGAGATTAATTAATTTTGAAACATGACATTAATACTCTTTTTCTAGAACTTGTATGAAGGGTAATTTAGGCAAATTGACATTTATTTATTTGCCATTTTAAGGATTGACAAATAATTTGGGACAATCTAAAATAGAAAAAGACAAATAAAATAGGACGGAGGAGTAACATTTAACTATTTTGATCATTCTAAAATCTAAATAATGCACATAATGCAATGTCTTAAAACTAAGTCTAAACTATTGTTAAATAATATGAACTTCTATTTCAAAACTAATTGGCAATAAGTGATGTAAATCAAAAATTTATTAATTAAGTCAGGATCTTTATGCCAATCGATGTGACATATTTTATACTTTCACATCCCCTCTCACACACGACTTGAGTTGAAATAAGACAATAAACTGGTTTAAACTAACACAAACATAAGAAAAATATTGGCCGACATAAATGCATGAAGTCAAGTCTAACGTGCATTTAAAGGCCCAAGCCTAAACTCATTCCTTGAGATTATTCTATCGTGAAAAGCTTTCGTCTTCACTTTATAAATACGAGCATTCTCATACTCCTCATTCTGAATCTCTTCCAATTCTTGCAGTTGCAATCGTCTATATTCTCTACTCTCATCCAATTTCATGTTAAAACTCTTAATAACCTAATAAGTTTTATGCTCTAATTCAACTGGTAAGCGGCAAGGTTTTCCAAATACCAACCGATAGGGTGATATATTGATAGGTATTTTGTATGCAGTACGATAAACCCACAATGTATTATCCAATTACAAAGTCTAATCCTTACGACTAGGGTTCACCGTTTTCTATAAAATAGATTTGTTTTTTTGTTAGACACCGCAGCTTGCCCACTTGTCTGCGGGTGATATGAAGTTGATATTCTATGGGTTACATGATATTTCTTGAGCAAGGTTTCAATAGTTCGATTATAAAAGTGAGTGCCTTGATCACTTATCAAAGCCATTGGAATTCCAAATCTAGAAAAGATGTTAGTTCTGAGAAAATCTACAATAACCTTAGAATCATCAGTACGAGTAGCTTTTGTTTCGACCCATTTTGAAACATAATCTATAGGCAATAAAATACAATAATACCTAAAAAAAATAGGAAAAATTCTCATAAAATCAATATCCTAAACACCAACTAGTCCTCAGAATTGTATCGGATTTGGAGGCATTTCATTCTTTTGGGAAATGTTACCTACTTTTTGTCAACCATCGCATGTTTGGCAAAATAGATAAGAAATTTAAAATATGTTGAGCCAATAAAAACCCCATTATAACACCTTTCTTGCTGTCCTCTTGGCTCCAAAATGACCTCCACAAGCATAAGAATGGCAAAAGGCAAGAATGGAGTTTATCTCACTATCATTCATATATTTTCTCATCACTTGATTGGCATAATGCTTCCATAAGTATGGGTCATTCTATACGTAATATTTCGCATCACTCTTGATCTTGTCTTTTTCAACCCAGTTGATTTAGACAAACTAGTAGGTAATCCATTAGTAAATAAGTAATTCACAATATTTGCATACTATGGTAATGTCGTCCTTGCAAAAAATAATTGTTCATCAGGAAAAGTCTCCTGTACATCCACCTTATCTTCCATATGTGGCAATCAACTCAAGTGGTCTGCTACTCTATTTTCTATTCCACTTTTATCTTTTTTCTCCAAATTGAATTTACTTAAGAGTAGTATCCACCTAATCAACCTCATCATGTTAATTCTTTACTACAGTGATTCCTAACTTTTTAGGGACCATTTGGACTGGACTAATCCATTCATTGTTAGAAATAAGGTAGATTATCCCTACTTCAGGAAGTTTGAGAATTTCTTATTTAACTACTTCCATGAGCATCGGATTCAATCTCCTTTGTGGTTATCTAATAGGCTTAGCTCCTTCTTCAAGCAAGATATGATGCATACATGTAAATGAGCTAATTCCTTTTATGTTTGCAGTAGTCCATCCAATTGCAGTCCGTACATTTCCTTTAGAACTTCTGCCAATTTTTTTTCTTGATATTCAGTCAGTTAGTTAGAAATAATGACTGAAAAAGTTTCTCTATCTCATAAAAACAAATATTTGAGATGACTAAGGAGGGGCTTCGATTTTGGCATGGACGCCTGCACAACAGAAGGTAAAGATTTCTTATTAGAAAGTGGCAATGCAACATAAGATATCTTATCAAGTTGCAGCGACTCTCAATTGCTGACTCTACTTGCTCACCAGTTTCAGCCTCTCATTTTTCTTCAAAAATTTCTTGAGTTAAAGAGTCAATGATGTCAATAGAATAGACAAGATTATCATCAGTAGGATATCTCATGGCTTTATAAATATTATGCTCAAAAATTTTTCCATCAAATTCCATTGCGAGCTTTCTAGTATCTACATCTATTTTAGTTTTAGATATTTTTACGAATGGCCTTCCTAACAAAATACGGTCAGATTTATCATTATTTTCTATGTCAAGAATATAAAAATCTGTAGGAAAGATTTAGTTCATTGATTTGGATTAAAACATCCTCAACTATACCTTTTGGGTAAGCTAAAGATCTATCAGCTAATTGGATAACTGTACTAGTTTCAATCAAAGGAGCAAGCTATAACGAAACATAAACAAAATAGGGCATAACATTCATTGATGTTCCTAAATCTAATTGGCCTCTTTAATTCTAGTACGATTTATCATACAGAGAATTGTACACATACCTGGATCCTTGCATTTTGTGGAAAAATTCTTTTGAAGTATTGCTGAAACATTTTGCACTAATATAATCCTTTTACCACTCTTTTCTCGTTGCTTCTTCTTATGAGTACACAATTCTTTCAAAAACTTAGCATAACGAGATATTTGTTTAATAGCATCTGGTAATGGAATATTTACCTTATACTTACGAATAATCTCATATAGTTCTCTGTTAGGATTTTCTCTCACAAACTCTTTTAATACTTGAGGGAATGAGGGTTCGGGCTTGTAATCTGGACACGGAATTGACTTACGAACACTTTTACTTACCTCTTTGTCGTTCTGAACCAATTCTTTTTCAACTTTGGCCTTATTCTTCTTGACTTTAGAGGTTTAGAAACTGATTTGATAGGTACTTTAACCTTCTTACCACTTCTCAACACAATTGCACTTGATTCTCTTTAGGATTCACAAGTGTTTGAAATGGCAACTTTCTTGAATTTGGGCTTCAAACAACTAATTACTGTTGCCATTTGACCCACTTGGTTTGTCAATTGTTGAATACTAGCCTTGATTTCTTACTAAAATTGCAAAGTGTTAGTGGCCAAAGAACTCTGATTTCTTACTGAAATTGCAAATTGTTAGTGGCTAAAGAACTCACTATATCTTCCAAAGATATACTTGGTTGAGAAGTAGAGTTCGCTTGTTGTCTTGGAGGTATGGGTGGTCTATACGGCTGCAAATTATTCCTGTTTTTCACTACAGATTGTGGAACTTATGGATTTCTGTAGCTCAAATTCGGATATTTTCTTTATCCATGGTTATCGAATAAGTATTTGAGTATAGATCATAATTTCTTCGAGATTGCCCTGGAATCCTCCCGCTATATTGACTTGTTCATGGGATCCTCTTGCAAAGTTGGATACATATTCGTTAGATGTCTGACATTCGAACAAATCCCACAAGTTTACACCGACTGTGTAGTTGCTGAAATTAATTGACGAACAAAAGATATTAAACTAGCTATTTGTTGTTCTTAAAACACTTTTTAAGGTATACTGCTACATGAGCATATTTTAGCAAGAAAAGTAGAGAATGTTTTCTCTAACATATACTCATTAATGATCTTTTTAATTTATTATAGATCTGCTGAATCTTTTAAATAAGATAATCACTTTTTAATCCTTCATAAATACGAGAAAAAGTATTGATTTTGTTTATCCCTACTTGGATACGGTATTTTGGCCTTTTTGATTGTGTCTTCAAGACACATAGAATCCGAATGAATTTCAACATCCAAAATCCAAGATAGATAGTTTTTGCCTATTATGTCTAGAAGAGCCGTAAATTCAAGTTTGGTACAATTGGACATGATTCAAACTAATCAAAATAAATTCTAATAATACTATATTGATACAATTGAAAGTCTAAAAATAAAAGATTGTAACAGAGAACAATCAAAATTTTTAAATCGTACATTGGCTAGCAATGGTAATTTAAAGTTCTACATATCTTCGTTGTATTGAAAGTTTTACTTTCCTTCATTGTATTGATTTAAAATTTTATTTTAGTTGGTTAGAGTCACGTGCAAATAACATATTGTAAATTTAAGTCAAGATTATTAAAGTTGACTACAAAACTAACTAAAGTAAGAAATATAGTTAGTGTAGACAAGAGAAAAGTTGACAAGGAAATGGTAAAAAAATTCTCTAATGATCTATATTATCAATTTTCATTAGCCTTACAAATTAGATACCAAAATCTCCTATTTGTATATAGAGTTATAAGATAGGGATTCATAAATTAACACTCAATATGATACATGAATTATGAAGATATACAATAAGTCTTCACATAATTCAAGCGAATGAATATCATATTAACTGATGTGTTTGGAAAGAAGAATGAATATCTATCTTTATCGAATTCATAACATAAAGATATTTATAATAGAATAATTGAAAGAGTAGTCTATAACTCTCCGGTAAACCATTACATATTTCATTGGACCAGTCTTTATACATCCTTTGCACCAAAACTGAACAGATAACTATTTTTTGTAAACCCTACTTGGATATGGTATAACCGACTGTGTAGTTCCTGAAATTAATTGATGAACAAAAGAGATTAAACTAGCTATTTGTTGTTTTTAAAACACTTTTTAAGGTATACTGCTACAGGAGCATATTTTAGCAAGAAAAGTAGAGAATGTTTTTTCTCTAACATATACTTATTAATGATCTTTTTAATTTATCATAGATATGCTGAATCTTTTAAATAAGATAATCACTTTTTAATCCTTCATAAATATGAGAAAAATCATTGATTTTGTTTATCCCTACTTGGATAATACATGGTATTTTGGCCTTTTTGATTGTGTCTTCAGGACACATAGAATTCGAATGAATTTCAACATCCAAAATCCAAGATAGATAGTTTTTGCCTATTATGTCAGGGGCCGTAAATTCAAGTTTGGTACAATTTGACATGAATCAAACTAATCAAAATAAATTCTAATAATACTATATTGATACAATTGAAAGTCTGAAAATAAAAGATTGTAACAAAGAACAATCAAAAATTTTAAATCGTACCTTGGCTAGCTATGATAATTTAACGTTCTACATATCTTCGTTGTATTGAAAGTTTTACTTTCCTTCATTGTGTTGATTTAAAATTTTATTTCAGTTGGTTAGAGTCGCGTGCTAATAACATATTGTAAATTTAAGTCAGGATTATTAAAGTTGACTTCAAAACTAACTAAAGTAAGAAATATAGTTAGTGTAGACAAGAGAAAAGTTGACAAAGAAATAGTAAAAAAAATCTCTAATAATCTATATTATCAATTTTTATTAGCCTTACAAATTAGATACCAAAATCTCCTATTTATATATAGAGTTATAAGATAGGGATTCATAAATTAACACTCAATATGATACATGAATTATGAAGATCAATAAGTCTTCACATAATTCAAGCGAATGAATATCATATTAACTGATGTGTTTGGAAAGAAGAATGAATATCTATCTTTATCGAATTTATAACATAAAGATATTTATAATAGAATAATTGAAAGAGTAGTCTATAACTCTCCGGTAAACCATTACATATTTCATTGGACCAGTCTTCATACACCCTTTGCACCAAAACTGAACAGATAACTATTTTTTCTAAACCCCCCCACCACCCTAATCAAAAAAATAAAAAAAGAAGAACAGATACTATTTAAGAAGTAAAGAATTCATCTTTAAACCCATTTTAAAATTTGTGCTAATCCCTTTTAGTTAAATAGCAGTAAATGCAAATAAAAGTTGTTTAAGACTACAGAAAAAAAGTAAACAGAAAGCGTTATTAGATCAATTGTATTCTTCATAGTTTGATCAAGCAATAATTGTTGCGGAGGCATTGATTTATGTCCGATTGGTTGGATGTAAAATATTTTCTTTAAAAACATTTTATATACAAAAGCTTATTTTTTATATAATTTTTCAACGTTTGGATGCTAAAATGGAAATATTCTGAAATATATTTTCCAATGTTTTTTATCTTTTATTTTATTAATATGATTTAAAAAGGCTAATAAAAATTGTAATAAGTACTCTATCCGTTTCAAAATAACTGCAACCTTTAGTTGGTGTACATAGATTCAAAAAATTATTAAATTGCATTAATTTTATAAAAAAATTAGCTCAAAGTGACCAAATTACCCTTTTGTATTAATATCTCAATTACATAATTCTCCCTTCATTAATGTTGTACTAAGGGTAAAAGTTGAAAAAATATCATTTAATACTTTCTCGATTTTTTAACGTGACATATAATATGAAACAAGATAAATTATCTAGAGTGACAGTTATTTTGAAATAGTGGGAGTACTATTAATAAGTAATTGTGATCAATAAAAGTTGAGTTTATTTAACATTAAATTATGAGATAATATAATGGTAAAACATGCATAATGATTAATGATAGTTATATTACTGTAGGACCTTCAATAAAGAGAAAATGAATTTAAAAGTATTGAAAACAAAAATATGTTTAGTAATTGAAGTTATGAAAGTTGGCGTTTTAAGTTTAATATCACTCTTTAACTATTTAGAAATAATTTACGCTCAATAATTCCGTAAATTATTTTTAGTTATAGGGAAGCAAATTGAAAAATATTTTATACACAAAAATATTTTCCGTTGTTTGGTGTCAAAAAATTTCTAAAATTTTTTTCCTAAAAATATTTTCAACCCATCCAAACAGTCCAATGGCAAAACTATTTAAAGAAAATTACTACGGCGGTGGTTCTCTTCTTTTTATCTTTGTTTGATCTACAGGCAAAAGAAAGGAGTTAATGAACTTCTAACTTTTTGCATATGGGGATGGGGAGATACTAAGATTATTGACCATGGGTTGATTTACAAAATAGATGCCATAGTACAAGTTAGTGTGGTTTGTGTCCCATTATCTCTTAAAGCGGTGGCCTTTCCATTCCTCAATCAAGATCGGTTGTTAAAACTTAAAAACAAATCATATGTCGGCAGATCCTTAATGAGGCAATTAAAATATGGTTTAAATACATTAACTCCCCTTAAAATTTAGGTAATTTTGTAGTAAATCCCATTATTTTTTTTTTACTTTATCTCTTTAACTAATGGTCAAATGTAACTATGTCGTTAATCTTTTCAAAAAGACAAATTTACACCTAAAGATTAATTGCAGTAAACCCCTTTAAGGTTTAAGTGAGATTTTACTTTAGTCATCATGTAACTTTTGTATTATTTAATACTTTAGTTTAACAAGAAAATGAAATAGTGTTGTCAATATTATTTAAAATATAACTATGCTTGATAAAATTAATTAATTTTCTATTTCTCAAATTATGTTTTTTTCAATAGGTCCCGAACTTTAAAACTCAAAAAACACAGTGAAATAATTAATTTTAAATTTTTTGATGAATTATTAAAGATATTTCATTTAGTTATTTAAATTTAAGTTTTAGTTTATATGTATGGAGTTACTTCATGCATGTTTAGGTAATATTTGAATTACAATTAACAGTTAAAAAAAAGAAGAAAATCACTTTTAATAACATAAAGAAAGAGAAGTTTCTTACTTTAATAGATGATTGTGAGTATTATATATTTAAATTAAATTCAACATATCTTTTGGTATCATTTTCTTTCTTTTCAAAATGATTTTTTTTACATGAATAAAATAGGACGAAAAATTGAAAAAAATACCAATAGTGTTAATGAATTTTTGTATTTGAAATTATTTTCACAACATAAGTATTAAAAAAATCACTAATGTAGGTAGGCATCTTTATATTTTTAGTTGTTTTGATAATATTTTTATATTAATTAATGATTAATTGACCCAAAAGTTGAGTTAGGGACTATAATGACAAGTACAAGAATAAATTTTTGGGGGGGTTAGTTTTATGTTTACTTGTAGTGTGTAGGGGTAAAAATGTCTTTTTAATTTTTTAATAGTCAAATGGCTGATATGTACTAACGAAAGGGGTAAAGTGAGAAAAAAAAATAATATTAGGGAGTTGACTACAAAAAAGTCCAAAACTTAAAGAGTTTACTGCATTTTACCCTTAAAACATATTTTAGGGACGGTAGAATTTCGCCATATTTTATTACTCAAACATCAGTTTTTTATGTGTACCTATAAACAAAAAGATAACAGTATCAACTTTATCTTAGTTAAGTTGGAGTATATGATAAATGTAATTTTCAAGAAAGAAGCCAACGATGGATTTTGTCATAAAAAATGTATGAAAAATGTTAGTATTATTCTATTCGGTCTTTTCCTTATTTCACCAAAAATAATTTTAATACAATCGTCCGTAATTCTCACAATTTACCATTTAAGCGCACAAACTCATACTTTTTAACTCCCTAATTTTAATCAATTTAGGGTGTCATTATTTTGCTTTTGCAAAAGATTAAGACTTGAACCCTGATTAACTAGCGCCCTCATGAATGATTAACCAAATAGTATTGTAATGTATTGTTTCACCTAATATGGCTTTTCTTTTCACCATGTGTGAATATTCTTTTTGCTATGGTGGGGTATCTTTGGTTGCACTTATCTCGCTTTGTGGGTTATACAATAATGATATGTATATAACACACCCCATGAACATGAATTGGACAAACGCATTTTAAAAAATTATATAGAAAGATAACTGAGATAAATGATAGTATAACTAAGTGGAGAATTTTATAGTCCTATTTCGGAAATCATTTTTTTTTTTTTTGTATTTTAAATGCTAATATAGTACAATTTATGTGTTTTAAAAATTTATATTGTACAAATTCTTAAAGTTAAAAAAAAAAAAAAACATAGTTCTCTAGAAGGGATTATAAAATTCTCCTAGAATGTTATTGGCATAATAAAGACTTAAAAACCTTAGAGGGTTTTTTTTTTCTGGTTTTAACTGGTGACATTAATGGAAAAGAAGCGTTACAAATTCTTTCCTATACCTCCATATCTCTTGACACATGACAAAGACAATGCCCTATACCGATATATAATTCCACCACAAGCACACTACTGTTTCTCTTGCTCATTAATCCATTGAATCACATCACATGTTTATCACTTGATTGTCTCATCAAAATCTTTGATTGTTTCATTAAAATGGATGTTCCAATTCCTAAAAACTTGTTTTAGTGTATAAATAGACCATTGTAGCTTACATACCTTATTGGGATCTGAGGATATAAACTCTTCAGGTTGCATCATATACACTTCTTCCTGCAAATTTTTATTAAGAACTGTAGTTTTTATATCCATTTCTCAAATCTCACAGTCATAGTATGCAACTATAGCAAGTAAAATCCGAATGAATTTCAGTATTGCAACTGGTGATAATTTTCATCAAAGTCAACTTATTGTCTTTGTGTATAACCCTTTGCTACCAATCGCACCTTATAGGTAATCGCACATTACTATTCATGTTAGTCTTTTTTCTTAAAGACCCACTTGCATGATTGCACCCAATAGGTTTAATCCCTTCATGTGGATTGACTAAGGTCCAAATTTTATTGTCATACATTGAATCCATCTCAAATTTCATGACTTGTAACTACTTCTGAGAGTTTTTATCAGATAATGCTTCTTCGTAAGATGCAAGTTCATCATTCGTAATGATTAATACATCATTGTGCCCATATACAAGAAACTCATATCTCTTTGGACCACAATATATCTTAGTAGATCTACGAATAGCTTGTGTATCATTATCATGTGATTGAAGCTCATATTCCACTTGTTAATTAATGCCAAATTGTGTTTTTTGAACTTTTTCAAAATCTATTTTGCTCCCACTTGTCCTTTCAAGAATAAACTCTTTTTTTAAAAAGATGTAATGCTTCGAAACAAACACCTTTTACTCAATAGGATTATAAAAATAGTATTCGAATATCTCTTTTGGATATCCCACAAATAGCTAGTATTTATATGACTTAACTTCAATTTTGGCAGATTCTACCTTCTTTACATAAACAAGATAGCCCCAAACTTTCAAGTATGAAAGTTTAGGTTTCATTCCAAACGATATCTCATACGGGAGTGGAATCAACAACTTTTGATGGACACAATTTAGTAAATAGGAGGCAGTATTAAAAGTATAGCCCCAAAACGATTTGGAGAGTTCTGTAAGACTCATTATTGATCGAACCATATCTAATAAAGTTCGATTACGTCTTCCAAATACACCATTTAGTTGTGTTGTATAAGGAGGAGTCTATTGAGCTAGAATCCCAGTCTCTTTAAGATAATTTTGAAACTCTTGGTTCAAGTATTTCCCACCTCAATCAGATCGGAGTATATACTTTTACCAGGTTAGTTTTCAATTTCATTTTTGAATTCCTTGAACATTTCAAAAGTCTTGAACTTATACTTCATCAAATGTACATAACCACATCCGGAATGGTCATCCATAAATGTAATGAAGATGTATGAAATCCTCCTCTTGCATGGACAGTTATAGGACCACAAACATCAGTATATATTAGCCCTAACAATTCACTAGATCTATCACATTTTCCTATAAAAGGTGATTTGATTATTTTACCAATTAAACAAGATTCACATATATCATATGATTCGTAATCAAATAATCCCAAATAACCATTCTTGTGTAATTTGGTATTGCGTTTCACATTTATATGACCAATTCTACAATGTCAAAGAAAAGATTGTTTTCAATTATCAATTTTAGACCTTTTAGGATTTATGTCAAGAACTGGATTTTTCATATCTAAAATATAAAGACCATTAATCATAGGTGCAATTATATACAAAATGCCATCACGTGAAAAACAAGAACATTTATTCTTTTGCATAATGACAAAAATATCAGTGTCTAAACATGGAATAGAAATAATATTTCTAATAAGGATGGAACATAATAACAGTTTTTAAATTCTAAACCACGATCACTAAACAAAGAAAGATACTAAGTTCCTACAGTTAATGCAGCAACACTTGCTCAATTTCCTACATGTAGGTCCACTTTTCCCTTAGCCAACATTCTACTTCTCTTTAGTCCCTGCATATTTTTACAAATATGAGATGCAGATCTAGTATTTAATACCCAAAAATCTAATTTGGAAGTAAAAATATTAATTTCAATTATAAACATATCTGAATTAGATGTGTTTCATTAAGCCTCTACAATATATAAATAAAGATAATATAAGAATTTATTATTTATTCATAAACAAAACCAAAATATAATATGAACTTCATTTAATTTGGTTTGGCTCCCACTATTTGATTCAAATCAATAACTCTCATACATTTATTCGGGAGCTCTTACAGAACCCCTAGTGGGTTGGGATCCTATCTAAATATTTTGATCTTGGGTATAGCCAACAAACTAAGGTGGTGTTTGGTTCACATTCGGGAATCGGAATCAGAATAGAAATCATAAACCCCACTATTGTTATGGGTTTATATCAGTTAAGATGATGAATTCCCCCTTACTTGTTTGGTTTAACATAGGAATGGGTTTCATTATGTCAATAAGTTACTCAATTTGAAACCCATGTCACAAGTGGGGAATGACAGTAGGTATTTTCTAACGCTTTCATTCCCATAGAATGATTCCCATAGTGTTCAACCAAACACCATCTATGGGTATCATTAACTTTGATTCACATTCCCCCCTCTTATAGCTATAAACCAAACACCTCCTAAAACAATTTTGAAAGGTAAGTAATTCTTACCAATTACAACACTTTGTAATTCCTAGATAGTTAGGTATCAACTCTTGATAACACGTCTGATGTGATTCCTAACCTTTGCCTCAAAGACATACAACCTTGACTGTGCCCAACAAATTACATGCCACCGTTAAATTATACCCATTATTTAAAAATCTCATCTCATAGCTTAAACATCTTCAGCGTCGAGTAATCTTAGAATAGCCCAACAAGTTATATACAAGAAGAACTCTCATTTGTTGCTGCAATAATGGAAGATCATCTAACTTATTTATTGATTTAATATTAATTTGAGGGATTTTTCTTTTCAATTATTTATTAGGTCATCAAATTGCATGTAATATTATCATATAATAAATAAAACATGCATAAAACCATAGATGATTATGGACTTTTACTAAATTAGTTTTCTTGAGTTACAAAAAAAAATAAAATTAAGTGGTCAAATCCTAAGAGTAATTTTCAACTCTTGAAAATTTCCTTCGTAGTTGCACCTTTATACTGTCTCCATCATCTTGTATATTTCAAATGTAATTTTATCTAAACATTTTAGATATTCAATCTTATCCCTAACCTACCTCTATGTACAGTACATGATTGATTAAGAAACCTCATGTAACATTCGAGAGGTTGCGATGAGAAAAGAATTACATTCAGAATTATAGAGAAAAGAAGGATACGCAAGCCCTATTTCAAAATTTTACAACTATTAAATTTGAATCAAGTAAATTATACACACTCAGATTGATCTTAAATTCATAATCATCTATGATCATGCTATTATATAATTTAATAATTAAATAAAAGCATAAAATCCGCATTTAGTATCTAATCATGAATCATTAAACATCATAATCCAATCTCATTGAAATTATCATTTTGAATTATTTATGAAAATATTCTATGGAGAAAATTATTATTTTCCAATCTCATTAGAAATAATTCTATAAATAATAGAATTTTAAAAATTATGTTAGAAACAATTTCCATTGTTTTTTATAACATTTATTAAATTCCAATCTCATTGAAAAATAATAAATCTAAAATTTAAATAGATTTTATAAATATAAACTCATTAAATTAAATAAATATTTTCAAAAGTTTTGTACTTTTTAAATTTTAATCAAAATTAAAATAGAGAGTTTTTAATTATTAACAATTAATTTTAAACTACATTTGCCAAAAATTAATTGATGGTTTCAAAAACCAAATTTTGAAAACCTTTTAAACGAAAATATAAAATAAGTGTCACTAAAAATGACAAAACCAACCAGTACCTTCTATTTTTAAAAAGAAAAAAAAAATTCTGGGTGACGTCATTTGATGTCATCACTTACGTCACTTGCTGACTTCACCGCTGACATCACCTGCCAACTTCATCCGTGCGTCACTATTGAATTCATCACTGACGTCACTGTTGACATCATCTGATAACATCATCACTGTTGGGCAGAGGGAAATTTTTTTTTAAAAAAAAATTCCCAATATTTTTAAAAAATAAAAATAAAAAATTCAAATAGTTTGAACAATTCAATATTCATGACAACTAAATACTACTACATCATAAATTAAATAAGGGTGGCTCTAATATCACTATAAGAAGTAAATAAACAGATAACGCAGCAGAATTTAAAATTTTTACCTCCTAACACAAATCACCTTGATTAATTTATGCATAGTACAAAAAAGTATAGAGATTATACCTTAGAATCGCGATAAAATCTCTCATATATTTGGATTTCGATCCACAAGCCACACAAGCACACAATCTCTATTGGTATTCATATAGAAAAAGGCTTAATTCAAAAATCTTCACAAGATTGATTAATCTAAACTACGGAGTGCTTACTTCTAAATATCTCAAACGCTTTCCCAAAACATTTTTTTTAATCTTTTCCCCTGGCTTTTATTTAATTTTTAGCCGTGCATATATATATATATATATATATATATATATATATATATATGACTTCTCTTCTTATATATATGTCATGTACACATACATACATACATACATACATACATATATGTATGTATGTATTATAATATTAAAGATCTAATCAACTTGGGTTTAGGACTTTAATAAGCATAATACTTTAGGAATTCTAATATATTATATATTAATCTGTAAGATTTATGCATTATTATAATTAAGTTTTAAAAGTTAATTTATCTCATAAATTAACCCATAATTATCTTATACTTATCAAATATCAATTTATCTCGAATTAATCATCCTTAAGTGTGTGACCCTTTAAGTTCCTAATCACGTTGACAATAAGTATAAATTATATTTCTAAGATATTTGGTTTATATAAATTACACATCTTTATTTATCATTAATTCATTAATTAATTAACTTACATTTATAGATCAAAATTAAAATTTAATGAATTAAAATTGGATTTTAGCAAAGAATCATGACTATCCAAGTGTTGAGATATGTCAAGTGGTTCGACTTCACCTATCTGTGATTTAGTTGTCGTGCAATTATTATCCTTTTACCATTCTATATCCCGATTTATTCAAGAATCCAGATATAATGCCAACTCTTATTGAATTAATCAATTTATTTCTTTCTAAAATATAACCCACTTAAAATAAAACTTAAGACACTCTTAATTCTATTTTTACCTTGCGCAAAGATTTACGAATCGCATTTCAAGAAGTATCCATACCGAGATATACTCCACATCATAAGGATTGGTGAATCCTATATTGGTCATATCTTACATTTTCATGATTCACACTATACTCGAATTTCACAGTATGTGCGACTCCTTAAGAGTGACAACTAAAAGAATGAACCAAAGTATAGTAATCCATAGTCAAGATAAACTCATGACCTCATGTCCAATAATCATTTACACTACTATCACAAAAAGATTAATTCAGTGGCATTCAAATAATAATCTGTGTTGAATACTTTTAACGGGTCAATCCAATACACTTATTCTCAATAAACATCCACATATAATTATGTGTTAATCTACTCATATCAAACACTAAGATTAAGGATATTTACGAATAAAATATAATTATATCATAACTGTTGAACCCCAATTTTGTTAATCATGTTTTGATGATGACCAAATCGCTTGGTTTGAAAACAAGTGTGCAGAAAAATAGGTAGATTCAGACGCAAATGATCGTCCGAACAAAACAACCAGAAGACTCCACGGACGTAAATGACTGTCCGAAAGACAGAGATTCGGACGATGGTAATCGTTCGACACAAAGAATATTGAAGTAGTCTCGGACGAAGAACAGCATCCGATCATATTTTCAGAAGACTTTGTTTCGATCGGACGACATGTTCGGACGCATCCTCGGACGTCCGAACGAATATCCTCAGAGAACGGACGCAGCGTCGGACGCAGAAGTTATCAGCGGACGTCCGAAAGGTCCAACGGTTAGTTTTCTAGTAAACAGAAAATAGCCGTTAGAAAATTATTGAAAGCAGATTTTGGGCAACTATAAATACCCCTAAACCTGAATTAAAGCAAAAAATACTTCTACATTGATTACAAGTAATTTTTGAGCTATTTGGGAGAAATAGTGGGTACAAGTGTTGTAATAGTGTAGGTAGTTTTGTGAAAAGAGCTTAGAAGTGTAAGAGTTTCTTCAAGTGTAAGAGTGGAGAGATAACAATTGTAACAAAGGGAGGTTGTGAGTGTAAAACTCTTGGCTCAACTAAAGGAAATTAGTGTGAGCAAGAGTGATCCTCATTTGTGTACAAGAGGTTATTGTGTCACCTGCTTTGAAGAGACTTTTAGTGGCTAAATTTCAAGTCGTGAATTTGGTAGTTGCCTTGTAAGAAGTATCTTTGTAGTTGTAAGCTCCAAGCTTGAGAAGATTGGGAGTTTGGTTTGATTCTCTTAATCCTAATATTCTTATTTGTTCTTTAAGTTTAAATTTTTGAATATCTATTGTATTCATTTGTGCTTAAGTTTTTTATTTGGTGCATAAAGTTTGCATTTCTATTAAGCACATAAAAAGGTTTGTTTTAGATACAACCTAATTCACCCCCTCTTAGATTGCTTTTTGGGCCAACAATAACTATTTATGATTTCACACACACAGATATATATATATATATATATATAACAATCAAAAAATGCCATACTACCAAATATACATAAATATAAAATATAATTTATCTCTAAAACAAATTAGATTTAAGTTATACACTAATAGTTTCAGACACGATTCACCAGGATCATTTGATAATTTCCCCTCATGATAAAAAAAATAAGGCCAAATGGATCAAATAAGTAATCTACACATAGGTACTGCACGTGATTTCTTACTTAAGCACTGAATTATATTTTTTTGGACTTAAGACCTTATAAAAAATTGCATAATCATGGATATTAAAAAATTATTAAATATATTCAGTATTGCGTCTTATCTATAAATTTTATTATTAAAATTAAATATTTTAAATTTTTATTTATATCAATCATTTACTTTATAATGTTTAATTTAAACCTAATGTTTATTAAGTGGATGAAAAATTAAGTTTACCAAAACCAACAATTCAAGTTTGAGGCTCATTGCCAATCATTTCGGCAGACGCCCTCTGAACCGACAACCCAGACACATCCCCTTTTGGCTGAAACAGGAAGAGGACTTTGATGGCTATTCACCTACAACTTAAAAGTCTTTTCAACCAAATTTTAACTCAATAATATGAGGACACGTGTCTTCCATCCGATGAGTCAGACTCTTTGACTTAATGACCACAGTCAAGTTTCCAATAATCCAATGCTAAGCTACCCAACTTCCTCATTCCAAGTTCCAACAATAACCATTAATTAATTAGTGCCAATATAGTGCAAAATTTTGCATCCGTTTTTAACATTACATGTAAATTAAGTTTATAAAATAGAAGACATTAATTGATATAAGAAAGATATGATATCAAGTTTACAAAATAGAAGACATTAATTAATATAAGAAAGATATGACAAGATTTAATAAAAAATGCAAGATTGTCAATACAAAATCAGATTTATTTTGTGTTTCTTTTCTATTATATACTCATAAAATAATATTTAAGTACATTTGATTTTAGAATTTATCTATAAATTTTGTAATTAAAATTAAAATTTATTAATTTTTTAAAATATTATAATGTTATTTATTTTATATAATTTAATATACACCATAAAATTTATAAATAGAGTATCTAGTCAAGTATTTTCCTATACACATATATTATTTAGTAGTAGTTTTATTTCCAACAACAATTCTATATAACTCTTCTATCTACTAATTCATTTTGACCTTTTTTTTTTTTTTTTTTTGTGCTTTTGCCACCCTCCATTTTCTTTCTTTCAAAATCTTGTCCCCCATTCTTTTTACCTTTTGCCTTCTCTAAACCGCACAAAACTATATTTATATATAGTGGGGGTGGTGCGGTCCTTTGGTGTTCTTATTTGCACCCTGCATCCCAATCACTATCACCATGGCGGTTCTGCCTAAAACTTCAACTTGTTTGGAGTTAACTATATCCATTCCGGGCTTCTCTCCATCTTCATCTAATCCTTCTTCAGGTAACAAATCACAAGTATTATTTGCCGCTTAATTTCATCACTTTTTCTCTATGTTTTCCTGTGTTTTCATATGTTTGTTACACCCAGTCTCTTTTGATTCTTGTAGTCTGTTTGTTTGTTGCCCGACTTTGAATTTGATCGATTTTGATTAACCTTTTCTGGGGTTTTCCTTTTTTTTAAAAATCTTTTTGGTCTGAAATGATAAATAATTTTTTCTTATGAATTAAGAATTTTATTTTTATTTTATAAAATATTTTTAGGGTTTTTAGCACGGTAGTTCATGTCATCAAAACATACATATATGTACATGTGTAGTATTTTTTTATGATTTTTTTTTTTGTTTATATCAATATACATATATATATTAATGATCTTTTGTTTTCAGTTTCATCTTATAATTAGATATGGTCTTTTACATTTAAAAAAAAAGAAAAGAATATGGTATTTTACAAGTAGTTATAAATATTTTGACTTTTTATTAATTAATTGGTCAAATATAAATAATAAATGAAGGGGAAGGTGGTGGTGGAAGAGTTTCAATGAAAGATTTGGACATAAATCAAGTGCCCTCAGGAGGGGAAGAAGAATGCATGGAAGACGAAGATGAGAGCCTACCAAATGGCCCTCCAAGAAAAAAACTCCGTCTTACAAAGGAACAATCTCGTCTACTTGAAGAAAGTTTCCGGCAAAACCACACTTTGAACCCTGTAATTAAGCAAAAACCTCTAGCTACTTAATTAATTTCTGTTTCTTGAACATCTATTTTATTATGTTTATAAATAAATGGGAAAAATGTTGAGTATTCATCTACTTATCAATTAATTGTACATCAGAAATTAATGTTTTAATTGCTCCATTAATTGTTGTAGAAACAAAAGGAAGCTTTGGCCATGCAATTAAAGCTGAAGCCAAGACAAGTGGAGGTTTGGTTTCAAAACCGTAGAGCAAGGTAATAATAGTATTATTACGTTTTTAGTATAACCATTTCCGTGTGGAATGGACTTATTATTACGTTAAAGGAAAAATTGTTTGCTATTTAATGCTGGGTGAGTTTTTTAAATTATTGGATGATTGAAAAGTAAATGAAATCTGTTATTTTTCAATCATTTCTGTTAAAGAATATGGGCTTCCATCTTAAAACCAATTGGTGATAAGTGGGGTGGTCCATGAACCTTATTAATTAGTCCAAGATCTCTTGGGTAGTCGATGTGAGATATTTGAACTTTAACACTTCCTCTCACACATGACTCGGGTTAAAACAAGGACAGAGATAATGACATGACCAATACGCATGAAGTCAAGCAGTATGCAAGGTACCAATACCATAACCAGGAGAAGCATTGCCTTGACAGAAACTCACGAAACCAAACCCAATGCACAGAAGAGTCCAATTGCCTTGGCAGAAACCCACAAAGCCAAGTCCAATGCACAGAAGAGTCCGAGTCATATGTGGATGGGTAAAACACTTGAGTTTAGTTCTGATACCATGTTAAGAACAAGAGACTATATAAAATATATATAAATCAGATCTCAATATAATTGGTACATAGGGTGCCTTTATATAGGTTTACAAGAGAATATAAATATGGTAAGTCTTGCTAATCAAGACAATCAAACATATAGTAAGTCTTGCTAATCAAGACAGTTAGATTAATAAGGTAATCACCTAATTTAGGGGAGTAATTAGGGTAATTACATCAATCATATATTTACATACCATAATATGATAATTCCATAATTTTGACATCCCCTCTCAAACTCAATATGGTTATGGAAACCCAAATTGAGTTTGAAACAAAATTTGAGTAGAAAATCAAAACCAAATATGGACAAAAGAATCAAAAACCAAAACTGAAATGAAATTGAAACCGATCGAAAACCTGAAAACTGACTCCAAGAGAACCCAAAGGTTAATAATCAAAAGAATCCGAAAAATCAAAACCGAGAGAACCCGAAAGTCAAAAATGAGATAACGAAAAAACTCAAAACCGAAGAACCCGAAGGTTGAAACCAGGAGAACACTAAAGTCGAAAATCAGGAGACTCGAAGGTTAAAACTAGAAAAACCCGCAGGTTGAAAACTAAGAATTAGAGTAGAATCTGAGCAAAATATATTTACAAGTGCTCAAATTATTTATAGAGGCTCATATTAAAGAATATGGGTTTCCGTCTTAAAACTAATTGGTGATAAGTGGGGTGGCTCATGAACCTTATTAATTAGTCCATGATCTCTTAGGTAGTCGAGGTGGGATATTTGAATTTTAACAATTTCAATAGTTATCATATCTATTTCGCATTGTGAAGTGGGTAGGCAAAAGTACCTCTACCTTTTAGATTGAACTGCACAATTCATTTGTTTACTTGTTCGACATTTGGGGTTCTAATTTTAGGAAAATTCGATGATTCTTTAGATATCATACATATACTATGGTGATTTGAATACTTTTACAGTATAATATTATCTGTTTTGAATACTTGTACAATATAAATATAATGGTATGGTAACTTAATGAAACTAGCAAATTCTTTTTCTTTTTCTTTTTTTTTTTTTTTTAACATCAGAAACAAGAAAGTGCAATTTTTTCATACCATATATGGCTATGTTTTTTTTTTTTTTTTTGGGTGGAGGGGTGGGGAGGATTTTATTCTTTTCGCATGCCAGTTTAAAATCTATGCACCCGTCGAAAGGTTGGAAAATTGTAAAACAAGAGCACGAGACTGAAGGCCAAAGCACTTAATTTCAAGACTAGAAAATAATGACCTCCATTTTCTGAGAACATTATTAGCGTTTCAAAGTCTACATAGGCCTTGGAAATAATTCAATCCTGGGAAAAAGGAGTATTTATGTCAATATATGGAACCAAAAAAATAATGCAAAAGAATAAAAGCTTCATGTCACATGATACTACGAGTCATCTCTTACCAAGATAAGCATAAGAAATTTGACTCTCATGCAATATTTTTTTTTTAACCATCTCTTTTCCTTATCTTTTAACGATTTGAACTTATGATTAATAAGTTATTGAAAAAGTGTCTTATCACATAAATTACAATAGATTGTCATACACTACTTTAAAAAGAGAATTTCAACTACAATGTACACCTACGACAAAGTTCTTAAAGTACTTTGTTTATGTATTCCATAAGTTATTTGCATGTGTGCGCGCACAAGACACTTTAATTTATACTAGTGTTCGTAGATGAAATTGTCCTCGAGTGTTTGGCAATATGCTTAAAGTGTGTGTATTTTCTTCACTTAGTTCGAGTTCAAAATTGCAAAAAAAAAAAAAAAAGTTTTTTATTACATACCCTCTTTTGGGGACAAGAAACACCGAAGGTTTCATGTTTGCATAATTCTAGGTATGTACTTGTCCTTGTTTATACCTATAACAATGAAGAATATATAAATTAAAAGAAGGACAAATGCTAGAGATTTGGGTCCCTAACATGACTCGTATATATGTTGAAAGAGTCGCGATTTACGTGTCTTTCTCAAATGTTTGAAATCCCAGATATTTTTTGTTCCATAGTACAAAAGAAAATTTTAAATATTACTAATTATTGTTGTAGTTGCGAACATATTGATGGTTTGCGCACTCAACCAATAATAGCAGACAATTTTGGCATAAATCATCTGAAAATCATGATTTTGAAGCAATTTAGATCATATATATATATATATATGATGAACGTTCTCTTAATCTACGTTGTTAAGAATATGATACAAATCTAAAAAATTGCACGTTTCATAACTAGCTTTGTACATGTGATACATGAGTTAATTTATGATTAATGTATAGTTAGCACTACAATCTTATATTGTTAGTGTCACTTTATTCATAAACTAGTTTATGAATTAGTCACATTGGTATTTGACGATATTCAATCAGTTCAAAACATGCGTGCGCATAAGATTTGATTCTCAAGCATCTTCACTGAACATACTTGTTTGTCATTAATTTCATGGCCAATATTATTGTCACGACAGCATTTGTTAATACAATAATAAAAAGAAAAGAAATGACCAAATTATTAATGCCCTCCTAGCTAGCCTTCCTTCATAGGAAGAAGAGTATTTTATTCATTTCATTTTTTGTTTTTTGGTTGTTGTGACGATAACATTTGGCGATTATCATACCCAATTAAGGTATGCAGAAATTTTACAATTCCTCAACGGGAATTATTATGTTGTTCTTTAAAGATTTGTAATGTATAAGTTTTTAAAGTATGTAGTATTGTAGTATACAAACCTTTAAAACATAACGAAATAGTTTACTCAATATAACTGTAGAATTTTCCTTAAGGATGACATGGTGATTATAGAACAATCAATATCATATCAGTTAAAACCAAAAATTGAAAATAAAAAGAAATCGTTTAAAATTCTCATATTCAAATGAATTTAGGCATGCATGCTTCTTCTATATTGCCTTGCCTTGTGATGATTTCTTGCAACAATGCAGGAGCAAGCTGAAACAAACAGAAATGGAGTGCAAGTACCTAAAGAGATGGTTTGGTTCATTGACAGAACAAAATAGGAGGCTACAAAAGGAGGTGGAGGAGTTGAGGGCCATCAAAGTTTTATCGTCCCACAATTGTGAGCCTCCTCATCTTCCAGCATCCACCTTGACTATGTGTCCTCGGTGCGAGCGTGTCACCTCCACTGTCCAAGACAATGGCGGCCCTACCACCACCGGCAACACCACCTCCGCCGGCCCCACTTTGTCGGTTAAAGTGCCCTTCATTCACTCCCGACATCCTTCCGCAGCTTGCTAGTCAAGACACCTGCTCATCATGTTTCTTTCCCATAGAATTGAGAAGGGAAAGAAAGTAGAGAACGTTTGTTCACAATGTTCATAGTAGCCCCCTTTTTTTTTCATAAATAAAGGAACTTATAGTATATAGTAGTAGTAGCAGCTATAGGTGACAGTAAATGTAGTGATTGCATGGCACTAACTTTGGCAACTATATATATATATATATATATGGAAAAGATTTAGATAAACTTGATTTTTTATTCCACTTGTAAATCTTGTGGTGTGGATTAAATGTTATGGAATCTATGACATAAACTGATGTAAGTAAGATTTTATAAGATTTAATCTTAATCGTAGGGTCTACAGATGGGATCAAAGACCGGGTCTATGTAAGTATTTTCTTATATATATTGGGCTAATCAACTGTTTTTGGTATACCACATTCTCTATATTTCCCTTGTGATCCTTTTGTCATTATATACATACTTACCTCTTACTTTGTGATCAATTTATATTTTATTGTCAATTATAAGGATAATAATGGGAGAAATTTCCAAAAGAAAAATCACGATTTCATACTTTTACACCTAAAGTATTAATTTTCACAATTAATTATCTGTAACTTCTAATATATTAATTTTCACAGTTAACTATTTCTACCTTCTAACTTTTTGTACATTACACTAGTAAATACTATTAAAAACCTATGTGTAACACCCCAAGTCCTTGGTTAGTTCAATAAATTTTGAATGGAAACAACAGATTCAAAATGTTTAACCAAAGTTATTATTAATCCATAATCCTAAATATTATATTCACATATAATAATCTATTCCCAATCGATGTGGCTCTTTAAGGAACCACACTTGGCTGTGCAAGATTAGGTGGCCCGTACGGACCCTGGATTGGATCAATAACTTTTGAGTGAAAATAAGAAATTTAAGATACTTAAATAACACTACAAAAAAACACGCGATTAGCAACGAAAATTAGCAACGAATACTATTCGTTGCTATTTAGCAACGAATATTGTCAAAATTAGCAATGAATATATTCGTTGCTAATTAGCAACGAATATTGTCAAAATTAGCAATGAATAAAATTCGTTGCAAATTAGCAACAAATTCAACCAAAACTAGCAACGAATAGTGTTCTAGTTGCTAATTAGCAACAAATTTAGCAACAAACATGTCTCGTTACACTAAATTTGCAACGAAGAGCTACGAACATTATGACAAAATTAGCAACGAATTATTTTCGTTGGTAAAACGTTGGAAGGATTTTAATTAGGTTGAATCTAATTCTTTTCTCCCATTTTTTCCTCTCCCTACTTTTCTCTCATCATTAACGATCCTACCTGGGATCCCGATTTTACAGATGTGTATAAGAGACAGGGGTGAGGAAGATAAGGAAGATATGTGTATAAGAGACAGGTCATAGTAGTCATCATTGTCTATCTTTCCTCCAAATTTTCTTCCTAGATTTGCAATTTTAGGTTGAACTAATTTTCTTTTTTGTTTTGATTTTGCTTCCTAGATCTGCGATTTTGAGTGGATTAAAGCAACATTCCAAAACTAGTAAAGGAATGCTAGAAGCAAAATCAACATCTAGATGTGTATAAGAGACAGGCCCACAAAAAAAGTATAGTACTTCTTCATCATCATCATAAACTCAATGATGAGTACTATGACAGAGTTTGTCAAAATAATCATCCATTCTACTATACTTTTTTTGTGGACACCACAGTTCATAGTTCAGTCGAATATGCTTGAGCTGTCTCTTATACACATCTAGATGTGTATAAGAGACAGCTACTATTCATCAATATTCTTTACAATATAAGCAAGATGTCTCTTATGAGACATCTTATATGTATCTAGATGTGTATAAGAGACAGAAGCAATAAAATGTTTGTCATTCGAAATGTTTCTCCAGTTTGGAGTGTTTTTTTGACATTTGAAATAGAAAATATTTTTTATTTAAAAAAGGGAGGAGATATTTCATTTAAATTATTTGTTTACACTTATCTCTAATTCTTATTGTTGAACCACTAGATTTTCTATTTTTTAGTTCAATTATTAATCTTTTTTTTTACAAAATGAGTTTTTATTTAAATGTTCACCCTTTCTTTGTTGTTCTTGATGATCATTACCTAATACAATGTTGGTTTTGCAGGTTGCTTATGCTTTTGATAGTGGCGGTGATGATGATGATAATGAGGAAGAGAGTGATGATAGGACGATGGGTGGCTATTGTACATTATCACTAAATACTAGACTTTGTATTTATTTACTTACAATTATGTTACTTTTACTTTTGTTGTTGGGATTTGGTTTTATGATACATTCCTTATTACTATCGCTTATTTGTAATTGTTGTACACATATTTGAATGTATATTTTGTTGTTGACAAGCAAATATTATATATTGAAAATTAAATACTTATAAAACCTTTACTCAAATACAATAAATTTATGTATAAATTCGTTGCTAATTTTCAAATATAAATTAGATTATTTTTATTTTTATATTTTTTCGTTGCTAAATTCATTGGAAACTAGAATAAATAGTCAAATTTGGAAGAAGGATTTACGCGATTAGCAACGAATTCTAATTTTGCAATATATTCGTTGCAAAATACGTTGCTAATTATTTGATGCTAAATTTCGTGGCTAGATGTGTATACAAATTTTCGTTGCTAAATTCGTGGCTATTTTCATTACTAAATAGCAACGAAATTTTTTTTTCATTGCTATTTGGTTACCCACGAGCAGAATTACCACGGATTTTTTTTCGTTGCTTAAATTTGTTGCTGACCTATTTAGCAATGAATTTGCATTATTTTTTCGTTGCTAAATTCGTTGCTAATCGCGTATTTTTTTGTAGTGTAAAGTTATGTAATAACTCATAACCCTAAATATTATTTTTACATATAATATTTTATTGTCAATCGATGTGAAAATAAACCCCGGGGAGGTGTCTCATACCATGTATCTTCATAATTTCTTACACATTGGTCCTTAATTCTAAACTATTATTTTTAAGTACAACATACACTCAGCTGTATATAAATGCATTTAAGTGTGTACATACACAAAGCAACACCAACCCATTCCTACTTCCCAATTTCCTTCCCTTGGTTCCCTATAGAGACTAGGAGAGGGATTAGAAAAGGGAATTAGGGATTGGAAATGGTTGCAAGTGGGGAGGGGGGTCGGAACAATAGGAGACATGGGAAGAAGGACTCGCATTGCTTTGAATATTTAGGTGTGTTTGCATGCTATTATGTGTGTGATTAATTATGGTTTTTAGTATTATGCTAATTAAAGGAAATTTGGGAAGTTAGGGTAAAATAATGAGGATATTGTGGGTTATTATGGCTTAGGATCCTCTGTTATATTTTTTTATTTATTTGGTATGGTTCAACTTGCATACAATTTAAGAAAAATTGGTATTTGATCAACTAGTAAAACATATTTTTCATAATTGTCCTTCAGTTCAAATTTAAAATTTGTTACTCTTCCCATTTCAAAATAATTATCACGTTTGGTTGGTGCGCATAGATCATCATTAAATTGCATCAATTTTACAAAAAGATAGATCAAAGTGACTAAAATATCTTTTACATTAATATTCTAATTACATAATCATCATTCCATTAATGTGGCACTAAGGGTAAAAATTGAAAAAAAATATCATTTAATAATTTCTTGATTTCCTAACGTGACAGATAATTTGAAACAAAACAAATTGCCTAACGTGATAGTCATTTTGAAACAGAGAGTAGTTGATTTTGGAGTTTTAAATTTTAAAATAGTTTGTCAGAGAAATTAATATTAAAAAATGTCATTAATGCTATTTTTTGGAACGTGCATAAAGGCTAAAATAGACAAAATGACTTAATATATTTGCCATATTAAATAGTGACAAATAATTTGAGATAAATTAAAATAAAAAGAGTGACATGTAAATTGGGATGGATGGAGTACTTTTTAATACTTTCTCAGTCCCATTAAAAGTGTCGTACTATCTTGGGATGTCCAAAAGTATTTGTCATGTTCACAAAGTCAAAGAAATCTTTCAATAATTTTTTCAATATTGTCCCTCCATTAGTTTTATAATCATGTTATTTAAATTCAAAGTTTTAATTTTGGAGGGCAAAATTAAAAAGTAAAACATTAACATCACAATTAAGCAACCATTCTTAAAAGGGTTGATTACATTTACCTTTTCTGAGGTTTGGCTATATTACCAAACACACCCTTTGATTTAGCAAAATTACAAATACCCCAGTATCACTATCTTTAGTTAATGGAACTAATGAAAAGACAAAATTGCCCATATTCCTCATTAGATAGAATTTGTTCTGTTTTTTGCTTGAATTTTTTCCTTTTTTCTGACACCTTAAATAAAAACTTTGCAGCAAATTTCTTTTGCACATTCTCGACCAAGAACTACTATCTCTATTGCCATGACCACCCCTTGTTGCACCTCCACATTAACCTGGAAATCACAAGGCCCAAAAATTCTCTCTCCCACACATGAAGCTTTTGAATTTTAAAACCCATTTTTTCCTCCTCTCAATTCCTATTCTATTACAAATCTTTTCATCTGGAGTTTGTTACCTATTAATTTGAAATTTATCATTAGAAATTGGATTTCCCAATACTTTTTCAAGATATCAGGGTCATATTGTGCCTATTAATAAAATTTCCAAAATTCATGTAATGTAGATATGTTGTTCAAATTTTCTCCAAATTTGAAATTGGGGTTGTGGTGGGTTTTAGGAAGGTGGCATATTGGAGGTATTGGATTTTGCCTCCAAAATACACTAATTGAATGAAATTTGATTTCCCTTCATTTTTGTTTCCTCTTGTGTGATAGCCTTTGCCACATTGAAAACTAGTGATGGATTTCTTCAACATATATATGTTTTAGTGTTTTGCCTTTGAGCTATACTAGTTGGAAGCCTAAACAATGCATGGTTAGTGATTTGGATATTTTCCTCAAACACACACACGCGTGTACTTGCCCGATGAGACGCGGCGCAGTGCATGTAATTTGTTAGTGTTTTACTCCTTGTACAAGTTTTTTTTTTCTTCCTAGTTTTTGGTCTGTTCTTATCCGAATTTGTTTACAAATTTTGTGTGAAACTTTACTTGTTAATCTCTACCTGATTTTAACGTTCATTTTGGAATTGGTTATCCATTTGTGTTCGGATACTTGATTCTTCCTATCTTTTCTCTCAAAGCAGATGAAGTTCTATCTATTTGACATGCCATACCTATCTTTTTCTCTTAAGACAGTGTTGTGGCTTCCAAACTCTAGCTGGATTGATCACTATAAATAGAGGTCTTGAGGTGCTCTTCAAAATACACTGAAAAATATATCTTCTTCTGCTTTCTTTATTTTCCTTTCTCTTGGTACTGGGTAGTCCTGTATTAAGTTCGAAACCTTACTTATGAGTGCACGCAGCCGAGGCTCTCATTGAATTCTAGAGAGTGACCGTCCGATGATCCCATTTGCATCAATGGATTACGATCCTGTAGAAGGCGAAGTAACTTTCAAAGATAGTGATTACAAGTTTTGACAAATTCTGTTCTACTTTTCATTGTAGTTCTATCTAGATTTTCTTACAGGAGAAAGAGAGGGGATCTCAGGGATGGTATGTTGCCGATGATAGAGAGTCGATAATGAGATGATTAAGGTGAGAAGGCATATCAGGAAAAAGAGTGTCAGATCATGGTTGATGGGTTGCTGTGGTAGAGAGGTGGTAAGGGGAGGGTTAAAAGGAGGAGACATACCAGAGGAAAAAGATATAGACTGGAGCTATGTTTGGGCAGCGACGTCCTTGCCATTGAAGGAAAAAATAGTAGATGGGTGGGTAGTGGATTGCGTTTGTAGAGAAAAAAACCATGGAAAGCTAGAGCTTCTGGAGAAGTAGAAGACGAGAAAAGATATGGAACTGAGGGAGGAGAAAAAAGAGAAATAAAAGAAAGAAAGGGTAGGGAGGGAGAAGCCAACCTGCAATCATTAGTAGCGGCGTTGCCATATGTGCAGCTGGGTTAAAAAATGCTAGGTGCATGTTTTTAGCAAATAACCAAGTAAAGAAGAAGAAAGTATTTTCTAAATTTTATTTTGACCCCAAAAGTCCCTGGTCAACCTCAATTGTATGAATATTTAGTGCCAACTTTAGTGAATGAATATTTGTGAAACCAAAATTAATTAATTAAGCCTCTTTGAGGGTAATTTGGACTTATCACAATAAATTTTTGCTGACACTAACGGAATTTCTAATGTCTCATAATGGTAAAGGAAGTTTGTTAAACGTTTGAATATTCAAGGGGTTGACTGTAATATTCTGCACATCAAATCACAGGGTATTTTTGATAATATGGTCAAACCTTAATGGAGGTAAATATAATTAACTCTTGTTGAAAAGTTAGACTCCTGAAAAGTAACAAACAAATTGAGACAGAGGAGTACACTTATGTTACACCATATAATGTTGTGACATGTATATTTTTAATATAGTAAATATTAAATGCTGGATAAATGTCATCTATAACATCACATAATGTAATACAAGTGAAATACCAAAAAATGTAATAGAAGATCCTAAACCGTTATTAACAATGTTTAACGGTGCAATGTGAAAAAAATTAAAAATTAAAGATAATTAATTGACTTTTAGACGAAAAGTCCAAATCATGATAGTTTAGGGAGTGCAAGCTACAATTGATATAGTAGTAGTAATGGCCGTTGGTTATAGCAAATGTAGTGATTGCTTGGCACTAATTTGGCATATATATATATATATACTTACCTCTTCCTCTGTGAGCAATTTATGTTTTCTTGTTAATTATGAGGATTTAATAATGAAAGATGTTTCCAAAAGAAGAATCACGATTTCATACTTTGCACCCCCTTAAGTATTAATTTTTACAATTAACTATATTTAACTTCTAATGTATTAATTTCCACAGTTAACTATATCTAACTCTAATTTTTTGTACATTGCATTAATAAATGCTATTAAAAACTCATCTATCTTCATAATTTTTCACACATTGGACTGTATTTCCAAACTTTCTTTATTAAGACATATATTTAATCGTGTGTAAATATATATAACGTCTACATATACAAAGCAACACCAATTCCTAGACAAAGATATTATTGAGAAAATGACGGCTTTTCTGGGTAAAAAGAAAATTGGATTCATCAAGGAAAAATGACACCAATAGTGATGCCTTCCATTTCATTTAAACCCCAATCTCGAAAACGATGGAAAAAAAATCTTTGGTCCCTATACCCGTCTTCCAGTCTTCTTCTCTTGGTTTCTATAGAGACTAAGAAAGGGGATTAGAAAAGGGAGTTAGCGCTCCAGTGGAAGGGGTTGCGGGTGGGTGCTAGGAACTTTAGGGGACACGAGGAGAAGGGCTAACATTGTTTTGAATGTGTACGTGCGCTTGTGTGCTTCTATGTGTGCGATTAATTATGGTGTACAATAAGTGCTAATAAGGGCATTTTGGAAAGTTAGGTAAATAATGAGAATATATGAGTTATTAATGATTTAAGATCTTTTGTAATATTTTTTTAATATTATATTTGTGTTACACAATATAATAGAGTAATATGTATATTTTTAATATAATAAATATTAAATGTTAGACAAATGCTACAATACCACAAAGTGTAACAAATGGCCCTAAATAGTTATTATTAGTGTTTAACGATGTAATGTGCAAAAAAAATTAGAAGTTGAAGGTGTAGTCAAAGTCCAAAATCCTGATGGTTTAGGGAGTGCAAGCTGCAATTAACCTGTGGGCTGCCACTAGCCAGTCACGTCCTCCGTCTAGGCCAGTTATTCGCTTGCAGCCGGTTAAATCTTTCAGCTCCAAGAAAAGCAGCAATATAATATTTATCAAAAGAGGCCTAAAGCAAAGCCCAAGGAACGGAGAGAGGAGGAGCCGGCGATCGAAGAAGCTGAGGAGACCGTCTTAAAGCACCCATTTTTACCATTGTAAAAATCTTGCCTGCCCATTTTTTTCTTTGATTTTAAAGCAAATCTTGCCTGCCCTTTTATTATTTTTCTTGTTTTTTCACTTTTGTTTGTATTGATTCCAGAATTTTGGTAAGACCGTAAACAAATTGGGCCAAGAAAGATTGCTTTTTTCCTTTATACCCATCACTTGTTTGTGAAAATGAGTAACTGAAAATATGATGAGTTAATGAAGAAAAAATACGCATGTAAGTTGCTCATTAAACTCTCTTTTTTTTTTTTTTAAATATAATTTCTATTGATGTGGCCTTGCATATTAGATGAAGTTCATGGATGTTAGTAGTAGTTCTAAAATTTGTGACTTTTTTTTTCCTTAATATAAAAACTCACCTCAGGAAATCCCCCTGTCGGGTGACTCGACACATGACAATAGGTCATAAAAACGTGTTTTACCACCTAAATTGCTTAAGTGTTGTCAAAATTTTCTGATATTGTTACATTAAAGTCTCAATCTTTGAGGCCGCTTGAACCAAATTGTGGCTATCGATTTTACCTGCTTGATAGTTGGTAGTTTCATGGTCACCATCTTGATGTTTCTTCGTATAGGTTATGTATTTTTAGGTTATGGATAAGAACCAAAAGACTTCAATGGCAGGGTTACTTAAAATCCCACTTAACCGGATACCATAATGGCCCTCCAAGGACCGTCATAGTCATAGTCATAGTCTATCTAAGCTGCATGTTTAATTGAGTGATATTGAAAATCAGCATCAACTTTTTGTGGATAGAAGAATGGTAAAAAGTTTCGGAGCTGCTGTTAGTATTCGGCAAACTGACATCCTTAAGAGCAGCTATTCTTTGTGATTCTCTGATAGCACCACTTATAGTTTAAATTTTTAGGAGTTTGGGGAATTAAAAAAGAATAAATCTCAGGTTCTGAAAAAGACATTTACCTTTAGCATTGTGTTTTGTGTGTCCATTTTCTTTGAGTCTTTATATGTTAATTTGATTTCATTTGAAGGTAACAAATGATGAGAGATAATGACCTTGGTTATGAAACATAGTCGTTGCCAGTTCTTTTTCTTTGCAAAGTGCCAATTCCTTCCTTTATTGATGGGTAATAATCTTCATTAGTAATCATCTTCAGGTACAAAAACAAAATTACTGGGAAGATTAGATTTCCTGAACTAGTCAATAGTGCTGCATTTTAAGTGATCTTTGACAAAAATGAGAGGGCAATAAGAGCCCCACACAAGCTGGCTTCCTCGGTAAACATGAGTGGAGTTCGGGGGACATTGTTCAACACTTGTAGAAAGCTTCATACCCTGTCACGAGATGGCCCCAGTGAATGTTTGAAGAAGAGGGTTGTTGAATTGGAGAAGAAGAGAAAGAGAAAAGACCCCAGAAAGAATCAACTTTTCGTTCAAGTCCCTGATTCAATGTCATTTCTTGACACTGCCACAATGCCAATGATCCTTACTGTTCAAGGGACTGCTCTCTTTGCAAAGCTCCTCATGATGGTATTGCTGAGTTATATAAGTATGCTGTCACATAATTGTTTTAGTCATCAAAATTTATTATCCTTATTGGGATTACTTCTGCATTTTCAGCATCCCGTGATTCTTTCTTCTTTGGTTTTAGCCATTAAAATGTTAATTCAATGTTGGTTTTTTCCATTTTGGCATAGGTTGATTTTTTTTTTTTTTTTTCATTTTGGGATGTAGACATAATTAAAGATCAGATTGTCATCCGAAAGAGTAAAAGATGTACTATTTTAGCATAATTTCAAAAGCATCCAGTGGTTTGAGTGTTTTTTTTTGTTACGTAGTTTGTGTGAACAACACTTTCTGCGGTAACTGAATGTCTTGAAGTTCTTCTTGGTATAATTGTTGGGTTAAAACCAATTAAAACTGGAGGAAGCTTATAACTCCAAAATGATTTTTGGTTGGGGAGTGCATGATGCATCATTTGATTAGAATCAAATTCTTTTGAAATGTTGCGATTAGTGAGAATTATCATTATCATTTGTGCTTGGCAGCTTGATGAGTCCAAGTCTCAAGAGATGATTGAGCGAAAAATAAACAATGCACCTCCCGGTCAAGGGACTGTTAGGATGCTAAGTCGCGAGGAATGGGAAGAAGTTAGAGAAGTGCGACCAAGAACGCCATTTGAATCAAAGCTTGCCCGCCCAAATGCACGAATAAGGACTGGGGAACCATTGCACTGGGTAATTCTCAATTCCCTTACTTGTCCATTGGATTAATTTCATGAAACATAAATTAATCTTTGTCAAAATCATATGTAGCCTGGTTGAACTCTATGGAATTCACCAAATCTGCTTGTTTGTGGAGAGCCTCTGTTAATTAAGTTCTAGCAGTCAAGTTGATAAAATCTTTCAAGAGATCTCTCATTTCATGAATCTCTCAATGGAGCTTCTATTTCTTTATAGGTCCTTGAAATGCTTGGACCACTCAATATTTCTGCACTAAATCAATTCTGTCCTCTTCTTCTTGACAAATAATAATTGTTTGCAAATTGTGTTTTGATAATTTATCCAGATGTGAATTTTGGTCATGCATGTCTCACTGATGTTGAAACATTTTTAATGCCATATGTTAAAACTTAAGTGTTAATATTTGGTTAAGATGAAATCTTCATCCAAAACTGTAGTTAAGTATCTTTCAGACTCATGTGCATGTTAATGGCAATTGGGGAATAGTGTCAAGGCTCTGTACAATGAACACTATTATGAGAGTTGCTTTTTTGCATAAAGGTAATGCCTTCTCATGTTAGCATAGCTTGATAAATAAGTACATTTGAGCTTCAGAACAATTTAGAGAAAGTAGCATCAAGTAGACGAGAATCAAACAATTTGAAGGATGATTAGGGTGTTTAGAATCAGCTATCTGCTAAACATCTGTATTTAGGATTCCTCAAGCACAAATAAAATAATTCTAAGGAAAGAGGAGTAGGAGGAGGAGGAGAAGAAGAAGTGGTGGATCTCATGAAATTTGTGAAATGCTGCAAGTAGGCAGGACAATTGTTAAGAAGAGAGAGAGATAAGAGGCATGGTGGTCATTGTCATTTGGCTTTATACTTCAGAATGAAATTGTATCCTGGAAGAGTGGGTTTGAAGAAGAAGAAGAAGATGACGGGGTCTGATAATGTTTTTAAGTGGTGGATCTCATGAAATTTGTGAAATGCTGCATGTAGGCAGGACAATTGTTAAGAAGAGAAAGAGAGATAAGAGGCATGGTGGTCATTGTCCTTTGGCTTTATACTTCAGATTGAAATCGTATCCTGGAAGAGTGGGTTTGAAGTCTGATAATGTTTTTAAGTGGTGGATCTCATGAAATTTGTGAAATGCTGCAAGTAGGCAGGACAATTGTTAAGGAGGAAATGTTTAGATTAAGTGGTGGATCTCATGAAATTTGTGAAAAGCTGCAAGTAGGCAGGACAATTGTTAAGGAGGAGGAGGGGTCTGATAATGTTTTCAAGTGGTGGATCTCATGAAATTTGTGAAATGCTGCAAGTAGGCAGGACAATTGTTAAGAAGAGAGAGAGATAAGAGGCATGGTGGACATTGTCCTTTGGCTTCATGCTTCAGATTGAAATCGTATCCTGGAATTGTGGAAGGATTTAGAGAGAATTCTGTTTTCACTCTTCTGAATGAACTATATACACATGACGTTTGATGTACCCTTAAAACTACGCAGACCTTTAGCTTGTCCCTGTTACATTTCCCACTTAGTGCAGCATTAAATTTTTGGCCTCCAACCCTTACAGGGCCAGGATGTTCCTGCAAAGACAAAGAATAGCAAATTAAAAAGATGCAGGACTCTTTAGTAGGTCTTATATGCCTTTGCTTCCCACCCTCTCCCCCGCACCCACCCTCACCCCCTTCCTCCTGGCTTCCCCAGGGAAACTGAAGATTGAAGAAAAAAAAAAGAGGATTTTTGTGCCTTTCTTGTTATATTTCAAAAGACGTAAAAAGAAAGAATAAGATGTGTATGGTTGATAAAATCTGATTAGGCATTTTGGTCTCATGGTTCATGGTGTAACTTTTTTGTGCTGTGTTTTTAATTTATTTTTTTAGAATTGTGGTATTGTTAGTTTTCTTTCCCCTTTTTTCCCCTGTTCTGTGTGTTTTTCTTTTGAGCTCTGCAGTGAGTCGTGAACCTAAGGGCCTAAGTTGTGAAAGGTAGCTTTCAGCTGCCAATCTATCTTCTTGAGGACCTTGGACCTTGTTTTTCCTTATTAATCTCCTTTTTTCTTATTTTTCTTGTTTCTGAAACAATTTCCTGCTGCTGTGCTTTATTTCCAGCTTCTTTTCCTGGGTACAGTTTATATAGTTTATTTATTTATTTATTATTTTTTCCCAATTTTGATCCGAGTGATGCTCATTTTGGTTTCTTTATGCTCTCTGTACCTGCAGGAAGATGTCAAGGATTGGACAATTGATGTGCTTACTGATGGTTTCACTCGGGCTGAAGAATGTGCTAGACGCAGATCTAATTAGCTTAACATACAAGGGAAAAGAATAAATAAAAAACGAAAAGAAAAACCTTCACATCTGTTGCAATTGATAGTTCTATTTCCAGGTCAAATGAGCTTGCAAGCTTTTACTTTTCTTGTATATGCCATAATATGAACCTATGAGGTCTTCCTTCTAGCTGTTTCCTTTGTAAGGAGGAGCTTGTTGCTAAAACAGCAACGCCCCTCTCATCTTTTAAATGATTATCTGGAGCTCTTTTTGAGAACCCAGAATATTAATCTCTTGGCTCATTTAGAATTCATCATGGGGGAATTTGAGTCTAGTCAAGACCTTGGTTTAGTAGTGCACCGAAACCTCGAAGGTAAGCTAAAAGACAGCTTTCTTTATCACTGGCCTCCAAAAATTAAAATTGCAATAGGGACATGGCTCAAGTACAAGTTGGTCCTTATACTTGGTCTCATTTATGCTCTTAAACTTGCTATAGATTATAAATAGTAAAAAAAAAAAAAAATACTAGTTGGCCTGATTTATTTGTTACTTTTTTGCTTTCTTGTTAATTTTCACTGCTAAAAGTTTGTCGATTATGTGTTTTAGTTTGTCTGTATTTGTTTGAATAATTTAATATTTGATTAAATATGCTTTGCAACTTATGAAACATGAGAAAAGAAAAGGGAAATGAAGCATGAGAAAAGGAAGAATATTCTATGGTCCTTTGATTAATATCATAGTGTATTAAAGTCTTGTATAATATAATATATTATGCTTTAAAAATATGTACTGTATAAATATTAAAGTACAACGAAATGATTTTCTAGCGTGATTGTAAATTTTCCTTATGTTTTATATCACAATTCTTTTCACTTATGTGATGTAGAATATGGTCTCACAGGGTATGTGGTTTATTTGGTTTACCTCATACACAGTTAAGATTTTAATTGTTTCCTACATTAGTACTTATTTAAATTTTTTTGCTTCAATTGAATCCTTTGGGATCTAATGTCAGTACATTTTGTTGGTGTGATCTAAATGTAAAGTATGACATAAAGTATGAGTTATGAGGTCAAAAGCCAAAATGGAAAAATTTACCTAAATAAGATTGCTAATATAAGGCTCTGTTTGGATGGAATATTTTTTTGATTATTTTTTAAATAATATTTTATAATCATTATTTAAATATATTTTTTCAACTATTTTTTTTTATAGTGGTGTTCATTAGTCGGTTTTCGATAATTTGGTTAAAATTTTTTAATTTTTCGATTTTCAGTGCAAGAAAATCAAAATTAAATCTAAACCAAACTAATCTTCAGTCGGTTGATTAATCAAACTTTTTCTATTGTATTCGATCTAATTAAAATATACTTGACAGTTAAAACTAAGTTATAATTAAATATAAAACCAATAAATTGATAAAGAAAAATCTGTATATAATAAAACTAAAACTAGAAACTAAATTGTCCTGCCAACAATAAACAAAGAAGAATGATATCGGTGTTGAATGAATGAGAATATAGAAATTGTTACTAAAAAAACTAAAACCTAAACTAATAAAACTAAAAATTTGGTTATTTAATTATTCGATTATTGATTTTTAATAACCAAATATAAATCATATAACCAATTTTCGTAATTTGGTTTATCTGAATGTAGATTATTTGAACACCGAAAACTAAATAATTTGATTCAGTTGATTTGTTTGGTTAAATCAAACTATGAACACCCCTATCTTTTTATCTCTCATAAATCACATTTCAAAAAAAATTATTACTATACTTTTTTCAAATAATATCTAAAATAATTTTTTTAAAATAATGACTGCCCAAAGAAAGTCATTACTTTTCATGGGTTCAAATCGAAAAGAGAAAAAGGATATGAAAAACCAAAAATGTGTCTATTCTTATTTCTTAATATTGATGATGAGTACGAGGCTTAAGTATATACCAAAAAGGTTAGATATATTAAAAAGGAAATGATCTTTTTGCACTTACATAGAACCTTTGTGGTTTGACCAATCTACATATTAACCTCTTTTGTATTGAGATATACATTTAACTCTCTGTGGTTTGTTCTTTTTTGCGAAACAAACACAAAGAGATTCACATTACGTGATGTGCAACATACGTGCTATATATGCACATTGAAATTGGTTCCAACTTTAAAAGAAGGCATGAAATTATATTTTTAGCCTCATCATTGTGAATCACAAAAATTTGGGATTAAACTAAAATAAAATAGGGTCAAATTAAAATTAAAATTAATCCAAGGAACCCTACTTCCTCCTCTTCCTCCACAGCCGCCATCATCATCTCCCAACCTAGCCATCGCCACCCTCAATTCCCACCTCCATACCAATCCCACAACCAGTCTAGCTACCACCATCCCAACCCCCACCTTCACACCAGCTCGACTCCTCAACCCATCTCCTATCTTTCCTCCATTCCTCAAATCTCCTCCTCTACCACACCCCTCAACCCACGACCCAGATCATGGGACCTCGCCCCAACCTCCTTCTTCCATATTTTCTCACATTCATTCCTCTACCCCATCTTTCACGATCTCTCATTCCCTTCTTCTTCGATCTCCTTTTCCCTACTCCTCCTTCCCCAATCTCCCTTCATCTCTCTTTCTCTTTCATCTTCTCCTCCATCTCTCTTCTTTCTCGATCTTCCCATATTCTCCCATAATTTTCCCTGATCTTTTCTCCCCTATATCTCCGCTCCTCCCTCTATTTTGTCCCCTCATTTCTTGATCTCTTCCTTACTTTCCCTTTTCTTTTTGTCTCTCAACAGAAGAATGGAGGAGATCAAGGTCGAAGAGAAAGAAGGAGATGGGATTGAGAAAGATGGTGGTGGTAGGACTGGTGTGGATGTAGGGGTTGGGACAACAGTGACTGGGTTGGTGTTGAGGTAAAGGTTGAGGATGATGGTGGTTGGGTAGGAAATAGGAGGGTGGTAGGCTGGCCATTGTGGAGGAAGGAGGGAAAGGTGGTAGGGTTTCTCTCAAGGAGGGTGGTGGTGGTGGTGAGTGGTGGCTGATCGTTATATATTTAGGGACATTTTAAACTTTTAGCTTAATTCTGTAACGAGAGTATCATTTTATTTGTTTTGCAAGAAAAAAAGAACAAATTATAAGGGGTTAAATGTATATTTTAATACCACAGAAGATAATATATAAGTTGGCCAAACTATAAGGAGTTTCGTGTAATTTATCCATTTGAAAAGAAAAAAAAGTAAAACCAAAATGGTAACTTGAAGCCTTGAAGGGGCAATTGGTAAAAGGGGAAAATAAGTAGGCTTCTAGAGGGGGGCTCCAATAGGATGGCGAGATGAGCGAGGGAGGTGGGGAGTCCGGTGGGGCGATAGGCGCACCACTTTAGACTCACATGCCTTTTCCTAACTCTTAATTTCACCAAATTGCACGCATTCACAGACATGAAAGCGACTTGGAACCACTCAACTTTGTACTTTGTCTTATGATTTTCTTTTTTATTTAATCCCCTCAACCTATGTCTTATATCTCATCCTTTTTAATATAACCCGGATCTTATATGGATTCAATTAGTAATAATCCAAGTTTAATCAAAACTTTATTAATGGAACCTTTTTTTGAAATACTTTATTTTTGGTAGCAGCCAATAACCAAATATTAAGTTATAAATTAACAATTTACTTAATAAATCCTTGTCTGAACTGGATTATATTAATAACACGTAAGATTAAAGGATCGCTTTCTTAGAAAGTGCTTATCATAGTGAAGTACTAAGATTTGCACAGTTTGAGCACACCTATGCACAAATTTTTTTTTTTAAAATTCACTTCTCTATTATCTTTTAATTACTCGAACCTATGATTAATAGGTCATAGGGAATTATCTTACCACCTAACATGTACTTCATACTACACACAAAATTTTTCTTGCCAATCTTCTTTTTTCTTTGAAATATTTTTTAGTTAAAGGATCTATAAAACTTTAAACTTTCTTTTTGGAATTTAATTACTTGTTTGTTGCCGGTTATGTGCAAGCGTATATAAGCAAATTTTTTTTTTTTTTTTTTTCTCTTAACTACACTCAGAATTGGTAAGAGAATTAGAAATTGTATTTAGATATCACTTGTATATGGTAATTCGTAAGCTCTTGTAAATAAACTTCTCCACCTTTTGAAAATTAAGAATATTAATCTTTAACGAAATACACATGAATTCTTGACAATCGTTTCAACGCTTAAGTCGCATAACTAGATACTCTAATTACATTACCTTTTGTCACCAAGGATTTTTGTCTTTTGTTTTCTTTGGATTATGGATTTAACTGTGCGAAAATCAAAATGAAATAATTATAATTGAAGAAATTACAAGACGTAAGAAGGAAAAATTCCTAGTGCATGCTGTAATGTCATTTCAAGCTAAACTATGCATGAAGAATTTGATTTGGTTAATTTCTTGAGATTCAAAAGAAAATAGAATGAAATCAATAGATGATTTTATAAAAATTTCAGAATTCAATGTTTCTTATACATTTCAACTTAGAAAATAAATCAAGAAAAAAAAAAGAAGTATAATTACAAATGGAAACCCACTGCTAAGCTCCTATACCTCCAAGCATCATAAAAGAATTAGTAATACATTAAAAGGTTTTGTTTGCACACAATTAAACTAAGTGTCAATCAAAATTTCATTTCTAATTATGTTTAAGAGGGCCGGTCTTAGGATCCTTAAATAAAGGTTTGTCAAAATCCGTGAGTACAATGATCAGGAAATAATGAATGCCGACATCTGTGATGTTATTGCATTATTTCTTTTGGGGTGGTTTGAGTTTGTTCTTGATTTTAATCAAGTTTCTAACCTAACAAAGAATCTTAATATTTATCTGCTTCATGATTCATAACAAGATTTTGGCTGTTGAGATTCCTAATCACTTGAGTACAATCGAGTTGATCCATTGGAGATATGGCCCTATAAGTGAAGTTGCTATTACCCTACCATATAGGTAGCACCTTGCCCATTTTCTTTTATCCTCTTCCCAACCTCCATAGCAAATCAAATATCTAGGGATCTATGATAGTATATTAATATGTTTATATACATTGATTGTTTGCTCACATATATGGAAAATATTACCATAGATCTGGTTTTTGATCCCACATGTAGATCTTGCGATCAAAATTAAATTTTATACAATCTTGTTTACATCAACTTATATCATAGATTTCATAACATTTAATCTATACTACAGAGTCTATACGTGGGACCAAAGATCAGGTCTATCTAAGTATTTCCTCACATAGATATGTGTCCTAAAAAAATTGACTCGACCTCCAAATGATCATGTGATGAAGTTTTATATTCTCTTCAAAATTTACAATTTTTTAGTCCGTATTATAGAGTTTTGATGTACGAGCTTAGGGACGAAAGTAGGAGTGTTTATCTTGACATGATGATCTTGTCTATTTTAAATTATAAAAATAGGATATTTGAATGAATTAGTATTACAGGATCGAATATTAAAATTACTTGATCAGGGAACGGGTTGAGAAATCTATATTCTAGTGCGACCTAACAGGTGTACGAATATAGTTAGTTATATAATTTATATATTATTATCTAATATTAATAAAATTTTTTTCTCCTCCCCTTCCCCTTTATATAAATATTTGTGTAACTATTAGAAATTTTTATATTTTTTAATATTTTGAAACTAAAAAAAATGTTACGATTGGAACTGTTCAAGTACTTGAACATCCGACTCCCTTTCGGTACTCAGATGATCGGTACCATATATATATATATAGATTGAATATCAGGCCAAATTTTTTCTGACTAAGTTTCAATATAATTAAATAATTTAAATTGAGTCGAATACTAACTATATGGACCAAATAATCAGTCCATAAACAGGAAGTTCTAATTGTTGGACATTGAACATTTAAAACTTTTAGTGCCCATTAGGCTACTACCAAAATAAAATTTGGAATATATGGTTACGATTAATTTTCCACTCAAACTAGTGCATACATTTCAAGGTAGATAATTTACAAGACTAAACTTGAACATGTCCAAAGATTATTTATTTTTATTTTTTGGTGAAGGCTATCAAGATAATTAAAAGCGAAGCACTTTGACCCCAATCCATTTTTTTTTCTTTAATAAAATGCTAAATTTATCTAAGAATTGTGAAAATTGTTAACGACTGTATTTAGAATGAATAATTTTTCATTATTTTTAAATAATATTTTACAAACATAACATTTCTTTTCAATCACCTTTTATCTCATATAAATCACATAAAAAATTATTACATTAATTATTCTGACAATATTAGGAATAATAATTGTCCAAACTCTGTTACAATCGAGGAGTTTAATAATTGTTGACGGCCTAAAAAAACCCCGAACATGATAGTGTTGCTCAATCATGCAGGGACAAAGGTGACATGATATTTTAGGTAAGTGAATCTGACAGACGTTAATTACTCTAAACTTAAGCCCTTAAACTATTCTCTTGGATTTATATTTACGAATATCATTTGTTTGGAAAGATCTTTCAAATATGATATATTTAGAGTATATACGTATACAATTTCACTTCACATGTCTAATCGTTATTCATATTCTTAAATGACAAGGATCTAACAAGGAATTAAAAAAACTAAAAGTAATTAATTACCAGAATTCTTCATTCATATTATCAAGTACTTGTTCGAGGATTTAAACCAAAAAAAAAAAAAAAAAAAATCCTACTTTGGGGGCCTTTGGGGTGGCGAGACTGTGATAATACAATGCCAAAAGTGATGAACTCCAGGACCACACAGCTTACAATATGTACATATTTTTTAGATTACCTATTATTATTATTATTATTATTATTATTATTATTATTAGCACCTAGGGTGAAGAAATATGATATTGTCTAACGTATAATATAAAGGAAAAAAGATTAATTTAGTCTCTCATCTTTTAAAAAAATTAATTAATTTAAACCTTATGACTGATATTGTGAACAAACTAAAGGAGTCGTTGACAGCACATCTGTTATAAGTTAATGACCACGTGATTATCACGTGACTTGGTCCATTAATTTGTCTAATCTAATTTCCATCGAAGGCCTTAGATTGATTAATTTTTTTTTAAAAAAGATAAGGGATCAAATTGATTAGCTATAATAAATAAAGGATCAGATTGATTGATATCTAGAAGATAAATGACTGAATTAATTTTTCCACTAAAAAACAATCAGCAAAGTTTTTTGAGACATGTGCGAGTTATTACTAACATGAGAGATAATCAACTAGTGTTTTCAGCATTCGTTGCAATATTTTTTTCTGAAAAGGAAAACAAAAGACTTTGGGTTTTTTGTGATATTTTTAGATATGATACTTGTGTGATACCACTTAGATGAGTGACACGTATTATTTTAGGGACACATATTACTCATTTAAGTAGTGTTACATCAAAAAATGTCACAGAAAATCTACACCCAAAACAAAATTGTTTAGAGGGTGAATGATAAAGAGTAGAATACCAAGAATCTAGCCCTATTTTTGAACAAGGAAAGGAAGTTCTTGCCACTGGATTACTAGTCATTGTCGGACTTTGGAGGTTTCTCATACAAATATAAAGTTAGGTACAATGAATTAGACTTCAATCTATGTTCTCATATCAATTTGGCTAGTGAAGGGTAAATTATTCTGAAAGTTTCTTAACTTTTCTGAATTGTTTTTTTATTCTTTAAATGTTTAATTTGTTTATCGAGTCCTTTAAGTTTTTAATGCAGTCCAGTTTAAAAGTCCATGTACCAAAATAACAATTATTGAAGGGGAGAAACGTTAAAAATCCTTGTACCAAAATATCAGGTATTCCGTCCTATTTTTAGTTGATCCGACAGTTTTCAACTGAAACTCTGCATTGCAAAGTCCTTCAAAGTCTTCAAAATTTGAAACCAAGTTTATGCAAATACTTAACCTACAACATATTTTTTAAGTAATTAGCTACAACTACAACAAAATAAATGTATAATATAATTCACACTTCACACTAAACTAAAATTAGCAAACTGGAAACTGTTAATTTAAGAGTATACAGCCTTAATCCATGCTATGATAGAGATAATAGACAATCAATACCTATTTTACTGTGGCACTGGAACGTGTACCTTTTATGAAGAAAGAACAGAAAACTCTGCTCGTTTAGTGCAATTTTATGGATTTTTAACATCGTGAATTCAGAAGCCAAATTTCATGTATTTCAAGACACGTATTTTTGACAAAAAACTTTGGAGAAATTATATATTAATCTTATGTATAATGATAATACAAAAAAACTTTTATGTATGCTTGAATACAAAATATAAGGAATTTATATAATCATGTTAATCAAGATTAATCAAAGCAAATTAAATATATACTTAACATAAATATACAATCAAATATATACTTCACATATGTATTAATATCCCCCTCAAACACAAGGTGGTTGAGCGCAGACCAACTTGAGTTTTGAAATTCAATCGCGTCTAAAAGGATGAGTCTTGGTGAAGATATAAGCAGTTTGATCAAAAAATAAGGTAGAGAGGAGCTTTACAATTCCTTGCACAATGTGATAGCGAACAAAATAGTAGTTTAATAATAATCGGTTTCAATATGTTTGGTTTGCTCATGAAAATATCATTGTGGCCAATTTGAATAGCACTGCAATTATCAACATGAAGATTAATGGGCGAGTCATGTGAAACACCTATATTAGAAAGTAATGAAAATAGCCAAATAAGTTTGAGTGGAATCAGCAATAGTACGATATTCGGTTTCAATATTAGATCGCGAGATAACAATTTGCTTTTTACTTACCACGATATCAGAGAGTCTCCTAAAAAGAATTAAAAGCCATGATAGATTGCCTATCAGTAGGATCCTTTGCCCAATCAGCATCATAATAGGCCTACAATACTAGAGAAGACTGAGAGGTAAAAAGAAGACTATGATACAGATTGCCTCTCATATATTGAAAAATGTGAAAAACAGCCATGAATTGACTAATAATGTAAACAATATAAGCGATATCGGGATAAGTAACAATAAGGTATATCAAACTGCCAACTAACTGTCGATAGAGGGCTGGATCATGAAGAAGTTTGGAACTATAATTAGGAGTAAGATGAGAGTTGGCCTCAATAGGAGTAGATGCAATCTTATTGTCAGTCAAGCTAGCACGAGTGAAAAGGTTAGAAGCATACTTGGCCTGTGTAAGATAGTAGCTATCAGATGCGGTTTATATCTCAAGGCCTAAGAAGTAGTCAAGAAAACTAGGATCTTTTATCTCAAAATGATGATTCAAATACTCCTTGAATTCAGTGATACCAGTGAGATAGTCAATAGAACTTGACTTGAAACAAAACTATTCAACAGTGTGGTTGAATTTAGAGAACTAGGATCTAAGAGCTTGTTTGATACCATATAAAACCTTGCAAAGTTTGCACACTTTTCCAAGCCTTAGAATATCTTGATGGTGGCTGCATATATATTTCTTTTCAAAGATCTCCATTAAGAAAGGTATTTTTCACATCTATTTGAAAAAGGTCTCACTTCTGCACAGCAGCAATGGCAAGTAAACTTTTGGTAGAGGTAAGCTGAGCAATAGGTGTAAATTATTAAGTTTCCTCATAGTAAATATCATATTCATGTGTAAAACTTTTGGCAACAAGACCAGCTATATAACAGTCTATACTACCATCTGAGTGGGTTTTAATTTTGTAAATCCATTTGCAACCAACAAGATATTTGTTTGGAGGAAGATTCACTAATTCCCGTGTATGAGATTTCTCAAGAGTTTGCAACTCATCAAACATAGCTTGTTACCACACAGGATTAAGACAATCTTCTTTATAGAATGTACGTTCATGTAAGGCAAGAACAGTGAAAAAACGTTGGAGGTCTCTTACCCTAGTAGACCGATGATGAAGTAGGAGTGGTGATGCAATAGGGATTACAGGAGAAGTGTTTGTGCTAGGACGATAAGCTGAACATTGATCTTTGAATGAAGCAGGATTGGAGTTGGATACCTCGTGAACAGAACTCGAAGAATCAGTTATAGGAATAGTATCTGAAAAAAAGATTAGGTGTGGAAGAGACAAATAAGGGTTGTGAGGAGGATAGTGACAGATTAAATTTGGACATTGTGGAGAACATTTTATATTCCTAGAAGACAACATGACAAAAGACTCGTAACTGTTTAGATTGGGGATGCCAATAATAGTAACCCTTGTGTTCAATATCGTATCTAATCAAACAGCATAACCTAACTCAAGGTTCTAATATGGTATGCTCATGGAATATAGATGAACGAAACAAACACTGCCAAAAACTTTTAGATTCTTATAGTTCGAAGGAGATCCATATAAAATCTCATATGGAGATTGGTTACGAGTAGTAGATGAAAAGACACGATTGATAGTGTAAACAACAGCAGGGTAGTTTCGCCCCAAAAAAATGCTCTAGACAGGAAGAGGAAAGTAAGAGAGTATGAGTTGTATCAAGAATGCGACGGTGTTTACGCTCAACACGACCATTTTATTGGGAAGTGTCTAAACAAGAACGATGAAAAATAGTACCCTACCGACAAAGAAAGTTAAGAAGGGAAGTTTCCTTATATTCCATGCACAACTGCATTATCAATACAATGGATTTTTAAAGTTTTAACCATAGTATCAAAATCACGATAAATTTCAGGTCCATCAAATTTATTTTTCATGAACAAAATCTATGTGTAGCAAGTAGAATCATCAATAAAGATAACAAAGTACCTAGAATTAGTGATGTTAGGTGTTGAAGAAGGACCCAAATATCTGAGTGTACTAAATCAAATGGAAATAAATCACTTATAAGAAATGACAGAGCAAGATTTTCAGTAAGTTGACAAGGGACACAATCAACAGAATTGTTTTTCACAAATCTTAATTGACTACTAGAGTCTAACATTTTCATACGACCTAAAGAGGCATGACCTAATTGAGAGTACCAAAGACTTAAAGGTTAAACATTAGATGTAGAAGTGGCAGAGTGAACCTAAAAAGATGATGGAAGCGTGAGGCTACCTAATTCAAAAATATGTCCGACTTTGCAATCCGTTTTGAGAAGTTGTCCAGTCGACGGTCTTGTAAACGACAAGGGTCCAATAATTGAAAAGAAAACATCAATTCTAAATTCAACTAATTGGTCAATAGAAACGAGATTTAAAGTTAATTTAGGGCACGAAATATATCTGACAAAGAAAGAGAAGGTGTAGAAACAATGCCCATGTGATTAACATGCAAGAGTGATCCATTAGCTGTTTGAATAGACAATATATGTGAGTGATGCTTTGAAGAAAAATTGTTAGAGTCAGACGTTATGTGATTTAAACACGTTGAATCAAGATACCAACTAGAACTTGGAATTATAGGATTTACGTTAGAATAAGAAGGAAGGAGTTTAGAAAGTACTTATTTGATAATCAATGTAAGATTATCAAGAGTTAACGGGGTTTTAGGTGATAAATGGAGTACTATAGAACATTAAAAAGCCACTGAGTAAGGGACAAAATCAGAGCAACAAAGTCAAAAGTAAAAGAAAATAATACCTTAGAAGCCTAATTTTAGAAAATCGAGGCCACAGATAGATTCAAAATGCTGAAAAATACAAATCTATCAATAGTATGGAACTGAGTTGAACTGGAAAAGAATCGAACAAATATCAACCAAACAGGATGAAAAAAAGAAGGTTGGTCTATGAACCAGACCAGACCATAATTGACTAAAAGTTGATGCAGTGACGTGGTAGGTGACTTGATGATGACATGGCAATATATGGTTTGATGAGCTGACATGGCAGACACGTGGACGATAGCATGGCAGATAGTAGCTGATGACGTGACTGCTGACGTGTGTACACGTGACATAGAGATGGTCTTATGACTGGGTGAAAGTGTGTCTTGGAATCACATTTTTAAAATTTTCAAAGAAAGCATGATTTAGAAACACGCTTTTAGTTGTCTTCAACTTGTGGAAGACAAACTCGACTATCAGCCGAGTCATGGACAGGTCAGGAGAACGTGCAGGTGCGTGAGCACATTTCCAGCCACTGGAAAACTGATTGTGGAAGGCTTGGGAAAATTTGAAAGATTTCTTGGGATGTGGGAGTGACTGAAAATTGGTCTCAATGACTTGAGAAGCCTGAGAAACCAAAAGTTGGAATACAAACAAGGTCTTGGAGGAGTACCACCGAAAATTGTTTAGAAAATAGAAAGGTTCAGGCCCAGGGTGGGACTCAGATACCGTAACAAAGAACTTTAGAAAAATTATATATGAATATTAGGTACAATGATGATACAAAGAAGACTTTATATCTACTTGAATACAAAATACAAGAAATCCATATAATGTTACTAATCAAGATTAATCAAAACTAATCAAATATGTACTTAACATAAATATACAATCAAACATATACATTACATATATGTTATCAATTGTGACTCTCTCACCTAAGTTTTAATTAAAAATGATAGTTTGGCAAATTTATGAAAGAACCTAAAAAATAAAAAATTCATGCACACAAGGACAACACTAAAAAAAAGTTGAATACGTTTCATTATCAACGTCCATTCACAAAGTATTTGGTACTTGAATAAATACAATAAATTATCTCTTTCAAACAATCTAACATGGTAAAAAGAGAAACAAACAAGACACTGTTGGTCAATACAGATTCTGGTGGTTTATATTCCTAACTATCAAATAAAAGTCGCGGGTACACAAAAATTCAGCAAATTTGTGCATGTGATGCATGAACATTTGAGCATAACATCATCTCAAAGACCGAATCAAACCTTTTCTGGGGGAAAATATATATATATATATAGATGCTTTTAATATGGAAAAATACACTAGAAGTCCCCAGAGTTTCATTAATATATAAATGGATTAATTATTCGAATTGGTAATGTTGAGGAACTTTTGATATTTTAGCCCATCTGAACCAAATATTCAGCCAATAATCAGTTGCTTGTTCTTCGAGAATTTTGACTAATCTTTCTCGCGTTTTATTGGCTATTATGACTTAACATGGCAATTAAAGTTATTTTCATTCTGACTTTTTGTTCGCCGAAATCCAACAGGTTTTCTAGGAAAATTCTTAAATAGATCAGATTTATAGAAAGTGTCATGAATTCTTCTGGTCCTAATTCACTCACATCAGTCTAATTTGTTAAAATAATCATCTCTATGAATGATGTGGATAAATTAGAACTAAAGAATCCATAACACATACTATAGATCTGATTTACCTAAGAATTTTGAAATTTTTTATATAGAATTTTAGATTTTGCACTTTTACAGTGGAAAACTTTGACGGGTAAGCATATTAATTTTACTCGAGTTATTTCATTCATTCATTATTGACATACATAAATTTGCCGCGAACGTTATCCCACAAATTTATGCAAAGTAATATTTGTTTTCTGCAAAATAGGATGTGAAAAAATAATGCGTTTGGATCAGTAGATTTAATTTGTAAGATGGATATGAAGTAAATGAATTTGTATTTGATGGATTTGAATGACATAGTGAATTTGAAATTCATTTATTTAATCTTTAAAATTTGATTTTTAATTTTTTAGTAGATTTTAAATCTCTCATTCAAATCCATTAACTTGTTTAAATAAACATATGATGAATACATTATTTGAAATTCAAATTCCTTCAAATCCCTCCAAATCCCTCCACCCAAACTCATAGTAAAAGAGTTATTAACTAGAGAATTTTTTTAATGCATTATTAACTGGAGAGTTACTATCTTAATTACACAAGACTTCGATCATTACGAATCAATTCTAAATGCAGATCTCTTGGCAACACTAATTAATGGCTGTATGTTCTAAAACATGATCTCTTGGCTTAGAAATATTTGAAGAATTCTTTTTGGGCTACTTGTGAAATTATAAGATGAAAGTTTTAGAGTCAAAATCCACTTTGCCAATTCAAGCCTATAGCCAAATTGGTCCATGTAAAGATGATTGGGTCTTAATTAGATTTGATTATTTTGACAATTAAATAAAACATTTTTGAAAAAAAAAAGCTTAATGGAAACAAAATAAAATGTTGCAAATAGTTGTGTTTATTCTAGGGATAATTTCAGAAATTTGATTTATAAACAAAATAGTACTAGTTATATTTATTTATTATATCCGTATGATGTATTTTATATATTCAAAACTTTTATTCAAATCGATGCCCAAAAACACTTTAATATGTGCAACATTTCATAAATTTACTGGCCAAAAAAATTTATCAAGAGAATATTTTTTTTAATTTACAGTTTGTGATTTTTCTAAACAAAATACTAATTATCTGTTTTTACGTGGTCAGGACTTTTATTAAAATGTATAGAAGAAACCAAATTGATACATGCACATATTTTTAAATAAGTTGACAAAAAATTATTAGAAACTAAAGGTGTCAAGTGAAAATTGTCAAAAATCTCAGGGATGGTTTTTGAAACTATCCTTTCGTAATATGGCTAAGGTATCCGGATATAAATGTTATTTCACACATTTTTAGTACCATAGGGGGATCCGTTAGCAAAAAAGAAAAAATAAATAATATTTTTAAATTTAAAAAATATTAAATAATATTAACATAAATTTCGAGAGAGATTTATGAAATTATCCCTTTATTTTAATCATTTCATGAACTGACATTCCTGAAATACTTTCTTTTCCTAGGGTAATACATAGCACTTACTAGACATAAGACGCGCATTATTTATGGTAGTATTATGCTTTGGAGTTTTTACTTATCTTACTTGCAAAGATAATTTCAAAATATATACGTATTGCAGTATTTCTCCATCTTAATTATAAGATTTGTCATTGATCTTTTTTTTTTTCTTTCTTCAAATAACTTCAAATCAAACAGAAAGATTTTAGTGAACAAAACACATTTATTTTAGTTTTCTGAAACATTTATCAGTCTAAATAATCCATAAAAAGATTCCATTTAAGCAAGGGCATATATTCTTGCACTAAAATAAGTTTTCTCATTTTCGCTAATTTCTTTTTTTACTTCGAGACATGGTTAAACTCTTTATAAACAGTAATTTATTTGATTTTGCTAGATTATTATTAATATTATTATTTTTGAAGAAATCAAAATGCTAAATTCTATATCCTCATTGTATCATGCCCCACACGATAAAAATAAAACATCATATAGCTCGCCATGATTTCATTAAAATCCACATGATAATAGTGTAATATTATTCATTATATAATCAATTAATAAATAATCAACAAGATATTTTATTTTACTCAATCATTATCATCCTACTAAAACTATGCAACCAAAATGGCAAGATAAACCAACAATCTTCAGAAAGCATATTTTATCGTGCCATCTTCAACCCCGGCATCTCAGCTTTAACTAAAGGGCCAAAAAAAACCAAATGTTCCTAGTCCCAAAGTCCAAAACTTTGACATATAACAAAAGAAATTTTGCAAAGACAAAAAAGTGTCCACGTCTCCAAACAAAGAAAAGCCATGCCATACAGGACTAGCCACGTTCGTAAACAAATACTCGATGTCTAGTTTTACCAAACAATTTACAATTTCCTACCAAAAGAAAGAAAAATATACAATTAGTACATCCCAACTTAGCTAGCTCAACTGGGCCCCACCCCTCAGCTCCCAATTAATCCCATATTTTAATCTCCTTTTCATATTATATATATATATATATTTGAGTTCCTCAACTCCCATAATACCATCAACTAAGCAACCTTCATTAGTAGCCAGGAAGGTCATAATCACAAAAAGTCTGATAATTATAATATAATTAAGCATCAATAACAAAACTAAATGTACTATGGATGGCTATACTTGGGCCGTGCTATACTTTGTGTTTCTATTGTAGTTCTGAAAAACTTATTAAGTTGTATCTTACTAAGATACTTTTGTGACTCATCAGTCACTAATTAGAATTGATTCAATTGGTAAAAATAAAAAATCTTATTTAAAAGATACTCGACTTCAAATCTTAACATCAGCAACTCCTCCTCACTAAATGAAATTATACGTAGTTATCTTTACAACAAATTACTAAAATAAGTCGATATTATATGAAAAAGAAAATAAATAAATTAAATAAACTATCAACTAGGTGCGCACGCAGGCTATCAGACACACACAACTCACTTTTTCCTATATATATATCTTCCATAGTAATACATAGACCCCTATGTATTTTCACTCTCTTTCCGGCCCTCCACAGAATCTCTCATCAACCTCTTATTTTTCAGTCCACTGCAGTCAGTAGTAGGCAAGTCTCTTGATTCAGTCAGCACAAGCTTAAGCACAACAGGTTAAGTACAGCACACCAGAAGACACAAATCCCTGTAGTCAGTACTACTACTGCTGCTCTTTACAGTTATATAACGACTTTTTTCTCCCCATTCTACCCTTCTACTTAGATCTGCAAACCAATACCTCAACCAAAAAATTAGTACAAATCCCCTTATCTTGCCCAAATTTTCTTGCACAATAATCCCCTAAAAAAGAAAAGGAAAAAAAAATGATCACTTGGTACGACCTTTATGTTGTGTTATCTGCCGTGATCCCTCTTTATGTGGCCATGATTTTGGCCTATGGGTCGGTCCGCTGGTGGAAAATCTTTACCCAGGATCAATGCTCCGGTATCAACCGATTCGTGGCGGTTTTCGCGGTCCCTTTACTCTAGACATTCCACTTCATCTCCACCAACAATCCTTATGAAATGAATCTTCGATTCATAGCAGCGGATACGCTCCAGAAAATCATCATGCTAACCGTGCTTGCTTTGTGGGCTAATTTCACCAGAAATGGCAGTCTTGAATGGAGCATAACGATATTTTCCCTTTCTACTCTTCCAAACACACTCGTCATGGGTATACCACTACTAAAAGCTATGTATAACGACTACGCCGGGAGCCTAATGGTACAAGTTGTGGTGTTACAATGCATAATATGGTACACCCTCTTGCTTATTTTGTTCGAATATCGCGGTGCGAAGATGCTAATCATGGAACAATTCCCAGAAACTGCAGCCTCAATTGTTTCCTTCAAAGTTGAGTCTGATGTAGTTTCGCTGGACGGACAAGACTTTCTTGAAACGGATGCAGAAATTGGAGATGATGGGAAACTCCATGTTGTAGTGAGAAAATCAAATGCTTCAAGAAGATCTCTTGGACTTTCTACATTGAGATCCTCCTCCTAGACCTTCTAATCTTACTGGAGCTGAAATTTACAGCTTGAGCTCTTCAAGAAATCCAACTCCAAGAGGGTCTAATTTTAACCATGCAGATTTTTACTCCATGATGGGATTTGGAGGAAGATTATCAAATTTTGGGAATTCAGATACAGGCAGATTATCCAATTTTGGTGCCTCAGACATGTATTCAGTTCATTCCTCCAGAGGGCCTACTCCTAGGCCTTCAAATTTCGAAGAAAATATGACTTCTCCGAAGTTTGGATTTTATCCAGGACAACAACAGCAGCTTCAATCTTCATATCCAGCTCCGAATCCTGAAATTGCATCCTCGGCTCCTACGAAAACAGGGAAAAATAGTCAGCCATTGCTACAACTTCAGCAACCAGCTCATCAACCTCAGCAAGGAAGTGTGAAGGCAAATCATGATAAGGAACTTCACATGTTTGTGTGGAGTTCCAGTGCTTCACCGGTTTCGGAAGTCGGTGGGCTCCACGTGTTCAAATGGTGGGCCCGATTTCGCGGCTAATGACCAATCAGGACGGTCTGATCATGGTGCCAAGGAAATCAGGATGTTGGTTTCTGATCACCCCCACAATGGTGATAACAAAGGTAATATATAGTTTCACAATTATTTGTTACGTTTTTTTTTTTGTTTTTTTTTTTTTTGAAACATGGTTTTTGATATTAATGTTTGATTATTTATTTATTTATTTTTAATAATATGGGAAGGTGCTCAACAAAGTGGGGATTTTGGAGGGGAGAATTTCAGCTTTGGAGCTGGTGGTGGAGATGAGGAAAAAGAGAAAGAGGGTCCCACAGGATTGTCTAAATTGGGGTCCAGCTCAACAGCTGAGCTTCATCCCAAGCTCGCCGGAGGTCAAGATTCCGGTGCCGGGAAACATATGCCTCCGGCTAGTGTTATGACTAGACTTATTTTGATAATGGTTTGGAGAAAGCTTATCCGAAACCCCAATACCTACTCCAGCCTTATTGGTGTTGTCTGGGCTTTCCTAATTGCATTCAGGTAATTAATTACATAATTAAATCTCAATATTCAAGATTTTTTTTTAGTCAATATTAAATGACCAATTTATTTGACTAATTATGATTTTTATTTTATGCAGGTGGAATGTGCAAATGCCAATACTTATTAAGAATTCTATTTCTATTCTATCAGATGCTGGCCTTGGAATGGCTATGTTTAGCTTAGGTAAGTAATTTTCTTTAGCTTAATTAGCTTGGTAATCTCATCAATCTTTCTGCTAAAACCTTTGAATTTAGTTAATTTTTTAATTCATTTTTAAATGTGTTATATCTGCGAAAAAATTATTTCTTTTTATCGAGAATAACCGTTAAAATTATTAAAAAAAAAAAATTTTATTAATTTTCAATTCTTCAAAGATTTAAAATATACTGAGTAAATAAGAAAGACTGTTTTCCAAATTAGTTGGATGTGAAAATGCATGGTTGGCGGTCAATGGCCATATGATAGTAATCTTTCCATAGGACAACTAAATATATTTTTGACCATACATTTTGGTGATAAAGTGTTACTATCTTACAAAAAATTAACATTGTTTCCGTTTATAAATGGTATTGACCACCCGACATAAGGACCCTAGAGCAATGTCGCTAGCGGTCCAAGAATAGGTGGATGATTGATTTGATGCCCGCAATGTATACATACACATGTAACACTACCAAAGGTAGTTGGGATTTAATTGACATAGATAGTAGTATGAAAATTATTTAAAAAATTACTAATTTATAGTTTCTTATTAAAATTATTTTACGTATTAAAATCTTATTAAATTATAATTATTTTGATTTTAGATTTTTGATTGATTTTTTTTTTTCAACATCAAGTAACATATTAATGATTTTTATTTATCATTTTGTATTTATTACTTTATATAATAGTATTATAGTTTTTTCTATGAGTTGTCTAATTGGGTTGTTAATAATGAACTGGATAGGTCTGTTTATGGCCCTTCAACCAAAGATAATTGCATGTGGAACAACTCGGTTGCTACCTTTGCCATGGCTGTTAGGTTTCTCACTGGTCCAGCAGTTATGGCAGCTGCCTCCATTGCTATTGGCCTTCGTGGTACCCTTCTTCATATAGCAATTGTTCAGGTAACCACTTAGTATATTTTTCACTTTATATATATACACATCATAAGTCTTTGTAAGATTTTGAGATCCATTTCATTATATTTTAAAATCTTGTAGGGTATAAATTTATAAAACACATGAAATTATATAATATAATATTTTGAAGAACAACAGAATAGTTTCCTAATGAGACAGTAAAATATATCTCCCAAGTTTTTTAACTCTTTTTTACTGCATGCTCACTCTGGTATAAAACGTTATTTTTCATAATACTTGTTGATTGAAATCATGAAAAAAGAAATATTATTCAAGCAATAAACTAAAAGTTTGTTGTCCTTATTTGACGATTCAAGAGTAGTTAGTATTGAAAAAATAGAATGTTTTTTTTTGGTTTTTTGTAAGATTTTAGAGCAGGGTAAAAGAAGTTGTACATTGTTGTATGGTCAAATATCTAATATAGTATTATTGTGTTATATGATATACTACTATATTTAGCATCCTTGACTTAAATAACTTATGTTTCATGTTTTATAGGCTGCACTTCCACAAGGGATTGTTCCATTTGTGTTTGCCAAAGAATATAATGTCCATCCAGCTATTCTTAGTACAGGGTAATTATAACAACTAACAAGAAAAGATTTCTTTAATTATATTTTCGAAATTTTATTCGATTATTATTTTGACCTTACTAATATGATTGTTATAAATTTGTGTAATTTCAGGGTAATATTTGGGATGTTGATAGCTTTACCAATTACATTGGTCTACTACATTGTTCTTGGATTATGAGATCATCTCTCCAGAGTAATAATCAAGCAAGCACGATAGGTTTTAAAATGAAGAAGAAATTTTCCATTGACTGTAAAATGTGTCCAAGGCTTTTTTTTTTTTTTTTTTTTTGGGGGGTTTTGCTTTTTGAGGAAGTCTATGAAGGCATGCATGCATGAGATATAATACTGACTCTTTATGGTTTTAAGACAGAAGAGGTCAAAGAATATTGGGAGAAATGACTGCATATCCGAAGTAATTGGAGGGATCCAAAAAATAATAAAAATGTTTATGTTTTAATTCAAGTTGAATCCCTCATATACGGATCATGTCCCCATCTAAAGCAAGCATATTAATCAGTGTACCATGTAGTAATATTCTTCAAATTTGGAGGAAAGAAATGGAGGCTGGTCTAGTAGAAAAGGGACATAAGACAGTAAATCAGGGAAAGGGAATTGAGAGAGAGATGAGTAGTAAACTGAATTTCTTATGAGTAATCATTGCGCGTGTCAAGAATGCAATTTGAGTCAAGACAATCTTGAATTGATGTGGAGAGGAATTATGTAGTTATTGGATCTCTACTTTTTTGTAACCTTTTTTTTTTTGTTTTTAGTTCATGGTTCTTGGATTCTATCTTTCCACTGCTGGATTAATTTATGTCTGTCTAAATTAATTAGGTTCATGTATTGTTGTTACTTTTATTATTAAGGTTGCCTTGTAATTACATCAGAATTTAGAATATTGCGATCAAAGAATTCGGTCAATGTCTTGGCCCTTTTCACTCGTATATACTTTGTTCTTCAAAAGCCAAAGGTAATGTAAATTATGCAAATTCTTCAAAATTTTCTGTGCATCAAGATACAAAGGATTTGTGGCTATACTATGACAGTCATGTACTTTGGTGTACATAAAAATTTATGGTAAATTAATTAAGATTTGGATATTATCAATGTATTTCTGCTTGTGAATATCAAAACGATGGAGCTTTCATTTCCATTGAAAGAGGCATATTTTGCACTTTCTGCTTTCACTTAATGAGAAAGGAAGAATAGGAAGGAAAGATAAGAGCGTGAGAACCGCTGAAAGGAGATAATCTTTTTGCTGGCTTAGTGGATTTTTGTACTTTTTTGGCACACAAAGCACTTTGGGGGCTTTCTTAATTTATTTCTTTTCTTTCTTTCGAGGAATGTGTGATAAGAGAAAGCAAAAAGATTATCAAAGTCAAAAAGTTGCTTACTTTTTCTTTTTTTTTTTTACTTGCAGTAGTATTTTTGGCACTTTGATGCGCCCACAGTCCTTCCCAAAAAAAATAAAAAAAAAACAAAAAAAACCCTTCTACTGTTCTATCCTATACCAAATTGCTACGATCCACTTATCCATCTCTCTTGATAGAGTACTTATATGGTCAATAAATTATTTCTATAGTTCATTTATGATCATCTAATTATTTTTTTTATTTTAAATTGCTCACTAAATTATTTTCATGATTCATTTATGGTTATCTAACTATTTTTTATTTCAAATTACCCACTGAACTTCTAAAAATGTATACTATTAGCCATTAAAATAGTTGACTATGTATATAATGGCCATCAATATTCTCCATTAAAAGTCTAGCAGGTAATTTGTAACAAAAATGGTTGGATGATCATAAGTAGAGCTTAAAAATAATTCAATGGTTTACCATATAATTTACAATTAGAAATAGTTTAATAGTCATAGATAGACTATGAAAATAGTTTAGTGACCATATATAATTTTTGCCCTAAAATTTTTTAAGTAAACTATAAAATATGGTAAAGTGGAATTCTTCATTCCCTTGTGGCTTAATATGCTAGCACAAGAACTAAATTGCATGTACTTGTTGATATGATTGAACATGAACAAAACTATTGTTATCATTTGGAAAAAAATTTTGGATTCTACATGAAAAATAAAAAATATTTGAACGTAATTATACATTATACTAGCTAGCATTATGTATACCAACGGTAACCAACCAAGGGGTAACTTCAAAAAGTTGCCTCTAATAATATGTAACACTCAATTCAGCATCCTAAAACTAATTATTTTAGGATTTGAGAGTCAATTTGAATTCGCTTTGAGGTTTGAATCTAATAATTTGAAGGTACTTTTGTATATATGTTTCAGTGCTTCACTAATCGTAGTCAATCTTGATGTGCAATTCTTGGGGATAAGCTTAATATTTGGAGGGGTTAATTCATATATCGATTAAATTATAGTGGGCAAAATGTAATTTTTATGATGGTACAAATGAAGTATCTAAAATTATCAAGGATGAAAGATACAATTTTTGAAGTCTTGGCTCTATCATTAGGATCTTAATGTTGGGAGCCCCAAAACTTGTCAATTGTCATTCGTCATGCATCGATCTAACGAAATAAAATATTCTGAAATATTCATACTCAGCAATTATGCATCAAGTGTTGGAAGGCATAATTATGGATAAAGGAATTAATGCTCCCAAGAGGCTAAGACAAAAGTTGAAAGCTAAATGTTTATGTAAAATTCTGAGATATTAGAGGGCCGTTCATTGTGTGGCTTTCTCTTTTATTTTATTTTTTGCTATTGTAAAATCTTCAAATTCCCACATAAAAAAAGAAACTAAAAATTAGATGTTACTCCCTTTTTTTCAAAATAATTTTCACTTTAGAAAATTAGAAAATCAAATTCACAGAGACTCATAAATATTTTGAAATGGAGGAATATATCTTATGCAATCATTTATACAACAAGGCTTACAGCCAATTAAGTGATAATTTGCCTGAAAAGAAAAAAAGGAAAAAAAAAAAAAGAACCCTATGTGTTAAATAGGATGTGCTAAGTCATGATCTTCTTTCGTAATTTTTTTTTTAGAAAAAAAAACAAGATTTTGGGATTCCATGGATTTTTCAATGTAAGAATTACACATCACATGCTTCGAAAATTTTATTTATGAAAGTTATTTATAATGAAGATGTTTCTAATGTATAAGTAAAGGGTCATATATACATATATGGTTTAATAACAATAAAGGTTAAGCAGGGTATAAAATTACACAAGAAAATATATCATTTTCCCTAAAGTATTAGTCCTGGGTCATTACTCTGATTTATCTAGAATGGAACCAAGTATTAGACAATGTCGTAATGGAGGGAAACAAACGCAATAGCTTTGGAGCCTTCAATTCACACAAGCCAAGGTCGTCAATCTAATCTGCTAGTCACCTTGCAATTCACTTCTATAAAAAAAGAGAAAAAAAAATTAAAAAAATAACAATTTACAAGGATGTATGGTGTCCTTTGACATTGATTTCATCTACCATTGTGCGATGAAAGAAAGATCAATTTCGTCTTTTATTTTTAGGGTATCGATTAATTTAGTCTCTTATTTATTATAAATATCAATTTAATTCACTATTTTAAAAAAAAAATTAACTAATTTAAGATTTGTGACGAAAATTATTAATAAATTAAGAGCCATTAATATCACGTCTACTGCAAGTTAATAGTCACATGATTATCACATAAATTGCTTTGATAGTTTATCCACAATTTTTGTCATTGACCTTAAATTGATTTTATTATTTTTTAAATGAAAGACTAAATTAATTTATTATAATATATAAAGGATCAAATCAATCAATACTTTAAAAATAAAGGACTAAATTAATCTTTTTCCCTTGTGCAAATGGCTCAAACCGGAAACTCTACTATGTGTCACACTAATATGATATGATCCCTTTTAACCAAAAACCTAAAGCTTATGCTCAATTTGAGTTTTGTAATTACAAATAAATTTATTATCTTTATCCTTATAGTATGCAAACAGGCATAGTACATAGTACAGATGAGAAAGAAACAAGATTGTGGTTAAATTTTCAAATCAAAGGTCTAGATAATTATTTTAAATATCTGAATTTTCTAACTACTCTATTCGGTCTATTTTAATTGTCATTTTAGATTGGTACACAAAATTAAGAAAACTACAATTAAATTATATTAATTTTACACAAAAATAATTTAAAATATCTAAATTATGCTTCTACATTGCTATTATTCAATTATATAATCTTCTTTTCATTAATATAGATTAAAAATAAAGTTGTAAAAAATTTATTTAATACTTGTTTAAAATTTTAAAGAGACAAATAATTTGACACAAAATTAATTGTATAAAGCTACAATTAAAATGCAATGGAGTGACTACTTGACACTAGAAGAGGAGATGGAGTTTGGTGAAAAGATCGGAAAGTGTCGAGGTTATTTGGGGAAATGGAAATATTGACTCTCAAGTCTCATCTAATTAAATAACACAAACCAACATGCCTCGCGAGAAAGCGATTGGTCATTTGAAAATTACGAGTCATTGGGCGAGTTCAGATGAAGACTGCTCTGTAGACTGTGATGTGGCCCTTATTATTTGGATTTTTAATTTCGTGTCATGAATCCCATAGGTGCCCAATTATTTTTTTAGTATCTTTATACGAACTAATAAAATTTATTGACGTATTATTAGATTTATTAAAAAATGAACGAAATTCTATTAAATATATAAAATTAGATATTGGTGATTGAATATAAATTTTGTCACATGAATTGATTTCGACATATAATCTTAAATTTGTGATTTTACAAATCAGTTCCCTTTTCCTTATTGAGTTAAAACCTTTCTTGAGATTATACAAAAAATATACTTTTGAAATTAGAGAAATAAGTTGTGAAGAATGTCATAACTTTCAAACTTATCAATAGCCTTCATTTTCAGTAAATAATTTTCATTCTCGTTTCAAATCACAAATATCACAGTTTCATATCAAGATCTCTAATGTTTAGCATCCATTTACCACAAAGAATGTGGTTCATTTTTTAATATATATCCATAATGGAACTCGATAATAATTTTCACCTTGATGAGAGTGACTGCAGAAATTTGTTAATGAAACATTAATAGATTTCACAATTTTATTCAACATTTTCTTAGTTCCTCAAAAATAGTTTTGTTATCAAATACTATTTCCCAAAAAGGGCTTACTCCATTTTGCACTCTCTAATTTGCATTCAATTCTCACTTTGGTCCCATACATTAATTTTGAATATATTACACTTGAATGCTCAGATTTATCACATATTACTCTAGTTTTTAACATTTTTATCGAAGTTAATAGATGTTATAACCGTGTACATTACACATTTAATATGGAACATTTGTCAATTATTTAATACCATTAAAAATTAACGACCAAAATAGGATGAATCTAAGAGTTGGGAGACAGTGTATTTAAAATTTAGAATTGATGTCCAAAATGAGAACTGATCATATGTTAGGGAATGTAAAGTGAAATTAGTCATTACTACTTCTACTGGTACAATACGCTCTTAAACAAATGCGTGTACTTACATAGTTAGCTTCCATTAATTCTAGTACTAGTGTTAAAAATTGGACGAAATTATGATAAATTCGGAATGTAATATATTCAAAATTAAAATATAAGATGTAAAGTGAAAATCGAGTACAAGTTAAGGAATGCAAAATGGAGTAAGGCCTCCCAAAAATGACTCTTATTTTGATCAAGTCCTTCAAAACAAATATTTTGTTCAAAATGATCAAGATATGAAATAGTATTCTAATTGATTTCTTTTTCATATTTTAACGATTTAAGACGTCAAAAATGGGGAAAGCCTAGAAATAATTAAATTAATAAAAGGGATAGAAATCCAAAAATCCATGATCCCATCATCCTATAACATGCTCCCATTGTCTAAGCCCAAGAAAAAAATAAAAAAGTTCAGAATTCAGCAACAATGGCAGCTCATAAGAGTACTTTTAAACAGAATTTTGTTCCCAAAGTACGCTATCAATCATGCTCAGGAGGCTGAATCCTTCTGTGTATTGATGCATTCGTTGTCATCAGATCTACCAAACATAGGAATGAGGCCAGGCCAGTCTGTTGTCTCCAGTTTTCTGATCCAAGAAAATGAAGACGCTTGGGATGCATGCGCTGAATGTACTTTTTTCTGAGATTCAAAATCTATTTCTTTTTTTGCCAGGCTAAAATCTAATTCACTCATTCACCATTTTCCTTTCTTTTTCTTTTTGAGGATTCGAAGATGCCAAATAGCTGCCAATTCTATTCATCCCATTTAAGTCTAAGAAGTTTTGCCTAGTTTACTAGTGAACTGCCACACAGCAATTAAAAGAAAAAAAAAAATCTAAAATTGGTCGTTTTTGAGTGCTTAGACATTAACCCGCAGCTTTATGCCCTTCGAAAATAGTACAAAACGGGAAAGTCCCATTTGAGAGTGCATTTGTTTAAGATTATTATTATTATTATTATTATTATTTGGGAGTCTAAACATTTGTTTAATTGTTGTCACCTATTTATTTAAATTAAAATAGAGAGGAAATTTTACAGTACTTTTAGGAAATTATTCTTTTGATTTTAAAAATTTATATTATATAAATTTTTAAAATACATAATATTTAAATATTTAAATTTAAAAGAATAATTTTCTAGAAGAAAACTTAAAATTTTCCTAAAGTAGATAATGTAGAATTTCAAAGAGGTCATTGACGACTTAATAGACATTTTCGGTACCGCTTGCAAACGTGTTAAATTTTTATTGCAAACCGTCCATTTAATTTCGATAGATGGGTTGAAAATTGATGGCAAAAGTCTACAGAAGGAGGCACCAAAAATTTTGTCGGGACCAAAATTGTCAAAATGTTAATTCCAAGTAGGTGGACTATCACATTACCTTGTCCAAAAAATTGTTGTAGCTGCAAGTTATACATGTTATGCAGTCCCATTCCCACATGGTCCAACTTACGTGGAAGAAATTAATTTCTTTCTTATGGAATCGATAATAATTTATATATATATATAAATTAAAGTAAGTCTTAGCTATTTGTTTCACAATGCGTGGTGAATATGATAGTTGTTGAAATGATTGAAAAGCAGGGACTCACTATTTTACAATCATCTAATGGTCAAGAATATTCGCTCTACAAGGAGTAGTGAGTAGGAAATTTTTTTTCATAAAATTAACTTTCCAATACCCTTTTTTTTTTTTTTGGCTAGGAATACCCCGTTATTATCTACTAGAACTAATTGAAAATATTCAATTTTATATTTAAAAGAAAACATTTTGAAGAATTTGTTCGAATTTTTTGGTTTAGTTATCTGCAGCACACGAGCAATTAGTCGTAATGTTTAATAGTGGTAATTTTCCTTATAATCAATGTTTTGAAAACTGGACCAAGCATTAAACTGGTCGGCATATTCGGCTCACGGTTCAACTGGTTAAACTGACCGATTCACTAATTTAGTTTTTTTATTTATTTATGAGTGGTAGGATTTAAAATGACTTAAAATATATTTCTATGAAATTCAAAATAGAAGAGAAATATTATTTTTTTTAGAATTCTAATCCTGATACCAACAATAATAAAATACTAATCAAATTTTTAATACGAAAAATCAAATTTGTACATAAATAAGTATAAAAAAAATCTAAAAAATAATAACTTAATAATTTAAACTTTGGTGTGTTCATTATTTTACCGTTTTGGAGTTTATTTCACAACTTTTTAAATTTGTTTCTTTATTTAAATTATTTTTTAATCTAAAATTTAACAAACCAACAAAGATCGGTTGAACTAATTTTATTCCTATTCACGATTTTTTCTAGTTCTATGCGATTTTTTATATGGACCGTAAATATATATATATATATATATAAATCGAACCAATAATTCTTTTAGTTCACGATCCGATCGGTCATCAACTAACCAGTCCGATTTAGTTTTCAAAATATTGCTTATAATAGCCATTTTGAAGAATCGTAAGGTTTACGTGGAACATGTGAAATTATTCGGGACATGGTACTATTTATTCCCGACTAAAGAAGAAATTGGACTCCTATTTAATTGTTTAGTTGTTCCTGAATCCTGATTAGGATTAATATGAACTGCAGCCACATATTCAACGAGCTTTGAATTTTAACAAACATGGGTAATTAATCATCTGCTTCATTTTAAATCACGAACTCGGACCAAGCTGCTATAAAATTTCTTTAACATTTTGTACAATCGAGGAAATTTTCCTTGTAGATTATGTCATCAAAATTATTAAGGGTCCGTTTGGAAGAAATGATTTGGGAAAAGATTTGAAATCTGTCGATTTTTTGGGGTAAATTTCGAGGTTAAACCGATATCTTTTAAATTTATCAAAATTAAAAAGTGTAAAAAGAAGGATTTCAAATAACTTTTCAATTTGTTTGGATATTTAGGTGGATTTGATTTGAAGGAAGGATTTGAAATGTATGATGTGGATTTAAAATGATATAAAATTTGGATGAATTTCAAATCCACTCATTTAACTATTAAAATTACACTTTTATTTGTTAGTGGATTTCAAATCTACAACTAAATCAATTATCTTATTTAGATAACTTATTATAGATTAGAATTTCAAATCAAATCCACCCAAATCCTTCCATTCAAATACAATGTTTAATTAAGTGGGGTATATTTGAAATTTATTCATTTTATCCCTAGAAATCCTTTCAACAAATGAGTAAATTTCAAATTTCTCTAATTCATCACCCAAACGCAACCTAACAGAACTTGAATTAGAAATGTTGACTTAGATGTACTCGTGCAAAGGGTAGTATTTGGAGTAGCTACTTAATTATGATATTGTGCAATTTTCCTTGTAGATTACGCCATCAAACAAGTCATTTAAGCATTAATTGAAATTGTTAAGAGGAAACATCTGCTTAGTGATAACATGATTATCTAGGTGACATAAGACGAATAAAAATGTCAATACCAAGAAGGAGGCAGAAGTGTAAAGTCATCCCAATAATATGTGAATTTGCTTGCTTTGACGTTTAATACAAAGTTACAAACAACTATACTTGGATACTTGTTGACATCAAAATTTTGAGAGAAATATCAAGATTCAAGAGCATGAGTTGATATATACTACTTGATAATTTGAGAGCTATAAAAGATTGATGAAACTCCATCTCTTATCCTTTTGCACAGTTGGGGTGTCTCTATCTCGATCGATGGCTTAATTGCGTTAAAATAACATAAAAAAATAAAAGAAAATTTATTTATAAAACTACAAGTTTATAATTATTTGTCAAATTCAATTCACGTGTCAAAATCATATGCAATCATCAATCTCTGATTTTGAATAATTAATCGTATTTTGTTTATTTTTAACGAATCTGATAATATATCAGTGAATTCACCACTTCGTCACTTTATATAAATATATAGAAATCAAGGAAAGCATGGCTTCCTCTCAATTCTAAAAGTTATTTGACAATACCGTGTGAGGGTGAGGATTAAGAATACTAGATTCTCTTGTTTTGGACTAGCTTTGTTGTGTTCTTTGCCTTGAGAGACATCATGGCCCCTCTTCGTGTCTTTTTCTTGCCACTATTTTTCGCTTTATACTCCTTTGGTGCCAAACTATTTTGCAAGTGTCCATTCCAAGAAAAATAATGATAGGAAATGTGATTTTTTTGGAACTTTAAAATTGTTAATTTTGTGTTCGATCAGTGAAATACTTTAGAATACAATAAAGGCATAGCTCTCGTTTGAAATTCCCTTACTTATCCAATATGCTTCTAAAATCTCTATGTGGCTTTGAGAAATCATGAGTAATATCTCAAACGAAAATACACAAATTTAAATAATAAAAAAAAATTTCATTTTCTTCAATCAATAAATATAAATTCCAATTTGAGCCTACTTTGAATTCCCATTTATAAACACATTAGAAAGTCTTACATTAAATCTTCAGGTCTGTTACGATCTCTTAAAAAGAAAGTTTGTACAAGAGAGAAATTTCAAAGAATTGATTTTTTCGCATAATTATTAAGATCTCTTGAAAGAGAGAACTGTTAAGGAACTGACTTTCTTCTCACGAAAATCTCTTTGAAAAGAGAAATATTATATGGAATTTCTTTTTTCCCCTAAAATTCTGTTTTTATGTTGTTACATTAACGTTGTAATTAACGATTATATACCCTTCCAATTTCCATTTGCAATGTCTAAAATTACAAGAAGAAAGGAAAAAAATTATTGAAATGAAATTTTTTTCTCTTTACTGTGCCTTTGGGTTGCATAAAAGTTGCGGGATTATCTACTTGTGGAAAAAATTATGTAAATTTGGTCTGCAAAATGTTGACATATTTTTCTGAAAACTGTTATTAAGATCACAATTTTCTGGTAATTATCTGGAACTGCCTATTTGCCTCAAATCGAAATCTACTCAAACAATTGCATACAAACAAAAGGTTTTCGTCCTTCCGTTGTCTCATTTCTCCTTTCATTCAAACAATTTCTAACATGCAAAAAAGAGCAAATAGTTTTAGCTCTAAAAAATATATATCGCGTTAATTCATCCTTTGCTAGTGTTAAATAATTAAACTAACTAAATAAATTAAAAACTTAAATAAGATTCTTGTGACTCTTATATGTTAATCTAGCTATTTGAAAATTTCATGCATGCTTGAGAGAATAGTATTGAATTTAACATTCGTTTCGCTCCGGATCTTTTATTTCTTTATCTATACTAAATTCTTGTCTTATATTTTAAATGTTTGCTATTAAATTATAAGTATTAATATATTTGAATAAAATTTGTACATAAAATGAGACAGAAACTCTTGTAATCATCCATTTATCATAGTGAATACATATTTTTAGAAAGTAATTGATTTTCACACTCCAAAAGCTAACATGTTTGCCACTCTCCTCCCTAATTACAATTGTACAATGCAAATTGATGTCTCCTGAATCATTCTAGATACTAAATATCTACTCGAATTAGCTCCTCATCATAAATCACATTTCATTTGGCACCATCAATCAATTGTTTGATGGCCTTTATTCTCATTGACCATCCAAAGAGAAGAGACATGACCATTTGATAAAGATCGATCGGATCATGTGGCATGCATGGAACAATCAATTATACAATAATACGACAAGCAAATGCGCATGGACTCAATCAGTGGCACCCAACCCCAACCCTAAACGACGGGGACATATTATAACAAGGATACTCGAGCTCTTCTTCTTTTTCGTGGTCCAATTAGTAATTAATTAAATTAATTGATAATGTGAATATATATTGAAATATAATCACAACGTACTCACAAACTTGTCACGGAAAATGAATCGTTAAGCTTCTAACACTCTTGATTTTTAGTCAAAGCGTACAAGAAATAACCCTAATTTTTTTTTGAATATTTTGAACTTACAAAATCCACTAATTATAACTAAATTGGTCTGAACTAATTAATGGTTGAAATTTGGATCAAATATCCTTCTCTTTTTATCTTTGTTTTTTCTTTTTTTCGTTTTTCAAAAGAGAGTCTACAATGAATCTCTATCTATCTTTGATGACTCAAACACATATCTTAGATCATAAGAGAAACGTAATACATCTTATCATCTGAATTACAACAATTCGTTGTTTACCAAATATCCTTCACAATTAGTGTTTAAAGAAGAAATTGTCATACTTCTCATGATGAGTAACACAAATACACACACTCACACGTGCTGTTGAGTTGTTAGACTTGTGACAAGGAGGGTCCATTTTCATGTGGAAGCCCATACCATTGTCATGTGGTGTTAGGGTTTTGAACAGAACAGTAGTGATGGCAATGGAAGCCAAACATAGGCATTGCGTGGCGTAATCAATTATTATTGCAAGTGGGGCAGAGATGAAAGAGAAGGGAGCTTGTAGAAAGAATAGAGAAAAAGAGGGATTTTTATTTTATTTTTTATTTATTTTTGTTTTGAAAGGATAGGGATCCAATCCAACTAAAAAGGTAGGGCTGTCAAGTGTCAAAGTTTGATGAGAATATATATAGTATTAAGTTTGGCAGAGACTTTGTGGACTTTTTTTGTTGAATTTATTTAGGCTTTCTTTTTTTATATTTTCCTTTCCATGAACACCATAGGAACTGGTGCTGGTGCTGCTGCTGGTACTGCATGCATTGTTGGACCCATTAACAACTCTCAACGTCCCACATTTATTCGCAATTTCTACCTAGCAAAAATACATGTGGTGTAGAGGATAAAGCCTGTCATACCGTCCCCACATATTTTGGTGCTTGAAAGCTCAAATATTTTCACTTTTTTTATTTGCTCTTTTCTCCACTCTTACCAGTACATTTTTTGGGAGTAAAAACTTAAGTGCCAACTATAATTGGGAAAATCATTCCCGAGATATCACAAATCCATAACTACTTATTATTCGCCTTGTAAAATTTTATTAAATTATTAATTTATGATTTTAAGTTAAGATATTTGGTTAGATTTCGTTTATTTTTTATTTTTTTACGAATTTAGTGACATATTAATAATAATTTTATCATTTTGTATGGATGTATTATTATAATTATTACCACACAGATTATGTGTTCTTGCATTGCAAAGAATTGACAACACTGGAAATCAAATATATATATATATACACACTACAAAAAAAGCATGTGTAATACTTCTAATTTATTAAAAAAATTTCCAAAAAATAAATGAGTTGATAACCAAGTATGAAAATTTTAACCGTTGAGTTTTTTATACAAGATTTATATATTTTAAAAATATTTTTAATATCTTTGCTCTTTTTCATTGTAATTATTTGCACTTGTCTTTTTTCTTTTTTTTTAATTTTTCAATATTGTTTGTTATTTGTTACAAAATTATATATAAATTTCATTTTTTCTTAAAATATAAATACATTTTTCTTTTATGAGAACAACATGTGATAATTGCATTTTTTTTTTATATTTCTCTTCTAGGTGCCTAGATTAATAATTTTCATATAGCGTCACAACTAATTAATTAAACAATTAAATAATAAGAAAATTTCCATAGTATTGAACTTTTTAAATATATGTGCATATTCTTTGTCATTACAAGAAAAGATAATATCATTATCAATTATCAAACATTATATAGATGAAGTATTTTGAAATTCTATTAGTAAAGAAAATTAATAGGTAATCGGATTATATATAAATAATAATTACAAAAAATGATTAATAAAAATTTCAAAAAATAAGAAAGAAAATGAATCTAATTAAAATGTAAAGAATATATAAATCAAACAAAAATTATGGCTTATGTATAGGATAACTAAACAAATCAACTACAATATTCTCCGTGTTACAAATAGGCATTAAATAGTATATTAAATCATTATAAAAATTGAAATAATAAATTGTTCTTTTGTCTTATTATAAATGCAATGAATGTTAAATAAAACAATCCTTTATCTTATTCTACAATACGCGAAATACTAATCAAATTGTAGATATTCTAAATATAACTAAAATTACACATTTTTACTTAAATGAGATTTTATACATATTTTGCATCACAATTAATTTTATGTAAAATATATATACATATAGAGAATATATTGTTATGTTTGTTTAATTAATTTAGTATTTACATTTTAATTAGATTCAATTTTTATGTTTTCAAATTTTAACTATAATAAATATTTTTATACAAATAAAAGTCTTCCATCTTATTAAAAACTTTGAGGGGAGAAACAACTCGCATATATATTTAGTCTTTATATTTTAGTTAGATTCATTTTTTATTTTTTGAAATTTTAAATATAATAAATATTTTTATACAAATAAAAGTCTTTATGTCGAAATAGATGGTTGTATCATAAACAATATATTGAATGCATTATGAGTAATTTAATTAATTATGTTTTGGAATTAGAAATTATATGATTCATTTTTTTATTTTTTGAAATATTAATTATATAAATACTTTTATACTACAAATAAAAATCTTCCATACCTTATTATATATTTATGCCAAAATAGGTGGTTGTATCCTAAAAAATAGGTAGAATAGATAATAAGTAATTAAATTATGTTTTCCTATTCGGAATTGGAAATTATATTTCATTAAGGGCGGGTATTTTAGTTATTACAAAAAAAAAAAAATAGAGAAACAGTTAAATATGTTTTCCTATCGGTATTGAAAATTATATTTCTTTAAAGGCGGATATTTTAAACATTACAAAAAAGGAAGAAACACTTATATATGTTTTCGAAGAAACACTTCTATATGTTTTCTATTGGGAAATGGTAATTATATTTCATGAAATGGTAATTATATTTCATGAAGGGTGGGTAGTTTAGTCATCACAAAGAAGGGAGAAACATTTTGAAGGGAGAAACACCTTGAAAGGAGAAACAAAAATTGAGAGAAACAAGTCGCATGCATATATATATATATATATATTGCCTTTCGAATTTTGCAAATTGTACGGCACAACACAACTTGTGGATTATAACCTAACTTGGTCGACATAATTATGAAAGCATGAATGAAGCTAGAAAAGTAGGAATATAATTTTATGATAAAAAAAAACACAATGTCTATCTACATCCGTGTGTGGCGGGAATGATAAATGCAATGACAGACAGGGGCCGCAGAAGATAATTGTTTAAACGATATGCATCTTCATAGAATTTTAATCAAACAAGAATTATAAAATTGGGTCCATATATTTACGTTTTCATTTATGCATTACTATGTACCATAAATCTTGGGGTAATTTCACAATCCCATTTGGGCAACACATATTTTATAAGTTTGTACTTTAACTTGCAAATCTACGAAGTACAAGCTTACAAAAATTCAACCATTATGGTACTCTAATAAAACTATAAAATTTCGCTAAATGATCTTGAACATTTAAACTGAAATAGGAAGATCTCAACTTTGCATGGTACAATAATGGGAAGATCTCAACTCTGCATGGTACAATTTTTGGATACAAGCCACGTTTCCTGAAATAAAATTATATGTAGATGACTCGTGTGCGGAATTCAATCATGGAGTCATGAGATTGAATGTGTTTTTAGTTTTTTTTTTCCTTTTTCTGATTAATGTATTGGAAGAAGAGAATGATGAAACATAATAGTAAGCTCACCTTATTCTTTTTTCTTTTGGGGGCAGACTCATGATCTCCGACACAAAATTGAAAAAATAAAGTAAAAGAAAATTACCAAAAAGACCCATGCATGCAATTACCCTTATAGAGTGCAAGGAAAAGAGGAGGAAAGTACACATAAACAAATGAGTGCATTTATACAAAATGACAAATATAAAATGATAAATAAAAGTTATTGATGTATCACTAAATCCAAAAAAAAAAAAAAAAAATCATGCTGAGAATCTAAACAAGGGAGTCTGATTTGATAATATTTTGCCACGTGAAATGACTTTGACGATGAATTTATAGCATTGTAAATGATTTTTCTAAATATAATGAAAACGATGAAAAATCAATTGGAGTAGATAAGCAACATTGTATGCCTAATTAATTATTAATTAGCAATTTCTTTCGGTTTTCTCTTTTTTCCTCTTTTGGAATTAATTACTTTTGTTTTGCTTTTCTGGGCCAATGCTTCAATGGATAAGGAATCCAATGTTCATGCAAATCATCTTGAGGAATTGGACAACAATAGAAAACAAAATGTTTTACTATTAATTGCTGCCGAAAATTGAACATCGAATCAAGATCAGTTTTCCAAAAGGAAGAAATAAAAGATAATAGTGATACCCCCGGGTGGCTTCATCTTTATCCTCCATAGGGACCATTTTGTTATAATGATTATATAAAGACACAGAACATACTACTACATAACATACAAGTTTTTTCTTTGATCCATTTGATTTTGATTTTTAATTTCAATAATGAAAATTTGATTTAATCAAGTTTTTACCATTTTACATTTTATAAGCATAAAATTAACCCATATATACACGCACGCACACGCATCCACACACACCCCAAGCTTTTCTAAAAATAAAATGTACTTCAGTGTAGAACTTATTTTTAATACGTGATTGGTCGGCGAGATTTGATACAAAATAATTTTTTTGGTATGATAATTTTGTTTAAAGAATTAATGTACTTATTAGGTTTAAACCACATACCCTCAAAACAGGTCTCTACAAGTGGATTAAGTTTTAGCTACTCATTCCGTAATATAGACTATGTATCATTGAGATGACTAAAATATATGAGACTTTCATTACTTTTCAATCATCTAACGATATACAATATTCATCTGTGTTGCGGAGTGAGTACTAAAAATTTTTTCCTAAAACATCAACTTTGCTTAAATTAGTTTTCCAGGAATAGATCGATCAAGGAAACTACTTTTTCCGTCTTCTTATGATTATTCATTTATTCCAGATTTTATTGTAAAATTCCCTAGCAAACTGTGTCTTTTGTATCTATCATGCAAATAAATGAGGTTAACGAAAAAGAAAATGAGCAATTAACCTATTCAGAATAATCATATGAAAACTACAATAGGCAATTCTATTTTTCTATTCTTTTGAGCATGTGTGAGTGCTTTTTTTTTTTTTTTTTTCTTGTAATTTTTGTTTGAAAGTTGATGATGCTTTGCCAAAGGCAAAATGCCAATAGTATAATTTCAAAGGGTACTACGTTATTAATGCAGGTCTTTTTCAGGTGACAAAGTCCAGTTAAAATTATGGCAAACCAAGTCAAGTTGCTTATAATGATTATATAAAGACACAGAACATACTACTACATAACATAGTCTACATTGTTGCATTAAATCTTAGGCAAGTGGAACTTGGTCCAATTAGTACTACAATTTAAGCCGTGGTTGATGAGAATTAATACATCCAAACAAGAAATACATAAATGCTTCAAACCCATGGAGAGAAAGAGAGGAAAAGATATCATGGTCAGTGTAGGGTGAACAACAGACATTTTTTGTTAAAAGGGCCAAACAATAGTTTGGGACCATTTAGCTTAACGTGTGATGAGAAAGATAGGTCTCAAAAAAGGTACCATTCCTTTCGCAATCCAAGCAATCACAAGACAACTTTTTCGTCCAAGTTTTTTTTTTTCGATGTTATAACATACACATCCTATCCTTACAATAATTAACCTTTACAAAAAAAAATAGCTCAAAGCCTTGGGCTCTTATCATATTTTTTGTACTAATCTTCTATCTTTGCTTTTGTATTATTGTTGCGTATGCTTTAACATGATAATACTTGTAAGTCAAAGTATACGAGTCGAGTATTTAAATGTTAAGACATGAAATTAGCCAAAGAATTCAGACGGAAGCTGGCCCTCATGGCTCATGAGTGTTCCTTAATTGCTAAGGAGTGCACCCCCTTAATATGCCTTCCTAATTCTGGCTTCACTTTTGGGGTTTACTTTGCATAGTATAAACACAGGGTAAAGTGCAAGTTTAGTCTAACCTTGATAATCCACAAGAAAGACTTTATCGATGTATTGAATGTGTATAAAAGGCAGGAAAACTAAAAGGTAGAAGAGTTTATGCAAATAGAACATAAACTTTAACAAAGTTTTAATTAATCCATTATAAATCTAAGAATTTATCGGACACCTAGTTAAGGGATGAGATGGTGAGATAGGGTTGTTAATTGATCCAAATTGGACTGCCAAATTTGTGTCGAGAAAGCAAGTAGACTAAAATCTTATGGGTCCACCTTGGAGAATTATCTATTTTCATGATCTCATTTCCCTCACCATTGCTTGTTTTTATGTTAGATATTTTTCTTATCCAATTTCGGAGGCTGATGAACTTAAATGCTCTATATAGTCTATATTATTATTCAAGTCTTGCACAAATATAAAGGTAGCATAGATGGTCAACAGGTCATCCCTTATCAAACTAGTATTTAACTAACCCTTAAATGCGTGTTTGATTTTTGTAAGGTGCACTGATGAGTGAGAAAATTTAGAGACAGAAAGTACATAAATTGTGTGAATTATGAAAGAATAATATATAAATTTGGTCTAAGAATTCCTTATTTGTATATACTGACGGGAAGTGTGTTATCTAACTATTTTAAACTAATTACTATGGTAACTAATTACATAAATGATTTTAATGAATATGTCACGTAGGCAATTTACATCAGGTATCATCATGCACCAAAAGGACTGAACAGTAAAAGAGATAATAAACAAATAAAACTTAATTGGTTGAATGGCCATCTATTTTAGGAAAAACTCTGTATGAGAAATTTGAGAACTTAATTCTTCGATTCAGATCAAGTAGTGCCCGAAAATGGGTCATTAGACCTCAACTTGAACTAACTTATTGTTCATATTGGATTTGGCCCATTTTCTGATATTATTCTTAACAATTTCTCATTACCTTTACCGATTTTATCACGTCCCAAAATCCATCATTTCTTTTGGGTAGTCCATTGTTTGTGGAGATAAGCCAATCTAAATCTTTTAGGTTTGTTGGACTTGACCCATTTACAAGTATGAGAATCCTTATTTTGGTGATCCACGTCCACTAAAGTGCTATGGGCTTTTTTATAGCATGGAAATTATTTTTTGGGTTAATAACACTTTGCCCCCTAAACTAAATGGGTAATTACACTTTATCCCCTGAACTATAAAAATATACACTTGCCCCCAAGTGTATCATTCATAGTTTTAAAAATTTTAAAATATCAAGAAAATTTAGTTATATGACTAAAATACCCTTCATATCATATTTTGATTTTTCATATATTTAATTGATTTTCGACAGTTATTAAAGAACTAGGAAAAATAAAACATAATAACACATTAATATCTTGGACATTAGGAAATAAAAATGTGAGAAATTGTTGAATTATTAAATCTGACATCACAATTTGCATAGATTAAGTCAAATATTAAAATTGTAAAATACTAAGACAGATCGAAAAAAAATTACAAAATTTTATAGAAATTATATTTTCATACAATACTTTCACAAAAAAAAATTCATAGAACAATCCCATTTGGAAATGTTCTACCACTACAGTTAAACATTCAAATTCAAAATAATATAAAATGAAATCTAAATCAATTTTTTTAAAATTTGACCAAGAAATATATTGATATAGATTACATTGAAATATTATATAATTTATTTGTGCTTATTTTTAAATTATTATCACATCGCTATCAAAATTTAAATACATAAAAATCAAAATATAGTATCAAGGGTATTTTAGTTATTTAACTAGATTATCTTAATAATTTTAATATTGGTAATAGATGAATAGTGTTAACAAGGGACAAAGTGTATATTTTTATAGTTTAGGGGGACAAAATGTAATTACCCTTATAGTTTAGAGGGGCAAAATATTATTAACCCTTTTTTATTATTATTATTATTATACTTTTTATTGGGTTACTAATACTAAACCACCTATTGTGATTTACCTTAGCATTAATTTGCCACCTCAACTTTATTACGTAACACTTAACCCTTTTGTTGGACCAAAAAAAAAACTTATGCTTTCACATTTTTTTCTTAGTTATTTTCCTTCTTATTTTGTTCTTTCCCTCAGTTTTCCCCCCTTTTTAATAGTCCCCTGTTATCTCTCCATCGAAGATAATGACGTTTATATCATCAGCTAATAAGATCAAATATGTTCCTATTATGAGATTCAAAATAATTATTTGTTTAGCCTAAACATTTTTTAATTTTCACAAAAATATAAAATAACATAAAGTTGGGAGGGGAGTAGTGTGGCAGATCTGGATTGGCTGCTAATATAGACATCATTACCTTCGATCATAACATAAAGTTAGGGAGGAGAACTATTACCAAACATAGGGAAAAGAAAAATGAGAAAAGGAAGAAACGAAAGAAAATATTAGATTTTAAAAATATGAGGTATTTTTGACAATAATGGTGTTAAGTTTTATTTCAAAAAAAAAAAAGTTTAAAGAGGGGGAGGTTGGTACTTTAGGTAAACCCAAGGCAGTTTTGCTGTAATTAACCCTTCTTTATTTAAACATTTGTAGTTTTCTAGTGTTCTGTATGTAACACGGAATAATGGTTTTCCGGAATTAACACATTTTGAATTTTTAGATTTATGGTATTTATTACTAATTTGTTAAGGCAAGTTTAAAATTAAATTAGTTAGGTTAATTTTCAACTAAAACTACTAGAAACTATATGTGACAATTGTGGTCCAAATCCATTTATTATCCAAAATCATCCACACTTAAATGGATATAGATGATCCTAAAAAGTTTAATAGATATAAATAGTTTATCAATTTACAACCATTTACTAAATGAATTTCATCTAATCCATATAAATCCATTTAACAACTACAAATTATTACAAGGATATAATTCACACACACTTACACATATTTTCACACACACATTTGCACCCATTTACTCACTTACACACATTTTCACACACTTAAACATTTTCTCACACTTCTACGTACACTTACACACATTTTCACTCATTTTTACACGCACTTTCACATTCACATACATACACACTTACGCACATTTTTACACACACATTTCCACACATTGAACAGGGCCAAGGTCTTGTTATTGTTCGACTATTTGTAGCCATGATACAACCCTTTTCTTGTTTATTTGAATTATTTCTTAAAGTATCGTGAAAATGGTTTGTGAAAATATCTATAAACGTAATTTCACATGTTATGCTTTAGCAAGTCAATTTATCAAAATAAAAACACGGATTGAATTTACAAAAGAAGCTGAAAATTCAATTTATATTGTCATAATGACTGAATCGCAACTTCATTGAATGTTGAATTGTGCGGATTACATGAAAACATTTGTACATATGTTTTTATGTAATATATTACTGAATTTGTTTATCAATTAAAAAATCAAAAAAATAATTTGTTTATCAATTTATGACCAAAAGGTCCATTTGTTCTCAGATAATAGGATGAAAAATTTTCCATTTTTATATTGAGGGGCTAATAGCCTATTATCCATACACTACTTCTCCAAAGTTGCTTCACCATCAACTTTCAATTTATCCACAGCCATAAATTCTTTTGGAGGCACTAGAAATTCTTTATAATTGTTGAACAAATTCTTTTATTCCAGATGTGTGGCGGGGTGGGGTTCTTGACATTATGGATGAAGTGATGGAATTAATAATATAATTTGTTATTCTAATTCAGTGGTTTTAATATTTATAGGTGATTGCAGAGGCAATTGGGACTTATTTCTTGATTTTTATTGGTTGTGGTTCTGTAGCAGTTAATAAAATATATGGTTCAGTAACATTTCCAGGGGTATGTGTGGCATGGGGTCTGATTGTTATGGTAATGGTATATGCTGTCGGACATATTTCCGGGGCTCATTTCAATCCTGCTGTTACCATCACTAGCATTTTTGCCATCTTTCGGCATTTCCCTTACAAACAGGCAACTTCCCTTCTCTTAATTTCTCCTATATATATTCTCCTCCAAGGTTATTGGATTCACAAGCAACCCTCAATACTGTATATCAATACATCGTACAGAGTACCAATACATTATATATATTATAAAATGACATATCACGTTCTGATATTCGTATTACATATTAAAAAATATCACATATTCTGTAACTGTGTTTTCGTCATTATTGCATTAATTTTCATCATTTAGAATCCATGCAGAAAATAATCAGGTAATTAAAATGGTACACAATTAGTTTTCTTCAATAAAAAAGAATTTTTTTTCATAGATCAAAGTTATAGAGCGTGACATATAAGACGGACGGTTAAAACAATACATGAATGCATAATAATAAGAAGACATTTGGTGTTTAGTTGATATATTAGGTGTCTTTACTTTACAGGTGCCTTTATACATCGTGGCACAGTTGATAGGAGCAATTCTTGCAAGTGGCACAGGAGTTACTATACCTACTGTTTGATGTCAAGGCTCAAGCATTTTTTGGAACAACACCGACGGGCTCGAATGTTCAATCTCTGGTCCTTGAATTCGTCATCTCGTTTTTATTAATGTTTGTTATATCTGGTGTTGCCACAGATAGCAGATCAGTGAGTATAATTTGCTCCTAAATGCCCTCAGAGTTGCAGAATTTAATTATCCATTTTCTTGATGGCTTTGTTATTTAGAATTTCCTAGTAATGATATATATATCTTAGAGGTATAGAAAAATCCATGCAGCCATCAAGAAATTAGTCTTTTTTATGGTTATCTTTGATGAAGTTAAACTCTATATTTTGGGTGATTTTCTTTTATTATAATATTATTATGATAGTGGTCTAGACACTGATTTTATTTTCTTTTTTTTTGTATTTAATCACTTTTTTTTTTTTTGTATTATAGATCGGTGAATTAGCAGGAATTGCAATTGGTATGACAATACTTATCAATGTTCTCGTGGCAGGGTAATGTATGCTACGTATTAAACTTAACGCTACTCAAATGAAAACTTTTATCCACTCCTTTCTTTTTTCCAAAGATAAATCGAGGAAATTAGAAATTGAGGGATTAATAGAACCTTTAAAAAAAAGATAAAAGGATATTTAAAGTTATTTACCCTTTTCCGAATAAAAAACTTAATTTTTTTTGCTGATTGTGTAGGCCAGTATCGGGTGCCTCTATGAATCCAGCAAGGAGTATTGGGCCAGCAATAATCATGCATGAATATAAGGGGCTATGGATATATGTAGTTGGACCTCTTTTGGGCACAATAGCCGGTGGCTTCACGTATAATATGATTAGATTCACAGAAAAACCACTGCAAGAATTAGCCAGAAATGCAACCTTTAAGAAAAGCATGTCCAGGACTCAAATTTAGCACTACATTAAAAAGTTTCATATAACTGGCCCGGTGCCCAAAAATTTTGTACAGGGAAGCAGCCAGTGGCTGACAAAAAATGTGTAAAGAATTAATAGATAGAAATCCTACGAAAATGGGGAAAGATATATGCATGGTCTTACACATAAAAAGCCCATTTTAGTTTAGGTGTTTTAGGATGAGAAATTTTTTTTTATATTTACGTGTCCCGTGTATAACAAGCCTGCCCATGTCGATGATGGAACCTACTTGATCATTTTTGTAGACCGCAATGAATTTTTAACTATCCATATATGGAGAAAAATGTTGAACTTGAGCGGATACATTATCGGATATTTGAAAACGATTATAGAATAAAACAATAAAACTGTATCTTGTTTATCGTAGCAATTGATAATTAAAGATGATGTTAAGATTTGCAAAGATTGCATTCGGCACGTTGTGATTCACATACCTTAACTGGGTATTTCCTCTCCCTCTCCAATCCTGTAGATTGGTTATGGAAACAATCCTAATACCCTATATATAGGATGTAATATTATGGATGAGAGATAGCTAACCCATATAGTATAATTAGACTTCCTATTAACGTCATTCTAAATCCAGTAATAGGATTTAGAAAATAAGTACACCTTATGTATCACACCAAATAAACAACTGATATAGACCTAGACCCAAATAAGCGGATCATAAGGACATGGGATTTGCCGGTTTTTATTTAACCCATTTTTATAAAGTAGAAATTAATTAGTGATAGTACAAATAAGAAAATAATTTCAACATTTTCTCACTTGGGCAACACTAATTGATTTTAAGGTTTTTTTTAATAAAAAAAATTAAGAAAATGACTCTAGAGTTAAACACAATTTTAGTGGCAACTATAAAAATCTCAGCATAGAATTCGATTCAATGAAAACACCTATAGACAACTATAGATGTCAATACATTATTTATTATGTTTGGCCCTCGTAATTATAGATACGGATGCATCATTTACATGAATTCCATAGTGTAATAAAGTGTAGTGTGGTTTGGCTCATATCATCCACAAGCAAAAGTAGCAAGTCAAAACCACAATTAGTCCTTAATCTTAAAAAGACTTTAAACAAGGAAATACTTTCTTCCACTGCGCCGCTTCTAAACCGAAACCACTTCACAAAGGAAGCTTTTATAGACTTTCGTCCACTTTATCACCTCTAACTCGAAGCCACTTTTAACGAAGCAATTACTATACAACTTTCACTTTATTCTTGTATGAGCTGAATTAGGCAATCCATAAAACTTTTAGATATGCACATAATACGAATAAATTATATCAATAACTACATAAATTAGAGAATGAAACTTTATTCACCACAAATAACTGTAAATTGCATAAAACTTATAAATAACTCTCACTGACTAAATACATCAAATATAGTTAAACACTACATGCTCAATATACTTCTCAAACTTTTAATGTTCTGATAACTTGGTCAATAAATTAGTATGCCAATATAATGTGTTCGCACACCATATCACCTTTAGCAACTCATTCTCTTAATTCAAAAATTTAAGAAACTTTATATAACTATATCATTGTCAATTGAATTTCTCTATCTCTTTTAGAGACCATTAACACCGTCCGTGCAGCTCTTATACACATATAGATGTGTTAAGTGACCTAGAGATAAAATAAAATCTCTAATCATTGGAATAAATATTTCAAGTTATTAAGTTGAGCCCTCCCTTTAAAATAGTAAAAACATCTACATTTGTCTCTTAAACTGCATTGAGCATCCTTTAAAATTAGTACTTTGTATAATTAATCATTTCAAAATTCTCAACATGCCTAAAAATAAGCACATGATCTTTAATTTTTCTTACATGCCTTATTATGTCATTAACATTTATCCAATGATCAAAATCGATATTTGTCAAACATTTTTCACACATTATTGGTGTTTACGTAACATTTAGGTAAACCATAATATATATATATATATATATATATATATATATATATAATGTCATTAACATTTATCCAATGATCATAAATCGATATATGTCAAACATAATCACACATTATTGGTGTTTACGTAACATTTAGGTAAACCATAATATATATATATATATATATATATGTATGTATTTGTATGTATGTATATGTGTGTGTACACATACACATATAGACAACCTACTGTATTAGTGTATCAAATCTCACTCATAGGATTCTTTCAAAAAAATATTTTAGGGTTTCGCTGTTATTCTAATATTATCTTTTTATATTATTAGTAATATTTGTATCTTTAGATCTGTAGATTGAACCAAACCAGCCATCCCAAAATTTTTTATAACAAAGATCTTGAAACATCCATAAACAATGCTCAATAAATAAATCACAGCTAGCTAATAAGAAAACAACAACATAGAGATTGAGCAAAACTTCCACATGCATTCGAGAATGGTTTCTACTTAAAACTTTTTTTAATCCAATATATTCAAGACATAAGTAGTTAATTAACACCAAAAACTTTATGCACTAATACAAGGAAATTAAAACTGTATAATTTTATAGACTCTTTAACATCTCATTTAAGTAGTACCATAAATAGTATTGTTATCAAAATACCTTATAAAGAAAGTTTTTACTTAATCATTGAATAAATCCAAATATCAAGTATTTGAAACTAAATTTTAGTCAATCTAGATCTCATGAGAAGATTCTGAAACAACTTGATATTCTTTAATATGTACATTGTTTTTACACAATGTTCTAACCTCAAGAGATTTAGATTAATTTTACTTCAAATGTATTCTTAAAAATTATGAATTCCATCGTAAGAGCGGTAAAAACTTTTACCACAAAAAATATGTGATAAAATTCTAAAAATATCAGTATGCACTAAAATTCAAAAATACCATTTAACACTTCAATCTCACGTTTTAGAACTTGCTTAGTACTCATTTCAATTAGTACAAACATAAAACATTGAAATTTCAAAATTAGGAATTACATCATTCTTTGTCAAATCGTAAACACATTTACTGAGTCAAAGTGCAATTCGTAAATGTCGCGCCCCCCCTTTTACCGAGCGCTTACCAACTCGCGGTCTGTCCGGCATCGGTGGGACCGGCACCGTCGCCAACGTGTGGTGCTCGTGAAAGGTTATAAGTAGGTGATTGAATGCAAAAATCCTACTTACAATTTACAAACATAAATTACTTATTACAAATTTAAATGAATCAACTATTTACTATTACATAACGGGGCCTTTAATGCGACTATGAATTATATAAAAACAATCTAAACTAGGGAAAACAAGACTGGAGTCGCCACCCGGTGTGTTGGTGCTTTTTAATACATATCCAATGGGCTAGAAAGTCGCACACATTGAGCTTGTAGTGTCCTTTAACTCCCAAGGGGCAAAATAGTCATTTATCATGCACGCCGGAGTTTATTTCTAGCCCAATTTTATATTATTGATACAATTATTAAGTCCTGGGCTAAATTGAATTTGATTCAAATATTTAACGTCTAGTTGTGCAACTAATCCAAAATTTGAGGGCAAAAGAGTAAATTTGCATAATTTAACAAGTAAGATAAGGCATAAATATTATATTGAGACCAACAAACATTAAAATAAAGCACCAATCATCACAAAAGCAATTAATCAAAAATATGTGCAAAGATCAAAGTTTAATTACAATTTAATACTTTTAAGGGCAAATCTAAAATTTCACAATCAACGGTAATTAAAACGTATTAAAATGCCAAACAGAAAATCAAAGTAAAAACTTGGTGGTTATTGACATAAAACATGTAATTTGGAAGAAATTTGAAGAGAAAAAATAGTAATATTAAAGCTGAAAAGTCCTTAAGGGCCTAAATGTAATTTTAAAAAATTATTTGAGGGATAAAAATGCAGAAATCCGAAATCTGGAGGGCCAAAATGCAAACAAATTTTTTCTGAAATTTTGGATTTTTTTTTGAAATGCCATGTCATTGATGACGTGACGCAATTTGGAGGTGCCACGTCATCGATGACGTGGCGCAATCTGGGACGTGCCATGTCATCGATGACGTGGCGCAATCTGGAGGTGCCACGTTATCGCTGACGTGGCACAATCTGGAAGTGCCACATCATCGATGCGGTGGCACCAAATGGGCCCTATCAAAAGGGCCTAAATGTAATTTGAGAAAATATTCTCGGGCTAAAATGCAAAAAAACTGAAATCTGGAGGAGTAAAATGGAAATAAAATTTTCTACCCCCTTTTTTTTTGTTTGCAGATTTACACATCTACCAGCCTTTTTCCACCATGCTTTTGACCCACCAGTTTAAAGACTTTGCTTTTGATTTGAAAATAAAAGTTATAGCTAACCAGGAACTCTCTATAACTTTTATTCTTTGAGTTTACTCCAGTTCCTCCTCCATCGCTTGAAATCTTGGCTCAAAGTTGGTTGTCTGGAAAATTTTTCAGACTTAGAAATTTTTCTGGAAAATCCTTTGGACCAATAGCCTTTTTCTACCACGTTTTTAACGCTCCAAATGGACGATTTTGCTTAATATTTACAAAGATAATTTTTAGCCCCAGGAACCCTCTAAAATTTTTATTCTTTGAGTTCAGTCTAATTCCTCTCCGATCGTATGGAATTTTGGCTCAAATTTGGCTGTCTAGAAAATTTTCTAGACTTAGAAATTTTTCTGAAAAATCCTCTGGACCAACAACCTTTTTCTACCACGTTTTTGACCCTCCAAATGGACGATTTTGCTTAATATTTACAAAGATAAGTTTTATCCCCAGGAACCTTCTACAATTTTTCTTCTTTGAGTTCAGTCTAATTCCTCTCCGATGGTATGAAATTTTGGCTCAAAGTTGTCAATTTTATGTGTCAACTGTTTGGCAGATTTTTTGGCTTAAGAAAAATTCTCTCCAGAAAATTTTTTTCCTCCTGCCTTTAGACTGATTTTTTGGACTTTTTATGTATTGGATTGAGTGTAAAAATGGTCAAAGACCATTCCTTGTCATGTGGGGAGTATGGCCATCTGAAATTTTTGGTGAAAAATGGTTGAAAAACGCAGAGAAAACGTGGCCAAAATTGTCATTGATCGTTGGCGCATGAAAATTACGCGTTCGTTCACGCTGCTGAATTTTTTTTTAAATTTTAAACCAATTAATTAATTAATAATTTTTAATTAATAATATTTTAATTAATTTTTAATTTTTTTTTTAAAAAAAAAATCTAAAACTTCAATAATATTAGAACTTATTCTTAGTATTTAAAAAACATAAAATGCATAAGAATAATTAAACATCACAACATAAATTAATAAAGAATTAAAGGTAAATTAAAAAAAAATCAAAGAGCAGGTTAAAAAGACATTAAAAAGAAAAAGAAAAAGAAAATTAGAAAAGAAAATTGAGAGACAAATTAAAAGGAAAATAGGGGACAACTTAAGGGACAAAAATAGGTGTCTACAGCTTGCCCCTCTTTGCCGGAGTGTCGAAGAGGATCGAAGAAACTCTAGGCAAAGATTGTAGACACCGCATGACTGGATGATTTCAATCGTGCAACAAAATTTGCCACATGTCAACCTTAAGCTCATGAGGTCATGGAAGGAGAAATTCACCATCTTGACAAACACACTGGGGAGATTAGATCTATCTATTCACCCAGAGCGAAAAAGTCCTTATTGGGGGAAAGAAATGAACAAAAGACGCGCAGTGAATTGAACCATAAAAGACATAACTGAAACTTGGAAAGAAGAGCGAAATTCCAATCTGGTGTTCATTAGGAGCACAAAGACTTAGAATGAAACGTGGCTGTGAATGACAAAGAAAACTAACTTGACATAACATATAAACGCCACTGGTAATGAAACTCTACAAGCAATGTGAATTAAAAGTCTGACTTTGTATACCAAATAATCATCATGGCCAGGGTATGTAAACACAAATGAAAAACCCGACTTTATGTTATTGGGGTAAAGACATGTAAGTTAAAATGAAAACCCGAATGGTGAGTTTGTCGGGTAATGCAAACTTGAAATGAAAGCCAAAATTCGTTTATCGGCCAATGGAGAAATGCAAACTTGAAATTCGTTTATCAGGTTAATAGCATGGAAACCCGAAATTCGTTTATCGGGGATAAAAATGTGAACCTGACATTTGTTCACCAGGTTAATGAAAATTTTCATGAGAACCCGAAATTCGTTTATCGGGAAAAAAATGCAAACCTGAAATTCGTTCATTGTGTTATAAAAATGAAATGAGAACCTGAAATTCGTTTATCGGGAGTGCAAATGCAAACCTAAAATTCGTTTATCAGGTTGATGAAAATGAAAATAAGAACCCGAAATTCGTTTATCGGGTGAAAAATGAAAATGAGAACCCGAATTCGTTTATCTGGGATGAAAATGCAAACCTGAAATTCGAGACAGCTTTCAGGTTTGCATTTTCAGTTGATGAAACGAATTTGAGGTTCTCATTTTCATTTATCGAGGGATAAACGAATTTCGGATTCAGAAATTTTCATATCTTGTATGAATTCTGCAAACCTGACTGTCGTTTATCAGGTGGATGAAATAAAAATAAGATAAACGAAATTCTTTACCAATCACACGACTGATAACCCATTTATCAGGTTAACGAAATGAAAATAAGAACTCGATTTTCATTTTTCCCTCGATAAACGAATTTCGGAACTCGATTTTCATTTCATCAAGATGAAAATGCAAACCTGAAATTCGTTTATCAGGTTGATGAAAATGAAAATGAGAACGCGAAATTCGTTTATCGGGAGGAAAATGCAAACCTGAAATTCGTTTATCAGGTTGATGAAAATGAAAATGAAAACCCAAAATTCGTTTATCGGGGATAAAAATGCAAACCTGAAATTCGTTTATCGGGTTGATGAAATGAAAATAAGAACCCGAAATTCGTTTATCGGGTGAAAATGAAAATGAGAACCCGAAATTTGTTTATCGGGGATGAAAGTGCAAACCTGAAATTCGTTTATCAGGTTGATGAAATGAAAATGAGAACCCGAAATTCGTTTATCAGGTTGATGAAATGAAAATGAGAACCCGAAATTCGCTTATCGGGAGGAAAATGCAAACCTGAAATTCGTTTATCAGGTTGATAAAATGAAAATAAGAACCCGAAATTCGTTTATCGGGTGATAAATGAAAATGAGAACTTTGAAATTATACTTATCGGGAGGATACATTCGGACCAGAAATTCGTTTATTATACAGATCTAAATGTGTTTAAGAGAAGGAACATTTTCATCCCCGATAAACGACATTTCGGGATCTGTAATTTCGACATCATTTGTAAACCTGAAATTCGTATATCAGGTTGATGAAATGAAAATGAGAACCCGAAATTCGTTTATCGGGAGCAAAATGCAAACCTGAAATTCGTTTATCAGGAGAAAAATGCAAACCTGAAATTCATTTATCAGGTTGATGAAATGAAAATGAGAACCCGAAATTCGTTTATCGGGGATGAAAATGCAATAAGTATGATACATACATGGAGCCATGTCATTGGGCTTACCCATGAAATGAAATGTAAAAGGCAACTAGTAATTAACCCTAATCATGACTGGATTGTAAAATGGGACATTAAGCCCTAAACGGTAAATGCACAGTATTATTTAAACTGAGAGGTTTGACTGGGAATTCAGTGCACAATATCGCATTATGGCGATTACCTTAAGGTACATTGCTTCATTAGTCATTGCGTGAATCTCTTATACACATCAAGATGTGTATAAGAGACAGCACATATCAAGACAGCATTGCCTGATCGGATTAAAAGGTCTTTTTCGTTTATGAAGGATATTCAATCAATAAAAATTTGCCCCAGTGTCGTCGATTTTAGCATCCACTTTATTTTCGTGTACCTGCAGGTACTCAAAATAATGCGATATTGAGCAAAGAAAACTCGAAGTGGTCAGTGTCATAACATACAAAATGTCAATCTTAGTGAACATTACTATAAGCAAGGTGACCGAGCTCGGTAAGAGCTGCCTACGTATCCCACCATGAGAATCAGGTCGAACGTAGTTCGATGCTTAAGATGATTTTCACATATTTGACAACTAAGACATCAACAACAAGAAGAACAACTACAAACAAACAAAATGGAAATATGTGAGTTAGTGATAGAAGTACATGAATAAATAATACAGGCACATGGGAGCAATCTTAGTAAAAATCGTGACATCACCGTATTAACACCGCTTTGCCTTTCATTCTAAGTTATTTGAATCCGATCAGGCAATGCTTTGGATCCATCGGATATGTGCCTCTTAAAGGCCAATGACTGTGTTGAGAGAACGACATAGAGGCAACCAACCTTCTCTTATACACATCTAGATGTGAATAAATTTCAGTACTTGGACCTCCTAGGTGAAAACTTGAAAAGGCGCTGAGGAATGGGCAAATTTAAACGGTCAAAGTTTGCCCATTCCTCAGCGCCTTTTTGAGTTTTCGCTAAGGTTCCCCTCCCTTTTATTTTTATGTTTATTTTTGCATTTTATCGCACACTCTCCTTTTGCCTAGGCCGCCCCGTAGGGTTTTCAACCTAGCCTTTCTTTAGCTTTTGGTTTTTTTTTTTTTTTATTTTTAAAACAAACAAAGGTGCCCTTTTCGGGTTTTCACCTAGGAGGTCCAAGTAAACAGCAAGGTGTGGGAGTAAACGGAAGACGTCTGGCTAAGTAATCGTCTTTTCCAATGCATGCGAACTTTAGTTTTCAAAGTTTTTCGGCATCAGTAAGGCTGTCTTCCCTGTTATTGGGATAGACATGTTAACATCAACTGCCGAGACCGCACAAACTGCTGCTCCCTTTAAGCCTATGCAGAACTTAGGATAGTTAGGGTCAAAATGGGTTAAGTCGTGTGATTGGTAAAGATTGGGATTATCTTAACAAAAACTTACCCCAGTTTAAGATGGGAGCTTTGGTTGGAAAGAATATAGCTACAAGGGATGGAAGAGCGGGTTTGTGATATGAGGAAAACTGGTTATGTCCCTTATCTAAAAGAATTGCCCCAGTTTTGGGCTGAGAGTCTTACTTGAATGCAACTGACTGAACTGGGGAAATAGGTGAAAAAAAACATTGCCCCATTTTTATTATAACAAACTGAGTTTTGTTGGGTATTTGTTTTGGTCAGCATCTTGAACTTTCTTTTTTTTGTGTTTGTTTTTTTTTTTTTTTTTTTTTGTTATTTTTTTTTTGGCCACCCAAAACAACAATTTTGCCCCAACATCGTAAATGAGCTCAGTTCCAATTTGTTTTTGCAGAAAATGATAGGGACAAAGCACAATTGAAACGAAAGATAAGCAAATAAAGAGAAGAGATATGAAAGGGTTTAGTCCGGATGTGGGTAAAAAGGGAAAGAAAACAACGGGTGGAATTCTATCCGACGTTCTGCAATGACTTAAAGGTTTACAGTCTGCCAAATCAGATGAAAAACTTTTTGACCATGCCCGCATTTATCGGTTGGGGGAAAACCTGTCCATCCATCTCCGTAAGGATAAGAGCTCCTCCTGATAATACTTTGTGTACAATGAATGGACCCTGCCAGTTAGGAGCAAACTTGCCCTTTGCTTCGTCCTGTATTGGCAATATATGTTTCAAAACTAGATCGCCAGCTCTTGAACAATGTCTGGGCTTGACTTTCTTGTTGAAACGTATATTGCCAATCCTCCGTTGATAACATATGGCCATGACACACAGCTGTTAGCCGTCTTTCATCAATGAGTGCAAGCTGTTCATGTTTGAGCCTTACCCATTCTGCATCCTCTAACTCAGCCTCCATAAGAATGCGTAGAGACGGGATCTCTACTTCCGTTGGCAAAACAGCTTCCATTCCGTACATGAGGGAGTAAGGCGTTGCCCCAGTAGATGTCCTGATGGAAGTTCGATAACCCAGCAGTGCATATGGCAGCTTTTAATGCCAATCACGCTGACTGTCAACCATCTTTCGAATAATTCTCTTAAGATTCTTGTTGGCTGCTTCGACTGCCCCATTCATTTTTGGCCTGTAGATGGTATAATTTCGATGCTTAATCTTGAATTGGGCACAAAGACCATCTACCATGTCATTGTTCAGATTCTTGGCATTGTCGGTAACCAATGTATCCGGGATCCCAAAGCGGCAAATGATGTTCTTTCATCTTTAAGCTCATTTCTGGCTTAAACTTCCTTGGCTTCTGCTTTCCAGGTGGGCATTTGTTTCGATTTCATTGTCTTATCAACCCTGTCTCTGGATCATGATCGGTGGGGAGTTTGTGAACCACGACATCTGTTGAAATGCCAGGCATATCATCATAAGACCAAGCAAAGACGTCTTGGAACAAAATCAAAAATTCTATCATCTCTTTCCTCTGTCCTCTAGTCAAATGTATGCTGATTTTAACCTCTCTTATGTCCGTGTCTGTCCCAATGTTTACCGTTTCTGTTTCTTCCAAGTTAGGCTTTGGTTTTTCCTCGTGTCGCCCGAATTCATTTTCAATATCACACTCGTCCTCATCACTCTTAGACTGTGTAAAATCAGACAGGTGTGATGTCAAAATTGTACTCATCGGCCTCATAAACGGTAGTATCAAAAGGATCAAAAGCATTGATTTTGGGCCATCTGGGAGAAAATAAAGTATGAATGAAAGAAAACAAAATGAGCTAATACATCTTAAAGAAAAAAGTTCTCTTTTAATCGAAGATTTGTACAAGTGATCTTAGAGAACATAAACTTGACATTCATTGGCCATCCTATAATGTTTGCAAATCAATTGTCTTCAGAATTCGCCTCAAAAATAGATGAATAAGATGAATGAGGAAGGCAATATCATGATTGTACTTGTTTTACTAATCAAATTATTTTCAAGATTCATTTCCAAAATAGATGAATGAGATGAATCATGAATACAATGCTGTGAATGCACCTACTTCTTGACTAGATGACATAAGCAAAACAACTTAAGAAGTACGAAACATATATACAAAGATGAAATTAAAATGAGCAAAACTAAAAACAATATCCTTTCAAATTTACCGAAACTCCCTATGACTAGGGAGATCATGAGATGTCCAATTGTACAGTTGGTCGATCTCAGCAAATGGCAGTTCAGTGTCATCCTCCTCCGCCTGCTCTTGAATAATTACCCCCGCAAATAATTCGGCTATCCCTTGGATAAGGTCTTCCTTTTCAGCCTCATCTTTCTATTCAGCTCTCTTCAGCTCCTTAATCTCCCTCAACTACCTGGCATTCGGGCAAAAACTGATCCCAAATGTGAGGCATTGTAAATAAATTTAACCCTTTGATGCAAAGATGACGGAATAGCCCCAGCAGAATGGATCTAGGGACGTCCCAGCAGCAAATTATATACCCCAACAATTGGAAGAACCTGGCAAGTGACCTGATGAACAGATGGACCGACTTCTAAAACAGGGTTTATCTGTCCTTATACTTGTCTTCGAGCCCCGTCAAAACCTCGGATCACCATGGATGAATTCTTGACCAGGTCATGATGTGAGATTCCCAGCTTATCTAATGTCTTCACGACAAATATTTTGAGCAGACCCATTATCAACCATGACCCTAGGCAAATGCCGCCCCTCACATCTAACCGAGATGAATAGAGCCTTGTTGTGGTCGCTCCCTTCAGAAGTTAAGTCATCATCAGAAAAACAAATTTGGTTTGATGCCAGCACACTGCCCACTAACCCAGCAAGTTTGTCAGTGGGAATGTCACAAGACACATGGGCCTCACTCAAAATCTTCAATGATCTGGGAAGCCTGTGTAGCTCGGATGTTAATAATAAGTTGAGCATAGAAATTTGTGAGGGCATCTTATTCAGCTGCTCCACTACTGAATATTCATTTTTTCTGATCAATCTTAGAAAGTCCTCCACATCTTTGTTTGTTACAACCTTAGGAGCCTGCATAGGCTCTTTACCTTTGCTGGATTGTCCGACCTCAAAATTGTTGTCATTTGTGATTCGGCCTGACCTCGTGACAGCAGACACTTCCTCATCAGAAACTGGCTTGTCCACCGACTATCACAGCTGAGGGTTGGTAATTCCACGGCACTGCATGTGTGCTCTCAATTGGCAATTGTGTTGGTAGTTCAATCACAACGGGATCTTGGGGTTCTACCTCAAACGGATCCACGTCTATGATAAAAGGCTCAGATGGCTCCGAATCCAAATAAAACGGTTTGATCTGAGTCATTGTCACTTCTTTGATTACTCCTTCTTCCTCTTCGATCTCTGCTTCTTTACAAACCATCCCAATATGAGGCTCATGCCGTGGCAGCGAATTAGTGTTTACTTCAGGAGCCCTTTGTTCCGGCCTCCTAATGACAATCTCTCGTGCATTGATCATGTCTTGCACCTTGTTCTTCAACGTCCAACAATTAGCCGTGGAATGCCCTGGGGCTCTAGAATGATATGCACAGCGGGCGTTGGCGTCAAACCTATCCGGAACTCCCCTCGGATACTGAGGAAGAGCTATAGGATTCAATCTCCCTACCGATCTCAATTGCTCATATAGTTGTCTCGATGGACCGTCCCAAGTTGGTGAAATTGCGGGGTGGTCTGTCATGTGGTCTGGCTTGGTTGGGGTTTGGTGGAGGGGAGTTATTTGGCAAGTTGGGTCTTTGACTGTTTGAGGGTTGTGGTCTTGGATTATAATATGAGAGCTGTGGATTAGGCACGGGTACTTGTACTTGTGTTTGGTATACCGGTTGAGGATAGTATTGAGGTGGTAGTAGAGGTGGTGCATAAAAGGGTTGTGGGTTAGGTCTTTGGTATTGATGGAAATTGCGTGGTGGTTGGCGGTTGGGTTGGTTGAAAATTAAAGTCACTTCCTCTTCCTTCTTGTCAAGCTTCTTGCTCAGGGGTTTCTTAGCCACAGACGTACTCCTCTGCATGGATTCTATCTGAAGTTTGAAAGCCGTCATGTCAATAATTTTCCTGCTTTTCAAGCCCCTTTCAACAGCCTCTGCTTGTTGGACGATTTCTGAAAAGGATTTGCCAATAGACCCGGTCAACTTTTCATTGTAAGGAGGTTCTTGTGCATCCAATAAAGCAGAGGCCTGTCTCTTATACAGTCATAGATGGGCTTACTCTGGCAGCTAACGGCCTCCATCTTTTCACATACTCACGGTACTCCTCTGAGGGCTTCTTCTTTAAGTTCATCAGAGCAAAACGGTCGGGCTCTAGGTCGCGGTTAAACTCGTACTATTTCACAAAAGCATTTGCCAAGTCCGTCCAATCCTACAGTTTTTTGGGATCAAGCATTAAATACCATGATAAAGCATCTCCCTCCAGGCTTCTGGCAAATACCCTCATTGCTATCCGAGGGTCGCTCGTCGAATTCCCCAGCAAGTTGCAGAACATTTTAAAGTGAGCTACCGGATCCCCAGTGCCATTGTACTTTGGAAATTTTGGAATTTTAAATTTTGGCGGCAATTGCACATCGGGGAATAGACATAGATCTTGGTAGTCGATAGCTCCAAATTTATCTGTCCCCTGTTGCTGCTTCATGAAACTATCAAACCGCTCTATCTTTTTCTTAATAGGGCATCATTGACAGTCGGTACAGGGGGTGGTGGTGGCATTAATTCAGCTTCCTCTCCCGGGGTATACTCCAACTCAAGAGGAGGTGGTGGTGGTGGAGTTGGATCTGTCAATGGTGGCACTGAAGTTAGAGGAGGTTGATTTTGTGGTGGTGGGGATAGCGGCATCCCCATGCCGGGATTAGGCATATAAGGAGGCAGCATCTCCTGATTGCCGGGGTGAGGCCCATAAGTTTGCATATACCATTGCATAAGCTTGGTTCATACTGGCCATAGCAGCCATCATAGATTCCATCTGTTTACACAACTCTGCTATCTCCGGGTTTTGATCCCCACTGGTCCCTTCCACATCTTTTGCCGATACGGTGCTCATACTGTCTTCAAATCGGAGTTTACGTGCACGCGAGCGTGTATAAATAGGGCTGCGTTGGGCAGCTATTTTGACACTTAGTACCTACATATTAAAACATAATAAAAAAGAAAAAAAGAAAAATTCAGATATATATAAACAAACATAATCATAAATTTACAGTATAAAATGTGGTTCCTTCCCCAGGAACCCTGAAAACAAAAAAAGCTCTAAGGGGACGAAGCCCGTTTGAACTTATTCGGCAAGCTCCTTTAGATGGTCTCGTATCTTTATTATTTGCTCCTCGTACCGTAGAAGCTTGCTACGTGCTGATTCAGCAGCCCCATTGTGCATTAGGCATCCCAGATCATCGGCCAAGAGACAGCATGCCCTTCATTTTGTATTCCTGCTCTCGAATACAGGATTGCTGTTCTTGAAGTCTTTTGTAATCTTGCCTGTGCTTATCTAGAGCTATCTTCGTTCCCACTCCTGTAGCAAATAACACTTTGGTCGCCTTTCCAATTACTCGAGCGGAACTCATCTGCATGAAATACATGTTAGCCTTACCTGAGGCTTGTACCCCTTCAGAGCCTTTATAAAATGAACACACAAGTTTGCAAATCCCTTTATAGGTTATGTACCTAGGGATAGGTATACAATTCTATCAGTTTGTACACAGGGTATCCGACAGGGTATCCCTTCTACGACTAATGATATGCAATAAGTAACCTACGGGGGCCCTATAACGCTGGGGTTAGCCTAAATGCACACAAGGGATAATAAAACTTTGGAAACATGTCGCGGGGGTGGGTCTCCTGTTTGGGTCTGGCAACCATATGCCTTTGACCCTACCTAAGGCTTATGCAATGCAAAAATCAAAATTTACTCTTTCTTGCGGGAAGTAGATACAAATTACAGGGCCAATATAAATCATACGAATCAGAAAAACTAATTACTATTACATAGCAAAAATTGTAAGGCTATTTACTATTACAAGCCAGATAAATGGGTGGGTCTTACCGCCTCGTGTCTAGTGTCCTAAACAAGGTCCACACGGTTCTGCCCTATGGTTTAAGCTATATGACCATGAGGCTAGGCTTACTAATGCAATCTAGATAGGCTTGGTTCCCGAACCTTCAGACTTTGGACCCAAAAATAAAATCCATCAATTCCAATGGGCAAGCTGAATGGTGCCATCACCTGTCTCTTATGAGACAGGCGTAGATGCTGTGTTCACTTGGAGGCGGTAAGATTCACACATTTTAGCGCGTTTGGCTCTAAAGGTTTAATGCACCCCAGTACCCCAAAATTTCCCCCAAATTAACCACAAACAGGTATAATAGCAAGATATATTAAAACATGTACAATAAAACAAGAACAAATCACACCATAAGTAGACAAGATATGGCACGTAAAACGAGACCTAAATCGAGCAAATTGGCACTCAATACAGCAAACATTTGAAATACAAGAAAACCCTCGGATAGCAATGAGGGTATTTGAAAAGAACAAGAAAGTAACATATAGCATGTGGCACATAAAACGAGACCTAAAATTCGTAAATCGGCACACAAGACAGCAAAAATGGTGAAATACGTTAAAACAAGTGCAAATTAATTGAAAAGAACAAATAAAGTAACATATAGCATATGGCACACAAAACGAGGTATAGAGCCGGTAACATAGCACACAAAAATGGATAAAAATTAGCCGGTTTATAATGAACGGGGTAAAATTGAGAGAAACGCGTCAAAATCGTGCGCCCGGATTCTCAAAGTCCCCAGTGGAGTCGCCACGCTGTCGCGCCCCCCCTTTTACCGCGCGCTTACAGATCCACGGTCTGTCCGGCACCGGTGGGACCGGCACCGTCGCCAACGTGTGGTGCTCGTGAAATAGGTGATTGAATGCAAAAATCCTACTTACAATTTACAAACATAAATTACTTATTACAAATTTAAATGAATCACCTATTTACTATTACATAACGGGGCCTTTAATGCGACTATGAATTATATAAAAACAATCTAAACTAGGGAAAACAAGACTGGAGTCGCCACCCGGTGTGTTGGTGCGCCGGGACACAAAAATACATCAAAATGCATATTTAAAAAGAAAATAAACCCTAGTTTAGATTGACTCCTGGTCCGCGTAACTCAAGAAAATGAGTTCGGGAATCCTGTTGTAAAATGGGAAGGTTTGGGATGGATTTGAATTTCCCTCGGCACCCACTTTACCCGGCGTTGGACCGGTTGCGTGATTTTATCGCGTTTCTCTTTTCAATTTTAGTATTCATTATTGCCGGCTCTGTAGCATACGTGTGCTTTGAGATAGTTTAAAAGTAATAAAATATGTACATGTTAATGAGGAAACGAAAATAAATGGTAAATATTAACATTGACAGGTAGATTTAGCCCGGGTCCAATTAAAAGTCGCACACATTGAGCTTGTAGTGCCCTTTAACTCCCAATGGGCAAAATAGTCATTTATCATGCACGCCGGAGTTTATTTCTAGCCCAATTTTATATTATTGATACAATTATTAAGTCCTAGGCTAAATTGAATTTGATTCAAATATTTAACGTCTAGTTGTGCAACTAATCCAAAATTTCAAGAGGGCAAAAGAGTAAATTTGCATAATTTAACAAGTAAGATAAGGCATAAATATTATATTGAGACCAACAAACATTAAAATAAAGCACCAATCATCACAAAAGCAATTAATCAAAAATATGTGCAAAGATCAAAGTCTATTTACAATTTAATACTTATAAGGGCAAAACAGTAATTTCACAATCAACGGTAATTAAAACGTATTAAAATGCCAAACAGAAAATCAAAGTAAAAACTTGGTGGTTATTGACATAAAACATGTAATTTGGAAGAAATTTGAAGAGAAAAAATAGTAATATTAAAGAAAAGTCCTTAAGGGCCTAAATGTAATTTTAAAAAATTATTTGAGGGATAAAAATGCAGAAATCCGAAATCTGGAGGGCCAAAATGCAAACAAATTTTTTCTGAAATTTTGGATTTTTTTTTTGAAATGCCACGTCATCAATGACGTGGCGCAATCTGGAGGTGCCACGTCATCGATGACGTGGCGCAATCTAGAGGTGCCAATTGCGGTATCGCTGACGTGGCACAATCTGGAAGTGCCACGTCATCGCTGACGTGGCACCAAATGGGCCCTATCAGAAGGGCCTAAATGTAATTTGAGAAAATATTCTCGGGCTAAAATGCAAAAAACTGAAATCTGGAGGAGTAAAATGGAAATAAAATTTTCTAACCTTTGTTTTTTTTTTTTACAGATTTTGGTGGGCTACTAGCCTTTTTCCACCACGCTTTTGACCCACCAGTTTAACGATTTTGCTTCTGATTTGAAAATAAAAGTTGTAGCTCCAGGAACTCTCTATAACTTTTATTCTTTAAGTTTACTCCAGTTCCTCCTCCATCGCTTGAAATCTTGGCTCAAAGTTGGTTGTCTGGAAAATTTTCCAGAATTAGAAATTTTTCTGGAAAATCCTCTGGACCAACAGCCTTTTTCTACCACGTTTTTGACCCTACAAATGGACGATTTTTCTTAATATTTACAAAGATAATTTTTAGCTCCAGGAACTCTCTAAAATTTTTCACTTCTTTGAATTCAGTCTAATTCCTCTCCGATCATATGGAATTTTGGCTCAAATTTGGCTGTCTAGAAAATTTTCTAGACTTAGAAATTTTTCTGGAAAATCCTCTGGACCAACAGCCTTTTTCTACCACGTTTTTGACCCTCCAAATTGACGATTTTGCTTAATATTTACAAAGAGAAGTTTTATCCCCAGGAACTGTCTACAACTTTTCTTCTTTGACTTCAGTCTAATTCCTCTCCGATCGTATGGAATTTTGGCTCAAAGTTGGCTGTTTGGCAGATTTTTTGGCTTAAGAAAAATTCTCTCCAGAAAATTTTTTTCCTCCTGCCTTTAGACTGATTTTTTGGGCTTTTTATGAATTGGATTGAATGTAAAAATGGTCAAAGACCATTCCTTGTCATGTGGGGAGTATGGCCATCTGAAATTTTTTGTGAAAAATGGGTGAAAAACGCAGAGAAAACGTGGCCAAAACAACTCTGTCGAGCTGACTGTTCGGCGCGTGAACAGTACCGCGCGTTACTGTTCACGCGCTGAATTTTTTTTTTTTTTTAAATTTTAAACCAATTAATTAATTAATAATTAATTAATTAATAATATTTTAATTAATTTTTAATTTTTTTTAAAAAAAAAATCTAAAAATTCAATAATATTAGAACTTATTCTTAGTATTTAAAAAACATAAAATGCATAAGAATAATTAAACATCACAACATAAATTAATAAAGAATTAAAGGGTAAATTAAAAGAAAATCAAAGAGCAGGTTAAAAAGACATTAAAAAGAAAAAGAAAAAGAAAATTAATAGAAAATTGAGAGACAAATTAAAAGGAAAATAGGGGACAACTTAAGGGACAAAAATAGGTGTCTACAGTAAATATTATAACCATTAGTTTTAAAACAAGAAAATAATATTTAAGAAAATAAATTGTACTTTAGTGTAATTTTCATGTATAAACAAGTCACCTCTTTATTTGACTTTCATTTGTTGACAAATCCCTTAATAAAATTAGTAACAAGAATAAGATTTGTTATTCTACCATTAATATTGTCATACTATTATCATCACATAAACATCAAACATTGTCCACTTCTTAAATACCAAGTTTAGGAGCTCATGAGTATCAGTTTAATTTACTCGAAAATTTTCATCTAATGGTGGTGAAAGTACACTTATAATTTTTCCCTTTGTTCAATTGCAACTAAATACAATATTGAAACTCGCTTTTATATTGAGTTTTCTTTTACCTTCTTTAGAAAACAAACACCAATATATTTGTTTATACCAAAAATTTTTCTTTTAGCCAAACTTTCAATTACAAAGAAGGATGAGGATCATTTTATTGCATATGAAACAACAAAATTAATAAAAAAAGGTACTTTAACGTAGTCAATTAAATAATATTAAAAATAACATTTTTACAATAAATGCTTTGACCCAAATGACCCCAACAATTATTCATATTGCTTGATTTTCTATTAGAACCCTAACTTTACTAATTTCTTAAATTCCTGAAATTACATTTTTTGGATTGGCCTTAAAAGAATATTTGACAACAATACGAGTTAACACAATATTTTGAAAATTCTTGTTAGAGAGAATAATATCAGGAATCTAAACAAAAAGGCCAATATAACTTTAACCTAAAAGGTTAAATTCATACCTATATATTAGGCACTCTTTATTTCTTTTTTTAAATAAATATGAAATAATAACATTCATTTACCCATAAACCTAGCATATCTTCCCACTTTATGGGTACACTCATACTGAAATCAAACTTCCCCCAAGTTAAAGATATACTTCTTTATAACTTTAATGCTCAACTTTTATTATTATCTCATTTTACGGTGAGTCTTTCTTTTGTATTGTACATAGTGTTCTTTAGACACTTGAAATCAAGTACAGATATATCAAAGTGAGACAAGTTATGTATTAACTTAAAATCATTTTTTTTTATCTCAAAACATTATTATCACCAAATCCTTAATAAAAGAGAGATCATTCACAGAAATATTGCAAGCTTTAAAACATTATATACCATGTATAATATATAATCAAATAATACATGCAATATGGTAAACAATCAATGGCAATAATTCCATGAGATTTTAAGCTGTATAACTAGATATTCATTTTTAGGCAGAATAAATAGCATACATTATAAACCCAACACAAGTAATCAATGAGATAACCTTATAAGAATTTATCACCTTCGGGTAGATAAAAATGTCTAAAATTATAAAATAAACCCTCACTGATCACTCAACCCTTTTAAAAATTAATATAAATAATTACCACGTTCGGACAAGTAACTATATTATAGTAATTTTAAAAGAAATCATCCTAGTATCCTTATTAAATAAATTTATGAATTATGATAATATCCTCTTTAGTGTACCAATTATAAAAATTCAATAAATTATTAAACCGAGATAACATATTTTATGCCTTTAATACTTCATCATAAGCACTTAACCCCTTTAAAATTAATATGCACAATTACCACCTTCAGACACATAACTGTGCATAATAATTTCAAAAAACATTAACATCTCAAGTTCCTTATCAAATAATTTTATAAATTATTACAATGGCCATTTTGGTGGTACTAATTGTAATAGTCATTAAATCATTCCACTGAGACAAAACAATTTTATACCGAGAATATGACATTAAATTTAAGTAAGGCATTAGCAAACAAACCTAAAACATCAAATGCCAAACCTTATCAATCTGCTCAACTATATCTGTGTAACTTTAAAAGCATAAATAGATTAGAGAAATACATACCCTTTAATAATAAATAAACCAAAGCAGGTATAACTACAATAAAAGTTCATATAACATGAAATTTCCTTAACATTAAATAAAACTAAATTAACAGCTAACATATATCTTTAACAAGCATCAACATCTCAGTATCTTTATTAAATAACTTTACAAAATTATAACAATGGTCATTTTAACGATACCATTTATTACAATTTAAAAATTATTTAACTGGAATATAAATATATGCCCCCAAAATCTATAAATTTATTTGCATAAGACAATAAGTGCACAGTCATATACCATAATTTATCTTAATTTTCCTTACGCAATTATTAATTTTCGCCAGGATCATGCGAAAACCAAAACCACGAGCATATATTATCAAGTAGTTTAATCATATCTTAATTTAAGAATGGGAACATAAAAAAAAAAATGTAAACATGATCAATTGTGTAATATATGCTATCATAATTAATTGGCCCAATATAAAGTGATCTATTATAGTTTAAGATAAATGGGCCTAAGTTATCTAATTAGTATAGGCTTTTATCTGTAGATACCCTAAAATCTTATTTTCTGTTTTATGATGGGCAAAACCTAAGGAAATAAGGAAAGTAAATCTATATATATATATATAGGTTATGGTTCCCAAATTCTATGTTGTGTTATTTTTCTTGACATCCCATCATAAAAAAAGTGAGAACCCTATTCTCTAAAATACATACATAGTAATTTGGAATATCAATAACCACAATATTCAAGAATCAAATCCGTAGGCACAAGAATTCACATCTAGATATTCAAGAATCACGTCAATTCTTATGGATTCAGGTACGCTTTCGCATTTAGTATTTAATTTATATTCTTGATGATTAAACATGAAGGATCCGGGTTATGATAACGTTGGTTGTCATGATATTAAAGTTAATTTGATATTTCAACAAATGGTATCAGAGCATCTTCATGTTGAATCATAGAGAAATTAGTTTTTCAATTTTATTTATTATGTGATTTCATATGGATTTTGTTCTTGAATTCAACAAATTTTTTTTATGTGATTTAATTTGTTGTATTTAAGAACAATTGTGGTTATATTACGGATTTAAGGTTTTGGGTCCAATAATTTTTATATTTATTTGGATTAAATTGTTGTTTTCTTTTTGAATTTGTTTGGTATAAAAAAAAAAGTCATGAACAGAGGCGTGTACGGTTTTTGGTCATGAACAAGTTTGTTCATGACCAATAAGGAATATTTAAAAAAAAAATAAGAAAAAATTTAAGGATTGGTCATGAACTTAGTTCATGACCAATAAACTATTATGATAAAAAAAAAATTTTAATCTTTGGTAAATTAAATTCAAATTTTGGTTAATTAATTAGAATGTTTAATGTTTAAAAATATATTGATTGACACAACATGCTATTAAAATAGCCCTTCTTGTGTAGGTCAATTTATTTTGAAATATTAAGATGATTGTGTATTTGTAATTCATGCGGATATTTATCGACCCAAAGGAAGGTTAATATTTGGCCGAATTATATATACACATGTAGTAATAAATATGTGACAATTATTTGGTATTCCATGTGAATAATAAGTCAATCTAAAGAAAGACTTATTATTTGACAGGGTTAATTGTCAATATTTGATTATTACACCAAGAGTACCACTTACAAGTTAATATTTCTATCCAAAAACTAAATATTAATGTTGTGCAAGGTATCTTGATATGGGCCCTACCATTATTTGAATTTAATTTATTATTTAAGATTCAGAACTTATGTGAATATGTTATTTTGTTCAATTATTTTCAGTTAACACATCTGCTTCTATGATATTTGCCAATATCAATTCCATCACTATATTGAATGGAACCAATTTTAAGGAATGAAAAGAGAACGTAATGATATGTTCTTGGTTGCATGGATCTAGACCTTGCGTTAAGGATTGAACAACCCACTACTCTTACAGCTAATAGTTTCGTAGAAGAAAAAATAGACTATGAGAAGTGGGATTGTTCAGATCGCATGAGTCTTATGATCATGAAACATGCAATTCTAAAAACATTCAGGGGCGATGTGTCCGAAAAGGCAACTGCCAAAGAGTTCCTTATGGAAATTGAAAAATATTTTGTAAAAAACGATAAGGCAGAAACAAGTACGATTTTATCGAACTTGATTTTAATGAGTTATAAAGGAAAAGAAAATATAAGGGAGTACATCCTAGAGATGTCTTATCTTGCTTCAAAACTTAAGGCACTAAAGTTAGAGCTGTTTGAGGACTTGCTCGTACATTTGATTTTGATCTTTCTTCCATTTGCACAATTCAATCAATTTAAGGTTAGTTATAACTGTCAAAAGGATAAATGGTCTCTAAATGAGCTCATTTCTCATTGTGTGCAAGAAGAGGAAAGATTGAAGCAAGAAAAGATTAAAAGTGCTCACTTGGTAAGTACCTTTAAGGACAAAAATAAGAAAATGAAAAAGGATAAACAACCTACGAGTGGTCCATTTCAAAAGAAACAACAAAAGAAACAAACTGAGGAATTTGGTTGTTACTTTTGTAAGAATTCTGGACCCCTGAAAAAGGACTGTACCAAATATCACGCTTGGCGTGCAAAGAAAGGTACGCTTCTCGTTTTGGTTTGTTTTGAGGTTAATTTAGCTTCAGTACTCCGGTGCTACTACTTACATAAGTGTGTCCATTCAGGGTTGCCTGAATTGCCGAAAGTCGAATGATGCTGAAAGATTCATCTATGTAGGCGATGGCAAACCAGTTAAAGTTGAAGCAATAGGGACTTTTAGGTTATTATTAAAAATTGGGCGTTATTATTTAGATTTGAAAGAGACAGATATTGTGCCGTCTTTTAGACAAAATTTTATTTCTATTTCTGTTTTGGACAAATCCGGTTACTTTGTTCATTTAGAAATATTCAGTTTAGTTTTTTTCTGAATTCAAATATTATTGGTACTGTTTTTTTGTCTTCTCATGATAACCTTTGTTTAATCGAAACTATTGCTTCATATAATGAAATCTGGCATATAAGTTCACGTGGTACTAAACGCAAATTAATCAATGAGAATTCTACTTCACTTTGGCATAAGCATTTAGGTCATATATCTAAACAAAGAATTAAAAGACTTGTGTCAGATGAAATTCTCGATCCCCTTAATTTATCAGACCTTCAAATCTGCATTGAATGTATAAAAGGGAAACAAACAAATATAAAGAGATTAGGTGCCAATAGATATTCGGACGTTTTATAAGTAATACATACGGACATTTACGGGCCATTCCCTACAGCTTCTTGGAATGGTTAACAATATTTTATTATATCATTCATAGACGATTTTTCTCGTTATGGCTACTTTTATCTAATTTATAAGAAGTCTCAGTCATTGGACATGTTCAAGGCTTTTAAAGCTGAAGTTGAAAACTAAATTGGTAAAAGAATTAAGGCTGTCAGATCTGACTGTGGTAGTGAATACTATGGCAGATATGACGGTCAGGTGAACAACGTCCAGGACCTTTTGCCAAATTCCTAGAGGAATGTGGAATCGTCCCACAGTACACCATGCCGGGATCTCCTAGCAAGAATGGTGTCGCTGAGAGACAGAACAAAACTTTAAAAGATATGGTGAGAAGTATGATTAGTCATACAACTTTACCGGATTCACTCTGGGGAGAGACATTGAAGACTGCAACTTATATCCTTAATAGAGTTCCAACTAAGGCAACGACCAAAACCCCCTATGAACTATGGACTAGTAAAAAGCCTAGTATAAAACATTTACATATTTGGGGTTGTCCAGCTGAGGCAAGGCCTTATAGGCCAAATGAAAAGAAATTGGACCCTAACCCTAAAAAACGGTCAGCACCTATTTTGTTGGTTACTCTGAACGATCTCGGGGGTACAAATTTTATGATCCCACGTCCAAATCTTCCTTTGAAATTGGAAATGCCCAGTTCTTTGAGGATATTGAGTTTGGGGGGAAAGATAAAGTTAGAGACTTTGTCTTTGAAGAGGAATTTATTTCCTTTCCTACGATTGTTATTGACAATGATCAGCCTTCTATTCCTGACATTGTTCAAGAAGCAATACCAGTACCACAAGACACTGTTGAAAATCTTTCCCATCAACAAACAACACGAACAAACTCAACAACCTCAAGAACAAATGCCATTAAGGAGATCCACTGGAGAACGGATAAGTGCGATTCTGAATGATTACATCGTATTTCTCCAAGAACATGAGGATGGCATTGGATTGGTGGAAAATGATCCAATCAACTTTCATCAAGCCATGCATAGTGACAAATGGATTGATGCTATGAATGAGAAAATTAAATCCATGAAAGACAATGGAGACATTTGAGAAATCGTCACACTACCCGAAGGAACGAAACCTATTGGTTGCAAATGGATATTTAAAACCAAAAGGGATTCGAAGGGTAATGTGGAGAGATATAAGGTACGTCTTGTCGCAAAGGGTTTTACTCAAAAGGAAGGCATTGATTATAAAGAGACTTTCTCTCCAATATCATCGAAAGACTCTTTTAGGACAATAATGGCTTTAGTGGCACATTTTGACCTTGAGTTACATCAGATGGATGTAAAAACTGTGTTTCTCAATTGTGACATTGATGAGACCATTTATATGGTGCAACCAGAAAACTTTGTGTCCAAAGATGTAAAGAATATGATCTGTAAATTAAAAAAAATCTATCTATGGGCTCAAGCAAGCTTCTCGTCAATGGTATTACAAATTTTATGAAATTATCATCTCATTTGGTTTTGAGATGAATTTGGTTGATGATTGTATATACCACAAGTTTAGTGGGAGTAAGTATATTTTTCTGGTTTTATTTGTCGAACTCTCTGACATACTGCTTGCCATTAATGATATAGGCTTATTGCACGAAATCAAGAGATTTCTATCCCAAAAATTTGAGATGAAAGATCTAGGGGACGCTTCTTTTGTATCAAGGATTCAAATACATCGAGATCACTCTGGGGTATTCTTGGATTATCGCAAAAGAACTATATCGAGAAGGTACTTAAGAGATTTGGCATGCAAGATAGCAAAATATGAGATACCCCTGTTGCTAAGGGAGACAAATTATGCCTCGCTCAGTGCCCTAAGAATGATTTTGAAAATAAGAATATGCAAAAGATTCCCTATGCTTTGGCAGTAGGAAGTCTAATGTATGCTCAAATTTGTACGTGTATATTGTTGGGATGTTAGGTAGATATTTAAGCAATTCAGATATGATTCATTGGATCGCAGCCAAAAGAGTCATGCGTTATCTTCAGAGAACAAAACATTACATGCTCACATATAGGAGATCGGATAAATTAGAGATCATTGGGTATTCCGACTCTTAATACATGATTTTGCTGGATGTCAAGACAGTAATAAATCCACTTCGGGCTATATTTATTTGTTTGCTAGTGGAGCTATCTCTTGAAAAAGTATTAAACAAACACTCATAGCTCCTTCCACCATGGCAGCTGAATTTATAGCATGTTATGAGGCATCCAATCATGGAATATGGTTGCAAAATTTTGTCACAAGACTGCGAATTGTGGATGGTATTGAAAGACCACTTAAGTTATTTTGTGACAATAAATCAACAGTATTATATTCTAACAATAATAGGAGTTCAACGAACTCTAAACACATGACATCAAGTTCCTAGTTGTTAAAGAAAGAGTTCAGAGTAGTCAGGTGTCTATAGAGTATATTGGCACAAATTCCGTAATGGTGGATCCGCTTACTAAAGGATTAGCACCTAAGGTCTTTCATGAGCACACTGCTCATATGGGTGTTATGTCTTTTGAGGATATTCAGGATTAGTGAGAGTTTGTATTCAGTTTATATACTTTTATCTTAAAGGTCTTAAGACACTCTTATGTTTATGAATACTTTCTGCAGAAATAAAGAATTCAGTTTTAGAAATAAAGTGTTCAGTTTATGTTTCACTTTGACTTCATTTTTAGTTTGATCTCTATAAAGAATAAAGTTTGATCAGTTGAAAATAGGCATGTTTAAGATCATATTGCATATAATTTTCATGCTACACATCCATATTTGATCTATGTCATTTGGTTGTGTTGATGTACGTGACCAAGAATAGGTTTAGTTACGATTAATGTAACGAAAATCATCTTGATCTTATATTGACATGATTAATGGACGAAATTGTTCGGTGATGACTATGGTCATTATAGCTAAAGGTTTTAACCTCATAAGGTTTTATATAATAATATATATGTATTCCAATTGAGAAAATGTTAGATTTTGGACATTCACATACATATTAATTGTGTAATATATGCTATCATAATTAATTGGCCCAATATAAAGTGATCTATTATAGTTTAAGATAAATGGACTTAAGCTTCATTTAATTAGTATGGGCTTTTATGTGTAGATACCCTAAAATCTTATTTTCTGTTTTATGATGGGCAAAACCTAAGGAAATAAGGAAAGTATATATATATATATATATATATATATATATATATATTATATATATATATATATAGGTTATGAGAAATACAATTCTGTGATGTGTTACTTTTCTTGACATCCCATCATCAAAAAAGTGAGAACCCTATTCTCTAAAATACATACATAGTAATTTGGAAGATCAATAACCACAATATTCAAGAATCAAATCCGTAGGCACAAGAATCACATCTGGATATTCAAGAATCACATCAATTCTTATGGATTCAGATACGCTTTCGCATTTAGTATTTAATTTATATTATTGATGATTAAACATGAAGGATCCGGATTATGATAACGTTGGTTGTCATGATTCCAACATAAACAACATAAGTGGCTCTTATGCCGGACTTTAAGATAGCTTTAATTATAGGTTTCCCATTGAATCTAATCTGCAATGTTATAAAGAAATTTTGCAAAACGTAATTGTCACTATCACATCAGCATAACCATAGATTAACAGGTTAACCCTTTTATATAATGTAGTACCATCTATTAATTTCAACTTGATAATGCTTGAAATTTGAACATAGTTAATAACCCATGCATAATCATTCCACTTTTAATCAAAACAAAGGAACTACAATAACGAAACTTAAAATTTCAATATCATTGCTTGTAGGGCATATGAACAATTAGGTACCACATGCTACAGAATAATATTCCTGTTCTTTCTAGATCTTTTGAATCAATTAAATTGATTCAACTTAAAGAAAGCCCTTATGTCAACTTAGAAAACAAACTTGGAGTTTATTCAGCTTTGAAGAATAACAATTTTCTTTTTTTTAATTGTTATCCTTGAATCCAAATTATTGAAAAACTTCTTAATTAACACATGAGATCAAAAAGGAAATACTCATGAACTAATGAACCTGCATGCAGTATATCAAATTACATAGCTGACATTAAATAGCTTCTGTTTGGTCTTGTGTTCTTCCTTAATAACTACTTTATCTTCGTGTCCACTAAATATACTAAAGATATGACTATGGGAGTTTGACCATAAGATGGCTACTCAACCCAACTTGTGGAGACGAACCCGTGAACATTTAAACAGGGGAACGTGTGCTGTAACCAACATTCAAGTGCCACGCTACACAAAATTTGACACCATGCAATTTTCAGCGTAGAGAATTATTTTCCGTTGCAGTCCTCCAGCAAAATCGAATTATCCAAGTAGGACAAAGATCGAAAGAAAACGCTAGAAAACTCAATGGAGAATAAGTTTTATTATAATCGCCTCAAATATTGATCTTATTGGTTCTGATACCACTTGTTAAATTTGAACAGATATAATATCATATATTGGAATATGACAATAGAAATAAAAAATAAAATTACATACCGTTCACCATAACAATTGATAATTGAAGATGATGCTAAGATCTGCAAAGATTGCATATCGACACGTTGTGGTTCACGTTCCCCCATTCCTCTTCAAGTCCTGTGTAATGGTTATCAATAAGACAAACTAAACTTAGCACCCTATATATAAGATGTAATATTATGGGTGGCAGAGAGGGATATAATTGGACCTCCTATTAAGTGTTAGTGTATGCTCTAAAACTAATTTATTTTAAGAATAAATTATACTTTTATATTTATGTATATTTTGTAATATGACATTTTTTAAAATGGAATATATATATATATATGAAATCATAAATAGTTATGATGCAATTATATTTTATTCATAAATATCCTTAATTTTAGTGTTTGACATGGGTATATTAACACATAATTATTTGTGGGTGTTTATTGACAATAAGTGCGTCGGATTGACCCGTTAAGAGTATTCCGCATGAATTATTATTTAAATGTCAGTGAATTAATTTCTTTGTGGTATTACTCTTAAGGAGTCAAGCATACTGTAAAGTTCAAGTATAGTATATAAGATATGGCCAATATATAGGATTCACTATTCCTTATAATAGGATAGTATAATCCAATATGGCCATTTATTGAAATACGATTTAGAAATATTTGTGTAAAATGGAAATAAAATTAACAGTGTCTTAAATTCTATTTCAAGTGAGTTGTATTTTGAAAAGAAGTAAATTGATTAATTCAATAAGAGTTGACATTATATTTGTACTCTTGAATTAATCGGGATATAGACTGGTAAAAGGATAAAAATTACTCGGGAACTAATCACGGATGGGTGACGTCGAATCACTTATATATCTCAACACTTGGGTGGTCATGATACTTTGCTAAAAACTAATTTTGATCTATAAGTATAAATTAATTAATTAGTGAATTAATGATAAATTAAATGTATTTAATTTACCTAATCCTAATTAGTTTATGATTATAATTTATATTTATTACCAACGTGATTGGGAGCCTAAAGGGTTACACACTTAAAGATAATTAATTCGAGATTAAATTGATTTTGATAAATATGAGACATACTATACTTAAGGGTTAATTTACGAGAATAAATTAACTTTTTGGATTTAATTATAATATGTTATAAATTTTAAAGGTTAGTGTGAAATATGTTAGAAGTCCTAAGTGCTTTATACTTATAAATATGCCCTTAACCCAAATTGATTAAGATTATTATGATTCTCTAAATCCAAATTGATTGGGATACTAGAATTACTATATATATATATATATATATATATAAAAGAGTAGTATTAGTACAACTAATCATTGAAGTTGTGAACAATCACGTTTTTCAAAAGAAAAAAATAATTAAGAAGTTAACACTTTGTGATTTTAGTCATTCAATCTTGTGAAAATTTTAAATTAATTATCTATGTAGATATCATTAAAGGACGGACTTTTGTGTGGTTAGTGGATCGACGCCCCAACTAGTTTAGTGAATTTATCGCGACTTTAATGTATAATTTTTATACTTTTCTTGTACTATATATAAATTAATCAAGGTGATCCGTGATAGGAAAGTGGTTTAACAAATTTAAATTCCACTGCATTGTTGGTTATTTACTTTCTTACATTAAGATCACTCTAAATTCAATAGGATTTAGAAAATAAGCCTACACCTTACATATCATATCAAATAAATAAATGAGACAGATCTACACTCCAATAAGTGGATCATAAGAATACGAGATTTACAGGTTTTCATTTAACTGATTTTTATAAAGAAGAAATTAATTAGTGGTAGTCTAAAAAAGAAAATGATTCCAACCAAAAATAGAAGGAACTCCGCCCACACCTTATCACACTATTTGGATATTTACATGTATATTTTGAGTTATAAGTAGTAATTATGTTAGATTATACGTGGTGAGAATTTAGATGGTGAAATAAAAAAAAAATGGCACAACAAATAAAATAAAACATCCTCGTGTATTTGGTATATAGGATATATGAAATAATTAATTGAAAATAAGATTTCAATCCAAATAGGTAGGAAAAATCTATGCATGTAGTGAATAACTCGTAGGGTGCTCAGTGCATACTATTCACTTCATATTATTCATATTATTAATAAAAGTGAGTTTTATGATCGTTAAGATAATTAAAAATTTAAAAAAATTATTATTTTTTTAATCATTTAATCGTTTAAAATACACACTCTATATTATTGTGTGAGTAACACGTACTTTTTCCTGAATTAGTCACAAGATTCAAGTAAATTTTCTGTACTTCTGACTTCGGTGGATCAAATGTTCCTAGCAAAAGTTAACTTCGTGATATATTGTACATCGGTGAGAATAATGATCTCACGTTATGCTTGTGTAAAATTTTAAAGGAAGAATTCAGGAGGTCTTCCCACGATGCTCTCGTCATCTCTCATGACTCCTAGGGTTTTAGACTGAATCACACATCAGTTTTTCACAAGTACCTAGGCATACACATGGGGGGTCACATGAATTCGAGCAAATTAACAAAGGTTCTCACATGGTTGCAAATGTGACAATACAGTCAAATTAACGTGGCTTTTATCAAATGTTCTAAACGTACTACAAGTAATATGTCCTAATCAGCATGGAAAAGATTGACAAACTGCACCATACCCGGATGACCCCCCCACCTCCTCTTGCCTTGAAGTTTCTAGGTACAAAATCAAAATATTTTTTGTTGTGTTTGGATGGATGAATTTAAATTAAAGAGAATATTTGAAATGAATATATTTAAATTGGGTAAATTTAAAATGACATAAAATTTGGATAAGTATCAATTTTGTTTATTTAACTATTAAAATCACATTCTCATTTGTCGGTAGATTTCAAATTCACAACTAAATTAATTAACTTGTTTGGATAACTTATTATATATTAGGATTTCAAATCAAATCCACCCAAATTACTCCGTCTAAACACAATGTTTAAGTGCCTTATTTTTTAATTGTTGCACCGTTTGTATTAATTGTTTTGTAACCAATTAAAGTTTTTCCGTACATTTAGGATTAGAACTTGAGGAGATTAGTCTTTGGTGTTTTTTTTTTTTTTTTAAATTTATTGAACAACTAGATTGACAACGAAATACATCTTAGGTGATAAGACACTTTCCTTATATTCTATTAATTATGGGTTCGAATAACTAGAAAGTAAGGGTAGAGATAGGTTTAATAAAAACAATTTGATGGACTGAAAATAATAACTCGGAAACAAAAACAAATATGTTAATCAAATGGGAAAATTTTCAGTTTTTGGTTTGTTAATAATAATCTTTTAACTAATTGTGTTGGAAAAAAAAAGTAATATTTAAAAATGAAAGGGATTGTTATCTTAAAAATGTTTGCACCAAACCGTTTTCTTAAACTTAGTTTGAAGTAAGAAAAATGCATTAAGACCTAATCTAGATTAGATTTTTCACTTTTTATTGAACAATTTTATATATATATATATATATATATATATATATATATATATATGAAACCCCCCCCTCAATATATATATATATATATATATATATATATGAAAACCCCCCCTCAACTGTCTTTGTATTTGTCAATCCACATTCGGTACAATATCAATATCTACCCACAAGTAATTTTCATACTAATATTTGATTTAGCTCTCTCACCAAACCAATGAATTAGATCTTGGACTACAGCACTAATGCCCACATGGGTAGGGTCTGATTTAAGAGTTTTCAATTGGAATTAGCTAATAAATCACCCATTTGTCTCCTCTTTGTTGGAATCTTATTCGTTTTATTTTTAAATCATTCCAGTTTTTTGGGTAGAATAAGAAACTTGTCAGAGTAGATCGATCTGGCTAGGGTTCCAACATATGGAAGGAACTGAGTGGGAATTTTTGGGTATATATGTTGGCCCATCTCCATCCTATTTCATTTGAAATATTAGTAAACAAACATAGAAAAACACTTAAAAATAAAAATAAAAAAAGAAAAGAAAACTTCTTTTCGTTCTAAAGAAAAATAATTGCACATGGGAAACAGTTTTGATGCCTAAATAATAGAAAAGCAGCCAGACATGCGACAAAACTCTTAGAAGATGGAATTTTTACTACTAGTGCTACTAGAAAAGTAGGGGGACTTTCACCAAAAAATTTCACTAGTTAATTGTTGACAAATTACTTTATATATTTGTTTTTTCTCTATCGTAAGATAAAATTATTTGGCATAAAAAAACAAGTGTCTATGGAAAGAAACGCTATATGCTATGCGAATTTGTTTACTAATCAATGATACAAGTGTTTATCTTCAAATATTTAAATAGTAAATATATATAGATTAAGTTATCATATTTGGAACATTTCTTTTTATTTTTGGCTACTGGTACTTTAGGAGAGCAAGGGAAATGTATTATCACTAATCAAACTAATTAATCTCTTGCATTGTGGATTGTGGAATATATAAGTAGTATCCAAATGCTTAAGCTTGACAATCAACTGCAATAAGTAAATGGGGAATTTTATGGTCCGTTAGGATAGTATATTATTGTGTTTTGAATAATTATATAGTACAATATCATATTTTTTAAATGTTTGTACAGTACAAATTTTAAATTACAATGATACTGATATCCTAGGACTATAAAATTTTCTTAAATCATAATTTGATCATGGAAATGTGATAATTTAGAATTTGAATAGATAATTGTACTTTAAAAAAAAAAATCAACTTCTCTCCCTATCCTTTACTGACTCAAATCCATTATTAATAGGTTAATAAAAAAAAATATCTTACTACCTAATCTATATTTCATTGTCAGCTAATTGTACTTAAAAGGTGGGGAAAACCCTGAACATCAGGCCAAGTGTCTTTTGGCTCCATTTGGTTATTTTATTTTCTTACTTTTTTTGGTAAGTGTCTTTGAAATTTAAGGAGGGCAAAAGGGCATTAATGTATGATACCCTCTAGTTTTGCACTCAGCCCAGGGAGGGATAGTAGAAGTCCTTTATCCTTGAAGAATGTTGTGCATCTATCACTCTCAATCTTTGATGCTGGACCACAATTGGCAAATGAATAAACTTCATTCGTTTGACTATATATAGTATTTAATTGGGTAAATTATAAGGAACCTATAATGTGGTTTGACTAATTTACAAATTATCTCTTATAGTTTGTAAATCTATAATTCATTTTTGTATATTTTGAATTAAAAAAAAATCGTTAAATATTTTATTAAATGACTGTTAGGAGGCTAAATATTTTTAATTTAAGTTACTTTAATTATTTAATCCTCTAATCAAAGTTTAGTTACATGTTTTAATATAAAATACAATCATTCTTTTCTAGAAGAGGGTCTTTTGGGCAATGGAAAAGTACTAGGATTAGGAGTATTTTTTACTTTTTTTTAAAAACTTGACTTTCTATCCATTTTATATTAGAAAAAAAAAAAAAAAGGGACAAGAAGGTGGATTGTAAGTTTACAAACCATACGGAGAAATTTGAACACTAACCATACCACAAGGGTTCCTTGTAATTTAACCTATTTAATTTGATATTTAGGTTCTATAACCATATTTCAATGATTTCAACAAGTTGTTACATTGATCAAGTTCAAATATGTAATCACTTCTCATCTTTTCGACTAATCTATACCATACATAAAGTAAGAATCTCTATTTATTGTGATGTCATTATATGTTATTCTTATTTTATCTTTGATAATTTTAAAACTTCCACGCATAACTTACCCTAAAACTTCTTCCTATTTTTTAATTAATTATTTTTAAAGTCACACACATAGTGTGTGTCTTTCCTACTAGTAATAATAATGCTTAAGGATTTCAAAAGAGAAAATGAACAACAAAGTGAAATTGTTTATAATTTGACTTCTTCTGTTTTACTTAATCTTGATGTTTAAATTGCATGAGTTGGATATATTTCAAAAATAGATGAAGCTTATTAATGTTTAAGGTTTATAACACAACCAACTTACACAAGCAATTTAGTAATTTCTAAACCTTTTTATTCAAAGTAAGTGTAAAAACTAAGCTAATAATGATAATCATATTTTTTTCAAGAATCAAACACTTCATAAGCTAAAATTCCCTAAAATTGTATTTTGTCGAGGAAAGTGGAATTTTTATGTTAATTTTGGTAACGAACAAACAAGGAGATTAGATGATTATTTTATTCAAGTCCCTTTATTTTTATTCAAAAAAGGGTAAAATCTACTTTATTTTTATGCAAAAAAGGGTAAAATCTACTTTGCCTTCCTAAACTTGTCACCATTTACCGCATTACACCATGAACTAATTTTTTTTTATTACTTTGCCCCAATCTTTTATTTTTAATACTTCACCCCAAATTTGATGAAAGTTATAAAAGTAACAGAATATTCATGAGTTTTATGCACGCGTTATTAGTGTAATGTCCAAAGTTGTAATAAAACAAAATATTATATTAAATATTAACATAACTAAAGATACGTGCATAGGACTCACAAATATTTTACTACTTTTATAACTTCCGTAATAATTTGGGATGAAGTTTTAAGAAACAAAAACTTTAAAGGGTAAAGTTATCAAAATATTATTCAGAGTACAATGTAGTAAATGTTGACAATTTTAGGATACCAAAAGTAGTTTTAATCATGTAAAAATTATATATTTTTTGCTGGATTCCTATTGGGTACTATCATTAATTCTTTTAGCAATTTAATGCAAAGATGGACAACAAAGTGTTCCTAAATACGAGCAGGTTGAGACCATTGAATTTATTGATCGAAAATTTGGGGATGGGGAGGGGCTAGATCCAAGCCCGGTGGAGATAGGTGTCTACTTGGTGGTACACACGCTTCATTTTGGGGGTTCCCATTTCAATTCTTGCACGGATTAAAATCAACTGTCGGGTGTACAGAGACATGAACATGTTACATGCAGGTATTTATTTTTGGTTAGTTCTTGTTTTATTCTCCAAATACCATGTATGTTTCTGCATATCATTCATGTTGTGGGGTTATTAGTAATCAAGCCATCTGATGGTTTGCTTGGATCAAAGGTTATCGAAATTATTGATGAATCTAAACAAAGAACCTAGTTTGGCTGAAATACTTAGTGGCATTTGACTGTGGGACTAAGCACTAGTACCAATATGAACTAAAACGATCGATTCATTGTTACAATTAATAATGGATCAGTATGTGAGGTACATTAGATGATGTTAAACTGTACTTTCTCTTATACATGATGGGAAGAGGATAGGTTCGAACCTTACCCTTTGGACTATGCAGCACTAAATAATGTCACCTAGTTAATCTTGTTGATAAAAGTCGAATATTTTATTTAAAAAAAGTTCAAATTCAAATCTCAATATGATCAATTTTTTATTTAGTGAAATTGTATGTAAGAATCGAAAATAACTGTAAATCACTGTAATGTGCTAGTAATATATGCACTGATATGAAATGAAGGCAACCTACCCTCTTCCTAGGGGCGGACACAGTTTTTAAAATTTGAGGAGGCAAGATTTATAATGCTATATACAACTTTATATTTTTCTATAATTTTGAGGGGGTGAAGTATAATTTTTATAGCACTAAAATTGAACTTCTAAAAAACTTTAAGGGAGAAAATGTAATTCTTGAATTCTTGAGGGCCGCGCCACCACCTCCTAATGGTCCGCTAGTGCCTCTTCTTAAATTATTCATTACCCAAAAATAAATAAAAAATAATTCTACCACAGAATCCACTCGGGCAATAGCAAATTTAAGCTTTTCTAAATTTCTACATCACATGCATTTATTCATTCTCTGCTCCGGGATCCATATTTGTAAAGCATGGTTTGGAAGACTATAATTATGCATTAATTTAACCAAATTTACATGTTTACTTTAAAATGTTGGGCAAATTATTTCAATAGTTCTTCAATTATTTCATTAAAATTTGAATAATCCTCCAACTTAAATTTTAATTTAATTAGTCTTCTTATTAAATAGTTGTATTCAATTTGATGCCTGATTAGTAGTACCGCCCAAAATATAAATTTTTTGAATTTTGATCGGCGTTGACTAAGGGCAAAACCATTAATTCACCTAGAATTTAAGTATTAAATCATTGCCGAAATAGTCCTCCAACTTTTTTATTAAAATTAAATTAGTTCCTCAATCTAAAAATTTAGTCAAATTAGTCCCTCAATTAAAAAAAAAAAATCCTAACATTACCTTCCCTTCCCCTCATTCTCCTTACATCAGTCACCGCTCCTTCTATCTTCCCCCTCAACCCTACCAACAATCATCTTCTCGACCCACCCATTTCATCTCTACTCTCTTCACTTCCTATACCTCTCTACCATTTGCCATCCTCTCGAATCTCCCTTTCTCATCTACCAACAGCCATCCTTTCTACCAACTCCAACCATCGCTAGTCTCTTTTCGTCTCCTTCCCACTCTACCAGTAGCCATTCCCTCCATCTGCCCCACCGACTGCCACCAAACCTGGATTAGGCTGACTGATTTACTTCAATTTTATGGATAATTTTGAGTCATGTGAAATACATGTATGAATCAATTATTGGAAACTTAAGAGTGATAAATGTCCAAGTGATTTAAAAATATTCGAAAGAAAAACCAAACCTACCGAGTCAAATTGTCCCAGAATCAGAAGAGATATAATCATCATGTCTCCTTATGCATGTTTTTCTCCAAATCATCCCGGTTAACTTATAGAGAGCGATAATCACCTGAACTCAAGTGAAGGATGTTGGAGTTTGAAAACTTATAAGAATTTATACTGATTTAATTTGTATTGATTATCCGTAACTTCTTTTTGACCCAAATAGCACTTTTGAAAAGTTTCACACTAAACCTTGAGACTAGTGTTTTTAGTAGCGATAGAGGAATTTTTATTATATTTGTTATTAGCATGGTCATCATAGTAAGCAGATGTTGGGGGTGGCGTTGGCTGGGGTAAGTGAAGGGAATGGTTGTTGTTAGTGGGAAAGAGAGAAAAGAGGTTGGCAGTGGCTAGAATGGGTAAGGAGGGTGGCTACTAGTAGATAGGGGAGGGAAGTTCGAGGGGATGATGGATGGTGGAAAGGGAGAGGAAATGGATGGAGTGGTGGTGGATGGGGTGGATAGAGAAGGTAGTTGCTGGTAGAGGTTGAAAGGAAGGGTAGAAGGGGTGGCAGCTGAGGGAAAGAGAGAAATGAAAGAAGAGGAAAAAGTTAGGATTTTTTAAATTGAGTGACTAATTTGGCTAAATTTTTAATTGAGGGACCAATTCGTTTTTAATAAAAAAAAAGTTTGAGAGCTATTTGGGTGATTATTTAACACTTGAAGTATCGATCTAGGTGCATTGATGATTTTACCCTTAGTCAATACCAGTCAAAATTCAAAAAACTTATGTTTTGGGCGACACTGTCATTTAGTGATCAAATTAGATACAACTATTTTGTTGAGGGGCCATTTAGGCTAAAATGTAAATTGGAGGATTATTTTGATTTTAGTGAAATAGTTGGAGGTCTATTGAGGTAATTTTCTTTAAAACGTTTATTTGACAAACGAATTGAAAATCAAATTAGTTGATGCATGTTGGGTGTTATAGGATTTAGCTGCTCCATAGGCTATATAATATCACATATTTGGCGAAAGATTGCCTTATTAATGAATAACAAATTGGAGTTGTCACAGATAGACAAACTCTGAAATGATAGCTAGATGATCAAGAATCAATTCTCCTTGGAGAATAAATATTTCATTCACCTGATAACAATTTAATTGAAAAGGGTAAAATTAATGAAAAAAAAAATCACTTTACATTAGAAAGAAATCAATTTTTATGTCAAATTTCAAACACATACGTGTTAAATTTGTTACTCAAAACTTTAAAATAATGGAGATAGTACAATTTTTGAAACTATATGCACTTATGCCAAACTTCAGGAGGAATGTAAAATTATCCTTGCATGTGTAGAAAGTTTACAATAATCCGTTTTCAAGAAGGAAAATGTCCATGCTAAATAGAGTGCAATTTTGTGGTTTTATCATCTTTATGCATAGTACAAGAGACCTATTACAACATGGTAGTCCGTTAACCCTCTATGAGGTCTCCAAAAGCAAAAAAGAGCATGTTGGGACTCTAGTCAAAGACTCAGTAATTTGGGCAGCTCTCAGTCCATAAATGGAAAGGAAATAGACTTACTTCTTTAACTTATCCTCCATCAAAATTGCCAACAAATAATTCTAATCCCATTTTAGAGTGATAATTTCTAACGTACTATTATCTATATTGTATATAAAGTATGAGTATGAGTTTTGGTGTCCGTTATTTTTTAAATTGCCAACTTTACCCTTATAACTATCCATAACTTCCTTCTCTCCCCACTATATTTAATTTTTGGAATATTTTTTTTAATAATATCCACTATCTTTCCTTTTAAAAAAAAAATAAAATTGTGCATTTATTTTAATTGCACATCATGATGTTTGCCTTTCTCACTTATACTAATAATACTTGTCCGGTTCCATATTAGGATATTGGAGGAGGAAAATGGAGCATACTGGTTCCATGCAAGACCAGACAAATCAAAATTGCGTATCTTCCCTAATATTATGTAGGTCCACTAAACATGTCTTTATTTTAGACAAAAAAATAATGCAACTAATCACATTGGCATTCATGATCTTGCAATGCAACCTATAATTGTCTGTTATTGATCAACCTATTCTTCATTTTAAGTTGAAAAAATAAAAAATAAAATTTAAATTTTTTAAAAAAAAAAAAAAAGCAAAAGGAAATATAAAAAGTAATGAAAACCGACAATCCAAAAATTATTGCCGTAAAGAATATTTGACATCTAAAATCTTTTACATATTTTTATCATTCTATCTGTCTATTATACACATCTAGAAATGCTTAGGTAGATCTGATCTTTGATCCTACTTGTAAACTCTGTGGTGTAAATTAAATGTTATAAAATTTATTGCATCAGTTGATGTAGGAAAGATGCTATAAGATTTAATTTTGACTGTAAAAATTACAGGTAGAGTAAAAGATCGGATCTATATAAATATTTTTCTTTTTTTGGAGGTGTTACTTCGAAGGAAGAGAGGAAAGGAAGCATCTTAATTGCTTCTTATATTTATTTATTTCGTATAATATATGGAGGAGTACAACTAAACAGCTGCAAATTCTATAGCTCATATAGTTACATTTTACATTAGTATATAAACCTACAAAATCTAATGATGTGATTGGAATATGAACCCATAACATTTTTTAGGTAATTGGGCTCTTGGATGTGAAGTAACAAAAGATCAAACATTTTTTTAGCACATTAGTAATTTTTTTGTTATATGATTGGTCCACCATTTTACTTACACTACCATTCTCGAGTCTTGACAAATCATAGTGCCACTCATCACAAATATATTCATATTCTTACAATGATGAGTCCCTTTTCACCTTCGTAGCATTGCAAACACTTTTTTCTTTTAATTTTGTACTTGCCTTTCCATTCGAATTTCCAGCCGAAAAAGTAAAAAGGCCAAAAAAAAAAAAAAAAAAAAAAATCCTTAATGCTTCAAGCTGACACGTGCTAGAAATTTAACCCAACCATTGCGGCCATCTAACTATCCTAGCCATCAGATTACAAAAGATCAAATGATTATCAAACTATCAACATCATGATGAAAAAATTTAAAGGGCTAATTGAAGTTTGAACCCCTAAAATTATTTCAATTTTGTTCTTTGTACTTTGACGTATCAATTTCTATAGTTAATCATCTCTAACTTTTTATGCTCAACACAAAATCGATAAACACGATTAATAATTCATATGTCTTCATTATTTATCAAACTTTCATAAATATCCTTATTAATATGCAATCAACCCCATAACCACAAGTACAAAGTCCGCACGCAAACACAAGGCAAGTGTTGGCCTTTCGTCACCCCTCTCTATCCCAGCCTTTATTTGCAAGTGCACCTTCCTTCTTTTCGGAAAATTTTTACATGGATTAGATTTATGGTAGGTAAGATAGATTCCTTAATCTATATTCATCTACATCACTCTGAAAAAATTTATTTTTAATGAATTAGAATAATGTGGTTAGATATGGATCAAATGGTCTATCTCACCTATTATAGAGCGGATCCATGTAAAAAATTTCCCCTCCCTTTCCCTTCCATCTGTCCCCTAGCAATGTGTATGTTTGTGCTGTATGCCTTTATTTATATGTTATTATAGAGTTATTAAGTGTGTGCATGTGTTCCTATATTTCTATGATTATATGGTTGTGTGCTAAGTTTAGTTTATGGAGTTTAGGAAAAATAGTGATCATATACTAGTCATTATAAGTATTCACCGGTGACAATGTGTGAAAAAATAAATGGGTTAATAACACTTTGTCCTCATGAACTATATAGGTAATTACACTTTATCCCTATTCACATTATTTATCTTTTAAAAATTTTAAAATATTAAGAAAATTTAATTAAATGATTGTAATACCCTTAATATTATATTTTGATTTTTCATGTATTTAATTGATTTTCTATAGTTATAAAAGAATTAAGAAAAAAATAAAATATAATGACTTTAGGGAATGAAAATGTGAGAAACTATTGAATTATATTATATCCAACATCGCAATTTGCACAGATTAAGCCAAATATTAAAAGTGTAAATACTAAGAGATATCGAAAAATCACAAAATTTTATAGAAATTATATTTCTCTGTATGCATACAAAACCTTTATAGAAAAATTTCCCATAGAAAACAAACCCATTTAGAAATTATGCTACCACTATAGTTAAACATTCAAATTTGAAATAATATAAAATGAAATCTAAAAATTTTAAAAATTTGACCAAAAAATATATTGATAAAGATTATATTGAAATATTATATAGTTTATTTTTTCTTATTTTTAAATTATTATCATATCAATATAAAAATTTGAATACATAAAAATTAAAATATAGTATCAAGGATATTTTAGTCATTTAACTAAATTATCTTAATAATTTAATATTAGTAATAGATGAATAGTATCAATGGGGGTAAAGTGTATATTTCTACAATTTAGAGGGATAAAGTGTAATTACCTATATAATTTAGAGGGGCAAAGTGTTATTAACCCAAAATAAAAGTAGGTGCTAACTCCTAAGTTTGATACTTTAAACAAAGGGTTTGTTTTCAACAACTTTTGGAAAACTGCATATAGCATTTTTTTTAAAATTAAAAAAATTATTTTTTAATAGAATTTGTGGACCAAAATTGAAAAATGTTTTTGCTTTTCATATTTAGATAAGTTAAAAGTTTTTTTTAAAAGTAACTCTACACCAACTTTTCTAAAAGTGCTTTTCTTAATTTTTTTTTTTTAAAAAAAAAGACAAAATCGTATAAATAGTTCCTCGAATATTCAGAAAGTATTTTTTAATCCATCAAATATAAAATGATGAGTTTTAGTCTTTCGAAAATTTGAAGCGTATGTTTTTGGTTCCTTAGTACAATTCAGTGGTGTTTTGGCCTGAACAGAACACGTGATCGTCACATGTCCATAATTTCAAAGATAAAATTGAAAATAAACTTTATTTTTGGCACAAATAAACTAGGTGACCCAAATCCCCTCTTTACAATCCCAAATTTGAAGAGCACAAAGGCTAGCCAGGTGGAGTACTAGTGCACTGTATGCAAAAAAATATGGACATTGCAATAGGAAATGTCCAGACCAGCAAATGCTAAGCATCAACAAGACATCTGGGATTGTAATTTTTCTAATTTGGGATTGTAAAGAAGGGATCAGGATCACCTAGTTTATTTGGACCAAAAATAAATTTTGTTTCTAATTTTATCTCTGAAATTATAGACATATAACAATTACATATTTTTTTCAAACCAAAACACTGTCAAAAGTTTGTTTAGGGACAAAAAACATATAATTTAGATTTTTGAAATGACTAAAATTCATTATTTTATATTTAAAATATTAAAAATAATTTATAAATATTGGAGAGACTAATTTCATAATTTTTTTCAAAAAAAATTTATAACTTTTCGCAAACAATTGAAAACAACTTAGAAGTACAGAATCACTATAGTTTAGGGTGCAAATTGCAGTTACAAACTCATGGCCATAAAATTGCGTGGTCCACACTCAAGTTAGCATAAGCGGACAAAAAGGGGAATAGCATCACATCATGATTCATGCACCCTTTAAGCGCAAATTATTGTGTATTTAACGGTCAAGATAAAATAAGTGTAAGTACCATTATATGGGTCATATTGTGGATCCCATAATAATGTTTACACATTTTATGTCTTGATCTGCTATATATCTTAGTGTATATATAAATTTGCCCTTTAAGCATAACGATTCCACAGTTACTAAGTGCTATTTTCACCTTTTTTTAAGTGTTATTTTAATAAAAAATTATTTTATTTTAAATGTCATTTTAAAATTTTAATAAAATATTAATTAATTTTTATTAATTTTATCTTTATATTTTTCTAACTCCATTAATTACTTAACTTGTAATTAATATAGAACTTTTCTAATTTATTACTAATCAAAAGGGTAATTTAGTTATATAAGATCAATTTTGAATAAAATTTAAGTTATTTAATAACAATATTAATCTTTGTGTTAGAGCTTAAAGTGATACTTTAAAAAAAATGAGATAGTATTTTCATTATTCCTTTATATCCCCATAATTTCATCATTAAAATAATTACTTAATTTAATTAATTCACTCCACCCAACAAAAGAAATGAGAGAAAAAACAAAAATCATGATAAACGGTTACCAATTAAGTGTTTAACTGCCATTATTATTCTTTAAGAAATCCATAATTTCATTTTACCATATTTATTTATTTTAAAATCTACCAGTAATTCACTACACCCAACCAAAACTGTAAAAATGTCAAAGAAAGAAATCCTTATAATTTCATCACTACAATAGTTATTCATTTTGGGAAATTCTATCATTTCTTTCAGAAAATCATCCTATTGATTTTAAAAATTTATACAGTATAATCTTTTAAAGAAAGAAATCCTTATAATTTCGTCATTACAATAGTTATTAATTTTAGATTTTGTTTAAATAGGTGAATTTAAATTGAAAGAAAGATTGAAATGATATTGTATTTGGATGGATAGATTTGATTTAAATTTTAATATATAATAAATTATCCAAAGAAGTCATTTAATTTAATTGTGAATTTGAATTCTCAAAAGTGTAATTTCAATAGTTAAATGAGTGAATTTGAAATAAGTTACCCAAATTTCATGCCATTTCAAATTCACTTAATTCAAATTCATTCATTTCAAATCCTTGTTTCAATTCAAATCCATCTATCAAACACAATTTGAATGAATTTGAATTAAATGAATTTAAAATAATATAATATTTGGATAAATTTTAAATTCATTCATTTAAATATTAAAAATCACATTATTAGAATTTCAAATTTATAATTAAATCAAATAATTTATTTTAATAACTTATTATGTATCTAAATTTCCTTTATATTAGTATATATCAATCTAAATTCAAATTATATATACTAGTATATATAATCACTATCAGTGATTATGTATTAAAATTTCAAATTAAATATACTCAAATCTCTCTATTTAAATACAATGTTAGTTAATTCATTAAAAAAAACACACAGAGTAAACTGTACACGTAGTACACACACTGAATCACTCACTCTCACTCATTTTTAACTTCCACACTTGTCCATCATCTCCATCTTCATTTCCACAACAAGTGAAACCAAATCAGAGTAAATAAAAAGCCTTCCTTTCACTCACTCTTCTCCTTCAAAAATCTCATCTTTAAAGCAAAGAACCAATTTTATACTCATTTTCTCACCGTTTGATTCATTCCAAAGAAACTCATTCAAGCATTCTCTTTGTTCTTCTCTCTTTCCTTGTCTTCAAGTTTCTCTCTCATTATTTAAGCTGATTTATTCTCAAGTAATCCATTAGTACAAAAGTTATGATTTTTGGTGATGTTTTGGGATTGTTTTAATCAAATCTCTGACCCTTTTTGATTTTTTTTTGTGGGTTTTGTTGATAAATTGCAGATGAATTAAGTGTGATGTGTTGAGGCTACAAGAGTGGGAAAATCAAGAAAATGGCGGGTGATATTCAAGAACCATTTAGGCTTAGTTTTCAGGTACATTTGTGGGACCTTTTCTTTTTTGTTTTTGGGACTATTACTTTTGGTTTTTAGTTGAATTATTATTTGTAGTATTTAAAAATCTGGGTCGATGATTAGATTTGATTATTAGCAGTAACTGATTTAGTCTTTTGATATTTCTGTGTTAATGTAATTCATTGAATTTCTTTTTTGGATCATTATACTGATAGATCACACTATTTTGTTAATTGGTTTTGTGTCTGCAGTTTGCTACTTCCAAGTAACTATTTTTGTGGATTTTTGCATTGAACTGGAATAAGGATTTTTGCTGGATTTGAGTTGTTCTTTTGCTTTCCGTTAGTTCAGATGCATGTAAAAAGTGTTTTTTTGGGTATGTTTTTGTAAGTAGTTCTAGTGCTCCTGATTTATATTTATCTTCTCAAATTACTTTCTGTTGGTTACTTGGTTTAGATTTTTCAGATCACATCTTTAATGAACTTCTATAGATTTGCTTTTTTACTGGACTCGAAGAAGCCCAAGTATGCCATTTTATACAACTATTGATGCCTAATATGCCCTGTTTGAGTATTACATGTAGACATTACTCAGCATACTGAAGTCCACATTAGACGTGTATGATATGATTTATCATAACCGAATGAAAGGTTATAAAATTAGTTGTATTTGAAAGATAGGAGATTGTATATTTTCTCTGCTTAATGTAGTTCAAACATTGTATGGTGAGTTGGATGCTTTCCTCTCCGTATACATTATCTAGCAATTCAGGTCACATATAGGCGTATTGTGATTTACTTTCTAACATCTATTTTGATGATGGTATTAAAATTTATTTCCAATGGTACATGATGAAATTCTGTCATCGTTGAATCCTATTTTATAAGAATGAGTCACATGCACCAAGATTTGAATGTCCCAAAATACATATGTTTCAAGGCATGTGATTTTCACATCTTGTTTCTCTAGTCTAGAAAAGTTTCTTCTGTTACCATATGTACTTGTGCCCTAACAAGATGGCGACAAACACAAGACAGAGAAAATTGAAACTAATACTAGTCTTTTGAAATGGACAGGCAGATTCTTTTCACTGTGGCTCCATTTCCTTTGGAAGATTCGAAACTGAAGCAAGCTTTATGTTGGGAGCGGAGGTCATCCTTTTCCCACAACCGGTATCTTGAAGAGGTTGAGAAATGCTCAAGACCAGGTTCAGTTACTGAGAAGAAGGCATATTTTGAAGCACATTTTAGGAGGAAGGCGCTTCTGACCCAGAGTTCCTCCGAATGCCAGAGTGGGATTGACTGTCAAAGTAGTGAAAGTGAAAACTTCCAGAACATAGGTTGTGAAGAGGACATTGAAAATCTTAATGTGCGTAGCAATGTGAGTTATGTGACAAGCTATGATAAGAGTCCTGGTCATTCAGTACATGAAAAAGAATTTGAAATGACAGGCCATGAATTAAATTATTGTGGAACTTCACACTCTTACCGTGAGGGTGAACAAGCCTTCGATAGTGCCAATGGTGAGGACATAATTAGTGAACATGTCATGATAGAAGAAGCACATCAAGCCGGAGATGGAAATTCACCTGTGAGAACTACTGTATGGGAAAGTGATGTAAAACAGAACCACAGAATAGTGATGGTGAAGTAACAACTTCAGATATGTCATCTAAAACCTGTAATTTGTTCGCTGGCAGTCCCACGGCTGAGAAAGAAGTTTGTTCAAAACAAGAACAAGGTCCTCGTCCCATGGTTTGTCCTGTTCTGCTTCTTATTTATCATTTATTTATCGGGTAGATAAAGTTGTTTGGAGCATAGTCGTATGTGTGTACTGCCATATCTTGTCAGTAGCTAGCCTTGTTGTTTACTTGTTTATTGACTGCTGCCTGAATATGCAAACTGAATCACTTGAATTGGGTTTGTTTTCATTGTATATGTCTCCCAAAGGAAAAAAAAAAAAAAAAAGTGATCTGCTTTTACTCAACTGATTTTTGTAAATGTAGGCGAAGCTTGGGTCACAAACTAAACTTGTGAAATCCAAATTGACCACACCTCAGCCCAGTGTTATTCAGGCAAAGAAAATTATTTCAAGAGAAGCTTCTAACGACTTAACAAAGAAACCTGTGAAGAGGGAAAGTGGTGTTTCACTGAGGACTAGAAACGAAAAGCAGTTATCTGAATCTTCTGCTCCAACTATGCATTCTGCAAGCAAAGCATTAAAACCTGAGGTGATTTTCTCTGTTAGAATATTACTCAGCTGAAATGTTGATTGGATTACTACAAGGGTATTCCATAATCTTCCTGGAATGCTTAAAAAACTACACATTGTGTCTTCCTTTCACAAATTTTATAGATGTTTACATGCTCTTTTTCTCTTTTTAGGCTTCTCCGGGTTATCAGACAAAACTTCATGAAAACAAAAGGTATTTGTTTCTTTGATGATTCACTAATTCAAAATTTATAATTTTTACTGCTTAGTATCACACTGATAATTTTCTTTCATCATAGCAACTTAAAAGAATCAACAACAAAGAAAGCTGTCAGTTCTTGGCCTTCTACCGCAGAAATGGTAGCCCCCCGAGCACACCAAAATGCTAGCAGGTCATTGACCAATGAATCAGTAAGTTTTTTGTTTGTTTTACTGCAGTGTAGCTTCTGGAATCATATCTGTTTTGTCTAATATTGTATAGGTCCATGCGAGCAGTTTCAACTAAGCAATTCATTAAACAAAATGGTTCTGCTTTCAGCTTCAAAAGTGATGAACGTGCCGAGAGGAGGAAGGAGGCAAGGAAGATACTGTTATTTTGATTGGAACTTAGCTTATAATCTAATAAGCATGTTAGCATTGTCTGTATTGGTTGACATTCATATTCCTTATTTGTTTCAGTTTAATATGAAGTTGGAGGAAAAAATGCATGCCAAGGTGTCTGAAATGCAAGAAGTTCAAACTAAAAAGCAGGTAATATGCCTGGCAGGACATCTTTGTATTATCCTGGAAATAGTTGAGTAGATCACTGGATAGTTGGGAAGAAACTCAGATTCCCTGAAACAGATAGAAGTTTGATCTTAGTGAATCTAGCTCACATTATTTTATTTTCTTTTTGGTTAAACGTAGAAGAAAGAATATTTGCGTATAATTGAATATTAGGGTCTGGTTGGTTGGTTGGATTGAAAATATTTTCCAGGACAATGTTTTCAGAATTTTTCTTGGTCTGGAAAATATTTTCTTATATTTTCTAATTTTTCCTCCCTTTGGTTGAAACATCTTCAGAACTTATCATGTGTAAGTCCCTTATTTTTGTTTTCAACTCTTGTCCAATCATTTGCTCTTTATCATGGGTCCCACAGTACTATAATTATCTTGTAGTAGTTTTTTTTAGCAATTATCTTATAGTTTAATCTTAAACAAAAGCAATCATTTGTTAAATATTATTTATGATTGTTATAATGCTCTCAACTCATTTAATAATATCAAATATCAAAACATCAGAAAACTCTTTCAAAAATTTTTCACATTGTCACCCAAACACTGGAAAATTGTATGGAAATGGCTTTTCTTGTTTGAATTGTTTTGCAAGTAAAATGTTTTACATCCAACCATTTTTACATTTGTTGCTCCCTTTCTATTTCAAAATATTAGGTTTTCAGATTTTTTCCCCAAATTTTGATGGCTAGATGCTTTATGTTCTTAGTCTATGTTATTGCAGGAAAAGACTGAAGCAGATAACAAACTGTTGCGCAAAAGCCTAAACTTTAAAGCAACACCAATGCCTTCATTTTATACTGAAGCTGAACAATTGTCATACAGAAACAAGGTCAGTGAACAAGTTACTGCTCTTGCCCTTTTCTCTGCTTTTATGCACATCTTATTGTGCTCATATTTCCAAGAGATATTGTTGACAATGGATTGTATAGTATGATGAAGTGGCATGATAGCTGTCCATTCTTTGATAATGTTGATTGATGGTTTTTTTTTTTTTGGGGGGGGGTGGCGGCGGGTGTCATTTGCCGTCTTCCTAACTGTCATGGCTCTGAGGCATGCTTTCCATTTCAATAAAGGTCCATATGGAGAATCCAATATTTTCTTTCCTTATTTGCAAACATTGTTGAACTGCTACTGTTGTGCTACATCTATGTTATATGCATCTGCATGCCTACTCCATTCTTGTGTTTGAAATAGCAAGGAGAAAGAAATTTCACTAGTGCTACTACGTGATTTTTAGTGTGAGTTAAGCTCTTTTAACTCTTCGTTTGGAAGAAAAAACTTTCATGTTGCAACACCAATTGACCTCCACTTGTAGGATTTCTTGCCTGCTTCGGAGGTTGTGTTTTTGGTTGATTTGTTTCCTTCCCACTCTGTATGATAATATTTCCATTTAACCATGTGTTTCTGAAATCCTATCAAAGGCCAAGTTTACCGTAATAAAAATACGATTTGCATGGTTATGTATCCTGGTTATTACCTCCTTCAGGTTTTGGCCAACAAGAGTAAATCAAGTAAAGTACAAAACCGGCCTTCAAGCCCAGCCATCGGAGCTAATGAAGGATCTCCATCTTTTCCAAATGTGAGAAGTGGCCAAGCCTGTTATGCAACTGAATCCAATAAAACAACTAGCTCAATACAGGTATCTGGGATGACCAACTACCCTACAGCAGTAAGTGTTATGAGAGCAAGAGACAGTTCTCAAGTCATGCAGCCAGTGATTGTCATCCTAGCACATCTGCTGTAGATAAGAGGATTGTTGGGAAGGAGGAACAGGAGAAGGTCAAGCATACGAGTTTACAGAAACAAAGAGCATCAGAAAGTAACAAGTTGAACAAAGGCCAAAAGGTTGAGGGGAAACGTAAGGTGGGAGCTGAAAAATTAATGAAAGGTGTAATGGGAAAGGACCTTAAAGGAGTTGACCTACGCAACAGTTCAAGAATGAGTAACCTAGCAGTTGGAGTTGCCTCCTGAGTTGAGGAGCTTCTCTTATCCATCTTTTCTATAGTCGTCTGGACTCTTTATATCTCTGTTTATTGCCTTTATAAGGACAGCACATGGCAACTCCATATCAGATAAAATCCTCGAGTATAGAATGCTTAAGCTTGATACTGCAGCTGTGACTGCAACAGCAAGATGAAAGGGTAAAATTTCCTATTGGATACTATCAAATCTAGGTGTAAATTTTAGTTGGATAGAAAAAAGTTATGCATGCAATTCTTGCTGTGGGATAAATGTTCTAAATACTACAGTTGGACCATGCTACAAGTTGAAAACTAATGAAAAATTTGCCTGGCAAATTTAATGTCGAATTACGTATGCATATGTGTATTGGAAAATGGTAGTGTTAGTAACTCCCCTTGTCAAATATTTCCCCAAAATATGTTGTGGCAGACAGGTTTATTTAGTGCTGTGCACTATTAGTCCATAATTTTGAAGGAAGCAATCTGTAGTGTAGTAACTCCCTTTCTTAACTTCTTTTGGCTTGCTGATGTCAAAGTAGAAAAATTTGCCAAATGAAGTGCTAAATATGAAAGCCATTCCAATATTACCTTCGGTTCTAAGCTTTTTTTTATTGATGATAGTAAAATTTGTCATCTACAACACCCCAAAACTGAGAAAATGTAGTAATGCCAAATCCGTTTCATCATCTGATCTTGGGTCTTATCTTTCTTTAAGGACCAACAGGGATGCTTTTTGTAGGCTGGCTAGTATTGTCTTTATTTGGATGTAGTTTATCTTTCTGCCGCTTGTTTACTACTCAATATTCATCTGTCATCATCTTACTAGCGGCCTTTTATTGTCGTATATATGCACTGCAGCTGATGAGGAGAAACTTTATTATACAACGTATTATCAAGTGGCATGTATTATTTTCAAATTAATTAGATTTCCTTCTTTAAAGTGGTGAATCTAAACATAAAATGAATTAATGAATCAATATTTAAAATATTAGAATTTCATCAATTTAAAAATATCACTTAACAAGACACTTGATAGAATCTGTTTATGAAAGTTTTTCCTCATCAAGATTCAAGAACAGAGAAGTCCTTCACAAGTTCACTGTCTATCACTTAAAAAAGCCTTATTAACCTTATGGACTAAATCACAATAACATGCTCATCAAAACTTCTATTGGTTATTAAATGACTAATACAATGTCTAATAGTTATTTATCGATTTAACACAATAAAATTTAGCGTGATTAGTGGCCATTGTCCAGAACAATCTTCAAATTATTCTACCATTTCCAAACCATCTTAATTATCCATCCTAACATATAAGATTCTTGACCAGGTCAAGAGCAAATAATTAATCCAAAATTTCAATTGCACAAGCACAATCGTCCAACAAGATGGTGCACATCCAGAGACCGATACCCGAAAACACTACTTGAGTTTCCACAACGAAACGTCAAATTTCCGTTGCCACTTGCCACCTACCTAAATTCCCCGTTTTCTTTATCATGACTCACCAGTTTTACAAAAACAATTGAAAAATCCTGTGTCGTGGTCCATAAATAATCCATACCATAATTACAACATATAGGCATTTCAGCATATTGGTTTGTTCACAAAATAAATCAATGACGACCACTAAATATTGTATTCAAGTTGACTTTTAGTTGAGCATTATCATTCTCGGTAGATATTAGTACTTCTTGTGAAATATTTTGATGATTTTCTGTTATCTTTAGTCTTTACAGTTAATTGTAGATAGTTCGATTCCATAATTCTTTATTTCCTACCTTTATCAAACACTACAATTAAGTAGATCATTTTCATTTCTATATATGTTGTGAATACTTTATACTTTTGCATTTATGTTGCAAAGGAATGCCTAATTACACATAGTTTCATCTTTCATGGTCTACCCTCTATGTGATCAAAACCATTTGACTAAAGCCACATATTCACATTTTGTATTGCAATTTTGGACACTAAATTTTTTTTTTTTTAAGATGAATAATTTAGAACATTCTCGTACTTTTAGCAAAAGAAACACATGAAAATTTATTGTAAACCTAAACTCTCATAGCTTTCGATCAATAACCACATAGTGATTTGTATATGCAACATATGTATATATGGTGTCATTTAATTTTAAGTATTTTAGTGAACTTAAAAAATAAATATAACGGCTGATGAATTTTTTTTCCTTTTTAAAGATGACTTACAAAAAAAAATCTCTGTCTACCTAGATTCTTGTTAATTCAAACTTTACCTAGACTTAAAAAATAAATAGCAGTTATTGTAAATAAAATTCAATGTGGTTGGAAGGTCTTTGTCAATAAATATAATAAGGTAGAGGAAAATACCCAAAAAAAAAAAAAGTATATATACATTATCAAACATAGACGGCTTCATAATTAAGAGGCCACCAGAATCTCTATCATGCCCTTCAGCATCGAAAATATTTGCCTTCTGTAGCAAAGAAAACAACAAATTCTTGGCTCTGCAATTTCTCTATAACATAGAAAATATGATTAGTAATAATCCTAAGCAGAATTCTCATATTATCTTAGATCTTACTTACATCAAATTTGAAGAAATCTTAGTAAAAAACAGAAAATAAAATTAAAACAAGAGAAGGGATATTGATGATCATGATTCTTGATGATCCTTGCAGAGTTACAGATGAAGACTGATCAGCATGCGGTGGCTTTCTGTAGTAATAAGGAAACCATGGAACTATAGGATCCGGACCCTGGAGGCGGTGCAAGCCCTGAAACAGAGCCAGGAGGAGTAAAATATGGGAAACCTCCTGACGGTGGAGAGTTATAAGATGTTGGAGGAGAAAAACTCGTCCCAGCTGGTGGTGATGGTGGTGTAGTAGTCACCGGTGGGTTGTTTCCGGTGCCCGTAGGCGGAGGATAACACGGATACGGGCATTCTTGGGCCGATGGCCCTACCGGAAAATCAAGAATTATTGTGAGGAAGAGTAGGGTTGAGAGCAAAACTTTTTGGAGGTTTGAAGAAGCCATGTTGAGGAAATGGTTTTTTTTTTTTTTTCCTTTTTGGGGAGAAAGGAATGGAAAAGGAGAGAAAAGAAGAGAGTTGAGTGAAGAGAGTTGAGGGGGATGGGTTGAGTTCTAACACAAAGGTGTACACCAAAGGAATTGAGTTGGCTTGTTAGTGAGGTAATAGCTTTGTAGGTAGGAAAAGTCTTGAGAACTTTGTCACAAATCTCTCTTTTTTTTTTTTTTTTTTTAATTAGCTAAATTTTTTAATACTAACACAACACAACGGTCACATAAATTTAAAATTATAATTGTTTTTATTTTTTTATTATTAAAAATTGTTATTTTATTTTAATTCATAAAAATTATTCATATTTCAATCTATTATTAATGATATTAAATCAATATTGAGTAGTTGAATCAAGGATTTGATGCGGAAGTTGGTAGAAGTAGGATCATAAAATAAAGGGCAATGAAGCTTTAGGTCACTTTTGGATGTCTTTATCTGACCAAGGTTTAACATTTGTCCACCATTTGCATTATATACAAGCTCTAGGTTTGTGGGTCAATCCAAATTGAGCGGCAGAGCAGTTAGGCCACTGTATATTAGTAACAAGAAAAACTTAAAAAGGGGATTTCCTAGATATGATTTATTTGGTGACCTGAGAAGAGATTACTGAAAAAAAAAAACTGCCGACGGAATTTAAAAGCTCAAAAAGGGTGTTTGAAAATGCAGAGGATATATAATTTCGGACATTTTTTGAATAAGGAATCATTTTGTTGTGTTTTAAAAACTTATATAATGTAATATCATGTGTTTTAAAAAATTATACTGTATAAATTCTTACAATAGACAAGATGATTCACTCAACAAAATTATAAAATTTCCCATTAATATCCACATTTTCAGTGGTAGTTATATTTCTTCTTTGTTAGCAATTACTAGGAAGTAGCTAGGAATTGGACCCAAACGGCTACTTTGCAGTTTTGGACAATTAGAGATGGAATCATGGAAATGTGGTCAAATGTTAAAATTATTTGTATTTATTTTGAACTTTCGAAATTTATCAAATTAATTTGGAATTTTTGACTATTATACTAATAAGAAATTAGAACCTAGATGTATTGTCAGATTAATTTATTTCCATGCAAAAAACATGATGGTCCATGAGAAATAATAATCATGGATTTTCTTCTTGTTTTTCTACTTTCTATGTTGTGAAGGAAGATAAACAAGATCCAAGACAACATGACAAATCTCAAATATCGCTTAAGCCCTGATTTTTTAGCTCAGTGTGGACACTTTGAAATGAACACAGGTTGTGTGTCAATGGGTAGATTTGAAATAAAGGAATGACTTGAAATAAATGAATTCGAATTGGGTGGATTTAAAATAATATAAAATTTAAGTGAATTTAAAATTTATTCAATTAAATATTAAAATATCACTCCCATTTGTTAATAAATTTTAAATCACCAACTAAATTCATTTACTTATTTAATTAATTTATAATAAATTTGAATTTCAAGAAATTCAAATTTACCCAAATATCTTCATACATCCAAACACAACAATATGGACCCGCATGAATCAGAAATTCTTCCTTCTTTTTTTTTTTTTAACACTACCTGATTACAGAAATGCTTTAGACTATTTTTGTTAACCCAAAACTCTAAAAAATTGAAATTATCGCTATAAAGAAAAATTAAATTGTAATAACCCGGATTCGGCAAAATTTGGTGGATATATTTGTATACTGATTTCTGGCCATGAAAAACTATTGTTAAAAAGAAAAAGAAAGATAAGGAAGTTGATTAGATTGCTGTTGACGCGTCCATTTGTTGACTCAAAGATGAGAGCTATTCAATCCAATGCTCAAAGTAAAAATTATAACATACGCAAAGAAAATAAAGTGTACACTACAGCTGGTTGTTGAGAATCTTGAGATGCATAATGATTGAGACATGTGGGCCTAAATTATCAAAATCATTTGCTAAGTGTAAACATTTCTAAAGAGTAGTTAAAAAATTGAGTACTAATGACTAACCAATTACCATAGAACAAATTGCAATTAATAAGGATTAGTTCTTTTGCTTTGGTGCGTTTAGTTGATCAATTGGATGAGAAGAAAAGGTACATTTGGTTGAGAATATTTTTGAGTCATGAGTGGTTTTTGTCCATATTTCATCATCTTTTTGTCAAAAAAGAAGATTGATTCTCTAATGTGTGTATATATTCGAGTGAGCATTGCACAAGATATTGCTAATAGCTAAAACAACTCTTAGCAAGGCTTATATGCACTCAATTGATATACTTTATTAATCTTAATTATTGGTCAATTGGGATGCAATCAACCTAATACTAGTTAACCACTTAATCAAGATTCAAAGTGTATGCTCATATATAGATTCAAAAAGAAAAGTATATATGCTTTTACATGTGCGAGAGTTTGTGCAAGAATAAAGCGGAAAAGAAAAACCCTGAAAGGTGGTACTACTACTACATAGGTTCCTTCTTCGCTTCTTTTTCCTTTTTCTTTTTAGAGAAAAGGGACACAATTTTTCAAAGGCAGAACAAAAAGCGAAATGGAAAATTTCAAAGCAAGAGAACTTGCACAACTTTTAATCAAACCAAATACTGAAAAGAATAGAAAATACGATCTTGGTTACTTAACATAAGGTTTTCTTTCCCTTGAAAGTACCACTTGTGCTTTTGTTTCCCCTTGCATTAACATGTATTCTGAAAATAAGGGTCCTTGGGAAAGAAAAAAAAATTCCGAAAGTAATAAGGGTTGTTCAACTAGCTAGTAAAGTTACTTTTGTGAGACATGGAGCTTAGGCTCTTTATGTTAAAGTGGAAATTTTTACATTGATTAAAAGTAATTATTGAACATGTTTAGTAGTTGCTTATCAATTAATGATAGCCCTCCATTTAAAGTGAAGGACCCAAATTTCTGAATAGTATGTCTCCTTATTTTTCAGAAATATGGGCCCTCACTCCAAATTGTGAGCTCCCATTAATTGAGAAACAACTATTAGACATGTTCAATAATTGCTCAAACCGACATAAAATTTCTGATGTTAAAGTTGCCCGTTCACCTTATTCCCTTCAAAAGACAGTAATTTCATTTATTCAGAAATGAAAGAAACTAAACCCCCCCCCCACCCTAAAGAAATTCAAAAAGAAGATTGTTATTCATTCAAATATCATATCATTAGAAGATGAATAATGCATTTTATGTAGAATTAGAAACTTATTCGATTATATATAGAATTAGAATTTTATGTAGAATGAACATTAAAATTTTCAGCATCAACATGCAAATCAATTAATTAAAGCCCAAAAGCACTGTCGCAGTTAGGGTTCTACAATTAATTCCTTTTGTCCCAAGAACACCTTAAGCTTGCAGATTCCAAGAGTCTCAGTTGTTGATCTATCTAAAAATGTGATAACCTACTAATGCAAAATGAATGTCAAGCATACAATTAAGTATTTATGCTAGGCACATTACTGTAATACTAAAAAAATAAAAAATAAAAGTTCGAGTATAAATTTTGCCCGTATGAAGTGTATATAACAATTGATTAAGAAAAGGTAGAATTTAAAACTCCTACTATTATGTACTTGAGATAGTCACGAAACTTCACAAAGGTGGTTCTTCCTTATTTCACCATTTTAAGGGTTGAATAATGGAGGCGCATATTTTTAATGCTAAATCTTCACGCTTTTAAGGTGGAATGTGATGGCGTTTGTCAACTTGCTATTAGACCTCAATCTGGAAATTGGAGGGCATTGTGATCAATCTATTCCGGACATGCATACAACATTTGCAAACTACATTGATTGAAAACAGAAGCATCAATATGGCGCACAAACAGATCAAGATTTATCATCTTACTAGGATGAGTATCGGTTAATGAATCAGTTAATTAATTAATAAAATCGATCACAATTCAAAAGAAGTTTCTAAAGCTTTTAATTAGTTTTAAGTTCAAATTCAATTTGGTAGAAAATTTATTTAATCAAATATGAATTCGGTGCTTGATTTTAAATTCGATTAACCAAATTCAACATGAGACCCTTGACATTGGGCTAAAATCCTATACAAAATACATTTTTCAAGTATAATTTTTCTTATTTTATTTTTATTTTACCGCATAATTTGATTTGTTGTGTGGTTTTTATTGATAAATGATTTGGAAAAATAAGTAAAAATCTATATCATGTAACTTAATTGAGTAATAATCAATACTAGTGGGAAAAGACACACCCTATTGAGCATACAATTAAAAAAAAAAAATTTTGCATCACCAAATTTCAAAAGAAAAAAAATAATACAGAGAGTGAAGAGTTAAAGGTGGATAAGGGAGTTATAGGAAGGACGTTACGAATAATTAATTAAAAGAATAATATATAGGGAATGGCGAGGGTATAATTGGTAACTCAAAAAATGACGGATACTAAATTTTTCCCTCTCCCTTTATGTATAGTATAGATAATTATGTACAATATTATAGTAGCATATAACTTACAAGTATTTATAAAATACGTACCGCAAGACTGCTTAATGTGATTTATGGATACTTATTTAGTAATATAAGTATAAATTATGGTATAAAAATATAACAATTATATGAATTAAGTTAAAAATTAAAGCTAATTATAATAATTATCAATAAATATATTTTTAGTTGAATAACTACATTTATATTTTTAGTGATGTACTATTTATATATCAAAATATTTTAATAAACTTTATTTTTAATTATTGAATTCGGTAATCAGTTAATCGAATTCAGAAAACCTCTCTACCATTTTCAAATTCATTAACTATATTCATGAATTCGTTTAATCAATTTCTGACCAAATTCTAAATTAACCAAATTGAATTTGAAAATTGGTTACAAATTTGATTAACCAAATACTTGCACACCCCTAATTGAGAGAACACTAAAAACACGTTTGTCAACAACATTTTTATCTCACAAATGTTACATTTTCTAAAATATCTTCTAAAAGACGTAATCTAAGCACAGTTAATAAAATCAGTCAAATTTGAAAGAGGTTTCTAAAACTTTTAACCAGATTAGATTTAAAATTCAATTTGGTGGAAATTTTGGTTAGCCAAATTCAAATTCGGTGCTCGATTTTGAATTTGATTAACCAAAATTAACATGAGACCCTTAACATTGGGTTAAAATCCTATACAAAAGTATATTTTTCAAGTAAAATTTTTCTTATTTTATTTTATTTTATTTTTACCATATAATTTGATATGTTGTGTGTTTTTTTTTTTTTTTTTTTTTTATAAATGATTTGGAAAAATATCATACTTAATAAAAAACTATATCATGTAATTAAATGGAATAATAATCAATACTAGGCACACTTTATGAGCATACAGTAAAAAAAAAAATGTACACCATTTTTTTTAAATGTGAAATTAAAAAAAAAAAAATTGCACCAAATTTCAAAAGAAAAAAAAAAAGAATAACATAGAGAGTGAAGAGTTAAAAGTGGATAGGAAAGTCATAGGAAGGAAGTTATGAGTAGTTAAAAGAATATTTTATAGTGAGTGAGGGGTGTATAATTGGTAACCCACAAAATGACGGACATCAAATTTTCTCTTCTCCCTTCATATATAGTATAGATAATTATGTACAATATTATAATATCATGTAACTTACAAATATTTATAAAATGTGTATCACAAGATTGCTTAATGTGATTTATGGATACTTATTTAGTAATATCAGCATAAATTATGGTAAAAAAATATAACAATTGTATGAATTAAGATAAAAATTAAAACGAATTATAATAATTATCAATACATATATTTTTAGTCTCGAATAACTACATTTATAATTTTAGTGATGTACTATTTATATATCAAAATATTTTAATAAACTTTATTTTTAATTATTGAATTCGGTAATCGGTTAACCAAATTCAAAAAACTTTTATACCATTTTCGAATTCATTAATCATATTCATAAATTTGATTAATCAATTTCTGATTAAATTTTAAATTAATCAAATTTATTAACCAAATGGAATTCAAATTGGTTACTAATTTGATTAACCAAATACTTGCATATCCCTAATCGAGAGAATATTAAAAACACGTTTTTCAATAACATAACATTTTTATCTCACAAATGTTACATTTTCTAAAATATCTTCTAAAACACCCAATCTAAGCGCAACTAGTGATTTCAGTAGAACAATTGCAGTGGTTAAATAAAAATCATTGTCTAGAGTAGTTTAAAAAATAGAACCCAATATTTTCTCAATGAAAATGAAATCTGCGTACAAATCACCACAATGCATATTGCATAATAGCTTGAAGAAACCTTTATCTGTAACTGCACGCCTTCAACCAAAATTTAAAGGCGTACTTTTGGTGCCCTGAAAGTTCGACGCCTTTAGATACACTTATATAGCTCTACGCCAAAAAAATTTACACTAATTAAATTAGTAAAAAAAAAAAAAAAGAAATCCCTCGAGGGTTTAATCAATTAATTCAGCTAATCAAACTGTAGGTAGGGTTTAAGCTCTCTTATGCTATAACTCATTCCCTTCAAATTTCAGTTTCTCTGAGGACTTTCATCAAACACATGTGATGCTTTGATTTCTTCTGTAGCTGCCCATTTTCCGGACTGTTTCTTGGGTTTCATTCAATCAAGTAAGACCTCGGAACTCCCTTTTTCCCATTTCTGTTGCAATTTTTATCTAATTGTTCGCTTATAAACGAAATGAGTTGGTAAATTTCCCCTTTTTATGAGTTGGGATTTTCGGCAATGCATCGAGGCTTTGTGTTCTTTAGTCATAGAGTGCTCACAAGAACCTCAGTTTTACAAACCCCAGAACAAGCACTGTATTGAGCACTGAATTTAGAAATTGGAACCAAAGGAATAATGGGTTCAGTTTATTTAAAGCATTTATGTACACATTTGCGCAGGATAAGCGTGTTCAGGACCCGAATGACCCATCCACCTTGATGAAGGAGGAAGGGGTTTCGGCTTCTTGTCAAATGTGGATTGAGAATTTTCGAGAACCCAATAAAACTGTGACTAATCTGAGTGATTATTTAAGAAAATTTGAGTTGTGGGTATTGGCTTACCAAAAGGTTGCTGCTGATGAAACGGGGGCGTATGTGCCACGTAGTTCGATAACGAGGGCTACCCTTGAGGATTTGTTGGCATTGAGGAATGTGGTTTTGGACAATAGGTTTAAGTGGGGAGCTAGGTTGGAGTTTTTCATTAAGTCGCCGAGGGATAAGACTGATTATGAGTCGTTATCGAAGAGGAAGATTAGGGTATTATGACAACCACGCAGCCAGCCCCATTTCAAGATAGGAAATCTGATTGTTCAGGAAGTGTTGTTTCTGATTTTGGAGCCAGTTTATGAATCTAGGTTTTCAGAGAAGTCATTTGCATTTAGGCCTGGGAGGAATGCACATACAGCATTGAGGGTGATAAGGAGAAGTTTTGCGGGTTATTTGTGGTATATGAAGGGGGATTTGAGTACAGTGTTGGACGGAATGAAGGTTGGATTGGTTATAAGTGCTTTGATGAGGGATGTTAGAGATAAGAAGGTGATTGATTTGATAAAGGCAGCCTTGACTACACCTGTGATTACTAGTACGGTTGATGAGCCAAAGAAAAAGAAGAGGAGGAAGTATCAAAAGAAGAGAGTGCTGGCAGATGATGAGCCAAAGCCTGATCCTTATTGGCTGGAGTCCTTTTTTGGTTTTGCACCTGAAGAGGCCGAGAAAGTTCCATCGTGGGGGCATTGTGGTATCCTTAGTCCTCTGTTGGCTAACGTTTGTCTTGATGAATTGGATCGATGGATGGAATGTAAAATCAAGTGAGGAATTCTTTCGGCCTTCGAAAAGTGATGTGATTTGGAACAGTCCAGAGGGGGAAATTGAACAGGGAAATACATCCTGGCCGGAGTTTGTTCCCACAAGTGGACCAGATAAGACCCGGAAGATTGATTACATCCGTTACGGTGGTCACATTTTAATTGGAGTCAGGGGACCTAGGGCAGATGCAGCTACACTGCGAAAGCAATTGATTGAGTTCTGTGATCAAAAGTTCATGCTTAAGCTTGACAATGAGAGCCTTCCCGTTGAGCATATTACTAAAGGTATTATGTTTCTTGATCATGTATTATGCCGTCGAGTTGTGTATCCAACTCTCCGATACACTGCTACTGGGGGCAAGATCATCAGTGAGAAGGGTGTTGGGACTCTCTTGTCTGTTACGGCTAGCCTGAAACAATGTATCAGACAATTTAGAAAGTTAAGCTTTCTCAAGGGGGATAGAGATCCAGATCCGCAGCCTTGCTTTAGAATGTTTCATGCCAATCAATGGATTAATAGCTCACACAAATGCTCAAATGAACAAGTTATTGTCCACTATGGTTGAGTGGTACAGATATGCTGACAATAGGAAAAAAATTGTTAACTTTTGCTCATACATTATAAGGGGTTCACTTGCTAAGCTCTATGCTGCAAAATACAAGCTTCGATCACGAGCAAAGGTCTACAAGATTGGTTCTAGGAATCTGAGTCGCCCTCTGAAAGACAGAAAGGGTCAATCGCCAGAGTACCACAATTTGCTTAGAATGGGTCTTGTAGAGTCAATTGATGGGCTTCAGTATACCAGAATGTCTCTTGTGCCCGAGACTGATTACTCACCTTTTCCTGTTGGTTGGCGGCCTGATCATGAGAAGGCATTGCTTGAATATATATGGCTTGATGATTCAAAAACCATGGAGGAACAGCGTAATTGCCTTAGAGAGCAGGGTTTAATTTCACCTCAGGATTACATTTCGATGCTTGTCTGGAATTACAAGAGAAATGCTATTCCACTAGATCAAGCTTTCCTCAATCAACATCCCAAGAGATATTAAACTGTTTTGCAGTTCGAATGAGAATAGCAAAGATCAAAGAAATGCAAGTGAAGAAGAGAGTCAAGAAACGATAACTGCTGCTCAAGTGTGAACAAAATTAAAATGATGTGCTCTAGAAGATGATTATTCTTTTTCTTCTAAAGATGAATTTTTTGTTAAAGAAGTTTACTGAATTTCACTTGTGAAGTAGAATTATTACTTCTGCTTCAACACAAAAAATACATAATAGCTTGCAGTATTCTTGAGTTACATATTATCTCACATAGCAAATTCAGAATTTTTTTAGTTACGTGAATTTTCTCTGATTCTTGTCTCAATTCAAATCAATCCTGTATATGCATTTCGATGTTTGATATATTGTCAACTCACTCATTTGAGCATCTGAGTCCCAATCTCTCCCACCTTATATGTTTGAATATATTTGTTAAAAATTAGGTAAGTTTTTACCTTACTTTGTGATTGTTTCAGCAATTAGAGCATTAGGTTATATTGCAATTCCTAACAGTTTATGCAATCTTATGAAGTTCAAGGTATAAGATCATACAAAACTTGGTTATCCTATTGCCTACTCTGATAATGGTATGTGGTATATCAAATTGTTTCCCTCTCTATATATATGTGTGCGCGCAATTCGTATGTAAATGGAATAACATGTTACTGACAAGTTGCAACTACCAAATTGTTCAGCATCAAATCAAACACTATTGGGTGTGTACGGTTAGATTGACAGGAAAATATTTTTCAAAAATTTTTTTAGTGCCAAACACTGAAAAATATTTTCAATGTAAAATATTTTTTTAATTTTTTTTCCTTTAGCTGAAAATAATTTACGAAATTTTTTAGTATAAATTATTTTTCGAATAATTCAAAAGTGGCATTAAATCTCAAATACTTACTTTTATAATTTCATTTTTTAAACTTATTTTTGTGTTTAATTCTTGTCTACTTGTTTTTCTTTCAATCACGGGTCCATAGTAATAGTAAGTTATCATCATTATTCATATTTTACTATTACATTATACAATCATTTAATTTTGAACAAAATTAATCTTTTATTAACCATAATTATTTGTAAGGTATTTATCACCTAAGTTTTTTTAACTTGCATTTATAAAATTAAAGATGAAACGGTTAAAAAATTTTATATCAAAATATTTTTATTTTATCAACCGAACACTGTTAAATTTTATAAAAAAATAAATTTTTTTATGTAAAATATTTTCATTTTCTGTAAGTTCAGAGACACAAACTGGTCAATGATTTGCCTCCAAGAAACGAAGTTTGGATAAGAAAGCAACCAAATGACAAAGGTGGCAAAATCGTACTGCTATAATGTTAAAACGATAGGAAAAGAAACTACTAGCAATGGGACAGCTTAGTGGATGAGTCATGGGTGCACAAACAAATGGTGTCTCTCTTGACACATAAAAGATATTGGAGAATAAAAGAGCACTTGGAATCAAAAGATGGGTCCTAGTTTTTGTTTATACTTCCGATGTTGATCTCACCACTTTGAATTTACTGACAAAACTCTGACATCAAAATCTGATGGTAAAGAGGTTTTAGAACCTTCTTACATTTGTTTCATGCCTCCACAGTTCACAGGATAAATTCGAGAAATTTCAATGGATTGGTTCATTTCATTTCATGGGACCGTTTAGTACACCTTTCAAAAACACCGCATTTTTTGCTTTGCCCACACGTCATTAGGAAAGGAACCTTGAGGTTGGTGATGTAAATGTTTGGCATAAAACTGTTAACTTTTCAGCTTGGCTTGGGAGCCTTTCGTTAGAAAGAAAAAAAAAAAATTGTTATCCATTACATAATTTAAAATTAATATTTTAAATAATTGAATAATTAAAAAATAATTATATTTTAATCATATTGAGGAATTTATATTCAATATATAATGTAGTGTGAGTGAGTAATATAAATTTACCTGCTTTCATATTAACACAAATCAAGATGTAATTTCATAGTCATACATTTTATTATCGCTTTTGCTCTAAGTACAAACAGCTGTCATCATTTTACAAAGGCTTCTTAATGGTCGGTTTATGGTGATGAAGAAAATTTCCACGAGATGAGCGTCTCAATCTGACTATTTGATTTGATCAATTATTGCTCTTAGACAGATATTTATCTCAAGTTTCCCTCACAAAAAATCTTTACTGACATTGCTTTCAAACAACCTAAAGAATGTTAGCATATCATTTTCAAACAAACTTCAAGTAACATTTCTTTCTTTCTTTCTTTCTTTGTTTTTTTTTTAAAGAAATTTGTGATTCTGAATAGAGAATCCTCCTACGACAACTTCAAGGAAAAAAAAAAAATCGGGGAATTGATAAAAGAGAAAATTAATGAAATAATTCAAGCTTAATACTAAAGATAACAATTGATATAGTTTAGGACGGATGCTCCAACTAATTAAATATATAGTGGACCCAAAAGGAAAAAAGGGTTTCTATTTAGAGAACGCCAGTGGAAACATGCTGGTGGGTAATGTGTTGCTTTCATTCATAGAATATTACTATTAAATCTCGAGTGATCAACCGAAACTTGGTTCTTACACAAAATGATATCACTGAATTTGAGAATTGGACATTAATACCCCTTTTTTCATTGGTTTGTTTGTTACAAAGACTAGACTATATGCAAAACCATCCTACGTAATTATCATCAATTGCAGGTTAATAGTCACGTAATTATCACGTGTCTTGATCTATTAATTTATCTATAATTTTAGTCATAAGGTTTAGATTGGTTATTTTTTTTTAAATATAAGGGACCAAATTGATCTGTTGTGATAAATAAAGTATCAAATTGGTCGATACCGCACAAATAAGGGATTAAATTAGTCTTTTTTTCTAATTTTTAGTTTGGATTGGAACATCTACTTAGACATGTCTATCAATTGCTCTTAGATTAATAAAAACCTTTCATGTAAAGTAAATTATCCGATCATCAAAAAATAATGACACCTATTTTACATAAATAAAGTAAGTCTCCCACTCCACCATCCTATGTTATTCCAAAAGATGTAGCACTTGGGATGAGTTATAAATTTTTTTAATCTTTCAGAAATTAAAAACAATTTAATTTTCTTTTTCTAAAAGAAAAATGAAACATGAAACCAGTCAAAACCAATATAACGTTCCTGACAAATAAAATTGACCACAGGCACCAAATATGATTAACATGTTGTCCATTTATAATTCACGATACAAAAATAGAGAAACTGATGTCCAATAAAACACAAAAAAGGACTGGATAACATCATAAAATTTGATCAGATTATTATTACATACTAAATTCAATATCAATAATAACAGGGTTATTGACTTGTCAATAATTTCTGACCATATCATAAAAGGCAAAAGGATATAATTGAGATAAAGCAAGAAATTTTCTCATCCGTAAAAGTCTTTGTTTCTTGGAATCAAAATCTCTGCCTGAACTGCATCTCCAGAAAATTTTTACCTGGAAATTCTGAATCCTAACAACCAGTTGAATTCACCATAAAACTAGCTCAAGTAGCTGCTACCAATTATCAAGAAGAATATTGCCAATCCAACAGTATTGAAGCTCCGAACAGCCCCCGAAAAATCAGTATCAACAGGATATAAATTCCCAGGAGGACCAGTTGTGTATATGTATTGTGAAGGTGGAGTTGGTACAGTAGGCCAGCTTGTTGAAGCAGGGGGAGGTGGGCAGATCGGAGTTGGTGGCTTCTTCGGAGGCGGCGGTGGCGGAGGTGGTAGCACTGGCGGCGGGGGCGGAGGCGGCACGGTACACGGCTTGTCACAAGGACAACCTCCACACTTGTTTTCTGCATCAGGTGATGTCCCCGGAACTTGGGCTTTGATTATTGGAAGTGCAAGAGAAAAAAGGACCAAAATTACGGCGAATCGCGACATTTTTAGGCTGGCCAGGCACTCAAATTTTTTGATCTTGATGGTGTTTGATGGTATTTTTTTTTAAACACTGATTGTTAATTTGTTGAGTGAGTGTGATGTTTGGTGTGGTGACTGGTGTGGCTATTCTCATCAGAAACAAATTGGAGTGGGGTGAAGAAAATGTGGAAAGATGATGAAATATGATGAGGTCTTGGAGAGCGATTAGGTTACGTTTCTAGGTGCATGAAAGTCACCAAAAGCAAAAGACTAAAAATAAAGGTCATATGTTTTTTTTTTTTTTTGGAAAGTAAGGTCAATATGTTAAGTAATTGAAGTTAGACTTGAGTTGTTAAGACATCAAGAATTACGAACCTGACATGAACTGTCTCTTCTATGTGTATGTTTGGTATTGGCTTAATAGACAATGCAATCACAATATTGCATGTGGATGGCCCTATTAATTCTTGTCCTATAATTTAGGCCTTAAAAACTTCAACTTTGGTTTGTAGTATCATATTATTGCATGCTTATACTCTCAATAATTATGTGCTTGTTATAAACTATGATACTACTACATCTATACATATGTTAGTTATAGAAAGATTAGTTGTATCCTAATCTATGATATACTAAAGTTTCCAATTTATGAACAAAAATACGGTTCTATTTAATTAAAGAATCATCAAATACTCTTTAAGAGAGAGGAAAGAGATACAATTTAGGAGAGAAATTGGATATCGTTTTGATTCTTTATCGAACTCAACTTCTTATGATGCCATCAAAACTACTAGGCAAAAATTGTTTATACTTGTGGGCAACTGAAAGAAGTAGTAGTTAATTCAATAAACTACTTAAGCTTAGTTATAGGTCAACCTCATTTGCTAGATTGGTGAATATTATGCTTTTTTTTTTTTGGTTGCATTGTAATGAAATGACATTTATAAAAAGAATTCTTAAAGAAAAAACTTTAATTTCTCTCTTTAAAAAAGTTCCTACCTTGTTATAATTTTTAAAGGATTACAAGTCAAGGTTGCAAGTGGATGGCCTTTCCAGAGCTTCTTTTCCAATCACATTCTATGTAATGGAGCATGTAATATACGGACGGGCATTACTTGTAAAAATGATGTAAGAGCTTCGTCTAAGGGGACCGCATTCCTTGCAAAGACGATAAGAGTTATTTATCTTCTAAAAGATAGATGGAATATTAGACAGCCAATCATTTATATAAAAATTTCCAGTTTGGAAATTTATACACAAATTTTGACGCTAGGTTTTAAATAAATTCAAATTACTTGATATTCGAATCGAATTCAGTTCGGTAAGAATTCATTCAACCTTGTTTCGTCAATAAATAAGTCAAACTTGAACGCGATTTACCATTCGTAATTTTTTGTAGTTGGCTATAATTTGACTTGATAAGATAAAAATTTTAAATTTACATATAAAAATTTCAAATTACTCGAGTTTAATTCGACTTCAACTCAATAAAAACTCGTTTGTGTTCGACTCGAAAGATAAGAATTTTAATATTGTTAAAATAATCAAACAAATTTAAATACTATAATGTCCGACTTACTATATTCATTTACATGCCTAAACGTGATCCTCTCCTCTTTGTGTGGTCTGCCCATGCGCACGCTCATTGAATTTTGACGCAATTTTAGCCCAAAATATAATACATGTATTCAGGTGGGCAAGGAACCAAACATTTTCATGTAACGGCGAGTGCATATCCCTAAAAACACATTTTTTTCAGATATTTTTTATCAAAAGCCAATAGAACTAATTAATAATAAGCACATATTATAGCTTGGTATCATAAACATAACATGTTTACTCCTTTGAAAAAAGAGGTACAAAATTTTGATGCATAGTTGTGAACTACAAGAATTGCAATATGTCTAAGTTAATGCTTGCGCAATTTGCATAAGAATAGCAATGTTCTTTAGTTCACAATTCAAACTAACAATTGAAGTTGAAGTAATCCAGAGAGCAGTCAGCAGCAACACCCCAATTACCAATTGGGTACGCCCAGAAGAATGTTGCAAACTAGCTGTCACAAATAATTGTGGGTTTGTATGCACCAGCCCAATTCAGTATAGGCCAGTGGACTTTTGATACCACTTTGAGGTTTTAGCCGATAGTTATTAAATTTGATCCGATTCGACGGTTTAACTAGACTTAACCTAGTAAACCGGGTATTTAACCGAGCCAGATTGGTGATTTGACCGGATAAGGAGTATATCTATTGACTTTTTAACGAACTTACAATTGAACCAGATAAATCGAGAACCTATTCGGTTAAACCAAGGTTCCCAGATTACTCAAGTGCTTGATTTTGCATTGCAAGCAATTGAACATGAGACCTCTGAGTGAAGCTTGGCACGCCTCTAGACCAAATTGGCTAGTGGTTTTTCTACTCCTCTATTTTTTATTTATTTATTACAGTATATTCTCTCCTCTTTAAATAAATTAACTATCAATTCTTTTTTTTTTTTAAATAAAATTATAAGTATCTTGAAATAAAAAAATATTTATTTTAAAAAAAGAAATTAAAGACATAAATTAGCAAAACTTTTTTGCAATAATGAAATATTCCTCTAAACATTATATCGCTAATATAATTTCTAAAATTATGTAAATATAAACAAAAATATTTATTTTAGGTAAATATAATATTAAGAAATCGCAAGTAACTATCTAACAAATAATGAAAAAAATCAAATTCTATGAATTTGTTTATATTAAAAAATTGATATAACATGTTTACTAATATTTTCATTATATTTCTTGTATTTATGAATTTCAAAACGTTAATATGTATTAATAAAATAATATATTTTAACGACTCACCCGAATCGATTGGATTAGTAATCTATTCCTTTGCCGAATTCCTCCCTGAGTTTAATAACTATTAAATTTCTCTCGAACCTTTTAAGGGGTCATTTCCCCAGGGCTTCAAAATGAAAAGAAAACCTCAACAATCGGAAGAAAACAGAGAAAGGAGAATGGGTTGACAAAATCATTACTATTGAATTTCACAGGCTTGGTTTTGATTTCAATCTCCTTTCTTTTGTTTGTGCTATTTATTACTACCAAATTAGGCGCACCTTGTACACAGGGCAACTGCTATTTAATGTATCTTTATTCTCGTCCCATTAATCAAATTCTCGAAAAGATCTATCAGATTATATCTAGAGTGAATTACTTGATTAACGCATAAACACGACTTGTTGTACTAATTTCTCTTCACAATCTGGTACAAAAATAATTTACTAGTAATGAGCAAACAAATCCATGACAAAAGAATAGGGAAATTGCCACACGAAACAAAAGGCCAAAGCAAACTGCGCAAACACTGTGGTCTCGATTCATAACATAAAACTCGATTCAAGATCTCAAGAATATGCATATGTACATAGAAGTTTGTCTTCTCAGAGCAACAAACACTAAAACACCAACCCAAGATTGATATTATAATACACAAGGCAGTCTATCCAAAAACCAAAACCAAAACCAACAAAAGTGATGTTGCAATTGCAGCTCGGCGAGTCCTCACCAATGTTCAGCATGTAGACAGTGTGATAAGATTCTAACAGCAGCCAAATTTTATGTTTCAGAGATCTTCTCGTTCTGTTGCAGATGATTCTGTTCTGCCCCCAAGCAATTATCATCTTAATTTCTCTGGCTCATTATGAGATTGTCAACTTTCTTAGCTCTCCAGCATCCTTAAAACGCATAAAAAGATTTACCCCATGCATCTCCAAAGGTTGAAGAAGCAAATTTGGAGTCCATTCCATTAGACCAGGGTTCTCTGGCTAGAGTTTCAAAAGAAGATTTCTGTCCATCCGACCAGGGTGCGCTCATTGAAGTTTCAAAGGTACTATTTAATGTAGAAGATTCATGAAACCATTGAGGAGAATTGTACATGGATTGCAAAGGATTAATGGATGACCATTCAGCTGAAGTCTCAAAACTTTTAGCCATTTCCCAAAACATGGTTTGTAGCTCTTCCAAGCTGTACACTTTGTTCTGTGCCAGCAAGATGAAATTAAGTTAGAAACAAAGATCTGCAACTAATTCCATCATCCATACCCCATTTTACCAGACGAAATGAATGAAGTTGTCTGTTAAATTCCACGCCAAATGTACTCGATGCACACACAGGCACAGCATGACAATGAATATCTTGACAAAATGTATAGATTTGACCCGTTTTCTTTGTTGTTCTATCTATGCGTTGATGTTTAATAAGCTAAAATTGGCTACTGTTCTCTGCTCTCAGCAAGCTAACAAGTAACAACCAATGTTACCAATCCACCAAATCAACCATCTACTGAGCACTATTGAAAAATAAAAATTGGTAAAGATAAAAATCTCTTTCAGCTCAAGAGATAAAATTATATCGAATGCTAAAAATCAAACACAAAAGGAAGATTGCAAGGACAATTGAAAGGCAAGGAAGTCTTTCAGTACCTCATTTCTGACATTCTCCACAAGGGATGCCATTTCTTGTAGAAAATCAGCAAATCCCTGAAAAAACATCATGATTTCACCTCACAATTTGCTCAACCAAAAGAATATTTCAATTCAAGAAAGTATACTAAAAAGGAAGCACCACAATAAAACACACTTACCTCATCCTCTTCTTCATCAGAATTATAAAGGCCTGAATCATACATTATCCTCTTTCTTCGATCTGATAAAATCTGTTGCATCCGCAAAACAAATCAGACTTCCATCCATCACACAAAAAGAAATTAAAAGACAATAACAGAGCACTAAACAAAGTTAATTAGTCCTACTAGAAAACAGGAATTCTTCATGGGAGGGGATGCATATATTACCTGAATAAGCCTCCTGAATTTGTTGAAATTTTCTCTTTGCTTCACCCAAAAGTGAAGGTGTCCTAGTCCATTTATCAGGATGCCATTGCTGCAAAAAAACCAAACAAAACCATCCCACAATTAATATTCAAGAAAGTAAGCAAAATAATTATTTTCAAGAATCAAGAAATTGAATGGAATTCTGTACTACTCACCATAGCAAGCTTTCTATAGGCACGTTTTATTTCTTCATCAGAAGAATTTGTAGGAACACCAAGAATGTTATAATAAGAAACTGACCCTTTACAATATTCCCCCTCCATCACACTTCTAACACAGAAAAACACCTATTCACCACCAGCCCAGATGGAATTTTGTTGGCTTTTTTCTACTAGCTTTAATTGCTTCTATTATTACATTTACAAAGCAACTACAGAGATGAGAACAATGAAAATCAGTGGCTGGCAGCCAAGTTTAAATAGTAATGCATTGTGAAGTCGGTTGGTTGCAAGGGTCCCATTGGACTAAAGTTCGTGGACAACAATAAAAAAAGGAAAAAATTTACATAAATTTGATTTTTGATCTCACCTGTAAATCTTACGATCAATATTAAATCTTATAAAATTTTACTTACATCAATTTATGTCATAAATTTCATAACATTTAATCCACACTATAAGTCTTATAAGTGGAGTCAAAGATTATATCTACCTAAGTTTTTCCCATAAAAAAATATCTAATGGCACAACGTTGATGTATCTATCTTTAGAACTTCCCATGTGCTGTTTCTGGAATGCTTGATAAGTGTTCCGGAAGGTTCTTGAATAGTTTAGTTTTTGGGTCACCGTTTTCGTGATGATAAGAGCTTTGAGAATTTTGGGATTCTTTATTGACGTGGTCTAAATGTCTCTGAGAGAGATGAGAAATTTTTATATAAATGTTATAAATTTCTTAATTTATGTAACGTTATATTAATATATATTATTTTATAAAGTGGGTAATCTCATATGAGGACGTGATTTTAAATAAATTAAAAAATTTCTAATATTATATCATAAATTAAATTCATGTGAAAACTTTTAGAAGATATATTTTATGTGGAAAACTCTAGTGGTATTTTGACTTGAAAAATGTTTAGGTAAATTCGATTTTTAACTTCACTTGTAGATCCGGTCAAGATTAAATTTTAAACAATCTTACTTACATCAACTGATGTCATAGATTATCTAAAATTTAATTCACACCACAAGATTTACAAGTAAAGCAAAAAATCGATTCTACCTAAATTTTTGCCTTTTTGACTTTTTGGGGTAAGAATTCCTCCATTCACAAGTGTGTGTGGTTTTCACTTAGAATCTTGAAGGCGACAGTTTAAATGCTAATTATTTCGACATAGCCACGTGGGGAGGATTCATAATTTTTACTTTGGGAAATATTTAGGTAAATCTGGTCTATAGCCTCACTTATAGATCCTGTAGTGTAGATTAAATTCTATAGAATTTGTGACATCAGCTGATGTAAACAAGATTTTATAAGATTTAATTTTGACCGCGAGGTCTACAGGTGGAGGCCAAAACTGAATTTATTGTAATATTTTCCTTTTACTTTTAGATGGGGTGTTCACTTTAATTTAGGTAACATTTTTTACATATCAAGTCCCAAGGAGATATTTTTAACAAAATTTTTTTTTATTATTCACTTCGTATTACGGAGTGAATATTACAAATTAAAAAGTTATGAAACTCCTTTATTTTTAAATTATCTCAATAATTGTCATATCTATCCTGCATTACACAATGAGTAACAAAAAGTTACCCATTTTTAAGGGGGTAATGTGTTAATGAATTGGAGCCCTAGATGCTACTTACACTATCATTACAATTAACACAAATATGTGATTTAATATAAAGTAAAATACACGGATGGTATACTAAATTATTAAATTGTTACATATAAGATCACTAAATTATTTATTTTATAAATTTGGTCATTAAATAATCTTAAATGTGTGTATGCAGTCACTATAAAAATAGAAAAAATACACACTTAAAGTAATTTAGTAACCAGATTTGTAAAATAAATAGTGTAGTGACTCCAGACATACACTTAATGTAATTCAGTAACCAAATTTGTAAAGCAAATAATTCAATAATCTTGTATACAACAATCTATAATTTGGTGACCATTCGTACATTTTGCTCTTTAATATATCTAGGCAGTAAATGGGGTAGATCTATGTCGGATCAACTAATAGTATTACTAGATATGAATATGAATTTAGATTTACATACCCATCAAGTCTATAAAAGTAAATCAATATCTAAATTTTCTCAAATTCGAATCCACGTCTTGAAATTATTTTTATTACTTTGAAATTTTTTTTATAAAAATTTGATTCTATAGAATTTTTTTTTGTTATTATAAAAAAATATTTAGTTTTGGTTCAAAATTAATATTATTGTATGTGTTCTATAATAAATACTATACGGGTTAGTTACACTTTGCCCCCTTATAAAATTGTTAGTATCTTGATTTGCCTTTTGAGAAAAATTTATATACACTTAACCCTCTCTGACTAACGGTAAAACTCAATCGTTTGTCAAAACATTATAGAGTGGCGTTAAAATGCTAAACTACCTTTATATAATTTTAGGGTTAGTTTCAGTTTATCCCCTGTAATTATAAAAACTTGTATTTACCCCCTTGAAATGTTCTAAATTTCTACTTTAACCTTGTAAAATTAGATAAAATGTCAGAATAAGGAGTTCTTACTCCAAATGGTCTTTATTATTTTTCGGTTAATTAATGTGTTAATCCATTTGTCATCATCCTTATGAAAATTTCTAATAAACCATTTATGAATTTTAAGGTTAAAATTAATGTAATTAGAGCTTTAGAGTAGGTATACTTAGTCAAATTCGTATATATTCTCTTATTTTATTAGTAAAGAATTTTTCTTTTATTTTTGTTCTATAATCTCTGATAATTATATTAATGCAAATTTATACATGATATATATCTGTTCTAAGCATTTATAAGAAAAAAATCATCACAAGTTTCCCCATTTAACGATTTTCTAGTAATTTTCAACTAATTTTGTTGATATAATTATAATCTTGGCAAAAATTCGAGTCTGAATTTTGTCACAAAAAGTTTTTTCAACTCTGGCCTATTTCATGCCCTAACGGTCACCACTAGTAGACCAAGAATATAGGCGGAGAATAAAGTTTGATTTTGTTGCGTTATAAAGGGTGAAGTGTGATCAACCATAAAATTATATGAGGGTAATCTAGTAATTTAACAATACTATTTAACATTTTAATTAACGGTTAGCTTCGACCGTTAGTGAGAAAGAGATAAATGTGTATAAATTTTTTACAAATGACAAACTGAGAAATGATTAATTTTACAAGGAGACAAAATGTAATTAACCCTAAATATAAATTACATCAAATAGTCTTAATGGTATCCAGTTTTAACTATACCTAAACAACAAAATCTACAATCGATTACAATCGGTTCATTCACTCTAACATCTAAAAATATCCTAATTAGATTCAGGTAATTGAAATTAGACATAAATCCAAACTCAAATAAATATGTCCGTGACAGATTTGAATTCGGGTCTAAACCCAACCTAGTGACAAGTGACAACCCTAATTATACCTCCTAGTGTTAAATGGCAAGCTTAATGTGTTAGTATTTGCAATAAGATAAACAAATGACTGAATGACTTCAAATCCATCAGTGACTATTATTTATTTATTTTTTTGGAAGGGGTAAATGAACTGTTTTTGGAGTGCTGTTTTCTTTTTTAAAAAAAATAAATAAATAAAATACAAGCCTGCATGTTACCTAGTTCACGCTTTTTTGGTAATAACTAATAAAGTAGTGAAAGCGTTGTAAATAACTCAAATAACAATCAACGCCTTGATATCGAAAAAAAAGATTGGTAATTTTTTTTTTTTTTTTTTTTTTCCCCGAACATGATTGATAACTTGATATTCTTCAATTTTCACAATCATTCTTCAGATCCAATAACTTCGTAAAGGTGGCAGCATCATCATCAATCATCATGCTCTTCACCTCCAAAAACGCCACCGTCCTCCTCCCACTTCTCTCCATCGGATTCCTCTTCTTCACCTCTATCTTCTTCGTGTGTCCTACTTCTGCTCGGAAACCTCACATCATCAATTTCCGATCGCATAATCTCTTCCCTGAATCCTTCACGTGGGACCCAAAAGCCCAACACTTCATCGTCGGATCCCTCCGTTACCCGACTCTCCTCTCTGTCTCCGATCTAGATGCCGAAACCCTCGTCTCCGATTCCTCCCTTCCCTCTCAATTCCTCCTTCGTCGGTCTTTCTCTTGACCGCCAGCGCCGCCGCATCCTCGCTTGTGTCCATCGCCCGTCCTCCCCTTCCTCCCCGGCCTTCAATGCCCTCGCCGCCTACGACCTCTCCTCCGGCCGCCTGTCTCTTCTTAAGCCCCCTCCTCAACACCCCCGCCGAGAATCCCGATGCCGGGGAATCATCATCAGCCTCATCCTCATCCGACGTCGCCAACGATGTTGCCGTCGATTACTCGGGGAATGCTTACGTCACCAACTCGGGAGCCGACATCATATGGAAAGTCAACGTCGACGGCGAGGCTTCGGTTTTATCTCGGTCAAACGTCTTCAAATCTTTTCCGGTGGACCAGACCGCATGGTATCACAAGTGCGGCCTAAACGGTGTCGTTTACAACTCGAAGGGTTATTTGTTAGTAGTCCAATCCAACACGGGTAAATTATACAAAGTCGACGTTGACGACGGCACTTCACGGAGAGTAATTTTGAATAAGGACCTAACGGCAGGTGATGGACTTGCCGTTAGAAGTGACGGAGTTTTGGTGGTGGTTAGTCTAGAGAAATTGTACTTCGTGAGAAGTCAGGATAGTTGGAGTGAGGGCGTGGTGTTTGACGAAACTGCCCTCGTTAACCCTGTCTCATCTTAGGCTGAGAAGCAAGCGAGTGGGGTTACAGTGGGAGAGGAGGATCGGGTGTATGTGTTATATGGGTATGTGAATGAGGGCATGATGGGAAATGTGGAAAGGGATGAGTTTAGTGTAATTGAAGTGGAATCTGAGATAGAAAGTGAAGGAGAGAAGGTTTGGTTGTATGTGTTGATTGGTTTGGGATTGGCTTATTTCTTGTTTTGGAGATTCCAAATGAAACAGCTTGTCCACAACATGAACAAGAAAACAAACTGATTTTTGTTTTTGTTGTTTTTTAATAATTTTTTGTGCTTTTTGTTTCCCAATAGAAAAAAAAAGAGAAGTATTAATATTAGTTTATCCCACTAGTTTAGGATTTTTCTAATTAGGAGTTAAAGAAGAGGTTGATGTAATTTTGTTTGATTTAAATGAAGCTACATTTTTTGTTTTTTTAGTAGGACAACATGTTTCTATATATGATTATATGCTCATGTTTGATAATTGATGATATTCTGATTCTACAATTTCAGGCATTTCTAGCTTTGTTCCAATAGCTTTTGGAGGGCTTTGGATTTGTTGTTATATTTTTTTGGTGTAACAATTATGTGACACTATTTGAATGTGTGATATATGTTATCTTACCACCATGATTAAATATTAAAATGAAGGATAAATATCACTCATCTGCTTTGTGCCTTTACTAACTATGTCTTTGGAGTCACATGTGTCCCTCATTTAATATTTAATATATTTTAGTTTTTTGGTTATTAGTACTTTACTTAACAGCCAACAAACACTGATTATTCAAATTATGTATCTCAATAGTTTGATACATAGTTATTAAATTCGATCCGGGAAGGAACTTGGTGGACGAGATGGATCAATGAATTACTGATTTAATTAGTAGATTATTGGTTCAACCGCTAGATCACTTAAATATATTATTTTATTATTAATATATAATACTTTGAAATTTTTAGATACATAACATATAATAAAATATGTTATGTCAACTTTTTAATTAATTATAAATAAATTTCAGTAATAGTTTAGCAAAAGTTATAACTAAATATATTAAAATAATAGTTAAATTCAAGTTTTTGTACTTGAAATTTTAACATGAACAAATATATTCTCATTTGTTTTTAAAACGTGACTTTGTCATAATAACATATTTTCGTAAAAGAGCTTTTGTTATGATTTTCTAAAATTATATTTCAATCACAAAGTTTTAATGATACAATATTTTCTAGAGTACTTTATTGTTGTAAAAAAACATAATAATATTATTTTGGTAATTTGTTTCATTAAATTTTGTTTTGAAAAGTAAATATGTTTCTTATTTGAATAAATTTATGGTTCAAAAAAGAAGCTAGTTATTTTATAAAGATGTAATAAAAAGTGATTTAAATATATAACACACAAAACTTGCACCATCCAACGCCGTGGATTGGTGGCGGAGCAGGCTTATGCCCAGCGGGACGACTTGTGTTCGATTCCAACCAGACGCAAGTTCCAAATATTCAGCAATCCATTAAACTACTCATTAAAGTTGTCCCGTTGAACTGATCAGATATTTGATTTTATTCCTGGGTTGACCAATTAAACCGCTTAACTAGACCGAATTTCATAACTATGGTTTGATATATACTTTCCATGTTCCGGTAGTTTTTATGCTCTTTGCGAAATTTTGTGAGGAAAATCGAAGTCATGTCCTTTATCAAATTTTTTCTAGTCTGAATTGATTACACTTCCAGGACAATGAATGAAGAGGCATGACGATTAATAACTAGAAAAAATGCTTAACCACGTACAGAGCTAGCTAGAGAAGGATTAGCTTTTAGTACAAGGCACCAAATAAAGCATAACAAAATCAGTCATTAATTAGCATTCAAATTCAGCGTAGTAATTTACTTTCCTTGTGGTTTCATTATTTTTTTTAATGCAAATCACTACTTGCAATACTTCTTTTATTTTTTCTCATGAGATTTGCTCATTGAAAATTTTGTCACTCTTAAATAAGTAAGAATTTTATTCTTCTCTTGAATAAGTGGGAGTTTTTCGAGGAGTGACCGACCTTTTCTTCTTTTGTAGTTGATGCAAATAGAAGATTTAGTAAAGACGATTTGGCTGACAAGATTTGTTTTTGTTCTTTATATTAGAAGTTTAGAGGCATATCCGAAACTGAACAGATCTAGTACGAGACTTGTCAACCTCTTTGAAGTTAGACTTAAATTTTTTAGATCTGTATAAATATAGATTTCTATATTTGTTAATATATCTTTTCACATCTGTTTATTTTACATAAATCTAGTACATTTATTTATTATATTATATTTTAATTAGTTGTAATGGCTATTTTTTTAATTAATGAAATTTGATTATAAAAAAAAATAAAAAATTACTTTCCTTCTCTAAATTTTGCACTGATGTCATGTAAGTTCAATAACCAACAAAAATTCTGCAACACAATCCTAATAGACCTTAGAATAATACAAATTGAAGCATTGTGAAAAGCAATCAAACAAAAAATCTGATTAAAAACCATTCAATTTCCAGCAGGAGTTTTTGGAGTAATTCTATAACAATTAATTATTAAGAACATAAATAACTAGATATATATCTCTAATTAATACCAATGCGGATGATGTAATAATTAATTGCCTCCTTGGCACGAGATATTTATGTACACTACCTGTGTGGCAAGCTCATTAAGAGTATTTATATTATTTGTCACAATATTTTTTTTGGCAACAACATGGCTTGGACACTCCTTGTCATTGTCTATAAATAAGGGGTTCTTGAGTCTCAAATGTATCTTGAACTCATTCTAATACAATTCAATTTTCACTCACCTCAAAGCCTTTTGTCTATTTTCTCTCTAATTTTCTACGCTTATCATTTGACACCGTCTATGAAAATTGAAACAAAAGCCACGGCACCTTCTATGAGAATTGAAACAAAAGCCACATTTTTCTCTCTGTTATCCCATCAATTCTTCAATTTTAGTAAACTCTACTAAAGCTTGCAAATTCCGACAATTCTACTGGTTAAATTTTGAATTTTAGCAAACTTTTATCGATTAGAGGTATGTACATTCCAGAAATCATGAAGAATCGTGAAGGAACTAGGCATGCAAACAGCAAGGAGACTGAGGGTGACAATCAACACCGTCTCCTCAAGAATGCTAGCGAGGAGGAAGTCAGAATCTCTCTTGATAATCAACAAAAAATAAACAATGTCCTACAATATATTTTTGAACATTTTGAATCGTTTATAGCTTTTGTGGAACAACGTGAAAATTGCATTATTTCGATCAGAGAAACCATCCGAAACAACCACAAACTGAACAACAATACCCTGGTTGCTGCCCTGGCAAATAGCCTAAAATTGCCATGAGCAACATAGACCTGAGACACAAGATAATACGCTCTCGGTCCTTTGATAGGCATGAACAGTCGAACACAGACACTAGGTAATTGCACAAAACTCCAGTTCATGAAAAAATAGGCCCTCATAGATCTAAATCGCTGGACTGAATGGGCCCCTCCCCAGCTATTTTTAAATAGTTTGAGGAGCAGAGCCTCAAAAAAAAATCTAAGAAGCTTTAAAGAAAAATATCCTGGTAACCCAGGCTTCTTTTCTTTCTGAGATGGATAAAAACTCATTCACCGTGTCTATCAAAATGTAGCCTTTGCCTAAGCAGTTTAAATAGCCCGACTTAGACAAATACAAGGGTGATTCTGATCCTTCAGATCACATTTCTCATAAGGTGGCGATAAGCTCGTAAATGTCATATATTTTATGTGTCGTTTACCTCTATTTTAATGTAATTTGAGTAATTATGAGATAAAATAGTTTATTTTGAGTTTTGTAGGGTTTGAGTGAAGAATAACTTAAAATGGATCACAATATTGGAGGAAAACATTCACTAGCGTGGTGCAAATGGGATACAGTTTGGAAGATCAAGCATAACTCTCTTGGTCGAGCTTTGATTTCTATGATTTTGAATGATTTGGAAAGATAAGGAAGTTTCCTACAACTTTTATGTTTTAAGTTTTCTAGTATTCTATAAGCATCTCATTCAAAATTGCAAAGTTGAAAAATATGCACTCACCGGCGAGGAGCGCTTCTGATATAGTTTGGTAGATTGATCATAACTTTCTTGTCCAAATTCCAATTGAGGTGATTCAAAATGTTTTGGAAAGATAAGAGATATATATACAACTTTAATGTTTTAAATTTTCCCAAATTTGACCTGTATCATGATCAAAATTGAGAAGAAAGTTAAAGCTGAGTCTGTCGGGCGCACACATGCCCGGATGTGCGCCCTCGCCAGAAGCTCTCTACCCAGCGGGCACATGCGCGTCAAAATTGCAGTGCATGTGCACCAATCGACGGGTGGGCTACAAAACTTGATTTATTTTGCAAGAAACACCCTACCATGGGCCCGGTTGCATGAGAAATTGTGTACTTATCATCTCGGAACCCCAAAACCCTAAAAATACCTATAAATACCCCATTATGAGGGGAGTTGAAAAGGGGACATCATCTATTAGTTAGATTAGCCATTAGAATAGAAATTCATTAGATTAGACTAGGGTTTTCTTTATTTTTAAGAAGGATTGAAGAGGAGATTCAAGATTGACAACCTTGGACCAAGAACTTGTGATTATTCATTAGCGAAGCATTCTTAAACATTTTCTTAGTTATTTAGTTTTTGTTCTATGATTCTTTTATTGTTTAATACTTTCTAGGGTTACATATTTTTCCTTACTTTCAAATTTAATGCTTTCTTTACTTGCTTTCGTAGATTAATGGTTAGAGTAGTTTATTTGCTTTCGTAGATTAATTATAATTTTAGTTCTTAGATTAATTTATTCAAATCTCTTCCATAATGATTTCTTCAAATAGTGTTCAAGTCAAATAACCGGTATTGCTAAACCAATCCCTGTGAGTTCGACCCCTGCTTTCGTTATATACTATTGATGTTGTACACTTGCGGTGCGTTATAGGTGTTTTTAGGGTTTTGGGGTTCCGAGATGATAAGTACACAATTTTCCATGCAACCGGGCCCATGGAAGGATGTTTCTTGCAAAATAAATCAAGTTTTGTAGCCCACCCGCAATCTCGATTGACGCACATGCACCGCAATTTTGACGCTCATGTGCGTTCTGGGCAGAGAATTTCTGGAGCGGGCGCAAATGCGCTGCAATTCTGTTGCACCTGCACGCGCCCAGCGGACATGGCTTCAACTTCCTCATCAATTTTGATCATGATGAAAGCTGAATTTGGGAAAATTCAAAACATTAAAGTTGTATATCTATCTCTTATCTTTCCAAAACATTTTGAATCAACTCAATTGGACTTTGGATAAGAAATTTATGATCAATCTACCAAACTATATTAGAAGCGCTCCTCGCCGGCACATATTTTCCAACTTTGCAATTTTGAATGAGATGCTTATAGAATCCTGTAAAACTTAAAACACAAAAGTTGTAGGAAACTTCCATAGCTTTCTAAATAATCCAAAATCATAGAAATCAAAGCTCGACCAAGAGAGTTATGCTTGATCTTCCGAACTGTATCCGATTTGCACCATGCTAGTGAATGTTTTTCTCCAATATTGTGATCCAATGATTTTAAGTTATTCTTCACTCAAACCCTACAAAAATCAAAATAAACTTGTAAGCTCATAATTACTCAATTATTACTCAAATTACATTAAAACAAAGATAAACGACACATAAAATATATGACATTTATGAGCTTCTCCGGTGGCTATGACAAGTCTCTATGGATACAGTAATATCATCAGATGTAAGCTTTTCGCTACCACTTTCCAAGGTATAGCATAAAAATGGCTCCACGAACTGCCAATGAACTTAGTGGCAACTTTCCATGACTTGGTAAAATCCTTTCTCAACCACTTCCGAAGTAAATCAGTCCTGCATAAAATCAATTTATTTTAGGGATAAATTACATTTTTATATTTATGTATATTTTGTAATATGGCATTTTTTGAATAAAATATATATATATGTGAAATCATAAAGAGATATAATTATATTCTATTCGTGTATATCTCTAATTGTAGTGTGTGACACTAGTAAATTAACAGATACGTGTATGTGGATGCTTAGGGTTTGAGAATACGAGCATCGGATTGACCTGCTAAGAGTATTCTACACAGATTATTATTTAAATGCCAATGGATTAATTTCTTTGTGATAGTAGTGTAATGATCTTTTGACTTGAGTTCATGAGTTTATCTTGACTGTGGATTATTATATTTTGGCTCTATAAGTCGTTACTCTTAATGAGTCGCACATACTGTAGAGTCCGGGTAAAATATAAATCATGATAATATAAGATATGACTAATAAAGGATTCACTACTCCTTATAATACAGAGTATATCCCAGTATGGCCACTTCTTGAAATACGATTTGAAAATCTTTGCGCAAAGTGGAAATAGAATTAATAGTGTCTTAAATTCTATTTCAAGTGAGTTGTATTTTGGAAAGAAGTAAATTTGATTAATTCGATAAGAGTGGGCATTATATCTATACTCTTAAATTAATCGGGATATAAATTGCTGAAAGCATAATAATTACACGAAAAATAATCACGGATGGGTGATGTTGAACCACTTGTTTAGACATATCTCAACACTTGGATGGTCATGATGCTTTGCTAGAAACCAATCTTGATCTATAAAGTGTAAATTAATTAATTGGAGAATTAATGATAAATTAAAGGTGTTTAATTTATCTAATTCTAATTAATTTAGGATTACAATTTATACTTATTGCCAACGTGATTGGGAGCATAAAAGGTCACACACTTAAGGATAATTAATTCAAGATTAAAATGATTTGACAAGTATGAGATATTTATGGGTTAATTTATGAGATAAATTAACTTTTGAATTTAATTATAATAAATTATAAATGTTAGGAGTTGATATGTGATACATATTAGAAGTTCTAATGATTTTATAATTATTCATATGTCCATGACCTAAACTGATTAGGATTATTGTAACTCCCTAAACCCAATTTGATTGGTATTCTAAACTATTGTATATATATTATATTATATTATATCAACTATATATATATAGTTGATATAAGAGCTAGTGCTAATAGAAGTACTAATAGTAATATATAGTTATATATATGGCTTTGAATAAAAGTCCGTGGGGAATGAAAAAAAAAATTAAATCGTGCAAGTCACGATTAAGAAAAATTGGAAAAATGATTTAGGAACTAACACTCTGTTGTTTGGGTTAATCAATCTTGTGATAATTCCTAATTTAATTGTGCATGTGAATACCATTAGAGGTTGGGCACTTGTGTGGCTTGTGGATCGACGTCCCAAATATATTAGAGATTTTACTGTAATTTTAAAGTATAATCTCTATACTTTTCTAGTACTGCGCATAAATTAATCAAGGTGATCTGTGTTAAGAAAGTAAAATTTTTAAAATTCCGCTGCGTTATTGGTTATTTACTTTCTTATAGTAGTATCAGAGCCACCCTTGAGTAATTTATGATGTAGTTGTATTTAGTTATCATAAATATTAAATTGTTCAAACTATATAAATTTTTTAATTTTATTTATAAAATATTAGAGAATTTTTTTTTTTTTTTTTAAAAATAAGGAATCATCATATTGCCGTGAATTTGATTCATGAAAATAAGGCTTATCCGTATTAGATATGGACAAGCCATGATGATTTACTTAATAATGTCACTTTTAGTGACATTATTAATGTTTGTCACTAAAAGTATTTAATTAGTTAAAAAAAATTTTAGTGACATTTAATTTAATATTTTTATATAAAAGGTTTTTCTAAATTTGATTTTAGAAATCACCAATTAATTTTTGACAATTGTTGTTTAAAATTAATTGATAAAATTTAGAAACTTTCTTTATTTTAATTTGATTAAAATTTGGAAAGTATAAAATCTTTGAAAATATTTATTTAATTCTAATGAGATTAGAATTAGATAATTTGTGTAAATTTTAGAAATTTATTATTTTTCAATGAGATTGGAATTTAATAAATGTTCAAAAACTTTAGAAATTGTTGCTAATATAATTTTTGAAATTCTATAATTTAAAGGATTATTTTCTAATGAGATTAGAAAATAATAATATTTCTCCATAAAATTTATTTTCATAAATAATTCAAAATTGATAATTTCAATGAGATTGAAATTATGTAGTATAGTGATTCATGATTAGATACTAGATGCGGATTGATAATTTTATTTAATTATTGAATAATTTAATAGCATGATGGATGATTATGGATTTAAAACCAATGTGATTGTATTTGATTTATTTGGTTCAAATTCAAATATGGTTATAAATTTTTTAAATAGGACCTGCGTGTCTTACCTTTCTCTATTATTCTTAATATAATTCTCTTCCCATCTCAATCCCCTCGAATGTAACTCGAGATTTCTTAACTAATCATGTAATGTACATGGATGTAGGTTAGGAATATGATTGAATATCTAAAATATTTAGATAGAATAACATTTGTAATGTACAAGATGATGGAGACAGCGAAAAGGTGCAACCACGAAGGAAATTTTCAAGACTTGAAGATTACCCTTAGAATTTGACTACCTAATTTTCTTTGTGACTCAAGAAAACTAGTTTAGTAAAAGTGCCATAATCATCCATGGTTTTATGCAAGTTTTATTTATTATATGTTGATATGATAATATTGCATACAATTTTTATGAGACCTAATAAAATAAATAAAAGAAAATGCCTCAAATTAATATTAAGTTAATAAATAAGTTGTCTTCTATTATTATAGCAACAAATGAGAGTTCTTCTTAGATTTAATTTGTTGAGCTAATCTAAGGTTACTCTACGTTGGACATGTTTGAACTATGAGATGAGATCTCTGAATAATGGGTATAATTTAACGAAAGCATATAATTTGTTGGGCACACTCAAGATTATATGTCTTTGAGGCAAAGGTTAGGAGTCACATAAGATGTGCTATCAAAGAGTTGATACCTAACTATTTAGGAATTACAAAGAGTTGTAATTGGTAAGAGTTACTTACCTTTCAAAATTATTTTGGTTTTGTTGAGTACACCTAAAATAAAAATAATTAGATGGGATACTAGCCCACTAGGAGTTATGTGATAGCTCCCACACAATCAATATGTGAGAGTTATTGATTTGAATTAAAATAGTGGGAGCAAAACCAAATTAAAAAGTAGTCCATATTATATTTTGGTTTTGTTTATGCATAAATAACAAATTCTTATACTGTTTTTATTTATATGTTGTAGAATATGAGTAACAACGTCAATTTACGTTCCATTTTATATGATAACAAACTCACTGGGTCAAATTTTCCGAACTAGCATTGTTACTTGAGAATTGTCACAAGCACAAGAAAATTGACTATTTTCTTGATCAACCTATTTCTGATGCTGATGAAGTAATTCTGAATGCTTATCGTAAACACATTGAGGACAATGATACTACCTCTTGTATCATGTTGGCCGTTATGAGTTCTGAATTACAGAAACAGCATGATAATATGATGCTCACTCTATGATTATTCATCTCAAGAAATTGTTTGATGAAAAATCTAGGATTGAGAGGTATGAGACCTTTAAAGAGCTATTCCGTTGTAAATTGGCAGAGGGTACTTCAGTAGCGGTTCATGTACTGAAAATGATCGGACTATTAAAAAATTAGAACGATTAAAATTTAAGCAAAATCATGAATTAAATATTGACTTAATTTTGCAATCTTTATCTGATAGTTTTTCACAGTTCGTGATGAACTACAATACAAATAAATTATCCACAACTCTCACTAAATTGTTGAATATGTTAAAAGCTACTGAGACGACTATCAAAAAGGAAAGGAAACAAGTGATGGTTGTTGATTCTTCTAATAAAAAGAAAAAGAAATCCAAGGTAGTTTTATGAAAGCTAAATCTGGATTGAAACCAATACTTGTGATTAAGAAGGATAAGGCCAAGGGTAATTGTTACCATTGTGGAAACGAAAGGCACTGAAAAAGGAACTGAAATGCCTATATTGATATCTTGAAGCAGAAGAGGCTTAATGAAGTTTCTACTTCAGGTATGTTTATGATTGAGATCAATATTACTACTTCTAAATTAAATTTTTGGGTATTAGATAATGGTCATGCATCTCTTATTTGTAAAAATATGTAGGGACTAAAGAGAAGTAGAATGTTGGCTAAGGGAGAAGCAGACCTGCGTAGGAAAAATGGAGCAAATGTTGCTGCATTAGCTGTAGGGACTTATTATCTTTATTTGCCTAGTGGTCTTATTTTAGAATTTAAAAAATATTATTATATTCCATATCTTATTAGAAATATTATTTCTATTCCATGTTTAGACACCGATGGTTTTATCATTGAGTAAAAAAATAAATGTTATTTTTTTTCACGTGATGGCATTATGTAAGGAACTGTTTCTTTGAATAATGATTTTTATATTCTAGACATGAAAAATTCAGTTCTCAACATAAATCCAAAAAGATCCAAAATTAATAATTTGAAACGAACTTTTCTTTGACATTGTAGACTTGGTCATTGTTAGTCCCAAAGGGTAACCTAAGAGGGGGTGAATTATGTTGTACTTAAAACAAATTTTTTTATGTGCTTAATAAAAATACAAACTTTATGCACCATTATAAAATAAAAACTTAAGCACAAAAGAATACAATAGATATTCAACAATTTAATCTTAAAGAACAAATAAGAGTATTGAGATTAAGAGAATCAAACCAAACTCCCAAACTTCTCAAACTTGGAGTTTACAACTACAAAAAGCTTCTTACAGGGCAACTACCAATTTCTCAACTTGAAGTTTAGCCATTAAAAGCCTCTTCAAAGTAGGTGAGACAATAACCTCTTGTACACAAATGAGGATCACTCTTGCTCACACTAATTTCCTTTAGTTGAGCCAAAAGTTTTACACTCACAACATTCCTTTGTTACAATTGTTATCTCTCCACTCTTACACTTGAAGAACTCTTACACTTCTAAACTCTTTTCCCAAAACTACCTACACTATTACAACACTAGTACCCACTATTTCTCTCAAATAGCTCAAGTATTACTTGTAATCAATGTAGAAGTGTCTTTTTTCTAATTCAGGCTTAGGGGTATTTATAGTTACCCAAAATCTGTTTCCATCTAAAACTTTCCAACGGCTATTTTCTGTTTATTGGAAAACTAGACGTTGGACCTTTCAGACGGCCGATGCAGCAAGTATGCGTCCGAACGAACTAGTCGTTGGATCGTTCAGACGGCTGCTGCTAAACCCTGCATCCTACACTGCGTCCTCTGAGGATATTCGTTCGGACGTCTGAGGATGCGTCCGAACATGCGTCTAATTGAAGCAAAGTCTTCTGAAAATATGATCAGACTGTTTTTCGTCCGAGACTTACTTCAAATTCTTTGTGTCGGACGCTTACCATCGTCCGAAACTCTATCTTTCGGACAATCATTTGTCTCCGTAGACTCTTCTGGTTGTTTTGTTCGGATGATCCTTTGTGTCCGAACCTACCTATTTTTCTGCACACTAATTTTCAAACCATTAGTCTGATTTGGTCATCATCAAAACATGATTAACATAATTGGGGTTCAACAATCTCCCCCTTTTTGATGATGACAAATCAATTGGACAATTTAAAAAATAACCAAAAATATGAAGCATAAGTTAAGAAGTTTTGTCCAATAATTTCTCCCCCTTTTGACATCATCAAAGCAAAAGAAAGATAATACAATTTAAGCTCCCCCTTAATTTGTTTTCCCCCTTGAAAGGTGAATATAATTCAATATGAGTACATGGAGAATATGTCAAGTTATACAAAACGTTTCTTCCCTTCAAGAATAAATATTCAAGTAGATATGAGGGAATTCATGCAAAGAATTAGGATCAAAATAATTTTTGCTCATTCCTCACCAGAAAAACATCATCAAAATAATAAAGCATGTGTGATGAAATTTTTTGAAAAATAATCCATTTTAAAAAAAAATTGAATGCTCCCCCTTTCTTTTACAAGTTGTGACTTATTATAGACAAAAAAAAAAAATGGGGATACATATTCCCTATCATTCTAAACAAATTCAATCACATAGATGATTTATATTCATAGTACAACTTAATAAATGAAAGCACATTCTTAACACAAAATTTTAGATGTTACCCATTCATTAATATCATCTTAGCTCATATGCCTTGAACACCCTTCATTGATAATCTATCTTGAATTCTTTGGTGCTTTCCAAGCATACCTACAAGCAAAGTTAAGCAACAACTTTTCGTACCCAAACTTTCTTGGGTCCAATTGGATTAGTAACATGCTTAAGCACCCAAATAGAATTTATTCCCAATTTTTCATTTCTTTTAACATAACAATTTTTCTTTATATGGCCATGTTGATGACAATAATTATAAATAATATCCTTATTGCTATAAAAAGAAGATTTAGATTTAACAAAGTATAAATTATTTTTTTTAAAGGTGATAAAATTTTTGTTCAAAAACATATTTCTAGTTCTTTTCTTTTCAAAAACATTTTCTTTCTTCTTTTTCAAAATATCATCAAGATCATCTAATCTCTTCTTCAAAGAAGCTTGTTCTTCCATGATCTTGTTTTTTCCAACAAATTTTTCTTTCAAAATGTCATTTTCTTTTGTCAAGGAATTATTTTCAAAAATGCACAAGTTTTGAGTTGGCACTCAATAAAGTATTAACTTTAATTTTTAACTCTTTGTTCTTAGCATATAATTCTTTCAAACATTCATGCATTTTAAAAATAAATGATTCAACATCATCATCATCTTTATCACATGAATCATCACAAGAATCACAATTAGAGGATATCTCATTATTGCCAAATGCCATTAAAGCCATTTGAGCCTCCTCATATTCTTCTTCAACCTCTCCATCCGAATTACAATCATCCCAAGTGATTTGGAAGTTGTTGAAGTGAGGCTTCCTTGAGTCTTTTCTCCTTTTTGATGAAATTTTAAATGCTATGCTTCTTTTTCCCTTTGCCTCCTCATCTTGTACCTCGCATTTCATCTTCAATTCAAATGAGGTTAGAGAATTGATCAATGAATCAATATGCATAGAATTTAAATTTTTAGACTCTTCTATGGCAATGGATTTAGCTTCCCATTCCTTAGGTAAAGCATTCAAAATTTTTCTATTCTTCACTTCACCCAAGGAATATTCTTTACCCAAATCTTTCAAATTCTTTACCATATCATTGAACCTATAATACATCTTGTCAATGTTCTCATGAGGTTCTATTTTGAAGAATTCATATTTAACCACAAGAAGTGACTTCTTTTGTTCTCTTATATCTTCACCTCCTTCATGGATTTCTTTCAATTTGTCCCATATCTCCTTGATCGATATGCAACCTTTTACTTTAGAAAACTCATCTGCATCCAAATCATTATACAAAATATTAATGACTTTAGCATTTAAAGATAAATTTATTTTATCTTGTGCATTTAACTCATATCTAGTCTTAGCCCTTAATCTATGAGTATTTTTATCAAGAATATTTACCTCAAAAATATACCATAATTCAATATTAATAGATTGAAGAAAAATTTGTATTCTATCCCTCCAATAAACAAAATTAATTCCATTAAACATGGGAGGTCTAGAAATAGAATGCCCCTCTAAAAATAAGGCATTATTGGTTGCTGCCACGATCTTTACTCTAATACAATTTAAGCAAAAATAAAGAGACCAATGCTCTGATACCAATTGTTGGTCCTAAGAGAGAGGTGAATTAGGTTGTATCTAAAATAATTTTTTTTATGTGCTTAATAAAAATGCAAACTTTATGCACCAAATAAAAACTTAAGCACAAAAGAATACAATAGATATTCAACAATTTAATCTTAAAGAACAAATAAAAGTATTGAGATTAAGAGAATCAAACCAAACTCCCAAACTTCTCAAGCTTGGAGCTTACAACTACAAAGAACTTCTTACAGGGCAACTACCAAGTTCTCAACTTGAAGTTTAGCCACTAAAAGTCTCTTCAAAGTAGGTGAGACAATAATCTCTTGTACACAAATGATGATCACTCTTGCTCACACTAATTTCCTTTAGTTGAGCCAAGAGTTTTACACTCACAACATTCATTTGTTACAATTGTTATCTCTCCACTCTTACACTTGAAGAACTCTTACACTTCTAAACATTTCTTGATTTCACAAAACTACCTGCACTATTACAATACTTTGTACCCACTATTTCTCCCAAATAGCTCAAGTATTACTTGTAATCAATGTAGAAGTGTCTTTTTTTTTTTAATTCAGACTTAGAGGTATTTATAGTTGCCCAAAATCTGCTTCCAACAACTTTCTAACGGCTATTTTCTGTTTACTGGAAAACTAGCTGTTGGACTTTTCGGAAGGCCGATGCAGCAAGTGTGCATCTAAACGAACTATCCGTTGGACCGTTCAGACTGCCGGTGCTAAACCCTGCATATGACGCTACATCCGCTCTCTGAGGGTATTCGTTCGGACGTCCGAAGATGCGTCCGAACATGCGTCCGATCGAAACAAAATCTTCTGGAAATATGATCGGACGTTGTTCTTCGTCCGAGACTTACTTCAAATTCTTTGTGTCGGACGATTACGATCATACAAAGTTCTATCTTTCGGACAATCATTTGTGTCCGTGGAGTCTTCTGGTTATTTTGTTCGAACGATCATGCACAAATAATATTGCGTCCAAACCTACCTATTTTTCTGCACACTTGTTTTCAAATCATTAGTGTGATTTGGTTATCATCAAAACATGATTAACATAACTGAGGTTTAACAGTCATATAAATGAGAAACGCATTTTCTAATTATACAATAATGGTTATTTTGGATCATTTGATTATGAATCATATGATATATGTGAATCTTGTTTACTTGGTAAAATGACCAAATCATCTTTTACTGAAAAAAGTGATAGATCTAGTGAGTTGTTGGGGCTAATAAATACTAATATTTGTGGTCCTATCCAATTCATGCTAGAGGAGATTTTTCATACTTCATTATTTATATGGATGATTATTCTAGATATGGTTATGTATACTTAATAAAGTATAAGTCTGAAACCTTTGAAAAGTTCAAAGAATTTAGGAATGAAGTTAAAAAATAATTTGGTAAAAGTATTAAAATATTTTGATCTGATCGAGGTGGAAATAGTTGAACCAAGAGTTTCAACATTATCTTTAAGGAGAATGAGATTCTGCCTCAATGGACTCCTCCTTATACATCACAACTAAATGGTATATTTGAGAAATGTAATCAAATTCTATTGGATATGGTTCGAACAATGAAGTCTTGCAGACCTCCCAAAATTATTTTGGGACTATACTCTTAATATTGCCTCCCATTTACTAAATCGTGTTCCATTAAAAGTTGTTGATTCCACTCTATATGATATATGGTTTGGAAAGAAATCTAAAATTTCATATTTCAAGGTTTGGGGTTGCCCTGCTTATGTGAAGAAGGTAGAATCTGACAAAATTGAACCTAAGTCAGATAAATGCCTATTTGTGGGGTATCCAAAGGAGACGTTTGAATACTATTTATATAATCTCATTCAGCAAAAGGTATTTTTTCAAAATATGCCGTTTTTCTAGAAAAAGATTTTATTCTTGAAAGAGCAAGTGGGAGCAAAATAGATTTTGAAGAAGTTCAAGAAACAATATGGTATTGATCAATAAGCGGAAGATTATGACAAGAGTTTCAATCATATGATGATGTGATAAAAAATGAAGCTAATGATACACAAGTTCTTCGTAGGACTACTAGGATACATCGTACTCCATAGAACTATGACTTTCTTGTAAGTGGGCACAATGATGTATCAGTCATTACGAATGATAAACGTACATCTTATGAAGAAGCACTATCTGATAAGAATTCTTAGAAGTGGCTCCAAGCCATGAAATTTGAAATGGATTCCATGTATGAGAATAAGGTATGGACCCTAGTATATCCACCTGAAGGGATTAAACCCATAGGGTGCAAGTGGGTCTTTAAGAGAAAGACCGACATAGATGGTAATGTGATTACCTATAAGGTACGATTGGTGGCAAAAGATTATACACAAAGACAAGGAGTTGACTTTGATGAAACTTTCTCACCAGTTGAAATACTAAAATCTATTCGAATTTTACTTGCGATAGCTGCATATTATGACTATGAGATTTGGTAAATGAATGTAAAAACTGTTTTTGTTAGCTAATGAGAATTTGCAAGAAGAGGTGTATATGATAGAACTTCTAGGGTTTATATCCACAGATTCTAACAAAATATGTAAGTTACAAAGGCCTATTTATGGACTAAAACAACCTTCTAGGAGTTGGAACATCCGTTTTAATGAGACAATCAAAGAGTTTGATTTTATCAAAAATGAGGATGAACCTTGTGTATACAAGAAGGTTAGCGGGAGTGCTATTATTTTCTTGATACTTTATGTGAATGACATATTGTTGATAGGAAACGACAAACCTATTCTTCAATGTGTAAAGGTATGGTTGTCCAGAAATTTTTTTATGAAAGATTTGGGAGAGACAACCTATATTTTGGGAATAAAGATCTATAGAGATAGATCAAAGAGGTTATTTGATTTTACTCAATCAACGTACATAGATAAGATGTTAAAGATGTTTAGCATGAATCAATCAAAGAAGGGTTGCTTACCAATATCTCATGGTGTGTATTTTTCTAAAGACACGTGTCTTAATCAGATAGATGTCGAAAGAGATAGCATGAAAATGATCCCATATATTTCGGCTATAGATTCTATAACGTATGCTATGCTATGTTCTAGACCCGATATCTCCTATGCTCTAAGTGTTATGACCAGGTTTTAATCTAACCCAGGGAGTGATCATTGGATAGCAGTCAAGAATATTTTTAAGTACTTAAGAAGGACTAAAGATTTATTATTAATCTATGGTGGGCAAAAATTGACAGTTCACGGATATACAGATACTAGCTTTCAATTTGACAAGGATGATAGCAAGTCGCAATCTGGATATGTATTTACTCTTAATGGCAGTGTGCTATGTTGAAAAAGTTCCAAACAAAACACCACGGTTGATTCTACAATAGAAGCTGATTACATTACATCTTCAGAAATAGCAAAAGAGGCAGTTTGGATCAGGAAGTTTGTAGCTTAACTTGGAGTGGTTCCTTCCATTAGTGATCCTATACTCTTGTATTGTGATAACAATTGAACTATTTCACGCTAAACAAAGGAATCCAGGTCTCATCAGCGATTTAAACATGTATTACGACGCTATCATTTGATTAGACAGATTATTGATAGAAATGAAGTAAAGATAGAAAAGATCCCCACGGATGATAACATTGTTGATCTGTTCACTAAAATCTTATCCCAGAAGAAATATGAGAATCATGTTAACTCATTCAGTTTTAAGCACATGAATGATTGATTTTAGTACAAGTGGGAGTTTGTTAGTGTATACCTTAAAATCAATTTATTTTAGAGATAAATTACACTTTTATATTTATGTATATTTTATAATATGACATTTTTTGAATAAAATATATATATGTGAAATCATAAAGAATTATGATATAATTATATTTTATTCGTGTATATCCCTAATCGTAGTGTATGACACTAGTAGATTAACAGATAAGTGTATGTGGATGCTTATTGAGAATAAGTGCATCGGATTGGTTTGCTAAGAGTATTCTACACGGATTATTATTTAAATGCCAATGGATTAACACATTTCTTTGTGATAGTAGTGTAATGATTTTTTGAATTGAGTTCATGAGTTTATTTTGACTATGGATTATTATATTTTGGCTCTATAAGTCGTTACTCTTAATGAGTCGCAAATACTGTAGAGTTCGGGTATAATATAAATCATGATAATATAAGATATGACCAATAAAGGATTCACCACTCCTTAGGAGAGTATATCCCAGTATGGCAACTTCTTGAAATATATTTCAAAAATCTTTGCGCAAAGTGAAAATAGAATTAAGAGTGTCTTAAATTCTATTTCAAGTAAGTTATATTTTAGAAAGAAGTAAATTTGATTAATTCAATAAGAGTTGGCATTATATCTATACTCTTGAATTAATCGGGATATAAGTTGGTGAAAAGATAATAATTACATGGGAACTAATCACGGATGAGTGATGTCGAACCACTTGACATATCTCAACACTTGGGTGGTCATGATGTTTTGCTAGAACCCAATCTTGATCTATAAATGTAAATTAATTTAATTAGAGAATTAATGATAAATTAAAGGTATTTAATTTATCTAATCCTAATTAATTTAGGATTATAATTTATACTTATTGCCAACGTGATTGGGAGCTAAAGGGTCACACATTTAAGGATAATTAATTCAGGATTAAAATGATTTGACAAGTATGAGATACTTATGAGTTAATTTATGAGATAAATTAACTTTTGAATTTAATTATAATAAGTTATAAATGTTAGGAGCTGATATGTGATATATATTAGAAGTTCTAATGGTTTTATAATTATTCATATGCCCATGACCCAAATTAATTAGGATTATTGTAATTCCCTAAACTCAATTTGATTGGGATTCTAAACTATGTTATATATATATAGTTGATATAAGAGCTAGTGCTAATAGAAGTACTAATATATATATATACTTATATATATGGCTTTGAATAAAAGGCCATGGGGAAAAAAAGAAAAAAATTAAATCGTGAAAGTCACGATTAAGAAAATTTGAAAAAATAATTTAGATAGAACTAGCATTATGCTCTTTGGGTCAATCAATCTTGTGAAAATTTCTGATTTAATTATGCGTGTGGATACCATTAGAGGTTGGGCACTTATGTGGCTTGTGGATCGACGTCCCAAATATATTGAAGATTTTACTGTAATTTTAAGGTATAATTTCTATATTTTTCTAGTAGTACGCATAAATTAATTAAGGTGATTTATCATAGAAAAATAAAAATTTTAAATTCCGCTGTGTTATTGGTTATTTACTTTCTTACAAGAGGCACACTTCACACTTGATGAATACCAGCCAGAAGTCCAACGAGACATTTGAGTCCATATATGGATCGTTTCAATAATAACGCGGTTCAAATTTCTGTTATATATATTCAAGTGATCAGCCATCATGAAAATCAGGCACTCTTTTTTAGTGGACTAAATAGGGCTGCATTTACTTTTGGTTTCAGTTTGTTAAATGAACTGAATACAGACATTAATATTAGTACACCATGTGAAAATTATGATGGAAAGATGCAAATAATATAGCCTTAGAAATGTCAAATTCGGTTACCGGTCGTCCTTGTTTTCTGCTAATGTGGACCAGATTGAACTTGTCATCAAGCTTCCATGACGACAAGTTGGAAGAATCTTGAAAAGTAGTTGCAAGCCAGGCACATGGATGAGCTCAAATTGAGAGCTCACTTTTCACTTAAGAGTATTGAAATTTGAGTTCAACCCTTGGAGGCCAGGATTATAATAGGTAATTAGTGCATGTCTGCTTGATTAAGTAAACTTGATAGAGGTTATTTTGTGGTAGAGCAAGTTCCAAAGGGAGCCAGTGACATAGGGGTACTTCACTGATTTGAATGTTTTGGAAAAGCCAGCTGTTTTGAGTAGGCGCAAGGAATAAATTAGCCAGCGACTTTATTTATTACTGCTTTGTGCCTTGTACGACAATACTGTTTAGGAACAAGGAATAGCTTTTTCTGGCTATTGAAATGAATGCAAGTTAATAGTAATATTATGCTAGTGATTTATGTGTACGAAAATTATTTTGAGAATTAAAGTGTTAAAAAGACACCCTTTACTTTCTTTTTTTTTCATTGTGACTTAAGTTTTGAATTAATTAATTCATTAATATTAATAAAATTTATTTCAGTTTCAAATTAAATAAATAAAATAGAAAGATATAAATTCATACTAATAATAAAGTATATAATTATCATTCGGACTGAATACAAACCAAATAACTCATTATATTAAGCCACAGTAGTACATTCCAGTAATATATCCATATCTCACCGATCCATTCCCCTCCCCCCCAAAAAAAAAAAAATGATATAGAGAGCTGAAGACCAGTGACTCCCATAAATCCTTTATTCCACAATGCTCCATTGTATTTCTGGACATATCAAGTCCCAGTTTCCTAATGGGAAAATTTGAAGAGTGCTCTTTATCTTTTGTAAGTAGAATAGGAAATCAAGTTAGTCAATTGATGGCAAAGTTTGCTTTAGACTGCTGCATTAAAGCGATAGGTCTAATTTGGGAATCAAATTCCCCCCCTTGGCTGATGTTAGGAGCTAAGGTAGATGTTAAGTACAGTTGTCCTACAATCTGTAAATGACCTTTGCTACTCGATGAATATGCTGACTTTGAGAAAAAAAGGAAAAACAAAAAAACAAAAATCCCTGTTTCCTTGCATTACATATATTGCTTCTTGGAAAAAATGAAGCAATCACTTGTTGAAAATCCACTAGCTCTACCCATTTTTATTTGTCTTGAAATTTCCGCAGTTTTACGTGTTGGTGTTGCCAACTCATTTTTCCTCTAACATACTCTTCCTGGTTAAGGTAAAAAAGGTTCGAGCTCGTGCATAGCACTCGAGCACCTAACCAAGCAAATCAAAGTCTTAAGTAATTTACATTGGGGTCCAAATTCGACTGCAAATGAAGTGAATAAGTAAGGCAGACGTTTTAAGCAATGAACTTTTAGCGGAAAACTATAGGAAAAAATTTAGAATTCTATATTAAGTTGAATAATTTCTTGAGTCCATTATCAAATTGATAATGGGTTTACTATAAAAAGAAGAATTTGAATAAAAAGGACAAACCATTTTCTCGACAGATTTCATTATTATTATATTTTCTTATTTAAAGAAATTATGGAAAACTTGAGAATAGTGACAGTAGATTGCAATATCTCCGGGTGAATTGGAAGCTAGATGTTTTACTTTACCCCACGTTTGATACGCGAGAATGACATGAAATGAAATAGTTATTTCAATCAAGATGTGTTTTAACCCGAAATAGGTGAGAATACTTATTTTCATTTTATATTTGGTGATTAAGATGGAATGGAATGAGTATTCTTTTTTTTAATTATTTGGTACAATGATTTTTAGATATCAGAATGGAAAGAATTTTATATTAATTTGACTTACATACTCTTTTTTTTTTTTAAAGAAATATAACAAATCTTTATTTTGTGTTTTGTTTTAATTCATGTTATTAACATTTCTATAGGTATAAGAAATCTTAAATATTTTGCATTAAAGATACCAAATTTTAAAAAAATACATTGTACTAGTTTTTTTTTTTTCTTTTTTGCATTTAAATACATATTAAATAGTAAAATTTAGCTAATTTTGTAATACTATATTTATTTTAAAAGTTTTATATTCATTAAATGAGATAGCTATGCAAAAATAAATAAATAATTGACTACATTGTGTTTTATTTATTTATTTATTCATTTTGTATGTAATTATATTTGCTTGAAGATATTATATTTGGATTCAAATTTTAAAATAAGAGGATAAAATTGACATTTCACAATTGTTTCTTTTCAAGTTAGATTTAGAATGACCTTTCCTTTATTTTTTTTTTGAGAAACGAGCTTTAAAAGATTTGGTTTGAAAGACCTTGTTTTAGTGGAATAGGCTTTCCAATTAATAAGGGTCATATTAAATAGAAAGTGAAAAGGATAAGTTAAAAAGGTTTTTCTATTCAAAATCATTCTTTCCCGATTAGACATTCTTGTGATTCTACCAAAGCTTTCACAACATGTATTTGCTTAAAATAAAGAAAGGATTGTGTCAATTTTTTTAAAACTAAAAAAAGGAGCATATGTCGTTGTCTTTTATATTTCTTATTTATATGTCGTTTTCTTTTCGATTTTCGATTTTGTATTTACATCTCTACCCCAAAAGAAACGAAAATCATGCGACAATTAAATTGATAGTTCTAATCAATTGACTCGGAAATAGTAGAATTTGGTAGGTAGAGAATTTATTTTTCTCCCTCAAATGAGGTTTTCAATGACGTTTATGTTTGAGAAAAGAGAAGCATCTGTCAAGTTGATGGATTCGACTTTTTCTTCATATAATCAACAAAGTTTTAAATTCTAGATATATATATATTTTTGAAAAATATTTAGATAGATCTAATTTAAACTCTACTTGTAGATCTTGTAATCAAAATTAAATTGTAAGGAATCTTACTTATATCAGGTGATGTCATTTATTTTATAAGATTTAATTTATATCAAAATATTTACAAGTAAAATTAAAGATGAGCCAAAAACTGAACATAAGTATTTTTTAGCCAGGTTTCTTATGTTGTGCGGAGTTTAGAATTATTAGATTTATAAAATCAATATCTGACCTTCACTTATTATGTAAATACAAGATTAGAATTTATTGGAGTTTTAAAAGGCTCAGTATTGATTTAATTTGTTGAATTGATAAAGCGTTTAAAATTTTAATAGATAAATACGAACTACACTCTTTTTTTTTTTTTTTGGAGGGGATTGGAAAATCATTCAAAAAGTAACAAGGTAATACAAGAAAACTGATTTGGCAAAAATATTACGAAATCATTTACTCGTAATTTTAAATATTTGTGCAAATTTTTTTCTTTTTTCATAAACACTTCAATAATATTTGTCGTTTTGTGACTTTTAATATCGAAGTATTGTTTCATTCTAGAAAGATCGAAAAGTAGCCTTGATTTGCTAACTAGGATTTTGGGTCAGCAAAGTGCTTCCATTTAATCTTCAAAGATGAAAATTTGGAATAGAATATTTAGTTATTCCCAGAAATAATCGTCACGAATGAGGTTTCAGCTAAGAAATAAATGACACACTACAGCCAAATAAAAGTTTGAAAACATAAAAAATAAAAATAAAATCGAAGCAACATGGTGAATTCTCTTTCTTTCTTTTCTTTTCTTTTCTTTTTTTTTTTTCCCCAATTCACACCAGTCAGAATTTCCTCGATTAATTAGACCATGATTACATATTTTTAACATTTTTTTTTTTTTTGGGTGCCACTTAGAATTTGAAGTAAGATATTTGTTGGTAATAAAACAATTGAAGGAGGGTCGAAGAGGCTGAAGTCGTTTGTTAACCTTGAAAACAACTTGGTGATCTTGAATGACAATCGTGACTTAATTTGGTTTGAATTGAAAATTTCTGGGCATTGTACAAATGCATTCCATCGCAATTTACGGCCATCAGCCTATCCTTTTACATTTTCCCAAAGCCTGAGAAGTGGGTCAGGGATGTCCATCCTTGACATCAATTTTTATGAACCAACCCAACACAGTGGGATTGGTCGAGAGATGTCTAAGATATTTTTCGTTATGAGATCAAAAAGTTCAAATTGCAAATTTTGCAAAAATTCAAGTAAATATCAAGACATTCTTACTTGGTATGGAGAGTTCTCTTTCCTTCTAATTCCTTAATAGTACCCAATTAAATCTTTTCTTATAAAATAGTAAAGTTAGAATGTTGTCGATCGAAAAAAAAAAAAAAAAAGGGCATGCAATTTTTAGGCAAAAAGCAAATTGCTCCTGTTAATACATTTCAATACTGCTGATTATCCTATTTATCAATTTATTTTTTTTTAAAAAAAAGAAATATACAAATCTACTTTAAAAACCTAAAACAATGTAATTTCGAGGTTAGAAATTGCAATAGTATAAGAGAGGAAGTCTACTAAGCTCTCACAAAATCCAAAGAGATTAAAAAAAAAAAAAAAATCCAAATAACATAATATTATCAAGTACACTTGATGTTAATTATGTAAAATTTAAGTAAATAGATGTAGAGGGAAATTGTATAATTCATTAAGATATAATACTATTGACTCCTTAAATCGATCCGAACTTTTTAAATTTATACATTAAAGTACAAATATACAAGGCAATGATATAGTATTTTAAGCGGGAGTACAAAATTATCCAAACAGAAATATAAATTAAACGAGCACTAATTTAACAAATTCTTTCACGTTTGAGTTACCATTATGGTAACCTTCTATCTATTTAACTCACTGTATGCTTAAGATGAGCATTTCTACATGTCAATAAATGTTGTCATGTTTGTTAAGTTTTTTGCTACTAAATTGTATTAGTATGCTATAGCAAGAAAAGAACTTTTGGTCAAGTAGAAATGAAATTTATGAAATTCACTTTGAAAATTCCAGTATATAACCGTCTACATAACGTGTGAAAAACAAAACAATTGTATATAAAGCAGTATCATGAAAAATGCTATAGTAATTAAGTAATTAGTGAAATATCACCATCACGTTTGACAAATAAAAAACAGGATAGAATAAAACATTGTGATGGAGTGAATCATCATAACTGCCCAAATAAAAAAGGCATGAATCATAACCCATTAGATTGACAAAAATAGGGGATCAAATTTCAAAATAGGGATCGAGCAGCCATTTTACCATTGAAAACAATCCATGTTAAATAATTATTTGTTATTCACTCTGCAATATAAAGTAAATATTATAGACTATTAAATGATTAAAATGTAATAAAATCTCCTACTTTTCATTCATTTCAACAACTGTCATATTCACTCTGTATTATTGAGTGAAAAGCCAAGACTTACACGTCGTCGCCACACTACTTCTTTGTTGATATCTTTGTAAATTAGTTCTCCAAACACATAATTACTACTTAATTACCCTAAAATATGTATAACTTGCGACTTTAGTAGTTTAATTTGTCCAACGGTTCAATTTTCATGTGGTCACGAGGCTTGCGTATTGGGCTCCGAAAGTAAAAAAATGGGATGAAGACAAAGAATTTATCCCAAATCCAGTTATTTACTCATTCTTCATATGAAGCATTAAATAACCAATGCCACGACTTTTGTTATTATTATTATTTTATTAATGATTAATTTCACTTTACCTTTTTAACGTTTAGGGTTATTATTATTTTAGTTACTACCATTATTTTTTTAGATATTTAAGTCCCTAGACTAATGGTCAAATTTAATAGTGTTAGACTTTTGATTTAAAATGGCATTTTTAACCTCAAATTATTGATATGTGTATAAATTTTTTTCCATGACACCTAAATTATCTTATTGTCTTTCCATAAATATAGATTGATGAAATCTAAGACATGGTGATGAATAGTAAAAAAGTTATTTAATCATGTTAATAAAGTAGGAGAGAGGAAAAAAAATGAATCAAGTAAAAATGAGAAAGAAAAAAAGATGAGAGGATAAGGGTATATTTGTCAAAAGGATAATGAATGTTGAGTTTGATTTATTAGAAGGATTTAGGTGCCTAAAAATAACGTTAAAAATTAAAGGTGATAATGGCTTTAAATGTTATGGGAAGTGAAAATAACCCTTTTATTAATGTAGTAAATGTTTTTAGAAACCATACCAACCTTCAATAGATGTGTATTTTATGAGTAAGTTTTAGTTACTCAATTCGCAATGTAGAGAGAATATTAAAGTCATTGAAATGACTGGAAAGTATGTAGTGGATCTTATTACTTTTTAATCATTTAACGATATAGAATACTCACTCTACAATGCGAAATGAATAACAAAGAATTTTTAGACCACTATTTGAATGCCTAGGTTCAATCTGTAGTGGAATAGATTAGGGAACACTATCCAAGTTGTCGCTTAGAATAAATGGACAAAATTAAAGGCCATTAAGTTGAGAATATTGTCATTAAATGCTATGCTAATATGTTCATAGCTCAAGCGAGGAGATAAAAGAAGAAAAGACAAATGAAGAACATATATTTCTATGTTGATTGAGACTTTAACTGAGAAACCAAAAAACAAGAAATAATCAATACTGAACATTTTATTTGTACTAATATAACATTTTATTTTAGCATTTTGGTGGGAATGTGATAAACATATTTCACGCTCTGCTCTATTTCATTAAGTAGCTTTCATTTTCTTCCCACGTACTAGTAGAAAGAAATTTAGGCTCCGTTTAGTTACCAAATAATGACAAGTATTTGTCAAATATTATTTGGTCAATATTAAATGTTATTTGGTTAAGTGATGATTATTTATCAAATAATATTACACAGTATTTATATTTTGTCTTATCCATTATTTGCACTATTCATCTAATTTGACTTACATGAATTATTTATATTGTAAAAAATTCACGAATATTATTGGGTTTGGATTACCGAAATAGTAATGTCGTTGAAACCAATGAATTAAAGACAAGTCGAAGGAGTCGTTACTACCAATAATTTGAAATTAAGAAGTTTGGACATTCGATCGCATGCTAAAATTTTGAAATAATTATTCGAACGTCTAACAGATTCTTTGTCTGGTACATTTTGATTTCCACCACTTGTCTCTTCCATCCCCTTGCCTCCTCCCTGGCAAATCCACACCATCCCACTTCTCAGCCCCATAACCTCTTCCCTCTTCCACTCCATCTCTCTCTGCTTGCCATTCCTTTCCTTCTCCACTTTACCTCTACCTTTCTCCAACCCCACAACCCGCTTACTTTCTCTTTTATCCTCTTGCCTCCACCCCTTCTCAGTCCTATCTCCACCCCATTCAGTCTCCTTTGATCTCCACCGCATCCTTCTCTTCCCGACACCCTTCCCCTCCCACCTCTCCCCATAATGCTACCTTTCCTTAACCCTACCTAAGCCTTGGTCTACCCATCTATTCCAACCCAGATCTCTCCTTCCCCCTCCTATCCCCTATCCCCCATCCCTTGGATCTCTTTCTCCAATCCCCATTTCTCCACTACTCTTTCCCTTCCTCCACTACCCCTGCCAACCCAACCTTCTTCCTCCACTAGTCTCGTCTCCCCAACCCCACTCCTCCACCACCCCCACCATTCCAACACTTCTTCGCCATTCCCCAGTTCCACTCCAACTCTATCAACCCTCCCTTGCCCCCTCCTCAGCCCAATTTCCCTCCCTTCATCTTTTCCACCAAATCACAGTCTTCTAGAAAAGAAAGACTAAATTGAGATGCAACTATCAAGTATTAGATTAGGTAGGATATGGAATTTCAAAAGATGTAATAGAGAAAGAAGGAGAGGGAAGAGAGAAATTGTTGTGGCTGGAGAAATTTGAGGAGGCAGCAATATTGGTTGGAAAGAGAAAGAAAAAGAAATGGAAAAGAAGTCCAAAAACAAAATTTCATCTTAAAAGTTACTTTGTCATTTCATAGACTTTTTAGTTTTATCTGACATTTTTTACTGGAAAGGTAACTGTTGTATTTTAGTCCAAAGCATGAGGAGATAAAAAGTATATTTCAAAACGACAAGGGGGTAACCTATAGGTTTGCTATACTACAAGGGGGTTTTGTATAATTTACCCTTCTTGGAAAGCTAATTGGACCATAAGGTCTAATTACAATAATTTGTAATTATTTATAGTTAAAAAAATAAAAAGTAAGTAATAGGCATTAATTATTTGCAATCTAAACGATTATTTCGAAATATTATTTAGTATCCAAACAATTATTTTATTATTTCAAAAGTCAACATTATTTTCAAATACCACTCAAGTTAAACCCAAAATAATATTTACTAAATAATAAGCCATTATTTGCTATCCAAACGGAGTTCTAAGTAGCTTCATTTCTCCCCATTTCTTCCCGCGTACTAGAAAAAAACTTTCGTAAATTTTGACAAGTTATATTACAACATTCCCATATAAGTAATTCTCTTATAACCTTTTGGCTCAAAATATTTTCTTTTCTTCTAATTTCTCGCCATCCAAAACTTGACAGATTTCCATCAACAACTAAGAAGTTAGTTTTGATTAATTTCATATTTTTTATGCATGACCATCATTTTTAAACCCGTTATCTTTTACTACTAGCCAATATGATCTTCTTAACATGGATACATTTTAAATTAATATCTTTTTACATCAAATCCCAACCTAAATCTAATGCTTTTCATGCCAAATGATGCATTACTATTACTAGAGAAGCTGTGTGGAAAATTGGAATGTCTTGTCCTATGTTAAATAACAGACTAAAAAGTCAATGCCAATATTGCTTCGGCAGCAAGCATTGGCTTTTAGTCTCTTGGATAACCTACTAACCTGTGAATGAATCCGCATCACAAAAGCAAATGGATTGCCTAAAAGAGAAATCTGTCAGAATACTGAAACTTTCCGTTTGGGTAGGGTTTTATTATTATTATTATTATTATTATTATTCAAATAATATTATATAATCATTTTATACATGTTGTTAAGAATAAGAGAGTATTTATAATATGTATAAATTAAGTTTTAATATAATTAGTTTATACAGAGCCTTTATATACACTTATAAGAGAATATTTTAAGTAATGTATGCATGATAAGTCTTATTAATTACAACAATTAGGTTCAGGTAATTACTTAATTTAACAGATTAATTAAGGTTATTACATATCAATCACGTATTTATATATCTTAATATAATATTTACATATTTTGACACACTTTTAAATTACTTTTTTATTTCATATATATCATATCAAAAAATTATTATAATATTTTTTAAAATAATATTTTAAAAATAAATTCTCGATGAAAAAGTAGAAAGTAAAGTAGAAATTAATTGCTACACAAAAGTAAAATACACGACCTGTCTGACTCATCTGATGTAGAAAAGTTTGACCAAAAGGTTGCCTTTCTAGCTGGAAAATTGATGCTGAGATTTTTATTTATTTATTTTTTTTTAATCGGGATGCTTGGTTTGGTATGGGTGTTGCTATTTCTAGATTCTTGAATTGGTTGGTGGATCGATGTTAATTTTTCTTTTTAATTTCTTTGTCCACTTTTATAATTAGTTTTTTTTTATCGATTGATTAATTTATACGAAATAGATTAAAACAAGTAGAAATATTATGTGATATTTTATACGATCTTAGATACAATTAAAAAACCAATTTGTAAAGTTTGTACAACCTAAAAGATGCAAGAAATAGGCTGCATGGTACCACTTACATATGTTCTCACATCTCCCAGCCTTATTAGCAAGCCACATGTAGCATGTAGTGTGGGAGCTAGTATGCATGATCTTTTTGTAGCAAAGTAGCAATCCTTTTTTCCCAATATTATGAATGACATTTTTCTTACAAAATGAAAAATAAGGAACTTGTTTTTGTACATTAAAAAATATATATATATATATATATATTTATGTGTGTGTGCATCTATATAAGGATTAAGTTTTGATTACTCAATCTGTAATGTAGAGTAGATATGACAGTCGTTGAGATGACTGCAAAGTAAGAGAGTTTCATTACTTTTCAATTATCTAACGACCTGCAATACTCATTCCGCGATACAGAGTGAATAACAAAGCATTTTTCCTATATAAGTGTATATATTTATTAGAAAATAATAACTGCCATCACAATGCGGTTTATTTTCCGACATGGAAAAGAATTTCTTAAATGAAGGCTAAGTCCTTTATCTAATGACAATAAAAATTAAACCGGAAAAATTTAAGAATAAAACTTCTCAAATGACATCTCACAATTATATTGAGTTGAAGGTTGATTATATTAACTTGTGTCATCATAAATGGAGTCATTACTTATACACGTTATATATTCACAAATGCTTATAAGGGGAAGTTTTACAACTCTGAGGGAACAATTCAATTAATTTTAAAAATTTGTCTAATATAAATTTTGAAAATATATATTATTTGGATTAATTTTATATATATTGTCGGTGTAAAAATATTTTTATATCATCAGATCTAAATACATGCCAAGTTATATAGCGAGATGATATTTTAAATGATTTATATTTTTCCGAAGAGTTAAATGACCTTTCCCATAATGAAAGTGTCTTTACCGAATCTTATTTCTTATCCGATCGTATGCAGCACGAAGATCCTTCACCATTATTAGCATTGTAATTAATTAGTCAAATGATCAAATTTATAGGCATTAATTCAATGAAAAGATTTAAGTACAATTTTGGAATCTGCATCACATTTGTATTTCCATCACTAAAAATTGAGAAATATATCATGTGATTAGTGGAAAATTTGCAAAAGAGACAAGATACTTAGGCTAATAGTTAGATTCCTTGCGTTGTCATATCATGGAGAAATTATAGACCATCGCTTTATCGTCTGGAAAGGGAACTGTAAAATTCTTTATTGTTCTTATGAGGCATCATTATTGAAAGGGAGATTGGAATTTAACTTCTTCCTTACTTAAAAAGTTTCAAGAACTTCTTAAAAAGCAGTAAGAAATAAAAAAAATTGAACTAGCAAGTACTAAGCACTACTTAATGCATGTACATTGTACAATACATATTGTCACACTTCCTACACTAAAAGTGGGAAAATAAAAACTAAAATAACTAAAAGCCAAGTGGGTAATTTATGTGACACAACGTGTGAAAGTATAAAATGTATTTTATATCGGTTAGTTTAAAATTTTTGAACTAATTAATAAATTATCGAGTCATATGATTCATTGTCAAGTAGTTTTGAAATAAAAATCTATATTCTTTAACATGGTATCAGAGTAGTTTTAAGTGTTTTTCCATTTAATTATGACTTGGGCATTTATGCATAGTGAACTTGATTTCATGAGTTTATGTCAATTGATAATTCTGTTATTGTTGAGGTTTGTATTCCCAAGTCGTGTGCGAGAGGTCAAACCAGTTTATTGTCTTGTTTTAGCCTAAATTGTATGTGACAGGAGGTGTAAAAGTATAAAATATCCCACAACGATTAGATTAAAAATTTTAAACTAATTAATAAATTTTTAGATCATACTACTCATTATTAAGTGATTTTAAAATGAAAATTCATGTTTTTTAATAAAGAGTAAGCCAAACAAGTAAAGTTTTGTATTGATTAGTGCATTTCTTTTCAATGGACATGGTTAAAACTTAAAAGTTACTTAGTCAATGGATTTACTTTTTTAGAATTTTTTTTTTAAAAAAAAAAATACAACAATTGAGTGGAAGTTAAGAAAGGGAAACTTCAATGGTGGTGAGCTTTCAATAGGATTTTGAGTAGGACCCTTTCCAAGACAATTGAAAGACTGAGACTTGTAGGGCCCTTTGTATCTCTAATTCGACAAAGCATCATCTATGAAATAAAGATGTTGGATTCCAAATTCTACAAAACTCACTATCCCCCACATGGACATGACTCATAAATGATGATGAAAATGGAGAAAAACACCAAGGGCGGCTTATCACTCCACTCTTTTCACCGAAAAAAAAATTTGTTGTTTGTATAATTTTTTTATTTTTATTGTTCTGTGAATAATATTTTATAACAATTACTTTAACATAATTTTTTATTATTATTTTTATTTCACAGATATTATATCTTAAAAAACAAATATAATATTATTTAAAATTATAATCTAAATAGATGTTACTTTTGATAATGTAACTTTTTGACGAGAGTGTAGTGAAGTGGGGTTCACTTATAATAATGCTAAATAACAAACTCCATTTTATCTGTCACACATTTTAGCTTGTTATAAACATAGTTTATTAAAGAAGATGTCAAGAAAATAAAGTTAATTTTGGAGAAGTTGGTATTAGCCGTTAGATGCTAAGGAATAAACTATCTTTCGGCACAACTTGGCTGCATGCTACGAGTACGATCCACATACATTTGACACAGACATTGTCTTCTTACCAAACCGAAAGCCTAACTAAAGCTACCAAATCCCCCTTAGCCCATGCTTAGAGAATGGACAGCTTCTAATTAAGTGGTACCATTTTTATCAATCTTGCCTTATTTAATTTGTAGTGTTTAAATGGGTTTCGACTCGGTATAAGATTTTTTATTTCACACTATGTATTATTTCTTGTCAAACAACCTCGTGAACTGCAAGATTTCGTGAAATAAATTTAGTGGAGTAATCTCGATAATTTATTAGATGGTATAACAGAGGGTGACACCATAATGTGAAATAAAATATCATCAACAGTTCGACTCTCGCAAATCTCATCTAGATCGATGCATAAAAAAGATATATTGATCACTTGTTATATTTTTTAGAGGTATATTAATTGCATTGATTATTGTCGATGGAAAATAAGTTTTTATTTTGATAATTGTGGGAGTGAAACTCAAGTTAATGTATAAAATACCATCATGTAAAACAAGTTGTACATAAATTTATGTCTGCGTGTACGGACATGCATATGTATATTTATATATTCCTTAATTTAAAATTTACGTAACGGGGATAGATATGTTAAAATAGATGTTGCTAATAATATAAGGATTATTCTATTTTACAAAATTTGTTTGTATTGAAGAATACTTGTTCATCAGATTATTTATATTGTAAAGAATTTTAGATGGTAATATAAAATTGTTTCCAGTTGTACAATTTCATGGATCCTATCTTTGATTCTTTGCACAATCTCTTGTTTGAGGTGATAGATTTAATATATATTATATATATATATATATATATATATATATATATATATATATATATTAGGCTGTCTTCCATTTGGATTTTTTTTTTTACATAATCAGAAACTTTTTGATATGTCTTTCTCAAACCATTAATATTCCTCCCCTCGCCAGTGTCCCTTTTCATTTGGGAATTATCTAAGGGAGGGTATAAATGGACAAAAGATTTTTTATTCTATATCTTATTTCACTCTTTGTTACATCACTTAATGAATTATTAAAATTTTATGAAGTAAGTGATGTAAGTATTAAAATTTTATAAAGTAATTATAGTAAAATAATCTTGATTATTTATTTAGTAGTGTGACAGAAAGTAGAACAAAGTATGAAATAAAAAATCTTTTATGGTATAAATGAGATTGAGAGAAACTTTAATGCATTGTTTTTAAAAGAAAATAGATAAATGTGCACCACCCTATTCAAATTGGTGTAGCCCATATTCTCAATTCAAATTCAATGTTCTTAAGCCTATTCTTGACAGTTTAGATTTCTTAAAGAGTAGAAGATTACTCTCAACAAGGAACTCAAATATTATTCTATTTTCTTTACCTAGAGATTACATTTAGTGTTATAATCATCATTCTGCCTTCGTAACGTGATAAATAGTTATTTTAAAGGGTAAATTCAGTAATAAAATAATAAATCCTCCAATTTCTCGGTTTGAAAAATCAGTTCTCTGAAATTAAAATTCAGCTCAAAAAGGCCATAAAAGGTTAGATATATCCAAAAAAAACACTTATCTTCCCCCTCCCCTCTCAAAAAAAAGAAAAGAAATGGATGTAACTCTCATTTTCTCTTCCCAAATTGTTTAGGAACAGATTTGGTAATAAAAGTAGCCAATTAGGGTGCAAAGCAGCTACCTTTAGGAGAGGTCATAGTTTGGATGCAAGATTCTATGGATGCCTCCCAGATGAGGTAATAGTTTTATCCTTCCATACACATTTTCAGTTACATTTTTATCGCACATATATTTTATTAAAAATTTTATTCCGTATATTAATTATGCAAACAATATTCTAAAAACAATAATTATTTAAACAAAGACGTTTTAAGGATTAACCCTCCCAAGACTTGTGTCGTAGTTGTTGATCCCTCACTCGATGAAATAAACATAAAAGTGATCTTAGGAGAAAAATTCAACCAACAAAATTTTTGTCTGAATCCTAGGATGCAACAAAATTTGATGTGTTGATTAGTTCATCATTTGACCATAATTTGAAAACCAAAAAAAGAAAAAAGAAAAACTTTTTTCATTGAATTTTACTCCTATTATATGCCCCTGTACGAGAAATTTATACATGGATTTTGATTTATAATAGGTGGATGAATTTCTTGATTCATATTCATTCACATTATTCTAAATCATTAAAAATAAAATTTTTTAAAATAATATAGATAAATATAAATTAAAAAATCTATCTCACCTATCATATATCGAATTCATATAAAAATTTCCTTTGCATATACTTTACCTGTGCATGAAGCAAAGCCCCACCCAAAAACCACAAAATATATTAAAAAAAATATGTTGCAAATTCTCCACGCACGTTTACGCGCTAACATGAGAGTGGTTAACTCTTTAATCTTAGACTAATATTAGTAGTAAATTTTTTTTTGGAGAAATTATCTTAACAGTGTCTCATATTTTATATTTATATTTTTTTAGTTCTTTACCTTCAAAATAATGTATTTTAATTCCTCACAAATTTAAAACGCACTATTTTGGTCCTTCAACACAATTACGGTCATATTTTAGCATGAAATAATTACGTGCGTATCAAGTGTAATATATTTAAATATAAACTTGACAATACATAACTTTAAATACTAAAGTGTCTCAAAAAAGAATATTACTAGGGCTATCAGGGTAGGGGGTCGTGGAGGAAAAGCAGCGAACAAGGGAAATAAATGTGGTGATGGTAGTTGAAAATTTTGGAATACTGATGGAGGAGATTTTAGTAATGTCGTTTAGTATTTAAATCTTGTGTATTACTAATTTTCAAAGCCCATGAAAAATGTAATATTCGATACGCATATGAGTATTTCAGGCCAAAATATGTCTGTAATTGTCTCGAGAGACCAAAATGGTGTATTTTGAATTTGTGAGGGACTAAAATATATTATTTTGAATATGGGGACTAAAAAAGTATAAATGTAAAATGTGAGAGATTATTAAGATTATTTTTCCAAAAATCTTTCTACCAGAAAAAGAAAGTGAAAAAATTCTTGGAAATCAAAATAATAGTAAAAGAAAATATTTAAGTAGACACAATTTTATAACCTATATATGAATTTTGTAATCAAAATTAATTTTTATAAGATTTTATGTATAAAATCTTATTAAAATTTTAGTATCCTGATGTCAATTATTTCATAGATATTAATCCACAATACACTAATAGAATTAAAAATTAAATATCTCTAAATATTTTACAGTAATAAATAATGATGCTGACCAATAGCACACAGACTACTTTAGTTCCAGTACTCTGATTGTGAATTTGTGACCAGATGATAGCACCTCACATTTCAGAACTTTTCAAGACAAACAAACAACCCCAGCACCCAAGAACAACCCCCGGCTGCACAATCCCAACCAACCACTAAAACCACTACTATTTTATTCATTAATTTTCCATAAATTAATTTTAAAAAATAAGCAATCCCCCTCATGGCCTCATGCCCACCATTACTGAACTTGCACAAAAAGATTTTAAGACATCCAACTCAAAAATCATTAAAAAAAAAAAAAAATCAAACTCCACATCACAAAAAACACAAATAAATTATTCAGCCTGATTTTCTTGACATAAAGATAAAAGTGGATAGTGAAAAAGAAAGAAAGAGATGGAAAGATGCCAGTGTATGAAGCAGATGAGTATTCTGTAGATAAATAGATGTCATGTACAATGTACAAGGATAGTACTAGAATACAGTAGCAATTTATAGTATATTTTAATGTTGTTGAGGAGTTAAAATTAAAGCATAGCTGCCGGGAAAGTTGGGAAAGAAAGGCAAGATTTAACTCAAAATGCTAGTATTGTTCTTGTTCAACAAGCAGCAAAGGCCGCAACAGCAACAACAAAATATGGAGATTCGAGCCACCACCACCATATCCAAAGCTAACTCTTCTAATAAGTCGTCTTCTTCTTCTACTAGTATTACAAGGGGAAACTTCTGTTTGCTGTCTCTTTTTCTCCTTTTCATTCTTACTCTCATTATTCTTTAGTTCTCTTCGCTTTTCTTTTTCTCCTTCTTTAATCCATAGTTTAACGTAAAGATTTGATTTTTCTTGCTTATAACAACTAGTTTTGCTTAATCTGAAAGAATCCCACTTATTTTCTTGGATTTTCCTGATCTGGGATTTTTGAGTTAGGCACTTCTGTTGTTGAATTCATCAAGCTTCTTAGTTTTTTTTTTTTTGGTGTTGCGGACTGTGGTTCTTTTTGTTTATGAGATTTATTTTGGGTTTAAACTGTTGAAATGAGAAAAGTAGTAGTAAAATCTGATCTGAGGTGGTATTAAATCTTTGCTTGGATTTTTCTGGTGCTGAGCTCTGGATCTTGAGTTTTGCTGATGCAAGAATCAATCTTGGAATCAATTCTTGATGATTCCGGGATTGGTTGAGCTGGTTTTTTTGGAGTTTTAAGTGTCTTTGAATTGTTGTGCTGCTGATAAATGTCCATTATGGTTGTTTTGATCATATAATCTTGTGTCGTTCAAGCATTTCAGTTGGTTGTGAATACACTGGGATATTGGGTGAAATTAGTGGTAGCCATCAGTCCCCCTCTCTCTCTGTCTCTTGAAGTATTTGTTGATTCCAGGGGGAACTTTAATTCCTTTTTGTTGTTCCATTCTATCAAAATGAGGAATAGAGCCCTACTTTTTTAATTGTGGGTTTATGTTGTAGTTTTCATAATTAATCGGATAAAGTTTATCTTTTTCAATAACAACAATCCGATAATATTTGTTGAATATAGAGGCTTCCATTAGAAGAGGAATTGAGTGGTAGGATTTTGCTTTGGTGACAGAACTGGTGGGGGTAACTATTGCCAGTCTATGGGAATACCTGATAGTTCACTATTAGATTTGATAGAGAAGGTTAGGTCTTGGATTTTCTTGAGAGCAAGTGATCCTGCTTCTTTGTCTGGTGGAGTGCAAATGGCCGGTAATGGTTTCACATTTTGTTACGAATGCGAGATAGATTTTACAGAGTCTACTCCCAGGTACCAATGCCGAAACTGTGCTAGGTTGATGTGTGGGAAATGTGTGCAGGACTATGGCCCTTTGGGTGATGTTATATCAAGTGATTCACAAAGTATAACAGGGTTCATTGTCTATATCAAAGCTTGCAAGTTTTGCTCCAGCCTTAGCACGCAGCCTAAAACTTCAAAAAAGTACAGTGATAAGATTTACCCGGCTGAGTCTCCCAGACAAATTCCAGAACCACCATCTCCAAGTTGCAGTGGCGAAAGATTTGATGGTTATTCCCCGTATGCTGCATCCAAAAGTAGTGTTGCATCATTTTCAAGGCAGCTATCTCATGCCTCTAGTATTGTACTGTTCGTCGCTCTTTTAGCAGGTATTATTGCTGTAAAATTTCTTCATCCCTTAAGATTTTGGATTCTTGGCATATCATGATGCACTTTGGCAGTCTGAACTTTTTTTTTAATCAAATTTCTTGGTGTTACAAAGGGACTCTTCAGAGTTGGCAAGCATTTATAATCTTAAGTTTTTATTAATACTGCACATTTCAGTTTTTCCAATTCGTCTTTACACATGAATATGTTTGAACATTACAGCTCATCTTCAGTGAATTGTTAAAAAGTCAAGATTTGAATTATTGGTGCCAATTTTTTCACACATTAGGGCTAATGTTGAAAAGCTTAAACTTGAATCATCAAAATTACTTCTTTTCCAAAGTGAATGAGTGTGCAATCCAGCTCTCACAAATGTTTGGATTGAGGTACTTGAGCTTTAAACATTGAGGACTCTGCAATGCATGAATTATAATTGCTTACATGTCTTTGCAGAAGTGATGAAGATGACGGAGAAGATTCTTAGCCAATTGTGCAACTTTTTCAGCCCATCAAGTGAATACTACCACGACAATTCAGATGTAGAGACAAGTAGTATTAGCACTGGACATGAATTTTACAGTTTCAAGTCAGTTGGATCAAGTCCTTCTGACAGTCCCTCTAGGATCCATATTACTTCCAATAGAGTTGTGCATCCTGTACAGAAAGAGCAACTGGGAACCCCCAGGTCTAGATATGTTGGTCCCTTTGACCAAGAAAGCATGGCTGTTTTAAGAGGGCCTCACCGGCCTGTGAAAGGGACTGAAGATCTAGAGGCTGCTGATGACTGTGCTGATAATTTGTTAATGTTCCAAGAACATTACGGAAAGACACAGAGGCCACTGGACTTTGAAAACAACAGTCTTATTTGGTTCCCCCCTCCACCTGAAGATGAAGACGAGGAGACAGAAAACAGTTTCTTCACATACGATGACGAGGACGATGAAATTGGGGATATGAATGCAAAGTTATGCTCGAGTGATGTTGTAGATCGCCAAGGAACCTCTGAGAGCTGGGGTACAAGGGCATTTTAGGGCTCTTGTGTCGCAGCTACTGCAAGGAGAAGGTATAAAGGTGGGGAAAGAAAATGGTTCTGAGAATTGGCTCGACATAATTACATCAGTAGCTTGGCAGGCGGCACACTTTGTGAAGCCAGATACCAGTAGAGGAGGCAGCATGGATCCCGTTGACTATGTAAAGGTCAAATGTATAGCATCAGGAACTCCTAGTGAAAGGTACATTGTTACTTTAAGGACTATGCTTCTAGATTACTATTATTTCATCTTTTATTAGCACATCATGCTTCACTAGAACCTTGTTTTTACTAACCTGTCATTTTATGGCAGCACACTTATCAAAGGAGTAGTTTGTACAAAGAATATAAAACACAAACGCATGACATCACAATACAAGAACCCGAGATTACTTTTGCTAGGAGGAGCACTTGAGTTCCAGGGAGTTGCCAACCAGCTTGAATCTTTTGATATTTTAAGGCTAGAAACAGGTGGCATTTTATTTGTTTTTTAAAATGATTTTCGATTACTTGGAGATGAGTTTGTTAACCTTTTAGTTTTAACAGGAAATGGATCATCTAAAGATGATTGTTTCAAAAATAGAGGCCCGTAGGACAAATGTGCTGCTGGTGGAAAAAAGTGTATCTTCCTATGCTCAGGAGTACCTACTGGCAAAGGATATCTCTTTAGTTTTGAATGTTAAAAGGTCACTTTTGGAACGGGTAGCCAGGTGCACTGGTGCTGTAATTACTCCAGCTGTTGACAAGATATCTACAGCACGGTTAGGGCAATGTGAACTATTTCATTTAGAAAAAATCTCTGAAGAGCATGAGCCTGTCAATCATTTTAACAGGAAGCCATCCAAAACTTTGATGTTTTTTGGGGGTTGTCCAAGGCGTTTAGGCTGCACGGTTGGTTCCATGCCTCAAATTTTCTCACTGTTTTTGCTTACATTTGGAACTTAGTATTTTAGAATCTTGGATGAGTTTGCCTCAATCACATGGATATTGTGCTTGAATTGATGGATCATCCTGCTTCTTTTCAACTTAGTGGATTACTCGTTTCCTTTTCCTTTGAGCAACAGGAATTCGACCGGTACTTTTTTTTAGGAGTCTCCTTTGCTCTCCAGCTTCATTTTTTAACCATAATTTCTTTTCTGCATCATGCTTTAGCTTACATTATTTTGTGTTGGTTGAATGCAACTGGCTTGCTCTCTTACACTTTTTTTTAACATGATTGCAGTCAGGAGGCAATGGATTTGACAACTTTTACTGTATTCAATTAAGAGAATATCTTACTAATCTGACTTTTCACAATTGTGTGATCCTTGGCTATGCCCTGATAATAAAGCCTTAGCATTCATGATTTATGCATAAAATTTATAGGTTATTGTTCTACAATAATATTTGTTTATTTATGAGTTAATTCTAATTTTATGATGCCGTTACATTCCTTAACATCTATGAAACAGAAAAAACAGTACGATTATATGATTTGTCTCATCAAAATTTCTTCATGATGTGCTGTTTGTGATTTCACCTTACTCCACCATCTCAAATTCACCACACACACACACACACACACATTCTATGTATATACGTGTATACATAAATGTAATTTTAATTCACTTTCATATAATTTATCTGGAGTGTTCATTTATATTTTGGTTAGCAATAATTAAAGCAATCCTGGATGAAATTTTATTAAATGGTCCCGCTTTATGTATTTACCTTTTATTGATTCACATGGCCAACGACATAGTGGATCCTTTTGTTGGCATTTATATCTTTTCCTTTTAGTTATACATTGTGTTGGTCATTAGTGGTGACTTATGAGGTTCTAGAGCTTCAAAGAACCTTTGTATATGACATTAATTATAGTTCATATGACCTTGAAAAGAATATAATATCTTGTAATCCATTTATGGGGTTCTTAATTCATGTCTCCAAGGTCATGATGAAACTTGCTGAATGTGGGAAGAATGAGGAATAACATCTTATTTCTTCTCTTTTCTGTAGGTCCTACTGAAAGGGTCATGTCGAGAGGAGTTAAAGAAAGTGAAACATGTTGTACATTATGCAGTTTTTGCAGCCTATCATTTGATTTTGGAGACTTCATTTCTTGCTGATGAGGGTGCTAGTCTACCTAAAATTAGAGTCAAACCCTCCAATGCTGTAAAAGAGAGGATATCCACTGACAGTTTGACTTCCAACATCACAGATTCTGTAGTTTCCAGCAATTACCAAGAATCTGCTAGTATATCAAATATTGGTTTGGAATCTGAAGGTCTTAAAATGAAGCCTAACTTGCAGCGACCATTTTCTGAGAATTGCAATTCTGATTATGATGCTGCTAGTATAACAGAGGAAGGTAGATTTACAAGTGTCCATTTTGATGGGCAGCACGAATATTTCACATCTAATGTAGGGTTTGACCATTTATGTTCTGTGATTCCTGGTGATATCCAACATCATATCCAAGAGGATTCATTAAATATGGGTCAAAGAGGAAATCCAGCAAGTTGAAATTTCTGAAGTCGCAACACTCCAAAGATTTGATGAAACTGAAGAGTCCATTGAATACTATTCAACTACTGATACTCACCAGAGTATACTTGTTTATTTTTCCAGTCGCTGTGTTCTAAATGAAACTGTATGTGAACGCTCTCGACTCCTTCGAATAAAGTTCTATGGTACTTCGGATAAACCCCTTGGGAGATATCTTCAAGATGATCTTTTTGACCAGGTAACTTGTCCTTCATTCTATTCAGCAATGGTTTCAATATTTTATTTTTTATTTTATTATTACTACTATTATTTTGTAAGTGCAATGGTTTCAATATTTGGCAAGACTAGTTGCAATTTTGTTATTTCTGTTGTCAGGCATCGTGTTGTCATTCGTGCAAGGAGCCAACTGAGGCCCATGTCTTATGCTATACTCACCAGCAGGGGAATCTTACTATAAATGTTAAGCGACTGCCTTCAGAGAAGCTTCCTGGGGAACGGTTCTTGATGGAAAGATATGGATGTGGCATCGATGTCTCAGATGTCCTCCTGTAAATGGTATCCCACCTGCAACTCATAGAGTAGTGATGTCTGATGCTGCTTGGGGACTATCATTTGGAAAATTCTTGGAACTCAGTTTTTCAAATCATGCAACTGCCAATCGTGTTGCAAACTGTGGTCATTCTCTGCAAAGGGACTGCCTCCGGTATTATGGGTATGTTATCTTTTACTAGAAGTGAACTGTGATTTCCTCGATCTCTGAAGTAATAATGAACATAAACAATCATCGACTTTTCACTAAAGGCAAGTAATAGGATTTTTCTATGTTTCTTTATTTTTCTTTTGACAGGTATGGGAGTATGGTTGCATTTTTCCGGTATTCGCCTATTAATATTCTCTCTGTCCGTTTGCCCCCTTCCATTCTTGAGTTCAATGCTCCAGGACAGAACTGGATAAGAAAAGAAGCAGCTGAGGTGATAAATTAGATCTAATTGAAAAGCTCTTGAACATCTAGCAGTTATTACATTGACTAAATATAGTATTTCACTTTTTCCTTAGCTTTTCATTTGACATAGATGCATATATCTGAAAATTCTGCCTTTTCCTGTTAGCTTTTGAGGAAAGCGGAAATGTTGTATGCAGAGATGTCTGCTGTTCTTCACAATTTTGAAGAGAAACTTTCATCTTTCGGCCATGAATTCTCTGATCTAAGTGAGTTGCATAACCACGTGATGGAGTTGAAAGACCTCCTCATTGAAGAAAATGATTATTACAATGTAAGTTCCAGTAACTTTTGCATGCATTGTTATTGTTGGATCCTTGCAATAGTTTTTATAAGATTTAACTTGTTGAATTAGTTTGTCATTTTTTATTCTTGATTTACTTTCATCCGCATGCAGGGTATGCTGACAATAGCAGACAAAGAGACACTAGAACTGTCTGAGGCAGCCCTAGACATCCTTGAACTTAATCGCTTGAGACACTCGCTCATAATTGGTTCACATGTTTGGGATCATTCAATTTCATGTTCGGCTTTATTCATTGAACTCTCTCCTCACAAGAAATTCTAGTTACAAGGCTCCACGGGAAATTGAAACATTTGTGAAACATCACAGTTTTGAGCATGTTCATGAAGAAAATGTGTGTGAGCTAGAAACTGTTCAATGCAAGCAAGGGACGCCCAACATACTGCCACACAGACCTTGCGTATCTGAAGAATCCAAATCAGCTTCTGGTGAGCACAGCAGAGAGGAGAAAATACTCAGAGATGGGGAGAAAGCAGTTAACAATACATCACTGGAACATGCCCCTTCAGCTGCATCTGTTCTCTCTGATACAATAGATTCTGCATGGACTGGTTCAGGTCAGCTTTCAATGAAAGCTCAGTTGCATAATTTGCTACAGGGTGATGGAGCAGAAGATGTATCATTTAAGCAAATAAATCAAATTGAAAGTCCTCCTGTCAAACGGCTTATGTCACCAGTTAGAGTTTATTCTTTCGATTCTGCTGTCACACTTCAAGAAAGATGCATAAGTAAAGGACTTCCAGCTTCTTCAAAGCATTTGTCAATGCTTAGATCTTTCCATGCTTCTGGAGAGTACAGAAATATGATTAGAGATCCTATGTCCAATGTTCAGAGGACATATTCTCAGATGTCACCAAGGGAGGCCCAGAAATTTGATCTTTTACGGAGTGCCTCCCCTTCTTTTATCTCTACTACATCTCTCTTGTCTGATGGAGCAAGGTTGATGGTTCCACGAAATAGCCAAAATGACATTATTTTAGCTGTTTATGACAATGAACCGACAAGCATAATATCTTGTGCTCTGATTTCCAAAGAACATGAAGAATGGGTTGGTGATAATCCAAATGGACCTGGAGGAAGCTTGAATACTGGTGACTTCACTTCTGAAAATTCAGCAACTTCTAACAGTTTAGGTTGGCAGTCTTTTGGTTCTGTGGACTTGGATTATATGCACTATGGAAGTTATGATTCTGCAGATGCTTCAACTGTGATTAGTTCCATTTTTGTAAGATGATCACAACAAGACTTCCCCTCATCTAAGCATTTCTTTTGATGGCGAGTCTTCCAGTGTCTGGGGTAAGGTAAAGTTCTCAGTCACCTGCTACTTTGCAAGGCAGTTCAATGCCCTTAGAAAGAAATGCTGCCCAAGCAAAGTAGATTTCATACGTTCATTAAGCTGCTGTAGGAGGTGGAGTGCCCAAGGAGGAAAGAGCAATGTTTACTTTGCCAAGTCTTTGGATGAAAGATTCATCATAAAACAAGTTACAAAAACTGAGCTCGAATCTTTTGAGGAATTTGCACCGGATTATTTTAAATATTTGACAGATTCTTTCAACTTAGGGAGTCCAACTTGTCTTGCTAAAGTACTGGGAATATATCAGGTTAGGCCTCATTTCTTGTTTGTGATCTTTGTTATATCTTCTGTGACCTGATGAGGTTGGATGAGAGGGTTACTGTTGCTAAATTGAATGAGTTTTCTTGTCCCCTCCTCCCTCCTCCAGTCCATCTCCAAATCATATTACAAGAAGAGAGAAGTAAGCAAAGAAAACAACCGATTTTGAGTTTTAATGTAGTTTGTAAATTGCAGGTGGTTGTCAAACACTTAAAAGGAGGCAAGGAGACAAAAATGGATTTGATGGTCATAGAGAACCTTTTCTTCAGAAGAAAAATCTCAAGAGTCTATGATCTGAAGGGCTCTTCACGATCTCGCTACAATTCAGATACAACAGGGGCAGACAAAGTGTTGTTAGACATGAACCTTCTAGAAACACTTCGTACAAAACCTATTTTTCTTGGAAGCAAAGCAAAAAGAAACTTGGAGAGAGCTGTTTGGAATGATACATGTTTCCTAGAGGTAAGCTGCTTTAGGTTTGAATCAATTTACGCTAATGTTTTGTTTAAGCCTAGAATAAATTCTAATTTGAGAATGGAGAAGATTTTGAAGTCCTTTGTATTAGTTGTTTTGATGAACTTGTGATAGATGCTGCGGATTTGAAGTGGTTTTTTTTTTTTTTTGTATTTTTTAGTATTTTTTTTTTAATAATTTATCTTCTTGGGAGTTATAAGGGAGGGATGGAGGTGTCTAATGTTTTTAGTAAGCTGATTTTGGCTTTCTACAATTGGACTTTGCAAATTAAGAGGGCGCAAGAATTGCATTTCTATTGAATTTAAGTATCTGCAGATAACTAAAGTTGCATGGTGAAAGAAGATCAAAGGAGTTAAGAATAATGCAATCCCAGGATGCAATTTATGGCCTAGCTCTCCCTCATTCAATTCGTAAATAACTATACTCATCGGCCCTTTGTCCACTGTTAGCCTTTCACAGGCAGGATGCCAAGCATATGAATGTTCTGCAAGGATCATTAGATTATTTATAATCCCATAGCTTGTTTTCTTGAAGAACTTGACTGAGGAAATATAGCTAGACCTTCCTGTTAATTTGGTGCAAATTAATTGATTTTGATGTCATTTTCCTGAGATCTGTGGACTATACAGCTTATGGTATGCCATGAAACAGAAACCAGCATGCAATCAGAGTCATGATTGTTTTTGAAGAACTTAATTTTAATTTACTAACTCAAGATTGCATGTTGTTCTTTTTCTGATGACATAATCTTCATGTTTTGCCAGTCTGTTGATGTGATGGACTATTCTTTGCTGGCTGGGATTGATGATGAGACAAAAGAACTGGTCTTAGGAATCATTGATTTCATGAGACAATATACTTGGGACAAACACTTGGAAATGTGGGTAAAGGCATCTGGCATACTTGGTGGACCAAAGAATGCTTCTCCAACCATTATTTCTCCGACACACTACAAGAAAAGATTCAGAAAAGCAATGACAACTTATTTTCTTACGGTACCTGATCAGTGGTCATCCTGAACCCTTGTTGAATTTGCTTATTAACAGAAAATTCTGTTATTAGGTGAAAGGAAATTAGTTGCACAGAGATGGAGAAAACGTAGATATTTCATTTATTTCCTTGAGGAATTTTGTGGGGAAAAATCGATCCCCAAGAAGATGTTCATATACAAAAAGGGCAGGGATAGAAAATTCTTCTTGATGTTCCTCTGTACCTTTTTGTACATTTATACAAGCTCCATTAAACAAAATAACCCTTGTTCGGGTTCCTGAATAGCCTTCTACTGTAATAAATTATTCGGCGAAAGGTGTATGGATGTTATGCAGGATTAATTTTGATCAATCCTGCATGGATGTTCCCATTATATCTCAATTTACAGGAATTCTAATTCTTCTGTCTGTCATCTTGATTACAGTTCTTTAACAAAGAGTATTGTCTTTTTCTTAAACCAATAAAAAAGTCCTGTGTAGATGTGATTTTCATAAAGGTCAAGAACTTTACTATTCTCTTCATATTTTCTTTCACGATTCTAGCTTTGCTGGTGGAAATTTGGCTAAAGTTTCAACTGTAAGCTTTCGAAGTGTGAAAAGTACTGATCCCAGGGAACCTCAACTAGGCTTATAAGTAGTAATTTTTGGAAGATTCTACAATTTTGTCAATTAAGGAAACTATTTATAGCTTATAACATGTACTTTAAAATTTTTTTAATATATAAATCTTTAAAAGTAACTAAATAATTTCTCAAAATTGTAGAATTTCCCGGACTTTTAAGTAACATCAAGCAATTCCAAGATGCCACTTCTATGCTTTCAACAAAAAGTAGTACAAAAGTTTCAGCTTCAACATTTTCCACTTAAACCCCACCTCTTCTTTTATCCAAAGAATTTGAGGCACTTGGAATTTACAATACTGCATATGCCTATTTTTTGATTTATCATAAGAATTTGAGGCACTTGGAATTTACAATACTGCATATGCCTATTTTTTGATTTATCATAGTTACAAAGATTTCTTCCCTAATTCTGGAACTTATATTTAACCTCTCTTCGAATTTGGCATCTTGTTAACTAAACCTTTTTTTAAATGTCGAAATTCGCAACATTTACTTAATTTTATAATTAGTCACATATGAACACTATGAACATATTGATAGTATAAAATAGGAAAACAAAAATAAAGACTTAGAAGAAAAGCTAGCAAGGGGATCTATATATGCAAATAAGTAAAACTTGAGGTGTAGGAGTGCAGTTTATCTTTTTGTAATATTTCTTCCACCTTGCATATATAAAATGTTAGGTGAAATGTTCGGTAAGATCAAAGATGCCTTTGCTTTTAGATGTGCGAAGACAAGTAGGATGGAGGAGTTATTTGTAATTTTTCTGTGCCAAACTTGATTATGGATTCATAGTGCTTTGCCTAACTTGTAGTTTTTCTTCCATAAAAAAGAAAGGAAAATGATTTAGTAAGTGATAAAATGACAAAATTGCGAATAAAGCCAAAGAAAAAAAACAACTACGATGGTCAGCATAATTTAGAGTCCAAGATTAATCCATGCATTTTTTGTATTGTTGTTAAAAATTGGAGTGAAATCAGATAAATTTAAAAGTTTGAGATTCAACATATCCAAAACTAAAGCATGCATGAGGTGCAAAATGAGAATCGGTTATAAGTAGACTGAGTTTATACTCGGATATTCGTTTGTTCTAATAGACCCGTTCTGGTTTTGTTTATCGGAGTTTAGATCAATGAGTAAATTCGATTATCCGGATCCTATCAGGATCTGTTTAGATATTATAACAAACGAATAGGATATGAATCTTGTTGTTTTGATTCGATTATGACCCGCCCATCGAACAAAATACAATTATATATTAGTTATTTTATATGAAAATATATGTTACGTAAATCTCTAATATAGTTTATACATTAATGTAACACACATATATAAATATTAATATAAATTATTTTTTTTTTTTACAATTCCAAATCTATAAAAATTTTAACTTTTTATATATAAATGTTTAAATTTATAAAATAATATCAAGATCCGAATCCAGATTCGGATTTGACATGGTCCAACGGACCCAGATATAGATTTCCTTTTATAAATTCGAAAAATATCTTGATCCTTATTCAAATCCAATAATATTAAACCGATTCAGGGATGGATATACCACTTGAATTCGACCTATTTTCTAACCTTGCTACAAGACTTAAGGGTTACAAAGTAGAGTAAGACCTTTCTTTAATTTTGCAAAAACGATATTTTTCTTTATTGTTTGGGTTGTGCACTTGTTGTGGGGAATTCTTGGTTTAAAAAGCTTCACTGAAGCACTAATTATACATATGTGTACTAATGTCTAGTGGACATGAACATTCATAACATTAAAAAAAAAAAAAAAGAAGAAGAAGAACATCAATCCAAAACAACCTCTCTCTCATAATTCTCCACAAGCAAAATTAATGTTCAAGCTAAATTACTGAGTTTAATATACAAAACTAACTCAATTGCAGTAATTGGTTGCTGAGAACAATTTGCTGGGGAATTCGGAGAGATTAACGTGGGCCGGCTATGGATTAACTTGATCATCTTTCTTTGAAGTAAGATATTACTTGGAGTGCTAAGCCACCGCTAATTGGATTTCCCCTTCGGTGACTGGCAAGAATCCCACACGTTTCTGCATGTACAACAAAAGTAAATCAAATTTGATCTTCTTATTGATTAATCAAGTTCACAAGAAATTAAGGATTATGTTAGGTTCATGCATGCTCATGCAAACGTATAATCAATGTTTCTTTGAATTAAAAAAATATATATGTATATTCGATTCAATTTTATTTAATCATAAAAAATAAATCAAGTCGATTGAATTTTATTTGATCATCAAAATAAATCAAGTAGATAGACAAATCATGTTAACTTAAAATTGACGAAATTTAATTGTTGGCTCAGATAAAATAACACGGGCGGATACATGGATAATTAATGTTTTCATCGTAATTAGAAATTGTTAATTAAAATATGGAAAATTGTTAGAAAAATTGTGATAGACAGGAGATAAGATAAGAAGTGCACAGGTACTAGGGTGCTTGATAAGGACAACTGAATTGTTTAAGTGATAAAACGTTTCTCTTATAACTTGTTGGTCATAGTTTAAATCACTAGAGGATTAGTGGAGATTTTTTTATTTTTGCGAGGACAACTTTATTTTATGAAGAAAGCTACAAAATTCCTGTCGTGCACCAAACCTCATATATTAATTTAGTTCTGAAATAATATTTAATTTGAGGAATCACGTAGGCTCCCAACTCATATATATTATGTGATCAGATGACCTCATTTTTACTTTACCACAAAAAAAAAAGAAAAAGATGACCTCATTTACTTGCTTATTATAGAGAAGATGCTATGAATTATAACCCATTTTTGTTGTCAGGGTAATAGACAAGCGATCAGTTTGGTTTGGTTGGTGCACCTTACTAATTAACGATTTTTAACACTTAATCGTCCGTGAATTATTAATTTGTTTCATAATTTGGAAATTGTTTTTCTTTTGATTGCCTTAATGCATGAATGACTGTAATGGGAAAATAAGAAGAAATCCATATTATTTCCTTTCTTTTTTGACACAATGAAGATTCTTGATTGAAGTGAAGCAATAAATTAAATAATATCTATCTCTACACATTACAGAAACTGGCATAACCAGGGGTCCAAGATATTGACCAAACTAGACGCCTGATTAAATTCTTTCATTTACTTTTGTTTCATTGAAATTTTATTTTACTTTTTGTTTAGTTAAATATACAAGTACATGTTATGAAATGTCTGGGAAAAAAAATTGTGCAATGTAGTTTAGCACTTTATTTAAATTTATGTGGTATGTTTTACATTTCTAAATTACATTAATTAATTTATAAAATTTCGTTTTCAAATAAAGTACATAGATCAGTTGAGTGGTGGAAATAGCCAAATCAGGAACGTGTCAATTTACCGACTGAATATGGTTGGTCTTTAAGACATTGAAGGATACAACTTTGATTTAAATATTGAATTAGAAAAGGACATATTCTCAAAAACTACAGAAAGGTATGAAGTCACGGTAGATTGTATAAACGGAACAAAGTTAATAATGTATCATTAAATTCAAAAAAAAAAAAATTGACTAAAAATTTAAAATTAAAAAATTAAATATTTAATAAAATTTTAACAAATAAATTAATTTTAAAAAAAATAACTTTAAAACGTAATTTTATAAAATATTTTTCAATTGTTCTGTTCATCAATAGTACAACAAAAAGTACAGGAAGTGGTTCTTATCTAAACGAATGCCCTTGATTTGACAAGTTAGTAATTTTAAATATTTGATGAATAGAATATAATAATTAATTATGGATTTAAAAATAATAATAATTAGAAATGGGATGGCCGAGTCTCAATTGAACTTTTCTTGAGCTTTTACTTAGTCGATAGAGTGGACGAGTTAAGAATCTTGGTAGTATGAAAAACTCAACAAGTTTAGACTTGGTTCGTTTCTGCATGTTCGTTCGCTCGTGTTGATTCGAGCTTTTACAATTTCTACGACTTGAAATCTTCTGGTCATCCTAATTTCACTCGCACATGACATTGAAATTTCTATAGTCAACTTTAAAAAAATGCGTAACCTAACATTTGTGTTTCCGCAGATCTCTTGTATTCACATGCAAGTAAAATTATATTATTTCTGTTTCTTTTAAGTATCGTATTTAACAAAAAAAATTTATTTTATTATCAGTATTATTTTAAAATTTTAATAAAATACTAAATTTTATTTATTTTTTTGTAACTCTATTAATTACAAAAAATGAAGGGACTTGAGATTGAGAAAGAGAATTAATGTTGGAATTATTTTAATTTATTAATTGTCAAAAAGATAATTTAATCATACACGATCAAATTTAGGTTATTTGGTAAAAATCTTAATCTCTATAACAAAACTTTAAGCGATACTTAAAAACGAACTGAGGTAGTAAAAAAACACACAACCCCTAGTTAGTGACTTTGAAGATTACGGTGTTAATTATGCTAATTCAAGTCTTCAAGTTTCATTATAAGCGAGTTACTAATTATCATAGTAGACCAAATAAATATTAACAAAAATAAAAGTTAATTAAGGCCGTGCGGCGGCTTGATTACAGTATGGAAATTTGGGTATTGATGGAAGGGGAGATCTCAAGAAAAACCCCATAGAACATTGATATTATACTTGTTAATAAAATTAGTTTACTTTTCCTTATAAAATTTTAATTTATTTTCTCCTCCATAATACAATAATTTTCAATGATAAGCGAACCTCTTATTTCCAAATGGATGTGTCTAAGATCCCGTTGATCCATTTGCTATAACAAAAGAAATCATTGGAAAATTATATTGTACTCTTATGTGTATTTAAGAGTAATTATATAATATACACATTATATATTGTATAAATTAATACTATGCAAATCGTTAAAACTAATAAAATATGACTTGTAAATTCCCCAAAATCATTAATCTTTCAAAACACTTGATAAAAAGTTTTACAACGACGTTAAGAAACTATTCTATTATATTTTGAAAGTTTTTATAATTTAAAATTTTAAAAAATAATATTTTTTATTGTATAAATTTTTAAAAAATAATGAAATTTATCCAACCATGAGTTTTTTGTATGACACGTATTGTGAAAAAAAAAAATAAATAAATAAAGAATGCCCACAAAACATGGCAGGAAAATGGGATCAATGACATTTTCTTGAGGAAAAACAGAATTACGCAACGTACCTCACGCGATTTCACACCTTGTTTAACAATTCCATGATCTTCCTTCCAATATCGATGCACCTCCTTGTTAGGTGCAGCAGCAGCAGCAGCAGCTCCAGCTCCGATGCCGGCCTTGTTTGCCATGCAAAATTCGACGATTTTCGCGGCTGCCTCGGCCTCATCTTTGCTCCCCATCATCATTTTCTCCACCTCAGCTTTGGGAAGCCTCATTTTGAGCCTGACAGCGCCACCACCATCATTTCCATTTGTTGAACAGCTTTCTTTATTAGTCATCACCTCTTCAAGAACAATGCTAGATGGTTTCATGAGCGAGAGATCCGAAACTGATCTTCGAGCCAACATTAGGCTTTCGAGTCGATCTTTCGCACTCATTTGAACCCCCGAACGAACCCTTCTCGGCCCTTTCTCTTCAGGAAATTTAGGCAATTCCACCAGAAAATAGAGCCTTTTTGGTTTCAGCTCTTGTTGTAGGTCTAGGCTCCAGAGGCTTTGCTCGAATACCAAAGTGCTTTACAGCTTCGGATTCTAGCAAAACATGGCCTGGATAATCCTTCACAACTTCACCAGCATACGCTGGTGTCTTCAATTTGATGGTTTCTCCATTGATTTTCATCACTTTCACAGCCCTTTTGCCCCCTAAACTGTTGCCCATTTTTTTGTCACACTCTTTTGCTTTGCCTTTTCTTGTGAATATTATTTCAATGTGTACAAAACACTAAAGAGCTTTAAGTTTTCCTCTTATTAGATATATAATTAGATGTAGCAATCTTGTTTGGGAATTGGGACCCTCTTTTTTATATGATTTATCTCCTTGTAAGCTCAACTAGTAAAGGTGGTTGAATTATGAGGATGAAGACATTGTTTTATGGGTAGTAGTATTTGTCGTTTGGGATTTTTATGGTCAAAGAAAGAGCGCAAATTTTGAATAATTTGACACATTTGACAAATCTATGAGATTTGAGATGAGTAAGATTAGTCATTATACATATGACTCGCATTTGAAGTTTCAACCATTCTTACATGACAAAATACTTGGAGCATTTCACGGTTATGATTTTGTCAAATACCGTATATACTTTCCAAAGAGGGAACAAATAATTAAGCATTCGGTATACATAAAATGTACTAATAGGGTTGGGATCCTCTCCAATGAATTTATATTGATTATATCTATCTATATTTAGATAATCAAACTTTTAAAAAGATAAATTGATTATATCAATAATTTTGCTTCAATGTACAGATCAACATACTTAATAATAATGTTTATTTAGGAATGTTTTATCATTCAATACTAAATATGCAGACAGTATAAAATAGAATAAAATTCTAGTGTGGTTGATCGAACGGTAAGATTTATCCTTTCTTATTTCAATTTTGTATATAACTAAAATATCCAATAAAATGTATTATCAACGTTTGTGATTTTTAAAATAATTTTATATTTATATTTTTTTAAAGTGCAATAAAGAGAAATTTTATTTGATGAATTGTTGGAGGGAAGTCTAGTCTATATATAATTTGCATGACGTCCAAAACAGAAACTATTATATAATGACCCTTTCTAATTAGTGCCTTTTGAATTTATGAACGATTATACTTATCTTTATGACTTTTTTCATTGCATCATTGACACAAGGGAGGAATGAGATCCTATAATGACAATAGAGAAGTAATACTATCACAGACATTATAATTTTTAAAATTATATACACTAACATTAACTTTTCATATAACAATTGAATATAAAATATGGGTGGGATCATATATCTAAAATTTAAAAATAAGACATTAGCATTTAGAAAATTCTGTAAGTTTATGAAAAGTTATAGTTTGTAATCTTTCTATTTTACAATGACAATAACATGGTCAAATTTAGAATGGAGGTAGATTACTCAACTTTCTTTGGGGACTACATGTACATATTTCAATTGCTTACAGTAATTTTTACAGTTTATCTACCAAATAGGAGATTGAACACAATAAGAGTCAAATGTTAATAGCACAATAAGAGTCAAAATTTGAATCCTTAAATAGTTTGATCACCCTATTTATTATTTGAACCAACTCTATTAACCCATGTTCTCATATCCAACTCAAGAAAAACTTTATTATAGGAAAATCTTATCAAGTGGCATGTCCAGTGATATCTTCAAATTAATGAGATTTTAGCCTTTTAAGTAGTGGCCCACTAATTCATTTTACTTTTAAATTCACCATCTTAAATAAAAGAATTTTATTAATTTTAAAATACCACTTAACATGTTATTTGACAGAATTTTTTCATAATAAAATTTCAAATTTCTCGTAACTCGGGACAAGAATGCTATATGTTCAACTTTACTAAAACCCGTGACCATCCTGGGGAAAGATCACATATATTCCGATTAATTCGTTAATTAGCTCTCATATCTAATTCGGAGACAAGAATATGGAAAATTTTATGTTTCATTTTAGAGAATATTTTTTTATACTTTAAATGGTTATACAGTGTAATGTAACTGTAGTTTAAAATATTATATTATATAAATTTTTAAAATTATGAGAATGATACTCTAAAAGAGGATTGTAAAATTCTCCAAGAATACTATATGTTCAACTGTACAAAAGCCCGTGATCATCGTGGGGAAAGATCACATATAATCTGATTAATTCGTGGGAAATATTTAAATAGATGTGATTTTTGACTCTACTTTTAAATCCTATGATATAAATTAAATGTTATGAAATTTATGACATAAGTTGATGTAAGCAAGATTATATAAAATTTAATATTGACAGTAAGATTTATAGGTGGAGTCAAAAATCTGATTTATAATAGTATTTTCCTTAATTCGTCATTTAGTTTTCACTAAATTATTCAATGAAAATGACATACGTTAATCACGGTGTGGATCCAAGAATTCTTGAGAGGTTTCATTCGTCATGTGGGCTTTTTGACTAAGGTGTTAAAACATGGAAATTCTCATCGTATTTCACGACAATGAAGTTCTCTTCTTTTCATGAAATCATGGTATGCGTAACGACCAAATTTGAATGCCTTTTTTTCATGGAAGAACTAATCTCTAGTACTATTTCATTATGAGTGGTCTTTTGTTCTAGTTTCCTTCAAAAGGCACAATGTGTTGACTTGGGTTTGTTTGTATTTGAGAATTGAACATATATTTAGGTATATTTAATTTTTTATTTTATTTATAAATTATATGATGTGAATTAAATATTATAAATTTATGAGATTAATTAATATAATTTTTTTTATAAAATTTAATTTTAATTACAAAATTTATAAATACAATTCAAGACTGATTTTTATATTAATATTTTCTTTTCGAGAATTACTAGTTGAAAGTGCATCGTGATAGACTTCTTCGTCATAATTAAAGGTCAAAAATGATGTTCAGCTCATCAACTTGTAAACTTCTAAATCTCTTTCACTGCCTCGATTTTTCTTAATACAGAAATTCTTTGTTTCTTTCTTTCTCTCACCATAATAGAAATTGAGAAATAGTTACATGATAAGATTCGATTTTTTATTCTACTTGTAAAGTCAATAGTATAAGTTTAATACTTATAGAATAAATAAGACATAAATAAAATTTTATAAAATTTAATTTTGATTACAAAAATGACAAGTGAAGTTCAAAACCGAATCTAACTAAATATTTTTTTTATAGAAAGCTTATGTCAACTGGACAATGAGTTTGGAACTCCAGCATAATTAAAAGTCCTACAAAAGAACTTTTTATTTCTCAAACTTACCCTCCAATATTTTCTAAATTTCTAACTTTTTTTTTTTTTTTCAAAATTGTTCTATTCATGGGATATTTTGACCTAGTTTTTTTTTTTTTTTTTCCTTTATACATAAACAGAATCTATATTAACAGTACTGATAAAAAATAACTTAAGAAAAAGTCTCCATTTCTCCCACCATTGCGTGTTCTGTTCGGAGCCAATTTGTTATTGCACGTAATCAGTAAATTGTTGTAAAAACTTGCGTGTACATATGACTGTAATATGGAGTTTCATTTACTCAGCGCCCCTCGTCACCCATACTTTGAGGAAGCTAAAGTCAAATTACGGAAATCAGTGGCGGAGGGGTGACGAGGGGCGACCGCTCCCTACGTTTTAAAAAATTATTAAATTTGATTTAGTAAAAATAAAATTTTATTATTTTCTACTCTAAAATTTTTCTAAATTTGTATTATTGTTCTCTTATACTTAAACCCTAACTCTACCTCGGATGAAAATGCTTAGGTTAAAAGTGAAGAAGAACAAATTGGAGAAACAAACAAATAAGCAACTTCAATGGATTTCAGTTTATATTAACAAGATTTTAGGGAACTAATTTAAAAGAAAAATTATTTATAAAATCACAAATTTATAACTACTTGTTAAAATTAATTTACGTAATTTAATTTAAATATTTGGTATTTTGTTCATTATTTCGTAAATTTAATGATACATGAATGATTCTGTCATTTGTCAGTTTATATATATATATATATATATATATGTATTTTATTTAAGAAGGCCTCTAAAACTAGTAAAACATATAATTCTCCCTACTTTTGGAATAGAAAATTGTGAGCGACTGAGCATACCAAAATCTTTGACCCTATTGACGGCAATTTTGTCCACTGGTAATTGAACCCAACAAACCTAAGGAAGTTTTACAAAATCTTTAAGAAAATCAACCTGTTATTTTTAAAAATTTATATAATATAAATTTTTATAACATATAATTTATAATATATAAATCTTTAAAGTATAATTAAATGATCTCTAAAAAGATGATAAAATTTTTCCAAAACTTAATTGTCTCAATTTTTACACCAAAATATATAAAATGTTCTCCAATTTAGCCCCTCGAAAAGGCCGAGGTAAATAGTCGTCTCATTGCATATTGACAAAAAATAGAACCACCGTCCATGAAAATTCGGAACGCACTGAAGGTGTACTAGCCAAAAAATTCTTTATTATTCGCTTTGTTTTATATAATAAATATTATAAATTATTGAATGATTAAAAAATAATGAATCTTTTATTTTTTATCATTTCAAGCTCAGTAACTGTTATATTCATTCCACGTTACAAAACAAGTAATAAAAATTTATTTGTACTAATCACACCACATTCATGAGTAAAGTTACTACTTCCTCGTTAACTTATTCAATAAAGCTTTTATTTATGAGAAAGACTTAGTTGTACTTGATTTTTGACCCCACTTATAGATTTTGTAGTGTGAATTAAATGTTATGGAATCTATGATATAAGTTGATGTAAGCAAGATTTTATAAGATTTAATTTTGACCGTAGGGTCTATAGGTGGGGTCAAAAATTGAATTTATGTAAATTTTGTCCTTTATTACAGTAGTTCCAATATGTTCTCAAGTCAAAGTTAATTAATAGATTTATCTTTAAAACGTTGAAATATAGAAGAAAGTTGGGTTTGCATGGGGATCGTTATGCCCCGTGTTTAGGCTCCCCCGTCCCCCCACCCACCACATTAAAAGCGTGACAAAAGAACAAAAAGATTCACCTTTAATAATTAAAACGATTATAGACTTATGGCTTCAGTTTGAACACAGAATTAACTACTTTTGAACGCGAACAAATCAAAAGATTTGAATAGAATACATTTTTACATCTTCTAACTAAACTCCATTAATCAAGAAATTTAGATGGCTATACCTACTCCTTTGAATTTCTTTTACTTTTGTTGTTTTTATTCAATGTTGAATTATAAAATATTCTATATCAATTATTCAAGTAATTCAAACCTAATTAATAAAATTCATGAGTCACTCCATTAATTATCAATTGATTTTAAAATAGAAAATTATATTTGTTAAAGAACACGTGTTTCATTCTTAAAACTAATTGATGATAAGTGGAGTGATTTAGGAACTTATTAATTAGTTCAAAATCTTTTTGACTAGTCTATGTGGGATTTATACTTTAACAACTTTAACACTCCCTCTCACACGTGACTTGAGTAGAACATAGAACACTATTACACGTAGGTCAGACTTAGAGAACCTGTTGGAAAGAGTTAGACAGAACCCTATTACACGCAAGTCAGAGGGCTCGTAAGAGAGCCCTGTTGAAGGGGTTGGATAGAATCCAAGACATGTGTGGATGTATGAGAAATACTTGAGAGTTGGCTCTGAACCATGTTAAAGAAAATGGGCTTCCATCTTAAAATCAATTGGTGATAAGTGAAGTGATCCAAGAACTTATTAATTAATTTAAGATTTTTTTAGTTAGTTGATGTGGAATTTATACTTTAACAACTTTAACTTCTTCAATATAGTATCAAAACTAATTTCAAGTATTTTTTCAGCTACATATGACTTGGGCCCTTCTGCACATTGAGTTTGAATTCACGTATTTCTGTCTAACTAGTGTTTGACTTGATTTATGTATTATGCTTGACTTTATAGGTTTTTGTTAGCTAATACTTCTGTTGTTCATATTTGGAATCGGTTCTTATCACTTTTGCCTTGCCAAACTAATTTATTGTTCTTGTTTCAATTTAAGTCATGTATGAGAGGGAGTGTTAAAGTAAAAAATATCTCACATCGATTAGCTAAGTAGAACATCTTGAACTAAATAATAAAGCTCATAAAACACTCCACTCATTAACAATTAATTTTAAAATAAAAATTCAAAATTTTTAACACCATCACTTAATGAGTGGGGGATAATCTCTCTTTTTCTTCTTTCTTTCATGCTATTAAACCCAAGCGAAGCAGATAAAGAAGAGGACAAAAAAGTAATTTACATTACGTGCTTTTTTTTTTTTTAACCCCTACATAATAATACAGCCCCTCCTAGATTTCTAATTTCGTGAACTAATAAGAGGAGACAAATGTTTGCAGAAAATTAACAAGCCCTATTACATTTTGCTTTTTAAACTAACATAAAAATACTTCCCAATTGGAGATCAAAACTGATGCAACCAAAGGTTTTTGGAATCTAAAACACAAGACACCATTCGTTCCATTCAATTCAACAACATAACATTAGTTGTACAAATGGAAACAATAGAAAGTTTCAAATTCTTAGTTATGGAACATATTTGTTGCTTACGTAGTTCCATTCTTTACTCCAGTATCTGTCCCAACAATGTATGAAAGAAAAAATTAGTCTCCCAGTCCCAGACATGAATTTCAGAAGGTAAGATTTCTTTGCACACTCATCGTGGAAGAGAGATTGTTGTTGCACTCACACTCGAGAGCAACAAATAAATACAGAACAAGAGATGAGACAGCTTTTTATCCCATCTGTAATTGCTCACATTTTTCACACTAAAAAAAACAAAAAACGGTGTAAAATAATTATCGGTCAGATAAGAATCAAAGAAAGAAAAAATGGCTGCTCTTCTGATGCTAGTACCCATGTTAGCGCTGGTAAGACTTGCGAAGGTGCTCCAACAACGAAGTAGCCTTCCGTTTAGCCCTCTCTGTGCCATTCTTGGTAAGCTCCGTAAGAGGTATAACCGCACCAAGCCTACTTAGACAAGCAAGATTATCTGGATCCCTTTTGCACAAAGAAAGTAGAACAGCAGCTGCATTTTCCTTGTTACGAGGCAGACCTGTCCTCACCAGAGTCTATCAATACAGGTATTGTGCTAGCTTTCACAATGGCAGCCTTAGCTTCTTGATGGCCAGCAAGAACAGAGAGAATGGTAAGAGCTTCATCTACCATGCCACAGCTCGAGTCAGTCAGCATTTTTAGCAATGCTGCAATGATACCAGCCCTAACAGCCCTGCCTTTATTTCCTTGATAAATACACAAATTAAATAATGCTGTTGCAGCATCTTTCCTTCCTCTAGCGCTCCCATTCTGGAGCAAATCTACTAAAGCTGGTATAGCCCCTGATGCACCAATTATAATCTTATTCTCATCTGCAAGGGACAAACTGAAGAGGGTTGCCGCAGCATTCTCTCTTGCTTCCATGCTTCCAGCTCTGAGGATTTGAACAATGGAAGGAATAGCACCAGCAAGCATTATGAGTCCCTTGTTATTTTCAAAAATAGAGAGATTGAGAATAGAAGTAACAGCATGCTCCTGGGTTAAATTATCTTCGGATGTCAACAGATTAACGAGTATCTAGATTGGGATGGCTCCAGCTTCAGCAATCAATATTCGATTATCTGTGCTTCTTTTGGAAAGTGACCGGATTTCTGCCACAGCAGTCCTGAGTTCCTCAATAGACCTGCTTGAGAGCTTGCGGACAAGTGCTTCAATAGCTGCAATGTCTCCACTAACATCACGAAACGATCCATCACTCTTTTTTATCCTCCCATTTGTTAATGCTGTTGGTTGCTCTACATTGTGCGCTATACACCACTGACTTATTAGACTTCTTAAAACATAATTTGGCGTAAGTTTGAGATTTTCGAGCTTCTGTTGAGTTTTTGGGCATGTTGTGTTTCCACAATCTATCCATCTTTGGATATATGATCTCTCATAGGTCTGCAAAATCAAGAGAAATATAAGTACAAGCAAATAACACCAGTATAAATTATCTTAAAATTCCATTTAAACATATTTCCATAATACATGTATAACAGAGAGAGAGGTGGAAGTAATTTGACAAGCACTCTCAAACATCTTTGACCACTACCTGTCCTGTAGCCACAATAACAGGATCCCTCATTAACTCGAGAGATATAGGGCATAGGAAATCGTCCGGAACTACAGAAGAATCAGACTTCATGTTCTCCTCTGCACTCTTGTTAGAACAGCAAGAGCCATCAGTGCCAATAGTTTCAGAACCTTTTGGCTGACAAATCTTGGATGATGTAAACGAGTCCTTCGGCCTTCTCGGTTCTTCAACAATTTGAGCTGAACTATTGCCCCCTGAATCCTGAATGCTAGGAGCACACCCAACCTTTTCTCTCACTTGATGATCAATATTACCTATATTAGGTACATGGAGGCTTCCAATCACCCTATTCCTTGGATGAAATGGATCAATATCTCTGTCCAAAGGCTGTGATAATGCTTGTAATAATATGTTCGAATTCAAAGGCCCACCATATCTATCTGTAGCTCTTCTCAATTGTGACCTGACCAATTCGACCTGACAAAGAACAAATATTATGAAAAAATTCACTTTAAAAGATAAGCATACCGCAAAAGCACACAACAACGTTCAAAATCCACCTGTTCTCGAACTTCTTCTGAAACATCAAACTGGTCATACGGTAAGTTATCTAGAGACTTTCCCAATTTCCACGTTACACATTGGAATTGAAAAGAGAACTTCTTTGTCGATTCATCCTTCAATAAACAAAAAGCAAAAGTTAGAGAGATGCTTCCTGCATATGCATCAGAAGTTGGAGTATAGTAAAATTACACTTTAAAATATGCAAAGAATTTTAATCAAGCAATGACCAGATGATGATTAATAGCAACAAAGGTGCAATAGCAGAAGATAATGGCAGGTTAATTTTTAGTCGGTTACGAAGGAAAAGCTTCACCTGGAATACTACTAAAACTTCATCGATGTTAACATCACAAAACACTAATTTTGGAGAGAGTCAAAACAAACCGCGCCTAACAAAGTATATGCCTCACTGATTACAGCTCAGGGCAACCAACACCCTACAGACTTGTTCAGTGGCCTTTCACCTACACTAATCAATTTGGGGAGAGACACTTGAGGCAAAAGGGTTTAGATTTAGTAGATCAAAAACAGGACATATGGAATTTAAGTTTAGCAAGGGTGCACGTAGGAATGAAATAGGGGTTAGTATCAGATATCAAGAGATACCCATAAGTGAAAATTTTAAGTATTTATGATCAGTTCTTAAGAGTAATGGTGGTATAGATCGAGATGTTACACATCGGATACAAGCGGGACAGACTAAATGGAAAATGGCATCAGAAATATTATGTGACTGCAAAATTCCTTTACGACTTAAGGGTAAATTCTATAGAACGGCAATTAGGCCAGCGATGCTTTATGGGTCTGAGTGTTGGGCAGTGAATCACACACATGAGCAAAAGATGAGAGTAGCAAAAAAGCGAATGTTAAGATGGATGTGTGCGTACACTAAGATGGACGAGATACGGAATGAACATATTTGTGAGAAGATTGGAGTAGCATCTATTGATGAGATCCTCTAGATGAGAGAAACACGCTTAAGGTGGTTAGGTCATGTGTTAAGACGACCAGTAGAAGCGTCTGTCAGGCGAGTAGATTTTAGAGAGAGTAGTCAACATAAGAACATAAGAGGGATAGAGGAAGAGTGAAAAAGACTTGGTGGGTGACTTGTAAAAAAGATATAGCCCATCTAGGAATTAAGGAGAATATAGTCCATGACAGAGGGCAATGGCATAGCAGGATTCGTGCAGTCAACTCTACTAAGTGGGATTAAGGTTTGGTTTGGTTTGTTAGTTTGTTTATACTAGAAACCTACCTTCAATTGAAATGAATTGCCAATCTTTTATGATCCAATCCCACCATGTACATCAGTGGACGAAGAATTTGAACTCTACGTTACTTCAAACAATCACCCAAACAAACGGATCCCAATCAATGTGTAGAGAAAACCAGTTTAATAAAAGTCAACATCATCGCATACTGCATTCAGACAAAGAATCTGAATTCTCTCGAAGAACGTCTGCAGCTAATTAACCAAGGGAGGAGCTCAAATTGATTCAAACAACCAAATTATTCATTTTCATCTACTAACATTCTTACAAATACTCCAAAATGTACAAATCTATGCAATGCCACTAATGTACTTCTATGGGCTTAGATCAGCATAAAAAGAAAGTAAAGAAATCCTTAAAACAAAAAACTGGTAATACTCTAAAACAACAAGCTCTTGTCACCAATAAAAGGATATAAATCAAGAAAATGCTTACTCTACAATTCACTAAGAAGCCGGTTAGTAAATTCAAGAAATAAGAACAACCCAATTTTTAAAAGCGCACAAAATGCAGAAACCCCAGTTCCAAGTTCCAAATTCAATAAAAAAAAAACATATAAAATTTCTTATTCAGATATTGATAATATTGAACAGAAAAGTGAAACACTTACTGAAGAAATGGTGGGATCAAAACAATTAGCAGCAAGAAGCAATCCTTTTGCAGCTTGGAGAGCTAAAGACAGATAAAAAAGGGAAGATTATCCTAATTGGAGGAAGAAGGAGAGATCAGATCGCCTTTAAAGTCTTTGATTTCTTCAAGCAAATGAGCCAAGAGTGAGACTCTCCGACCCAAATCAGTGCAGTCTTTCTTGAAGGAACCAGAGAAGCCAGCTGTAGAGATTCTAACGACGTCGTGGACTAGTCGCAGGGAAGTCTGGGTAGGGTCATCTCCGTCACCGGCGACGGCGGTGGTGTCTCCGCCGGCCATGGTGTGGTGGAGGGAAGGATGGAAAATGGTTTGGATTGGTTTTACTGTGCGACGGGTATGGGGACAGATTGTCTTGCAACGTTTGGTTAAAAGGCTTTGGACAGTTTGGATTTAATTATTAATAGTATTTGAGAAATTTTATATATAAAAAAAAAAAGAGGTTATATTACACCGAATATAATCAAATGGAGAAAAAATTTATAGTTTTGTTAAGATATTGTATAAGTGTACTTTGCATATTCATATAGTATAATATTATATTTGAAGTTTTGTACCGTATAACTGACCATTTTAAAATATAATACTATGACATTCTAACAGAATTATAATTTTTTTTTATATATAACTATTAAAAATATAGTTAAATATAATAAAATGACGATCAGCATAACAAAATTATAAATTACTCTAAATTAAATTATACTATTTTGGCACTTTTTTTCAAAGAAGGGTGGGAAAATTATAAGAAACCTTGTTATGGTTCGGCTAATATTCACATTACTTCTTTATAATTTTTAAACTTATAAATTGACCCCTTATAGTTTGGGATAAAGTAAAGCTGTTAAATATTTCGTTAGGTAATCGTTAGAAGTTGATTTTTTTTTAATTTTAAGGGTTATTTTAGTGATTTAAAGCCTCTAACTAAAGTTAGTTATGCATTTTAATATAAAATATAACTTTTCCATTCCAACTTAGATATTTTTTGGTCGTAGAGAGGTATTAGGTTCAGGGATAATTTAGACATTTTGTACAAAACCGTTAGTTTTTAACTTTTTATCCACTTTATAAAAAAAATCCTTCAAACCATAAGGAGTCAGATTTTAGTTTTAAAAACTATAAAGAGATTAGTGAATATTTATCAAATTATAGGGGAGTTCTTGCAATTTACCCAAGAAGTGACATTGTGACGTTGAGAATACTTTTAGATTGTACATGTATACAAACTCACATTCATTTTTTTTTTCCCATTTTGGTATTAAGCCTTATTTATTGTTTAAATTTTGCTAATTTTGAATATTTCGATTATAAATTAGTAGAAAACCGGTAAAGTGGGGGAATGCAACAAAAACTATAATTTTTTAACTACAAAAGTTCATTTGTCGGTGTAAAAACAATAATTGTACTTTTAAAATGTCACGATTTTGAAATATTAAGTGGATATGATTATGTTCTTGTATGAATTAATATAAGAACGGATTTATCATTACTTTTTACTAGTTGGTCGAATGGAAAATTTTCAAAAAATTTATTTGATAGACTTTTCTAATTTAAAAAAAAAAAAAAAATTGAGAATAGGCAAAGAATGAGGTAGGATGAACCTTATTAAGCTTACTCCTAAATCAGGTTAGATTGAAATATTCGCAAGGAAGCTGCATTGTCGAAGGCAAGAAAAAGAGGCGAGATTCTCGGAACCGAGTAAGCAAGCTGGAAGGAACAAAAATATTAAAAAAACAAAGGAATACAGTTGGGAGAGTTGGGAGAAGAATATTTTGATTGGTAGCAAAGAAGTCTTGAAGAATTCCAAGGCTGTAAAGATGCAATTGTTTCTTTTTTGGCAATTATTGTTCCAGTTTTTTAACATTAAAAAGATAGCAAAGTCGTTGGTTTTTTTCTGTTATGCAAATCCCATATAGAATTGGCGTGTATGGAAAATCATATCATTAGTAGTTGACAACAATCATTGTCCATGTTTTTTCTACAAGATGGCCATTCATAGACAGCTAGATTGTTCTAAAATATACTACTAGTATTACTAGTTCATTAATTTCACCATACATTTATCCTTATCCTCTGTCGGCATCCTAGACAGAAAAATCTACTATAATAACTGTATTTCAGTTTGTATTAATGCACTAACAATGAATGACTACTTATTAGTTGTAATTAACAAAAGGGTTAATAATACTTTGCCCCTGAATTAGGTGAGTAATTATATTTTATCCCCTGAAGTAACAAAATATACACTTTGTCTCTCATTGATAATATTCATCCATTAACAATTTTAAAACCGTCAACATAATCTAATTAAATGGTTAAAATACCTTCACTATTTTGATTTCTTATGTACATATTTAAATTTTGATTATGATGTGATAATTATTTAAAAATAAAGAAAATAAGCTATATAATATTTCAATATATTTTTTGGTCAAATTTTTTTCTTTTAATTTTTGGATATCATTTGATATTATTTCGAATTTAAATATTTAATTATATTAATAGAACAAAATTAATAATAAAAAATATTGGTAGTACAATTCTCGAATTAATTTATTTTCTCTATTGGTAGATTATTTTGATAGTTTTAAAATTATTAATGGATGATTATATAGTGTTAATAAGGAGATAAAGTATATATTTTGTAATTTCAAAGGACAGAGTGTAATTACCCACCTAATTCAAGGGGCAAAGTATTATTAAATGTAGTCTATGAAAAAAAAAATGATGAATATTAATTTATACTTATATATTTTGACCTGACAAAATACTCTTATTTGGTAAAATTTGTACTTTTCAAACAATTAAAATATATAATATTGTACTATCAAGTATTCAAAATATAACGGTTAATATTCTAACGGGACTATAGAATTTTTCTTAATTAGAGATATTTGAATGTAGGTTTGGTCTTGTAAGCTATAACAAATAAAATAAAAAAAAAAAGATATTTGAATGTTTTTGATTTTCAGAATTACAGTATGTATTGTTACTACAACTCTATAATAAATTTTTTTTTATATGAATCTGAGTATTATAGATCCTTTGGTTCATATTATTCCACATCATCCACACATTACTTCACATTACCGAGCCCGCAATGTTGATTAATATGAACCATAAAGAGTATAACACTATATATCTTAAATCTGATCTATGTAAAAAAATTTCAATTATAATCTACCCCATAGAACATTCTATATTGAGGCAAAAGTAAAATACAAGGAAATAAAAATATTAGAGAATTGATTTCGTATATATATATATATATAAATATGTATGTATGTATGTATGATTATCTGACAAAAAAAGTATTAAAAAAGTTAAATAGGTATGGAAAATTCTACTATTCAGTAGTATTTTATAAATATATATATATGGTTATTTGACAAAAAATATTTAAAAAGTTAAATAGGTACGGAAAATTTTACTATTTCGTAGTATTTTATAAATTTTCAAAGTACATAATATTATATTATATAAATATTTAAAAAAAAACCGAATAACTTCATTACAAAACTCTAGAATTTTCTAATGGTTTATCATAGTTTATTGACGCTACTGTGTGTAAACTTCATTTTTCGCAGATTTTGCAAGATACAAATGTTGGAAAGTGCGGAAAACTACATCATTGAAAACATTTTATTAAACAAGGAAGTTAAAATTAACTCTAATTCTGTCACCCCGAAAACTAGAAATCACTTCATGAGAGTGAGAGTACTGAAAGAGAATGAGAATCATCTTTGTGAAAACGTGTGATGTTACCAATGAAATAGAATTTTCTTTCTTCCTTCATTTTCCTCGTAAATAACTATATGAAAGATGAGCATGTACATGCCATACATATGATATGAGCAGACTTGCATTCTTATTTACATGTTTTTTTTTTAAAAAAAAAAAAAGAAAAATTCACCTTTTTTTTAATATTCAAACTTATAACTAATATGTTATAAAAAAAACGTTTTACCAATTAAATTATACTTTCTTGTCGTTCTTATTTACATTTGTATTATTGTTTATCGCAACCAAAAGAAAAAAGTGGCAACCGTATCTAACGTGGCAATGGCGGAGACACACTGGGAGCAGTAGGGACAGTTGCCTCGGTGGTCTGCTCATATGCATTGTATTAAGATGTAAATTTTTTGTCCGAATTTGATATTTTGTTTCTAATTTAATAATTTTGGCCCCAATAATAAGTAAAATATGCTATGAATTAACAAAAAGATCATATTTATATTGGGAAAATCGCTGAAATAGTCTCTCAACTTTTGTACTTTAGCCAGAATAGTCCCTCAACTTTTTTTGTAGCCAAAATAGTCCTCCAACTTTTATTTTTTAGTCAAAATAGTCCTTTCATGTAAAATTTATAAAATAAAAAATAAAAAAAAATTATGGTGACTACACTATAAAAGGACTTTTTTGGCTAAAAAAAAAAAGTTAAAGGACTATTCTGGCTAAAAAAAAAAGTTGAAGGACTATTCTGGCTAAAAAGAAAGTTCTCTTATAACTATTCTGGCTAAAGTGTAAAAGTTGAGGGACTATTTTGGCAATTTTTCCTATTTATATTATATGCCATCGGGTTGTTATGTTTGATTGACAGAAAAAAAATATTTAGTTACGCATTAACAACATGCTAACTAGAGTTTTTATTGTCTTAATAATTAGTTATGAGTAAAATTACAGCTAAGTTTATTTTTTTAGTCTTTCTAATAATTAATAAACAAGGTCAAGAGATATAAGTTTTAGAGAAATTTTATGGTCCCATTAAGGTACAATACTATTATGTTTTAAAGTTTATATTGTATAATTATTCAAATAAATATTATTATATTATACAAACATTCAAAGTATAATTGTATAATATCCTATATGACAATAGAATTTTCCTACATTTTAAGATTTTATCTAATTAACTAATTATCACTATCACTTTCAAAAGAATACATACAGAGTGAGAAAAATATACATGATAAATATCATATGTCAAATTTTGGTGTAATTCTTTTAAATTAAAGGTTACGTATAAATTGTTTGGTATTTTGACAAATTATAAGCTTGCTTGTAAATAACTTTTTTATTTAAGTGAACCTATAAATTTAAAAGAATTTGGACGAAGATTAGGACAAAAAAAATTATATTAGGTGAATGAAATATTAAAATAATAAAGGATTAATCCTAAATTGGACTATAAATTTAAGAAAAAAAAATTGTACTATAAATTTTGTCTTCACTGCACAAATTTTCTGACTACGCCTGTAACGTGGTTCCAACCGCTACCCATTAGCTTCTTCTTCCCTCGTAGTGGGCGGCCACTAATTAGTAGAAAGACTTTTGTTATTTGGTTATTATAGATTAATTAATGTACATGAGAAAACGTTCTTAATTATCACAATTAAAGTAGTTCCGAGCAAATTAACAAGTTGCAATTGATTAATATGGAGAAACAATAAAATATTCAAAAATTTTACAATTCCTTTTAAGGAATCAGTCTTTTGTGCTTGAAAGATTTGTACAATACAATATTATGTGTTTTAAAAATTTGTAATGTACAAATTTTTAAAATCAAGAAAATTGGTCCCTCAACGGGATTTTAAAATTTCCGTAAAACATTAGTATGATGAACCTATTTATATATATCTATCTCAGAGTAATTATAAACCATTCACTTTGTATAATGCATTTTCCCCGAATGTTTATTTCTTGGCATTTTGTGTTGGAATTGATAAATATTCCTCCTGCCTCTGATCAATATGCTATATTTTGGTAGCATAATTTCATGTAAAACATATTAAGGTATGAAAACTTTGGCTGCATTGGTGGCGTTTTCATGGGACTTGGTCATTGAGTAAGTCCCATTTTTGGCTTGGTATCTTCATCTTGAACCCATGTTCTTTTGTGATAAAAAGAGAAATAGCCAAATAGGGATCGGTTTTATCATATTCCAGGAAGTTGGTAAAGCATAAAGTGAGTTCCAAAATAGATTAGTAAGAAATAGTACTGGCTTGGTTTGGACAAGATTCGTTACTCATTATATTTTCGAATAATAATAAACAATTATTTCATAATATATTTTCTAATCACATTTTTATCTCTCTCTCTCACACACACACACACATATATATATTATATTATAAAAAGTTTGTTATAATAATTACTATAATATTATTATTATTTTTTTTAATGTAATTATACAAAAACGGCATTTGAATTCTAAATAGTCTCTCAAATAATAATTTTATAAATAGAGTTAGTATGATGGACAATAGTATATATGTGTCCATTTTACTCGTCTATATTAGCCTTATGTATCTACATGAAAATTCTGTCCCGTGTTGCATAATATTTTTAAAACTGAAAGGATGAAAAGGAACAAATTTATTTACAGGATAAGCCAAAATGAGGCTCTCTCCTAACCCTAATTAATCCGGCCATCGCCATTAGCCTTTCACTAGATTTTTTTTTTTTTTGGCCATTAGCCTTTCACTAGATTTTATTTTTTTTTCGCCATTAGCCTTTCACTAGATTTTATTTTTTTTTTAAGAAAAAAAAATCATAAGATCTACATTAATTTTTTATCTATTTATTTGATAACTCAAATCCATAAGTTAGATTATAAAAAAATATAATTTTATTATTTGAATTATATTTTGTTGTGCGCCTTTCATTAGTTTTTCAATTTAATTTGTACCTAATTAATGGATGCGTATAAATTCAACTGAAATGGGCTAATCAAAATCCTACGGAATCGGACACTTCGTAGTTTCAGTTGTCGTTGGGTCTAAACATACTTAGGTATCCATTAGCTACTGGCCCATTGCTCTAATTAAAACCTTGCTACATAGAAAAAGTGCCAGTGTAATATACTTATGAAGAAAATATTTAAGTAAATTTAATTTTTGATCTCATTTATAAATTTTGTGATTAAAATTAAAATTTAAAAAATTTTATTTTTATTAATTGATATTATAAATTTTTTAAAATTTAATTCAGAATTTATAAATAGAATAAAAAACTGATTTATCTAAATATTTGCTTACTTATAATACTAAACTTCTTCATGAGTGGGGAACGGAGGCCTAGAGGGATGACAGAACGGAAGATGATGATATTTGAGAGAAGATACGATTTGTGGGTGGGGTCCACAAAATAAGTGGGGGATTAATGAGAAGGATAATTTGGCTAATTTAGGAAATATATGCTGTGACAACATAAGATATTTGCTCATTGCTCTTAACTTTGTTTATAATCTGATTGATTTGACACTGACAAGTAAAAGCTTCATTAATTTTTGCTTATTATGGTAAGGGGCAATGATATTGCCACAACAAAACTTATATTAAATGACATTACTATCCTTAAAACTCATCAAAATTACTCACCAAACATATCGTACTCCCTCCTTGGCTGCCTCTTTGGGCCTCCCCTTCCCACTTACTCCATTTTCCTCACCTAGTCCCTCTCTTGCTCTCCTCCATTTCTCGCGCCATTATCAATCATCAACAAAGAAAAAGATGAAAATTATCATCCTAGCAATTTACTGAATCAAAAGAAGTAAGTAAATAAAGAAAAAGGGAATATGAAAGTAAAGAAAAGTGGTGCTTTTTTTTTTTTTTTTTCTTTTCTTGATACAATTGAAGAAGAGAGATCAAATTGAATTATTTTTGAAACAATGGACTATTTCCATCTATCTGTTTTTTAAACTCTCGTAATTTCAAGAATACTCTTCAAGAAGAAGCGCCTGATAGTCGAGGTGAAGACAGAAAATATTGAAAATTTGCAGGCTTGAGGAGAGATTTTGGGGGGGGGGGAAGAAGGGTGAGAAACTAGAACTGGAATGAGGTAGGTTAATTTGTCAATTAACAGAGAATTTGCTATGGCATTAAGGATTTAGCTGTGGCAATATCATTGCCCTTATGGTAAGTGTAGGAGTGGTTGTTGGGGGGGGGAAGAAGAGTGAGAAACTAGAACTGGAATGAGGTAGGTTAATTTGTCAATTAACAGAGAATTTGCTATGGCATTAAGGATTTAGCTGTGGCAATATCATTGCCCTTATGGTAAGTGTAGGAGTGGTTGTTTCTCAAAAAAAGAGACAAGTTAACAGGAAAAAAATTAAGAATTAACGAGAATTTGCTATGGCATTAAGGATTTAGCCGTGGCAATATCATTGCCCTTATGGTAAGTGTAGGAGTGGTTGTTGGGGGAAGAAGTGGACACCCTCTCTTCCTCACATCTAGAAGGGTGAGAAACTAGAACTGGAATGAGGTAGGTTAATTTGTCAATTAATAGAGAATTTGCTATGGCATTAAGGATTTAGCTGTGGCAATATCATTGCCCTTATGGTAAGTGCAGGAGTGGTTGTAGGAGTTGGGATTTGAGGGGTAAAACTTATACAATCTTATAATGGCGGGACAATTTTATACTTATAAAATTTAATGGAGCGAAATATAATTTTTACAAAATTTTAATTGAAGTTTTTTTAATTTTTAAAAGAAAATATGTACTAATTCTTAAATTCTTGGAGGCCATGAATAATTTAGGAGGATTAACTCTATTTCTAAATTTTGATCGACACAGGCCTGCAAGGGTTTGAGGCTTTGAGCTTCTGAGCCCATGAAATATTGAGTATTTTTTTAAACTTGGGCCTTGGTGTGCAGATAATCCATTCACCTAATAGCACAATACTTTGTGTATTCTATTTCGAATATGTTGTTCTTTATGTCAATCATTTTGCACTTTGAGTTAGGATATAATGTTGTGTTTAAATTGAGGAATTTGGTGGATTTGGATTTTAAATTTAAATTCATTATAAATTATCGAAACAAGTAAATGAATTTAGTTAGAGATTTGAAATTCACTAACAAATGATATTTATATTTTAATGGTTAATTACCCAAAACCTATGCTTTGTTTGGATCTATAAATTTGAGAAAAAATTTGAAATCCATCTATTTGTTGGAGGGAATTGTATAATCAAAATGAATAAATTTTAAATCCACTTAAATTAGAAAGTTATTTAAAATATTTTATTTTACACCTTTTAATTTGGATGGAGTTGAAATCCATATATATTTCAACTCTACAAATCCTTTCAAAAAAGGAATAGATTTCAGAAATAAATCTTTTATGAAATTCATTGATTCAAACACAATCTTATGTCATTTAAAATCTACCTAATTCAAATTCGTTCATTTCAAATTCTTTATTCAATTCAAATCCACCAAACCAAACAAAACCTAAGAGATTTTTGTTATTATGATAAAAACTTCATGAAAATAACTGATACATAGGAATTGATAGTCCTACTCTTACATTGTTTACTGAAAAAAGTAAAATTAACAATTCTCTTGTTCTAAAACGTTCTTTTACTATTTTTACCGGAATGGTTAATATATTTACCTCTTATATATAGGTCAATGTATTGAAACTCAAATAAGATCAACCTGTTTGTCCAACATCTACATGAACCTCTACGCATACTCTTATATGTTGTAGATTGTATGTTTTGTTGCACATGTCATGCACGGCCAATCATTCTTATCTACATTTGTATTATTGTTTTTGGCAACCAAAAGAAAAAAGTGGCAAGGGTATTTAATGTAGGGAAATACTTAGGTAGATCAACAGATTGTCTTTCTCCTCATTTGTGACTTTGTGGTGTAAATTAAATGTTATGGAATCTATGACATAAGTTGATGTAAACAACATTTTATAAGATTTAATTTTGACTGCAAGATCTACAGGTGGATCAAAGACCGAATCTATAGTAGTATTTTTCAATGTGACAATGACGGAGACACACTGGAAGCACTAGGGACAATTGCCTCAGTGGTTTGCTCAAATGCATTGTATTAAGATGCAAAATTTTTTCCTAATTTGATATTTTGTAGTAATCTAATATTTTTTGTCCCATTAACAAGTAAAATATAATATCATTAACAAAAAAAATCATATTTATATTATATGCCATCGGATAATTATGTTTGATTGATTGAAAAATATTTAGTTATGCATTAACAACAAGCTAAATAGAGTTTTTATTGCCGTAATAATTAATTATGAGTAAAATTTATTTTTTTAGTCTTTCTCATAATTAATAAACAACGTCAAGAGATATAAGTTTTAGGGAAATTCAGCATGATCCTGTTAGGTATGTACAACACTATTATGCTTTATGGTTTATATTGCACAATTATTCAAACAAATAGTATTGTATTATACAAGTATTCAAAGCATAATTGTATAGTATCTTATAAGACAATAGAATTTTCTTAATTTTTAAGATTTTGTCTAATTTACTAATTATCACTTCCAAAAGAATACATGCAGATCGAGAAAAACATACACATAAATATCGTAATGTCAAATTCTCGTGTAATTCTTTTAAATTATAAGTTATGTATAAATTGTTTGGCATTTTCACAAATTATAAGTTTGCTTGTAAATAACTTTTTTATTTAAGTGAACCTATAAATTTAAAAGAATTTGGACGAAGATTAGGAAAAGAAAAATTATATTAGGAGAATGAAATATTAAAACAATAAAGATTAATCTTAAATTGTACTATAAATTTATGAAAACAAATTTATGAAACTTTATGAAAATAACTGATACATAGAAATTGATAGTTCTACTCCTTACATTGTTTACTGAAAAAAGTAAAATTAACAATTCTATGGTCTCTAAAACGTTCTTTTATTATTTTTACCGGAATGGTTAATATATTTACGTCTTATATATTGAAACTCAAATAAGATCAACCTGTTTGCCCGATTGAATAGGGAACCTCTGCGCACACGCAATGTTGTGGATTGTACGTTTTGTTGCACACGTCATGCACGGGCAAATATTTCGTTCATTTGGTGAAAATATTAAAAATTAAATTAAAATATAATATATTTGAGTGTTTAGGGTGCAAGATATTCAAAATTAAAATTAGAAATATAAAATATGATTTGAATTTAAGTCAAGGGGTGTAAAGTAAAATTAGTCCAATCTTCTATTGATTTTTTGCTAAGTGAGTATATAGACTTTACTATTTTTCCCCGTGCATAACAAAGGACTAGAGTTTAGTTAAAGTTAATTTCCTGTTTCATAACTGCTTTTTTGGATTTATTTTTAGCTTTTAATTCAAAAAATCTATTGTGTCTACTGTTTTATTCTTAATTTTTTTCCTGTTAACTTGTCTCTTTTTTTGAAATGAGAAAACCGAAATCAGAAACAACATTAGACCATCTTTTTTATTCTATTTTGGTTTTGTTTATTCTGTTTGGATTGGACAGTCAAATTATTTATTATTCTATCAATAATATTCTGTAATCATTCTCTAAAATATTTTTTAACTATCTTTTATACGACTCATTTCAAAAATTACTACAATATTCTTTTTAAATAATATTCTAAAAATAATAACCATTCAAACCACTACGATAAAAAGTCAAACAAATTGGTGTAGAGTTGCCCTTTTCCTTTCTAATTAAAAAGGGAAAGCATTACTTTATTTCAGCATCAAAATGGTGGTTGAGCAAGACAAGTTACAATTTAACTAACAGATCCAAAGTAGGAAATATGTCATATAAAAGAAAAGGTGAGGAAAAAAAAAGTATGGATAGAACTTTTCCCGAAGAAAATGAAACAGTAGAGCTGTTTCAAAGGAATTAAGTACTTGGAACTAGGAAGCATTGAAATTGTTTTCAACTACCAGTTTGCAGCACGAGGAAGCCACCTAATAAACTTACTCAGGCTACTAGAGCAAAACTACCATACTCACCAAGAAGGCAAGAACATCCAGCTTTTTAAGATCGATCAATTCCAAGAGAATGAAAAATATTTTCGGTTGCATTTGGATTAATGGATTTAGAAAAGGATTTAAAAGTACTTATTTGTTGGAGAGATATGTAAAATTAAAATAGATGAATTTCAAAGCCATCAAAATTACAAGTGTTTTGAAATCATTCTTTTTATTTTTTTTTTAAATTTTGAATAAAGTTTAAAATTCGTTGGTTTTAATTCTAAAAATTATTCAATAAAATTGATAGATTTTAAATCTTTCTATCCAAATGCAAACAAAATTGAAATAGGAAACAAATAAATTCATGATGATCACTTTTAATTAATTTTTACTTGTATATTGTTTGTCCCAAAAGGAATGTTGTACTATTAGATTTTCACATCCATGCCAAAATTTATTTGTTGGCTTTTCTTAAAAGATTAAGATGAATAACAAAACTAATGCAACCCACAAGTGCGTTGTCACTTCCCATCAGATTATATGAAATGTTGTAGGCAAATTAAATAGTAGCACTTCAATCAAATATGCCACTATTATATATTATCCAGAGAAGACCTGCTTCTATACCAAAAAAATAAAATAAAATAAAATAAAATAAAATAAAATTAGAGAAGACTTGCTAATTAATCCTAATCCTTTCTTTATTATCTATGCTAATTGACCTAAATATCCATAACCCACTCAATAACTTGAGCTTAAAAATAAGAATAGCCAAATACTGAATTTTAGTCAAGAATAGTTTAATATATATATTTTGAAGGTGTAAAATAATTAGTGACATTTTAATTTGGTCTATGTATCTGTTGATACGTAAAAAGAAAACTAGCAATAAAACAAAATTAAGGCCAAAATAGTAAGCTGGTGCAGCATAGATGTGTATGAGAGAGGGGACTAACAAGATCCCATCTCAGCCGCAACATTAATTCTTATCTACTACTAATTCTTATCTCCAACCAATGACTACGGTAGTTGTCTCTAATTGTCTTCTGTAGGTGACAACAATCGGAAACTATCAGTCAAAGCCCGGCATTTATTATTATTTTTAAATAAAGAAAATTCTTTTCTTTCTCATTTTCTAATTCTGGTTATTGAAGTACTTCACAGATCGAAAAGTTAATTTATGCGATTGTTGGAATTGTTCAGGTTTGTGGTCCTTGTACAATATCTAACAACTAAGTGAAAATACTCAGACGGTTTGATTTATGAGTCTGCCTGTCATACAAGTGGTCATTGAAAAATTCACATATTTAAGGTGTATTGGTTTGGATTAAAAATATTTTCAGAAAAATATTTGTCAAAAAATTTTTTAGTGTCAAACGTCGATGTAAAATAATTTTCAATTTTCCTTTTTCTATCTGAAAATAACTTATGAAATTTTTGTGCGTAAGAATTATTTTTCAAATCTTTCAAATACTTACTTTTATAATTTTATTTGCTAAATTTATTTTCGTTTTCAATTCTTTTCCATTTGTTTTTCTTTTAATCATGGGTCCCACATTAGTATAACTATCATTATGTATATTTTATTACTACATTGTATTATCATTTAATTTTGAACAAAATCAATCTTTTATTAACCATAATTACTTGTAAGGTATTTATTACCATTGTTATAAGTTTTTTTTAACTTATATTTATAAAATTAAAGATGAAACCGTTAAAATTTTTTATTTCAAGATATTTTCATTTTGTTAATCGAACACTGAAAGATTGTATGAAAAATGAACTTTTCATGTAAAATATTTTCCAAAAAAAATATTTTTCCGAAGAAAATATTTTTAATCCAAACAAACACATCCCTAATGTCATTCATGCAAGATAGTTGGTGTCGTTTCATAACCATGTGGGTTTTTAAATAGTCACTACATCTTTATGTAAACCCGGCAACCAAAGATTAAAACTTACCAAAATGTTTTCTACAACCAAAACATGCCATGATGGACGATAGAATCGTTTATGCACCTTGTTTCTTGTGGTATGGATATTGTGCCACTTTTTTCAAGCCAAGGGTGCCATAAATATTGGTTATGGCAAGTTGCCAACGTTAATTTTCATGCAAAAGCAAACCACCAGTCCAAGTCAACTTCTTCCTAACCCTAATACTGTGATGCTATAAAACATACATACAACATCCATTCGGCTGACTACCCACCCATCAGCCTCCTTTTCTCCCTCCCAAAAGTGTCAAAGATAAAGAAATATTACAATGAGGAAGCCTTGCTGTGACAAGGAAGACATGAATAAAGGTTCTTGGTCCCAACAAGAAGATCAAAAACTCATTGATTATATCAAGAAACATGGCGAAGGTCATTGGCGAAACATCCCCAAAGCTGCAGGTTTTGTAAAGTATTCATTACTTAGATATTTGGTAAAAAGAACAAAAACAATTTCTGCACAAAACATTATTACATTTCAAGAAAAAGAAATGAATGCCATTTTGTATTGTGATTTTTCCCCTAATATTTTTCTTTGTTTTGATCAGGCCTACTTCGTTGTGGCAAAAGTTGTAGGCTGAGATGGATAAACTATCTAAGACCAGACCTTAAACGAGGCAACTTTGGTGAAGATGAAGAAGACCTTATAATTAAGCTTCATGCCCTCCTAGGCAACAGGTATGTTTTTTTATTTTCTTTTTTTCCTCTTCTTTTGTAACAGAGTATATATATATATATATATATATATATATATATATATTATATATATATAATTTCTCTTGGCCAATTATTTATTGTTTATTTTATCAAATGATAGGGATATTGGAGATTGAATTTGAAAAATTCTTTCATGGACCAAGGTGTACGGCCCCACCGTACACCTTGTGATCCATATTTTTCCACATCATCTAACTTATAGAAAAAATATTATAATTTTTAATTTTTCAAAAGAAGTTGAAGGATGTGGAGAAATATGAATCACAAGGTGTATAGTGGGATCGTACACCTTAATTCATACAAGAATTTTCCACGAAGTTGTGTTCATTGAATAACTTTAGCATAAATTTTAATTTTCCATAATTTTCAATCATAATATTAATGAAAATTCCAAATTTTTTCAAAAATGATAAAATATGCCAAAATCCCTTGTAAGAAATTTTGTTCTTGGACTAATTAAGTCATAAATGATGCTATAAAAAAAAAAAATTGGTAATTCAGGTGGTCATTGATTGCTGGAAGATTGCCAGGAAGAACTGATAATGAAGTGAAAAACTATTGGAATTCTCATTTGACTAAAAAACTAAAAAGCATGGGGATTGATCCAAATCATCATCGTCTGAGTCATTATCTTTCTCCACCAAGAATCCACGAATTTTCACAAGGTACAACATCATCAGCCATGAAAGTACAACCCTCTCATCAACAAATGAAATCTGGAGGAAGTGGAAGTGACCAACTTTCTGATGCTGGAAGTTGTGTAGATGTTTTATCATGATTCATCATGTAAATTATTGCCTGATCTGAATGTGGATTTAGCGGTGAATTCTTAAAGAAAAAACTAAGTATAATGAGTCCATAACAATTAGAGAATATATGAACATCCATCTCCTTAATTTACTTCCACTCTTTAGATGATCAAGAATTAATTGCGAGTTATATTTGGAAGATCAAACAAACAAAAAAAAAAAATGGTTGTGAAGATAATTAGCTGACTCTTTTAGTTCTATATTTTCTGGATATATATATGTATATATATAATTAAGTTCCATTGTTTCTTGGTGAATTGAACATATTTTGCTGTCAATTTTATTCTTAGGTATTTTTGGTTTTTTGATTTCGAGATACAATCCCAACCTCATAGTGGGGAATTAAGGTTGTCATATACTAGTAGATAAAACGATCTTGAATTCTAAATATGATAAAGACAAAAGATTCTATGCTCATCTTTTGCATGGATGGGATTGAAAGTTATAAGTTTAATTAATTGAATTGATCCTTTTTTCTTTTAATTTCTTATAGGGACCATGTGTGTGGGAAAAAAAAAAAAAATTCAAAAAAAGTTCTTGAGTCAACAATTTCATGGTATATGGACGTGACTGAAAATGTGGATTGGTCGGGACTAATGTTTATATTGGCAGTTGTATTGCATAACAGGTACATTGATTATGATAGTGATAATACTAGGAGATAGCACTAGAATTTTGAGGTTTTCAAGACATTGAATTATGTCATCTGGGCCATTGAACAGCGGTTGCTTGTGGTATTAATGGATAATGATCAATTAAGCTAGCAAACCCGCCCTCATGTTTTTAGTTTTTCCCCGATTAGGCAGCAGTATACGTGGAGTTCAATCTGAGATTATCATTATATTTTCAGATTACTTAAATTTGAGAAATTAAAAACCAAGAACAATTGGAACGAAGAAACTTAAATAACTACTTTGAGGGAGCCAAGCCTCTTTCAATATGGTTTCTTCATCTTTAGTTACCACTCTCTCATTATGTTCTTTATTACATTTTCATTTTTACTACTACTGAACATAAGAAGAACTTTTTTTTTTTAATGATTAATAAATTGTTCTTCAAGTAAAATTTCAACTTACTGCTTTTATATTCAGCTTTTAGACAACCCAAGACTTGCTGCCCTTAAGATAACATTAATCAAATAGAGTGGACCGAGTACAATGCACATTTCTCACTTTGACTACTTCAAAGTTACAAACCCTGGCTTCGACAGCAGTTTGGGAAATTCAAGCCTCCAAGCATACTATTATGAGTATCTTTCAAGGGTTCAAATAAATCAAATTAAATATATTAAATAAATTGTAAGTAATTAATTTTTATTACTATCTCAATTCAGTTGAATTGAATAATTTTGGTCCCTAATGAATTGGAAACATCCCAATGCAATCCTCCAAATTTCATCAATGTGTTAGCTAGTCTCTTCCATTCACCTAACTTGCACCATTAGCAAGTTAGGTCATCAATTGGCCAAACTTTGATCATATAAAGCTTTAGAGGTTCAAATGTGATAATATTTGTAACTGAGACAGAGATAATTAACTGGGAAAAAAAAATCCAACGTGTAAAAGACAATGAAGAGATTAAAACCCTTGGACCACATTGGACTACAAACTTTAAGGGGTCCATAAATATACACCTACCTTTTCTGCCTCCACTCTACTTAAGCGTTCCAACCTGTAAGAACTAGTGGTCTTGTTAAACCCAAGTCCAATTCTTTGTGCAATTAAAATTGATAGATTTTATTGGACCAAATAGCTATTATTTGATTTTTTTCAAGTTCAAAATTGATTGATACACAACTTTCTTGATGGAATCCAAGAAAAAAGAGTACCACATATATTAAGATATGATAACTTCACACCCACATTTCTTCCTCAAGATTATTTCAATTAAAGTGGCAGCTCATGCTGACCAAGCAGTCTCGAAGCCAAACTAGGGGTATTCATGGTTTAAAAAAAGTATTCGATTCTCATTATTTGGATTAAGAAAATTTTCCTGATCCTTTATCCAATTTATACAAAGGTCGAGTACCTGCTAAAGAGGAGCGAATAATTAATAACAAAACACAAAAATTTAAATAATGATAATTAGGAAATTTAATTTCACAATACGTCAACAACAATTAAGTCTAAGTCACAAAATACATCTTAATATTACATCCCAATAGCAACAAACTAACAAGTAGCAACAGGCCAATAACAACAACAATTAAATCATAAAATACATCTCCAAAGACGCGAGTGTGAAGAATGGGGATGCAAGGAAGAGAAAGGGAAGCGATGATTGAGAAGGAAGAGGAAGGGAAGACAAGGAACTGAAAAAGAAAAGGTGAGAGGCTGCCAATAACCCTAATAAGTATTAACTTCAAAAGAAACCTTATTAATCAAATTTACAAAATTACCCTTGAAATGGACCAGGTCAGGAAGTCGGTGGGTCACAAAAATGTGACGACCCTCTACCCGACTCGCTTTAAGAATGCGGTTCAAGTATCCTCTTTTCTCAGTTCGGATCGGATCGGTTTAACAGACTTTCGGGTAGGCGGGTCAAGATGAACAGTCCTAAACCAAACCATGAAAATGCATGAAAAAAATTTTCTAGTGCGAATGCCCTTCTCATCTAGATATGCCTACTTTATCCACAGTGTTCAACTACATGGACCACAGATTAATTGTAGAATAGCCGACTTACCAAGCTCTAACTGTGAGGCAACAGTTGAAATAACATGAAAATATTTCACTTACGGTACTAAAGACTATTGGGCTTATTTCACTTTGCATCGCCTAATTCATACTTGATTTTTACTTAGCACTCTATACTTATTTTTTTGGATATATTGCATCATGAACTCTCGAATTTATCAATTTCAATTTAATTTTTAACACCTTTATCAAAGTTGACGAATGTTCCAATCGTGCATACCACGCACCTATAGTGGAACACTCGTCAAAATTTTTAACACTAATAGAAATTGGACCAAAGTGGTACGAAACTAAGAGTTAGGAGTCTTGCAATGTATTCAAAATTTAGAATTCGAGGTGAAAAATAAAAATTGATCATAAGTTAGGGGTACAAAGTGAAATTAGTCATATTTACTTTTATTGGTACGACAAACCCCTAAACAAGGGCGTGGTATAGATGTGTACTTTGGGATAGTAGGAGTTACAATTGAAATTTGAGAAGGATATACTTGGCTATATATGTTATTTAAGGATCCATTTAGATAGGTGGATTTGAATCGTAAGAAAGAATTGAAATGAATGAATTTCCAATTGGTGGGATTTGAAATAATAAAAAATTTAATTGGGTGGATTGAAATGTATTTATTTTAATTATTAAATATCAAACTCAATTATTGGTCGATTTGAAATCTCCAAATGAATTCCTTAACTTGGATAGCCTCAGTGGAATAAGAATTTATTCTAAATCCAAATCTATTCAAATCTATCCTTGCAAACAAACATAAAATTCTTTGAACAAGAGGTCATGTGGTATATATTGATAGCAATCACTTAGAACCTGAAACAAAAAAGTGGACCCCACGTATGAATCCTACATGTGTAGTCTACTTTTTTATTTCACACGGTTAAATCGGATCTAAATCTACCTTATTGACTATAAAACCAAAATTATCACGCCTCAAATCTGGGGTGGCAACATGCCGCACCCTGTCTCTTGCAAGACAGAATAGGAGAACCATTTCTGGTCATCCACCACAAGTCCTTTAGCAAAATTTAAATATTCACCAAAAACAATTAAAAAAAAGAACTGTATAAATGCAAACATTCAAGACAGAACAGATGCATGTTCAAACATTAGAAATTATTCCGAGATGAATTGGCTATGAACGTGTAGGTCTACTAAATAACACTACAATAACCTTTTTCTTCACCCTCATTTTTGAACAAAACAAAGAAGTCTTTGATAGTAATCCTGTATACAAAGAAGTTAATCAAGATAAAATAATAATTCCACAAGAAACAAAACATGGAAAATTGTGGATTTAAAAAATTATTGAGATTAATTAGTATCCAATACAAGCTATTGATATATTTTGTATGCTTAGATGCAATAGTATTAATACAATCAAACCAATAAACAAAGCTGGTCAATATCACTGTGTCTAGATAATATAAATTTGTCATATTTCACAATAAGGCTTCAATATTAAATTTCCAGTTAGTGAAAAAATTTGAAACTCTTTCAAGTGCCAAGTCTCACAATTTATGATAACAGCCAACCATCCGTATCTAAGTAATAGTCCATGTAATTTAGGTGGTGGTGTTCCTCCTCCTGATCATGATCAGATACAATTGATACCAATTGATTGTTCTTCTCCGGCGGCCATATGTTGTCGTTCATAGACTTGTTCACTGTGTAAGAAAATAAATAACCAATAATGCAATGGAATTTAAAATTTTTAATTTTCTATCACGGATCTCTTTTGATTAATTTATACGTAGTACAAGAAAAGTATAGAGATTATACTTTAAAATTGCAGCAAAATCTCCACGTTAGAAGATCCACAAACCGCACAAGTGCCCGACTTCTAATGATATCCACACAAATAATTAAATCACAAATTTTCACAAAATTGATTGACTCAAGCCACGAAATGCTAGTTCCTTAATTATTTTTCCATTTTTCTAATCGTGGCTTTCACTATTTAATTTTCGTTCACGGCTTGATCTTTCAAAGCCGTATTAATACTACTTCTATTAGTACTAACCTTATACATATATATATATATATATATAGTCTTAATATGTGCATATGTATTATATATAATATAATATAATATATACAATAATTCTAGTATCCCAATCTAATTGGGTTTAGGGAATTATAATAATTTTAATCAGTTTGGGTCAAGAGCATATGAATAAATATAAAATCATTAGGAGTTATAATATATATTACACATTAGCTCCTAAAATTTATATCTTATTACAATTAAGCTCAAAAAGTTAATTTATCTCATAAATTAACCCATAAGTATCTTATACTTATCAAATCAATTTGATAATCTTGAATTAATTATCATTAAGTGTGTGACCCTTTAGGTTTCCAATCACGTTGACAATAAGTATAAATATAATTCTAAATTAATTAGACTTAGATAAATTAAACACTTTAATTTATCATTAATTCTCTAATTAATTGATTTACACTTATAGATCAAGATTGGCTTTTAACAAAGGATCATGACCACCCAAGTATTGAGATATGTCAAAGTGGTTCGACATTACCCATCTGTGATTTAGTTCCCATGTAATTATTATCCTTTCACCAATTTATATCTCGATTAATTCAAGAATATAGATATAATGCCAACTCTTATTGAATTAATCAAATTTAATTTTTTCCAAAATACAACTCACTTGAAATAGAATTTAAGATACTCTTAATTCTATTTCCACTTTGCGCAAAGATTTCTGAATAGTATTTCAAGAAGTGGCCATATTGGGATATAATCTCCTATTATAAGGAGTGGTGAATACTCTATTAGTCATATCTTATCTTATCGTGACTCTTCATATTATATTCGAACTCTACACTATGTGCGATCCATTAAGAGTAACGACCAATTGAGTCAGAATATAATAATTCACAGTCAAAATAAACTCATGACCTCAAGTCAAAGGACCATTACACCATTATCACAAAGAGATTAATCCATTGGCACTTAAATAATAATCCGTGTGGAATACTCTTAACGGGTCAATCCAATACACTTATTCTCAATAAGCATCCACATACATTTATGTGCTAATCTACTAGTGTCATACACTACGATTAGGGATATATACGAATAAAATATAATTAAATCATAACTATTTATGATTTTTACATATATATATATATATATATATATTTTATTTAAAAAATGCCGTATTAACAAATACATATAAATATAAAAGTGTAATTATCTCTAAAATAAATTGGCTTTAGGGCATACATTAACAAACTCTCACTTACACTAAAACCAATCATTCATGTGCTTAAAATTGAATGATTTAACATGACTCTCATGTGACCAGATTTATTTTGGGACAAAATTTTAGTGAACGGATCAGTAATGTTGTCATCCGTGGGAATCTTTTCCATCTTTACTTCATTTCTATCAATGATCTCTCTAATCAAATGATAGCGCCGTAATACATGTTTAGATCACTGATGAGACCTGGTTTCCTTTACTTGTGTAATAGCTTTATTGTTATCACAATACAAGAGTATAGGATCACTAATGGAAGGAACAATTCCAAGTTCAGCCACAAACTTCCTGATTCAAACTGTCTTTTTTGCTGCTTCTGAAACTGCAATGTATTCAACTTCTATTGTAGAATCATCCGTGGTGTCCTGTAGGGAACTTTTTCAATTAATCGTACCTTCATTAAGAGTAAATGCATATCCAGATTGTGACTTGTTGTTATTCTTGTCAGATTGAAACCTAGCATCTGTGTATCCGCGAACTGTCAATTCTTGCCCATCATAGATCAAGAATAAATCTTTAGTCCTTCTCAAGTACTTAAGAATATTCTTGACTGCTATCCAATTACTCATTGGGTTAGAATGAAACCTGCTCGTAACACTTAGAGCATAGGAGACATAGGGTCTTGTACATAACATAGCATACATTGTAGAACCTATAGCCAAAGCATATGGGATCCTTTTCATGCTATCTCTTTCGACATCTGTATTAGGACACATATTTTTAGAAAGGTACACACCATGAGACATTGGTAAGTAACCCTTCTTTGATTGATCCATGCTAAATCTCTTTAGCATCTTGTCTATATACATTGATTGAGTAAAACCAAGAAACCTGTTAGATCTATGTCTATAGATCCTGATTCTCATAATATAGGTTGTCTTTCCTAAATTTTTCATAGAAAAATTTCTGGACAATCATACATTTACACTTTGAAGCGTAGGTATGTCGTTTCCTATCAATAATATGTCAACCACATAAAATATCAAGAAAATAATTGTATTCCCACTAACCTTCTTGTACACACAACTTTCATTCTCATTTTTTATAAAATCAAACTCTTTGATTGTCTCATCAAAACGGATGTTCCAACTCCTAGAAGCTTGCTTTTGTCCATAAATAGACCTTTGTAGCTTGCATACTTTGTTAGGATCTGTAGATGTAAACCCTTCAGGTTGTATCATATACATCTCTTCCTACAAATTCCCATTAAGTAAAGCAGTTTTTACATCTATTTGCCAAATCTCATAATATTAATATGCAACTATAGCAAGTAAAATTCGAATAGATTTCAGCATTGCAACTAGTGAGAAAGTTTTTATTAAAGTCAACTCCTTGTCTTTGTGTATAACCTTTTGCCACCAATCGCGCCTTATAGGTAATTACATTACCATACATGTCGGTCTTTCTCTTAAAGACCCACTTGCACCCTATGGGTTTAATTCCTTCAGGTGGATCTACTAAGGTCCAAACCTCCATTTCAGATTTTATGGCTTGTAACCACTTCTGAGAGTTTTTATCAGATAATGCTTCTTCGTAAGATGTAGGTTCATTATTCGTAATGACTAATACAAGATCATCGTGTCCACTTACAAGAAACTCATATCTTTTTAGAGTACGATATCCTAGTAGTCCTACGAAGAGCTTGTGTATCATTAGTTTCATCATCTATCACATTATCATGTGATTGAAGCCCTTGTTCCATTTGTTGATCAATACCATATTGTGTTTCTTGAATTTCTTTAAGATCTATTTTACTCCCACTTGTCCTTTCAAGAATAAACTCTTTTTTTCTAGAAAGATGGCATGCTTTGATACAAACACCTTTTGCTCAATGGGATTATAGAAATAGTATCCAAAAGTCTCCTTTAGATACCCCACAAATAGACATTTATCTGATTTAGTTTCAATTTTGTCAGATTCTATCATCTTCACATAAGCAGAGTAGCCCCAAACCTTCAAATATGAAAGTTTAGATTTTTTTCCAAACCATATCTCATACGGAGTGGAATCAACAACTTTTGATAGAACACGATTTAGTAAATGGAAGGTTGTATTAAAAGCATAGCCCCAAAACAATTAGTTTGAAGGTCTACAAGACTCATCATTGATTGAACCATATCTAATAGAGTTCGATTACGTCTTTCAGATACACCATTTAGTTGTGGTGTATAAGGAGGAGTCCATTGAGGTAGAATCCCATTCTCCTTAAGATAATCTTGAAACTCTTGGTTTAAGGATTCCTCACGTCGATCAGATCGAAGTATTATAATTATTTTACCAAGTTGTTTTTCAACTTCATTCTTGAATTCTTTGAACTTGTCAAAGACTTCGGACTTATACTTCATTAAGTATACATAATCATATCTAGAATGGTCATCCGTGAAGGTAATGAAGCATAAAAACCTCATCTAGCATGAATTGACATAGGACCACAAACATCAGTATGTATTAGCCCCAACAATTTACTAGATCTATCACCTTTTCCAATAAAAGATAATTTGGTAATCTTACCAAGTAAACAAGATTCATATATATCATATGATTCATAATGAAATGATCCCAAATAACCATTATTGTGTAATTTTTGGTAATGCATTTCTTATTTATATGACCAAGTCTATAATGCCAAAGGAAAGATTGTTTCAAATTATCGATTTTAGACTTTTTAGATTTATGTTGAGAATTGAATTTTTCATATCTAAAATATGAAGATTATTATTCAAAGAAGTAGTTCCATACACAATGCCATCACGTGAAAAAGAACAACATTTATTCTTTTGCATAATGATAAAATCAATTGTGTCTAAACACGGAATAAAAATAATATTTCTAATAAGAAATGGAACATAATAACAGTCTTTAACCTCTAAAGAAGACCACTAGGCAAAGAAAAATAATAAGTCCCTACGACTGATGTAGCAACATTTGCTCTATTTCCTACGCGCAGGTCCACTTCTCCCTTAGCCAACATTATACTTTCATTTAGTCCCTACATATTTTTACAAATATGATATGTTGATCCGGTATTTAATACCCAAAAATCTGATTTAGAAGTAGAAATATTGATCTCAATCATAAACATACCTGAAGTAGAAGTTTTATTAAGCCTCTTCTACTTCAAGGTATCTATATAGGCCTTGCTATTCCTTTTCCAGTGCCCTTCGTTTCCACAATGGTAACAATTACCCTTGGCCTTGTCCTTCTTGATCACAAGTGTTGGTTTCAATTCAGATTTGGCTTTCACAAAGCCAACCTTGGGTTTCTTTTTTTTCTTATTAGAAGAATCAATAACCATGTTTCCTTTCTTTCTTGACAGTCATCTCAGAAGTTGTTATCATATTCAATAGTTCAGTGAGAGTTGTGGATAACTTATTCATATTATAGTTCATTACGAACTGTGAAAAACTATTAGACAGAGATTGCAAAATTAAGTCAACATTTAACTCATGATTTTGCTTAAATCCCAATCGTTCCAATTTTTCAATTAGTCTGATCAATTTTAGTACATGAATCGCTACTAAAGTACCCTCTACCATTTTACAACGGAATAACTCTTTAGAGCTCTCATACCTCTTATTCCTTGACTCTTCACAATCTATGATCAAACAATTCCTTGAGATGAAGAATCATGGAACGAGCATCCAAATTATCATGTTGTTTCTGCAATTCAGAACTTATAGCAGCCAACATGATACAAGAGGCAGTATCATTGTCCTCTATGTGCTTACGATAAGCATTCTGAACTGCTTCATCAGCATCATCTGTTGGGACATCAGGAATAGGTTGATCGAGAACATACCTAATTTTATCGTGCTTGAGAACAATTCTCAAGTTATGATGCCAATCCGAAAAATTTGGCCCAGTGAATTTATTATAGTATAATATGGTACGTAAATTGATGTTATTACTCATATTCTACAACATATAAATAATGATAGTCTAAGAATTTGTTATTCATGCATAAACAAAACCAAAATATAATATGGACTTCTTTTAATTTGGTTTTGCTTCCACTATTTTAATTGAAATCAATAACTCTCACATATTGATTCGGGAGCTATCACATAATCCCTGGTGGACTAGGATCCCATCTAATCATTTTGATGATTCTTGGGTGTACTCAACAAACCAAAATAATTTCGAAAGATAGGTAACTCTTACCAATTACAACACTTTGTAATTTCTAGATAGTTAGGTATCAACTCTTTGATAGCACATCTTATGTGACTTATAATCTTTTCCTCAAAGACATATAATCTTGAGTGAGCCTAACAAATTATATGCTTCCATTAAATCATACCCATTATTCAGAAATCTCTTCTTATAGCTCAAACATGTTCAACGTAGATTAACTTTGGATTAGCCCAACAAGTTAAATCTAAGAAGAACTCTTGTTTGTTGCTATAATAACGGAAGGAAACTTATTTATTGACTTAATATTAATTTGAGGGATTTTCTTTTATTTATTTTAATAGGTCTCCTCAAAATTGCATGCAATATTATCATATCAACATATAATAAATAAAACATGCATAAAATCACTAATGATTATAGACTTTTACTAAACTAGTTGTCTTGAGTCAATAAGGAAACTAGGTGGTCAAATTCGATATGTAAGGGTAATCTTCAACTCTTGAAAATTTTCTTCATGGATGCACCTTTTCTCCGTCTCCTTCATCTTGTATATTACAAATATAATTCTATCTAAATACTTTAGATATTCAATCCTATCCCTAACCTACCTTTATGTACATAATATGATTGGTTAAGAAATCTTGAGTTACATTTAAGGGGATTGAGATGAGAAAAGAATTATATTCAGAATAATAGAGAAAGGCAGGACACACAGACCCTATTTAAAAAATTTGCAACCATTGAATTTGACCAAAATAAATCAAACACAATCACATTGGTTTTAAGTCCATAATCATCCATTATGCTATTAAATAATTCAATAATTAAATAAAAGTATAAATCCGTATTTAGTATCTAATCATGAATCACTATATTTCATAATTTCAATCTCATTGAAATTATTAATTTTGAATTATTTATGAAAATATTTTATGGAGAAAAATTATTATTTTCCAATCTCATTAGAAAATAATCCTTTAAATAATAGAATTTCAAAAATTATATTAGAAATGATTTTTAAAAGTTTTTGAACATTTATTAAATTCCAATCTCATTGAAAAATAATAAATTTCTAAAATTTAAACAAATTATCTAATTCTAATCTCATTAGAATTAAATAAATATTTTCATAGGTTTTATACTTTCTAAATTTTATTCAAATTAAACTAAAGAAAGTTTTTAAATCTTATCAATTAATTTTAAACAACAATTGTCAAAAATTAATTGGTGATTTCTAAAATCAAAATTTAGAAAACCTTTTATATGAAAAAATTAAATAACTGTCGCTAAAAGTAATTTAACTCATTAAATACTTTGAGCGACGAGGCACAAGTGTCATTAAAAGTGACGATATGCAATCAAGATGAATTGCATGACCTATGAATCAAATTCACGGGTCCTTTAATTCAAGATGATTTGATTCACGGGTCCTTTTTAAAAAAAAAAAAAATTCTTCAATATTTTCCATAAATTAAATTCAAAAATTCATATAATTTGAACAATTCAATATTTATGATAACTAAATATAACTATATCATAAATTAATCGAGGGTGTCTTTGATACCACTATAGGAAAGTAAATAACCAATAATGTAACGGAATTTAAAATTTTTACTTTCCTATCACGGATCACCTTGATTAATTTATGCACAGCACAAGAAAAGTATAGAGATTATACCTTAAAATCGCAGCAAAATCTCAAATATGTTTGGGACGTTGATCCATAAGCCGTACAAATGCCCGGCCTCTAATGGTATCCACACAGATAATTAAATTAGGAATCTTCACAAGATTGATTGACCAAAACTATAGAATTCTAACTACTTAATTATTTTTCCCTTTTTCTAATCGTGACTTTCACGATTTAATTTTTGTTCACAGCTTTATCTTTCAAAGTCGTATTAGTACTACTTCTATTAGTACTAACCTTTTATATATGTCACACACACACATATATATATGTCTTAATATGTGCATGTGTATTATGTATTCTTATAATATAATATATACAATAATTCTAATATCCCAATCCACTTGTATTTAGGGAATTACAATAATTCTAATCAGTTTGGGTCAAGAGCATATGAATAAATATAAAATCATTAGGAGTTATAATATATACTACACATTAGCTCCTAAAATTTATATCTTATTATAGCTAAGCCCAAAAAGTTAATTTATCTCATAAATTAACCTATAAGTATCTCATACTTATAAAATCAATTTACTCATGAATTAATTATCATTAAGTGTGTGACCCTTTAGGTTTCCAATCACGTTGGTAATAAGTATAAATTATAATTCTAAATTAATTAAGATTAGATAAGTTAAACACTTTAATTTATCATTAATTCTTTAATTAATTGATTTACACTTATAGATCAAGATTGGCTTCTAACAAAGGATCATGACCACCCAAGTGTTGAGATATGTCAAAGTGGTTCGACATTACCCATCTGTGATTTAGTTCCTGTGTAATTATTATCCTTTCACCAAGATCTATATCTCGATTAATTCAAGAGTACAGATATAATGCCAATTCTTATTGAATTAATCAAATTTAATTCTTTCCAAAATACAACTCACTTGAAATAGAATTTAAGATACTCTTAATTCTATTTCCACTTTGCACAAACATTTCTAAATTGTATTTCAAGAAGTGGCTATATTGGGATATACTCTCCTACTATAAGGAGTAGTGAATGCTCTATTAGTCATATCTTATCTTATCATGATTCATATTATACACGAACTCTATACTATATGTGACTCATTATGAGTAACGACCAATAGAGTCAAAGTATAATAATCCACAATCAAAATAAACTCATGACTACAAGTCAAATGACTATTACACAACTATCACAAAGAGATTAATCGAGTGACACTTAAATAATAATCTGTGTGGAATACTTTTAGCGGGTCAATCCGATGCACTTATTCTCAATAAGCATCCATAGACGTTTATGTGCTAATCTACCAGTGTCATACACTACGAATTATTAGGGATATATATGAATAAAATATAATAACATCATAACTATTTATGATTTTACATATATATATTTTATTTGAAAAATGCCATATTAATAAATATACATAAATATTAAAATATAATTTATCCCTAAAATAAATTGGGTTTATGGCATACACTAACACACTAATTCTTGAAAACTTGGGTTGCCTAAAACTTGAGGATTTGTTGTGGGATTTTCAGAACATTCCATGTTGGATGCTTGTTGTGGTATCCTAATTAAATTGCACTATGTTATAAAGATGTATACATTAGGATTTATCTCTTTATTTAAAAATAACAAATAAATAAAGGGATAGTATTATAGGTAATTAAATTCCTTATGTATTTATACTACTATAAGAGATAATATTTTAGAGAGAGTAGTTCTCTTGTAATTTTATTTCTTTCAGAAATAAGGATGTTATATAAGTATTGTAATTGTTTTACACTTCATGTTTTTTAGGAGAAAAATTAGGAGTAGGATTATGTTCTAAACCACTCCAACCCCTCTCCTCCTACATGTATAAATAGGGGGTCACCCCTAGGCATGAAGACTCACAACACATATTCTTGGAAGCTTTTCACAAATTACAAGAGCTCCCTAAATTCTCCATAAAGTCTTCAAGTTCTCTCTTCAAATCTTCCATATATCAAGATTTGAATATTTTCATCAAGTGTTCTTCAAGTCTTCTATATCCAGAGTTGAAGAAGTCAAAGTTCGATTCGAGATCAAGTTGTGAAACTCTCGATTCAAGTCTTCCATATCCAGAGTTAAAGAAGTCAAAGTTCGATTCGAGATCAAGTTGTGAAACTCTCAAGTCAAAGTTGGGATCAAGACGTAAGGCCCTCGATCAAGTCTAAGTTTGGGATCAAGCTGTGAGGCCCTCGATCAAGTCCAAGTTCTAGATCATGGTGTCAAGAACTCGATCAAGTCTAAGTTTGTGATCAAGCCGTGAGGCCCTCGATCAAGTCCAAGTTCGAGATTAAGCTGTCCCATCAACACTCGATCAACTCTAAATTCGGGATCAAGCCGTGAGACCCTCGATCAACTCCAAGTTCGAGATCAAGCTGTCAAGCCCTCGATCAATTCCAAGTTCGAAATCAAGCCGTGAGGCCCTTGATCAACTCCAAGTTCGAGATAAAGCTCTCAAGCCCTCGATCAATTTCAAGTTTGGGATCAAGCCGTGAGGCCCTCGAGTCAACAATTGAAGAGAAGAATAGGAGGAGATCCTGGAGATTGTATCTCATTTTTTTGATATAAATAAATTATATGTGTTATTTTCTTGTCTTGTTAATTTTTACAGACTTGAAATATTTCATTGCGTACAATTTTTGGCACGCTCGATGGGACCATCTCTACCTCCCATCTCTTTTCTTCATCAAGTATATACTCAAATTTCATTGATGGCTCCTAAAGGTGACAATTCAAAAGCCATTCACTTGGAGGTTGACGATCACAAATATGCTACCTTTAAAATTGTCTCAAATTATGGAGTTGAAACTGCTCAAATCTTGCTCATCGAGACGTAAAGACACAATTTGCAAAAATCGTTGGTTGTCCTGTACAAGAAAGCACATCTTCTTCTTCAATGGGGACAAAGAAATTCAATCCACTATTGAAGACAAAGAAAGAAAACACATCCATGGTTGAACAAGTGTTCGTACACCCAATCATGTCCAAGGCGTCTGCGAATCTTCGTGATAAGTCAAGTGGTGACAACGTCTTCACAAATTTTCACAACTCAAGCGATTACGACATTGCACAAGTTATGGTGATTCAATCAATATCGCTTGAAGAATAAGTTGTAGCATTGACCAAAACCGTTGAAGGACTTGTAAAGCACATTCAAGATCAAGATGTCAAAATTGCTCAACTTATCAACCAGACTGGTGATAACAAAGAAAAAAGTCGAGTGAACTCCAAACAACCCGTGAGCCATGACGAAAGTGGAGAGTCTTCAAAATCACAAATAAAGATGACGAAGATTCAAATTTCTCAGCGACGGGATGATTGATCTTCATCAATTAAAAGAGTTAATCGAAGGCGCAATCAAAGAGAAGTATGAAGAGGGCAAGAAATCTTTGTTCACTTATGCAAAGCCTTATACTCAAAGAATCGACAACATGAGGATACCCGTCGGCTATTAACCACCAAAACTCTTACAATTTGATGGCAAAGGAAATCCCAAGCAGCGAGTAGCATACTTCGTCAAAACTTGCAACAATGTTGGAACTGATGGTGACCTTCCTATCAAGCAGTTCGTTCGATCATTAAAGGGGAATGCTTTTGATTGGTACACCGACCTCGAGCCTAACTCCATCGACAGTTGGAATCAAAGAATTTCTTGATCGCTTTTATAGCACACGCCGCATGGCTAGCATGGTGGAATTGATATCAACTCGTCAATGGAAAAATGAATCCGTCATTGACTATATCGATAGGTGGAGAGATCTTAGTCTAAATTGCAAAGATCGACTTTATGAAAGTTCTGCCATCGAGATGTGTATTCAAGGCATGCATTGGGACCTACGTTATATTCTACAAGGGAAACTTCCAAAATCCTTCGACGAATTGTCCACTCGTGCTTACGACATTGAGTTGAGTATTACTGCTAATGGAAACCAAGGTCCACCTGTTGAACAAGCACATGAAGTTAACATAGGCATCTCAAATTTTGATAATGAAGAGCGAATGACAACTAGCATTGAACCTATCAAAATTTTAAGGAGGGCAAATGAAAAGTCAAACCACCCTCAAGATAAGGTGAGAAAGCGAGCAACTGTTAAGGAGATGAAAGAAAAGACATATCCATTTCTCCACTCCGATATGCTATACATATTCAATGATGTTCTAGAAACCAATTTTATCGACTTGCCTGAGGTGAAGCGGCCTGAAGAAGTGGGGGGTATTGACAATCCAAATTACTACAAGTATCATTGTTTAATTGGCCATCCTACTGAAAAGTGCTTTATCTTCAAGGATAGAGTATTGAAGTTAGCTCAAGAAGGAAAAAATTCTACTTGAAGAAGAGAAAGCAAGTGTTAATCAAGCAGCCATCATGAATTGTGCAGATTCTCTAAAGTACCAAATTTATTCATCAACCCAAGATGGAGACATTCACATATTTATGAAGGAGTATGCTCCTTGATACGAGCCTAAACTGTCAAGATGACTCCTTGATATGAGTTAAAACTGTCTACAAATATTCAAATATTGTTTTGAAAAACTCCTTGATATGAGTCTAAACTATCTGCATATGCTGCTTGACACGAGAATAAACTGTCTATACATACATGCCATATGCTTCTCGACACAAAAATAAATTGACTACATATATCAAATCCAAGACTCCTCAACACGAGAATAAAATGTCTATACATATATGTCATATGTTCCTAGACACGAGAATAAACTGTCTACATATATCAAATCCAACACTCTTTGACACGAGAATAAATTATTTACATATCTCAAATCCAAGACTCCTTGGCACGAGTAAAAAACTGTCTCATATGTTTAACTGAACTACATTTGACTTGATCCCCAAAAAGGTATGTGGGCAGCTTGGAAGCTAATTCTAAGTTCAATCATATCATAAAAAAAAAAAAAAAAAAAAAATCTCCTGTCTGATTCTTTTAGACAAATGCTTTTGCAGATGGATGGATAAGTTATTTTGAGACTCGTTCACTTTCATACTCAAGTTTTACATTCGTGAACAAGTGTCGAGGGGGCATTTGTAGGTGTCGAATTTTTAGTTTAATTAAAATTCCTGCATTGTAATCTTGGAGTGGTATCCTAATTAAATTGCACTACGTCATAAAGATGTATACATTACGATTTATCTCTTTATTTAAAAATAACAAATAAATAAAGGGATAGTATTATAGGCAATTAAATTCCTTATGTATTTATACTACTTTAGGAGATAATATTTTAGAGAGACTAGTTCTCTTGTAATTTTATCTCTTCAAGAAATAAAGATGATATATAAGTAGTGTAATTATTTTGACACTTCATGTTTCTTAGGAGAAAAGTCAGGAGTAGGATTATGTTAAACCACTCCAACCTCAATCATCCTACATGTATAAATAGGGGGTCGCCCCAAGGCATGAAGACACATAGCACATATTCTTGAAAACTGATACATGAAATATCTAGTTATAAAATTTATAAAATCCAAATCCAACTATTAACTAGATAACGTACTGCAAGTATATGGCATCAATAGTATATAGCGGAAGTAGGAGTCGAACCCACAAGGATTGGTTTAATAATTACCGGTTATTTGACATCAAATGCTATTTTGAAGAAATTATTATGAAAGAGATTTGACTAAATTAATCTAAGAACTAAAATTATAATTAATATACGAAAGCAAATAAACAACTCTAACCATTAATCTACAAAAGCAATTAAAGAAAGAATTAAATTTGAAAGCAAAGAAAACTATGCAACCCTAGAAAGCATTAAATGATAAAAGAACCATAAAACAAGAACTAAATAACATAAGATAAATGTTTAAAAATGCTTCTCTAATGAAGAATCGCAAGTTCTTGGTCCAAGGTTGTCAATCTTGAACCTTCTCTTCAATCCTTCCTAAAAACAAAGAAAATACAAGTCTAAATCTAATGAATTTCTATTCTAATGTCTAATTTAACTAATGGCTGATATCTCTCCTTCAACTCCCCTCATAATGATATATTTATAGGTGTTTTTAGGGTTTAGGTGGCTTCACTTCATCTTTAGCTAAAGTTCAATTTTGCAGCGTCTGGGCACTGGGTCCAGTAAGGTAGCTTAACGTCATCTTCATTTTTCTCCATGAAGTAGGCTGAATTTGGATACCTCAAAACATGAAAGTTGTAGCTCTATGTCTTAGCTTTCCAAAAAATCTTGAATCACCTCAATTGGAACTCGGACACAAAAGTTATGCTCAATCTATCAAATTGTGTTAGAATCGCTCCTCGCTGGTGTATATTTTTCAACTTTGTAATTTTGAACGAGATACCTATAGAATCCTCCTGGAAAATTCAAAACATGAAAGTTGTAGAACTCTTCCTTATCTTTCCAAATCATCCAAAGTCATAGAAATCGGAGCTCCAACAAGAGAGTTATGCTTGATCTTCCAAAGTATATCCGATTTGCTCTACTCCAACGAATGTTTTTCTCCAATATTGTGGTCCATTTTAACTCATTCTTCACTCAAAACCTATAAAACTCAAAATAAACTATTTTAGCTCATAATTACTCAATTATTTCTCAAATTATATTAAAACGAAGGTAAACGATAAACAAAATATACTACATTTATGAGTTTATCAAATACCCCACACTTAGTTTTTGATCGTCCTCGAGCAAAATATAGGAATGAATCACAAGCATACTTGACATATCTCATGAATCATCCACATGAATAACCAAGAACCAAACCATCATTACAAAAATAGTCAAATGATAATAAACCCCTATACAAGAATTCTAGTCAAGGTGTGTGCATAGCCATACAAAAAAAATAACTTTTGAAAACACAAAGATCAAATCATGCAAATCTTTTAAATTTTTCTAAACACTCCATAGCTTACTCTTCTTATATTTCTCCACCAATGTAGACAATTGACTCTACTTAAATTAGGTAGGACTTTTAGCTTGTAACGTAAGATTAGGGTATTGGCTAATATAGAAGGGAAAAAAGATAAACAAATAAGAAAACGAGCTTCAAATTAATACTGGCCACACATCAACATAAAACTTCTTTTTGAATATTGAAACACCCATCTTTCAAAGAAGTAACCCCACACTTAATTCTCCAAACACCCCTATAAATTTTGTGCAACTAGCAAAGTAAAATGATACTTTTTCAATTTCAACCTTACTCACCAACATCATGTAAAAATATCTTCATTTTTTTCTTTTTCTTCTTTTTTCGTTTCTCCAAAACGGGTACTAGTGATAGGTATTACTCGCAAAAAAAATATCTACGCAGGTACCAGTGATAGACACTACCTGCTAATACTCCAATGCAGGTACCAGTGGTGATAGACACTACCTGCTAATACTCCAATGCAGGTGCCAGTGATGGACACCAACTGCAATGGTCACAAAAATTTTTCTAACACCCTTCACCTTAATTGTACTTATTCATTCAAACATTCTCATACAACTACCTTCCATCCTTATATCACCTTAACAATTAATGTGGCATTAAAACTCTTAAGGGACATTTATAATAGCTCACAAAGGTAGATAAAAAATGAGTTAGAAAAAAAAAACGAATGTGCCTCTGTCCATTCAAAATAAATTAAGGCTCAAATAGGGTTCTAGAGATAAATTTTACAGTAATGGCTGGTTTGAAAGGCTCAAACGTCCAAAGAAATGTCTACCCTCATCTTCAAAGCGAATCAAATTATCTAAAATTTTGCCTTAAAAATATAATAAAACAAGTGTTTGGAATGCAATATAAATGAGTTTACATAATTATCTCGAAATATCAAAAATAAACTAATTTATGGCTATGCGCTCAAGAATTCTTAGAGTTCACACAAAAGAAATTATTAACATCAACTACCTACTAATGACGGTTTAACTCAAAAATTATCATGCAGAAAATAAAAGATACATGCTAAGCGATTGAAATTTTTTTGAAAATTTCAAATATTTCCACTAATTAGCACAAAAAAATTTTCAAAAATTTTAAAAACCTCTCAGATCAAAAGAAAAGTTAAAATATTGAAGCAAAAATTGAGCAGCTACACCAAATAAATATAATTCTAGAGAACTCCCCACTACCCCACACTTAGAAATAAATATTGCCTCCAATGTTATAGAAAATAAAACTAAAAAGAGAAAAGGGAATGCTTCTCTGGTAATGAAGAATAGTTGGCCCAGTATATCCCGACATAAACACCTACGAGGCGAGTTGAAACTTGTGAACTGCTTATAACTATACTTGATTAATCTACCATCAATATTACCAGCTACACAAGTATAACTAAAAGCAATTTACAATCTAAAACACATAAACTTAACTAATTACGAGGCTTAAAACCTTTATTATCCCACCAGATTCTTAAGCTAAAGTACATAATAAATTAAAGCGTAAATAAATAAAACATAATTAAAAGAAATACTCCCTTAGTAAAACCAAGGAGGCTTGCCGAGGATGTTGTAATCCTTAGTAAATGTGCTCCACTGCTTAGCACATCCGAAATCCCCAAGGAACTAAACTTCAGCATAAGTAGATTGTATCTCCCCGACCTCCTCTAGAATGTATACTTCTTCTTTCTCTCCTTCTAAAACTGGCCTTTGTACCACAAACACCCTAAATAGAACCTGCTTTGGTGTACCTAGGACAAACTCACACTCATATACCAGAAAAGTTCTCTGTTGTTGTAACTTCAACTTCGTGAGGCTCTTGGGAACCAGTTTCTTGCAATATATTTTTGATTTTCTCTTCTTGAACCGATTCTTCACCTATTGGCTAGGGAGGTTGGAGTCCAATGTTCTTCACTATTTACTACTCTTGGAATCTTGAAAAGTTATTATTGTAACTTAGTCTATTGTTGGATGCGGCTAATTCGGCATGGAATCTAGATATCTTTTTTTGAAGTTGAGCTTGTTCTTCTCGGAGTTTAGCACATTCTTCTCAAAATTCTTGAATTCCAATCCACAAGTCCATCAATCCTGTCTCATCATACTCTTGGACTGATTGGTGAATAAATTGGGCTATATTGAATCATATAAAGGCTTTGTGGGTGAAGGGAAAGAATAGGGATAATTTTAGTAACTTGAGAAAGAATTTGGACAGTTTGACCATTCCGTTTGATAATCATAAGAGTAGGGAGGATAATAATAAGAAACATGCTCATTGGTCATGCCTCCATAGTCATAAGGATGATAATATCCTTGATATGAGTTATTCTAATTCATTCCTTGCATGTTCTTATAAGATTGACACAAAAATAAAATACAAAAGCAAGTACTAACACAAAAGCACACAAACAAGAAAAATGAGAGAATTTAGACTAGTAGCTAGCCAATACTATCCACTAAAAAAGAAAGGAAATCTTTTTAGATTTTTTTTTAATAAAAGTGACACAAGCCACAAGAAGGGAAATTTTTTTTGGTTTTATTTTTTTCAAAACATTGAAAACACACAACAAAACTAAAACAAATAAAACTAATTACACTTCAAAGTAGTATTCTTGTCAAATTATACCAATATTGTCACAGACCGAATCCCAGGCAACGGTGCCAAAAACTTGATACGTGAAATATCTAATTATAAAATTTATAAGAACCTAATCCAACTTTTAACTAGATAACACACCATAAGTATACGGCATCAATAGTATATAGCGGAAGCAGGGGTCGAACCCATAAGGATTGGTTCAGCAATTATCGATTATTTGACATCAAACACTATTTGAAGAAATCATTATGAAAAAGATTTGACTAAATTAATCTAAAAACTAAAATTATAATTAATCTACGAAAGCAAATAAACAACTCTAACCATTAATCTACGAAAGCAATTAAAGAAAGCATTAAATTTGAAAGCAAAGAAAACTACTTGTAACCCTAGAAAACATTAAACGATAAACGAACTATAAAATAAGAACTAAATAACATAAGAAAAGGTTTAAAAATGCTTCTCTAATGAGAAATCGCAAGTTCTTGGTCCAATTTTGTCAATCTTGAGCCTCTTCTTCAATCATTCCTAAAAACAAAGAAAACCCTAGTCTAAATCTAATGAATTTATTTTCTAATGTCTAATTTAACTAATGGCTGATATCTCTCCTTCAATTCCCCTCTTATAATGGGGTATCTATATGTATTTTTAGGATTTAGATGGCTTCATTTCATCTTTAACTTATGTCCAATTTTGCGGCACCTGGGCACTGGGTCTGGTAAGGTGACTTCACTTTATCATCATTTTTCTCCATGATGTAGGCAAAATTTGGAAACCTCAAAACTTGCAAGTTGTATCTATATGTCTTATCTTTCCAAAACATCTTGAATCACCTCAAATTGGAGCTCGGACACGAAATTTATGTTCAATCTACCAAACTGTGTTAGGAATTGCTCCTTGCCAGTGCATATTTTTCAACTTTGTAATTTTGAATGAGATGCCTATAGAATCCTAGAAAACTCAAAACATGAAAGTTGTCGAACTCTTCCTTAGCTTTCCAAATCATCAAAAATCACAGCAATCGGAGCTCCAACAAGAGAGTTATGTTTGATCTTCCAAACTATATCTGATTTGTTCCACGCCAGCGAACGTTTTTCTCCAATATTGTGGTCCATTTTAACTCATTCTTCACTCAAACCCTTCAAAACTCAAAATAAACTATTTTAGCTCATAATTACTCAATTCTTTCTCAAATTACATTAAAAATGAAATGACACACAAAATATACTATTTATGAGTTTATCAGAAGCTCTCTACAAGTTACAAGAGCGCCTTAAATTCTCCATCAACTCTTCAAGTTCTCTCGTCAAATCTTCCACATATCAAGATTTGAATATTTTCATCAAGTGTTCTTCAAGTCTTCCATATCCAGAATTGAGGAAGTCAAAGTTCGCGATTCGAGATCAAGCTGTGACACTCTCGAGTCAAAGTTCGGAATTAAGCAGTGAGGCCCTCGATCAAGTCTAAGTTCGGGATCAAACTGTGAGGCCCTGGATCAAGTCCAAGTTCAAGATCAAGCTGTCAAGCATCGATCAACTCTAAGTTCGGAATCAAGCCGCGAGGCCCTCGATCGAGTCCAAGTTCGAGATTAAGCTGTTAAGCACTCGATCAATTCTAAATTCGAGATCAATAATATTGAGACACTCGATCAACTCCAAGTTCGAGATAAAGCTCTCAAGCCCTCGATCAATTTCAAGTTCGGGATCAAACGTGAGACGCTCGAGTCAACAATTGAAGAAAAAAATCGGAGGAGATCCTAGAGATTGTATCTCATTTTTTTTTGATATAAATAAATTATATTCGTTATTTTCTTGTCTTGTTAATTTTACAGACTCGAAATATTTCGTTGCATACAGAAAGAAAACATGGAAAATTATCAGTGGATACAAAAATTTGAGATTAACTGACGTAGTATCCAATTAAGGATACAGATGAATGACAAGCAATAGATATATATTGAATGCTTAGATCCAATTTGGTAAATATATGTACAGCATACATCTTTGGCATCTTTTCTTTGCTATATCAATCCAAAAGTCACAATAGTATTAATTCAATCAAACCAATAAACGAAGGTGGTCAATATCTCTGTGTAGACAAATTTGTCATATTTCACAATAAATTTTCAGTAAGTGAAAAATTTTGAAACTCTTCCAAACGCCAAGTCTCATAATTTATGGAAACAGTCACCCATCCGTTTCTAGGTAATAGTCCAGATAATTTTGGTGGTGATCAGATCAGGTACAATTGCTGCCAATTGATTATTCTCCTCCGGCAGCCATAAGTTGCTGTTCATAGCATCGTTCATAAATTCTTGAAAACTTGGGTCTTCTAAAACTTGAGGATTTGTTGTGGGATTTTGAGAACATCCCATGTTGGACGCTTGAACTTCACCTGATCCTTCTTGTGTTACTGCCACCCTTTTGCTTCCCAAGTCAATAACCTTGGGCATGTTGTTGTTCACAAGATTGTTACTAGCCGCCTCAGCAGTCACCATCGCCAACTTCTTGGTGGGCTGTGAGTTTGATTCTTCAAAACTCGGCTTCGATCTCTTGCCTGAAACTTGGGAATCTGTTGTATAATTTTCAGAACAGAAGCCTTGAACTTGATCTCCATGTGCGGCTGATGCTACTGCCATAACCCTTTTTCTTGCGGGAACTTTTACCTTAGTATTCTTCGATTCGTCCCATATTATCCTACAAAGCACATAATCTGTGCTTTTTATCTCATTCAAAAAAGCACCCGCTAGCGAATATTCATGCATAATCCAGCCACCCACCGACGCCGAATCCGAATTCAGAACATAACTTAACATCTTCTTGGTACCAATGATCCCGCCGCTGCTGCAGTTTCACCATCCCAGGTGCCGGAACCGGCGATTCTTGCTACCTTGTTGGGACTCAATTTAGTTAACTTCGCAAACGCATAAACCATTCTTTTTCTTCCGTTTCCACAGTCATCAAATATCAGCCAGTGATCATCATCCCCGAAAACCGGCCACGGCGCGGCATCTTCACCGTAGAGCGTCTTGTCCTTGACTTGCTCCGTCTGAAAATCATTCTCTGCAGCCTTTAGCAAGAGGAGATAAAGTAGTTCTTGCTCCGTGGGTCTAAAACGAAAACCAATATCCGGAACATCTTCTGCGGCGATCTTTCAACTATACTATACTAATGCCTTGAAAAAGAAAAGGATACTCAAATATATTTTATGAAGACTATCTGATGAAAGGTTAGGATGATTAGGGTATGTTGTTGTTGTTATAATTCAGGTTGAAGATATAAGGAGGCATTTTTATATATACTAGTAGGCCGTAGGGTAATGCGTAGAGAATCTCGGATTGCTGTATACAAAGTTTCCAAAATGGATATTCGTCTCCTTAGGTGATACGCATTACTTTTGTAGAAAGTTGCGCACGTATTTTCGAAAGTTTCCAAAATGCAATTTTAGCAAAGGTGATGCGATTTTAGATTTAGATTAAAATTTGGGAAAATGGCCTTAATATTTGATGTTCGTACTTATTCATTCTCTTCACAATGTTGTATTTTATATTTGGGAGGGACTAATTAAATTGCGTCATTTTGAATGTAAAAAAAAAAAATACAAATGTAAAATGTGAAGGACTATTAAACTTGTTTTTTCTCAATATTTTTAAAATTGTTTGTTCCAAAAGTAACCCTAATTTGATATTTTTAATTAGGAGTAAGGTATAATTACTGAGTTGGTCCCTTAACCAAGGTCTTGTGGTCAATGTGACCCCTTAACTTACAAGGTTGAACAATCCAATCTATTAACTTACTAAATTTCGGCTAATGTAAGACCTCTAACGGGAAATCTTTCAACCATAACGGCAAACTTTACTGTTGGCCAATTTGATTCCCTAACTTTCTAGTTTCATTTTTTAAAATATTTTTTAAGAATTTATTTAATGACTTATTTATAAATAATGCTTAGTTTTTTTTATTTCTAAAAAACTAAAAGACATGATCGTGAATTAGAGCCTAATAGTGGTGCAACTTGAGACAAATAAAAAATAAAAGTTCATTTATTTACGTATGGTACACCAAAATACTTGTAAACATACTTGTAATCATGTGCGTAAAATCATAAATTTCTCAAAATATACTATTCATAAGATTTGAAGGTATGAATATGAGAAAATTTTGCCTTCATTTTGGGTCATCAGTCTGGATAGAAGATATTAAAAATTTAAAAAAAAAATTAAAACTGCTCAAAACACTTAATATGAAGAAAATAATTTTTGCAACTTCAAATCACCTAAATAAAATTTCAAACACAAATTTTATGAGTGGTGGTATAAAAATTTATTTTGCAAAATTAACTTTTAATTTTCTCAATTTTCACACCTTATCTAAAAGCTAAATTATCGAAAAACCCAAAAAATTTTATAAGTCCTAAATTCCTCGATTGGAAGCACGATTTTATAATTGATATACATTGCCAAGAAAATCAAAAGAATTAACAAATTAACATTGCAAAATCTCCGGTACTTTATAAAATTCCTAAACTGCATCCAAAAACATTTGACTGAATAAAATTATTCTTTTGTAGTTTATAAATGGGTAAATTTCACTTTACCCCCTTAACATTATGGGTCACTATTACTTTTGTTCCTAAACTTATTTTTTTCAGACTCTTAGGTCCCTGAACTAATGGTCAAAACTAGCACATTAGATTTTCATCCTAAAATAACATTTTTACATTCAATTTATTGATGATAGGATAATATCTTTCCATGATTGCCAATTTTTTTTTTCTTTCTATAAATATATCTTGATGGAATTTGAGACATGGTGATGAAAGATTAAAAAAAAAAAGTAAAAATGAAAAAAAAAATTGATATAGAATTTTTATTTTCAATGTGTACGAATAGTATTCTTACGAGTATTTTTTTATTTTACACATACAATTGCACATATTCTGTGTATTTTATGTAAACATCAATATTTTCCAACTTTTTTATTCGCCCCAGTTTCATCCCAATTAGTTAAGAATTGACACCCATTCTCTTTTAAATTATTGAGAAAACAAAAGAAAAATTAATCATTATTTATTTAATTTATTAAAATAAATAGATGAAATAAATTCTAAAAATATTAAACAAAATCCAAAATTTAAGGGACCAAATTGGCTAAAATAAAAAAGTTAAGAGGCCAAACTGACCAAAACCGTTAATTCAATCGCTAGGGTCAAGAAAGTTTCCGTTGGAAGTCCTTCACTGGCCAAAGTTTTATAAGTTAAGAGACTTGATTATTTAACCCCATAACTTAAGGGACCATATCGGTCACGAGAAACTTAGTAATTATCCCTTGGGGTAATTACACTTTGTCCCCCTAAATTAGGTAGATAATTATACTTTGTACACCTTAAGTATAAGAAAATACATTTTGCCCCCTCTTGACAGTATTCATCCGTTAGCAACTTTAACACCAGTAAGAAATTTTGTTAAATGACTGAAATTCCCTTGGTACTATATTTTGATATATATATATATATATATATATATATATATATATATATATATATATTTCATTTTTGATCTTTGATAATTTTATAAAATAGGAAAAATTAAATCATAATAAATAATTGATAATTTTGTCTTTAAGGAATGAAAATGTCACAAAATATTGAATTAATTATCTCTAACATTGCAATCTGCACAGGTTTAACCCAAATTTTAAAAGTTTAAAAATACTAAGAGACATAAAAAAAATCACAAAACGAATATGAAAAATAATTTGTCACACAAGACCGCTAAAGAAATATTTTAGTAGAAAAGTCCACTTTAAAAAGCGTACTACTACTATGGAGCAATACTCAAATCTAAGATAATATTACGTGTCACTCCAGAAATTATGAAAATTTGACCACAACAAAATATACTTATATTGGATTATATTAAGATGTGTTACAATTTAATTTTTCTTATTTTAAATAATTGTCAAACCAATATTAAAAAATTAAATACATGAAAAATTAAAATATACTGCAAAGGGCATTTTAATTATTTAACAATATTTTCTTGTTGGTGTTAAAGTCGTTAAGAATGAATAATGTCAATGGGGCAAAGTGTATGATCTTTTAGTTTAGGTAGGCAAAGTGTGACTACCTAGCGACGGAAGCAAAGATCAATGTTAGTCATTTTCCATGATTCGCAAAATTTTCATGTCGTCACTCAGATCCACAATAACTGAGGTTAAAATTGGATGCTTAAACTCCAGATGATGATATATAGCCTCGACGACGTCGTTGAAAAAGTAGATTTTCACCACCACCGTCCACTCCGTACTTTTCTTCTGATATCAACATCTTCACTTCAGATCTCTCCCCCGATTTTGTAGCCCCTCCCCCATCCCAACTATCCATCTTTTGTCTCTTGGTTTAGATTGAGAATGAAAGCCGAAGTCGTTGACATAATAATCAAGTCTTCACCGCAGCTACCGATGGCAGGGGAAATTGTTGTGGTTTTGTCATTGGGGTACTTGAGGCGGGTTTATTAGGCCTGGTAGAGTTTTTTTTCTTCTCCTTCTTCGCAACATTTATTATTGGACTTCTAAATAGGTGGCTGTCAGAGCTGGGCTTGCTGGAGGGGTGGTTGTCGCTTGTTCGTTTCAGAAATATAGAGAAGATGGGGAAAGAGGTGAGGGATTAGAGATTTAAAGATTCAATTTAAGGCAACTTAAATTACCGATAATGCCCTCCGAGTCAAATATTTGACTGCTAACATTGACAAAAAAAAACATTACAATTACACATTGGTCCAAAGCACGAAAAACATTACAATTACACATTGGTCCAAAGCACGAGAAGGTAAAATGTATATTTCGAAACAATAAGGAGCTAACATGTAAATTCCTTACACCATAGGGAGGTTTTGTTTAATTTACCCTTAGTAGTATACTCGAAGGTGTTTTCAAGCCAAAAAGAGACAGGGGCTAAAAGACCTTGTGGGACTACCCTAAGGCAGTAACTGTTCGCTTAGAATGGTAGGTGATTTTGAAACGCAAAACAAGTGCAAAATCTAACCCTTCACCGAATCAATACCTTCAATCTCGCACATATACAAGGTAGGATTGTAGGTTAGTTGTGAGTGGACATCATTCCTACGAGGATTGGGCCGATAACTACTAGACTTGTCAGGTCCTTATACTTTTTAAACGAATCAAAATAGAGGTTTTCCGAAACTGCTCAAACTACAAATGGTTCACTATTAAGAAAGCATTAATTTAACCTAGAAAACATGTAAAACTATCACTAAACTAGACTAGATAACCTTAAAAGTACATGAGTAAACATCAAAGCAATTGAAACTAAAGGGCAACTTAAATTGGAATAATATGTAATTAAGAATTGAAATTAATATAAGGTTTAAAACTAATTATAATAGAGCATAAAAATTTCAACTGAGTGCTTGATTAACCTATCACACTAGAAAAGGTACAAAGAGTATGCAATAATGTAGGCAATTAAGTTCCAAGTTAAGAGCAATTTGAATCTATGCAAAGTGGACAATTGAGCTATGCACTAATAGAAAATAACTCTACAAACTAAGAAAGCAATCAAAAGCCAAAACAAAGAAAACAAGGTAATAAATGAGAATAAGAAAATACTATTAAATACTATCCTAAGGAAGCAAGTAAATCATAACTAGTAAATGATTGAACAATAACTGATGAGTCGGAAAGAATTTACAAAAATTAGAAGACTCTACACTACATGCCATAATGTTCTTCATTTTTACTATTTCAGGAAAGAAATTAAAATAAAAGACTTCTAGGGTTAGACTAATGATTGAGCTAGAAAAACTAAATTTAATAAAAATCCACTACTAATTAAAACTTAGAAACTAAGAAAAACAGGATTTAAAACAAGATTTATTACTAAAAATTAAAATTCACACTAAGACTAGAAAATAGTAAAGACATAAACTAAACTAAATTGCGAGAAAGAGAGAACGAGAAAAGTTCCGAAATTGGTGTCAAATGAAAGCTAATCAAAAGCCCAATAAATTAAGAGTTGAAGGTGGAACTTTTACAACTAGATTAAAGTTAAAGATTAGAGTTTTTAGTAAAGAAAGGATATAGTAGAAAATAGTACTATGACAAGACTAGACTAAGTGATAGAGGCCGCCTAAACTGTACTACACATACTACAATGTGTTTTAGGTGTAGTCTTCTAGGGTAATTCAAAAATCTCATGGTCAAAGTACTACTTTGACTTAATTAACCGCGGTCAACTTTTGTCCTATACAAATTTATTGACCACGGTTACTAGGCTGATTGTTCGTTGCTGGATGACCGCGGTTAATAAACTTGTGTCTTGCTATCCTTGACTGCGGTTACTGGCGCTTTGAGGCTAAAGGAGTTTTGACCGCGGTTACTAGAATTTCTTCCTGGTTATCTTGACCGCGATCAATGAGGCAGAAACTCTTGAGTTTGACCTTCATTCGCATTGATTTATGTCCGCGCCCTTGACGACTTCTTCCACTCCTTCAACTTGCCATCAAATCTTTAAGTGTTCTCTACAAGAATACACCAAATATTGCTAACTTAAAATGTACGAGAAACTTTCAGGTGATAATTTAGTCCGATAATGTGCATATTTACTACCAAATGTCCTTAAATTACTCTAAGGCACTAGAGATCACTATTAGGTAAATTTATGTACAAAAATACATAAAACGAATCTGAATGGAACTTACTTGACCAAAATTTTATAGCAATTAAATGTTAAACAACTTTACGTAATAGAGCTATCAGTAAACGGCTATTGCACCTACACATAATATGTAAATTCTACCTAATTGTAATTTTGGAACTTGTAAGTATGGGTGTTCATAATTTGGTTAAACTAACAAACCGATCAAACCAAACTGTTTGGTTTTTGGTATTAAGATAATCGGTGTTCGAACAAACTAATTAAAGAGATTAATTATATGATTCAGATATGATTATTGAAAATCAATAACCAAATAAACGTTAATATTTTGTTTAATTAATTTTACTTTTTTTAGTAACTAATTCCATATTTTAATTCATTCAACACTTTGATATTGTTTTTCTTCGTTATTCTTAAGTTTCTAATTTTAGTATTATTAGTTTTAGATTTTTGGTTTACAAATTTTACACTTTTGTGTTTAATTTTATACTTAATTTTTCAATTAACTAGCGAATTTTAGTTAATTGGATAGACAGAAAAAAAAAATCTTTGGTCAAATAACCAACTGAAGAAAATTTTGGTTTAGATTTAATTTTGATTTTCTTGTATCGAAAATCAAAAAAACAAAAAAAATAACTGAATGATCAAAAGCTGTGCGATAAACACCCTAGGGTTTAAAAATTAGAAATTGGAATAAGTAGATCATATAGCTGTCTAATCACGACAGGTATTTGAATATAAAAGATTTATTGTATCATACGCATATGTTATGCGACTACAGAAGGAAGAAAATATTCACAAAGCTTTACAAAAATTAAATAAATAAAAGATTTGGCGAATAAGGGTACCTGCATAAAAGAAAATCTAAATATCATACTGATTGAACTATTTTTTGAATTCTGTGAAGTAAATAGTAAGGGCTTATTTCACTTTGCACCGCCTAATTTGTACTCAATCTCACTTTGTACCTTATATTTCTTTTGGACATATTGCACTCTAAACTCTCAAATTTATCCATTTTAGTCTAACTTTTAACAACGTTATAAAATTAACGGATGATCTAACTGTATATACCACACGCATAAAATAGAACATTTGTCAAATTTTTTTAACACTAATAAAAATTGGACCAAAGTAGAAAGAATTTAAGAGCAAGAAGTACAATGTGTCCAAAATTTACAATTGGGGGTACAAAGTGAGAATGGACCTTAGATTAGGTGTGCAAAGTAAAATGAGTTATGTTAATTGGACACACACATATGTGGATATAGATGTAGATATCCTTTATTGGGCTCAATGATTTAGTCCAATTTGACAGACGAACTGGCAAATTGCAAAGCTAAGTTAAGCTACTGCAATTGCTAAATCAAGAACATAGTGACCAACTATTTCTGCCCCATTGGAGATAATTTCATAGCGGCTGTAGGGATAGCGTGTAAATGAATGTTCAGGAATTTGCATTTTGCGTAGGAGTGTGGGTAATCGTCTACAAAAAAATCCACGCCTATTTCCATCCCAATCAATCCTCTAAGCCTAAAGGCGTAGAATCTGAGAAATCTACACAAAGTGCGCCTTTAAATTAGTACTTGTTATGATTTAGATGTGGTGTATTTTGGGATTGCAGGGGTTACAATTGAAATTTGCGGCGGAAATAGTTGGCTATATATGTTATATAAGGGTCCATTTGGATCAAATCGTAAGGAGTATTTGAAATAAATTAATTTGTGCGTGGTAAATTTGAAATGACAAGAAATTTGGGTGAATTGTATTTGATTCATACGGTTCGTGCTGATTTCGCATAAAGTTTTTTTTATGTGCCGTACTCCTAAATATTGGATTTGTTTATAAGTTTACTAGATCGAAAATTTATGACGTTCGAAGGATTTAGCTTCAATTAAGACGCAGTCAAGACAAGAGAAGAGCAAAACGTATTTCTTTTAACTATTAAATGTCAAACTCAATTTGAAATTCCTTCAATACCTTAACTTTAGATAATCTCGATGACATATAAATTTAATCTAACTCCAAATATATCCATCCAAACATAACATAAAATCTTTGAACAAGAGATTATGGAGTATATGTTGGCGATAAATACGCCTGAAATAAAAAGGTACACCGTACGTGTGTGGCGTCTACTTTTTTTGTTTCGCACCCTATCTGTTAGATTGAATCTAAATCCATCCATATATTTGCTAGAAGACCAAAACTGTCACGCCCCAAATCGGAGTCGCAGCACATCGCAGATGTAAGCCAGAATAGGAGCTGAACCATTTCTGTTCATCGACCACAAGTCCTCTAGCCAAATTTGAATATTCACCGAAAGAACAATTCAAATTGAAAAAAAAATATAATTTACAATCTGTAAAAATGCAATCATTCAAGATAGAGGTTCCTATCATGGGAAAAGATGCATGTTCGAACGTCGCAAATTTTTCTGAATAATAACATAGGCTCTTGAGATAACACTTTCTTCGCCCTCAGTCTTGATAAAAACAAGCAAATCTTAACAGTAATCCTGCATCCAAAGAAGTTGCTTGAGATAACAAGATAATTCCACAAGCAAGAATACATGGAAAATTATCAGTGGATACAAATATTTGAGATTAACTAGTATCCAATTATGGATGCAGATGAATGACAAGCAATAGATATATATTGAATGCTTAGATCCAATTTGGTAAATATATGTACATCATACATATTTGGCATCTTTTCTTTGCTATATCAATCCAAAAGTCATGATAGTATTAATTCAATCAAACCAATAAACGAAGGTGGTCAATATCACTGTGTAGACAAATTTGTCATATTTCACAATAAATTTTCAGTAAGTAAAAAATTTTGAAAAACTCCTCCAAACGCCAAGTCTCATAATTTATGGTAACAGCCACCCATCCGTTTCTAGGTAATAGTCCAGATAATTTTGGTGGTGATCATGATCAGGTACAATTGCTGCCAATTGATTATTCTCCTCCGGCAGCCATAAGTTGTTGTTCATAGCATCGTTCATAAATTCTTGAAAATTTGGGTCTTCTAAAACTTGAGGATTTGTTGTGGGATTTTGAGAACATCCCATGTTGGACTTGAACTTCACCTGATCCTTCTTGTGCTGCCACCGTTTTGCTTCCCAAGTCAATAACCTTGGGCATGTTGTTGTTCACAAGATTGTTACTAGCCGCCCAGGCAGTCACTATCGCCAACTTCTTGATGGGCTGTGAGTTTGATTCTTGAGAACTCGGCTTCGATCTCTTGCCTAAAACTTCGGAATCTGTTGTATAATTTTCAGAACAGGAGCCTTGAACTTGATCTCCATACTAATGCCTACTACGGCCATCTTTCAAGCTATGCCTACACTATACTAATGCCTTGAAAAAGAAAAGGATACTCAAATATATGTTATGAAGACTATCTGATGAAAGGTTAGGATGATTAGGGTATGTTGTTGTTGTTGTTATAATGCAGGTTGAAGATATAAGGTGGCATTTATATATATATACTAGTAGGCCAGTAGGGTAATGCGTAGAAAATCTCGGATTGCTGTATACGGATTACATTGTAGAAAGTACGTAGTAGTATAAGGAAAGTTATGCAATTTTGGATTACATTATAGAAAGTTTCCAAAATGCAATTTAAGCTAAGGATTTAGCTTTATATTTTTTAAAATTCTTTGTTTCAAAAGTACCCCTAATTTGATAGTTTTTAATTAGGGGTATAACATTTTGTTCATCCAAACTATTAGGAAATACATTTTGTCGACACTATCTATCTATTAGTAACTTTACTACCATCAAGAAAATATTGTTAAATAACTGAACTAACTCTTAATATTATATTTGATTTTTTATGTCTTTATATAATTTTTTATAGTAGTTTGACAGTTATTCTAAATGTATGCATGTATTAATATTCTTGACAATTATTCTAAATAGTATGAATTAATATATGTGCATAACGCACATATGTACTTACCAAATATTCATTAATTTTGGTTACAGTGTTAAAAATAGACTGCAATGGGATAAATGTGAGAGTTTAGGGTACAATATGTCAAAAAAGAAGTGTACACAAAGTGATAATTGGGTATAAATTAAGAATTACAAAATGGTGTAAGGCGAAGACTATTAGAAAATGAAGGGTGTTAGACCATTAGACAATGAAGGGTTTTACTGTACATTTTGGAAAAAGTGCAGAAGCCTCACTCTTATTGTTTTGACATAGATAAGATGTATACCAAATTCTGCACAAGGTAGTAATGGTCCCAACTTTAACATCTTAAGGACCATTTACTTTGAGATTGTTCATAAACCATTGGGGGAAACTAGGAATTTTAGTTCTCGTCTCATTGTGCTTTAAGATTTGGATGTTGTATAATATATTGTACTTCAAAAATTTATACTGTATAAGTTTTAAAGTACAAAGGATAGTTTCTTAACAGGATTGTAGATTTAGTTCTGGTTATTTGCTTTGTTGATTTAGTTCTTTTAGTGTGACATTATTTTACAAATTAATTTATGTCATGAAATCTATTTGGAACTGTTCTACAATACAATCTGCCGTGGAATTTAAAGCAGCATCCCATAATGGTGTGGTCTGGTCTCAGTGCCTTTCTGCAAGCAGTTGAAATGGCTAATGTATCAGCTATATAGTCTTGAATCACTTATTGACAACATTAACAGTTTCACTGTTTAGTTGAACTCTTTACTACTGTGATGGAAATGCTGCAAGGGTTCATAGAAGTGTTTGATGACTTCTGCAGCATCTTGACTGGCCATTCCTTTTCCAAAATGTTACATTTTAGTAACTGTTTTGCTAGTACAATGTGAAATGTAAACTGGAAGTGAAAGCAGCATATATACCTTTCCCTATTTATTGGTGTAGTACAAAGCTAGTATATTTGAATTCAACTAAAAATGGCTACTACATTTTTTAGCCATATAGTAGAAATATTTCAACTGTTGTATACTTCTGTGAAATCTGCAGTATGTTAAAAACCAATTTCTTGTTCCAACACATTATTTACTATTGGATGCTACTGCAGTACAACGACAATGTTGAATGAAACTGAAAGCATGCATTCTTGCCTTTTTCGTGTTGTCTCTCCTGTGCCTTCTATACGAACTTGAAATGGCTATTAAAATAACCTTCAAATCTAAAGCAATTCGAAGGACAATTTTTCCAATAAAAATGGCTGGTCATCTGCTATCTCGTGCGGATGGCATGTGGGAGTCCCATTTTGTCATAGGTTATGACTTGATTACTACTGGTATTGTAGGATGTCAAAGTGTAAAGAAAGTGCCTCAAGATAGAGACATGTAAAAACTTCTCTACTATTAGCAAGAATGAGAATCAGTAAATTGTTTTACTCTTACATGTTATTTTTAAGATTGCAGAGAATGTGCTCACACTGGATTATACAGAATCATAATCATGCTCAATGCAGGCAATTCAATTTTGTTGCCAGCGCCGCCAGCGCCACCAGCTCCTCCTCCCTCAGAAAACTCAAGGAAAGACAAAAGAAAACAAAAAGAACCAATTGGTTTGTTTAGATACATTATCTGACTCCTGAAACAGCATAGCCATTTGAAGATTCAAAAGAAGTGCAGTGAATATTTTTAATTCTGTTTCTTCGAAGTGAAATTGGGTCCACTCCAGCCTTATGAGCTGCAATAACACCTATAGCTTCCCAATAGTTGGAGACTTTAACCTGGAAGATAAGATCCAAACTTCTCTAGTTAAACAAGTGTCGTCCTATATACGAAGCAAAACCAAAACTAAACTAACATAAACTGAACATGTAGGCCTTACTGAATCAATGCAATTCCCACAATAACTGAAAAAATTCAAAAGAATGTTGTCAAAAGGAATAACAGCATGATTCATTGCAGATATCTCAGTCCCTGGAAGAAGACAAGGCTGCCCCCTCAACCCCCACAAATATCTCAAAAAGTTGAAAAGGAACTCCAACTTTCCATTCTTTTTCCCCTTAACAAAATGTGTGAATCATAGAGAATTATGATTCATCCATCACCCTCCCTCCCTAGGGGCCCAGCAAACCCAGATTTTTATTCTTCACAAAGCTCACATCCCCACTTGAATTGCACGTATTCAAGCCCCACCCAAGTCCAAATCCTGGATTTGGAAAGTTCAGCTAGTAAAGCCAAATGCAAATTCAGATCCATTGATTCAATTAGCATGGCTATTTCAGGAGGGAAAAAAAAAACAACTCGGGGGTGTTTTCCTGAAACTGGTTCATCTTCAGGTGATAATGCAAATACAGACCTACCTTTTAGGCAGTTCAATTCATCAACTTTCAAGTGGCATAAGTTTCTCATAGGTAAGGAAGATATTAATCATATCAAAGTGTTGGCAAAAACAACTCCCCCGAAAAAAAAAAAGGGAAAACCAGGAAATGTTGTCCGAATTTGAAGCTTACCACTTGAATTCCAAGTTTATCAGGCGTGTCATTGAGAACAGTTTCATTCTCTTCGACTGCTATAATAAGTGGCTGCAACAAAACCCAGTGTCAGGAGCAGAACATCTCTGGTGTCATTTAAATCAGTACACTTGAAATCCTAGGCTATTTCTGTTAAGAAACTTGTGTGACACTGTCATTCCTGGTCTTCTAACTCTGCACAGTGTCATAATCTATTACTAGTCCCATTTCAGGATCCACTTGGGGATGTAAAATGTTTTAAGGCACACATTTTTTTTTTTTATTGAAAATGTCTACGTGCAATAAACCATTTTCCCAACACATTTTAGTATCTGGGTGGCCGTTTATAATATTTTTCCTGTTATGCTTTAGGTCTTTTTGTCGGTTATAAGCTTTTGATTCATTGACAAAGAACAATTGCACTAAGAATTTGACAAGTCATAATGACAGTTAATTTATGTCCTAATTGTACTTATAAGAGCATACAACAGTTTTAGAGAAATGGGGCCCTAAAACGGGGGGAGAATGTGAGAAATCATCTAAAAAGGAATACATTTAGTGATGGACACTATAAAATTTGGTATAGCTGGCTAAATAATATATTTTATCTGATAAATAGTTTACCCTCTGAAAATGTGCAAAAATTTTCACCAAGAAAAATGAGATAGAAAAATAAAGAAAATCAAAAATATTTTCCTGTTTTTGTGTGACAGAAAATGCTTTGACATCCAACCAAGTGGACCGGAAAGATATGCTCTTTATCAGTATACAAATGTATCCAGTTGAGTACATGTACTGCAAATACTAATCTAGATCTTTGAGCAAGTGTGCCCCTGCAAATATATACATTTTGTAGCAAGTCACTTTTGGTTCAGTAAAGAGCTTCGCCCAGGCAACTGAAATAAGAGGAATCAAGTACTTGTAGAGAATATGTACCTTGATTCTCTGATTATTTGCAAATCGCACGTGCACCGTCTCCTCCACAAGCATTGACAGGTAAAATGACACTATCAACATCACTTGAAACTATGCAATCTCTTTGAGAGAACTCAGAGGTCTTGACCAAGTACTGCGGAGCAGTACTCAGCCCAGCAAGCACACAGGGCAAAAATGTGTATCCAATCTGCTAGATGTTGAAAAGAAAGAAAATGTGATGGAAAAATCAGTGTAAAAGTACAAAAGAAAAGCAAGAAAGAAAGATTCAAAAAAGGGACACAAGAAGTTCATTCAACGGGTTATGCTTGACAGTATCCTATATAGTTCATCAGCAAGTGATTTTCAAGTAACTCAAGTATGTAGCGAATAAAAAGACAAATTAATACATGAATTTTCTTGTTATGGGAAAAACTGCACAAATTAACAACCATAAGTTGATGCAACTCATAATGGAACAAAAATAAGATCAACTTTAAATACTAAGATTTGTTCAACATAGAAGGCAAAGAGGCTTTATAGAATATTAGCCTGCAGCATCAGGCATGGTTTACAGTATCAAATTATATCCATGGCCTATTAATTAGAAAGTCAATAAATACTTCCTAATCTTCCAATTCTAAAGCTTGAAGAATATCATAATCTGTATTTATAAGATAGTAACTTTTTACAGCTTTTCTTTGGCTTTAAAAGCAACCTTACCTTAGTAGGGACATCTAGGTGGGATCCCAAGGCTTTTTTCTTCTTTATTGAAACTCATACGTATACCCCGTGTTGAGCCATCATTTAGACATTACATTAAAATATGAATCCTCAACCAATTCTTAATGGGCAGAATTGGCACTTAGTTTTCTAAGCTGTTATCGGGAAAGCTGTAGACTCGGTTATGAGTATAGTTAAGTGATGCAAGTGTTAAAAGCATTAATGTTGTTTCCCGTCATGTATTCTATCAACCGCACTGATGATAACCTTAATGCACAATCAACACATTATGCACTTAGTATTATCCATTTTGCTCATGAACAAATTTTGGTTGATAGACAACAGAGCTCTCATTTAGGCCTGAAATTAGGCCCATGTAACGAAATCAGATAAATTACTGAATTAGGGAAAACATACTGGTTTTTATTCGGCTTTCGTTCAATTTTGGCAATGCAATCAACTGAAGATCCTATTGATCATTTCTGGAGTGCTATAGAAGAAGAATAGCAAATGATCTAGCTATACAGCATTATCTAGGTCGAGCTTTTTCTCAGAAAGACAGGGAATTTCAGTCAGACATAATAGGTGATTACATTGTTCATCTTCTCAGGAAATTTCTACTAACCTCTTCAGCAGCTGATTTTGGACATAAAGAAATACTTAGTGGACCAGGTGACACTGCAGGAGCATGAGCACAGGGAATACAGAATTTTTTCACCACTAAGTGGCTTATGATTGCTTCTAATCCTGCCAAAATATCTACTCCCTGCAGCATAAAAACATTATGTGAGATATGATGTTTAGAATGCTGAAGATACTTTTAAAGGGTGAACTATTAAATTATTCTGAAATGAAGAGAACAAGAATGCAGAGAAGTTTTCTCTTCATTGATGACAGGTTAGGTAGCCCCAGTAAATATGGGGAAAGAAATCCAGTATCCTGCCTCAAGTAGAGAAGGGGGTGAGGCTGGACGAGACAATCTGCGTCTGTATCTGATCATAATTATCCTATCATAAGTCTTGGAATTTTTTACTACGGTTCTGCGAAGTAAGTCATTGATAAAGATGACATTTGTAATTTTTATTGCAGGAAGTCCCAAAATAATTGCAAAATATCCCATCACGCAAATAAAAACTTGGTTGAGAAATGGGAACACAGAGAGAATATGTATTTGATGTTAAGGATTCAATTCGTGCCTGTCAACTACTTTATCAGAACAAAAACTCAATAGCTATGATATAACTCTTCCAGAATTGAGAATAATCGGGGAAGCCACAGGTGTGGAGAGGCTAATGTAAAAAAGGTCACATACCTTTCCTTGTCGGTACTCATCATCTACAATGTATTCATCATCAGGGAAACGTGCCACAACTGCAATTGCATTCACTCTGGATCTTGTAAGCAATGCGTCCACAGCCCTTAATAGTGAATCAGGATGCTGTATCCTCCCTGTTGATTGCCCGCTCTCTGGATCAATCCATATTTCCACCTGTTAAATGTCATATAAAATAGGTAAATGCAATCCTAAACCTCAACCAAAATGTCAAATCAATTACTGCTGAGCAGAAAATCAGTATTGCATGGTCAAATAGTAAGACCCAGTTGCATAGTAGAAAAAGATTCACACTAGCAGTATGTACAAGATAAAACCAACGATTCTAGGCAAGACGTGAGATTTTGGGACAGTTGTAGTGTTCTGGTGGTAACACATACTGATCAAGTCAGTTGCAGTGTGTGAGTTAAACATATTAATAACCACGAAAAAAGGATTTTCCTACGAGTTTATTTCTCTCCTTTGAAGTGCCAGTAAAATTTAAAGAAACAATGTCATTGTAGCATGTAATGTCGATATCTCCAAATATGAAATCATATTCTCTTTAGACTAATTTACTAAGGTTGTATGGGTCACTTAGCTATTCATTAGTTTACCAGGTATCATACTATACCTTTAAAGGAGTATCAGTCACTGTGCATTCTACAATAGACAAGCCAAGGGAAGCCCTTGTTGCATCAACTACTTGCAGATGGTGAAGACGAAGATCTTCCTCTATTCCAGCATCAAGAATTAATCCAATCTGGGTCACATCACAAATGAGGCATATAGTTGAATGAAGCATCCTTCGAATCACCAAACAAAAGTTTTTCTAAGCATACCCTATTTTGATGAATGAGTTGCAGCGCCCAAAGCCCCTCTGCAAAGCGATCAAGAGCATAACCCTCAACATACAGCACATTTGACATTGGCCAATAGAGCATTGCTGCATTAAGAACCTGGAAGAATTACATATTTACAGATGGAGAAGTGGCACCAGCAGAGCCCAAAAATCTGCACATTGCTTCGAATTTAAGTTGAAGTACACATCTAGATGTTTAAACATGCTGGGATACTCACCCTTGTTCAACAGAATAAGAAAATGTCAGTTTAGCAATAGTAGAACCAAAGTCCTGAGAATCTGCTTTGCATTTTTCAAAAGCTCAACTACCAAGAGTTAAAATTCCCCTTTTCTAAATACAGAATTGAAGTTATATTAGCCTTATGAGAGTGAAAATGTTAGAAGCAATTTTTATCTCCTTCTGACTAGCTATTTGGGATGCTATCCTCTTGTCTTCTAAATCCTGATAGCAAAGATCGGTAAAACAATAGTGATTGGGTGAAAACTGGACCTGTCTTTCTACCTTTTAAAGTTTACAGAAGCTCCATATATAAGGGATTAAGATAGAGCAAAAATCTTTTGAAGATATATAACCTATGTGCAAAACATTCTGTTCCCAAGAGATAAATTTTGTGAGGAAGCACTCGTTTGTGGCAAAATTATGTTCTCCAAAAATTATCTGTTGGACAATAATGCTTTCACTAGAGCATTCAAGGCAAAATCTGTATATTTTTCTCAAATCTTACAAGCATAGCCAGCAGAACTCCTTTAGAAACTCATCACTGCTTCCCCTTGTGTACCACATTCCTAAGTCCACTTTAAGCAATAGAACTTAAGTCTTTTCTCTTGTGTGTCAAATTGAAAGGTTTCCAGATCTTATGAATTGTAGCATATAAACAGCATTAATTTCTTAGATGCCTACAGCTTCAGATACTTGCTAACAAATGGCACCTCAGAAGTCAATCTCCCACAAAATTATATTAGAAGTTATTATTTTGATTAAATAGGTTGAAAATATATCACACATTATTTCTTTCATGATACATTCCTTGAAGCTATTTGAACTACTAGAAAGCTTTAAGCTCCCATCATGGAGAAGTGAAAGAAGATCTTGCTTGTGAATCTGCAGTTCTAGCTCAGACAGAGAACAACCTGTCTATCTCTGAGGAAATAAGGCTCATAAACAGAGAGAAATATGGCAGACTTTCCTTCAACTAGTTTCTTAATTCACAGTTTGAAGGTGAGTTATTTTCAGTTAATGTTATTAAGCTCTTATATAATGCTCACTTAAAAGCTTCATCCTTTACCATTATTGATTATATGATAGCATGTTTGACAAGAGAATAAGGTTCTCAAAATCCTATGAATCAACATGGCTATCTTTTTCTTTTTTTTCTTTAAACCTAGCTGTCTTATTCTTAAATCAATTACATCTACATTTAACCTATCAAAGATTCTACATCAGACATGGTCATAAACTATGGACTAAGCTCATTATTAGTTAAAACTCATTGGAATAAACTGAAAGGTTCAAGAAAGAATAAAGGAACCTGTTAATCAGCAAACTGCACTTTATTAGCAAATTGAAAATTCAGCTCAATACGAAAGTATTTTGCTGTATTCTAAATACATTATATTCTCTACCTGCTATACAAATCAAGATACACAAAAATTCCAAAATTGACTATGATTATCATTCCATTTTTCAGTTTATCAGTCAGCGTAAAACCGTCATTACACAGACTTCCTATATTATCTGCATTTACCATTTCACAGCAACAAATTTTATGACCCAAAAAGATATTTTTACATCTGGTGCAACATATTGAATAAAAAGAATTAAACTTTATGGAATTGTTGAGCTGAAATATAAGAATGCAGAAGTAAAAGAAAAAACCAAATAAAAACTTAGTACAAAAGAAGAAGAATACACACATTAGGATGAGTGATGAGGCAATCAACAACTGTGGAAAGAGCTCTAGCCACTGGCAAAGCATCGCCTGCATATCCACCTATTGCTGCACCTACCCCTGTTGGCACTATCATCACACTTGTATATGCCCTCTTAAACTGCTCCAAAAAAAAAAAAAAAAACATTCAAAAAAAATTGGATTTTTATTCCCTTTTTAAATGATTTAGAAAAAAAAAAAAAACCAGAAAAAACAAAAATTTTAGCAACAGCCCACCAAAGAAAAATGACTAATTAGTCATAAAAACACAAATTTGAATAGTTGAAAGATGGGGTAGGAGAATAAAGTGATACTAGTAAAGAAGTAGACGGAGGCTGGGTGGCAGACCTTGTTGTTGGGGAGATGGAGTGAGTTGGAACATGAGATTCTAGTTTTTCGGAAGGAGGGGTGGTGGGATTGCCGGAGGAGAGGGAGAGAATGGCCGGCGGTGTAGGCGGAAGGAAGGGGACGGCTGAGATATTGCAGTGTCATTTGCTCAGTTTGGAGTTCAAGAATTTCTGCCCGCGCGCAACTGGTGGAGGATAAATGGATATCAATGAAAAAGATAAATGTGGTACTCTTAAAGGCAAAATCACCGAAATAATCCCTCAACTTTTTTACTTTAGACGAAATACTCGTTTTACTTTTTTTTAAACCCTTTTTTAATTAAGATAGTTCTTCAACTTTTATTTTTTAGTCAAAATAAGTCCTTTTGTAGTGAAACTACGACAAAACCTCTTTCTTTTTTGATAAACTCCACATATACCCCTATGGTTTAGTTGTTTTTCACATTGGGTTAATTATACTAGATAGAATTTTACAAAACTTTATAGTCAATTTATAAAAAAAAAGACCTAGTGATTTACTAAGAGGATCTGATAGTGGGGCTACTGGGTGGCTATTAGTGTCTGATGGGTGGGAGAAGGCGCTTGAGTGGCCGAAAGGATGGTTATGGAGTTGGATGGGTGATAACTTTAGCTGGGAGAAGAAGAAGAGGGAAGGGTTAGGATTTTAAGATTTTTCTTGTAAAAAATAAATGTTTCATTATTATTATTTTTTTGAAAATTATTTTGAAGTTTTTTTTCACCTCTTCAAATTAATTTCTTTCTTATTTTTTTCATTTTAAACTATATGGGGGTCATATACAAAATAAGTAAACCTCAGGCAGTGTATGTGAAATTTATCAAAAAAAAAAAAAAAAACTGTGGTGGCTTTACCATACACGGACTGTTTGCCTAAAAAATAAAAATTGAAGGAATATTTTGACTAAAAAAAAGTTGAGGGACTATTTTGGTTAAAGTAAAAAAGTTGAGGAACCATTTCAGCGAATTTTTCTACTATTAATTTTTAGCAAATGTTGGTTATAATTAGGATATTATTCCGACAAAAATAGAATGTTTAAATTTGAAATAAAATGAAATTATGATTTGAATTTGAAATAAAATGAAATTTTATTTTGAATAGGTAGTTAGATAAACATAAATGAAAAAAAGTACATTTTTCTTATACGCTTGTGGTTTGTCCATTTGTCACATATCTTTTTATAGTTTAAAAAGTTAAAAATATGCCTTTGTACTGTTAGTTCAAGTGTCCAATGAATAAACAATACTTCATTAACATAACCGTTAAATTGGTTAACTATAGCTTTGTGTGTTTTGCTCTTTATTAAATATTATATTTTTTTTGCAAAAACATAAAAGGTCAGAATTTTATTTTATTTTTTTAAATAATATAATTAAAAGAAAAAAGAAAAAAGTATAAATGGAATCGAAAAATGAAAAACAAAAAAGAATAAAGAATAAAAGTAAGAAAAAATAGAAAAAAAAATTTTAGATGGAAAATAAAAGGGAAAATCATAATAAAAATAAAAATATCGAATAAAAAGGGAACAATAATAAGAGAATTATTTTAAAAAAATTTTAAAAAAAAATAGATTGAAAAAAAAAAAATTAAAATGGTAAGGGATGGCTGGATAGTGGTAGAAGGGGTGGAGGTGGGTGGCGAGATGGGGTGGAAGGGGGTTAGGTAGGGCCGTAAGCGGGTTGGATCCGGGTCGGATCTAAGATATCCAGACCTGGATTCGATTAAATAACCGGATTCGGATCTCCGACGGGTATACTTATACAATCCAGATCTTTATAAGTTGTAATAGTCTTAATATATTTTTATAAATTTTAAAATTATATATAAAACTATTACAACTTATCAAATTTTCTTTTTTTAAAATTATAAAAAGTATTTAGTTCATAATTAATATTTATACATATATTCTACATTAAATATAAATTACATGGGCAATTTATACAAACATATATTTATATACACATATAAAATAATACTAATATGCATCGTTAATTTTATTATATATTAAACATTTTAATTGGATCGAGGTCTTAATCAGGTCAAAACATTAAGATCCAAATCCGACCCGTTTATTATAATAACTAAACAGGTCCAGATCGAATCCAACTAATCAAAATTTGTTATAGATCCAGATTTGAATAAACAAGTTCTGATCAGATTGGGTTCGGATCTAGACCCGACCCATTAATATGTCTAGGGTTAGGAAAGGTAGATCTAGGCTTAGAAGAAAATACAAAGGTAGAAAAAAGGACTGGGGTGGCAGTATGGTTGGAAGTAGATTTTGTGGGTAGGAAAAGTTGGAGTGGGATGGTAGTGAGGATGATGGTAGGAAGTGGATAGATAGGGGTTTGTGGGTAGCAATGGGGATGGCAAATTCGGTGGTGGGATGGAGAATAGAGGTGGGATTGGTAGTGGTTGATTGAGGGTGATAATGACAGTGGCAAGTTATTGATAGAAGGAAAGAAGTTCAGCTGTAAAGTTCGGAATAATTTTCGTAAAGTTAGGACATCTGGACATGAAAATTTTTTAATGCAAATTTTACCCTTAACACGATTTATGAAGAAAGCATTTACTACACGCATTCAACTTGGCCGGTCCCATGTATAGATTTCAAATACGAAGCTCTTTTATGAACAGTTTAGTAAAAAAGGCATTCATGTGAATTTATTTCCATTACACACTAAAATACTTCCCATACAATATTTTATATCACACCTAAATTCGTAATGGATAGTTGTACTCATGGATGAATAGTACAAATAATATGTAGAACAAATATATGTGAATAGTTAAAATAATGAGTAGTTGGTATATGTATGAAAAATAATGAATAGTACAAATAAAGGATTACTGGATAAAAAATGAATGAGAAAAATAATACATAGTATAAATAATAATTTAGTATTATTTTTAAAATTGAATAAGACGAACAACGAATAGTGCACATAATGGACAAATAATGATCGAATAAACAAATGGAGTTTTCTTTTGACAAAATAATATGTATCACAAATAATGAATAAAAAAACATATCCAAACGAAGTTATCACAGCAAAAAGCAGTAAAATGATCAAGTTACCTCTGCCATGCTATTCTCCCTCATAAAGAGAAGAGTATTTCAGTCATTTAGTTGCTTTTGCTGTAGCAATAACATTTATCTTAATTTTCTTTTTCATTTGATGGAAAAAAAAAAAAAAAACACAAGGATAAATTTCTACTAGATATTATGAGTGTGCAAAAAGATTGAGAAGTTTTAAAAGTTCACAAGATATATTAAATCGAACTAAAAATAAATTAACGCTGAATTTGGATGGAAAGTTTTTTATTATTAAAAAATATCAAAATATTTATAATTTACCCCTTTTTGGGCATGAATATTTAGGATAGTTTAATCGATAAAAAGTGTAAATGGAATTCTTGAAATTAATTGTGGAATGCCATAATCACTAGTTTATTTGGTAAATTTTCAGACATGTAATTGGATACTGGCCTCAGCCACAATATATTGGTGGATTTTCACAATATCATACAAATGGTAACATGTACTTGTAGCCTCAACCTCAATATATTTGAAGCCCTTGGTTCTCTTTGTCAAGCTCTTTTTCTTTTATTTTTAAAAAAAAAAAAAAAAGAAGTTTTGCAGTATTTTTTTTTCAAAAAAAAAAAAAAACATTAAAATGCAACCTAGATGGATTATCTAAAATTCTGGCTTTCATTTCAATAGAGAGCCATTTTCCCTATTTTACTTGGGTAAAGCTGGATAACCAAAGATTTTTTTTCAGCAGTTGACAAGTGATCTCAAGTTGCTCATTCGACGTATTTTCTCTCCCAAATCGAATCTTTATCATTCAAGACTTTAAGCTTTCTCCCCATTTGAATGTTATAAACAAATCCTTCGAAAATAGATTAATGTTGGACTTAGAGATAAAATTGGTTTAGTTAAAATTTCAACACATCATTAATATCAATCAAAATACAATGTATAGACAACTTAAAGTTCTTTAATACCGATACCGTGGAATAGTGCTATCTTTTGTCCGTTAAATCAATATTCCTATAGAAATATCCTATACCACCAATCAACTCAACTTCAAGAATGTTTGAGAGCACAAAAATATACTGTGAAATTTGTTTCTTCTTTTCCAATCCTAACATATATATGTACTCATTCGGTACTCGATGGATTTTCATGCAGCTTGCGGGGCAATACATCATTTGCAGGTGCTGCACGGAAAGAAAATTAAGAACCAACAAAAAGTGAAGAAATTATCAAAAAAAAAAAAAAAAAACAATGAAAAACAAGGAATGAAATAAACTGCTTATGGCTTCCTCATCGTGATTTGATATATTCTTAATTAATTAACGGACTAATTCCAAATTGTCTCTTTGCAACCCCAATTTAGTTTTGGATACTTTGCACACCCAACTCTCGAATATATCTCACTTCAATCTTTTTTTATCACCGTTAGTAAAATTAATAGAATTTTTGTTTTTACTCCCAAAATATTGTGACAACATTGTTGTATATCTACAGTTTAAATGTGTTGTACGCATGAAAAAATTTCATTAATTTTTTGGATGGTGTTAAAAATTGAACTGAAGTGGAACGCACTTGAGAGTTGAAGGTGCAAAATGTCTGAAGTTAAAATTAAAGATGGAAATTAGGTATAAATTGAGAGGTGTAAAATGGAATTAGTCATTAATTAACTATACCTGCTATGACTTGTCAAGCAATTAATTTCAAGGGCCTCATCATCACATTATCTTCGTGATCCAATATCTGTTACAGAAGGGGAAAAAAATTTCAAGAGAGATAACTAATAATTGTGCAAGAACAAGACTGAAGAATTAAACCAAAAAAAGACAAAAGCATCAAAAGACCAAACCTAACTCTTCAAGAAGAAAAGGACATAGAAAATTGGAGAATTTCTTTTGGGAAAAAAAAAAAAAGATTTCATGTACTTAACAATTAACTTCTTACTCAACTTGGAAATTATCAAACTTAAAAAATTGCAATAATATAAAAGTAAAAAATACATTTTGTTAATTTTTCATTCCTTTTCGAAAATACATGCATGATCTAAATGACAGTTACATATTAGCAAACAGGCCAATACACTTTCGAACAAATTAAAGATGCACCGAATAATGTGACACTATGGACTTTTCTGAACTGGATGCATTCTCAACAAGAGTCCAAGGCGACAAGTTTGAGAAGACTATAGACAACCCGTGAAGGGATCAAGAATTTTGCTTGGAAATCAAAACAATCTTGATATTCTCAATTTAATCCTCAATCTATCAGATTCTAATGGGAAATTCTTACACGTTATCAGTCCACTATTCCAATTGTAGAGATTGAGATTCAAACAAGAGCAATATGAATTAAGTGATGTATGTTGATATAAGAAAATGATAGTATAGATCTTATTTTAATTATAAAAAATACATCGTACAGATGGAGCCGTGGCGACCTTCATATAAGAATTTTACGATTCTAACTATTAGGCTTTTACTTTGGAAGCCTGTGAGAAATTAGTTTTCACAAAATTACTATGAATAAAAGAGGCTAACAATTGTATGCAAGTGTATGAGAAAGGTGGAAAAAGCTTACATGGCAATGGAAGACATAGCCAGGTTCTGCAGTTGCATCAAAGGGATAGGATTCATTTGAATGTATGAAAGAAAATCTGACTAGTATCTTTGTAACATTTCCAGGCATCATCTTGTACACATTCTTCCACCCCTTTTCATGAGCTGGCACCTCTATCTTTTCGCCACGTGCATACTTGCTGACTTGGCACTTGATTGCATTATTGTACTTCAACATGCAATCCTTAAACTCATCTTCATTGACCAATTGTGTTTGATCCAACACTTTAAAAAGCCCCAAATGAATGTGCAATGGGTGATTATCCTCTGTTAAATTGATCACATACCAAATTTCACTGGTCCCAACTTTTGGTGTCTCAGTCACCGGTGCTTCATAGGGTTTTCCATTGATGTACAAATGTATTGGCTCATCAGTGCTGCTAGCGTACTCGTACATAGCAATGTACCTCGTGTTTGCCACCGGAGATTCATCGGACGATGGATATTTGATCAATTCATTTGGGATTCTTGATTTGTCAATTTCATTGCTTTTGTTGATGATGAATTTCATCACCTTACTATTAGCTTCATTAACAGGATCACCTGAAGGGTAGGGATATGGCGCATCATTGGCTAGGATAGCCGAATCCGATTTTGACTTCGAAAAGTCAACTACCACGTCAGCTATCTCCGAGGGGGCCAACAACATTTCTTTCAGGATCACCGGCCTTTCGTGATACGCTGAGTCAGATGCCACGTGGATAAATGTTAAATTATTTGTAAAATAAAAATTGAAAAATCGTGCATTACTTGTATTTATGATTCTGAACCGGTATTTTCTCCGCCGTACGATCATGTAGGGCCATGCTTTCCCATTGACTATGATCGCATCACCAAAATACTCGGGTTGCCATTGCGGATGTATAGAAGGGTTATTTCCGGTAGAATTCATGAATAGATCTCGAACCATTAGCATGAAAGCTACGATCAAACACGACCAACGGACGGTCAAACTCTTCATCATACGGTAGTCCGAGTGGGACCTCTATATCGGGTTGGCGGATAATGTAGGCCCCAATCAAGCCAGCTAAAAGGTTGACTCTGGTCAACCCCATTGCATGATCGTGGTACCACAGGGTACCAGGATGTTGAACATTGTGGTAATGGTATTTTCTCTTGGTCCAAGTGGGCCCTCGTTGTTTGAATTTACTAGTGAACCATGACTGGGAGTGTCCGTCACTCGCGGCCTCATCAATGCCACCATGGAGGTGCACCACCGTAGGAATTCCTATCTTCGTGGAAGGTATGGCTGTTGGAATTGTGGGGTCCCATGGTAGAATGTGTTTTGAAGGGAGGTAATTTCGCCAACTCACGTGTGTTCCAATTCCATGAAGGGCCTCGATTGTCGGTCCAGGAACTGTGGCAGTGAGTGCTGATGTACCGTATGCAAACACTGGAGTTAAGCGGGGATATCCCTATGGAATTTCTGCAAACATCAAAATTAATAACAACATTTGTCCAAGTAATTTATTGCCTCATGCTTATATAAAACCTGATTTTACTCCACTTGTTGTTCATATAATATAGATTAAATCATTTAAAATAAATGATACTAATTGATGTAAATAATATTTTATAAAATTTAATTATAAATATAAAATTTACAGATAAAATTTAAAATTAAATCTATTTAAATATTTTTTTTTTCACACAATAAGCTTTACCTAGGAATGAATAAGAATACAACACTACTCCACAACCACATAGTAACTTGAAAGAATACAAGGCAAAGAATTGAGTGTGAATTTAGAATACAGAGTGTTGATTTAGCTGCTTCCTAAACTTAAATTAATTTCTTATAATATTCTTCTTTTTGAAGGACAATTTATTCGAATTTAGGGATCAAAATTTTGCATTATACACATACATTAGAAATTTTTAAAAAAAAAACCTTTACTTATACATCATATATTGCAAATGGTTAATACACATTAAGCCTACTTTGTCTAACACTTATTCGTCATCTGAAAATGTCAAATCTGTCAACAACTTCAAACACAATCGTTTATAAGTTACAGTCATCTGTATTTTATGAAAATGAAAAGGACTGTCGACCTGATTTAAAATACATCATGGGGTTACATTATTTAATGGAGTGGAGTTTGTGAATTTTGAACTAATCCATCTACTTTTGTCACACTAATGCTATAAACAATTCCGATAAATTTGATACTCCCTTTATTTCATTTAATTGTCTTTTAGGGTTGGTATATGAGGATTAAGAAAGTTTTTTAATTAAATTAATTTTATAAAAAATTTATTCGTTTCAAAATAACTGCCACTTTAGACAACCTGTCTTGTATCAAATTGTATGTTGCTTAAGAAAAATCAAGGAATGACTAAATGATGTTTTTCTAATTTTTATCCTTAGTGCCATATTCATGGAGAAAGATTATATAGGTTAGTTATTAGATCTGTAAAAAGGTAATTTAAAGTGGCTAATTTGTTGTTTTACATTAAAATTTTCAACTACATAATCCTCTATCCTCCCTAATATGGCATAAAGGTAAAATTGAAAAAAATTATTTAATACTTTTTTTAATTTCTAAATTGATAAACAATTTAAAACAAAATAAATTATTTAAAGCAACATACAAAATAGAACTAATGAGTATTAGGGATACTTGTTATTGCAAAAATTGAAAATCCCAAGGGGCGATAGGTTACACTACTAAAACAAACATCCATCGCACTAGGTCCACAGAAAAAAATAAATAAATAAATAATCGCGGATGGTTTGTTGTTTGTGATTTTGAAAGAATTTGCACGAATGGCATTTATCCATCATCTACAAGGGAGGCAAAGTTTATCTCAAAGCACTCATCATAAAGAACAAGAGAGAAAAAATAACGTTTATCCCAAAGCAATTAACTATGCTGCTAATGGAGAACAATCAACTGGAGTGTGGACATACCATGATGACCAATATAATACGACAACATTTTGGTTGGTTTTATTATAGGATCACAGATAGGTAAAGTATGCTTTGTGCAGAACAAATATAAAAGCAAAAGAGGCATTATGGGAAATAAGATATTGGTTCAGATTTGTCTCAAGACAAAGAATGAGAAGATAAGTGGACAATCCATTCTCTCAATGAATGAAACTTTAGTCAAGGAAAGTATAATAAGAAATATTAGTGGTTGGCAAACTTTCAGTCTCTAATTAATGAGATTCTGGCTTTGTTTAGACACCAATAGTTATTTATTATTCTTCAAACAATGTTAATTAGAAAAAATAATTTTAATAGTCTCTCACATTTTATATTTGTATTTTTTTAATATCTTACATTTAAAATAATGTATTTTAGTTCTTTACAAATTTAAAACGCACTATTTTAATCTCTCGATACAATTACGAGTATATTTTAACTTGAAATATTCGCATGCATATCAAATATTACATTTTTCAAGAACAAAATTCCATGATATTGCAACACATAAGTTTTAAATATTAAACGACACTTTTTATAAAACTTTCTCTATCACCATTCTAAAATTTTCACCTATTATCACTGCTCCTATTCCCCTCCCTCGCACTTTTCCTTGGCCACCCCTACTCCAATAGCCTTAATCCTTCTTTTTTTTTTAGGGACAATTTAGTGTTTAAAGTTATGTATTGTTAATTATGTACTTAAATATGTTAAATTTGATACATATGTGAGTATTCAGAATAAAATATGCTTGTAATTCTATCGAGAAATTAAAATAGTGCGTTTTTAATTTGTAAGGGATTAAAATGTATTATTTTAAATATGAGGGATTAAAAAAGTATAAATGTGAAATATGAGGGACTATTAAAGTTATTTTGCCTATTATGTAATCATTTCACAACATGTTTACTTATGACTTTTTTATCTCACATATGTACATATCAAAAAAAATTGTTACAATAATCAGCTTACACAATATCCCCAATAATTGTTGTTGAAACGGAACTAGAAAATTTTCTAATTTTAAACCATAAAACAGAAGGTTAAAAAAAAGAAATAAAAGAATTGTTTGGTCATGGGATTTAGGAGGCAATTAACTGGTGTGAACTCGGTCTTTGAAATCAAACAAAAACAAAAGGACAAGGGAGAAATTAATAGAATTGAATATTGAAATGTAAGAAATTTCATGCTCAGGAAAGAAAAGAGAAAAGGCTCGAAAAAAAAAATATGCAACAACAAATTAATGATCCAATCAACTCCTAAGAGATCAGCACGACCAATAGGTCCGTAGTTTGATTGTTGCTAAAAAAAAATTGAGAAATGTTCATGCTTTTGCTCCAAGAGTTTCATTTTATATGTCATTTCATATAATTTGTTTTGTTCTAATTATTTATCGTTTTAAGAATTTAATGTGGTACTAAATGAATTTTTTTTTTAATTTTAACTTTGGTAACATATTAATAGGGAGGCAAGATTTTTTAATTGGGGAATTTAATATAAAAGGAAAATTTAGATATTTTTAAGTAACTTTTTTTTTTATATAAAATTAATATAATTTAATAGTTTTTTTTTTTTTTTAAATATTGTGCATCAATTCAAAACGATCCTTCAAATGGAAAGGTATTTGTATGCATTGTACAATCAATTATTCATTAATTTGTTTTAAAATAAAAGTGTGTGGGGTGGGGGAGGAGGAAACACCGGGGAACCAGAAAAATATTCTTTTTTTAATTTTAAAAAAAAAGAAAAAGAAAGACAGAAGAAAAAAATATTTAAAAAGAAAGAAGATTTGAGGGAGAAATTTTAGAGAAAATAATGGAAAAAATGACATAAACTATATCTTTCTTGTCCATGCATCCATGATAAAGAGGATTAGAAGGAAATTGAAGAAGGATATTTAAGAATTAATTTAGTAGAATAAAGATTTTGAATTATGAAAGAAAGATATGCTACCTAGAGAGTTTTCCATCACCTCCATCCATATATTGGAAACTCTAGTATACCAAGACGAAGAATTATTGATACGCAACTACTTTTTAAACAATCACACTTATTTTGTCCACCAAAATAAGCAAATATGGTAGTTTTTGGAAATCAAAAACTTGAAAAATCTAAAGTCCCAAAACAGGGGGAAAACATAAACTGACAAGCATGTAAAATCTGAATTCTTATGCCAAATGTTTGTAACCAATCAATTAAAAGATAATTAAAAAGGAAAAAAAAATTACTTACCCATTTCTTGTAAAACATGCCAATTTTCAGTGATTTAGGCACAGGAAAACCGTTGACAACATCATACCCTTTGATTTTGGGCATGTCTTGAAGCTTATCAACGAACATTTCCAGTTTTAATGGATCTAGTAGCCTCTCATCTGCCCATGAAGTCATGCAAATTGCGAACAGCCCCAGAAAAATTATCAAGAATCTTTCCACTCCTTCCATCTTAATTTACTCTGCTAGCTCTGCTTCAGTAACAAGAGATTTATGTTTTATTGTGTGTGTTTTCTTGTTGTTTATGACTTTGTGGGGAGTCTTTTTAGCCTTGTGTACAGGATTACTCTACCAAAGAGAATCCTTGGGTGTGTGTGAAAATGAAAGGTTGATTGGTATGCCTGTGGGTGGCTTTGGTGTTTCCCGAAAGGATCAAGAAAAAGGGCTGAAAAGCAAGGGAATATATGTAATAATGTATATGAAAATCAAAAGAAACCTAGCAGTTGGATTACAGGCCATGCACGAGCCTTAACTTTTATGACACATCTTTGTCCTTTCCTTTGATTTTTTTTGGTGGGTTCTTTAGATGAAAATTATCTTTGACGAATTAGTACACAAATTAGCACTACTTGCTGAAAATTTTTATGTTGGTTGGTGGTCGAGTAGTTACTCTTCACTTAATGGGAGTATTTCATTTATGATGAAGGGTTTTTTTTTTTTTAACAAACGATGACTCTCTTATTTTTTAGAAAAAATGGGTCCAATTCTAAATGAAAAACTCTCGAAATGAAAAACTCCCGTTATTTCAAAAATAATTAACAGATATGCTTATTTATTATTTTATGGTCGTTTCAAAATAACTATTGTTTTAAACAAATTGACTTATTTCAAATTATCTGTATATTTAGAAAATCAAGAAAATATTAAATGATATTTTTTTAATTTTTACCCTTGATATTATGTTAATGAAGGAAAAATTATATAATTGCGATATTAATATAAAATGATAATTTAGTAACTTTGAATTTTTTTTTGTAAAATTGATACAATTTAATAATTTTTTAAATTTGTATATATCAACTAAATGCTATACTTATTTTAAAACGAGAAGCAATTGTTGGCCCCGATCAAATTTACATGCTACATTAGTTATGGTTTATAGTATACTGTATAGTGCAAGTAATTTAATTCTAGCAGCTTTTCTCTCTACTTTTCCTGTTAAAAGTAAATTATTAACTTCATATATAGAAGGATTTGTAAATGTCCCACAATCTAATGTTACATTATGCAGTACTTGGTAAAGTAGCTAAAAGAAGCAATCATTTGATAGCTGGGAACATCATGTCGCAGTGAATTTTTAGCATTACTATTATTTATGGTTTAAATAACTTAGTAGGCACTAATACTTAAAAGAAGTGAAATTGGGAACCAATGTAACTATACAAATTTTGATAAAATAATAAAATTATTGATGTGTTACGAGATTTAGAATAGAAAAAATGAAATTTGATTGTGTATCTAAAATTAAGGGATTGATAATTCAATATGATCTTACTATATAAAATGACTTTGATAAGTGATCTTAAATTTATAATTTTGTAAATCATTTTTATTTGATAATTCTGATGTGAAATACTTGGAATTTTGCAAAAGATTTCCTTAGGCCATTAAAGAAATCGAAAATTAAATTGCAAGCACAAGCAACAAAGAAAAGCTTGGATAACACAGTCCAATTTTTGAAATAAAATTGGCGGTGCAGAATACTAATTCTATAAGATAAGGATTCAAAGAAGATGGATTTGAGATCCATTTTTTGTTGGATGGAATTTATAAAATTAAAATAAATTAATTTCGAATCATTCACTTAAATTAAAAATTATTTGAATCATTCTTTTTCACATTTTTTAATTTAAATAAATTTAAAATTTATTGGCTTTTAACCTTCAATATTACTCTAACAAATCAATAAATTTCAAACACATCTAAATCTTTTGATTAAAACAAAACCTAAAGGATTTACTGTAAATACTTATTTTTCAAAGAAAAGTACAGAATTTGGGGTGACTACTCCTATCCAAACCACTTTAACAGACAAAAGCATTTCATCACTCCCACATAATAATTTGATCAATAATGAAACTTGATTAATAATGAAAAAAATTAAAAACAAAAACAAAAACAAAAACTTGATCAATAATGAAAAACGTGTCGCCAAATAAATAGTTAAAAATCTAATTCATCCGATTTGGCACAATAACGCATCATCTAATGCTTATGTAATAATGCAATGAAAGGACAAGGGTATGACATTCAAACTCATAATTGTTGTTTTTTTTTTTTTTTTTGGCATTCAAATGAAGAGATCAGGCTGGTCAAGAAGTTGTGTTGAAAGTGATGCGCATTTTTTTGAACATCAGACAAAATAATGCTCTACCTATTTCTACTTGGAAAGAGTATATATACATATGAAAAATTTTACAATTCTTTTTAAAAAAATTATTTTCTTATACTTTAGATGTTTGTACAGTATAATATTATGTGTTTTAAGAATTTATACTATATAAATTTTTAAAATCAAAAAATAATTACAAAAAGATATTATAAAATTCTCTTATATATATATATAGAGAGAGAGAGAGAGAGAGAGATAATATATATTTTCCTATCCATCTTTCTTGGGCAATTATTCGCTATCTTGAACAGAGACATTCCTAGACTTCGGATGCCGTAAGTCGTCGGTTTTTACCCTACCAACTTTTTCCATGAAGACAACATCAATAAATTCACATAGTCGAATACCTTTCAAACCATGAATGGGATGCATTAGTACTAAAGGATGACTTGTGACATACAAAAAGTCTTCGTAATTCAAAAGATCATAGAAATGTTTCTTTTCAAAATAGTGAATCTAAGGGGAGGGATAAATCCACACCCTTACATACTAAATACACACATTTAATATTAGAAAATATCTTATTTATGATTTTAAATATTTATAAAGTTCGATGTCATGTATACTGTATAAGTTTCAAAATACAATGGAAATTATGGAGTAGTTTGTCCATGAAATTGTAGAACTTTCCTTAATATTAATATAACAAAATTATGGTTGAGATAGAACTGCTAATAGCACCATAAAAATAACGGTAGAAAAATGATATTAATTGTGATTTTGTGAATAGTAAAAATTACTCTATTTGTTTTAAAATAAGTGTCAACTTTTGGTTGGTACACAAAAATTAAGAAAGTTAATTGCATCAATTTTATAAAAAGATAGTTCAAAATGACTAAGTTACCCTTTTACTTTAATATTCTACCTACATAATCCTCCTTCCATTAATATGACACTAAGGATAACAGTTGAAAAAACAACAGTTTAATACTTCCTTAATTTTTGAAAGTAACAGATAATTTGACACAAAATAAATTGTCTAAAATGACAATTATTTTGAAACAGATAGAGTAACAAATAAACAATCTACAATAAAAATGATGAATTAAAGTAAATGTAAAATATATATATATATAGTAAATGTAAAAAATATATATATATATATATATTTATATTCTGAATATGGTTAGTTACAATAAAAATCCACAACGTTTAGTATCTAATCCTATTTTTCTAGTCACTTTACCCTTTATATTAGTACAGATCACTAATTTGACCATAGAAAAGTCAAAAAAGATAATTTATTATCTCAATATCAGATTATTCATCTATCCTTCCAATTTCATTTTGCTATTCTTTTTGGTTGCTAGTCTTTTGGTTATCTTTTTTTTATATATTTTTTCAATCCTTCTCCTGTAGAATGTAATTAGAATCTGTAGATTTTCCTTCAAATAATCTTAAAATACTCATAATGCCAAATGTAAGTCTACCTGTCGTATTTTGTCAAAATTCACTAATACACCTTCAAACTACAAAATTTAAACCAGATCTTATTCAAAGATAGATATAATATAACAATTACCTCTTTATAACATATGTGTGTGCGTGTGTGTCTATATATATATATAATTTAAGAAGTCAAAATTTTTTTGAGGCTTTTACTTCTCTTATCAAGACTGTTGATATCACAACTATCCTTTATTGTTAGTCTAATGTATTAAACGAAAGAAGAATAAAGTGAGGGACTAAAGTGAAATCATGCTACAATTTTGGGAGCTTATTGCAATTAAACGTTTATGATAAATTTTCCTTTTACTCAAAACTAACAGCGCAATTACCTTTTGACCATTTGTCCAGAGGATACAGAGAGAAAAACAAATAGCATACTAGTTAAAGGTCACTATCTCACTTTTTATTCTATTTTTTATCTCACTATTAAATGAATTGTCAAAATTACTTGAAATATAATTAAAAATTTTACTTGAGAAATCTTAACCTCTTATACTTTCATTAGCTATTAAGATAGAGAATGTGATAAAAAGTGAGACAGATGATTCTTAACATAATTAAAGTTTAAAATGCATAACACGCTAATCATTAAGGGTGTTTAAGGTAATTAACCTTTCTAAGTATACATATAATTAACACAATAAAGGTGCTTTTGTCTAAAAATATGGGTGACTGCAAAAAGTTCAGGGGTAAGTGCAACTCGAGATAAAGTTGAGGTAATGTGAGAACAGTTAACGCTAAAGGTCTATTTGGTTGGACTAAAAATATTTTTTAGAAATTTTAGGTATAAAATATTTTTTAATTTTTTTTTCTCTGACTGAAAATAATTTACGAAATTTTTTTACACTAAATTATTTTACGAATAGTTGAAAAATAATGTTAAATATCAAATATTTAGTTTTATAACTCCATTTACTAAATTATTTTCATTTTCAATGGTTGTTCATTTATTATTATACTTATTTTACAACTACACAATATTATGAATTTATTTTGAAGAAAGATATTAATTTTTTATTTACCACAATCACTTGTAAAGTATTCATTACAATTGTTATAAGTTTTTTTTAATAATATTTATAAAATTAAGGATGAAAAATCTTAAAAAGTTATATTTTAAATTTTATTTTTCATTTTGTCAACCAAATACCGAAAAATTGTATGAAAAATAGATTTTTTCATGTAAAATATTTTTCAAAAAATATATATTTCTCAGGAAAACATTTTACATCCAACCAATCGACCCTAAAAAATGATTTCTTTTTTTTTTTTTTTTTTGACAAAAGTGGTTTGTTTCCTTATCAAAAAGTGTCTTTCCCAAAAGTCCAAAACTACAAGCTTCTGCAATTCCAATTCTGGATTTGATAAGCAAGAGATCGATCAGGTTAGGGAATTAAGATGTAGAATTCGGGTCTCATTTAATAGTAATATAGCTGTGAATACAAATTTCCATCTGGGACAAGTCCGGGTGCGAAATTGTCCAATCCAGGAGTTTGACGCCATGCGTGAAACTTCCCATGTACGGATCACTCGAAAGGAAAGGGCGAGTTTGCCCTTAAATCAGTACTTGAGCTAAAAAATAAAATTTAAAAAGAATTCAGAACTTATGAAATATAAAAAGTAATTAACGGATTTAATCTGTTATTTTGATATTTATACATATGATTGATTGATCGAATTGATCTGTTAGTTGAACATTTATATTTAACTCATTTGGGCATATTTTATCTATGAAAATAAATTTATTAAAATATTCTTGATAGACTCGAGTTTGTAATCACATGTAATATTTTTTGTGGGCATATTATTTTAGCATTATTATTTCTCCCAATCTAAGTATCACGCGTGAAACTCACGTACGGTGCACCTAAAAAGAAAAGGCGGGACTTCATTTTTTGAGGGAGTTTCTGACACTCACATCAATACTTTGAGTAGAGAAAATAATTTAATAAGAATACAGAATTATAAAATATATAAATATCTGGTGTATCTAACTTGCCATTTTACTGTCTGTTCATGTAGGGTAGATGACTCCAAATGGTCCATGAATTAAAAATTAATTATTTGACCAAGGCATATTTTGAATGCAAATATAAAATTACCCAAATGCCTCCGGTAGATCCGGACTCAGAATCACGTGTATTATCCTAATAGTGCGTATTATTTCGACATCACCACCACCTTTTTACCAATTAAAATGCTGTAATTGCTTTTATGGCAGTACGGGCACACGACGAAAATGAACTATTTGGGCTCCTCCATGGTACGTTACAACAAATGCAATCCAGCCATGTTACACTTTTTTTCTAATGCGAGATGTTTGCGATTCTCATCCACAAAATTGCTAAAAGGTGGCCTAATCTTGGCCCAATGATCCGTCAAATCATGCAAGAGTTTTCTACAACATATTTTGTCCGCACTATTGATTTTTTGTTGTTGTGATGCCTATGAAAAATGAAAGTTTCAACTAAAGATATTTTTCTGCCGAATGAGGAATGCAAGTCCTTGCAAATTGTGTTCTATGTCGATGTGTTCAGGTGAAAGGGGGATAGTACGAACCATCTTTTTATTTTATTTTATTTTATTTTTAATTTTTTGATTCCGAAATCAAATTAGGAGGAAATTGTTAAACGAATAATATAATCAAAACTCATTTAATGAGTGTAATCTATCATATAGGATACAGACAACAGCATTAATTTGATGTTTTGTGAAAGAAAAAATTATTTTTAATTTTATTGCTTAGAAAGAACAAATATCCACAATTATATTCTTGTTCACCAGAGACTTACCTCCTGGCTTGCAGCCCAAATTAAAAATGAGGCCCATTTAGCAAGTGGCTCTTCAAGAAGGACTAGTTCAGCAGGGCCGTCTTTAAGTTCTATTGAATAATACTACTGGTAATTCTCAAGAGCTTGAATGAGATGGGCCCATTAATATATATATATTAATTAGTAACCCGTGCTGTGTACGAAAAAATAAATACATCCACAATTTATATAATAAAATTTAATTTGAATCCTCTCCATTTATTATCCTCCATTTACATATATCTTACAAATTAAAATTTAAGAAAATAATCTAAAAATACTATTAGTCTTATCTCACTGAGTAAATAATCATATAAAAAATTCAATCATTTAGAAAAATTTCACCGTTGAATTATGTATCACATTTGGACAGTGTAAAAATTTTCAAATTTTGGTAAAAACTAAAATTGCTTAATAAAATGGTAAAAAAGTATTATTTTTGTATAAAACATGATTTGAATTATAAACGGTTTTGATTTTTAATATATTTTTAAATTTTATTTTTAAGAGTAAACAAAGACTCTTCCATTTATCCTTAAATAAAGAAGATTCTTGTCTAATGAAATAATATCAGTGAAATGATTTTTTAAAAACAAAGAAGACAATTAAGGATTAAATTTGTAACTGTTATGATGTTGTCCTATAAAAATTGATTATTGAATATTAATTACCATGCACATCATTATATTACTTCATAGCAAATTTTTTTTATATATTAAAAAAAAATACTTCATTGCATGCATATTTTAGTTTCATATCTTTGTTTGATATGGGAAAATTACCAAAATATAGAGAAGACATAATATCGATTTTAATTTTTAATAAATATGTTTACATCCTCATTTGGTAGTAATATCTATCAATAATTAATAATTAATGAACATAATGTTGGAAGAAAATGCAAAGAGAAATATATTACTTTTAAAAATTCGTTTCCTTTTTGTGCTACAATACATTATGAATAGATAAAAATTGTAAATTTAGTTCTTTAACTATTTTTAACTCTCAAAAAGGTCCTTCATTTTTTTAAGTTTTTGTCTCTCAACTATAATTTCATACACAGGCGAAGCCACATTGAAGTGAGATTGGTAAAGAAAAGTTTCAAAAGTTTAATTCTATCTTGCATCTCCTAAAATTTCTCAAATGTTTCTGTTCCTTTACATTCCTCCCCCACCTAAAAATATAAATTTCTTAAATCATACAATTAAAGTGATGGTATATTCAAAATCAAGAATGACACTTGAAACATAAAAACTTCACAAACTTTTAGTGTATAAAGTGGACACAAAATTATTATTTTAAATTCATTTTTCAAGTTTTTGTTGTATAAAAATTGAGTATTGTGTGATTTCTTTAATTTTAAATCGTCAAATTCTATTATATTTTTCTTTTATTTCGTAAAAAATTAAGATAACCATCATTAGATTCCTAAAATGGCATGTCAAATTATTTTTACTTTTATGATTACCAAACACCTACCAAAGCCATTCATCTCCATAATGTCACGATCCATGACTCCGCATTGATTTCATACGAAATCCCTAAGTTTTTTGTTGATCTCAAGAAAGTCTCTCCATGCTTTTTTTTAACTTTTTTGTCATCAGTATTTTCATAATCTCATAGAGGTCCCTCAAGTATTATATATATAGAGTCATCTAGCCATGATTTAAGAAAAAATAAAAATTTTATGGACAAAGAGTTAAATAAAAAAAATGTAGAGTACATATATGGATTATAAAAATACTTGATAGGTGGGAACAAAAACTTAAAAGTTTACAAAAAATTTTGAGGTACTTCTCGTGATTAAAAAATAAAAAATTAAAAGTTTAATTTTATCTTATATTGCACCTCCTAAAATTTCTCAAATGTTTTTATTTCTTTACATTTCCCCTTAGCTCTAAAAATTTAAATTTCTTAAATCATACAATTAAAATGATAGTATATTCAAAATCAAGAATGTCACTTGAAACATAAAAACTTCAAAAACTTTTGAAGTGGACATAAAATTATAATTTTAAATTCATTTTCAAGTACTTGTAGTATAAAAATTGAGTATGTGTGGTTTCTTTAATTTTAAATCAGCTATTCTATTATATTTTGCTTTTATTTCATAAAAGGTTAGGACAACCACCATTACATTCATAAAATAGCATGTGAAATTATACATTATATTAAAAAGTTACTTTTTACTTTTATGATTACTAAACGCCTACCAAACCTGTTCACTCCCATAAGGTTATAGTCCATGGCTTTGTATCATATTAACTGATTTCATATGACGAAAGTCCCTAAATTTTTCTATGATCTCAAAAAAGTCTCCCCTTGTTTTATTTAAACTTTTTCATCATCAACTATTTTCATAATCTCACGAAGGTTGCTCAAGTATTTTTTTTTTCCTAAGCTGTTATCTAGCCATGATTTAAGAAAAAACAAAACTTCGGTGGATAAAAGAGTTAAATAAAAACAATGTGGGGTACATATGTGGATTAAAAAAAATACTTGAGGAACAAAAAATAGAAAAAGTTTACAAAAAAAATGTGGGGTACTTCTTGTGATTAAAAAATATGTTAAGGACGAAAAAATTAAAAATATAATTTGAGGGATCTCTATGAGATTTTAAAAATATTTTAGGGATTAAATTTTGCAATTTTTCCTTGTCAATTTTTTTATTGGGTTACAAGAATGAAATAACTCGTATGTGTAATTATGTTACATCATTTTCAAATTTATTAAGAATAATCCTATATGTAAAGTATTTTCCAATAAAAAATATATTTACTAATTTAACTTATTATAAATAATATAGCTTTATATTTGACTTGTATTATAAATAATTGATACTTATATAGTGATCTATAATATTTACTATTGTTACTTTTTTGGGAATAAATTAATTTAAGAGGTATGTTATATAATAATAATGTGAGGGTCTTGAATAAATACTATATAGCAGTTAAGGATGACATCTAAGTACTAATTTTTTTTTTTACATTATTTTCTCTTAAAATTCTCTTTCTTTATAGGTAGTTCAAAACTTCTATCATCTTTTTTACATGTTTTTCCTTAAAAAATCTCTTTATAATAGAATATTTTATGATCAAAATACAAAAAATATATAACATTATTTATTATAAGGTACACATAAGTGTGTACAAAAATCATTATTATAATCATAATGTGAGTGTCTTGAATAAATAGTAGTAGCTAAGCATAAGATCTATGTATTAATATGAATCAAATAACTAATTAATATGAATCAAATAACTAACTTAAGTATTTCATTTTTATTTTATATTTTATTGTGTAATATGCAGAATAGTTATTAGGATAAGATATAAGTAATTAATTTGAATTTAAATGGTAACCTAAATATTTCATCTTTTACTTTTTCTAATTAATATGCAAATTTTCTAATATACTTGTCACTTGTAGTCATGTAATACATTCTCAATAAAACACACCCTTTACTCTCTCTCTCTCTCTCTCTCAATATATATATATATATACACACACACACACACATATTAAATTCCCTTTGTAATACCCGATTTTTCTGATCATTTCACCAATTTTCGTATTTGATTTTATACTTTTAAATACTCATTAATATGTCTTTTAAATATTAAATAATCGTTTTACCCTTTTTAAATATTTTCTAAAATTTTCGGGTCAAAATATAATTTTATAAAACTTGAAGGACTAAAAGTGTAAAATTTGAAAAAGTATACAAGACTTCTTCACGAAGTCTTGTACTTCAAATTCCCAATTCATTTTCTCTTCCTAAGCAGAAGCCTACACAGAGTCCTCTGAACTCCTGCGAAAATCCTGCCAAACCAAATCCTAAATCATATAATTAGTTTAGGTAATTTTACTCACAAATTAAATTAGTAATCCAGAAATTCTCGTAGATCTTTAATCTAACTTCAAAAGTAAGTTTTACTTCAAGATCTATATGATTTTTATGTTAAATTCCAAATTCCTCAGGAAATTAATTTGTTTAATTTTGTTGTTTATGAATTGAGACAGAATATCCATTAGTAGTTAATTGAATACACCTTTATGAGAGTTAAAAGATTTTTTAACTATTAGATTTTGTAAGATTTGAATTAGAATTTGACAATTCTTAATCTAGTGAGATATTTGAAATTATAAACCCTAATTCTTAGATTATTATCTTATTTTCACAAATTTAAGTCAATCATTACTTAATTGTGTTCAATTAATGACTAATTTGAGATTTTGAGTGATGCCCAAAAGTGAATCCCTATCTCGATTTTTATCATAATGGTATAACACTCTCCTAGGTTTAGGTGATTCGAGATTAGAGTCTTAGATCGTCGAAATTAGGATATGTCTACGAAATCGATTTTCGAGATAAGTAACGTTTACACCTTTTTATCGATACCCTGTATATGATTGGTATTGTAATCATAGAATAAGTGGTATTAAGGTAAGTATATTTATTTCGATTAATATTTATAAGGTAAGTACGTTTATAAATTGTATGTTTGTTATGTAATGTATCAATTGTTCATTATTGTACTATGTGTTAATGAATAATTACTGTGAAGAGCTCAATGAATCACTTTAGTGGACTTGGCTATGAGTGAGTGAATGAAATGATATACTGAGTACTCTGCTTCGTAAATGTTATACCCAATCTATCGGGAAGACAAGTGATAGACACTCCATTATGCCTTGTCTACTCGGACGGATAATAGGTAGACCTAGATCCAGTGCTGGGAAGACTTTGGTGAACCTTGAGCTCATTGACTGACATTTGCATTTTAAAGAATGATAATGTTTCGTATATTGTTGTTTCCCGTACTGATTGTATACATGTTATCTATAATTGGGTTTAAATGTTATTTACTAAGCACGATGTGCTTAGACCGTTATTATTTTCCCCTATATTTGCAGTTGAGGACCAACAGGAGACGTTAGCAGGTCCTGAGTCGAATGCTGATCAGGGAGGGGATTATAGTACAGACCCCAGTTATTGGAGATAGAGTTTTCCTATTTTCCATCCTAGTGTGATGTTGGTTTTAATGCTTGGGCCTGAGTGCCTATGGACTTGTTAGATTTGTCTTGTGATTGAATTTCTGACTGTAGTGAGATTGTGGGTTGCTGTTTGTATATGACTGTGATTTGGTTATTGTGGATTGTTATTATACACTGTCTAAATATACTTTGTGGTATTGTATTAGTTGATTTTGAGGTCTAATCACAGGTATTATGGTTTGTATATTGCTCTTGTACTGTGTCTTGCATGCTTGGGGTGATCTCGAGGTGCGGCGTGTCATTGTCCCGTTTCGGAGGCGTGACACCCTGCAGACTGGTTGTCTCACAAATATTAGAGCTCTTAAGAATTAGAGGTGTTGGATTCTAGTAGTTTTACGAATGTGAATTTAGTCTAACTTTATGCTAATATTTACTCTAGTTAGTTATATAATATTGTTGAGTGAATTGTGATATAATGATATTAATCACACTATTGTGAATGACTTGTAATTTGATAAAAGAAAAAATCCCTCTTAGTTTATGGTTTCAAAACAAAATCTAACCAAGAACCATTACAATTTTAGATCAATGGATTCACCCACTTGTTGAACTTCATGTCAAGAAACTCCGGCTCTCGATAATAAAATAATTTATTATTATTTAAATAATATTTTATAATAAATTTTTAATTCATTTTTAATTATTATTTTTTTACTTTACAAACATTACATTAAAAAATTATTACAATAATTATTTTAAATAATTTTAAAGCAATAGATATTTAAATGGAATCTCACTATTTCAATCATCACATATTTTGAAACTTGCAATCTAGATAGTATTTAAGTGAAGCCTTATTCTTTCTTAAAAAATATTTAGGTAGATCCAGTTTTTGACTCCACATGTAAATTCTGTGGTCAGATTAAACATTAAAAAATCTTGCTTACATCAGCTGATATCATAGATTCTATAAGGTTTAATCTACACCACAGAATTTACAAGTGGGGCTAAATAACAGATCTACCTAAATCTTTGCAATCTTTCTTATGCTGCTAGGCACTAATAAGATTATTATTATTTTTTTATTTTTTACATACTCTTCCAGGTTAGTTTGAAGGAAAATACTAATATATATTCGATTTTAGATCTCACTTATAAATCTTGTAGTAAAGAATAAATCTTATAAAATCTTATTTACATCCGTAAATGTCATAGATTTCACAATATTTAGTCCACATTATAAAATTTACAAGTAAAGCCAAAGACCAAGTTTATTTAAATATTTCCCAAGTTTGTATAATTACTGAGAATGTGTTTGATTTGTATTCGAGAATTAGAATTGGAATGAGAATGATAAGTTGTATTTCACTATTGGTATCAATTTATATCATTCATCTTTACTTGTTTAGTTTAAATAAGGAAATTTTTATTATATTGACTAAATTAATAAATTTATGACTCATGTCACAAGTAGAGAATAAAAGTGAATATTTTTTAACACTTTAATAATCATAAAATAATTCTCATAACAATTAACTAAATAACATTTATAGACATTATTAACTTTAATTTCTATTCTTTCTACTCATATCCATAAACCGAATACCTCCAGGAGACATTCACTTAGGCTGGAATGGAAGTTTACATATCCTAAATTGACAAATATGTGGTTATCTCTCTGGGTATGTGCCAGGCTGTATGTCAACGGTTGCTTGGAGCGCAAATGCCTAGAAATACCAAGCCAATTCTTTGAATTGAATCAACTTTTACTTAATTAACCTAAAAATTTACCACTTCAAAAAAAGAAAAAAAAAATAAATAGATAAACTTGTCTTGTACACTTTCAGTTTCGACCCATAGGTGACTCATAACATTTGACAGAGAGCACGTGATGCACGCGTGATCATCCACCAATATCTGCCATTCAGCATGTTAAATTACTAATTTAACTGTGTCAACACAACTTGTGCAGTTGTGCTGTGCCTGCCTACATCTCCCCTCTGCAGGACTGCGTCCATGCTATTATGTCTGAACACTACAATAACCAATGTCACACCTTGTCTGCAACACAAATTACAATATTCAAAGTTGACAATTCTTCGAATCCAAGACTGTCAGAAAGTATTTAAGCAAATTTTTTAATCTTATTTGTAAATTTAAATTATATTTTATAAAATAAATAACGTAATATAATATAGTTAAATTAAAATTTAATTGTAAGATTTACAAATAAAATTTAAGATTAAATCTACTTTAATACTTTCAAAAATTATGAAATCAAAAACAAAAATACTAATATAATAGTATATCATGAGCAAAATGTCACTTTCTACTATGGCGTTTAATTTTTCTATTTCCATTCTATTTTCTTTGTTATTTCTTCTTTATCAGAAAAAATGTTTGTTAGGTTAATTTTGACAAAATCTTTGTTTGGATATTATTTTCACGTATTATTCATTTAATTGAAATTTATTTTTCTTGAATTTCTTTATTTTGTAAGAGAAAAAAATTTTAAGGAAAAGTTATAAATAAGTTAAAATTTTCTTATTAATTATAAAAAGTGTGATTAAAATAATTATATAATAAATTTTAATTAATTATCCAAATAAATCTTTTATCAGATTTATTTTAAACCGTTTCTTTATGGCTTCCTTTCTTTTTCTCTTTCCTCCACTATACCTTTTCCGCACTTTGGCTTTACATCTTTCTTGATTTATTTCTTTCACTGACAAAACAAATAGGCGCACACATAATCATAGAATTCACCACTTGGAAAGGGGCCGTGGGAAGGGAGTGAGGGAGGGGTTGCAGGGAGGAGCAAGTGGAAGGGGTTGCGAGGGAGAAGGGGGTTGCCAGGAGGTGGCGGGACTGTACAAGGCTGTGGTTAGGTGGTGGCTTGGTGGGGTAGGAAACTGCAAAAGAAAGTTGAGTAGAGAAGAAAGGTAAAATAAGAAGAAAGGTGAGGGAGTCGATCAAATTTACATGTAGTTAAAGATGAAACCTATAAACGTTAAACTCGTAGTAATTACTAATCACTCCTTTAATTACTCATTTTAATTACAATAATTGAAGTTCACTACTATACCAAAAAGAAAGGAGTGATAATTAAGAACAAAACTTAGAAATTATCTTAACAACGGCTAATAGTAATAAAGATGGACATTTTATACAAGTCCACCATGCTTGGTAGATGCTCTACCTATTACAGAATGATTAGTCATAAAAGAAGAACTTAATTTCTACTTGTTTTTAGAATACAAGAAACATTACTAATAACATGATTACATGATTGAACAGCTGCTTGTGTTCTCATCATTGAACATATGAGTTGTTTCAGAGTTATTAGCATTGCTATTATAACTAAGTTCAGTACTCTTGTATAACCATAAGGAGGGAATGGAGGACCATAGGTGTAGTAATAACCGGTGCTTGTTGGAATGTAAGGGGATCTGTTGTACATCATCTGAGGTTGTTGCATAGCATGCCTGTTTTGCAAGTTCATCAGCATTGATGATGAAGAGGGGTGGTTGTGCTGCTGTTGGTACCCGCCGTTCGTATTCATCATCATGGCTGATGGATGGTGACCTGTGGTCATCCCACCAGCTGGGAACCCTGCAGATGAAGATCCCATGAATCCATGGTTGTTTGGTTGGATTTGATGATAAATTCCTCCCCCTCCAGGGCCAGTACTGGCAAAATTATTAGGCCCATTATTTCCATGAAAACCAGCAAGATTCATCATTGAATTAATGTCATTTCCCATCTTTCCTCCTCCAGGATTGAGATTTGCAGCACCAGCAAATTGAACATTCTGCATCTTCAAAGCAGCCAATGTTTTCGGATCAATTCCACCTGCATTTGCCTTCATTCCCATATTCATTTGATTAGGATGATTTCCCTTCTTTGTAGCATTATTGTTCATTTTACCATTGTTGTCTATATGCTGCTGCTGCTGATGCCATGGCTTGTCCAAGACCATTATTCGCATTGTTTCCTTGCATTGCTGCACCTTGTTGTCTGAGCATATTTATCTGATTAGCTTTCTCCCTCAAAAACATCATCCCCTCTTCATCATCATATTCTTCCCCATCATCATCATCAAGAAAATCCTCATCCTCCTCCAAGTTAATAGGAAACTTTTGCTGGTTTTTGAGGGCTTCAAGACCTTTAACCAGGGCATGCTTTTGACTATTGTCGTTTTTGTCATCTTTTATACAATTGGCCTTTTGTTTCTGGTTTTGGTTACTTTTCTGTGACCAAAGTTCAGCATGTTTCCCAGCTCTAACCAATTTTTTTATGAGGGTTGCAGAATCTCTCTCTCCTGAAACAGTAACTTTCTGTTGCTCTGCTTCTATGTTCACTTGGTAGACTCCTGTAGAAAAATATAAGGGACAGGAAGAAGAAATAAATGGACAAGCCCCAAGGCTGCAAAAAGATCCATTTTTGGCCTAAAAAGCAAGTATTTTACCTACAGTTGTTTGCAGTTTGGAAACAGGAAAAAAAAAATATATCTCCAATATACATGGCCTTCTAAGAACTTCATAGTGATCAACGTCATCTCATATTAACCTCAGATAGTGTCAATAAAGGCATCTAAGTCCGAAACTTTCCATTCCATAATCATACAATAATCACTAAAATTTCCTTAACCTCTCCAAAGAAAACCTTTTAAGCGCACAAAACAGACTTATTAAGCAGCTAAGAAAGTCTAAAGAGTAGTGATAGTAACAAACATTGAACACAAACACACACACGAAAACACATAGTAGTAAATTTTCATGCGAAGCAACAAAATGGGACACGGACAACATTGTTAAAATAAACAAAAGGTTAAATAAGCTATGAAATAAACAACATTGGCACCTTCAATTCTGTGAAGAAGTTTCTTAGCGAACTTTCTGCTTGCAACCATCACAATGTATGTTCACTCTGAGAACACAAGTCTGCAACAACAAAAAGAAGAGAAAGAACATGATAAAAACAAAAGGGTCCAAGCATATTTTTAGGAAAATGGCATAATTAAACCTTTACTATATACATAAAAAAAAAAAAAAAGATAGAGAGAGAGAGAAAAATACAATACCTGGATCTTGAGGAGTTTAAAGTCCTCATCTTTAGTCATTTTTCCCTTGAGTTTGGAATGAAAGATTTGCTACAAAACGGAAAAGCAATTAGAAACAACTAAAATCTTTATATATAGAAAAGAGGGTTTCTCTTTTTCTTGCTCTGGAGGTGGACTAAATGGATAAATTGTAAAGAAACAGAGCAAAAAAAGAGCAGAGAGTCCTCTCTCCTTTTCTCTCTTCTTTCCTGCTTATGTAATTGAGGAGTTCAAAGCTTCACAAAAATTGAAAAAAGTACTTTGTACCAATATGTACTAGTAGTAGTATAAAATTAATTGATGGAAAATGCAGAGAAAAACAGATAAGAAAGGCAAAGGAGGAAAGAAACGGAAAATTTTTTATACGGATTAAGTTGTACGAATTTATTGTATTTTTTGTGATTTATATTTATTTATATTTTTTAATATTTTTTTAAAAAATTAAAATTTATAATACTTTATTTTTAAATTAAAAAATATAAATCTCGTGTGAGAATTTTTCAAAAAATTGAGATTGTGAATTGGAGTGAAATGCCTAGGAAAGAAAGTAATAGCCGAGGGTAAAGATTTAAATAGAGTTAATTTTTAATCTCACTTGTAAATCTCGTGGTGTAAATTAAATATTATAAAATTTATAATATAAGTTGATGTAAATAAAATTTTATAATATTTAATTTTGACTGTAAAATTTATACAAAAAATCAAAATATGAGTTTATGTAAATTTTTTCCATAGCCAAGAATTGAAGATAGTCTAGGTTATTACTGTAGCTGATTGTAAGACTTATACATAATTATGAATTCGAATTAAGGAGAACTGAGATAAAAATTTTATAAAAAATATTATCATATTATGAATTTTATAATTTAAATTTAATCACGTTATTCAAAAGAATAATGCCATTCCTCGAGTTTATCTAAACATTTCGCAGTAGTACGGGAGGGGAGTTAATTGGGGTATAGAGTAGTGAGGAGTGAGAGATCTGAAATGATGTGATTTAACGTTAAATACTGTGAAAACAAATACAAAGAAAAACAGCGACTGTTTGTCCTTGTTATCGCATGCTTCTTCTGCTACTACTTAATTATTACAACTATTTTGATCTAATTCGAACTCGAGTCTGAGTTAAACTTTGAGCTTATTAAATAAAATTAAGGATTAATTACATTTTATTCTCTTGAACTTGCACTTTAATTATACTTTATCTTTTAAATTTTAAAAATATATTTTTATCTCATTTAATGTTAAAATAAAATTAACAAAAATATAAATACATATCATAAAACTGTATAGTTAAAACAATAGATGATTTTAAGGTATGTACTACGTCGCTTTCTTTAAGATTTAATTTACCTCTACCATAATAGTGTGCAAAAGAATCTGCTAATAACATTTAAGATACAATGAAATCTAGCGATTGATTTTATTTTGCACTAACAAAATCAATTTACTAAACACTCAAATCTTTGATAATTTGTCTTATTTTGTACGAGAACTAAGAAGAAAGGAAATAATAATCATATCTTGTCTACTACATTCATGTTAATATATTTATAAATGTTTAAATGTCTCTTCATTGTGAGACCACCTATTCTTCTAATTATGGTTTAGTGAATAGATACATCCATTAAATTGAATAGATATTACAACTACCAATTATATAAAGTTGCAACTCTTCTTATTTTGAAATTTTCCAAAATTTGAAAGATTTTATCATATATACAATAACAAAAAGATGATGTGGATATTTACTTTGACATTATTGTCCTTCAAATATTTGTAGACAAATTATATTTCTTTTTATTTATTTTTAATGATTTAATATAATATATTTTTATTTCGTAAGAATAATAAAATTTTTGGCAAACACTTAGGTAGACCCGATCTTTGATCCCACTTGTAGACCTTGTGTGGATTAAAATTTAAAAAATCTATGACATCAGCTGATGTAAGCAAGATTTTTTAAAATTTAATCCTGACTACATGGTCTATAGGTGGGGTCAAAGAGCGGATCTACCTAAGTATTTTCCAAATTTTTTTATCACATTTCCCTTAATAAAATTATACATTATTTTCTTCATTTCTAAAATTAAATGCTAATAGAGCGAACTTTTACAGTACTCTTTCTTCAATTTTTTTTGCAAGATTTAAACTTATTTAAAAATAAAATAAGCAAGTAGATTTCTTTTATTTATATAAATAATTTTACTTTTATACATTTTATACTTAACAAGAAAATTTTTCAAAAAATTAAAAAATAAAAAATAAAAAATTTTGCATGTGTTTTGATATCATACAAAAAAAAAATAGAAAATGTACTTATTTAGTTAAAAGATAATTCTTCTTGCACCTTATTATTAATTGTGAAATGAAAATTATATTCTTATATAAGATATCTATTAATTTAAAAAAATTAGTTTGTAATTTATGTACAACATGTTTAGTTCATACAAAATGAAAATGAACAAAAAATAGTTGTAAAAATATCCTTTTTGTATTTAGTTTTATAAATGAACAAAATAATGTATAAGTTGATTAAAGAAATTTAAAAATTTATAAAATTCTCTTATAGTTCCGAAGTAAAAAATAATAGATAAATAAAAATGTGTGAAATCATTAGAAATTAATTAAAAGTAAAATAAGTTTGAACACAAATTGTTTGAAAACATTTTTGTCATAACAAATATTCACATCGTCTTTTTATAATTATTTATATGATAGAATTTTTTAAGTGAGGATAAATTATATATTATTAAGGTCAAGAAGTAAAGTGTAACTATAGTATTAGTTCAAAGGAATAAAGTGTAATTAATTCTAAAATTAATGTTGAGATCAAACTTTAAACTTCAGTGATTGTATAATCTTATTCGTATTCAGTTCGATTCATTTAATTATTTTATTACATTTTATTTCTCCATTTTTAGGTAGCATAAATTATGCTAAAGTCCTCGTCTATGAGTGTGGTGTTTGTGCGTGGGAGCGGATGAACATGTGCGTGTGTCTGTTGTTTTTCTTGTTTTGATTGTAGTGTGTGGGTGTCCGTGTGCTTTTGTTTGGTGGTGTGTGCATTTCTGATTATGAGCCAAACGGCTCTCCCTTGGTAGGCTCTACAATTGGTTGCACTGCTTCGTGACAATTTAAATTTGGAAGTCAGCAATTGGGCTTTTGCATTTAGCATCCACTAAAGTAGATAGGAAGGAAGGTTCCTCACAAAAAAGAACAAGAGTAATAAAGTTGGGGAGATACATGTGGGCTTTGTTTGGATAGTATTTGTTATTCAATACTCGGTGAATATCGGTTAATCTATCAGTTAATTAGTTAATAAAATTAATTAAATTTAATAAAATTATTTAAAACCTTTTAATTAATTTTAATACAATAAAAATTTTGATTAGTTAAATTTAAATTCGATAATAGATTTTGAATTCAATTAATCAAATTCAATTGGAACTGGACAAGCCTTTAACATCGGGCTAAAATTTTACATAAAAATCTATTTTGCAAACAAAATTTTCTTAATTTTACTTTATTTTTACCACATAATTTGATGTGTTTGTGTGACTTTTATTCTCCACAAAAATGTGTGTCAATTTTTGGAGATAATTTGAACCTGTAATTTGAAGAACTGGCAAACAACTTGGCTTCATATGTGGTGATAATGCAATGAAACTAGACTGAGCCCTTTTAATGCATGTCAGCAGTGACTGATCAACTGATTTCATTAATGTCTACATGATATTCAATTATCAGACAGAAACATTCTACATACAGTGAGGATTAGGCTTATTTAAGTGAGAAAAAAAAAAGGCTATTCTTATAAAGATTAGGATAGGCTGTGCATTTTTGCTTCTAGGTTATCACTGTTAGCAATTGTACTTGACGATTAATAAATTATATTTATTATAGCCGGAAAATTTTGGAATGAGTAGTAGTAATTGAATTCCGGTAATTGCAGATACCTTTCTGTCGAAGTCGAATGAGATTCCTGTTCTTCAACTCAACTACCCACCAATCAACCCGCAATAAATTCTTGCGGGACTAATTTAAAGAAGGAAAGCACCTTGACTTGATAATAAAATATAATTTAAGAGATAAAATAAATTTTTTATAATTTATTAGTTATGAATTAGAGTTATTATATAATAAAAAAGAAAAATAATTTTTTTTTTAAAGGAACCTCACTCAGTAATTAAAAAAAAAAAATGAAAAGGGGAACTCGATTAATAGAGATCAAACAATCAAATGAATAAGTTAAAAGCGATAATACATGTCGTCGTTAATATTATATATAAAAAATGCTTCTGAGAATTTATTAATAGGAGGCTACTCAAGAATGTTTATATCGATCTATTATGTGCCTTTGCATTTAGTATCAATAGGGTGGCAAAATAAATATACAATTATAATGTATCATGATATGTGTAATAGTGGAAGAGTATGGGATAAAAAATAAATCCACTTGAATTCATAATAAAGGGGCTCGTTTTGACCGTTACGAATAGATAATTCGTTTTTTGTCTTTGCATCATCAATAGACTCCTGACTTATACGAAATAGTGCTGTTCGTTCGAGAAATTCCTTTTATGATACACAAGTTTGATCTACAATAAAGAGAAAATGTCTTATTATTATATTTTAATAGTATTTAATTGGCGTAACTAAGTTTTACGAGTCTTAAAACACGATGAATCGAAAGTAACCAACCAATATATTGAAAAGGAAAAAGAAAAAGGAACAAAAAAATGTTAAAAAATATGAATTTTTATTTCAAAATTAATTAGTGATGAATGGATTGATTTATGAATCTTATTAATCAATTCAGAACTGCTTAACTAATTGATGTGAAATTTATATTGTAACACCTCCTATCACACATAACACGAGGTGTTGACACCCCTCCCACATGAGATGGTTGAAACAAGAAAACTAGTGGCCTAACCCAAACTAGTTAATACAAGTATTGACTTGACCGATATCCATGAAATGAAATCCGATATCATAACCACGTGAAGCATTAAACCAAGTCCAATATACAAAAAATTCCAAATCATGTGTGGATGAAAAAAATTTTGAAACTAATTTTGATACTATGTTAAAAAATATAAATTTTCATATCAAAATTAATTAGTGATGAGTAAAGTAACTTATGAATTTTATTAATTAGTTTAAAATTTATTGACTAATTGGTGTAAAATTTATACTATTACAAAAATCAATGAAAAGTTAGAACAAAGAAAATACTCTTATTACAAAATGCAAAGAGTCCATGTTTTGACCTTTTCATGGTTCACTGTTTCTAAAAGTTTTAGCCATAATTGTGCGCACTTTCCACCCCAATGCCACTTGGGGGTTTGTGAAATTGTGAGTTGAGACTGTTGAAACTTAACTTTCAACCTCGCAAGTCCCAACTCCCAAGGGGTTTGTAACTTTGTTTTGTTTTGTGAGGTTCAAAGAAATATTTAAATAGATTCTATTTTTGATCTTATTTATAAAATTTGTGATATAAATTAAATTATATAAAATAAACAACATTAACTAAATATACAGATGATACTCATTATCGAATTTACATAAATATTTTTTTTACGAAAAACCTTTATAAATATTTTTTCTCACTCTCCGTGTCAATATTCAATTAGAGCTTTTAGATGTTTATGGCATATGATTTGACTTTTAGTATTATTATGTTATAATACACACGATAAACATGTAAAAAATGAGAGATAAAATTAATACACTTTAAAGATTTTTATTTTTGTCATGATAAATATAATAAATGTGTAATATGTAGTCTGTTTTGAACTAATAAAAATATGAGATCTTCTCAGATAACTAGCAAGAGAACTCTCTGTTTTTATTTTTTTGTTTTTTTAAAAAAAAATCTTATTTGTTCAAGACCATCTCTTACTATTAGGAGGATAAGTAGTAGACATTATAAAAACTTTTAAATAGATCAATTTATTATAGGTATATAAATTTCGTCCATCTAAAAATTTATCAAGGATTAGGTCCATCCCATCATTACTTTTCCTGCAACGCTCTCAGTTGCATGCTCGCTGTCCTATTTTTTCTCTTTTTTCCCCCGACTATGCTTTTACTTCGCTTATTGTTGAAGTCTCTCTTTTGTTTGCAATTTTCAACTCCCTTCATAATTACCTATAACTGTCACCGATTCTTTTGTCCTGTTTGCTTCCACTTCCCAAAGGCAAATGTTATTATCACAGCAACATTTGTTGATGTCATGTAATGTTACAAAGCTAGTGAAATAACCGATGCAAATATTTACTTAGACTGAATTTGTTAAAGTTTTACTTATAAATTTTGTAATATGAATTAAATTTTATAAAATTTATGACATTAATTGATGTAAGTAAAAATTTTTAATATTTAATTCTGACCACAAAATTTACAGGTTAGAGATTAAAACTGAATCTATTTAAATATTTTTCAAAAAAAGATAAGGAAGACAGGGTTTTTTTATTCATTTTATCATTTTTTTAAAATTTTTGACTGTAGTATTAACAAATGCTGTTATGACCATAATATTTGCTCTTTTCAAAATAAAAAAAATATTTAAGTATACTTAATTTTTTGTCATACTTTGTAAATATAATTCAAAATCGGATTTACTTAATTATTTTCTCCCAAAATAACACCTTAAGTTGCATTCTCTGCCACCTCCTAACGAAAGAGATCGAAGAAATATATAGTTCTCTTTGGACGATTATGATTTTTAATATTATTTTTACAATAATATTATACTTACATTTTGAGAAATAATATATGCTATAAAATAGAAAGTATTTGAAAAACATGTTTAAATAATGATTGTAAAATAATATTTGAAGAATAATTAATAATTATGCATTACTTTACTTTTTCTTTTAATCTTAGTTTGAAGTCATCTATTTTGTATAAAATTGTAAGTTATTACATTTTCCATGCAAAAAAAAAAAACAAAAGAAAAAAAAGAAGTGCAATAAGTATAAGATGAGTTTTTAACCTATTATGCAATACAATGGTGCTTTTTGGATTGTCAATATTTGCAAATCTCTATTATTTTATAATTTTTAATTAAATACATTTTCAATCATCTTTTTAATCACATCCCAAAATGTTAATATAACATTTATTCCTAATAATTATTTCATATTATGACGGTCCAAACAAATCTACGTGTTTGCCAAACTAGCTCAATATTGCAGAAACAAACACTATTGTACAGTGTTTAAAATTCAAAAAAAAAAAAGAAAAGAAAAAGAAAAGAAATCAATATACTAGTACTTGTAGACGTTTTGAAGGTTTTGTCCCATCACCAAGTAAACCGCATGTAGAGCTTAGAGATCCACAAATGTTATTATCACAACTAAAATCTAATTCCTATATCAAAATAATTGTGGTGGAATAATCAAAATATTATTTTTTTACTAAAAATGATTAATAGGGGATGGGATACTTTAGTTATTTTACAACTGTTGTGGCAACAAGATTTTATCTGTATCAATTACACTTGACAAATTTTTAACCTTTTTTATTCTCAGTGAATAATATACATAACTAATAATTTATAAAAAAATATTTTATTATATAAATTGTGTTTCGTTATCCTAACATTTGCCTAAAGATCTCATTCAACTGCGAAATGATCGAGCTGATATTAAGTTGGGAATGAAAAATAAATCTACTTTGGATTCGTTAAGAGGTACTATAACTGACATATCTGCACTACCAATTCCAAATTGGGAATAAGCGTGGAATTTGGATTCCTATTACTACAGTAATTCCTCATCAAAAGTAAGCTAAAGCACCTTTGATGGCCTGAAAGAAAGAATAATCGTACGGACCCTTGAAAAGGAAAGAAAAGAAAACACAAATCCAAAGTATAACAATGTGCACGACTACCAACTTGGGCAAGAGTTTAGTAGTAGGCCAATGATACAGAATTGTGTGTGTGTGTGTGTGTTTTTTTTTTTTTTAAAAATTAATAAAATGGTTGATATTACTTGATAGAGGGGATGGGTAGTTGTGAGAAGTATCAGCAGAGGGGGGAAAAAAAAAAAGTTGGTGGTATGGGTGTGTTGTTGGTAATTGGTGATTATTGGAAAAATTTTTATATGAATCGGATTTATAATATAGTGTTATGAATTTTGATGTGAAGCAATATGAAGTAAAGGGTTTATGACATTATATCATAGATCCGATCTTTGATAAAATTTTCTATGATTATTGAATTGAGGTGGTGGCTAGTGAAGTTAGGGTGATTTGTATTTTTCTTATATTTTTAATATGTATATGATCTTACTGGTCAAAAGTGAAGAAATTATATTTTTTTGGTGGCTCAATCACTTATGGACCACTAGATTGTTTGCCTAAATATGAGGTCGAGATTCAAATTGTTAAACTTACATTATTAGAATAGAGATTAGCTTTTCTAGTTTTCTTGCCCATCTGCTGGAGATTGTTAGGTATTAGAATTTCACCACTGGGCCTAAAGAGATAAGGCCGATCGTTTAGATGCGGGCTGTTAGATCATATGGACTAAGCTCTAGGTCCACCTTATAAATTATGGGCCATGGCTAGAGCTGACCTTCATTTTCACTTACGCAAGAAGAGCTAGATTACGGGTGTGTTTGTTTGGATTGAAAATATTTTTAAAAAAATATTTTTTAGAAAATTTTTTGTTATCAAACACTGAAAAATATTTTTTGGTGTAAAATATTTTCCAATTTTTCTTCCTTTGTCTGAAAATAACTTACGAAATTTTTGAGCGTAAGTTATTTTTCGGATAATTCAAGAGTAACATTAAACCTCAAATACTTACTTTTAGAATTTCGTTTGCTAAATTTATTTTCATTTTTAATTCTTTTTCATTCGTTTTTCTCTCAATTATGGGTCCCACACTAATATAACTAACATTATGCATATTTTACTGCTATATTATACTATCGAATTAATTTTGAACTAAAAATCAATTTTTTATTAATCACAATCACTTGTAAGGTATTTATTACCATTGTTATAAGTTTTTTATAACTTGTATTTATAAAATTAAAGATAAAATCGTTAAAATTTTTTATTTCAAAATATTTTCATTTTGTCAACCGAATACCGAAAAATTGTATGAAAAATAGATTTTTTTATGTAAAATATTTTCCAAGGATCCTCAAGAAAATATTTTCAATCCAAACGAACACACCCTACATCTAATGAAAGGGAAGGAAAAAAAAAAAAGGTAATGCAAGATTACATATTAAAGCAATATTAGTTGGGGAGTTACTAAATATAAAGACATAAAATATACTCCTTTTGTCCTATTATAAAATATACTCCTTTTGTCCTATTAACAGTGTTTTACTTACCATTTTAGAATATTTTAAAATATTTATCATGTTAGCAAATTTAAAGGTGATATATATAAAAGTATCATCAATTTTCGTTTCCATTTTCATTTAATTTTTTTTTGGTTTTTCGACTGTTATTAGTCAATACAAAGAGGTAAAGGTAAGGATAAGATCGAGTTTGTGTTCTTAATATCTAGTTGTAATCACAGATGTCGAGGGAGGAAACATTATAGAATGTAAGTTTTCTATTCAATTTACGCATTAACAAAAAGTAGATTTTGACAGTATATTTATATAAAGAGACAAAATCATTGATGTGTTATTAGATTCGAAAAAGAAGAAATAAAATTTAATCAACTATCTAAAATCAGAAGGTTGGTGATTGAATATGATTTTGTATCGTGAAGTCCCAAATAAAGGTGTTGGCGAATCAATAAGTGTTCGCTAGCCGCTAGCAAAAGTTCTGTCAAACGCTTGGACCAACTCAACTCAGTATTGACCAAGATCAGGCGGGTCAATTAGGCTAACGAACCGAGCTTGAGTATTTTTGTATTCGACTAGTGAGCTCGTCAAGACTAATCAAGTCCCGTGTATATAATATATATATTTTATTTGTAGTCATAATTACAAGTATAGTCAAAGAATTTTAAATAATTTCATATTTACCTTCTATCAGTAGAAAATATCAATTGACGATTTAATCAAATTACAATATAAGTCGAGCATACATGAGTCGAGCTAAAATTTATTATATTTTGACGAACTTGAGCTTGAATTTGAGCTTGAGGTTACAATACTAGAATTCGAGTTCGTGTTCGAATTCTACTTAATTTGTTTATACCCCTACTTGAATTTGTGACTTGTAAATCATTTTTCTTTGAATATTAGACAATCAGGATATCTCTTTGGTCCAATGATAGAGATTTATTAGATTAAAAAATTTGATAGTTGATTTGAGGTCCCACTAATGAACCAAATTAAATTTCTAAAAGCGATTAAAAATTAGAGATGACAAACAAAAAGTTCCAATTAAGAAGCTTTTCCAAGACCTGAAGAAGTTGGTTCAATAATTCTCCTTTAAATTATTCTCCCAAAGTTCTGGATACTATTACAAATAAAAACATTTTGTCTTTTGTTTTGTTCTTCTTTTGCTTTTGGCGACAAGATGTTAATATGTCAATTCAATGTTTGATATGCGGTAAACTTGGATAGATGATAATTTTGTCATCATATTGGATATTATTATTGGCAAAGATTTGCCTATGTAAAGTATTTGATTATGTCTCTAAAAGCAGTTCTTGTTTCTGCATCCCATATTTGCACTTTAATTGGGTGTTTGTTCGGCATTGCTTTTCTTGTTCTTTTCATTGACATTGTGGAAATGACAATTGTTTGTGATAGATTTATATAATTTTGAGCAATACACTAACAATGCTTGATTGATTAACACCCCCGCCCCTTCTCTCTACACACACACATACACACACTTCTCTTTCTCGGTTGATTACTTCTCTCTCTTTCTCTCTCTTTCTCTCTCTATATTAAGAGTAAGTGAGAAGTAGCAAGAAGAGTGATTATTCAAAGTTCGACTATTTAAAGTCCTATTGCTATATGATATACTTCCAATGAAGAAATTAAAGAAAAGGTGCCTGTCCAAAAAAAGTATTCCCTCCATTCCAGTTTTTTGTTTCAATTTGACTTTTTAGTCAAACAGTTCAATTTTGTAAATAATAATTTATACAAATTTATTTAATTTTTAATAAAATTTATTCAACAAAAGTGAAATTTATGTCAAATATTAACATATCTAAATTTAAAATTTTTAAAAAAGTTAAAAAAATCTATATAAATTTAAGTGATTAATTACATTTACCTCCCCCTAAGGTTTAGCCAAATTACCAAATAAATCCTGAGATTTGGTGAAATTACAGATACCCCTTTCCTTATACCAAATTTATAACAAACAACCCCTTACCGTTAGTCAACTGACGTTGACTATACATCTGCTAATGATGGTAACCAAATCTTGTACTAAAGTTACTAAAATACCCTTCAAAATTCTAAACACACATCTTCCCAGCCACCAACACCCTCCGCCTTTTCTCCACGTACAACTACCACCAGCCGTCCCATTGCAAGAACAACGCAAGGACAGATCACCTTTCCTCTTCCTCGGCCTTCATCTCTATCACAACTACACCCACCACTTCCATCTCAACCCATCACCACCATCACACACGGCCATTCCATTATCTCAACCAAACGCAAAATCAATCCCTGCAACACCCTCGATGCTACAAAATCTTTGTCTAATTTTGTAGACAACCACCACTACCATCTCAACCATACCTCTGGTTTTTGACCCTCATCCTAAACGCCACCACCATCCTTAATTTGAAGTCCTCTCAATGATGGATCTACTTTGTCAGTTGTGGGAGTGAATTTTGGGTTGTGAACGGCTTGTGGGGTTTGATTTCAATGCTAGACTAAAGATCAAGGCAGATGGGGTTGGTGGGTTGTGGATAGGCTGGGGATCTTGCGGGACTATTGGTGGAGGGGAGGAGATGGGTTACAAATAGTTGTGGGGTACGGCGGAGGGCACGGAGTGGACGGGGCTGCCGATATAAATGTGGTGACCACAGGTGGCTGTTTGAGCCTGCTAATGGTGGTTAAGGTGATGGCTGTAGTAGAGGAGAGGAGGAAGAAAATACGAGTTAAAATAAACAAATCTACTGTAGGGGAAAATCAGAAAATGGGATTAATTATAAAGAAAAATAATGGTAAGAAGCTTCCAGTGCCTCAGATAATTGCCATCACCACTGATCATCATTCTCCAAAATCTCCATTTTTGCCTCCACAATCTCCATGTTATGTCCTCCGCCAATACTTTTGTATTTCAATCACAACACTATCACCACACAACTATGGTGGCTCTTATGTGCAAGAATCATTGCTGTCTCTTAAATTGATAGGCCTTTGATAGCCCATGAACAAGGAAGCAAATTGCCATTTTTGGATTTAATATTTGTTGTGCATATAATTTTAGTTTCTGATTGATTTTTTTTTCTTATGTGATTTTGGTGGAACTTTAAAATGGGGACACTGTGAATTGGGGATTGTGTTTGTGGCAGGTTGATGGGAGGGGAAGAGGAAGAAGAACTTACCCCAATAGGAAACGGGAAGTTTGGGCAATGTAGGAAGATGATCAGGAATGGGTTCGAGGGCATTTTGGGGAAAGCAAATAGGAATATGAGGGTATTTTAGTATTTTCAGATGTTCTGTTAGAGGGGTTTGGCGGATTTAACTTTCAGGGGGGTGTTTGTAATTTAGTCAAACTTCAGGGTTTATTTGGTAGTTTGACTAAAGATCAAGAAAAATAAATGTAATTAACCTAATTAAGTTATAAAAACTTAATACATTGGGTAGAAAAGTCAAACGAGACAAATTCAATAAGACAGAAATATATATTTTAGAGAGCGAGTATTACTGATTAGCTCTCCTGATCAAAGATGCAGTTAATTGAATAGTCATTTGCTTCTTCATCAATCTGGCGATTCTAAAGAACATTTGGAGGGCTGGTTCCCTATTTTCCAGAGTAATTCCTAGCTATATGATGATATAAGAAAATATTCACTTGATAGATTAGCTATACATGTCATGTAAATTCTTATATATCAGAGTAATTCTGTGACGTAATAATATCGCTTACGTGTAATTATTCATAAAGACAATCGGCTAAGTTCGATCGGCAGGCCTAATAGAACTAATCCTCTTTTAGGCCAAAGATCCTAACGTAAATGGTAGAAATCTTCTCCTATAAATAATGGTCCAATTTATATAAACAATCAAGAGAGAAGGCAGCCAATCTAGGCCAATAATCAAGGGTAAAGACCCCAAACGAAATGCAAAATCTACAGGTTATTCACACATTTTCTCTTTGTAGTTTTCTCCCTTTTCCTAATACTTTCTCTCTTTGATGGGGCACTACCAGGAAATCCAGACGTGTTTGGTCACTATACAATTAGATAACGTTAACTAGGTTACTTCAAGATTAGATTTGGTGTTTGATCTCACTTGTAGATTTTGAATATGTATAAATATTATGAAATTTATGACATCAGTTGATGTATGTAAAATTTTATAAAATTTAATTTTAATTACAAGACTTACACGTGAAATTAACCAAAATTAAATATATATTATTATTGTCCAAGTTACTCCAACTAGGCGTTACCTTTTCTAGAGTAGGCTCTTGAATTATTTGGTTCTTGAGATGATCACAACAAACTTTGTCAACAGTACCCAGGAATATGTTAACACCTTTTAATTTGTTACTCAATGTCTCTTAATTATGTTAACCTTGATGGCCAATTGAACGAACTTATTATATTATCAAGTTGATTATCCCAGTCTTGCCCTAGTTAAATAATAATAATAATAATAATCTTTGGAACATATGCATGTCAAAGGTCTCCTCATTTTTTGTTTTGTAAAATTAAAATAGTTTATATGATATGCTTTGACAGAATCTAAACAACTTGAAGCCACATATTGGCAAAATAAATTAGGCTGCGAAGTGTGGATTGCATATGTATGTCGAAAGTTTGCCTGGTTTTCCCAAAACGATCTCTATTCTTTTGTTGGTTTCTCGTTATCTTGAATTAATATAGAATTAGATATAATTCTTTCCAACAAAAAAAAAAAAAAAAAAAAAGCCCTTTTGCTAGCTATACATATATGTTTTATCTATGCTTATCTATTAATCATATCCTTAAACACAAAAATTCTTTCTTAATTAAACGAAAACAACCTCAAACGTCATTGCCATTTTTTCCTATTATTAATTTCTTCTATTTTTCCGACAGCTGGCAATGTATCAAAATTCATAGAGCCATTTTTTCATTCCTAACTTTTGATTCTCAGTTTTCACATGATTGAACATGCATTAGGATTGTCATCACTAAAAAGAGCAGTGTAGCGTTCAACAACAGGAGCATTTGGGCTTGGAAATGCTTGAACTACATTCCTCACAAAACCAGTAGGTGCCTTTTTGTCATAGGCCTGTGGAGCATATGGGTAGGACACCAAATTGTATTGAACATATGGCCAAAACTCAGCCCTTTTTCCAGTGCTTTTCACTTTGTTTAAGACTTTATTGGGCTCTACAGATCCGGTCACTGTCACCCGGCTTTCCTTTCTGCTCACATCCACTGATTTCACACCTAAAATTAATAACAAGGCAAAACTATATTAAATTAATAGAATTTAATTCGATTAATTAATGTACTTTATATATTGATGTATCAAAAATTGTGCCATCAATTTCAGAATTAAACAAAGATGTATATATAGTGGTTGATAATCATCCATAAGGGATGATAAAGACATTGGAACTATCATGAACATGTTACCATTATAATTTCAATTTGATTTGCAACTCCACATTGATGGCCCGTTACGTTTGCTGGCACGTTCACCTTTTGCATCTATGGGGGTACTCTTAAATAGTAGTATTTTTTTTATGAACATATAAAAAAAATAAAATTATTTGGATGTTCCAATCATATGCTACATATAGCAAAATTCTTAGTTCCATCCTAGATTCCATTGTCAGTCTTTTATTGTACATATATACTATAAATAATTTTGCTAAATAAAGCATTCAATTCAAGATGAAGTGAGAAATTTAAACAGTATTTTTCTAAATAATCAAATATATTCTTGTCTACCTTATAAATTTTTTACTATATACTATACCTTAAGCTATAACACGGTGCAAGAAGCTTGGAACCAAGTTACGATAAACATATAGCTCAAGACTAGTTTCAGTTTTTGAAGCTATTTTGCTCTACTATTTTCTTCATATGTATAGTTTCCATGTAGCCATACGAACACTTTCTCCACCAGAAATAACAAAACCTAATATGTTGATAACAAGCAGCTAGAAACACATTAAAAAAATAAAAAAAAGAGTTGCAGACGATGCTAAAGAGTGGCTAATTCAATTTTTTTCTCCAGGCACAGAACATGGAATTTTTCTGATATTTTTGCTTAAAGTATTGATATATAATTTTGGGAAAAAAAAATTCTTGAAATATAATGGCTTGTTAACCAAAAAGACTAACACACACACACACAAAAATAAATAAATAAAGAGGTCAAGTAGAAAAGAAGAAATTTTGCTTGATCTATTCCAATGTTTAGTCTACATGGTAACATATTTGACACACATAACATACACACTAATCTGTATAACAAAATTCCACCGATTATTTAAAATTAAAAATTAGTAATTTAATATAATTTTATTACGTGAAGTGATTTTAATAAGTAGTTCTGAATTTGTATTTTTATAAATCATTTTTCATTCCATACCTCTCATGTGGGAAACTGCATGTTTAACTCTTCTTTCACATCCATCACAGTCCATCTTTACCTTGATTTCAACTGTCTGAAACAAAAATAATTAATCACAAGCATGTTAATAATAAAATAATATCAGAAGAAGAAAAAAAAACACAAAAAACTATAACTAGCTGGTTTTGGCCTCAGAATATATACCTGCATGGGCCTGCGTTTACGCCTTGTCGTGCGGTAATCTACGTCTTTAGCTGCATCAGAGCAGACCTCTGCTATGTGATCAAGAAAACCCATGATTAATTTCCTCTTGTTTTTGTGGTAAAGTAAATGAAATTGAAAATTCGTGTGTTATTTTTCTGAGTTGTTAAAAGAAAAGCTAGCTAGCTTGGTTGGAGTAGCCAGCAGTTATGTATGCTGTGCTGCTATTTTAGATGTGTGTGTGTGTGTGTATGTTTAGGTATGATTTGGTATTTATATGAGGAGAAAGTAATGAAAATGTATGGAAAGATTTGAAGGAGTAATAGTTGTAACCAAGCTGGTGGCTTTGAAATAATACTACTAATTTGAAACCAAAGAAAATGACTTGTGTCTGCTAATCATGCCATGATCTCCCAAAATATCAGGCCGGACAACTGGGCTTTACGGTTTCGACATGCTTGACCCCCAATTAATCATTAGTGAAATTTTATTTTTGGTTTTTGTGGGTTGGTTGGCTAGTTGCTTAATTGTTATCATAGTTACTGAGTATGCCACGTTATTTGATATGTAATACGAATACAAATATATAATATTGTTGCTTAATTAAAAGTTTATTATGTATATACATTCTTTGATATATAATACGTGGTATGAGTCCGGTAAATAAAAATCAGTACTATATACTTATCGAATACGCCAACTATGATTGATTATATTTAGTAGTTCATGACTCGGCTGTTGAGACTTGAGACCCAATTATTATTTTTTAATAGTTGAGTGAACATATACAAAATAATAAATTAAAATTATTGATGTGTCATTATATTCGAAAAAAAATACATTTAAAATTAGAGAAGTTTGACATTTAATAGAATTTTAATTCGTGTAACAATTTTGAAAAGTGACTTTAAAATATAGTTTTGTAAAATATTTAAAAAAAAAAAAAAAAACTTCACTCCAACAGATTAATTTTACAGAATATAAAGGTGAAAAATTGTCCACGAATGTACATATCGTACTTAGTAGCCAATTTGGCCAAGTCACCATCTTATGGACATCTTGAGAATCAGAAATTAGAGATTCGTGTCTAGTAAAATTAACTTGAAAATAATTAGTTTTTTATTAGACATTGATCTTAATGTTTGACTTACTAAAATCTATTCTAATGATACAAGTTGCTACAGATGTCAAAAAATAGTTTTCAAACGATACAAGTTGCTACAGATGTGAAAAAATAGTTTTCAAACTCTATGTACTGCACCAGAAAAAAAAACATTTGTAGTAAAATCCAACAAAATTCTATATCTTATTCCTAATTTCATACCGTTTAAGGCATTATTTTTTACATAGCTGACAAGAGAGAAAAACGGATGGAAAGTACTTCTATTTGTGAGTATGATTTTGGTGAATATAATTGGAGAAAACACCGGATCAAGTTGCTTGCCCTTTTGATCTCGAATAAGAATCCTTCCCTGATCAAACAACAATGAAATACAATTTAAATAATAATATTTTTCTTATAACTTATTTATTATGGATTTGAATTACTAATGAATATTTTTTTAAAAAAAAAATATAAAAAATAATAAACTGAAAGCGTTTAAAATTTGTATTTATGTCGCTTTGTTTTTTACATTGTCACTTAATGATCAAGGTTGATGATCTAATCAATTTAGAGGAATTGTATAATCTGTGGTAAAGAATTATTTTCTTAACTTTAAAAACTTGTTCAGTGCAAGTATTTAAAGTATATGATATTGTACTGTATAAATATTTAAAATATAAAAAAATAATTTTTTAAAAGTGACTGTAAAATTTTCTAAAAATAATATTGTAAATATTATGTTATTCTATAAATTATGTTATTCTAGCATATTCCAATTTGCCTTTAAGAATTTACCATATCATTTTATTGTTTACTATACTCGAACCTCAAGTATTGCATCTTAATTATGTAATCGTAGTTGTGATTTATGTAAAAGTTCAATATAGAAGGATATAAATAAATAAGAATCACAAAATATACAATGAGATTAATAAAATATACAACAAATCGTACACTTGATTCATACAAAAATTTTCCTGTTTGCATCGCCAAAGATTGAGAAATAAGCAAAATTCCTGCAAATGAAACGGGTTGTGAAATCATTCAGTTTCAGCACTCGTTAGGAAGGTGAGAAGGTCAAATGCATCGGGATGCTCAATGAATGGTCTGGAGCCCATATTTGTTGCATTATTGTCTACAAGGGCTGGCTACTTAATTTTGTTATTAGCTTCTTCATTCATAGTCCACACAGCTCCTTTCACCATTATTAGCAGATTGTGACCTCCAATTATACTTATTGCCAAAATTCACCATTTACTACTTCCAACATCAAAGAACCCAACCTTATAAAAGACCCAAAAAAAAAAAAAAAACTCACTTCATTAAAAATTATTTAGATATTGTTCGTTTGAGTTAAATGCTTTTTAGCCACGTATTTTGCTAGCAAAATAATCACAATAATTCAATTTCTGTATTGGCAACATCAAAGAGGAAAACCACTGGTATATACTAGTATATCTTGTTAGAGGGGGAACATATTAATTGAGATGTACACATTCTTTAAGATCTTAGGTGCAGAAAGTTCAATTGAAGATATCTCATCAATCCCTCATCTGGTTAGGTTCTTATTTCCCTCGTCTCTTAGGGTCCGTTTGGTTCGACGTAAAATGTATTACTTAAGGAGAATATTTTCCTTCGGACATATTTTTCATGAAAAAGTTTATTTTCTATACAATTTCTTCGTGTTTGGATCACAAAATTAAATATTTTGAAATATACAGTACTATTTTTTTTTTATTGTTTCTCATCTTTGATTTATCAATATGGTTTACTACAACAATTGTAATAAGTAATAATTGTGATCAATAAAAGATTGATTCTGTTAAAAATTAAATTATTAGACCATATAGTGCTAAATATACATAATGATAGTTATATTACTGTGAATTGACCCACAATATGAAGAAAAAATGAATTGACAAGAATTTAAAACAACAATAAGTTTATTTTTGAAATTATAAAAGTAGATACTTGAGATTCAATATGATTTTTGAACTATTTGAAAAATAACTTGCGCTCGATAATTTTGTACATTATTTTTAGCCAAAATTGAGGAAAATTAAAAAATATTTTACATAAAATTTAACATTTTTCGATACTTGGCATTAAGAAAATTTCTGTAAATAAATTTCAACTCAACCAAATTGACCCTAAATTGCTCCCTTTTTCTCAATCAATTTAGGTATTTCATTTTATAGTATTGAAAAAGGGATAATTTCATAAACTGTTCTCGAGATTTATGCTAATATAACTTAGTACTTTTGAACTTTTAGAAATATCACCTATCTTTCCTCTCTATTAAATGAGTCCCATCTTTAGTAGTAAATAACATGAAAAGACATAAATACCCTCAGTAGTTTATCCATATAATGAAAAGGATAATTTTAAAAACCTTCCCTGAGGTTGAATTTTAACAATTTCACATAGCACACTTTAAGTTCCTTGTAAATTTTTTGGTAAACTTTTTATTAAAAAAACATATGTGTGCTTATGTATTTGTGCCTATCTCATTATACAAGAATCTAAACATGTAAAAACACACCGTATATTATAATAGAAGAAATATAATTTATATTTTTTTGGGGAATCACAAACTCATGAATTAAAAAAGTTAAGTATTTTTGGTAAAAAAAATAAAAATTTGTCAACTAATTTAAGAAAATTTGTGGAAACACACCATGTAATATAATAAATAAATGTCATTGGTATTGTATTTAGGAAATCACAAACTTGAAATAGAAAAATATAAAATGTTTGTTCGTTAATTAATTTGTGAAAATGTATGCGCATATAATATTATTGTGTATGCCGATTTGAACAAAAAATTGGAACACGTAAAAAGCGCTATATATTGCAATAAATAATACATAGAAATACATTACATATTATAATGAAAATGTTATTGATAATTTAGGTTTAATAAATCACAAACTCATAAACTAGAGAAGCAAATAAAATGTTTTTTTCAATATTAATTAGTGAAAAACATGAACAGTTACAACTCAATGTTATTTCTTAATAATTATATTTATACCTTTCCAATTTTTTTCTTTTTTTTTTCCAACCACTTTAATAAACTAAAATTTGTTACTAGGGGTGAAATTGGAATTAAAATATTTTCCCTCTCCTTAAATAAATTTTTTAAACATTTGGGCTGATAATGTTAATTACAATATAAATATAATAAGTAAGTGATATTTTAAAATTTTCAAAAATATCAGATGATATTAATATAAATCTCAGGTAGTTTATGAAACTATCCCATTGAAAAGTACACAACTTCATGCTTCAATATAACATTAACGGTTAATTGATAGGGCAGCTTTATAGTTGTTATCGCTTGGGCCGGAATGTTTCCTTTTTTTAACCCAACCCTTCTTTACCTTTAATGACACTGAGACTCAAGAATAATAAATTATAGTACAATGAGAAAGTGTTTTACTATGTAAATTATAATTGGTTAATTATATTGTTTTTTACAAATCTAGTCAAGTGAAACGACAAATTGTTTATGAGGAATGAACAACTTTTAGATCCTAATTTCTTTTACAATACATTGATTGTTTTCAACATCAAGGGCCCCAGGATATTGAAAATTGCAAAAAATTTCCTTATGAAAATGAAGATTTTCAATTAAGTCCATCTAAAAAATTAGATTTTGTTCCCTCCAAAGTTCATTGAATTGACCAACATATATACCCTCCAAAGGCGAACACTTATAAATCTCTCCACTCTTATGTTCTACGTCATACAAATGTGAGATGTAATAATGAGATATGAACTTGACAATATTAAAAGTAATTAGCTTATCCAACACTAAATAAAAAGGAAAAAGAGAGAGAACGAGAGAGAATGAAACTAGAGGGGGAGAAGTTGTTCGGGAAAATGGAGCAAATGAATTTTTTTTTTAATCAAATAGATGATTTTTTAATTTCAATCTATTTTATAAGGAGAGATCTAACTAGACACTACAAATAAAAATTTATGGTTGCGTTTATCCACCGGCAAATGAATCCAGAAATTTCCTGACGCAGAGTGGAGCCTCCAAATTGCTGATAGAATCACACGGAACGGACGCTGCTTACATCATATTTTACATTCAACAATCATTGGGAGAAGAAACTTATTTAATAATCATTAAGAATTCACATTTTCTTACTTGTTCATTTAACTTGTTCCGGGGTTTACTGACATGCTAAAATATTTCTTAAATAAATTAAGCCTACATTTTAGGTCATGCAGACCCAAACTAAACTTCGAATTTACGTTAATCTAATCTTTAGTTCCCACCTGTTCCGTATAAATTCGAGATCATTAGTAAAAATTCGATATTATTAGTAATAAAATGATAACGTAAAAGAATTTTTGTGACTAAAGTGTTAAATAAGATGTTCTAAAGGATAGAAAAATAGGGGATGATTGTTAATATAAATGTATCAACAAGTAACAATTGATCATTGCTGACATTGACTGAAGATCTAATTTGCAACTTGCCCTTACTCGGTATACTTATTATTTAGTTGAAATTTTGGTAAACATTCTTGTACGCGGCAATACTAGCCGATCTAGCTAGTGGCACTAGGCATGAATTTCTAAGCACAAGTACAAAATTTTCAATTTCAATTCTGTATGGCAATAATTAACCATAGGAACTTTGTTCTGTTATTCGTAGGCAGCTGTTGATTTAATCACTGCAAGCTGTACACGAAAATTTTAACATCTTCTACGAGGTGGGAAGCTAGCTTAGTACAGTTGTTTTTTTTTCCATTTTTTATTTTAGATTTTTACATTGAGATGGTAATATTTTTTTCATTATCTTTCAAATAATGTTTTATAATCATTTTATTACATTTTTTAATTACCCTTTTATCTCACACACATATTATATCGAAAAAGTTATACTTTTTTGAATAATATAATACTAGCTAAATATTTTGTGCTATACACAGGGATATAATAATGATGACGATATGAATCTTTTGTAATTAAACAATAAAAATACAAACAAAACTAAGTAATAATATCTATAAAGTTTATTGATTATAATATAAAACTAATAAAATAATTGTTCAGTATGCATCTATAATGTTCATATTCCTATCATATAAAAATGATTGAAAACCAACATAGTTTTGCTATATATATATATATATAGTATACATATACATTTTTTCAAATTAATATTATTTATTTTTCTAACCATTGTTAATGACAGATAATTATATGACGATTTATAATACATTTTTAGTTTTAAATTATTTTCATATAAATAAAACTACATTCATAAAGTATACTATATAATTTGACAAACAACAATTTTTTAAGGAAAAATGTCTACAAAAGAAAATTAATAAAAAAATAGACAAAATAGAATATTTTTTCAAGAATAATCAAGAAACTTATAACTCATTAAATTTTTATCAAAATTTTGAAAATAATAAGAAAATGATTATAAAAATTTATGAAAAAATAAAAATAAAAAAATGGACAAAAAGAAAAGAAATAATCTTCCTAACACATAAAAACATGAGGGGATGATATTTTGAATTAGTAGTTTTTGTAGATAGACATATGGTTTGTAATTTGAAGAGATGATTTAGGATACATATCTGATAATATGGAAAGATAAAATAAAGATGATAAAGATGTTTAAATAAGAAATGGGGAAAGTAGATGATAATCAATAAATGATACTAATATATTAGGGGAATGGGTTTATCTAGGGAAGAAAAGCCAAAAGAAAAAATTAATATTGTTTTTAAAAAATGTACCTTAATACCAATTAAGAATAACATTCATTGACATTTAAATGTTAATTATCAATAAATATAGAGTTTGAAGAAGATGCAAAGAATAAATTGATTTAGTAGCATTATTTTTATTTGTTAGAATCTATACTATATCTAAAGAAAATTTTGAATAATTTATATTATATAGAATTAGGTTGAAAAAATAAGTAAGTACTATATCTAATTAATTGGTACTAATATATCAAGGGTGCAAGTCGTTAGAGGGTAGGGAAGAGAGGTGGGTTTAAATATATATATATATATATATATATATATATATATATATATATATATGTATATGTATGTATATATGAGAGCAATAGGATCCATCTAAGAAAGAGAAGTCAAAGGGAAAAATTGATATTTTTTTTAGATAATACTTTTTAAACATTTATTGACATTTAAATGTTAACTATCAACAAACATAAGGTTGGAAAAAGATGCAAACAATAAATTTATTTAGTAGTTATTATTTTTTATAATATAGTAGTTATTAATTTTTTTATAAAATCTATACTATATCTACAGAAAATCACTTTTTATGGGAAACATTTAATAATTTATACTATATGTAAAGGTTGTAAAAATAATATTAATCGGATATATTTAGGCTAACGCCTAATATCTTCCTAGTTATGAAAATTATTAGGATTAACCCTTTAATATATGTCTAAGCTTAATTTTGTCAAATTAATATATCTTTATTTTCTTAACTTATGGTTAGTAATTGATAATATATTATTATTTATATTATATTTTTAATTTTAAAATTATTTTAGAAATATTCAATCACAAGAGATATATGTGCATAAAGTGAGAACTTAAAAATACATAAAGATAGTGCTTAAGTAATAAATTTCAATTTTTACTATTAATTATGTAATTCATTTTTCACTATCGTTATTTACTATCAAATAATTTCATTTTTACTATAAATATTATCCTATTTTAATGAAAGTTATTAGGAATATTCCATTAAAATATTATATATTTATTTTTTTGAATGATTAAATATTTATTTTCCTAATTTATTGTTAATAATCGAGAGTTTTATGATGCTTTGTAATATATTTTTATTTTGTAGGATTAAAATTTAATTATAAGAGGTGTATATAGAGATTTCGATGAACAGCCAAATTTTAATCGACCCAAATTTATATTTTCTTATTCAGCTCGTCAAAAATTAGACATCTCACAAAAGGGAGTTCTGATATAATATATAGCACATATGTAGCTTGTATTAATATGAAATGACAAATAAAGTACTCAGTCATGATAACTTGAAATTTTACTTGTAATAATAAGCAATATCTTGGAATTGCCTTGTAATAATAAGTACAATAAAAAAAAAACATTAATAAAATATTTTTAATTATTTTAGTTAATCAAAAGTGGGCAAGAATGAGAGCTAGCACTCAGCCCAACATGTCCCATTGTGGACCTACGTTATGGAATCGGGTTGGGACTAATATTTTTATTCCAAACTCGTCTCAACCGGACCAACTAAAGTTCCTAACCCGTCACGCCCAACTCGTGAATATTGCCGGCACGATTCACTTGCCATATCTCAGTGTATGTGCATCAAATGAGGATTTCGAACAAATTAAAATAGTTAAAGATAAAATTCAATAATACATTAAAATTGCAATATTCATTACGTAATTCATTTTTTACTTCCGCTATTTATACCTAAACAAATAAAAGTAGCTAAAAATAAGATTAAGTAATGAATATGGATTTCCACGGTAAATTATGTATTCATTTTTTTTTAGTTCACACTATTAATTATGTAATTTATTTTTTACTTTTGCTATTTAACTAAAAAATCAAAGTATTAGTTAAAGATAAGATTAAGGTAGTTAAATTTGAATTTGCATTATTAACTATGTAATTTGTGTTTTACTTTTTTTATTAATCCACAAAAGTAAAAGTAGAGTTAAAGAATTTACCATGTCACATGTCAAATATTGAGGGTTTCCCACAACCATCCCTTTTGCTTTATATATATATATATATATATATATTTCAAGAATAATAAGTGTTCAAATAAAGTCAATGGTGTAATTTTTTTTTAAAAACCATTGGGTGTCACATTTTCCCCACAAATACACGATTTTTAGACAGTGACAAAGCAAATTGGCGTTTTCAGTGAACTAATCATCATTGTTAAACAATTAATTAGGATCGGCCACCTGAGAGTGGAATTTGTGGTTTAGCAATGCTTGTCGTGACAGACACTTCAGCATTTCTAATAAACTCACGAAGATGGCAAAGATATTTCATGTATAATAACTAGTAAATAAAATGGCCCACAATTGATTACCAATTCTCAGAGGATGCATTTGGTGGATTGAATTTGTACATTGACAAGAGTCATAGAACAAGATTGTACAAGTGTATAGCATTCAATGGTATAATGGTTATACTTAAATAGATTAGAGTATAGTACAAGAAAAGAAAATCTTACTAATCAATGTCTAAAATTAGGGGAACAAAATATGTATTTAACTAATATATACAATAGAATATACATTTAACTTATATATAGTACAGGTCATACATGTTAACGTCCTCTTGCAAACTCAAGGTGGTTGAGTACAAATCAACTTGAATTTGGAATATAAGGCAAAGAAGCGATCGAGTGGATGAGACTTAGTAAAAATATCAGTTGTCTGATCCTATGAGAAAACGAATTGTGATAACAATTGAAAAGTACCACAAACTAGATGCTGATGAACAAAATAATAATTGTTTTCAATGTGTTTTAGTACGTTCATGAAAGGCGTCATTGTGAGCAATTTGTATAACACTATGATTGTCACAATGAAGTAGAGTTGCAGATGAATGAGAGACTCTCATATCCGCTAGCAACTAACGAAGCCAAATAAATTCTTGAGTAGTATCAATAACTGTTTGATATTCAACTTCAGTATTAGAACAAGATGTAACCAATTGTTTCTTACTTCTCTAAGAGATAAGAGAAGTACCAAAAAAGAAACAAAAACCTGTAATAGATCTTCTGTCGTGGGATCTCCGGACCAATCAGAATCAAAATAGGCATGTAGATCAAGTGTGGAATAGGAAGAGAAATGAAGACCATGAAGTGGAGTACCCTTAACATATCGCAAAATGAGAAGTAGGGCTGCAAATGAGTTGTACGGGGAGCTGTCATGAACTGACTAACAATATGAACAGTATAAGCGATGTCAACTGTAGTCTAGTGATAGTAGGATCAGGGAGAGAAGAGCCGTCTCGAGGTGTAAAGCGAGCATCAGTCTCAATGGAAGTAGAAACAATGGTACTATCAATTAAGCTAACTCGAGCAAGAAGATTAGAGACATACTTAGCTTGAGTGAGAAAGTTGCCATCTGAATTAGAAAAGACCTCAAGACCAATAAAGTAACTCAAGAGACCCAAATTCTTCATCTCGAAATGTTGATGAAGATAACATTTTAACTCAGTGATGCCATCAGTATCATCTCTAATAAGGATCATATCATCCATATTAATTAAGTAATAAGAGAATAGTACCACCATCAGACACTTGAAGAATGAGAGTTGAGTCATAAGGACTAGAATTAAACTTAAACTGGGAGATGATAGAACTAAAATTGGAAAATCAAGCTTAAGAAGCTTGTTTGAGTCTATAGAAAGCCCAATGAAGTTTATAGACCTTGTCCACAGGATGATCATAGCCTGGGAGCAGTTTCATGTAGATTATATCTTCAGTAAAATATTCATTGAGAAAAGCATTCTTTACATCTATCTGAAAAATGTGCCATTGACGAATAGCAGCAACAACAGGTAGACTACGGACTGAAGTAAGACGAGCAACAAGAGCAAAAGTTTCGTCATAATCAATGCTATGTTCTTGAGCAAACCCTTCAGTAACTAAATGTGCCTTGTATCTCTTAATTGTGCCATCTGAGTGGATTTTGATATTGTAGATCCATTTGCAACCAATAACAGACTTTTCAAGAGGTAGGTTCACGAGATCCTAAGTATGCATTTTATTAAGAACCCGTAACTTATCTTTCCTAGCTTTTTGCCACACATGGTTAGAACTTGCATCTCGGTAGGAAGTAGGTTTGTGTAAAGAGAAGACAGTAGAAAAATAATGAAAATTATGAAGACGAGTAAAGACTTCTCTTACATAATTGGATCTGCGAAGTGTAGGTAGGGATGGAAGAATTGGTGGAGATAGAGGAATCAACTCCGTAGAGACTTATCCAGTTTTAGGAACAGGATCACCAGTTGGAGCACTTTCTTGGAAGGACGAGTCACCTGTTGGAGATGTAGGAAAATCTACAGAAAGCTCATCAATAAAAAGATCAATAGATGGATTAGTAAAGAAAATTGGAGATGAAGCAACAGGAAGATGAAATTTGGACATGGAAGAGAACATTTTATATTCCCAGAATACAACATATCGAGATATAAAAAGTCTTTCAGACTGTGAATCCCAACATCGATACCTTTTATGTTCGATCTCATACCCTAGGAAACAACATAGACATGCACGAGATTTTAATTTATGGTGTTCGTGTAGCTGGAGCAAGACAAAATAGGCACAACCAAAAACTTTTAGTTGTGTACAGTCAGGAGTAGATCAGAAAAGATGTTCATAGGGAGTCTAATTGTCAATAACAGAAGAAGGAACCTAATTGATGATGAAGTAAGTGCTACTTTAGCCCAAAACCGTTCATAACAACATGAAGAGATAAGAAAAGCACGGATAGTATGTCAAGAATGTGCCTATGTTTACGTTCACCATTACCATTTTGTTGAGAAGTGCCTGAACATGATCTATGTACAACAGTGCTATTTTGATGAAGAAATTCTAAACATGAGTGCTCTTTATATTCCATGGCATTGTCTGTACAAAGAACCTTGATAACACTAGAAAATTGAGTTTTAATCATACTAGCAAACTCATGATAAATTTTTTAAGGGTCAAATTTATGATGGATAAGATAAATCCAAGTATATCGAAAAAAATCATCAACGAAAGTAACAAAATATTTGAAACCACTCATTGTGGGTGTAAGAAAAGCTCCCAAAATATCTGAGTGAATAAGATCAAACAGTGCACTAGAAACAGAATCACTTTTATTGAAGGTAAAACATGATATTTTGCAAATTAACACGAAACACAATGACAATGATTATCTTTAACAGTACCTAAACTACCCCTAGACTAAGATTTTATGACGACTAACAGAGACATGACCAAAACATGAATGATCTGTCCATAAATCAAAGGAGGAAGTTGATGTAGCAGAAAATGATGGTGAAAACAATTGAGATGGACGACGAAGAAGAACCCACTCAAATAGGCGACCAACACTACACCCGGTCCCAAGAATCTGCCCTGTCTAAGGATCTTGCACAAAGCAACTAAAAGCTGTGAACAATAAATATAGGCCAATAGTCCTAAATCATTTTCTCCTCCACTTTTCAACCAACTTTTCTCCTTCCAAACACTCTCTTCCATCACAAATCACTCAGTTTTTATCCCAAATCATCCTCAAGTCCGATTTTGCCTGAGAATTAGAAGTCTTCTACACCACAGGGTCATTGAAAACATCAAATTCGGCATAATTCCCTGATAAACTAGTCCCAATTTTCTCTTGTGGTTGTAATTCATCAAATTAATTGTGTATAAGTTGATTCGATTAACTTTGAAAATATTTGGGTGTTTAATTGTGGTAAATTATTGGATTAATTTTTTAGAATTGTGGTTATTGAATCTTCCATAGGTGATACTTTCCCCGTTTTTATATCGTTTCCTTGTCAAATTTGTTGAATTGTGAGTAAATGGCTATAGATAAGGGAAAGGGGAAGATTGTGTCAACGGCTCCATATGTAAGAAACGAAAGACGATTGCGGGTAGTGGTAGCAGTGGTGCAAATTTTGATGATAGTATATTTGTTAATGCCAAAGCAGCAAAAGTTTATAAAAATCATAGCGAGCATGGTATCATTCATGAGAGAAATTTTCACACTTTTGAGACTTGGAGAGATTTTGAAAATTTTAGAATGGAAATCAAGAGGCAATTGAAAGAGAGAAATTAGTTGGCTTTTAACAAAACAATTTCGGTAGGGAATGTTAATCTAGTTAAGGAGTTCCACTGCAACTTGTGTGGGATAGAGAATAATAAGGTGTACGCCAGGGGGAAGTGGGTAGAGATTACCCCTTAGAAAATTAATGTATTCTTTAAAGCACCAAATTTGAATAGTAGCAGGTACATAGATTTGATGAATCATCGACAAATAAGGGTCCTGATTTTTCTAAGATGTGGTATAGGCTGTGTGAAGGGGAACCTAAATAGGATTATAATGTCCCCAAAACCAAAATTTTGGATATCAAGAAGAAGCATTGAGACTACCACTTCAGTTCTCTGCATGTAGCGGTAGAAAGCATGCTTAATTTTTGGGATTCTTGAAAGCCTAAGTACAGATTTGGGCAAGACCATCCACTATGAGTTCCTGAGAAATAGCAAGTTAGGGATGCCTTCATTTTATCTACCTGGTCATGCTATGCATTTATGTGTTAATGCAGGTTATCCCTATTTGGAGGGAGACGAAGAGATGTGCCTAAGGGCAAAATCAATTGTGTCTATATTCGCAACATGTTGAATGAATTTCAAAGGTACAATCTAGCAAATGTGGCACCCGATGAACCTCCTCATGTACAAGTTCAAGCACTCCCGCAAGCACACAGCGTTACTTGGCCAACAAGGTACACATATCATCCCCTCAGACGAACTATACGAAAGGGAGAAGCTGCATGCTTACTGGATGTATAGTCACATGGCTCTCCATAACAATCTGACACTCCTTGGATAAGCCCTCGAGACCACAACTCTAAAGACATGGGTCCACCACATCCTCTTCCACGTTGGCATTTTGGACCACCTCGAGGCAAGTCCTCTTTCTACTCGCATAGTGAGCCACAACCACAAGAAGATGAAGACGGGGAAGGAGAAGCAAAAGCAAACTTGAAGGACTCCATCACACCTGTATTTTATCATGCTTGCTTGATTGCGAGAAAAAGATAACATTCTGATGACATTCCTTTTGTTTCTATTTTTTGCATTATGTTCGTACTTTTCGTAGTTTATGCTTTGAATAATATTTTTGGTTAAGGGGTCCAGTTGGATGCTTGATTAGTTTAGACCCCTTAACATAGTTGGATTTAGTTTAAAAGGTAGCCTTTGGGCCATTTTGGTATGGTCAATCCTTAATTTATTGCTTATATTTGTTTGGATATTTGGTTACTTGGAAGCCTTCTCGGCACACTCCAAGTTGGTTTATCATTATGTTTATGTTTTAGTTGCTTTATTTTTATTTTCTTGTACTCAATACGAGCGGTAGAATGAGTGGTACTCATGACTTTAATAAGATGAAAAGTTTGGTGGTGTCCTTTATGCATGTGTTTGGTTTGTGCATTTGGAATGGATGAATCGACTTGGTGAATTTGGTGGTATTACTTGTGCGAAATAACCTTTAACTCTTTAAACTCTATCAGAATGTTGTACTACTTATACAAAAATGCTTTTCTTGGCTAGTTTAAGTGGTAAGCTCTATGTTGACTGCAAGTATTATTTGAATGCCATATTTATTACTTACTTGATTTGGTTTAAATATATTGAACTTCTTAAAAATTGGTAGATAGTGTAGAAAGAGATAATTTAAGCATCTTTGACCATTTTGAAGGACGTGTATTATAGGATATTTTGTGGGCTAGTAAGTTTTGGTTAGGGACATTAGTTTAAGTAGTATGTTTCCAATTTACTACATAGCTAGATTTTGGAAATGAACTAGGAATTTCTTTGGACCGTTTCAGCCAAAAAACATACTCGAATGTTTATAATAACTCTAGTGTCCTTGTTTGAGCCTTTAAGCTTTATTTCTTCGATAATCACATAATTCAACCAATTCCCTTTTATTGATTTTTATATCTTCGTCCCATCACCTTAGTCGAATTTGGACCTAAGTGTTGAGGTGTGATATGATGGAATACAGTCAATTCTTTTGTACATTGGTTTGGAAATTGAAGTATTATTGTTTGAATCTTTTATCAATTTTCTTCTTGTAATTAGATACAATAAAGTTGACTCTTCTTGTATTATTATCTTCTCTTAAAAAAATTATTCTTGTTCGTTTAAATTCTACAATTATATATATACATCTTGTAATAAAGGAGACTCCAAAGTGCCTTCTTAGTCTAAAAATTAATTCTTCTGGTACTCCAAGTGAAAATTGGTTCATGTGTGGAGTTTGCTGGAGATTTTTGTCTATGGATTAAGGTCTTAAAATTTGTCATAAATGACTAAAGTGAAATTGAGCCACTCTTAGTCAAATTCTATCCTACCTTCAATTTGAGCCTACCTTAAAAGTTTGTAAAGTCCTATAGGATTCCTAATATGGACTGTACGATCTTAGAAATCAATGGGGTGAAGCCTTACCATGATTAGTGTTTTTAGCCAAGTCTTATGTGTCCATAAACATTCTTGCATGTTTATTTATATTTTAGTACTTCTTAAAACAAGTCTTAGTGATTTTTTTATACTTGATGCCGATTTTTGAGAAATTTATTATGTTTACTCTCCATCACTTTAGAATTGAATTAATATTCTCTTAATACTTCACTTGTCAACATGAGACGTGTATTTAACCTAGTCTTATTTTTTCGAACTTAGCAATTGGTTGAATATGTTTAGTTTGTTGAGTTAAATCGCCATTTGCACATGTGAATGCTTTCTAGTTCCCCTTGCCAATTCGTGGTTTTCTTTCTATTGGTGATGTGTTTAGCTTTTTTTCTTTCTTGTTTTGCTCGAGATTAACAAAACATTATATTTGGGAGTGTGATAACTCTATCTCATAGAGTCATTTTACCCCTATTTCCTATGCAATTTTGACATTATTAGTCCCATTTGGATTGGTTTTGTGCGCTTTTGTATATATTACATGTCTATCTAGGATTTTTAGAAAATTAAATATATATTAGAATTTTTGGTAGAAATATGCACCAAATTAGACAAATTTGACAATTGTGATATTAAGTGCAGTTTAATTTATGTTTGGTGGTGTGTTTTGTAGGTAATTTTAATAATTGGTTGCAATCTAAAGAAGTGAAAAAAGTCAGGGATTGAAGTGCATTAACTGTAAAATTCAAAGTTTGGTCAACAAATTCAAAATATCGGCCAAGAAATACAAGCTGTGAGAATGATAACCACAGTTTCCATTTCTTTAACCTCAAACTGCAACAACCGTGGTCAAGGAATCAGAAGTCTTCTCAGCAAATTTGTCAACTGCGATTTTCAAACAAAATGAAGAAACCCTTCAAAAATCGTGGTCACCGAATTTGTATAGCTAAAATGGTGACCGTGGTTGTGGACAAAAAGTAGCACTTTGACCAGCTAAATTTTTGAAATTACCTTAGAAACACACCTACCAACACATTGTAATAGGTGTCATTTAATAGCCACCCTTAGTTAGTGTAGACACCTATTTTTGTCCCTTAATTTGTCCCCTATTTTCCTTTTAATTTATCTCTCAATTTTCTTTTAATTTTTTCTTTTTAATGTCTTTTCAACCTGCTCTTTGATTTTCTTTTAATTTACCCTTTAATTCCTTCTTAATTTATGTTATGATGTTTAATTATTCTTATGCATTTTATGCTTTTGAAATACTAAAAATGAATTCTAATATTATTGAATTTTTAGATTTAAAAATTTAAAAAAAAAAAAAAAATCAGCGCGTGAACATTACGCGGTAATGATAAACCAACAGTTGGTGACAGGACTATTCTTTTGGCCACGTTTTCTCTGCATTTTTCACCCATTTTTCACCAAAAATTGCAGAGGCCCATACTCCCCACATGACAAGGAATGGTCTTTGACCATTTTTACACTCAATCCAATTCATTAAAAGCACAAAAAATCAGTCTAAAGGGGAGAAAAAAATTTTCTGCAGAGAACTTTCTGAAGCAAAAAAAAAATCTGCCAAATAGCCAACTTTGAGCCAAAATTCCATACGATCAGTCCTGAATTAGACTACACATCTAGATAAAAGTTGTAGACATCACCTGTGAGCTGAACTTCTCTTTTGAAACCCGAAGCAAAATCGTCCATTTAGAGGGTCAAATGTAGGTAGAAAAAGGGTGTTGGAACAGGAAGGCTTGAGTTTCCCGAAGCAAAATCGTTCATCTTCTGGGTCAAAATCGTGGTGGAAGAAATTTGGTAGCCCATAAAATCTGCAAAAAAAAAGAAAGGATAGAAAATTTTATTTCCATTTTACTCGTTTTTGATTTTCTTAGTTTAGCCCCAGAATATTTTCTTAAATTACATTTAGGCCCTTCTGATAGGGCCCACTTGATGCCACGTCATCGATGACGTGGCACAATCAAATTGCGCCACGTCATCTATGATAGGCGCAACCAGATTGTATAAGAGTCAGAATATACTAGTCTGTCACTAGTTACACAAACAAATTGCTGTTCTTTTACACATCTGTAAGCTTATAAGAGACAGCCAAAAAGCAGATAAATCTTCGTTCCCACTCCTGTATTTCGGACTTCTGCATTTCTATCCCTCAAATATTTTTTTAAAATTACATTTAGGCCCTTAAGGACTTTTCTTTAATATTACTATTTTTTCTCTTCAAATTTCTTCCAAATTACATATTTTATGTCAATAACCACCAAGTAAAATTTTACTTTGATTTTCAGTTTGGCATTTTAATACGTTTTAATTACCCTTGATTGTGAAATTACTGTTTTGCCCTTATAAGTATTAAATTGTAAATAGACTTTGATCTTTGCACATATTTTTGATTAATTGCTTTTGTATCTGATTGGTGCTTTATTTTAATATTTGTTGGTCTCAATATAATATTTATGCCTTATCTTACTTGTTAAATTATGCAAATTTACTTTTTTGCCCTCAAATTTTGGATTAGTTGCACAACTAGACGTTAAATATTTGAATCAAATTCAATTTAGCCCAGGACTTAATAATTGTATCAATAATATAAAATTGGGCTAGAAATTCACTCGTAAACTTTGTGGCTATTGCCCTTGGGAGTTAAATGGCACTACAAGCTCAATGTGTGCGACTTTTAATTGGACCGGGCTAAATCTACCTGTCAATGTTAATATTTATAAGAGGGGTTTGTGACTCTCATTGAGATGTAGTTATCACCTTACTCTTATACACATCTCAATGTGTATAAGAGACAGACCCGGTGTGTTGGTGCGCCGGGACACAAAGGGAAACGCGATAAAATCACGCAATCGGTCCAACGTCGGGTAAAGTGGGTGCCGAGGGAAATTCAAATCAATCCCAAACCTTCCCATTTTACAACAGGATTCCCGAACTCATTTTCTTGAGTTATGTGGACCAGGAATCAATCTAAACTAGGGTTTATTTTCTTTTAAAATTTTGATGTATTTTTGTGTCCCGGCGCACCAACACACCGGGTGGCGACTCCAGTCTTGTTTTCCCTAGTTTAGATTATTTTTATACAATTCTTAGTCGCATTGAAGGCTCCGTTATGTAACAGTAAATAGGTGATTCATTTAAATTTGTAATAGTAAGTAAGTAATTTATGTTTGTAAATTGTAAGTAGGATTTTTGCATTCAATCACCTATTTCACGAGCACCACACGTGGCGACGGTGCCGGTCCCACCAGTGCCGGCCAGACCGCGGGTAGGATTCTAGATTTAAGCGCGCGGTAAAAAGGGGGGCGCGACAGCGTGGCGACTCCACTGGGGACTTTGAGAATTCGGGCGCACGATTTTAACGCGTTTCTCTCAATTTTGTGTTCATTATAAATCGGCTAATTTTTACCCATTTTGTGTGCTATGTTACCGGCTCTATATCTCGTTTTGCGTGTCATATGCTATATGTTACTTTATTTGTTGTTTTCAATTAATTTGAACTTGTTTTAACGTATTTCACCATTTTTGCTGTCTTGTGTACCGATTTACGGATTTTAGGTCTCGTTTTATGTGCCACATGCTATCTGTTACTTTCTTTGTTCTTTTCAAATTATTTTACACTTGTCTTACTGTATGTCACTATGTTTGCTGTCTTGAGTGCCAATTTGCTCAACTTAGGTCTCGTTTTACATGCCATATCCTGTCTACTTATGGTGTGATTTGTTCTTGCTTTATTGTACATGTTTTAATATATCTTGCTATTATACCTGTTGTGGTTAATTTGGGGGAAATTTTGGGGTGCTAGGGTGCATCAAACCTTTAGAGCCAAACGCGCTAAAATGTGTGAATCTTACCGCCTCCAAGTGAACACAGCATAACACATGTCTCATTTATTGCATGTCCTATTTTTGTGGGTGTCGTTCCCACATTTCCTGTAGGAGCTGTGTTCACTTACCCTTCATAAGATCGTGACACAAGGTTTACACGTTTGGCGTGTAAAGGTTTGATGCACCCATCTAGATGACGATAAGGCCCATTGGAATTGACGGATTTTATTTTTGGGCCCAAAGTCTGAAGGTTCGGGAACTAAGCCTATCTAGATTGCATTAGTAAGCCTAGCCTCATGGTCATATAGCTTAAACCATAGGGAAGAAGCGTGTGGACCTTGTTTAGGACACTAGACACGAGGCGGTAAGACCCACCCATTTATCTGGCTTGTAATAGTAAATAGCCTTACAATTTTTGCTATGTAATAGCAATTAGTTTTTCTGATTCGTATGATTTATATTGGCCATGATGTAATTTGTATCTACTTCCCGCAAGAAAGAGTAAATTTCAATTTTTGCATTGCATAAGCCTTAGGTAGGGTCAAAAGCATATGGTTGTCAAGCCCTAATAGGAGACCCATCCCTACAACATATTTTCAAAGTTTTATTATCGCTTGTGTGCATTTAGGCTAACCCCAGCGTTGTAGGGTCCCCTTAGGCTACTTATTGCATATCATTAGCCGTAGAAGGGATACCCTGTCGGATACCCTGTGTATAGAATTGCATACCTATCCCTAGGTACATAACCTACAAAGGGATTTGCAAGCTTGCGTGTTCGTTTTATAAAGGCTCTGAAGGGGTACAAGCCTCAGGTAAGGCTAACATGTATTTCATACAGATGAGTTCCGCTCGAGTAATTGAAAAGGCAACCAAAGTGCCCTATTTGCTAAAGGAGTGGGAACGAAGATAGCTCTAGATAAGCACAGGCAAGCTTACAAAAGACTTCAAGAACAGCAATCCTGTATTCGAGAGCAGTATGAATACAACCGAAAGAGGGCATGCACCGAGATGACCGATGATCTGGGACGCCTAATGCATAATGGGGCTGCTGAATCAGCACGTAGCAAGCTTCTGCAGTACGAGGAGCAAGTGATGAAAATACGAGACCATCTAAAGGAACTCGCCGAATAAGTTCAAACGGGCTTCGTCCCCTTTATAGTTTTTTTGCTTTTAGGGTTCCTGGGGAAGGAACCACGTTTTATACTGTAAATTTATGATTATGTTTGTTTATATATCTGAATTTTTCTTTTTTTTTCTTTTTTATTATGTTTTAATATGTAGGTACTAAGTGTCAAAATAGCTGCCCAACGCAGCCCTATTTATACACGCTCGCATGCACGTAAACTCCGATTTGAAGACAGTATGAGCACCGTATCGGCAAAAGATGTGGAAGGGACCAGTGGGGATCAAAACCCGGAGATAGCAGAGTTGCGCAAACAGATGGAATCTATGATGGCTGCTATGGCCAGTATGAACCAAGAAATGCAATGGTATAGGCAAAGTTATGGGTCTCACCCTGGCAATCAAGAGATGCTGTATAAGAGATATGCCTAATCCCGGCATGGGGATGCCGTTACCCCCACCACCACAAAATCAACCAATGGCAACTTCAGTGCCACCACTAACAGATCCAACTCCACCACCACCACCTCCTCTTGAGTTGGAGTATACCCCGGGAGAGGAAGCTGAATTAATGCCGCCACCACCCCCTGTACCGACTGTCAATGATGCCCTATTGAAAAAGATAGAGCGGTTTGATAGTTTCATGAAGCAGCAACAGGGGACAGATAAATTTGGAGCTATCGACTACCAAGATCTGTGTCTATTCCCCGTGGTGCAATTGCCGCCAAAATTTAAAATCCCAGAATTTCTAAAGTACAATGGCACTGGGGATCCGGTAGCTCACCTTAAAATGTTCTACAACTTGCTGGGGAATCCAACGAGCGACCCTCGGATAGCAATGAGGGTATTTGCCAGAAGCCTGGAGGGAGATGCGTTATCATGGTACTTTAATGCTTGATCCCAAAAAATTGTAGGATTGGACGGACTTGGCAAAGGCTTTTGTGAAACAGTACGAGTTTAACCGCGACCTAGAGCCCGACCGTTTTGCTCTAATGAACTTAAAGAAGAAGCCCTCAGAGGAGTACCGTGAGTATGTGAAAAGATGGAGGGCGTTAGCTGCCAGAGTGAGCCCACCTATGACTGAGACTGAGATGGTCAAACTTTTTATTGATGCACAAGAACCTCCTTACTATGAAAAGTTGACCGGGTCTATTGGCAAATCTTTTTCAGAAATCGTCCAGCAAGCAGAGGCTGTTGAAAGGAGCTTGAAAAGCGAGAAAATTATTGACATGACGGCTTTCAAACTTCAGATAGAATCCATGCAGGGGAGCACATTTGTGGCTAAGAAACCCCTGAGCAAGAAGCTTGACAAGAAGGAAGAGGAAGTGACTTTTATTTTCAACCAACCCAACCGCCAACCACCAGGCAATTTCCATCAATACCAAAGACCTAACCCACAGACCCTTTTATAGGTACCTCCACTAACCTCAATACTGTTTCAAATAGCCTTTGCCAAGTCCGTCCAATCCTACAATTTTTTGGGATCAAGCACAGCTCCCATATTATTATCCAAGACCACAACCCTCAAACAGTCAAAGACCCAACCAGCCAAATAACTTTCCTCCACCAAACCCCAACCAAGCCAGACCACATGACAGACTACCCCGCAATTTCACCAACTTGGGACGGCCCATCGAGCAACTATATGAGCAGTTGAGATCGGCAGGGAGATTGAATCCTATAGCTCCTCCTCTGCATCCGAGGAGAGTTCGGATAGGTTTGACGCCAACGCCATTGTGCCTATCATTCGGAGCCCGGCTAACATCCGTACCGGCTAAATGCTATCCTCCCATCCGACCTCGGAAAAATATATGCACTGGTCACAGCCTAAGCTGTCTTATAACAAAGGGCTCCTGAAGTAAACACTAATCCGCTGCCACGGCATGAGCCTCATGTTGGGATGGTTTGTATCCTCCTAATGATAAGAAGCGGAGATCGGAGAGGAAGAAGGAGCAATCAAAGAAGTGACAATGACTCAGATCAAACTGTTTCATTTGGATTCGGAGCCATCTGAGCCTTTTATCATAGACGTGGATCCGTTTGAGGTAGAACCCCAAGATCCCGTTGTGATTGAACTACCAACACAATTGCCAATTGAGAGCACACATGCAGTGCCGTGGAATTACCAACCCTCAGCTGTGATAGTCGGTGGAAAGCCAGTTTCTGAGGAGGAAGTGTCTGTCTGTGATACACATCTAGATGTGTACAAATGACAACAATTTTATACTCGGCCTTTTCTTAAATTCTTAATAAAACTTTGACAAATATGCATTTAGGGATGGGGAGGAAGTTTAAGCTTGACAGACCATATGCTTATGACCAGTAGTGGAGCAGCTGAATAAGATGCCCTCACAAATTTCTATGCTCAACTTATTGTTAACATCCGAGCTACACAGGGAGGCAGTATTGAAGATTTTGAGTGACGGCCCATGTGTCTCGTGACATTCCACTGACAAACTTGCTGGGTTAGTGGGCAGTGTGCTGGCATCAAACCAAATTTGTTTTTCTGATGATGACTTAACTTCTGAAGGGAGCGACCACAACAAGGCTCTTTTCATCTCAGTTAGATGTGAGGGGCGGCATTTGCCTAGGGTCATGGTTGATAATGGGTCTGCTTTAAATATTTGTCCTTTGAAGACATTAGATAAGTTGGGAATCTCTCATGACCTGGTCAAGAATTCATCCATGGTGATCCGAGGTTTTGACGGGGCTCGAAGACAAGCCACCGGAGAGATAAACCTTATTTTAGAAGTCGGTCCATCTGTTCATCAGGTCACTTGCCAGGTTCTTCCAATTGTTGGGGTATATAATTTGTCTGCTGGGACGTCCCTGGATCCATTCTGCTGGGCTATTCCGTCATCTTTGCATCAAAGGGTTAAATTCATTTACGAGCTTAAGCTAATTCTGTATTTGCGAAGATGACCACGCCGACCTTTGGATAAGGCGAGTGTAATGATTGCAAAGGAAATGCTGCATGGAGAATATCGCATCGGCCAAGGTTTGGGGATGAATTTACAAGGCATAACACACCCTATTGATCTACCAACGCAGATGAATACATTTGGGCTCGGTTTTCACCCGAATGCCCCCTCATTGAGGGAGATGTCTCTTATGAAGAGAGCTGAACAGGAAGGTCGAGCATTGCCTATTGCCATTCCACCTCTTAAGATTACTTTTCCACGTTCTGCCGCCATTATGGCTCCTGATGCATAGGAGGCTGAAAAGGAGGACCTTATCCAAGGGATAGCCGAATTATTTACCGGGGTAATTATTCAAGAGCAGGCGGAGGAGGATGACACTGAGATGCCATTTGCTGAGATCGACCAGTCCACTGCACAATTGGACATCTGATGATCTCCCTATTCACAGGGAATTTCGGTAAATTTGAAAGGATATTATTTTTAGTTTTGCTCCTTTTAATTTCATCTTTGTATGTATGTTTCGTATTTTTTTAAGCTGTTTTGTTTATGCCATCTAGTCAAGAAATAGGTGCATGTACAGCATTGTATTCATGATTCATCTTGTTCATTTGTTTTGGAGATGGATCTTGAAAATAATTCAATTAGTAAGGCAAGTACAATCATGATATTGCCTTCATGATTCATCTTATTCATCTTTTTGGAGATGAATTCTGAAGACAATTGATTTTTTATAGGATGGCCAATGAATGTTAAGTTTATGTTCTCTAGAATCACTTGTACAAATCTTTGATTAATGAGAACTTTTTCTTCAAGGTGTTTTAGCTCATTTTGTTTTCTTTCATTTCATACTTTATTTTCTCCCAGATGGCCCAAAATCAATACTTTTGATCCTTCGGATACTACCATTTATGAGGCCCCCGGATGAGTGCAATTTCGATATCACACCTGACCCTATTTCTACACAATCTGAGAGTGATGAGGACAAGTGTGATATTGAAAATAAATTCGGGCGACATGAGGAAAAACCAAAGCCTAACTTGGAAGAAACAGAAACGGTAAATATTGGGACAGACACGGACGTAAGAGAGGTTAAAATCAGCATATATTTGACTAGAGGGCAGAGCTTCAAGAGATGTATAATTTTTGATTTTGAGGCATTCATTTTTTCTAGATCAATCTAAGAGAGTCAGCCATATTTTGTCTGCCAAATAGGATACCAGCCATCAAGGCTGATGTGTTGCTGGATAGCTGTAAAGCAAAAGCCAAGACAGTTTAAGCCGAAAATGAGTTTAAAGATCAATGAACAAATCATCAAGCAGTTTAATGCCACAATCATCATTGTATCCTGGTATCCTATTTGGCTTTCCAATATGGTGCAGTACCGAAGAAGACTGGGGAGGTCAGAATTTGTGTCGATTATCGAGATTTAAATACCTCAGAAGACCCAGGATCTGTCGCCGCTGCCAAACATTCACATCATTCTAGACAGTCTTTTGCCATGAGATGGAGACTTTCGTCGATTGTTTTGTTGGGTATCACCAAATCCTAGTGGACGAGGAAGACAGGGAAAAGACAGCATTCATTACTCCTTGGGGGACATTCTGCTATAGAGTTATGCCATTTGGACTTAAAAATGCTGGTGCAACATATCAACGCACTATGCCCACCTTGTTTCATGACATGATACACGAAGAGATGGAGGTCTATGTCGATGATATCATCATCAAATCCAAGAAGGCCGAGGATCACTTGACCAATCTTAAGAAGGTATTTGAGAGAGTGAGGAAATATAATCTGAAGCTGAACCCGGCAAAGTGCGCCTTTGGAGCTCCTTCTGGAAAGTTATTAGGTTTCATTGTCAGTAAGTGGGGGATTGAGATAGACCCAGCAAAGATCGAAGCTATCCGTGATATGCCTGTGCCTATAAGACTCAGAAGAACGTAAAGGAAGCTTCTTGGGTAAAATCAATTTCATAAGATCGCTTCATTGCTGGCTGACAGATACTTGTGAACCTTTGTTCAAGAGACAGAGATGAAAAAATGGACCAATGTACTGGAATGATGATAGTCAGCAGGCTTTTGAACTTTCTAGCCCGAATTAATTTTGAACCCTCTGTGTTGGTCCCCCAAAGCCGAGAGGCCATTAATCATGTATCTCGATCCCAGACAACTTAGGTTGATGTCTTGGGGCGGCATGACAATTCGGGCAGAAAGAGAGCAGGTTATCTATTATCTAAAAGAATTGCCCCAGTTTACAGTGCTGAGAGCCAACTTCCTTCTTGAATGCATCTGACTGAACATGTTGTGGAAATAGATGGATCTCGCAATTGCCCCAGTTTTATCTCTTGGGTCATACCACTTATCTCATTTCAGTGTGATCCCCTTCGATATCTATAAGAGACAGGGGTTGCCTACGGAAAATTGGTAAAGATGGCAGATGTTGTTAACAGAATTCGATATCATCTTTACTACTCTTAAAAGGCTATCAAAGGACAAGCGATAGCGGATCATCTTGCTGAGAACCCAAGGGAGAATGATTATCAACCCTTGCACACATACTTCCCGGACGAAGACATCTTATTCATTGGCACTGCCGAAGACATGAAAGATGAATGCCCACATTGGAAGCTATTCTTTGATGGTGCAACCAACACTTTCGGTGCAGGCATAGGAGCAGTTTTGATATCTCCAGGAGGCAGACACTTCCCAAAGAACCAAGTTACAATTTCCGTGTACGAACAACATGGCGAGTATGAGGCTTGCATACTTGGTCCGAAAATGGCATCGATATGGGTATTAAAGAGTTAGTTGTGTTCAGCTCCTTAATTTGCTTGTCCATCAGACACTGGGGCACTGGGTAACCAGAGATTCTAAAATCATGCCATATCACTGCAATATTCTCAAACTAGGTCGACACTTTGATGCTTTGGAATTCACTCACATACCCCGATCCAGGAATGTATTCGCCGATGCTTTGGCTTGCACCTTATCTTCGATGATCAGTCATCCGGACTGCACAGTGATAGAACCCATTACCATGCAGGTGCTGGAAAAGCCAGGGTACTTATGCAGTCTTGAGGCAGAATCTGATGGACTGCCTTGGTTTCATGACATCAAGGAGTTTTTGGACAAAGGCAACTACCCTCCAAGGGCTAGTACTTCAGATAAGAAGTTCCTACGCCGAATATCGATCAAGTTCTGTTTAAATGGCATCTATGCTTTATCGATTTTCGACAGATCCATGGTAAGCCAGAGGTAGCGTTGCGAAGAATTATCTTCTTAGCTACATGGAAGATGTGTATAAGACTATGTGGCCCACATCTAGATGTGTATAAGAGACAGGTAGATCATAACATACATGAATGTCAATCTTAGTGAACATTACTATAAGCAAGGTGACCGAGCTCGCAGTGTGTTAAGTGCCAAATGCACGGGGATGAGATAAGGGCAGCACCAACTGAATTGCACAACATTACTATTCCATGGCCTTGTTCAATTAATTGGGGAATGGATGTCATTGGATTGATCGAGCCGCCAACTTCTAATGGTCATCGCTTCATTCTAGTAACGATTGAATATTTCACTAAGTGGGTCGAGGCTGAATCCTACAAGCACGTCACAAAGAAAGTAGTGGCAGAGTTCATCCGAAAGAACATCATTTGTCGCTTTGGGATCCCAGATACATTGGTTATCGACAATGCCAAGAATCTGAATAATGACATGGTAGATGTGCTTTGTGCCCAATTCAAGATTAAGCATTGGAATTCCACCATCTACAGGCCAAAAATGAATGGGGCAGTCGAAGCAGCCAACAAGAATCTTAAGAGAATTATTCGAAAGATGGTTGACAGTCTGTCGTGATTGGCATGAAAAGATGTGTATGCCTTTGTTGGGTTATCGGACTTCCATCGGGACATCTTGGGGCAACGCCTTACTCCTCATGTACGGAATGGAAGCTGTTTTGCAGGAAGTAGAGATCCCTTCTCTACGCATTCTTATGGAGGTTTGAGTTAGAGGATGCAGAATGGGTAAGGCTCAGACATGAACAACTTGCACTCATTGATGAAAGACGGCTAACAGCTATGTGTCATGGCCAATGTTATCAACGGAGGATGGCCCGAGCTTACAACAAGAAAGTCAACAATGGTACATTTTCAGGCTGGCAGACTAGTTTTGAAACGTATATTGCCAATACAGGACGAAGCAAAGGGCAAGTTTGACACCTAACTGGCAGGGTCACATTAGATGTGTACACAAAGTATTATCAGAAAAAGCTCTTATCCTTACGGAAATGGATGGACAGGTTTTCCCTCAACCGATAAATGCGGATGTGGCTAAAAGTTTTTCATCTGATTTGGCAGACTGTAAACCTGTCCATCATTGCAGAACGTAAGGATAGACTTCTCCTGTTGTTTTCTAGATGTTTTTAAGACATCCGGACTAAACACCTTTCATATCTCTTCTTTTTATTTGCTTATCTAGATGTGTATAAGAAAGCTGCTTTGTCCCTATCATTTTCTGCAAAAACAAAAAATGCTACCGAAACTCCCTGTAGACTAGGGCAAACATATCAGACTGTCTCTTATACAATATCAAAAAAACAAAAAAACACAAAAACAAAAAAACAAAAAAACAAAAAAACAAAAAAACAAAAAAACAAAAAACAAAAACAAAAAAAAAAAAACAAAAAAAAAAAAAAAAAAAAGAAAGTTCGAGATGTGTATAAGAGACAGGGTCAAAACTTGCCTAAGTCGTGAAATAAAGATGAAAAAAACTGTCTCTTATACACATCTCTCCAAATATAAGAGAAGCTTGCAAGCTTTCGACAGATACACTATTAATGGCCTGTCTCTTTGGGGCTGTCTCTTATACACAGATCCTAGCCTCTCTTTAGCTTTTGGTTTCAAACCTTGCTGTTTTACTTGGACCTCCTAGGTGAAAACCCGGAAAAGGCACATTTGTTTGTTTTTTTTAAAAAAAAAAAAAGAAAAAAAGAAAAAAAACCAAAAGCTAAAGAGAGGCTAGGTTGAAAACCCTACGGGGCAGCCTAGGCAAAAGGAGAGTGTGCGGAAAAATGCAAAAATAAAAATAAAAGGGAGGGGAACTGTGAAACCCAGTATTTTAATAGCCTTGTTCTTTGATTTTAACTGGTTTAAAATATTTTTCATATTATTTTTAGTCATAAAGTACTTCAACTTATTCGTTTTTCAATTCGGCAAATTTTTCGATTTACGCGATTTCGGTACCGGTGGGTAAACGGGTCAAAAAGTTCCATAAGGACTAAGTGTAATTAGTGCATTGTGGTGTGTGAGTGTTGTTTGATGGCTGATTTAAAATGTTAATTTAGTAGCAAAAAATTAGTTTTTGGGTTAAATAGTCAACTTGGAGACTATTTGGTCAATGGGTACTATTTGGGTCAACTTTGGAATTTCTTTTTAAGTCTTCTTCTTGTTGTTTCTTCTTCATTTTCTTCCAAGCTGCTGGCCGAACTTCTTCCTCTATTTTTCCCCAAAAGTTTTCTTGGATTTCAAGTAGAAATCACTTGGAAGGTAAGATTTTATGTATTTTAGCATTTATGGCTTATGGGCTTTATGATCCAAGCTTTAATTTCAAGTTTTGTAGGGTTCTTTATGGCTGGAAAAACCCTCTTTGCAGCCTTATAAGTTATGATTTATGTATGTTATGGGTTGTTTTTAGTGTTTTGGAGGTTGGAAAGTGATTGGGGTTGATTTTTAACAACTTTCCATGGTTAGATTACAAATTTTAAGATTATGAGTTAACACACCCTCTGGGGGTTTTGTCTTCCATATGTGGCCTAGAGTGTTATGCTATGAATGCTTATGTATATGCACATAATGATGTTTTAAGAGTGTTTTAAGGTTAGTTTGGATAGGAATTGAGACTTGAAACCAAGTGGAATTGATTTCCCTTCATTTTGTAAGTAAGCGGAAGTTTGGCGCAACTAAGATAATTTGGATAATTGGTTATGTTTGAAGGGTCTTTAATGATCTTTTGATGGTTTTAAGTGTTTCCTTGGTAGTGGGTTGGATAGGAAGCATGTTTGAATCATGCGTGTGGCTAATCGGTAAAAATTTCAGTTTGGTAGTAAAGAGGAATTCCACCCATAGGTTGTTGCTCTAATGTTGTAATAGAGTTAATTGTAGTGGTTATGGGGTATGGATTGTTGTGGAATGCTATTGATATAGTCCCGGCTATTGCTCCGGTTCTAAGCTCGATCAATGGATTTTGTTGGTTGGTTGAATATGTTGTTTTGAGTTGGGTTGTAACCAAGGTCTCCCTTGAATACCTTACTTTCTCTGTTTTGTTGGTTGGTTGAATATGTTTTTTTGAGTTGGTATTCAAGGTCCCTTGAATACCTTGGAATTGGATTTTATTGGCAGGGAGGATAAATAGCCTGTCTCTATATCAACAGCATTCCACTTTTCTGGAAAACACCTAAGCTTATTATCTCCTAATCTAGATGTAATAAGAACAGCCTAGGGATATAGCTAAGTGTCATACTGGGGCTTTAGCATATCAAAATATTGCAGAAATTTCTAAAAAGTCATTTTTGACCATGTCCGCATTTATCATTTAGATGTGTATAAGAGACAGAATGCTTCGTCACTGTCTCTTATACACATCTAGATGCTTATAAGATCAGTAATAATTTTCAAACATATCAATTGATTAACATAAAATAGCTTGGTCCCGATCGCGTTCAGTAATCATTGTGCTCTTATACACATCTAGGTGTGTAACAGAGACCCTCTTCCACTTGTATTTTGTTTAACGACTTTCGAAATACTGTTTGGATGGATTTTAAAATGTGTATGATGTTTGGAACTGTACTTTTACAATATTTTGGAATTATTACATATAAAATCGGGACCAAGCTATTTTATGTTAATCAATTGATATGTTTGCAAACTATTTTGATATGAAAGCATTTTATGACTGTTTTGGCTCATAGGTGACCTAGGTATATAATTTTGGATGTGTTTGGAAATGTTTGTTTGTGGAGAACCGGTTCTATAGTCATCCATGGGACGCCATGGTGATCTGCTGTGAATGTTTTGAACTAATTGATCGGGGTCTTGTGATGGGATAACTTGACCTCCCGGTCGGACTAGTAGGTGTGGTAGATTACTAGATCTGACTAGTCACTTTTAGGCTCAAACCTTCGAGCCTATACAGATACTCATCTTATTTTATTCTATTTTGGATTTGAAAACAAACTTGGATTTGTTCGCTATGATTTAGCATACTATGTCCATGATATGATTGGATTTTTTTTTGGCTATGTTTTGGACATACCTGACGTTTAAATGGCATGAGACATTTTAGCTATGTTTTGAAATGAATGGATCTTTTTGGCTATGTTTTGGACATGCCTGATGTTTAAATGGCATGAGACATTTTAGAAACTGCTTCATGACTATGGTTTTCACAAATGTTATTATCTTTATGTTTTCGTTTTATCGAAATGCTTGGCCCCATTTGAAGAGCTTTTATGATATCCACTGAGCTAGTTATGCTCACCCCACGTGATTTATAATTTTTCAGATTAGGTGCTCGTTTTTGACTCTCCACCGCGTTACAGCTTTTAGATTTTCTCCAGATTCCACATTCTCTGGTACACTTTGCGGATAATCTTCCAAGCTTCTCTTTTGTTTGGCACGGGGTAGTGTATTAGATACACATGTATTGATGAACTAAGTTTAGGATGTAGCAATGCCTTTGTACTAAGAAGAAATTTTGTAATTCGTATTTTTGTGTTAAATGAAATATTCGGTTTTATAGTTAAGTAATGGTTTGATGACGTTCTATTACATTGCGGTTAAGTTTGTTGCTCTGTTCGTTTGTGCCTTGCGCTTTGGGCTGGTGTCCCATTAGCGCGGCGTGTTACGGTCCCGTTTTTGGGGCGTGACAGGAACCTTAGCGAAAACCTGAAAAGGCGCTGAGGAAGGGGCAAATCGAGCAAACGGTCAAAGTCTGGTTGATGACTTCTCTGAGTCCACGTCTGGGAAAGTGTTCAATCGAAATTTGTATACTGAACAGGCTTATTGGTTGCCTCTATGTCGTGCTCTCAACACAGTCATTGGCCTTTAAGAGGCACGAAATGGATCCAAAGCATTGCCTTAATCTGTCCAAATAAATTAGAATGAAAGGCAAAGCGGTGTTAATACGGTAATGGCACGATTTTTACTAAGATTGCTCCCATGTGCCTGTATTATTTATTCATGTACTTCTATCTAACTCACATATTGCCATTTTGTTTGTTTGTAGTTATTTTTCTTGTTGTTGATGTTTTAGTTGTAAAATATGTGAAAATCATCTATTTAATCGAACTACGTTCGACCTGATTCCCCTGGTGGGATACGTAGGCAGCTCTTACCGAGCTCGGTCACCTTGCTTATTATATTCACTAAGATTGACATTTTTGTATGTTATGACACTGACCAATTCGAGTTGTCTTTGCTCAATATCGCATTGTTTTGAGTACCTGCAGGTACACGAAAATAAAGTGGATGCTAAAATCAGCGACACTGGGGCAAATTTTTATTGATTGGATATCCTTCATAAACAACAAGGGATACACTAATCTTGAGAGCTGTCTTGATATCCAACGGTTTTTCTTCACAATTTGAAAGGGGTGATTCACGCCAACCCCTAATAAAGCAATCAACCTCACAGGTGATCTCTACTTGGGAGAGGGTGCACCGAATTCCCAGTCATACCTCTCAGTTTAAATGATATTGTCATTTGCCGTTTAGGGCTTCATGTTCTAGTTTACAATCCAGTCATGTTAGGGTTAATTACTAGTTGCCTTTTCCTCCCGATAAACGAATCTAGGGTTCTCATTTTCATTGTATCAAGACTGATAAACGAATTTCAGGTTTGCATTTTTTCCGTATAAACGAATTTTAAAAATGAGAACCCAAAATTCGTTTATCAACCTGATAAACGAATTTCAGGTTTGCATTTTCACCCGATAATTAGTGTGTCTCTTCTCATTTTCCATTTTCATCAACCTGATAAACGAATTTCAGATTTGCATTTTCCTCCCGATAAACGAATTTTGGGTTCTCATTTTCATTTTCATCAACCTGATAAACGAATTTCAGGTTTGCATTTTTCCTCCCCGATAAAAGAATTTCGGGTTTTCATTTCATCAACCTGATACACGAATTTGAGTTTGCATTTTCATCCCGATAAATGAATTTGAGTTCTCATTTTCATAGCCGGGACTATATCAATAGCCTGTCTCTTATACACATCTAGATGTGTATAAGAGACAGTTATGAGGTTGATGAAAATAAAAATGAGAACCCGAAATTCGTTTATCGGGAGAAATGCAAACCTGATATTCGTTTTTCAGGTTTGCAATTCATTTTTCACCCGATAAACGAATTTTGGGTTCTTATTTTCATTTTCATTAACCTGATAAACGAATTTCAGGTTTGCATTTCTCCCGATAAACGAATTTCGGGTTCTCATTTTTATTTTCATAAGAACCTCATAACAGGTATATTTCAGGTTTCATTTTCCCCTGATAAACGAATTTTGGGTTCTCATTTTTATTTCATAAACCTGATAAAAATAAGAGGTTTGTATTTTTCCCGTTTATCGGAAGGAAAACTGCACAATGATCACTGAACGCGATCGCTCCTGATAAACGAATTTCAGGTGTGTACTTTCATCCACGAAAAACGAATTTCGGGTTCTCATTTTCATTTTTTCCCCGATAAACGAATTTCGAGTTCTCATTTTCATTTCATAAACCTGATAAACGAATTTCAAGTTTGCATTTTCCTCCCGATAAATGAATTTCGGGTACTCATTTTCATTTTCATCAAGCTGTCTCTTATACATTTTCATTCCCGATAAACGAATTTCGGATTCTCATTTTTATTTTTCATCAACCTGATAAACGAATTTCAGGTTTGCATTTTCCTCCCGATAAACGAATTTTGGGTTCTCATTTTCATTTCATCAACCTGATAAACAAATTTCAGGTTTGTATTTTCATCCCCGATAAACAAATTTCGGGTTCTCATTTTCTATTTTCATCAACCTGATAAACGAATTTCAAGCTTGCATTTTCATCCCGATAAACGAATTTCGGGTTCTCATTTTTATTTTCATCAACCTGATAAACGAATTTCAGGTTTGTATTTTCATCCCCGATAAACGTTTTCGGGTTCTCATTTTCATTTCCTTAACCCGATATTCGAATTTCAGGTTTGGATTTTTATCCAGATAAACGAATTTCGGTTTATCATTTTTATAAAAATCAACCTGATAAACGAATTTTAGGCTTGCATTTTTCTCCCGATAAACGAATTTCGAGTTCTCATTTTTCGACCGAAACCTGATAAACGAATTTCAGGTTTATCAGGTTGATGAAAATAAAAAATTCGTCTACGGGAGCTTGCCCCTCTTTGCCGGAGTGCAAAAATGAATTTCGGGTTCTCATTTTCATTGCATCAACCTGATAAACGAATTTCAGGTTTGCATTTGAATCTCCGAAAACGAATTTCGGTTTCTCATTTTTGATGAAATCAAAAATGATAAATGAATTTCGTTTTGCATTTTCATCCCCTGTCTCGAATACACATCTAGATTTGTATAAGAGACACCAATGGTTTGAAAATGAAAACCCGAATTTCAGGTTTACATTTTCCTCCCGATAAACAAATTTCGGGTTCTCATTTCATTTTCATCAACCTGATAAACGAATTTCAGGTTTGCATTTTCATTCCCGAGAAACGAATTTTGGGTTCTCATTTTTATTTTTCATCAACCTGATAAACGAATTTCAGGTTTGCATTTTCCTCCCGATAAACGAATTTCGGGTTCTCATTTTTATTTCATCAACCTAATAAACGAATTTCAGGTTTGCATTTTCATCCCCGATAAACGAATTTCGGGTTCTCATTTTCCATTTTCATCAACCTGATAAACGAATTTCAGGCTTCCATTTTCATCCCGATAAACGAATTTCGGGTTCTCATTTTTAACCTGAAATTCCTTATAAATGCAAATAAGAACAGCATTTTTATCAGGTTATAAAAATAGATGTGTATAAAGACAGGGGATGAAAACGCAAATCTAAAATTCGTTTGGGTTCTCATTTTCATTTTCATCAACTCGATAAACGAATTTCAGTTTGCATTTTCATCCCGACCTGAAATTCGTTTATCGGGTTCTCATTTTCATTTCATCAACCTGATAAACGAATTTTAGGTTTGCATTTTCATCCCCGATAAACGAATTTCGGGTTCTCATTTTCATTTTTTCACACGATAAACGAATTTCGGGTTCTCATTTTTATTTTCATCAACTTTGATAAGCGAATTTGAGTTTGAAAATGCATCCCTGATAAACGAATTTTGGGTTCTCATTTTCATTTTCATCAACCTGATAAACGAATTTCAGGTTTGCATTTTTCTCCTGATAAACAAATTTCAGGTTTGCATTTTCCTCCCGATAAAGTAAAAAAAAAATGAATTTCGGGTTCTCATTTTCATTTCATCAACCTGATAAACGAATTTCAGGTTTGCATTTTCATTTTTCACCCGATAAACGAATTTTGGGTTCTTATTTTCATTTTCATTAACCTGATAAACGAATTTCAGGTTTGCATTTCTCCCGATAAACGAATTTCGGGTTCTCATTTTTATTTTCATCAACCTCATAACGAATTTCAGGTTTCATTTTCCCCTGATAAACGAATTTTGCAAACCTGAAATTCGTTTATTTCATCAACCTGATAAACGAATTTCAGGTTTGTATTTTCCTTTATCGATAAACGAATTTCGGGTTCTGAAATTCGTTTATCAAGGTTGATGAAATAAAAATGAAATTTGCACTTTCATCCACGATAAACGAATTTCGGGTTCTCATTTTCATTTTTTCCCCGATAAACGAATTTCGAGTTCTCATTTTCATTTCATAAACCTGATAAACGAATTTCAAGTTTGCATTTTCCTCCCGATAAATGAATTTCGGGTTCTCATTTTCAGATAAACAAATTTCAGGTTTGTATTTTCATCCCCGATAAACAAATTTCGGGTTCTCATTTTCTATTTTCATCAACCTGATAAACGAATTTCAAGCTTGCATTTTCATCCCGATAAACGAATTTCGGGTTCTCATTTTTATTTTCATCAACCTGATAAATGAATTTCAGGTTTGTATTTTGATCCCCGATAAACGAATTTCGGTTTATCATTTTCATTTCCTCAAACTCGTTTATCTGGATTTCAGGTACAAACCTGAAATTCAGATAAACGAATTTCGGTTTCTCATTTTTATTTTCATCAACCTGATAAACGAATTTTAGGCTTGCATTTTTCTCCCGATAAACGAATTTCGAGTTCTCATTTTTATTTTTATCAACCTGATAAACGAATTTCAGGTTTGCATTTTTATCCCCGATAAACGAATTTCGGGTTCTCATTTTCATTTCATCAACCTGATAAACGAATTTCAGGTTTCTATTTTCATCCCGATAAACGAATTTCGGGTTCTCATTTTTATTTTCATCAACCTGATAAACGAATTTCAGGTTTGTATTTTTATCCCCGATAAACGAATTTCGGGTTCTTATTTCCATTTTTATCAACCTGATAAACGAATTTCAGGTTTGCATTTTCTTCTCCGATAAACTAATTTAGGGTTCTCATTTTCATTTCATCAACCTGATAAACGAATTTCAAGTTTGTATTTTTCTCCCGATAAACGAATTTCGGGTTCTCATTTTCATTGCATCAACCTGATAAACGCAATTGTCAGGTTTGCATTTTCTGTCTCTTATAAACATCTAGATGTGTCAAGAGACATTTCAAAACCTGATAAATGAATTTCAGGTTTGCATTTTCATCCCCGATAAACGAATTTCGGGTTCTCATTTTCATTTCACCAACCTGATAAACGAATTTCAGGTTTACATTTTCCTCCCGATAAACAAATTTCGGGTTCTCATTTCATTTTCATCAACCTGATAAACGAATTTCAGGTTTGCATTTTCATTCCCGAGAAACGAATTTTGGGTTCTCATTTTTATTTTTCATCAACCTGATAAACGAATTTCAGGTTTGCATTTTCCTCCCGATAAACGAATTTCGGGTTCTCATTTTTATTTCATCAACCTGATAAACGAATTTCAGGTTTGCATTTTCATCCCCGATAAACGAATTTGGGTTCTCATTTTCCATTTTCATCAACCCGATAAACGAATTTCAGGCTTCCATTTTCATCCCGATAAACGAATTTCGGGTTCTCATTTTTATTTTCATCAACCTGATAAACGAATTTCAGGTTTGCATTTTTATCCCCGATAAACAAATTTTGGGTTCTCATTTTCATTTTTTCACCCGATAAACGAATTTGGTTGCGCCTCGTCATAGATGACGTTTCATCAACCTGATAAACGAATTTCAGTTTGCATTTTCATCCCTGATAAACGAATTTCGGGTTCTCATTTTCATTTCATCAACCTGATAAACGAATTTTAGGTTTGCATTTTCATTCCCGATAAACGAATTTCGGGTTCTCATTTTTATTTTTCATCAACCTGATAAACGAATTTCAGGTTTGCATTTTCCTCCCGATAAACGAATTTTGGGTTCTCATTTTCATTTCATCAACTTTGATAAACGAATTTCAGTTTGCATTTTCATCCCGATAAGCGAATTTGGGTTCTCATTTTCCATTTTCATCAACTCGATAAACGAATTTGGTTTGTATTTTCAGGTCATAACTGTCTCGAATTCAGGTCTGCATTTTTATCCCCGATAAACAAATTTTGGGTTCTCATTTTCATTTTTTCACCCGATAAACGAATTTCGGGTTCTCATTTTCATTTTCATCAACCTGATAAACGAATTTCAGGTTTGCATTTTCATCCCGATAAACGAATTTCGGGTTCTCTTTTTCATTTCATCAGCTCGATAAACGAATTTTAGGTTTGCATTTTCATCCCGATAAACGAATTTCGGGTGTCTCTTATTCATTTCTGTCTCTTATACACATCTCGGGTATAAGAGACAGAAATTCGTTTATCGGGATTTTCATGCAAACCTGAAAAACGAATTTCAGGTTTGCATTTTCATCTCCGATAAACGAATTTCGAGTTCTTATTTTCCATTTTCAACAACCTGATAAACGAATTTGTCTCTTTCGTTTATCGGGATAAAAATTTCGGGTTGAAATTCGTTTATCAACCTGATGAAAAAAACGAATTTCAGGTTTGCATTTTCATCTCCGATAAACGAATTTCGGGTTCTCATTTTTATTTCATCAACCTGATAAACGAATTTCAGGTTTGCATTTTCCCCCCGATAAACGAATTTTGGGTTCTCGTTTTCATTTTCATTAACTTGATAAACGAATTTCAGGTTTGCATTTTACCCGATCTAGATGAAAATAAAAATTTCAAGTTTACATTACACAAACTCACCGTTTGGGTTTTCATTTCACTCTTGTTACCTCGATGACACAAAGTAAGGGTATTAAATTTTAATTTATATGTCTTTACCCGATGACATAAAGTCGGGTTTTCATTCGTATTTACATACCCTTACCTTGATGATACAAAGTCGGGCTTTTAATTCATATTGCTTGTTGAGTTTCATTACCAGTGGCGTTTGCATTTATGTCAAGTTAGTTTTCTTTGTCATTCACAGCCACGTTTCATTCTAAGTCTTTGTGCTCCTAATGAACACCAGATTGGGATTTCGCCTCTTCTTTCCAAGTTTCAGTTATGTCTTTTATGGTTCAATTCACTACGCGTCTTTTGTTCATTTCTTTCCCCCAATAAGGACTTTTTCGCTCTGGATGAATAGATAGATCTAATCTCCCCAGTGTGTTTGTCAAGATGGTGAATTTCCCCTTCCATGACCTCATGATCTTAAGGTTGACATGTGGCAAATTTTGTTGCACGATTGAAATCATCCAGTCATGCGGTGTCTACAATCTTTGCCTAGAGTTTATTCGATCCTCTTCGACACTCCGGCAAAGAGGGGCAAGCTGTAGACACCTGTTTTTGTCCCTTAAGTTGTTCCCTATTTTCCGTTTAATTTATCTCTCAATTTTCTTTTAATTTTTTCTTTTTAATGTCTTTTCAACCTGCTCTTTGATTTTCTTTTAATTTACCCTTTAATTCCTTCTTAATTTATGTTATGATGTTTAATTATTCTTATGCATTTTATGCTTTTGAAATACTAAAAATGAATTCTAATATTATTGGTGGAATTTTTAGATTTAAAAATTTAAAAAAAAAAAAAAAATCAGCGCGTGAACATTACCGCGCGTACTGTTCACGCGCCGAACAGTCAGCGACAGGACTATTTTGGCCACGTTTTCTCTGCATTTTTCACCCATTTTTCACCAAAAATTGCAGAGGCCCATACTCCCCACATGACAAGGAATGGTCTTTGACCATTTTTACACTCAATCCAATTCATTAAAAGCACAAAAAATCAGTCTAAAGGGGAGAAAAAAATTTTCTGCAGAGAACTTTCTGAAGCAAAAAAAAAATCTGCCAAATAGCCAACTTTGAGCCAAAATTCCATACGATCAGAGAGGAATTAGACTAAACTCAAAGAATAAAAGTTGTATAGATCACCTGGAGCTACAACTTCTCTTTTGAAACCCGAAGCAAAATCGTCCATTTAGAGGGTCAAAAACCTGGTAGAAAAAGGCTGTTGGTCCAGAGGATCTGCAGAAAAAATTTCCAAGTCTGGAAAATTTTCCAGAAAACCAATTTTCCTAATACTAAGAGCCAAGATTGCAATCGATAGAAGAGGAACTGGATTAAACTCAAAGAATAAAAGTTCTAGACCGTTCCTGGAGCTACAACTTTCCTTTTCAAACCCGAAGCAAAATCGTTCATCTTCTGGGTCAAAATCGTGGTGGAAGAAGGCTGGTAGCCCATAAAATCTGCACAAAAAAAAAAGAAAGGATAGAAAATTTTATTTCCATTTTACTCGTCCATGTTTCAGTTTTCTTAGTTTAGCCCCAGAATATTTTCTTAAATTACATTTAGGCCCTTCTGATAGGGCCCACTTGATGCCACGTCATCGATGACGTGGCACAATCAAATTGCGCCACGTCATCTATGACGAGGCGCAACCAGATTGCGCCACGTCATTGATGACGTGGCCCCACCAGATTGCGCCACGTCATCGATGACGTGGCATTTTTTTATAAAAAATCCAAAATTTCAAAAAAAAATTTATTTGCTTTTTGGCCCTCCAGATTTCGGATTTCTGCATTTTTATCCCTCAAATATTTTTCTTAAAATTACATTTAGGCCCTTAAGGACTTTTCTTTAATATTACTATTTTTTCTCTTCAAATTTCTTCCAAATTACATATTTTATGTCAATAACCACCAAGTTTTTACTTTGATTTTCAGTTTGGCATTTTAATACGTTTTAATTACCCTTGATTGTGAAATTACTGTTTTGCCCTTATAAGTATTAAATTGTAAATAGACTTTGATCTTTGCACATATTTTTGATTAATTGCTTTTGTGATGATTGGTGCTTTATTTTAATATTTGTTGGTCTCAATATAATATTTATGCCTTATCTTACTTGTTAAATTATGCGAATTTACTTTTATACACATCATATTTTGGATTAGTTGCACAACTAGAACGTTAAATATTTGAATCAAATTCAATTTAGCCCAGGATATTAATAATTGTATCAATAATATAAAATCTGTCTAGAAATACACTCTGTATGCATGATAAATGACTATTTTGCCCCTTGGGAGTTAAACTCCAGTAGACTTATTTGTGTCGATCTGACGCATCTTGGATCGGACTAAATCTACCTGTCAATGTTAATATTTACCATTTATTTTTGTTTCCTCATTAACATGTACATATTTTATTACTTTTAAACTATCTCAAAGCACACGTATGCTACAAAGCCGGCAATAATGAATACTAAAATTGAAAAGGGAAACGCGATAAAATCACGCAACCGGTCCAACGCCGGTAAAGTGGGTGCCTCTTAAATTCATAAACTAGACGAACCCTGAGTCCCATTTTACAATACACATCTTGAAGTGATAAAATCTTGAATCACTTGGACCAGGAATCAATCTAAACTAGGGTTTAATTTCTTTTAAAATTTTGATGTATTTTTGTGTCCCGGCGCACCAACACACCGGGTGGCTACTCCAGTCTTGTTTTCCCTAGTTTAGATTGTTTTTATACAATTCTTAGTCGCATTGAAGGCCCCGTTATGTAATAGTAAATAGGTGATTCATTTAAATTTGTAATAGTAAGTAAGTAATTTATGTTATAACTGTAAATTGTAAGTAGGATTTTTGCATTCAATCACCTATTTCACGAGCACCACACGTGGCGACGGTGCCGGTCCCACCGATGCCGGCCAGACCACGGGTCGGTAAGCGCGCGGTAAAAAGGGGGGCGCGACGGTTAGGATAGAGTAGTCTTGTCAAGCCTTTCTAGATTCCTTTTTTTTCTTTCACTTAAACCTAGCTTAAATCTTAGTTGTAAAAACTCCATCTTTTAGTTTTAATCATTTATTGAAAATAAGATGTTTGCAAGGTGTACAAGAAAATTTCACCTCAAACAGGGTGTAGCATGACCTAAGAAAGTACATGAAAAGTTATACAAGATATTAGGTGTACTACTTTTTAGAGTTTAGCTGGTAACACCCTCCTTAGGTTTTCAATTGGAAACTACCTACTTCGTTCTTAGTCTCGGATAAACTGTTTCAAGTAACCTCTTCAATTACATTTTTCAAAGAAAAACAATCATTGGTATCATGCCCATGGTCTTTGTGGAAGCTAAAACACCACTTTTTTTTGTCTCTATGCTCTGGGTTGCTCCTCATTGGAGTTGGCCATTTCATAAGAGACTCTTTCTCAACCATAGCTAAAATATGAGTCGGGGTAGAATTGAGTAAAGTATAAACTTTAGGAAGGTCAAGACTCCTCCTATGGGGCACCGTTACAGATAGTCGGTCCCTAACATTGCTCTTCAATTTAATATCCATTTTACGTGCTTTAATCTAACTTTCTTGCATATTTATTCTAGTCAAACTTTAACTAGTTTTCTAGAAGTAGAGTAAATCTCCATTTTAGTTGCTAATATTACATTAATCTTGTATTTCTTTCATTTCTAAGTTTTAACTAGTTGTGGGTTTGCATTTAATCTCATTTTCTTAGCCTAATCATTGACCTAGATTAATAGATCTTGAGTTAAATTTCTTTCTCAAAGTAGTAAAACTGAAGAACATTCCAGCCATTAGTGTAGAATTTTCCATTTCTAGTATATTCATTCATACCTGCCAATCTTTCATTTCTTCCAATCATTAGTTAATTGACTTTTAAATACTTTTCTAGAGTAAAAATTATTGTAGTTTACTTTATTGCTAAATTTAACACTCTTTCTTCATAGCTGGTAGTGGTTTGATTGCTCCTTTAATGGTAGAGTAGTCTAGTTATAAGTCTAGTTTAGTTGGTTATTTGTCTGGTTAAAATTGCTTCCTAGTTTAGTAAGTGAAATTGCCTTGCCATTTAATTTAGTAAATTAGTTTAGCATGTGATTTTCATTAATCTTACTTTCTAATTGCAATGTTATAATTTGTGTCTTATTTTAGCATGAATTGCTGTCTTATATACTCATGCGTGTTATGCTTGTCTATCTTGCCTAGTTGTAGCTTTAATTGCTCTTTAGTTTAGCTTTGCATTTATTCATTTGTGCATCTTTAATTGCTTTAGTAGAGTAGATAAATCAACTCTTTTTGTTTGTGTAACTAGTGCGTAGACTAGTATAGGCTAGTAATTACCGCACAATACACCTTAACCTCATGAGAACGATACCCACTTGCCATTACTTACAAGTCTACCTCGTATACTTCCGAGTATGTGGGTATTGGTTAGGTGTAGTAGGGTGATTTTAAAACTTTTCTGTGCATTAATTTGCCTAACTAATATTTACCAAACAATGATATTTGTAAAAAGAAAATATTTTATTTAAATAAAGTTATAAAGGTTTTTTTTTTTTTTTAATAAAGAGCAGTAAAATTGATTTGATTTAATGGAAGAATTTAAGTACCTAAAAAATAACGTTAGGGATTAAAGTGATAGCAACTCTAAACGTTAAGAAATAAAGTGAAATTAATTGGAGGCTAATTGGGATAAAATACAAACTAGATATCCATTCACCACCTTGGCAATTAATTAACAAGTCTTGTGGAGTACTAATTACTAATGGATGTGAAGTGGCGAGTGATCATGTACTCGAGATCCAAAACTTATTTTCACTAATTTATTTTTAATTTGTCGAGTGACTAGTAGTTTTAAATCAAAGCCTATGTATTGGATTTATTTTTTCAAAATTGGATCAATATTTATTACTTCAAAAACGACAAAAGTATGAGTGTTGTTACAACTATCTTGAGGAAAATTTTTATTTTGGCCAGGAGTGATTATTGGGTGTGATCCTCAACTATAAATGGAGGGTTCATTTTTCTAAATAAAATAATCTCTCTATTTTTTTAGAAATAAAGACTCACATTACAAATAGAGACTCTCATTAATTGAGAAGTAAATAATAGACATTACTTAATAATTGCTCACGAACGAGATAAAATTTCTGGTAAAGAGAGTATGGTATGAATTCTTCATCTAGATAGAGAGAAGAGTATTGTGTGAATTCTATATATCTTAAATCCGAAGGACATGTGAGATTCGGGGATGGATATTTGATTAGTACAATGTTAACTGGGATTTCATGATTAATGTTGCATATAACCCATTCATGTATAATGGTTAATTTAATTTGCATCAATATTTAACCATTTTAGCTAAGAAAAGATGGAGTTGTTCAATTATTGATTTTTGTCTCACAAATGGAGAAAATGCGGACTAAAAAATATCAGAGGTAAAATGATCATTCGTGTACAAATTTATTTGGGCTAAGTGTACTAAACTCTTTTTTCATGGGAGAAGTTGATAGAAGTGAGAATTCAAGTGATCAAAATGAATTAATAATTGGTTGGATTTTGAACTTCTTTCGCGTAATGTATTATTGATTTGTCATTTTATCACTTGTATAAATGTACTATTCAGTTTTTATTGCTTTGAAACTGAAAACTATGTGCAACTTGAAAAGACATACCATTAGATACAAACATAATATTTCTTATATTTCTAAATCACGAAAGGGAAACCATATAACATCATGAATGGGACTGAATGTAGAAAATATTGCTTGCGGTCAAAAGAATTCAATTTGATTTTCAGAAATGATTTTTTTTCATTAATAGACATCTTCTTAATTGAACCTTTAATTTTGGTTAATTCCTTAATTAATGGTATAATTGAGCATCCAAAGATAAATAACTCGTAAGATATCCGGTGACCAACTTCATTGTAACATAAACACTTTTAATTGGACAAACAACACCAACTATTGAGATGAATCTCAGAAAGATGTTATGAATTAATTCAACGAAACTAATTACATTTGAAGTAATTTAGACTCATGACGATGATATAAATTATCTAGAGGTATTTTTTAATATGCTGGGAACTTCAACAATTTATTTGGGAAAAAACAAAAAATAAGGCCTGATAACCAAGACGGTTTATGGTGGTCATTGAGTAACTAGTGGCATTCTAATAGTTACTCAATAACCAATAGGAGGAAACTATTTGTACTGAACAACTCAGTTTACTACAAGCAAGGGGGCCATGTTTTGTTCAAATGGCTTCCTCCTATTGATTTTTGAGCAACTACTAGGATGCCAAGTAGTTGCTCAATTATAATAATAAATTTTGCCCCTGATGACCACATAGGTCGGAAAGCTTTTTTCTAGCCATCCCATGAGAATAAAATTGTAAATAGGAAAGTACTAATTCATAGATGCCTTGTATAATAATCCACATGCAAAGGTAGCTAGTAAGCCCTTCCTAGCTCGACAACGAAGTGTAGCCTAAGTTTTAAGACACGTTCTTACGATCTGTTAGTCATAAATTTGAATTACTAAAGAGTATAGAAATAGTGGCTTATTTTATTTTATTTTATTTTTTTAAAAGAAAACCCTTCCTAGCTTCCTCGTCTATTTAAGGGGTCTACTCTTTCCATGCTAATTCACCCCAAACAGCTATCTCTAGTGTTAGATGATGTATATCTTCTTTGTGTTAGATGTTGTATATCTTTTTTGTGTTAGATGATGTATATCTTCTTTGTGTATTTATCTATACTTGTAGTTATCTATTGTACATATATTATACTTGTCTTTCAGCCTATATATAGGCTCAACTATTGTACTTGAAAAGTCAACCTCATTGAATATACAATTCAATAATTTAATTTCTTCTATCATCTAGTAATGCCTTTATCTCTTCTTGTCACACATTCTGATCACTTCTCATTCACTCCCAAGTCCTATCTAGTTAAAGCCAAAATGGTGAGTTCTGCAACCAAATTCATGTGTTTACTAATCATCATGGGTCTTATTGTACATAGTTTGGCCACTGATTACTATGTCGGTGGTTCAACCGGTTGATTCCAGCTGCAAACCTTGCTAATTGGTTTACCAACAAAGTTTTTATGTTCACAATTACCATCGTAAGTTCGATGCCTACTTAACTTGCAAACCAGACAGTATACTGCATGGACACCTATTAAAGAGAGTTTGAGAAAAATCTAATTAAACCTAATTAACACTTCAATTAATTCGTGCATCACGTAGTATTTTCTGGAAAAAAATTCTATAGTCCCTTTATTTTTTATTTTTTGTCTGAATCGTTCCCTCAATAAATATCCTTGCCACCTTATTGAATAACGATTGGGATTGCTCATCCATAACTATCTTATTATCATGTGTTTGAAAACTTGCTGCTACACAATAACAATTGTTAATAATTCAATTTAAATTGTACATTTTTTGTAAGAAAAAAATTTAAATATTTAGTTTGTAATATAAAGTAAAAGTTAGTGGGTGAATGTTGTAATTAAAAAAAAAAATTGCACCGCAGATGCGTTCCACAAAGGCAGCACATGTGTGCTGCGGACAGAATCAAAGTGTAGTTAGCGCACATGTGCTGCTATTGTGCAATGCATGTGCGCGCCCTCCTAACCGTTGGAAAATGAAAAATGGGTAAAATGGAAAGAGTTTCAACTTTTGATTTAGGAGGTGTGTTTCATGGATTTAAAAGGTGTATTCCAATGGTTTCTCTTATGCTTCCACCTTTATAAAAGGAGGCATTCCCACTAGAGATGGCAATGGGTCGGGTTGGCCCGTTGGACCACCAGGCCCGAACGTGGAATAAAGCAGCCCAACTCGGCCCGCCAAGGTACTATAGCAGGCCGATCCAAGCCCACTACAATACCCCTGGGTCGGGTCTGGGCCTTATTTTTAGCTCATTACCCAGCCCGACTCGTTGTCAACCCAGGACCGGCTCGTTGGTCAACAGTCTAACCGATGATTAACCAGTTGGATTGAACCGCCAACTAGACCGTGAGCTGGTCTGTGGGTCGAGCCCGCGGCCAGCTTGGCTGGCCTACCGTTAACAACAGACTAACAGTTTTCTTTTTTAGCCATTAAATTGACTTTTCTACCTCCCCAACAGCTATAAAATGGCTAGTTTATGGGGGCAATTTAGAAAAAATTCTCCTATAAATACCCCATACATTTCACACTCAATTCACACAAAAAAAACTCTCTATTTTCTCTCAACTCTCATTCTTCCTACATAATTTGTTCCTCAAGTGCTCTTTAAATTTAAATGCAATATTTATTTACTACTATTTATAAAATTATATTACTTGAATTATCAAGTGGAGATTTGAAGACTTGAAGTGGAGTTGCCTTCAAAAGTTCAAATTCTCGAGTGTATAAATTGAAATTCAACATTTCAATTTTCAAGTTGGTTATTATTTACTTATTTACTTTATTTATATTAGTTATATATCTTCTTTATTTGATATTTAGTGTTGTTTAATTGCCTAGTTACTTTAATTTTTTTCCTATTATTGCATTTTTGGTATTCTTTGATAAATTGCATTCTTAGTTTGTTTAAGGTCCTATGTCCCCCTATTTGTGTATCTAGTTATTAGTTCATTTATGTTTTTAATTTTGTATATTTGTCTTATAACTTGTAATCTTTGGAGGTAAGGTTCCATGTCCCCCTCCTTGTACTATTTTTGCAAATATTAATATACATAGTAGGGGTCTATGCCAAACCCCCCACCATCTCAAGGTGGTTTAATTCTAATTATATACTTTTCCCATATGGTTAATAAATAATAAGTTATAATTATAAGTATTTATGAATAATAAGTAAACAAATTAAAAATTAGTACTAAATTTGCATTATATAAATAATAATTTTGAAATAAATAAATAACTTTAAAATAAATAAGTCATAATTTCTTTTAAACCTAATAAATAAGTAATAATTTCTTTTTCTTAATTTATTCAAAATAAAAAATACTAATAAATCGACTTGCAATAATATATATAACTTGTACAAGTCTTGATTTGTATACTAAATTTGAACGAAATAGTTATTTATAATAAAATAAGTTTTAAGAAGGTTTAATTTCATACTATATTTGAAAGTGGGCTAGCACATGGGTCAGACCCCGTGGACTAGCCATGGGCCAAGCCTATGGGTTAGACTGAGGGCCAACTCGTGGGGCCAACTCGAACCAGGCACGTCCTGTCCCGTTGTGGGCCTAGCACGGGGGCCAGGCCTGGGCCAAGTATTTCAAATTCCTGACCCGACATGGCATGCCCCGTTTGAGAAAGTAGCCCGACAAGGCACACCCCGTTAAAAGACCAAACCCACTAGGCTTTTAGCCCGGCACGCCCCGGCACGGCCTACTGCCATCATTAATTTCCACTATTTTCAAACAACAACAACATTATTAAAAATCTATCTCTCCATATACATTGTTCAAATCATTAGGAAGATTTCTGATTTTTCCTATTGGAAGTCTTCAATCATTTATTGTATTTTGGAAGTAGATTGCTATTAATCCAAGAGCAAACTATTGAGTATAGTGGGGGCAATCAAAACCTTAATGAAAGCGTTATACACACCTCAATTTCTATTGGTTTTGATATCCCTAATTTCATTAAAGCACTTGTTTCCTACTCCACATTTTCCATATTTTTCAACAATCTTAAGGTTTTGATTGTGAGTAACCATGCAAATAAGTGGTGAGTCTGCTTTCAAAATAATGAATCAAGATTTCGTCAAGTTGGATCGCCTTGATGGTATCAGAACAAATTTTAACCGATGAAAAAATAAAATGATGTTTTTTCTTACTGCATTAAAAGTTGCATATGTCTTGGACCCTGCATTGCTTGAAATTCCTACACCAACCGTTGGTGATTTGGAGGAACTCAAGGCACAACGCGAGAAAAGGAAGGAGGATGAGATCGTTTGTAAAGGTCACATTCTCGACAACACTCTTTCTGACCATTTTTATGATCTTTTCACAATGATCAAGTCATCAAGACAAATTTGGGCTATCTTGGAATACAAATATGCTACACAAAAATAAGGTGCGGACAAATTCCTTATTAAAACGTATTTCAAATTCTGTATTGTTGACTCTTCTTCCATTTTGGATCAAATTCATGAACTTCAAATTATTGTTTCAAAATTAAAAGATCTTGGTATTGAAATTTTAGAGTCATTGCAAGTGGGGGCAATTATTGCAAAATTGTTTTCTAGTTGAATGATTATCAAAAGAAAATACTTCATACTACTAAAATTTTGACTATTGATCAAATTTTGAAACATATGAGAATTGAAGAAGATACTAGAAATCTTCATAAGAAGGATTAAGAACTTGTTTCAAAAGTGAATTTTGTTAATGGGAATAAGAGTCAAATCACAAGTTCTAAAAGAAAATTTTCTGAAAACACTAATTCTAAGGACAAGTTCAAAAAGAATAGAATATATTACAATTGCGGCAAGAAAATGCATTATAAGAATGAGTGCAAATCCAATAAGAAAAAAATAATAATGCCCTTAAAGCAAATCTTGTTAAAAGAGATGTTGAAACTGTTGCAATGGTAACTGATTGCCACATTGGTTGATTTCTGAATTAAATGTGACAATTTCAACAAAATCAAATGATTGGTGGTAGGACTCTGGTGCAACCGTGCACATCTGCAATAATAAGTCACAATTTAAAACTTATAAAGATGTTCTTGATGGCTATGAAGTGCTCATGGATAATCATGCTTTAGCCAAAGTTCATGGCAAGGGAAGTGTGGAGTTGCAATTCACTTCCGGCAAGAAACTTGTGTTAATGAATGTACTTCTTGTTCCAGAAATTAGGAAAAATCTTGTATCAGCCGATGTATTGAATAAGAAATGGTTGAAAGTTGTACTAGAGTCAAACAAGGTTATCTTGTCCAAAAATGGTATATTTGTAGGAAAGGGTTACTCTTGTGATGGACATATTTAAATTAAGTATCAATAAAAATAATATTTCTGTTTATATTGTGGATTCTCCTTATTTACATGGTATAGTAGATTAAGGCATGTTAATCATAAAGTACTTTATTTTATGTCTAAACATGAATTAATTTCTATCAAAGACAATTTTGAAAAGAAATGTGAAACATATATTCAAGCAAAGATCACTAAGTTGCCTTTTCCTAAAATTGAAAGAAATATACAATTATTAGAACTTGTACATTCAGATGTTTGTGAACTAAATAGTTTTCTAACAAGAGGTGATAATAGATATTTCATTACTTTTATTGATGATTGTTCTAGATATATGGATGTTTATTTGATGAAAGTAAAAGATAAAGCATTTGACATGTTTAAATCTTATAAATCTCTTGTAGAAAATCAATTGGATAAGAAAATCAAAATATTGAGGAGTGATAGAGGTGGTGAATATTTTTCTACCAAATTCTCAATATGTTGTGAATAAAATGGTATTATATATCTCCAAACAAGTGCACCATACACTCCACAACAAAATGATTTGGCTGAAAGAAAGAATAGAACTTTGGTGAGCATGGTTAACACCATGATTTTAAATTCTGGTTTGCCAAAGAATTTGTAGTGAGAAGCTTTATTGACTGCTTGTCATTTACATAATCGAATTTCATCTCTCAAGACTGAAGTGTCACCATATGAAATATGGAAAGGGAGAAAATCGAACTTAACTTATCTTAAAATTTGGAATGTATAGCCTAATATAGAGTTTCGGATAATAAAAGGATAAAATTAGGACCTAGAGCACTTAAAAGTATGTTTGTTGGCTATGCTAAAAATTCTAAAGCCTATAGACCACTTGATATTGATTCTAATGTCATTATTGAATCAAATGATGTTGAATTTTTTGAAAATAAATTTCTTAAAAATTCAACTGTGGACGTGGATCCAATTAAAGTACAAGAACCAAGTCAAATGTTAATCTTTCTTCTAATAATAAAAGGAAGTAAATTTAACTTTGATCATCCTTCTAACCTTAGAAGAAGTAGTCTTCTGATTTCATATCTTCACAAGCTATTGTTTTCTTAATTCAAGGCAATAAGATTATTTATTTAATAAGATACTAATCTTATTAAATGTAGAAGATGATTCTAAATCATTTAGTGAAGTTATGTCATCAAACGATGCAATATTTTGGAGAGAGGCTGTAGATGATGAGATGAACTCAATATTATCCAATAATATTTGGGTTCTAGTGGATTTACCTCCTGGTTCTAAACCTATTTGTTGTAAATGGGTGTTTAGGAGAAAATATGCTAATGATGGATCCATATTAACATATAAAACAAGATTTGTAGGTAAAGGTTTTAGACAAAAGAAATGAATTGATTATTTTGACACTTATGCACATGTTGCTAGGAGTACATCCATTAGGGTGTTATTGTCATTAGCTTCCATTTATAATCTGTGTGTGCATCAAATGGATGTTAAAACAACTTTTTTAAATGGTGACTTAGATGAGAAAGTATATATGGAACAACCAAAAGGTTTTACATTACCAGGAAATGAAAATAAAGTTTGTAAACTAGTTAAATCTCTATATGGTTTAAAACAAACACCCAAACAATGGCATGAAAAGTTTGAATCAGCTTTACTGTCTAATGGATTTAAATATAATAATGCTAATAAGTGTATTTATTCTAAATTTATTGAAAAGTATGGTGTGATTATTTGTCTATATGTAGACGATATGTTAATTATTAGTACTTCTTACAAGGATGTACTTGAAACTAAGAAATATCTATCTTCTCAATTCAAAATGAATGACTTTGTTGAAATAGATAATATCTTAGGGATTAAAGTTAAAAGGCAAAGTGGGGATTATACTTTATGTCAAATACATTATGTTGAGAAAATGTTGAACAAGTATCAACATTTAAGTATTAAAGAAGCAAATACTTCTTTTGACCCTAACTTTAAACTCAGTGAAAATACTGGCAAACCTATTGCTCAACTTGAATATAAGTGCAAGTGTAATATGGAGTTTAATGTATGCAATGAGTTGCACAAGGCCAGATATTTCTTTTGCCGTGTGTAGATTATTTAGATATACTAAAAATCCTAGTAGTGATCATTGGAAAACAATTGGGAGAGTACTTTGTTATCTTAAAAGAACTAAAAATTTAGGACTTTTCTATAATAATTTTCCAGTTGTGCTTGAAGGATTTTCTAATGCTAGTTAGTTTTCTAGTATTAGTGATAAAATTTCTACAAGCGGATGGATCTTTATGTTAGGTGGAGGAGCAGTTTCGTGGGTTTCAAAGAAATAAACTATGATTGCTCATTCTACAATGAAAGTTGAATTCACAATTTTGGCCTCAACTTGTAAAGAAGCAAAATGGTTGAGAGACTTGTTGTTAGATAACAAGTTTTGGTCTCAACAAATGCCAGCCATTGCTTTGAATTGTGATAGTGAAGCCTCAATGTCTAAAGTATTGAATAAAATATACCATGGTAAATCTAGACACTCTTATAAGTCTAACGCATACGTATATTAGACAGTTGTTAAATGATGGCGTCGTAAATATTGTATATGTAAAAACATACAATAATTTAGCGGATCCGTTGAATAAATCTCTTGCGAAAGATTTGGTGAAATCGACGTCATTAGGAATGGGATTGACCCTTTATCTAAAACTACTAGCAATGGTAACCCAACCTTTCTTCTAGCACTACCACTAGATTAAAAGGTTAAAGGATAAAAACAAGTTACTAATAAGTAGTTGTCAGCACTGAAGTTATGTATATACCATTCCATGTTGTTAGTGCAAATGGTAATCCTTAAGTGAGAAAATTGAGTATATAAATATTTATACTCTAAACAAAATCATCTTATTATACTTTTAATTTTAAAAGTTTGAAAAGATTTCACACATATGATCATTAGAAGTTGTGCCGCTTCTAACAAAAGTTTAGGTTTTTCTTTTGTACATGATCGTGAATTAGGATAGAGCACATGGCCGGTAATAGATATACTAAAAATGTTTTGGTGAACATATGTATAAATTTAACAAGTTCATGTGTATGATAATTCTAATCTAATTTTAAGTCGTGGTTTAATTAGCTGTGCTACCTTGATTTAATTAGATCTAGTGAGTTATTTACACTAAGGAAAAGTTTAAAACGATAGTCATTTTTCTTTGTGCATGATGTTATAAAAGAGATAGTGTGTTGTTGTTTATATTACAAACTAAGTAGGGGAATGTAAATATTTAGTTTGTAAAGTAATTTTAAAAAATTAGTGGGTAAATGTTGTAACTAAAAAAAAAATTGGAACGCACATACGCTACACAAAGGCAGCGCATATGCGCTGTGGACAGAATCAAAGTGCAATCAGCGCACATGTGCTGCTATTATGCAGCGCATGTGCGCGCTCCTGACAGTTGCAAAATGAAAAATGGGTAAAATAGAAGGAATTGTAATTTTTTATTCAGGAGGTGTGTTCTATGGTTTCAAGAGGTGTATTTTAATGGTTTCTCTTGTACAGCACTTCCATTTTTATAAAAGGAGTCATTCCCACTATTTCAAACAACAACATTATTAAAAATCTCTCTCTCCATATACATTGTTCTTGGAAAGATTTCTGATTTTTGCTATTGGAAGTTTTCAAGAATTTGTTATATTCTAGAAGTAGATTGCTATTAACCCAAGAACAAACTATTGAGTATAGTGGGAGCAATCAAAACCTTAAGAAAAGTGTTATACACGCTTCAAATTCTATTGATTTTGATATCCCAATTTCATTAAAACACTTATTTCCTACTTCACATTTGTTATACTTTAAAAAAAAAAAAAAATCCTGAGTTTAATTAAAATCAAGCAGACAATAAATAATTCAAAATTTAAGAAAAATAAATAATCTCGGTATCGTAAAGCCAATGTGTTGTTTAAATATAAAAATCACTAACAATTGCTCGTTCATTCAATGATTGATAGATTTCATCACTCCTCCTTCCGTGCCCTGTATATAGTAAGTTACGCAGCGTACCTCCTCCTGCGATGTGAGCGGTGTATTTTTTGTTGCTACAAGCGGCAGCTGCGCTTACACTTTTTCCGCGACCAGAACTAATGGCTAGGGATAACACATTATCCTTCAAAATAATACTCCAATAATTACTAGTGTATTGTTGCAATGATAATAATGTTGTCAAACTTGCATGGCTTTTGTAACCCTTGTCGTGCATGCATTTACTAGTAGTACTTTTCTATGTGTACGTACTACGTGCGTAGTCTGCATGGAATATGATCAGCTTGGTTAATTTTCATTTAAATAATGAGACTTTCCAAGCCTAGATCGACTTGGCTCTGTAGCATTTAGATTTGGTCTGTGAGAGTGTCTCATCAATGTTAACACTCTTTTCACCATTTAGTTGAGAATGATGAGGAGTTAAAATGTTAAATGCTGTCTCTTTCTTTCTTGTTTTAGTATAATTTATGTACTTCTTTGCTTACAAATTGATTACTAATACATTTGGAGAATTTAATCTATGCCCAGCATTGATTTGACTCTCACCTCCAAATATTTTAATAAAAAGATGGAAGTCAGTCTGCTCGTTTTTAAAATTGAAGGCCCAATTTTCATGTTATGAAGGTCTGAATAGGAAAAGAATGTAATAGTATACTTAAACTTAGTGAAATTACTTGCCAATATATATATATATAGTATATATTTATCACATCAAAACTTTAAGACAATATGTCATGCTCATAAGCATTTCCGACTTAGATTACCTGCAGTCACAGATAAACTCAAATTATTAAGGTCTTTTTATTGTTAATTTGATACAAAAAGTGCAACGTACGCCTTCATGTTTAAGTTATTTCTTCTTTATCAAAGTTGAGCTTAAAGCTTGAACTCACAACAGTTCATATAATTACTCCTTGATTGTGAACTTGGTTAATTCAAAGGCGTGATGAATTCTTTTTTTGACAGGGAAAAAGTAGATATTTACCAACAAAAATTCTCAGTTCTTTTATTTGTGTAATGAAAACATCTCGTCACAGGCTCGAGATGGAAACATTTTGGAGTTTCACTAGACTGAAAGTTGAGGAAAAGAAACCAATCATGGTAAATGAGGAGTCCAAATGACATACTAGGTCATGTGAAATATTCTTCCCTATGAAGGAAGAAAGTAACTTGAAATATCGAGATCACAAAATTTCCCTTGAAGCATAGTCAACTAATCTCAGTCCAAATTAGTTAGCTCCACCTTCTTCGATCCTCTTCCTCATCTATAGGAGTATACCATGATGGCCGTCGTTTTGAGTTGCTCAACCTGTAGTTCAAGAGCAACTCTTCATCACAGAGTGCTCTAGTAGCAACAAGTACAAGTGTCCTCAAAATAGGTACATCAGACCCACTGCTGCCAGATTTCCATGATTTGAACCAAAAACTGCCAAACCGTTTCATATTCACTTCCTCTCCAGTCCCAAATGAGATGTTAGGAATATACGTTCTCATGTTCTTCTCAGTAAGTGGAAAGTCATACGGGCAGACCATTATGCCATTGGGGAGCATATCCTTAGCTGGGTGATTGGCATAATGAGCAAAGGCTAGAGGATTCCTCCTCTCCAATATGTCACCTTTAATCGCAACCCGGGAGCCATCCAGAGGTTTACTAAGCAGTTTCCACATTCGATCTGAACCCTTTTCAGCACCTTCAACATTGGGTATATATTCAGAAACACCAGAACCATTCCACAATACGCGAGATTCACCCCCAACACCCCAAGGCTGAGCATTAATTATGGTGCCATCATACCTCGTAATCAAGTAAGAATTTTGTTCATCAACTCTTGGATATCCAGGAATATACTGGTAATATGCTGGTGAGTACACCACACCAGGGTAAAATGCTATAACATCACCAACATCAGCTTCACCATTTAAGAATAAGCCTTTTCCAGCATCCTTGTGTGGAATTTCAGATGGCTTGACCTGAAGAGCGTAACCCATGAGATCCTTCAACCTCTGCGACACCTCTGATTGGCTTAATGGCTTTGTCATATCTTGACCAACTGTTCTGAAAATTTATCATCAATCAGATTCCAGAAACATATACAATTCACTTCATCTTTAAGAGATCTTTTGAATCATTGAAAAGGAGTAAACTTTAATCAGTTTCTGATGCAAAAGCAGTTAAATGACATGAAATCACAGCCTAAATTAGAACTATCTTTTAAGGCACAGTCAACAAGATATTATATTCACCTCTTCTTCAGTTTTTGTTTTCTTTTTTCCCCCTTTATTTATCTGTTTATGTTGTTGGTGAGCAAGATCATCCTTCTACATTTTTTTTTTTTGGTTTCAAAACAAGATAGAAAAGGACAAGAATGTGTTCTTACCAGAAAAGGCAAGAGTTAATCATATACAGATCTATAAACCATGAGAACAAACTAGAAGACCAAGAAAGAAAGAAACCAAGCACTCGGAGGAATAGGATCAAAAACTATGTTTAAGTTCAAGTGGTCATCTCTCGACAAATTCTCAACTTCTCTTTCCTAAGTTGCGTTCCTCCCCAAGTTAACAAAAATCCAACCCTGGTGAAATGGAAGGGAAAATCCAGCATGCCTTAACTTCAAAGACTTCACTCACAACATAGCATATATACTTGATTGGGGTACTTCTTCCAAAACAGTTAGTATATATATCTAAAAGGGAATGTTGAATTATGCCCATCACCGAAGTTGGCAGAATATAAGCTAGAACAGAAACCCAGAATCAGGAATTTCTGACCATGGGACACGATAAAAAAACTAAACCAGGATATGACTTGAACATTTATGCATGCGAGACTTCAAATTTCCTATTGGAAATGCGAGGCAGCTTTCACACAAAATTTTTAAGTAATAGAATCTCGAGGCTCTTTGTTATTACTTACCAGGACAATTATTCAGTGGGCTACTCTGACCAACAGCAAGACAAAGACCACTAAGACAAGAAGCACTATCCTTTTCCACAATTGGTTCACGAGGCTTGTCTGTGCTTTGCAAATTTGGAAGGATAATATACATCCATAGTTTTGCAGAAGGTTTTTATTTGAGAATGGATGTTTTCTTGGACCTGCTTTTGCTGATCAGTAAGGGATGCCTTGCTTGCCATGTCGATTATCTCCTCAGCATCTGCTTCATCAGCATTCTTTCCTAAAAGCTTATAACTGAAAATTGAAGATCGCATAAGAAGTTTGACGTTGAAATACTTTAACAACTGAAGAAAATCAAACAATGTATTAAAATTCACACTCAAACCACTGGTAGCTTTGAAAATAAAAGGCAAGATACTGAAAATAAAAAGCAATATACGACATATTGTTCTTTATTGCAACAAAGGTAAGTTGTTTCCTCTGACAGCGATTGATAGTGAGGCAAAATTTCAAGCATTATGATGTCACAATCGTCCTTTGATTCTAGTTTAACCTTCACAAAGTTCAGTTATTTCTTAGAAGTAATATAGCGATTAAAGGAGTTAACAACTTGCCAAAGATGAAAATTTTAGAAGTGTTACCAAATGATGACAACCATTCTCCCTTTCCACACCTATTCAAGATCAATTCCCATATAATATATGTTAAAAATCTTGAAATATCATATTGGTGCAATGTCTAAAACCGTAAAACCTAAAATCTAGACAAAGAGGTTTCACTGCTTGTGTTATAGGACCCTCCAAAAATTTCAGTTATTGCTCCATATTTGTCAAATGGATTCTGATGTAAAAGGCTTGCAGCGATTCCTCTTTCTCAAGATGCAATATACATTCACCCCATCTCAAAAGCCATTACTCACGTTATACTACATGTTTTACTCAAGTTAACTTCATACACCTGGTTTCGTGTTTCTCCATTTGGGATGGCACCTAACAACACACAGTTATATCCTTGGAACTTTTGATAGCTCACTTGAATATTCTCTGATTATAGTTAATCTCATCTTCTGTCTTACATGTTAATTCAAGATTATCATACAGGACTACACAAGAAACCAAGGCAATTAAAGTAGAGATCAAAATCTCAAATCACGACCAAGTCCATGAACACATTAACAGCTCAAGGATAGAATTGGTGAAGCTGCAAAAGTTTTGGATGAGTAAAATGAGCATTTAACTGAAAACCAACTGAAAAAGGAGAAATATTCTGGACCATCAAATAGCTCCTGTGTATCAACACTTCTATTGCAAGTTAAAGATTGGATGCATCTCACAATTGTTAGTACCTATGCTCATCAATTTATCTGAACTTATGAACAGAAACAAGTAAAATAAACACAAAAAGTAATGAAACATCCAAATGGAATATGGCCACAGCAAAGAAAAGGTCAAGATATTATCAAACATTGTCCATGCCATATCAATGACCAAACAATAAAATTTCTACAACATCAAGTTGGCCAAATAACATCATTCCATTTCACATGACAAACTAAAGTAGTAAAGGATGAAACTTTCTTCCTATTGCAAATGAGGTAAAAATCTAATCGCATAAAATTAATATGAAAAGCTTCACTTAAAATACAACAAAGTTCCTCACCTAGTGTAAAGGAAGAGACGGTTTATATCAGCTGTCAAATTGAAGATGTCTTGGTTCTCTAGCAAACGTGGGACTTTTCACTAGAACTTTGACAGCCTAAAAGCAAAAGTAGCAACCCAAAAATCAAAATTTTTAAGATTTGCAGTGTTCTAACACCTAAAAAATATGACAAAAGAGATATCATAAGCAAGAATAAAAGACAGTAAATATAGCTACCCAAGAAGAAAAGACAGTAAATACAGCTAAGCTTCCAAATTTATCAGACACTTCTCTTTCTCATAAAGGAAAGAAATTTCGACAGCTAGTGAACTGCCAACGTAGAACAACCTAGAATTCAAAGGGGCCTACTTCCCAGTCATGAAAATGCTCATTTATCACTGTTGGAAATCAATATAAGTGTAAAATAGGCAACCCTTTTCTTCCATTTAACATCTAAACAGATTCATAAAGCAGTATGTGAAGTCGGGTCTACATTTCTTGAGTTAAATGACGACCCCATCAGTATCAGTTTAACATGGGCATTTTCTCAAACAGAAGGTGGGCATTTCCCCATTAAGCAGTACTGGCTACACTAAATCTCAAAATCATTGACAAGTTTTAATTGGGCTCTCATTCTAGCTTGTTTGTGCTGTGTGAGCGTGTGTACCTCTTGAAATTTCTTGAATAGGAACGCCATGGGAGAGGCGTTGGCTGTTCTTTGCCAAAGCTCAAATGTTGCGGCGCGTTTGACTCGAGGAGTAAGGTTGAGTTTGCCGAGTTTAGGAAGGAAGAGGAAAGAATGGAAAGTTTTTAACGAGGAGGCAAAAGAAGAGAAGGGATGTGAAATTTTCTTCCAAGTTATTTTGAAGTTTTGGAAAGAAAAATTTCAGTTAGTTTTTTACTAAAATGTCATTCTTTTTTATATTTTTGTATTATATTTAAAAGATAAACAAACAAACAAACAAATCAAGTTTTAATCTCACTGAGTATAATTGACTGCATGAATTCTTTTAAACTATATTGCATTCTATCATCGATTATATTCTTCTTAATTCTTAAATGGGCGGTATCTTTCTTACAAGTTACCATCTACCACTCTTATGTCAACTATTCTCTCTAAAATCTACTCGCCTACAAGTCGCTGACAAGCCTCTGTCATAATTAATTATAAGGAGTTCAATTTTTCCTTCCATTTCTTGCACTTTATTGAATGAAAGTTTTTTTAAATTTTTATCTTCTCATCTCTTTCCCTTTCCTTCTTTTCCCTCCACTTAAAATTCCCAAATAAAGGAAATATTTTAACTTTCCCTTCCTTTCTCTTCTTTTCTTTCCATTTTCTTCCATGTATAACTCTACCTGAGAGTTTGGATGAAGAGAAGGGAAAGGAATGAGAAGTTAACTCTTTTCTTTTGTTTGGGAGTTTTTAATGGATGGAAAAGAAAGGAAAAGGGAGGGAGATGGAGGGATAAAAATTTTAAAAGAAAAAAAAAAAAACTTTCATTCTATAAATGGGAGGAAATGGAAGGAAAAGTTATATTAACTTACAACTATTTATAAAATATCATATTTGTCTTCTAAATATAATACCAAAAAAAAAAATACTTTAGTAAAATACTAATATTAATGAAATTTTATTTTCAGAACTCCAAAACTCGCGAACAACTTAAAGGAAACTTCGCTTCCCTTTCCTTCTCTTCACTCCCCTTCCCTTTCCTTATCTTTCCTCCTCATTAAAAACTTTGCCTTTTTTTCACTTCGTTTCTAAATTCTCAAACACAACCTAAGTGCAGGAAAGAGAATGGATGTAAAGAATAGAAAATAAATCACATGGGGTCCCGAGGCGATTTCCATATGTTTGGTTCGGGAGGGGTTCTACTAATAGTATTGATGAAATATGTTACGGTCTCATAAGAAATTATATTGTTGTATTGTATTTGAAACTTGTAAAGTTTGTAAAGTAATACAAATTTATAAACCATAAAGTTGTCTTGTACTATCCTTTAAAATGTAATTAGATAGTTTCATAAAATTTTATACTATTAACAAGACAATAGAAAATGGAAACATAGTAATGGAGAATTGAGTAAATAAGCCAATTAAAAGAGATGCCCACTGCAATTATCACACTATCTTTTCAAACCTAAATTTTTAAAATTTAACTAAATAACGTGTAATTTACTATAGTAGAATTTGTTAGAGTACCGTACAGTTAACTTTGAAAATTCGTATATTAGCCTATAAACCCACAAAATATAAATCTTTTGAGCCAAAAGAATTATGCATTAACACTCAAAAGCATAGAGTTAGAATTCTATGAACCGTAATGCAATAATGCATAAAATATGTACAATAAAATTTCAGTTTGTTTCTAATTATCTTCATGATATATACTTCAATGAAAGAAAAATCAAAGCCATTAGATATAACCAAATTCTAATTTCTCCCCCAAAAAAAAAAAACACACACACACATAGACAAGCTAGATTAATCTGGAATGTAAATATGTAACTATTCGGCTCATAAAAACCCAAAAAATTAAAAAGATATAAGAGACAGTCATACAAGGTGCCTAACTACCTTCCAGCATTGCCCAATACCATTTTGCCACGTGTCCCATAAATAATTTTCCCGCCAATTTTCCATCCAAAACCAAATTAACTCAACCTCCATAAATATCAGAAAAACAGTTACAGTTTGTTAAACACTCCACACACAGTAAACTTCAATGTCTACTTCCTGCATTGCTTTCCTCTCTCTCCTCACCCTCTTCTCTCTCCTCTCCTTCACCCAACTCCAATCTCCACCGCCACCGCCACCTCCACCGCCTCCACAATCCCTCCTCAACGCGGCTGAGACCCTTTCAAATTCAGGCTACATTGCCATGTCACTCACCCTTAAACTCCTCCTTGATCAACCCCAATTCTTGAGCTTTCCGTCTTCTCTCACCATCTTTACTCCGCCGGATTCAGCCTTCGCGGCCTCCGGCCAGCCTCCCCTTTCCCTTCTCCTCCTCCATTTTTCGCCACTTTCGCTTTCACTCGAATCCCTTACCTCTCTGCCCTTTGATCATCCACCATTCCAACTCTGTCTAGTTCCCACACTCCACTTTTCATCACAACCTCACCGGAAAATCCCACCAAGATTTCCATCAATAATGTCCAAATCTCCAGCTCACCGGTTTATGACGATGGCTCCGTTGTCGTTTTCACTATCGATAAATTCTTCGAGCTTAATTTCAGTCTCCCCAGTTCCCCATTGGTCTTAAACTCCACTTCAGAATGTGTGAAATTCAATAGTTTTTCACGGTTTTCTGAGGCATCAGGGGTTCTAAAATCAAGAGGTTATACCATAATTGCAACTTTTCTTGACTTACAACTGATGGGATTTGTTGGTTCTGATAAAACCCCAGCTGAATCCGATATAAAGCTGACTGTTTTTGCCCCTTTAGATGAGGCTTTGATTGGGGATTCTGGAAATTTTCTCAAGTATTCGTCGATTTTCTTGAGGCATTTGTTGCCATGTAAGCTTTCTTGGAATCAGCTTTTTAATGGGATTGGAAATGAGACAGGCTGTTTTCGAAAACTACGTTGAGGGGCTTAACATGAAGATTGGAAAATCCGGGGATGTTGTGATGGTTAATGGAGTTGAGATTACTGCTCCAGATATGTATGAGAATTATGAGATTGCAATTCATGGGGTGAGGGAGATGATTCCAGAGTTGGATAATTCAGAGGAGGAAACTGAAGATATATCTGTGTTGAAGTTTGTCAAAAATGATTAGGCACAATGTCCTGCCCCTTATGGGGTTGAATTTTGAGATCCCTGCCTTTTGATCTTCTTATAGATAGCATGTGTTGGTTTTCTAATGAGGAAGAAATGTACTGAAATCTAGGGAGAGATTTTCATTTGTTTGTATTGTTTCTTTGATGGATTTTATCTAGAATCTTGATGTTCTTTCTACTCGTGCCGTTTTGATGAAAATGTAGAGTTTCTGCTGTAAAAATTGAAAGATTTAATGAGGGTCTGGGATGGGAAGTTTTGCTGTTAGTACTGTTTGTTATCTTGGTGTTACTTATTTGTTTTCATATTGAGTTGAATGATATTCTATTTTATATGGTGTAAAATGGAAATCTTGGCCCTCTGGTTTTTCCTCTTGGAGATAGTTACGTTGCTTTTGGACTATTGAGGAAGAAATGTATTGAAGTCTAGGTAGTGATTCTCCATTGTTAATCTGGTGCAACTTTTCTTGAATATTGATGCTATTATATCACTCTGTGTCTGCTACAAGTTTAGTGTTTTGCTCTGAAGTTTTTGAGGATCTGAGATGGGAACTTTGTTGTTAGTATTTCATCTCGAATTTTGTAATGATAACTTTTGACTTAACGAGGATCTGATTACAATAAAATAGTAATGCGTAAAGAGGCTCTTAAAAATGTGTTTCTGGGTCTCAAGTTCAAGTTATGATTTTGCTTCTCCAAAGTATCATAAGAAAACTCTAGCGCCCAAATTTCATTTGATGGTTAAGGTTTGAGCACAGCCTTCTTGAATGCTAAAGCAATCAAACTAGTGTAGCGATATACAGATTATAGCTCAAATAATGAACTCGTTCGGTACCTCAACCTCTGGAAAGTTCAGACAAAATTGAACAAAAAGGTACAATAGTAACAATACATTATATATTTGGATAATACACAGGGAGATTCCCCTTACGGATGGAAAACTTGGCTATGACTTTGTGACAATAACTTCCACCAAAAGCTACAACTCACCCCAAAATCTTGGAAAGAATTTGCCTTGCCTTGCCTCTTCATCTTTATCGCTGACTATAATGAATGAAGAAACCTCTGATCAGAAGAATCCCCTAAAAGAATCATGTGCTAAGATAAAAGTTGCTTCTGAACTAATGTATGTGAATCATGATCAGTCAAACTTGATATTCTTCTGAGGTTGGTTTCCTTTCTGTATGCTACTATCTGCACTGATTGGACTGTGACTTCCATTCTTCGAGAAGTTTGCTTAAAGACTCTGTCAGCTTCTTCACATGAGGACCTGGCTTTAAAACATTAACATCACCCCATTAACAGAGAGCAAGGATCCATGAACCAGTTCTTCCGCCCTGTGCACCAGGCTCCTGGTGTAACTCGATTACTGCCACGGTTGAGGATCTTAGCATCAACCATGTCCAACACCGGGTCATCTTTTGCAAACTGTCTGGCAAAAGCAGCACCACTCTGAACCATCCCCTCATAATCTGATGTGTTAAGGAAGTGTGGCTCCATTTTAGGGGGATTATCCCAAACCATATATCTCAAATCACCATTGATGGTTGTGTTCTTGAATTCATTTGAGTTGCAAATAACGGAATGAAAGTAAACTTCTTCAGACAGAATTGCATTAGTAACATACATTAAAAGGGTGCGAGGGAGATTATCCCAACCAAAAACACAGAACTCAAGGAAAGATCTAGACAATATGACCCATGGAGAACCTGGAAAAATAGCAAAACGATTTTCTCAGTAAATAAATGCTCACTATATACATTCTCTGTGACTATCATAATCTATAAAATGCACAAGAAAGTTGCCGTGTAAAAACGCGGAAAGCATCGGGTATTGGCCGCTTTTCAGTTGCATGGAAGATCTGTGTCCTCCTCGCCAAGTATATCCCCGGATCAACCACAATTGGCTCAATTCTTTGACCCCTATAACAACATTGTACAAAATCAATCACCTAGGGGCTGGTTGCGACAAAATAAATTCATCATGACTAAAAATTAGCACAAGGGTTTGCCTACTCTTTCCACCCGAGCTCACTGGTGTGGTCAATGAAGTTCAGGTCTCTCCTAACAGATGAGAACACATGGGATAAGTCTGAAAGCAGATTAGAAAAAATATATAATAATTAGCATGACAGGTAAAGAATTGTATAAGCATGTAAAAATATGTTATCAAGGCATTCAACAAAGAATGATACAAAACCAACAAGCACCTGAAAACACATATTGGCCTTTTATCTAAACCATGACTCAGAGGAACCTACGAGAAGCAGCAAAGTCACCACACTAGTTTGCAGCAGTAGTCTAAAACTGACTTCAACTAGCATGGGAAAGCTATAATTGCACATAACAATCCAACTTAAAGATGGCACAACTAACATTCAATGTGCCAGTCAACAAGGAGAATATTTTGATCACTAACTCCTGAAAGCAAGAATTGTTGGGCCTTTTCCATTTTGCTAGATAAGTACCCAAAGATTGAACACTTAGTTTTTTTCTAAATCGTTGCTCCAAAAACCAGGATATTACTGGACCCTAAGAGTCCAAAAACAGGCCCATTTTCAACACAATTACCAATGGCAATCATTATTTGTATAACAGTTTCTCTCAATCAGTAAAAGATGCATAAGGTCACACAATTAGCACCAGTTTGGATAGCTCTGAACATGTCTAATTTCTCAAGTCAATGTGTTTGGCTGACATTAATAAAAATTTTGTTTGCTATACTCTATACCAGGTCCCCTCTCCCCAGCCAAGAATAAAAGAAAAAAATTTGACAGAAACTGGGGAAAAAGAAGAAATAACAAAAAGGGTGGCTTTGACAAAATGAAAATGTATGATCTGAGTGTACAGGTTTTTCCATCATTGCTAATCTACTCCAAAGCAATGACACAACAACTTCAAGCTGCAGCCTAAAAAATGTCCTAACCTCATTCAGTATTTTAGTTGTTATCATCATCAGCAGTTACGAGCGTACGTCAAATTCAAAAGGCGGTACAAAAGGAATAGCAGCCGGTCATGATATAACTGAGTTAGCTAGTCATCTTCATTCATTAGCTGTGCACCAGTTATGTAAGTTACCAAAGTGAAGTTCATTTTAGAGGCCAGAAGACTAAAGTGAAGTTATGCAAGTTGGCCAAATCAAAGTAGTGACCTGTCCAAACCAAATCATTCAAAATCACTTCGAGGAAATGATTCTACTCTGCCCATGATGACTTCAAAGAACATGACTCTTTAGCATCCCTGGTTAGCCAAAAACACCCTCATTTGTAATTCCCAAGTTTTTTTTTATTATGGATTGCCTTTCAATTACAGGCAATCGGCATTAAGCAACTATTATTCACTCTGAAACAGATTGAATTTCATTATCCATGCACACACAAAAACCATAAAAAAGATCATGACAACCCATGTCGTAGGGAACAAGAAAATAAGGCAACAGCAAATTGAATCTTCAGTTGTACTGGCAAGCTAGTTTCCTGTTGTAAAATATTTCAATATTTGTTTCCAATTTTTCATCATATTACCCATCAAACACTATGCACCGTGTAAAAATACGTACGACATTAAAATCAGACACAGAAAACTGAAAGTTATTAAGTTAATACCAAAGTCCCATCAGACAACAATAGAGACCTTCATATATTATACATAAAGTGCAATCCAAATTTCAAGTATCAAGCTGACAATGCAAATAATTAATCTTACCTCCCCCATCCAACCCCCAGGAACCCCACCCCCCAAAAAAAGGTATCCCTAGAGACCATGAGCTCTTAGCTCATACCTTAATTTAACAACAAAAAATCATTTAGGTCCTCAAAACCATTCTTTACCTCAAAAACAATGCGACCAGAAACAAAAGGCAATTAAAAAATTTTACCAAAAAATAGAATTTAATTAATCATATACAGTAAAATTCACCACACCCCTCATTCAACCAACCAATAAAATAAATAAAACAAACAATCCACCAAACAGAAAAACATCAATGGATAACACATAACACATTAAAATCAAAAACTACATCATACCATCTTGAGTAATCAACGGATAATCCATTGCACTAAGGGTAATAAACCAATCCCACCCCCTATCAACCTTCAACAAAATCGCGGCCGCCCGTAAAACAGCAGCAATATTCGTAGATGTATATATAAGTTGCAGGATCAGGCTTCCCAACCACATCCACATTCCCAAAAGCCCGAAAAGCCGGCACAGAATTCACCATGGCCGCCAATTTTCTCCTCTCAATTTCCATTCCATCTGCCCCAATGTGCAATAAATACCTATTCCTGGGATGATAAACAGCTAACAAAAGCCTAAAAATCCGATCCCCATCTAATAGTCCCGGCCACCGTAGATATAGTAACCAAACGCCGGCGGATGGCCGGCGCCATGATGGGCTGATGAAGTGAAAGGTTTATCTGATGAAAATACATAGTAAGATGAGCTTAATCCACAAATTGAAGACACAAAAATGAGAAACGACAAGAATGCAGCAGAAAAGAGTGCAAAAAGCCACTTCTTTTCAGCCCCCACACCCATGATAATTCCACAGAAAGATCTGGAAAACCCCTTTGGAGCATGGAATGAGCTGATGAAATTAATGAAAAATTTTGCAACCAGATTGGATTTTTATAATCTGGGATTATAAAGATTGGATTTTTATTATCTGGGATGGTAAAGTTTTTATTTTTAAGGACATGTACGAAGGTTTCCTGTCAGGATCTCATCAATTCTTGATTTTGTGGATTTACTGTGTGTTTTTTGAGGTGTGTTAGTGTGTGTGAAATTCTTTGAATCTGAAGAAGGAGAAGATGAGAAAGGGTAATTAGGGTTTGAAGAAACCAGTATTGCAGAGGTGGATTTAGTTAGGTGGTTGGAGAGATATGACACCACTGATGATGTCTGTATCTGTTCATATTTTTGAAAAGAGGAAAAATGGAAACTTCACTACTACTACTATTGCCTGTGATAGGAAAGTAGAAATGGTACTTTGAGTTAAATGATTTCACATTCACACATACTCTACATTAATTGTAAAAGATTGAAGTTTAAGCGAAAATATTATTATTACTATTAGTATCAAAATGTTAAATTAGTGAATAATTTACTTGTTAATATATCCAAGATTATTATTAAGATTAAAGGATGAACATCCACCCATTTAAGGGTACATAGAAGTTTCTACATTTTACTCTTAAAAAATTAAATTTAAAAATTAAAATCGTTCGTAATTTAAATCACATTCATTGAATTTAAATTACACATAGTAAGTTCATCTATATTATTGATTATAAAAGATTTTGATAAAGCATAACAATGGTGAACAAATATTTTTTAAAATGTAGTGCGATGCGAGAAATTAATCTTTCATTTAAACGAAAAGGAGATATAGTAACCAAAAAAAGGGAAAAATTACTACAAAGATTTTGGTATGAGGAGTGGATAAGGAGAAATTTATCTGAAAGAAAATGTGTATTAACTCTACAATATAACCTTCCCAAAACATAACTACGAGTTTGTGTTAACTAAAATAGTAATTTTTCTTCACAATGGAAATTATAATATTCATTCTTTGTAATTTTACTTGTGAGAAAGACAAAAAAAATTTAACTACTTATTAAGAATTTTTGAATTATTCCAATAAAAATAATTCAATTCATCTGAGAAGGGGTCAATTTCTTCTCAAGGACTCCACGCTTATCTTTTAAAAACTTCATTGAAAGATCCGCAAATGAATATATGGCGTAAAGCACTTTTCCCATTTCTTAAGGCAACATCTAACATTTTTTGTTAAAGAATATAATCAAATAAATTATAATTTTGGATATGGATTAATATTGTTTTCACGTGTTTAACTTACTTAGGGAATATTCTAAATTATCAAATCCCATAAGGAAAATGATTAATGCATATAAAATTGGTTTTAAAAATTGATATATAATGGTGACTGCATGTTCCAGATAGAATTTGGATTAATGCATGTTAGGTTTACGAGGACAATGGGATTTAAGAGTATATTATAATGTTGTTAATATTCTTCTTTGGTGAGCGATCCAAGTAAAAAAAATGTATTTTTTTGACGATTAACGAAGTATTCTCTTACAGTCAATTAACATATAATGGTCGTTGGATGATGCCGTAAAAGTGAAATGACCTATCAAAAATACGAGATAAGGAGTGTTGTTGAACGAATAAATTTAGTATTAATTCAGAGTCCACTATTGAAATTTGACTATAATGTTTCTACAATTGATCAATAATCACAGTCATGATAATTAACAAGAAAGTCTTGAAAATCATGCATGAATGATTCTGATGCAGACCATAGTTTAAAATATTGATAGTTTCTTTCCTGAAATTGGTTGAAGTATTGATTGTTGGGTTGATGGTGAAAATATCTAAGAAAACATTATGATATTTTTTTTTGCATTTCATTATGGCTGTCTTATTATTTTGCATTAATTTGTTAGTTTATATTACTCTGTTATTATATTTATGTTGTTTAATAAGCAATATATAGATATCATCAATTACTATGTTGTTTAATAAGAAACATTGCAATTATTATGATTGAAACACAGATGATAGTAAATCCGAAATTTACTAATTGTTTGGCATGACTAATTAGAACATCTCGAGTCAATTATAATACGTAAAAATTATTGAAAATTCACATAGACATTCATTAAAGAATTACAAGACTCTTTTCTCTTATGTTGCTTGTTCTCAAAGAAAAATTAATTATTAGACCATGATCAGATAAAATAGGAATTGAATCCCTTACATTTTGGGAAGATATTAAATGATAATATATGTGGGTCCATTCACTCTTCATGTGTATCATTTAAATATTTTATGATTTTGATGTCATCTAGATACATTTACTAGATGGTCACATGTGTGTTTATTATCGATTTGTAATATAGAGTTTTCAAGCTTACTAACTTAAATAATTCAATTAAGAGTACAATTTCTAAATCATGAGATGAAAACAAAAATTCTTGATAATGTTGGTAAATTGATAGCTCAAACATCTAATAATATTGTACGTCAATTGAGATAACTATTGAATATGCTGAAAAACATGTTCAAACACAAAATGGTTTAGAAGAATTGTTAGTAAAATGCCTCTAATCAATAGTTAGACTATTATTTACAAGAATAAAATTACCTATTTAAAAGGATATGTTACATTGCATGCAACAACACTTGTGCGTATCAATCCAACAAATTATCTTAACTTATTCATATTACAATTGATTTTTAGTCAAAAGCCTTATTTTCCCATCTAAAGATTTTTGACTGTGCAGTATATGTTTCAATTATTCTACCACAACACACAAAGAAGAGTCATGAAAGAAAGTTAAGAATATAAGTCATATGATATGAGTTACCCTTTCTGATTAAATATTTTGAAATTAACAAGTGACTTATTTATCACACATTTTTGAAATTAACAAGTGACTTATTTACCACACATTTTGCTGATTGTCATGAAAATATTTTTCCAATGTTAGGGGGAGAAAATACGCAGTTGGTTAGAAAAATTTAATGGAATGAATTATCACATTTTGATTTTCGTACAAAGTAATTTAAATTAGAATTTCAAAAGATAATTCATTTACAAAATATTGTGAATCAATTGTCAGACTCATTTACTAACCTAAAATGAGTTATGAAATCTTATATATCAGTTGGAATGCTCCAATTTAAATTGATATCCTTGTAGAACAGCCTTAATACAAATATTAGTTAGACACGCATAAGGTATGGTTGATCAATCGGTTTCAAATGAAAAGAATTCTCGTCAGATGAAAGGAACAAATACTTAAATATGGTCATATAATGGAGACAGGTGCTCCTAAAAATATTCTAAACATAACTAATTATAAAATTTCAGAAGTAGATCAAGTATCCGAATCTAATGAAAATAAAATGATCTCAATAAATTATGTTTATGCTTAAAAAAAAAAAACCGAAAAGATATTGTTGTCAACAACATTAATATTTATAATATCATCTGATATTTTGAATAGAAAACGAGGATCTTGAATATAAATTTGTCAAAAAAATAACGACATAGAAATCATTGACCAAAATAGAAAGACGCAATATAAGTTGAATTAAATTCACGTTAAAAAATTTAAAGATTTTGAACCTATAATCCAAATTCCTAAAAGTGTAAAGTCGATAGGGTACAAATAGATATTTGTGTCATATAAAGCATGCTTTATTGAATAAAGTTTGTTGCAAAAATCCGATATTGATTATGAAGAGTCATATTCTGTGGTGGATGCAAGCATCTTTAGATATTTAATTTGTATGATAATTTATGAAAAATTTAAAATACGTCTAATGGATATTGAACATATTTTGTACGATTCATTTGATATTGATATTTATGTGAAAATTCTCAATAAATTTTACATGTCTGAAACATGTAAAGTTTCTCTGGAATATTGCTCAAAAGATTAGAAAACTTCTTGTATGGATTAGATTAAAGCAAATTCAGCGGGTATGATATAATCGCCTTAGTGAGTATCTCTTGAATGAGAGTTATAAAATGATCTAATTTGTCTATATAGTTTCATAAAAGAAACAAAATCTGAATTTGTGGTAATTACTGTTTATGTTAATGCTATAATATTATTGAAACTTTTGAAAAGTTTTAAAATATAATGAATTGATGTAAAAAAAAAATCTCTATAAAGGTCTACAGTTCAAGTATTTATCAAATGAATTTTTTTTTTCGTAAATAAACTTATACAGTTAACCATTATACATACACGGATAAAATATATCTATTAAGTATTTCAATGGTTGTAAGATTGTTTGATGTCAAGAAAGATCATTTTTCGTTCTCGAGAGAATGATGAAAAACTTATTAGTTTTGAAGGTACATATTTTAGCACTATAAGAGTATCAATATAGTTAGCTAATAATATAATGTGTGATGTGTTAGAAAGATTTAATTCTTCTCTGATACGAAAATATTGGTATTACATTAAACATATACTTCGAATTTCGAGAGATTGTTGATATGAGTCTATTTTATTCAAATGAATTTAAATCAAAATTAATTGGTAATGCAAATATTGTATATTTATCTGATCAAATATAAAATTCGATTTCGAACGAGTTATTTGTATGTGGAGAAATTGTTATATCATAGAGTTTAACAATACAAAATTTAGTCATTATTTCTTGAAATCATAGTTAAATAATCACAATACACGAAATAAATAATGAATATATTTGGGTAAGATCATTGACTTAACATATCTAGAAAATATGTGGTTTAAGATTAGAAGTGCAATATGAAGACTATGTGGGCATTGCTCAATTAAAAAAAGGTTATATCGAAGGAGACAAAAAAAAAAAATTTCTCTAAAGTTTTTCTTCACAACATCATGATTTTTAGAAAAATTATGATATTGATATCCAATAAATTCACTTATGTGGTAATCTAGCGAATTTATTCACAAAGGCATTACCAATAGTAACATTTGAGAATTTACTCTACAAAATTAGGATGTGTCATTTCAACGATATCAAGCGATATTTTTATGAGAGTAAAAGACACGTTGTACTCTTAGTAAAGATTTTTAATGAGATAGTAATTCATTGCGTATCCTATATAAAAGAATGACGTACTCTTTTTCCTTCATTAGGGTTTTTCCAATAAATTTTTCCTAGTAAACTTTTTAATAAGGCATATTCTTTAATGCAGGAACATTCAAGGGGGAGTGTTATGAATATATTAGATGTGGATGTTCATTTGTATTCTCAACTCACATACATCCTAATTTATTCACTGATCAACGAACCTTTAATATATCTACTTATGAGATCAATGTATCGTATCAATGTACCTATTCATGAGTATTTATTATTCAATTATCAAATCTCTTAAGAGCATGTACATCATATATTCCTATAAATAGAGACATTATAATTCATGTGGAATACGGTTGAATGAAAGAAGAAAATAGTTCTACTCATCACTTAAAATTTTTGTCATTCTTAACTTACATTTTTAGTATGAGTACATCTATGTAAAGTGACAAATAAAAACTATTAGTGTATTACTAGATTTAGAAAAAAAAAAAATCCCATAAAAGTAAGGATCATGATTTGATAAAATATTGATATATAAAGTGATTTTAACAAAAGAATATAAATTTGTGTCCTTGTTAATGATTTTCCTTCTGGTATTTTATGACGAAAAATCACAAAATATCCCCTATAAATTCCATTACATATTTATCTTATCCTCAAAATGGACACGTGTCCCACCTCAGAAACAAATCCCACTTATCACTTTCTCAACCGTTACTTCCCCGTTTCTACTAAACGGCAAGTTTCCCTGGCAATTACCATAATACGACACCGTCTTGTTCAATATCTTCTTTAGTCTGAAGAGAGACTGACTGAAAGGAAGGGAAGATGCTGAAAATTGGCGGGAAAGGTGGCGGAGTGGGCCAGGTTTTGGTGGCGGTGGCGGCGGCCTTGCTCCTCCGATTGTTCTCCGCCCCTGGACCGGAACTATTGATGGAAAATGAGTTTGATGAGGACGACGTGGAGAGAAATGGTGACGCCGGAGAAGATTCTCCTGTGACCGGAAAAGGTCAGCCGGTGACTATTAAGTGGACGAACATCACTTGCTCTCTCTCTGATAAGTCTTCCAAATCAGTAAGTTTTGTAATTTGTTTTTAATGCTACTTTAAATTAATTATTTTTGTTAATTAAATAATTAGCGACGATTAATTTATTTACTATAATTTGATGATTAATATATGAGACAGTGAGAATTGAGCTCTCTTTTTAAGATAGTGCAAGATTTTCAATTTATTTTTATTAGATAAATATATTGTTACTATTTTATTTCATTTTGTAGTTAGAGAAGCTTAATTAGGAAATCATTAATGAGCTGCAACAACTTCTGTAATGCTAACCTATCCTAGACTAAAGGAAAACCCACTTCCAGACAGGAGGATTGTGCACTAGTTGAATTTTTACCAGGAAATTGCTTGGGTGGGGTTTGAACCCCGACATGTGGCCCGAAGGAGGGACACAAAGTCCCTTATCGTGACCAACTCAATTGAGTTGTTTGGGTAGAAATGCTTAACTGAATAACCTGTTTACAAGTTTTCCAAATTTAACTTATAATATCTAGTGGGGCCCACTGATTTTCTTCCCAAATTGAGCATCTTGGTAACTTTTTTTGTGATGGTTAAGTGAAGTTATCACTAATTTAGGATTTGCATTCAATTTTGAACTCTAAGCACTCTAAAAACTTTGTAGAAAGGGAAAAGGGGACGGGAAAATGGTAAATTCCCGTCTATCCCTTTTGTTTTATTTGTGGTGTATGAATTCAAGCGATTTGGCATTATCAATTATCGGTTTCATATTTAATTACTCTTGACTACTGGATAATGTTTATATAATTTTGAAACAATTAAACTTCCTAGAATATTTGCTTGGCAGAATTTTGTTGCGGAATAATTCATTTATTCGATTATGCTGCTTGCTTGAAAGCAGCTTCAATCATGATATCCTTATTGTTTTGCATGAAGATTCTTTTTTCTACTGAGTGGAGTGCAAAAGGGAAAAGAAAAGCGCCAATAATTCTCAATGGAAAGCAATTTTCTTTTCAAATTATAATTTCAGCGGTGCTAATACTTATGGATTTCCGCCATAGATTTGGGACTAAAGTGGAAGGAAATGTATGTTCATCCTTTCTCCTGGATGATCTTTTTGCTTGATTCAACATGAGGAGGTGAGACGTAAAATTGTTTGTAAAGCACAAAAACTCGATTAGTTGGAAAAACACTAATCTTGGTATCTACTTTCAATCAACCTAAGAGTAGAGTGTATTTGCTAGGATTTACACTTTTTCCCCTTCATTCTCGAATCAAAGAGTTTATGGAATAACTAGTATGTAGGCATTTAAGCCAATTTGACAATTTGGATTTGTGAGTTAGTGAATAATTGTGATAATATACACTCAATAATAATATACGATCACATCAATTAGCTACAATTGGAATTGTGAGCAGTTGTACCAATGCACTTTTCTAGATATATGGTTGAAACTCATGAGGTGCTGACACGTGTCTTGGATTTGAAGAATTTCTGATTAAAATTGTTATAAAATATATAAAGGGAAATATTAGAATATCTAAATGTAAGATGGACAGACTAATTGAGAAATAATTAATTCTTCTTAGAGTACATATGAAATTGACAAACTGCAAATATGCATATTGTTTCATGATCATATTTCTCCTCCTGTCTTAACTGTCAATCAGAGTATACTTTAGCTATATAGCCTCTAAATTTTCAGCATGTTAAAGGGGAAAAAACCCTAGTTCAAGAGGCTCCTTCCATGATGGGGTCTAAGATGGGTAACTGCAGGAGCGACACTGTTGTGAAATGTGGTAGTATTCCATTATTGATATATTTTAGTCAGCAGTATTGTATTGTTTTTTCACGTTACTGGGTCTTCTAAATATTTGAAGTCAAAATGAACAAGATCAAGGATGTCTTGTGGACTTTTCTAACATATCATGCAATGCATGATTCATTGAGAAACACGACCTGGTAGATTAACCTTTCACTTCTTTCATCTTTCTAAACTTCAGGTAAGATTTTTACTAAAAGGTGTGAGTGGAGAAGCACGACCTGGTAGATTGCTTGCAATAATGGGTCCTTCTGGTTCAGGGAAGACAACCCTACTCAACATTCTTGCAGGCCAGTTGATGGCTTCACCTCGGTTGCATTTGTCTGGCCTTTTGGTGGTCAATGGACAGAAAATTTCAAAGAAGGCTTACAAGTATGCTAGATCACATAGAATATTTAAATTGTTTTGGTTTCAGATTTTTGTTAAATAAGAGTTGCTTGTACAGGTTAGCTTATATCAGACAGGAGGACCTTTTCTTCGCTAATATCATCACAGTTGACTGTTCGAGAAACATTGTCTCTTGCAGCTGAAATGCAGCTGGAGCATATACCCTCAGTTGAAGAAAGAGATGAATACGTGAATAATCTCATATTTAAACTAGGATTGGTAAGGCCTCTCCATTGCTGCTTACATCTTTGACATGTGTAGTATCATTCTTTGGAGTTAAAAACTCTCTGAAAGCCTAATCAGACACATACATAAATGTGTATATATTGGTGTATTAAAATCTATATGTTAATCTACATCTGAATTTACATACATATGTATGACACTGACACATAATTTTCAGATTGTTAAATATGATTTTGGGATTTGTTATATCCTAATCTTAAGCTAGCACTTTGTTGTTCGCAATAAAATTGCAAAATGGAAGTGATTGTTTGTGTTTGAACGCATATTTTTTTTTTTGTTCCTTCTGATGGATTATGTGTCCTTTTGACAAAAGGTCAGTTGTGCCGATTCCCGTGTGGGAGATGCAAAAGTCCGTGGAGCATTATGATTAGTGGTGGAGAAAAGAAACGATTGTCACTAGCTTGTGAGCTTATCGCTAGTCCATCAATCATTTTTGCCGATGAACCCACGACTGGTATTTTTTTCAGTCATGCTTATGTAATTGTTATTATGCATTGGACCTTGTGAGGAAGATATCATAGAAAATTCTATTGCATATACACAAAAAGAAACATGAATGTGCATATTGATATATGCGTATGTTCTTGTAGACATTTCCATGCAAATACATGCTTATTTGTCCACATAGTGACTTTAAGGGCGGTTTTGTTAAACCGCCCCCCCCCCCAAGATTCTAGAAATTGTAAATTTTACTCTTAAAAATATTTAAAATTTAATTTGTACTATTATAAAATTTTTGTTTTGCCCCCCTAAATTTTTGAAAAAATATAAGTTAACCTTAATATTTATGTGTCTATTAAGTCTTGTCCCCTTGAGGTGCCATTCTTGCGTCCACCGCTGTCCATGCATCTACGTGTACAAGCAATGCATTTTAGTCCCACACCACAGTTTTTTTTAACTTGCGTCCAACAAAAATGAATTTTCATCAGTAACTAACTATGCAATTTTAACTCTGGTTGAAGAATTAATTTCCCTGCTGAGGTTTAAACTTGATTCTGATAATTCCAGTTTTTGTTTTAATCCTATGTATCTTCTCTTTTTGTTCGCCTGTTTCTTGTCAAGAATTAGTGAGGAATGCATCATTAAAGGCACAATTGACATCAATTCTGAAAGATTACCTCTTTTCTTTGATTATTTAAGTTGACTTTTCATTTATGGGGAAATAACATTTGTAAATACCATCCTTTAGCAGCCATGGTAGTATTATTTCCAATTAAGACATGCTGACAACTGTAGGCCTCCTTATATTCCAATGTGCACCACGTTAATAATTGGATCTTCAGCTTTCCCGTAACACTATTATGTTCCCAGTACACTAGAAATACTGGCTAAATCTGAATCCCAGATTTCAAAGCCTGAGTTCAATTTTGTTCAATATAGTGCTTGTGAAGATAACTTGGTAGAACTTTTCTATACCACATCTCTCCCTGAGGTAGGTTATTTCTCTTCTTTTATGGAAATATCTGTACAATGGATTTAGATATAACTTCTAATTATTGCTTTGTTTGACACGATGATGCTTTCAGGACTTGATGCTTTCCAAGCTGAAAAAGTTATGGAAACTCTGCGAGAACTTGCACTTGATGGACACACTGTGATTTGCTCCATACACCAGCCAAGAGGATCAGTGTACGGAAAATTTGACGACATCATTCTTCTTACAGAAGGTGCACTTGTTTATGCTGGTCCGGCCAAAGAGAAACCATTGGAATACTTCTCCAAGTTTGGGTCAGTTTGAGGAATAAATAAATCTTTCTTTAGAAAATGATATGATGTATGCTAATTTGATATGTTTACCTTAAATTCTCAAACACAAATTGCCTTTTCTTGTCTAGTTCATTATTCCTGCTGAAAGAAGCTAATTATTTTCCTTAAATCTGGTTTAGTACTGTTTGACAGTGATATGGGGCAGGCATTTCTTTTTTTGCTTTAGTTGATACTTTTTTATGGATTTGGATATTTTAGCAGTTATCCCCTCATTACTTAGCTTCCAGAGGCTCATTATTCCATCCATTTCTTCCAGGTCTGAGAGTATCAAAATTTCAAGTGGAAATACTTGTGAACAAATAAACCTTTCTTTTTTTTTTTGTGGAATTTCAAAGTTAAGTTAAAATAAACTTGGTACCAGAGAAGGTGCAAACCTGATGAAATAAAGATGATAGCCAGCTGTTAGTACAGCAAAAGGGAACCATGTTTTTCCTAAAAGCTTCCAAATTCTGAACGTTTCAAGTAGCTGACTTTTAAGCAGCTAATCTCGGCATTGGCTTTCCACACAGAAGCGATAATGTTGTCAAATCTAGATGTGCATGGTTTATTGTATTCATATGAACTCCTATAATTTCGAACATGTGCCTTGCCATTGCTTGTTGACCTAGCATCCTTTGTTATTAAATACCAAAGGAAACAAGCAGTAGAAGTTAATGCTTAAAAGGCCTCCAAATGTTCTTGTTATCCTACCAGATCTTCATTTGTCTTGAGACTCAAGTTGGATTCTTTCAAAAAACCCGCTTACTTGTTTCTGGGTTCCAGACTGCAGCTCCAAATTGCCAGAAAATACTCTGTTTTATTGTGTTCTTGTTAAACCCCCACCTCTGAAGAAGCTGAGCTAGGTTGATTCTATAACTCAGCTTAATTAGTTCTTACTTCTTAGCCTGTTATTGTCTTGCTGATTTAGGCCTTTTCCTTAGCTATGCTAATGACTTTGGTTTATAACTATACACTTTGTTCAATGGACTAGAAGCTGAGCTTGGACAGATATTTTGTGTTCTTCAAGAATTTCCACACATAGACATTATTCTGATCTTCTCTCTGTCTGTCATCGTACATGTTACTCAGCATAACCAAATAAAGGGTTAACAAATTCAATATAGAGATTCAAACATCACAAGACCTATTGAAATATAGCTTTAGCCTAAAATGACCTCTGTGGATCAACAATATTCTTCTCTTGTTGGGAAACTTACTCCATATTTAAGGACCATGCTGATCTTTTCAGTTTCAATTGTCCAGTCAATTAATGCTATTCGCATAGCTGGCTGTTTAACATCATTAAATGCCACATATCTGGAACTGCATGTTATGCATGAGATACTGAATGATTTGATTATATTTTGACAGGTATCTGTGCCCAGATCATGTAAATCCTGCTGAATTTTTGGCTGATCTGATATCTGTGGACTATAGTTCGTCTGAGAGTGTTTATACTTCCCAGAAAAGGATAGATGCTCTTGTCGATTCATTTTCCAAACAGATCTCACTGATAGTTTTTGCAACTCCTCTTACTGGGGAAGGCCATAAGAGCAGCATGAGCACGAGGAAGAAAACAGTAGTCAAAAGAAAAGTTGGTTGGTGGAGGCAGTTTTGTTTACTCTTTAAGAGGGCATGGATGCAGGTAACTGTTATATATGATCTTATGGCTAATTTGATCAATTTATGACTATAAGGCAGTTTTGTTTACTCTTTAAGAGGGCATGGATGCAGGTAACTGTTTTTATGATCTTATGGCTAATTTGATCAATTTATGACTATCTCTCAGTTTAGTGATATCTTTCGTTTCGGCGCTATGGAACCCAATTGTTATGAACTATAGCTTAAGACACACTACGTTACTCGACGTTTCTTAGCTTCACATATAGCCAGGACTTACATTCTGTGTAGATTTATTTATCATATAACTCGTTTTCCATTGCATTACTTGTAAAAGAAGTTCTTTTTCCTGGTGAGATATGATTTTCTTTGCCCTGACATAATGGAGGTTTGTTGTGCACCTCTACTCTAAGCAGATCACTCCTATCACAGCATCTGTCTGTTGCATTTTACTTGCTTTATCAATGCCATTTTTTGCATTTCTAAATGTATCGGTTCTCAGATGTGTCCTGAATTCAAAAAATTAGTATCATCTTGTCGTAATTTGATTAATTGTAAAATTACCATGATTGTGGAATTTCCATGAGAAAAAAGTGTCTATTTGCATGGTCAGTAAAAGAAGTTTTTCTTATATCTCTCTTACTATTGCTAAAAAGGAACTTAGATGAGAAAACCGGCAGTATTTCTGTAAGTTGACCTTCAGTTTTCGACGGACCAATGCCACCCACCGTAATATGAAACGTTTATTTTCTAAGGACTTATGGGAAAGAGAACTTTTCAGTAAGCTAGTTAATTTAAGCACTTATTTTTAAAGCATTTTAGTTACGGTTAAATGAATTTTGTGTTGTTCTATTTCTTTGAAGGTTAATGAATTGTTATCACTTGTGTCTTTGTTGGGTCTTCTATTAAATGAGGTAAAAAATTTATTTAGAAGATAGGTTTAAAAAATTCAGTTACTTGCATTTGTTCATCATAGAAATATGGTAACGAACTGGTATTATTACATCACAATTAGTCCGTTAACTTGTTCAATATGACATGTTCAGAATGTAATTGGAGTAGAATACTACTCAGAACACACTTTGGTGAGGACCTTTCGGGTTTTCTTATGTGGCAATATATAATCTTTATATCAGAATGGATAAGATATCCATACTAGATGAGAGTGTTAATATAAATTTTATCATTTTCAATGCCACATATTCTATCTTATTCTTGACGCTCATTGATAGAGAACTTCATTCAAAATCAATTTGTTAAGAGGGCGAATGAAATGAGTTGGGCGTCCCAGCCAAGGAAAAATGAGTCAGAAGCAACTTCTTGTTGTTGACCTTTGACAGTCGGATTGATTGAAACCTCAATCTTCTCTAGTCTACAGCGACCAGCAGACCTCCTGTACTAAAAAAGATGTCTACATGTTCCCTCCTCTTTGCTTCTCACTGTCTACCTGGCAACATACTCTTAGTACATTTTGTACCTGAATATCTCTACTAGCTCTTTTGTTTGTGTGTGTGTGTGTGTGTGTTTTTTTTTTTTTTTTGGTGGAATGTGCCATTCAGTGATTGAACTTTTTGAAAAAGAATTTGTTAGTTTAGATAATTCAAAGTGATTTCCTTGGCACAAGATTGAGGATATTCATGGGTCAAGTTTATTTTCCTCAAACTTGTTACAGTCATGAATTGACATTGATTTCACAAGGGGTTAGAGGTGTTTTGAATTTTTGTTATCTTTCTTATACTATCTGTTTGATGGCTGTAAACTTGTGAATAGGCTTCTCGTGATGGACCAACAAACAAAGTTCGAGCAAGGATGTCAATCGCATCAGCTGTTATCTTTGGTTCTGTTTTCTGGAGGATGGGAAGATCACAAACATCAATTCAAGATAGAATGGGATTGCTTCAGGTATTAAAAGTTTTCAGCTCCACCCTGAATGTACCCCTTGTTAAACTTGGATTCATTTCTAAGGAAGTGAGCTATATTTTAACTGCACAATGTATGAGTTTTAAAATTATGTCCTGGTCTATTTACAATCCACTTCTGTTCAAGAATTGATTACATATCATTAACCAAATTTTCCTGGCGAATAAACTTCTTTTTTTCTAAATTGATTTTCTGGGAAAATTGCCTGCTAATCCTGTGAATAATCTCATGTGTATTTACTGGTTCCCACTCCCTATTTCTTAGTCATTGTTTTGATATACCCTGATAAAATCTGGACTTTTTTAATTAGTTCACAGATTAGATTCAATTTAGAAGGCAATCAGTAGAAATAGTAAATCATTATGTATCTGCATCTTGAAGTTGAGCTCTTTTATTCTCTTCTATTGCTCAGGTTGCTGCTATAAACACTGCTATGGCAGCACTGACAAAGACTGTTGGTGTATTTCCCAAGGAACGTGCTATTGTTGATAGAGAGCGTGTGAAGGGATCTTATGCACTAGGCCCATATTTACTTTCAAAGTTGTTAGCGGAGATTCCTGTTGGAGCATCATTTCCCTTGCTATTTGGTGCCATTCTGTATCCCATGGCTCGTCTACATCCAGCTATATCCAGGTGATTTTTATCAGTTCCCTACTTGTATAAAATGTTATTTAGTATCTGACAAGACAATATTGGAACATGTTTTTGTTGTCTTGTTTTGGAATGAAATATATCGGATCATGGTTTCCTGCACGTTTTGTGTATAACAATGGGGATAGTTAGCCTTTGAGAATTAATTGAAGTTTAAGAACTGCCAGCTTTCAACAAATTGCTGTTAGTAATAGTAGAATTGGAAGGACGAGTGAAGCCAATCTTTTTTCCCCCTCTGTAGAGTGGAGCTATTTAGGTGACTTTGTTGTGGACAAAATCTATTAACGCATATAACGAAGGTCTGAAGGTGTGCCCGTGCGCAAGTAATGGCTTAGATATCATTTAAGGAAAACCTTAACAAAGCTAGTAGAAAGTTGGCTCTCAATGTCTTGAAGACATTCAGTAAAATTAGCCTTCTTACAGATCTTCCATGATATTATGGAGGTGAGCTGCTCTGTATTATATCTTTTGGGTAAAGCGGGATCCTTGTAAAATTTCAATTTCATAGGTTAGAGCAAAAAGTTTGGAAAGGAATAGGTTGTCAATCTTTGATCACTTTGATCTGGTGTACATCTTAATAAGAGGAGCAATTGGTGTCTCAAAACTTCATTTTTATTTCTTAATATGGAAATTCACATACCAAATATTTATTTACTCTATATTGCTTTCTTGTCTTAATAAATGATCCAAGATGAAGATTGTTTGAGTCACTACAGTGACATGATAATAGCCATTTGTCTACACTCCAGCTTCAAAGACTTGTTTTTGGGGAAAAAGAATGTTATTGCTTAGATAGGCCATGGTCCTTGGAGGGACCAAGCCAAGCACCACTCGGTTGTAAGCATCTGCAGATGTTGAGATTTAGCTTTTGCTATTACATTCTGATTACAGTGATTGGTGGAAGAGTCTGTGCTGTTCTGATTTTGTCATCATCAGAACCTGCAAACTTCAATAATGTTGAGTGCTGAAGGTGGATTCCCTAATGTGAAACTTTCATGCTCTATGTGTAACATGCACTTCTCATTTTGCCTAATAGTTTATGTGAATGTAACTTGGTTTGTTTGATTACACTATGCGGCCAGATTGCATAATTGCACGGGATAGAAGTGGATATTCTTACAAAGATTCAAGTTATCTTTTCATATTGTTTGATACCACTGACTGAGAACTTACAATTTGTAGATTTGTTAAGTTCTGCGGCATTGTAACTGTGGAATCCTTTTCTGCTTCTGCTATGGGTCTGACAGTGGGGGCCTTGGTTCCTACTACAGAAGCTGCAATGGCCTTGGGGCCATCTCTTATGACAGTTTTTCTTGTATTTGGAGGCTACTATGTGAATGCCGAGAACACACCAATTGTGTTTCAATGGATTCCTCGAGTTTCCCTTATAAGATGGTAATACATGTCTTATCATTAAGTGCAAACGTCTTCTATGATTTTCAGAAGTTAATATCGTGTGAGAGGAAGTAACTTGCCCTGCCATGCCGAGGTTTTCAAAATATAACTGTGCCAAGGAAATACTTGTAGTTGTATTGACTGTTATTTTCAGGGCATTTCAAGGTCTATGCATCAATGAGTTTAAGGGCCTCCAGTTTGATCATCAGCAGCCATTTGACATACAATCTGGTGAACAAGTGAGTGAAACTCTGTGTTATGTCTAGAGCACTGTACTTTCTGCAATAAGGAATAGTAAAAAGTTCTTGAGAATTGTGTCAAGTATTAAGCATGACATCAAGAATATGTTTTCTATTCTAAATAACAGGGGTCTATGAATTGGCTGGGCTATGACTTTTATTATATTTTTGAGCCCTAAATTGCCCTGGCTTCTCATGTTACAAGCACATCTTAAGAGGGTATAAAACAAGTGTGACCGAGATAGAAGATAAAATGCACAAGGAAGCTCTCTGATTGATTAACAGATGCCATGACATTAGCCACATATTTGCTGGTTGCTTCTCATATTATCCTTAATCTTGCATGCTAGATGTTTGTTTGAAGTTGACAAACAGAAAATGCAACCTAGTCATCTAACCCCTCAAACCTCTCCATTCCTTGGAGAGAAAAATCTCAAATGCAGAGCAGTTTGATCACAATTTAAACCATCTTATATTTGTTTCTGTGCCATTTTGCAGGCACTAGACCGATTTTCCTTTGGAGGCAGTTCAATTAAAGAAACAGTAGTGGCTCAAAGCAGAATACTTCTGTTTTGGTATTACACAACTTACCTTCTCCTGAAGAGAAATAAACCTAAATACCAGCAACTTGAGCAGCCACCTACAGATCAAACTGAAAAACAGCTAAAGCTAGAGCCACTTGAAAGTGATTCGGTCTGTCTCTTATGAACAACTTGAATCTCCTCTTGTAGACCAAGGTAAACTTAACCAGCAGTTTGAATCTCCTCCTGCTGAACCTCTTAATATGTTTGACCTAGAAGGTTTCTAGTTACTTGGACATTCATGATGTTGATGTGAGATGTGGAACTTTTTATTGATCTATCTCATACAGGTACGAATCTGGAGATGACTGTGCAGTAGAGGAGGCCTCCTGCTTTCTCTGACATAATCAGCTAATTAGAACATAGGATGTTATTGTATCTTTGGTGCTTGTAGCTTATAAGTTCAATGAGAATGGTTGACCATGCAGTTCAAAGAGCTGGAAAGTTTAGTAAATCAAAAAACGTTGGGAATAACTATGTTAATAAAGTTATTGAACTTATATAGTTATGCACTTCTCTCGCGGATTTTCTCATGACTTGATTTCCCAGTGACCCAGTGAGTTTCAAATGTTGGAATTCTTTGACAAAAGATGGAAATATATGATATGTTATGCAGTAGTGTGTCCATTTATCCTCATTATTTTTATTTTTTATTTTTTATTTCTCTGTCTATGGGTTTTCAATTCCTTTTCTTTTCGATTTTTTGATGGGGTTTTTTTAGTGATAATCTTGCCAGGAAGCTTCATCCCAAAGATGTTAGTACCTTGAGTAGTATGACATTGATGGCAATTGCCTACTGTTTGATGCAAACAAAATGAACATGGGACTTATAAGGGTAATGCAAAACAACAAGGAACTCCATTTTTTCTTCCTTTTTTTGAGGAAACGTCTTGTACACGACAAAGAAATCTAATTCAATTTGCAATTATTGGCTATGACGGGGTCTTGCCATGGCACCGTCCCTTCACCCCCCAAAGAAAGAAAGAAAGAAGGGGGAAAAAAAAAATCCATCAATCATCATATGTTAAATAAACCTCTTTCTAGTGCGTCAATAGTAATTTCCCACTAATCCACTTGACAAAAACACGCAAAATGCCATCTTATCAATCCGTTATGCAGCCATTTCCAGCTTGACAAAACGTAACTTGTATTAATGTGGTCTTCTGGGAATAGAATTCATGAGATGAAAATGATCGAAAACAACTAATGACCTACTCCAATTTTGATTGGATCAGGAGATATATAATATGGGTTATGCGTCTATATTACACGTGTTAGATGGATGTCATGTGTATTCTCATTATAAGTAAATTTTAAACGAGTGATGTGTATGATGTACAATACATAAAATATAACACTAAATGTGTAACAGAAAATCCAAATTTAATATAAGAGATCTCAAAAAACTAGTTTAGGATAATGGCAAATTAGTTCATCTTATTTTCACCTTATATTCTCTATAAATAATATTTTGTAATTGTTTACTTCTCAAACTAGCTACTAACACTAAATAATAACTAATGAATATTTGAAAAATCTACAACTGCATTTTCCTGCTTGCCTGCCTTCGACGGCATCATCAATTACTGTGTTATCCATACTATAAGTGATCATCGTACACGGAAACCACTTGTCATCTGACCGAAATTCCTGGATTGCTCCTACATTCAGCTCAATCTTGTTATAATAATAATGAAATCTTGAATCTTGTAAATCTTGAGTCTTTCTTTTCCAGTTCATTGAATATTTCCATATAATTTAAGGCCACCCAAATGTCAACTTATACAAAGGGAGTAAATTATGCGCCGTCGTCACAAAAGTCAAGCCAATCCTACCGCCCACATGACAAGGGAACCTTCATGATCGGTATCTAGTCTATGGTGAGTTTTGACTATTCACTCTATAATACGAAATAAATATGATAGTTGTTAAGATAATTAAAAATTAAGTAAATTTTATTACTTTTTAACTATATAATGATTTATAATACTCACTAACAATGTATGAGTAACAAAAAATTTTTAGGCAATGATCTTCTGCTTTCCGAAACAATTCGTCCATTTCAGCACGACCATAGATGTTATTGAGTAGCAGTATTCAAAATAAATAAATAAATTGAACGAACCATTAAAAAAAAAGAAAAAAAGAGTAAAGCAACTATGTCCCACATGTGAGCTATTTTTCTTCCACCAATTTGCACATAGTTTCTTATTCTAGATCATCTGACGGCCATTTTTTCCCCCATAAATCTTGGCCATTTTTTGGGTCCAATTACTAGTAATATATGGTTCTCATGACATGATGTTAATCTCAATAAGACATCTCACGGCCATTTTGCTGGTCACATAAGCATTATTGAAAAATTTTATAATTATGTTAAAAGAATTATTTTTTTAATTTAAAAAATTTACGTAATATAATTTTTTAATATATATAATATTATATAATATAAATATTTAAAATATCAGAAAATAATTCGCTCTAGTTATATGTCTCCACATAGAATTCTCCACCCTTTCATTACAATGACACGTGTTGCTTTCACAACACGAAATTTTGCATCTGCTAAATAAAAAAAGAATTATTCCTGGTGAAGGTCGGCTGGTGTAAGTTAATTAAGACACGGTTTTGCCGCATCAAATTTAATCAATGTACACTACTACTAATAATACTATAATCCTAAGATATTTGGACCATCACATGCATCCCACTAACAAATTATTGCTATAAATACGCCAAACCGATAAACTATGTGCTCATCATTATTCATTCTAATTTCATCAATTAATTACTACTACAATTTATAGATTCTTGATCCAAAAAAAAAATAAATTAATGGCAGCATTAACTTGTTCACTCATTTCTTGATCATCATCTTTCATCTAGACCATTTTTTTCAGGTATAAAAAGAAAGCATGCAAGATCATCTAATTCAGCAACAACCCTTTTTGCAATGGGAAGATCAGAGGCAGATTACCATGATCACCAGAATTTCAATGGGAGGTTGGTGGATGAGAACATGATTGTTCTTAGAAAAAGAATTCATGAAATGAAGATGATTGAGAAGAATTACGAGCCGCCTTCGGAATGGATGGATTGGGAGAAGCGTTACTACACAAGTTATGATTCAATGATTTGTGAAGCCATGGGGTTTTTGCAATCTCATTTGATGAAAACCAGGCCAAGTTTGGCTATTGGGATGATTGCTTTGGTTACTTTGAGTGTGCCAACTTCATCTTTCCTTGTCATGTCTCAATTGATGGAGTTAACTAAAGGGGTTTTAGCTGGGATTCATATGTCTTAGGTGATCAAGAATTAATCCTCTTTAATTACTATTATATATGTTGACATTTGATTCAGCTTTTGCTTGTTGTAAATAGACATATCCAATATATATTATATGATTGGTTTTGGATGGTCACACAAGGCATAAGCTATATATGATGTATTCGGAAGATGTAATTCTTTTTGTAGAACAGTATGATTGTTTTAATTAATTGATGGTTTCGCCTCCTGTTATATTTTAAGGAAGATATTGAGGTACATTTTCAAGAATTTGAAGCCATTATACATCACCTAGGTCCTAAATTCCATCCTAGGACAATTGTGGAACTTTTATTTCAATGTTCATATCCTTGCTGAAACTTGATTATACCTATCCTCATCATTTGCTAAAATAAAGAATTATAACCAGTTAACAATTAGAAAAGGAAAGTGAGAGAGCACAAACAAGTAGATGCCAATTTAGTGGTTGGATTTTTGCGGGGGCCAAAGTAGAGATTCAGTCATTGTCCTTTGCAAGCTCTTACATCAAAGCTCGTTTGGTAAGGGGATGGGAGATTAACTTAAAAACAAAAAAGGGATCGGGAGATTAGTCCCAGATATATAGAAGAAATAAGAGAGAAGCAATTCTAAGAACAAGAAGAGGGGTTAAGATAAAGACCTTAATCTATTTCCTAAAATGATATTGCGAAAATCAAAGTCTCAGAGGTACTGTTGATTATCACAGGATAACATAGGACTGGAACAATTGAACAGGGAGCCAAGGACAGACATGCTAGGATTGGATTATTAGCCAGCTTAAATCAATTTTAAGAGGCAATTTGTATTAAATTGGTAAACAGAAACCTCTACATTCACCAATATATAATGAATCTAAACTAGGAAAAGAGACCATTGTGGTCTCTTATCTTTGGGGTGTGTTTTAATTGGCTTTTTTATCTATCAAAATAAGTCAATTTAGTCTATTATTTTTTAAAATATTGACGAATGTAGGACTTTTGACGAAAAAGTTAGACAGATTAACAGTAGAGGCCCACGTGAACATCACCTAACCTTTAAACATAAATGACTTGAGGTTAAAAATCTAAATTTCAAACGATAAAATTTACTTTACTAATTTCTTCATTGAACATGCATACCTTGTAGAAGATGGGACAAAATTAAGGTTATGAAAATGAGAGAAAAGGAAAAAATATTAGAGGTAATAAGGAATAAATCATTTTAACTTCAACATGTTTGTGATTTAATGATCATGTGATACTTACGTAACTTTCACCATTAATTTATCTAATTTTTTTTGTTTAAAACCCTGCATTGGCTAATATTTTTTTTTTAAAAAATGAGGTATTAAATTGGAGCACGCTCCAAAGATAAAGGTTCAAAAATGATTTTTTTCCCTCTAAACTATATAATGAATTTAGACACTAATTAATAAGGTAACTATTCAATAAATTTAAACATTACTTAATAAAGTAACAATATGATACAACAGATTTAGACAATTATACTCGTGAATCTAAACGTCAATAATTAGGTCATAGGTAGCATTTGTTCGACACCTCATAAGTATTTAAGTTTTTCACAGTAATTCAAAGGTTTTTGGATACTATAATTTTCATTAATCTATATTTATGCTATAATAAATGAGGGAGTTTGATTTATTGATTTAGATTTTCTTTACGAAGTTACCCTTACTATAAAATTTAATAACTTTGTTATGTCCCCTAACTTTAATGCTTTTTTATAATTGTTAGGCTATTCATGTAAATACTGCTTAAAGAGTAAAAAGATGAAATAAAACCTACTTTTAAACCTTCATATTAGGAATTAAATTTGATTGAAGTATATTTTCTTGTATAGTAGAATATTAAAAATGAGTTTTAGAAATTAAAGAAGAGTAGAAAATAATTATATAGGGATGGATTTTAGAAATCAAGCAATAATAAAGAAATTAAATTCAATTGAAAAATAAATTTACATATTTTAGTTATGCTTTAAAGCCCTAAAAAAAAAAAAAAAAAAAACTAAAAAGGTAAACGAAAAAATAAAGCTAATATTTTGAGACTTATTTAATAAAGTTATTAAAAAAGAACTTGATTGAATAAAGTTTACTCATTAAATAGAATACATATAACTGTTATCAACATATATACGTTGTAAATGCATTAATAGACTAGACAATATTTATATACAATAAAAAAAACTAATAGTTTATAAACAATTTATAAAAAAAAAGAAGAAAAATTCGTTTGAGAAAAGAAAAAGAAGGAAAACAAGATTATTTTAATGGATTAAATACCATTTTGACCCTAAAACTAAGTAAAAATCTCAATATGACATTTTAAATTAAAAAAGTCTCAATCTGGCTCTCCAAATTGAAAAAATATTCCAATATAGTTCTCCAAATTGAAAAAGAGACACTTTGGTCCTCTAAATTATAAATGTCCCACTGTAGAGTAGAGAGTTTCATCTGATATCATTTTTTTTTCAAGGATGAATTTTATTAATTATACAAGTATAGAAGCAAAACTATTTTAGGACTAGAAACTAAGTTAAGTAATAGTAGGAATTATCTTAAAAAATTAGGATTCATCACATACAAATCTTTTGGACTCTTTGTATAATAATTCTAAAATATTTTTCTATTTTGGATACCAAAAAAAAAAAAAAAAAAAAAGGAAACAAAAGAATAACGATGACATAAAATTACTTAAAAAGTCTCAAGGTCATGTAGACTTGAATTAATAAAAATGTTATCCTTCATAGATATTGTCAAAATTCTTCACCTTGTTTCACCCATTATCATTTATTTTGCATCTAATGTTATTGTCTAGACTTTGTAATTATGAAAGAGATTTATTGTCCATAATATGATAAAAAAAAATGTTGCTTCTGTGTGGTGTACTAAAACAACTTTAATATAAAATCTATCTTTTCGATTATTATTATTATTATTAAACTGATTAGATAAGTAGGAGAGAGGGTAAAAAATGTGATCCGCCTATTTTGTTTTTCTTAAAAAACAATATTCATTTTTTTTTTAAAAAAAGAAAAAAAAGAAAACTACATCTCTTCCTCATACCTTGCAGTGATTCAAGCCAATTACTAATAGGTTATAAATAAAGTGTCTTACTACTCTCCTAAGTTGCACTTCATTATCAAAAATATCATACTCCTTATCTTGTAATTCTTAATTTACTTTTAGTTCCTTTTTATGCATTGAATAATTATCACCTATTTAATCCAAGTTATACTTTGTCTAAAAATTAGCTCCTAAACTATATAACTATAAAATTATTGATAGATAATTATTGTTTTCTTATCAAAATTATATTTTTGTCAAATATTGAACTTGTAGCAAACAGATGGATTAGGCCCTTTACAATGTAATTTTTTTTCTTCATTAAAAATTGACACACTAGCCAACACATAGGCTCACTACATGACAACACACTAAACACTCCTCTCTGCATCGCAACTGGAATCCAAACAGAAGTCACCAGCCAAAACCCAATCAATACATACTTAACCTGATTATCAGAAAATCAATAGAACAATTCTTTGAAGGTGATCTTTCATCACCTCCCAAAAGAACAAAAACTCATCTCTTTCTTTGAAAACTCATATATATATTTTTTATACCTGTCAGTTTAAATTATTGATTTAGATTTTCTTTCTAAAATTGTTCTCACTATAAAATTTAATTACTATGTTGATTTGTAATGTCCCGAAATTTCAATGCCTATTTTCTTAATAATTATTTAGGTTATTAATGTAATATCACATTGAACTTTTACTTTGAAAACATAGCAATTATTGAAGTAAATATTTTTATTTTTCTTGAGATATAATTTTTTGCATTGGAAGGAAATTGTTGGAAAAAGAAAAAGGAAGAAACAAATTGGGAATTATTTAAAAAAATCATTTGTTATTTTCCTTTCGATTTGAAAAATGGAAGGAAATTTTTTGAAAAGAAAACACGAGGAACGATTTTAGAAGGGGCTAGAAAGACCATAAATGAATTGGGGAATGTTTTCTAAAAGTACATCATGAAATATGCTTTTTAGTTTGGTTTTTTTGGGGGGCTTTTTCTTTGGTTTTGATAAAAGGCAACAAGTTAAGGAAAAAATAAAAAATGTTCAATTAACTAAAACTGGACATTCAAAAATTAACCTAGAGCTTCTATTTAAGTTGAAGAAAAGAAAAAGAGACATCATCTTCTAAAAAAAGATCCATACATAGCCACATTCTTTTTGACTTGATTCAAAGAAAAAAAAAGACTAAAAAATAATGCATATCCAGTCACTAGCAAAATCTGGTTTGTACTCTTAGTTTCCTTGTATATATTTATGTAAAATTTGCTTAGAGAATATGTGAATTTGCTGAATGTTTTTGTGCCTTTATATGTTACTTCTTTAAAATCAAATCCATTCCTTCTAATCCACCAATTTTGAATATAGTTGTTAACCATGAATTTCTCTTTCTATGGGATTCCTCCTTGTATTTTTTTTAACACATCTAAGTTGATGTCCACTTTCATTTCCGCAAAGCATATATTTTGATCACTTAAAAAAGAGGAAGTAGCCAAGTAAAAAAACCATTACTGCACTCAGCCATATCAATGATGCAACAAGTAGCAAGTAATTTGATGATAGTATGACGTTTAGTAACCATCCAACATATTCTAGAATTGAGAATTTGCTGCTCTACAAGATAATTTAACGGAAGGTTGTTTATTAGTTGGTTTAGTCTCTTCATCAGCGCATCAAGATGATCAATGCCCCAGGTCTCCTAAAGCCCAAAATAAAAAAGGTCAAACCTTTCACTATACCATCTAAAATCCTCAAGTAACAATAAGTTTCTAAAAACTCAACATATATCAGTCTTTATATAAGAATGATGTATATGTACATCAATAGGTATTTGCGTGTGTAAATATACAAATATATGCCATGTTTGCATGCATATACATATATATATACTCTTATATACATAAGTAAATATATAACTTACAGAAAAGTGGGTAAATCCAACCAATCTTGGTTGTACAATGGAAAGGGCGACTAGTTTATCTCTCCGACGTCCATTGTCTAATGGATAGGATAGAGGTCTTCTAAACCTTTGGTATAGGTTCAAATCTTATTGAACGCAAATTTTGTTCATATATATTTTCCTATTATTTAGATTTCGATATCAAGAAACAAAGACTATTCGTAATTCCATAATTGAATCAATTCCATACCGGTTCCAAATTAGAGGAGTATTATGTTAAAATTTCGTTTGAAATGATGTGGTAGAAAGCAACGTGCATCTCCATAAATGATAGCCCAATGGTTTGAGTATTTTCTATTATGTCAAAAAAATTGAAAAAATTTGCATTTATAATGTCTCGTGGGAAAAAAAATGTTTGATTTGATTTTATTGTTTGTAAAAGAGATCCAAGTCTTCAATAAAAGAATTATTCTTTCTACCACTGATAATCTCAAGAACCAAAATACTGATACTATACAGGTTAGCCTTCTCGCAAACATCTAATGTTCAATATTAGTAACTGTATAATTACATACTAAAAAAGAGGGATATCAAATCAGTTACTAATTAGATTTTAATTAAAGTGTATTTTATCTTATAAAACTTAAATACTAAATATCTATTGTTACTTTTGAATGCGGCGGGTGATATTTGCCACAACTATAATTTTCCACCTAGAGGGAACTTTCACAAAATGCCAATAATATCCCTACAAAGTAATTAATTTCTTTTTCTCTTTCTCTAATATTTTTTTGTCCTCTCTCTGCTTTCTCATTCTTAGTATTGTTCTCCCCGTAACTTCTTTGATAATGTTTTAATCTTGTTTTGTTTTCCTATCCAATTTGTTCTTAATATATTTTTTTAAATTTTGACACAACAAATAACCAAAAGAATAAAAATCGCAATCCATTCAAAGGATTTTTATTCTTAAATTATTTCTTTCTTTTTTTGGGTTATTTTGACACAACAAAGAACCAAAAATAGAACCCTAAATCCAGTCAGGGGAATAACTAAAGATAATGAAAAAATATCAAAAGATAGCACTTTTGTATTTAAATTTGTTAATCTTCACTTTGTTTTAATCTAATCAAATCATTTTTTTTGTATAACTAATTTGCTATCCTAAGTTATAAAAATCAAACAACTTTTAGTCTCGTAATTCCAAAAGAAACTCAAAAATTATGTGTAAAAAAATCTAATCTAAACTTACAATTGCATAATCTCAATTTTGAGTATCATGAGACTGAGAAAGAAAATTTTTAAAAAGATAACAATGACATCAAACTTTATCGGTATGGAGGACTTGAATAGAAAAAATAGTACGTCAAAGTAATGTACTTCTAAATGACTTATTTTTACTATAATTTTATGATACATTTATGCTATAGGGGAACATAATATAAAGGGAAGAGTGGCATAAGATTTGGAGAGAGAAAGAAGGGAGACCGGTATGAATCGAAGAAGGCGTGAAATGAAGAAAAAAGAGAAGTGTCAAAAAGTGGAAGGGACTCTTTGACAGCCATTGTTGACATTCATGGATAATTTTTATTAATAGGAGAATCACTGCTCTGAAAATATCGCTATAGCATTTGAATTATTACTGTATAGATTGATAGCTAAAATAGCTATATGTGGTTAGTTCTATTCTAAATTTATAGTTTTAACATAATGGGGATTAATCAGTAAATTTTATGCCATAACTTGCCAAATGACAGAATATTTTTCACTTTTTTTTTAATTTTATTTTCATGATATAATTTCTATAGTTGTGCAGAGACTAAGAGACAGGCATGAGACCTTTCTCCTAAATTAGAAATTGCAATTTAGTATTTACACCAAAATGATTCCTTCAAGTTGGTTCTAAGAGACGTCTAGAATCAAGAATAATCAAACACCCTAATGCTTGATAAACCTAAAATTGTTAGGATAGCACTTAGATAACTGAAAAGAATATAGTGTTCTAATAAATTCTAAAATTTGTTAACATTTTTTTTTCAAGACTACAGTCCCCTCTTTGATTATTAAACTTACAAGAATGGATATAATAATAAACTCTAATACTATTCATGGTATACATTGTGCTCCAATATATGTATGATGATAGTTTAGACTTTTCTTATCTTCGAAGTTGATGAGAATACCAATGAGCTAATGGTAGAATACATCAATAATTCTCAACATAGTGAGGAAATGGACTTTTATTTTCAAAATTACAACATGATGTGTTATTCACATAATACAATTATTTTGATTTCATGAAATTGCATGAACTATTAAACTAAATAGATCTCTTATATTTCCAACAAAGTATATATGAAGAAAATACACAAAAATTTCTTTGTCTTAGTTAAACATTAAGCAGGAATTATATAAGAAGAAAATAAGGTAAACTAAAATATCAAATAATTAGTATCTCTAAACATGTTTTACTATTTAATTCATAGAAATAAAAATCAAACAATTAGTATTTCTAAACGTACAAAATACGTGTTCCCATACTAGTATTAATAAACATATGTACTATACTAGATTACATCAAAGCAATGGACAAAAAACAAAATTGAGATTAAGTTAATAGGACTAATCAGTAGCACCAAAATACGCAGTTGAGCTTCTAGGGAATCCCCCTCCCCCACACAAAAAGAAAAAAAAAAGAGCTGGATATAGAGCAACACAATTACACGGGATCCATATTTATACCTTCTCATAATTGTCCACTTTGCATGACGAGATATAAGAGTTTTTTTTTTCTTTTTTTTTTTCTAGCCCAAACTCCATAATATGATATTTGACTGTGATGCCCTAGGGAAAATAACTTGATAAGTTTGGTTTATGACCTCATTTGTAGATCTCGTGACTATTAGAGAAGTCACATAGGCAATGTGATATCAAATGACATCAACACATGTGGATGATGTCATCTGACATCACATTATCTATTTAGCTTCTTTATTTGGCTTCTCTAATAGCTACAAGGTTTACAAATAAAGCTGTAACCAAGCTTAACTAAATACCTTGGGCTTCTTGGCCTATCTTTTAGTGAAATAAGCTCCTTCACTTCATGCCTTTGATAGAACGGAGATAGGAATTAGGCTTCTGGTAGGATAACTGGCTCCTTATAGGATAGGCTTACAGAAGCTTGTGCAAACAAGAGGAAAGGCTAGGTTTTATGGTCGGGGTTGCTTGGTAAACAAGGAAAACCCACTTATGTGACCAAGCTGCCTCTAGGTTCCAGCTCACCTAATACCCGCTACACACCTTACTTTTCTCTAATAAGCAAGTTGCTTGATGTGCGAATAAGTTAGAAGTCATGCAGAGGCAGCTTGGTGTTGAGTTATAGTCTTTGCTCAAAACTTCTGTCACTCTATCCCCATAGAGGTAGAGAACTCGTCGCTATCTCGGCTGTGCTACCAGAGGCTCTGGGACAGTCAGAATAGGAGAGCACTCATCTTGGGCTGGGTTTACTTAGATGCTTTCAACAGTTATCAGCTCCGCACTTGGCTACCCAACGTTTATCATGGCACGATAACTGGTACATCAATGGTGCATCCTTCCCTATCCTCTCGTACTAGGGAAAGGTCCTCTTAATATCAACCGAACTATTCAAGTTACTGTAAATTTTCGATGAGATATTTAATAATCTCCTAGAAAACTCATTATTTATTCAATAAAAAATTCTAACAATTGAAAAGATCATATAAGTTTTAGAGTATGAACCCTCAATTCAAACATTGAAAATTCTTTGATAGTTGAGATAAATCCGACTTACCTTGTTTTATTTTTCTTATTTTTAACCCATTTTTAGTAAAAAAAAAAAAAAAACCCTTACCTTATGTAATATTAATTAGGGCCCCTATCATAATATCTAATTGTGGATATGAAGAAATAAATTCTCTAGTAAACCAAAGTATCGATTAATAGTTATTTGCTTCTTTTTCCACTACTAGAAAAACAAACTTTTGTGACTGATTTAACAACTGATTTTTGCCAAAAATCTGTAGCTAAATGGATTAGCGACGGATTTTGCAACGGAAACAATCTGTCAGAATATTGCTAAATTTAGCGACCGATTTACCAATGAAAATTTAGCGACGAAAATTTTCGTTGAAAAATCCGTCACTAAATTTCGTACATGAATACCAAAAATCGTTCACTAATCCATTTAGTGACGGATTTGGCGACAGAAAAAATCTGTTAGAATATTGCTAAATTTAGCGACCGATTTACCAATGGAATTTTAGCCGACGGAAATTTCCATTGGAAAATCAGTAACTAAAATTTGTAAATGAATACCAACTTGAATCAGTTTAGCAACCGAATTTTTTGTCACTAATTTTAGCGACTGAAAAATCGGTAGCTAATTCCTAGTCTAGCGACGGATTTTTCGGTTGCTAAAAATAGCAACAGAGAAAACGCTCACTAATTCCTAGTTTAGCGACGGATTTTTCGGTTGCTAAAAATAGCGACAGAGAAAACGGTCACTAATTCCTTGTTTAGCGACGTATTTTTCGCTCGCTATTTTAGCAATCGAAAAATCCGTCACTAATTTGGCACTTAGCGACCAAAAAATCCGTTGGAAAAATACATTTTAAAAATAAAAAATTTTAGCGACGGAAAAATCTGTTGCTAATTTCAAATTATTGTAAAATAAAAATATTAATACCATTACATTCTAAACCTACAAACAACAACCAAATATAAACCAAATTAGCATCTAAACATTCCGACAATCAACTATGCATTCAAAGTATATGTCTACAATCACCATAAATTAACTACACACACACATACATACATACATACATACATACATACATACATACATACATACATACACACATACACACACACATATATATTATAATAAGAAATGTGCCACAAAACAAAATCTCTCCAACCAAAGTAAAAGTAGCAAAATACAAGTAAATAAGTACAAATTTTATGAACTAGTATCCAATATTAATGTGTAGAGGTCACTCATCCTCACTTTCTTCCTCCTCATTATCCCCACCATCTTCATCTTCATCCTCATTTTCATCTTCATGTATGGGACGTACTGGCTTTTCTAGCTTTTTCACACCATTTCCACTATGATAAAGTACTGGAGGCATCGTAGTAAATTGAGCAAACCCTATAGGCGAATAATATGGGGAGAAATTGGTTGAAGTTTAAATTGAGCAAACCCTGTAGGCGAATAATATAGGGAGAAATTGGTTGAAGTTTGACTTGGATGCTAAAAGGTCATAGAACTATGCACCCCAAGAGACATCATTCTTTCAAATGATTCTATTTTAGACTTCAAGTTCCCTACTGTATCCTTGAGTTCATTATTGCTTGTTTGCAACGATATAGTTGTGCTTTGGAAGCTATGGATATGCTTGTTCTGTTCCTAAATCATGTTCTCCTAGTAATCAGGCATCCTAGATGTGCTCGAAGAGGATCCACTATAATTTGATCTACCGGCACATGGCAACCCAAGCACTCATCCTTTCTTCATCTTACCAACAATTTCTGTCCATACTTCAATTTCACTAGGTAAGGAGGATTGTTGTGATGGGCAACCTTCACCATTACAACTATGACTTGACTACACCTCAGACCACTTAGCAGCAAAATTTTCCTATTCATGCATCAATCATTCCATAAGTGACTTTTTAATGAAAGTAATTATAAAAATTCATAAACGCTAGAAAAAAGTAATGTGCTGTGAGATTCCCACACATTGAGTTTAAGCAAATCCAAGGTAATTTTAGATAGAATTTGGAACCATCCTTAAACAAATAAAAGAACAATAACTAGATTCTAATGGTCTTATTACTTACATGCATATTTTCTACTCGTGGGGTTATCCATTCTCTAATGCCATCCTTGTCTGTCTTTCTTGTATGGCTGTGTAGGAAAGTGGCAGCAAGACCAACATCACGTCCATTATTTTTTTTTTTCTAACAATTTTAGAATATATGACATAATATAATATCAAAAAGTAGAAAAAATAACACCTAAGTGGATGAGCCATAATAAAACACAATTTATATATGCATACCAATTTACGTAGATGCTCCAAATAGGTGATGCTGCCACTAGTATGATGAAGATATCCGTCATCATCGCAAGTGGATGCACGATTCTTCTTATTTGTTTGACTTAAACACTTTAACTTTTTCCATCTCATATTTGCAACAATTGAGCCCATGTGGAATCTCCAATCTATTCTTGTCGAATCTCACCTTTCCAAATACCTGCACACACGTTGTGCATCAAAATTCTTCATTCATTTTGAGCCGCGATACTCAAGTATCTTACAAACATCCTTCGCATCCTTCGGAAGCCAACAATATGAGTTCTGCAGACAAAGACAAAAATACCAATAATTATATATTTAAATTATAAGTAAAAAATATTAAAATAGAATAAACAAAAAAGTAGCTCACTCCAAATTCTCTAAACATCATGTCTCGCAACTCTTTTAGCATCTTCTTCCAAGTAGGGTAAGGGCCATTTAAATTAGATTTGATAAGATGAGTGATATGAGAAGCAACCTCATGCTGATAATGTTCAAACCTAGTTAAAAAAATATATAAATCATCAACATGTAATGCAGAATAAGCATAACCTTGAAATAAACTTTATTATCAATAAATAAACTTTAAATAAAATATAATATAGCTAGTTTGATCCATTACTCAAGACCACATGGCCGTAAAAATTTCTTCGTAGTATTGCTCTCTTTTAGAATGCCAATTGAACAACCATTTGTAGATGCTCCATAGATGTTCTATTTGAAGCACCTGATGGCTGTGCTAAAGGATTTTGATCCTCAGCCGCACTAGTATTTCCTTATACAAAATAATTGCGGGGAATCTCTTGCATGCCAAGTGTTGGGATGAAAGTTGTAGACATTCTTGGACCAGCATGTGGTGGGATAAAATGAGGTGGTTGACTCATAGGAGGAGGCATTCTAGATGACACATGTGTAGGTGGCTGGCTCAGAGGAGACATACAAAATGACACATGTGACTAGATAAGAGGAGGAGGCATACTAGACAACACATATATAACTGGCTAGCTTAAAGGAGGCATACTAAATAAAATATGTGGCTAGCTCAGAAGAGGAGGCATAGTAGAGTGTCCAGATGTAGGTGATTGACCTGTGGGAAGAGGCATAGTAAAAGAGAGATAGCTCGTAGGGGGTGACATACTAGATGGTACAAATGTAGGTAACTGGCTAGTAGGATGAAACATACTAAATAGCACAGATGTAGGTGCTAGTCATGTGTACTAGTATTTATAGGAGGAGGCATGAATGATGAAGTAGTAATAGTAGACTTTTTCTTCTTACTCGCACTGCATTCTTACTTTTTTGTTTCCATATATCGGCCATCTGTAAATATTGCACAAAACAAATATTAATAACAAGTTTCACAACATTATAAATACATGCCTCCGAAAAATTTAGCAATTAATAGTTATTATTATTTATTACTATGATTGCTTAGTAAATAAAAATACTAATACTACTGTATAGCTACTACACTAAATAATAGTTATTAAATATACTAATACTACACACAAATAAAAAAGAATAGCACGAGGCCATAAATCAAAATAACAAAAAAAATGCGATATTGGTAAACAAATACCACAACAAAATACAAATAAGCAAAAAGTAAAAATTCATTTATCCATGTAATTAAAATGTTCATAAATTTCTATTAATCATCGTCTCTATCTTCATCTTCCTTTTCTTGTTCTTCTTCCTCGTCCTCTTCCTCTTCTGCTATACTATCAACCATTGCAGACCTACCCAATTCATGATCATCAATTTTTTCAAATGCCCCATTACTGTCTACTAGAATCTAATGGGGTCATTGTTTATAACTGTAGCAACAGGAGGATGTGTATCCTGGTAAGGATTTTCAATGGCATGATCTTTGTCAATTCTACCCCTAGGCCTTGTCTTTATCACAACAAGCCAATCCAATTGGTCTCTGATTCGTTCTGGATATGGAACATAACACACTTAAGATGTATGTTATACAAGTATAAAGGGATCAAATTTTTGATACCTTCCTATTTACCTAACTTCAACAATTCCATATTGGTTATGAATTTTAATGCCTCGACTGCTTACTTATTCATACTAGTCACAATTGAACAAAACTATATTTTTTAACCTGAATATTGTAACTGAACTACCTCATTAAGTATACCATAAAAGTCACTTTAACCTTCACTTTTGAGACACACTCCACTATTAGTAGTTTTTCTACCATCATGCCCAATCATTCGTCCTGTGAAATATGTATCCATTGACAAAGAATTTTTGGCCATGTTTCAACCTCTCTACTAGAGAGCCCCATGCAAAATCATGCAAGTACTCATTACGTACCATATTCTGTGGATTGCGAACCTAACATAAAAATAAAAACTTCAGATAATTTTACTTTTTTTTAACTTAAATGATATTAGTTAGTATTATTCCTTACATATTGATAGAACCACTTTACAAATTTTTTCTCTATTAATAGTTCAACTTCTTTGTAACTAACATGAGGCCAATATGTTCGTACAGCTTGCTCGTACATCCTACAAATTATTATTATTTTTATTTTAAAGACACTAAAGATTATGTAAAAATATCATAATTAAATAAAAATGTTATGCTTACGTCAAGAAAGGTTTCACTTCATCAAAATTCAAGAATACATGCAGTGCTTCTGCAGCCATCTCTTGATCTGCCAAAAATCTCCGTTTGCACTTTCCTGTCGGCCAACTCGATTGATTGAAACTAACAAGGTATTGAAGATGGCGGTTTCGTTACATCAAATCTATCATCTTCATTGCATCCAATTCTTGTGAACTTAAATTGGACATGAGATTCGTAATAGTAAGAACCAAAGTAAGAGGTTTCTAGAGACAAGTACACCTCACATATTGAGCCTTCTAGACGAGCTCTATTTTTTACCATGCCTTTCAAATCATATAAAAACATGGATGTTAATTGTACATATTAAAAGTTGCTTGTCAACAATGTTTTTAACCATGCATTACAAGTTTAGTTATTACCTCTTAAATGGATACATCTACTTATACTGAACGGGTCCTCCAATTAGTGCATCATATTGTAGGTGTATGAGTAAATGCTCCATAACATCAAAAAATTTCGGTGAAAGTATATGTTCTAGTTTGCACAAGATTACAGGAATGTTTTTTTCCATTTGAATAAGCACTCTTCCCGCAACTCAGTGCAACACAAATCGCAAAAAAAAAGGCTCAATTCAGTGAGAGCCTTCTATATTGATTCAAGCAATCCTATAGTACTAAAAGTAATAGGAAGCAATCGTTCCATAAACACATGACAATTATGACTTTTCATCCCAAGTAACTTGCCTCCATCCCGATCCACGCATCTAGTGTATATATTTAAAGCATATCCATCTGGCATATTTAACTCTTCAACCCAATTACAAATTTCTCATCGCTAATCCAATGAGAATGTGAAGTAAGATTTTGGTTTTTCAAGTTTTCCATTATTTAAGGTTTTTAACTCCAATTCACGTCACCTACAATAAACACTCAAATCCCTTCATGTTTCTGCATTTTCTTTGGTCTTGTCTTTGTTGTCCATTATAGTGTAAAACACATTGTCAAAAATATTTTTCTCGATATGCATGACATCCAAATTGTGACGAATTAAATTGTCCTTCCAATAAGGCAACTACTAAAAGATGCTCTGTTTAGATCAATCGTGCGTCACCCCATAACCATCAAATTTTTGGTGTTAAACTTTTAGGTCCTTTATTTTTGGTAGATTTTTCACTCGACTTCCACAATTTTTCACCACTTAATCTATGAGGAGGAAGTGACCTCTCAACAGGATTCTTGTAAAAAGCATCTCTATTCCTCCTAAAGGCATGATCCTCGGGTAACAATTGGCGATGACAATCAAACCAAGAATTCTTTCTTCCAAATTTTAACCTGAATGCTTTGGTTTGCTCCATGCAAATAGAGCACGCCAATTTTCCAAATGTAGTCCGCCCTAATAACATACCATATGCTAGATAATCATTAATCATCCACACTAATGCTGCCCTCATTTTAAAGTTTTGTTTCATAGAAATATCATATGTAGGGACTCCCTCTAACCATAATTGTTTCAACTCATTAAACAAAAGTTGTAAGTATACATCTATTCAGCTTTTCGGGTTATGTGGAACGGGAATCTAGCAAGTTAGAAACATATAAAGAGTAGGCATGCACATTTCAGGTGAAGATTATATGGAGTTACAATAACAGGCCAACACGAGTAAGGTTTACCACTGTTGAAGGCCTTAGTATTAAAACCATCTGCACATAAACCAAGTCTAACATTTCTTGGATCTAAGGCAAAATTTGGGTGTTTTCTATCAAAGTGTTTCTATGCTTCACCATCCAAGAGATGGCATAAGACAACGGGCTCTCTCCTATTCTCAGTGTGCCATCTCGTGTGTTCAGCTAATTTAGGAGATGTATATAGACTCTTAAATTTTGGTATGAGCGGCAAATAGTGCATTCTCTTGTAAGGAACTGGTTTACTCCTTGGTTTATATCGAGGATGCTTGCAATGCTCGCAATCAATTCTACTGCTTTTGTGATAAAGCATTCACCCATTGATACAACAATCATACCTAATAGCAGATAAACCAAGTTTCTTCACAAATTTCTCTGTCTCGTCAAAATTATTGGTTACACAATTACCTACAGGAGTTGCCCGTTTCACAATGTCACACATTCTGTCAACACAAACCTGTGACAAGTTATAATCTGATTTCAAACTCATCAATTGAACAGCCATAGACAACTCAATAAATGTTTCACAACCAGGGTACAACTGTTGTTGAGAAGAATGTAATATATCATAGAAATGAGCAGCTTCAGTATTAGGAGGCTGTTCGACATTTACTCTACTTTGTTGCTCTTTATGATATTTATATCCAAAATTTTTTGGACCAACTGTATCAAACACCATATGTTGGTACCTATTATGATATTTATTATACAAGAATTACTTGATTACTTGAACTTGCCTTATGATCATCAACACCTACTGCTTTAGCTCACCATGTGCAATCCAATACTAATAATCTGCCTTGAAATCATATTTTAAAATGTGTTCATCCACATGATCCGGAATCATCAGTTTCCTATTTTGATCTTTAGAACAAGGGCACCTAATTTCTTTATCATTAGCATATTGTGGTTGTTTGCAGGCAAACTAAACAAATTCTCTAACTTCCTCTACGAAATACGGTGTGCAACCAGTGTGATCAGGTAAAAACATATCATATATCCAATAATATGGACATGACAAGACCGAATATCCATAATCTATGAGAAGTAAATATTCAAATGTTTAGTTTTCAAAACTTTCTTAGCATATATTTTAACACTCACAAAAATTGAAGATATTGTATAGTACTAACTAAAATTTAAAATTTCATATTATCCAACCCACACATGCAAAGTAAAAGAAATAATAGTTCAATTACGTGAGCATTCTTAACATATATTTTTACAAAAATTTCGACAGAGTTTTCTCTAATTTTGTACATTTTTCTATTTACAAACCAATTCAAACTGTCATGATGACCCGGCAAGGGTTGATTATAATATTCACAAAAACTGAAAATATTGTATAGTACTAACTAAATTTTGAAATTTCATATTACCTAACCCGTCACATATGCAAAGCAAAAGAAAAAATAGTTAAACTACTTGGGTATTAGCTAACTCGGTAAGGGTCGATTCAAACATACACAAAAATGTAAGATATTGTATAGTACTAACTAAAATTTGAAATTTCATATTTTAAGTTAACCTGCACATACAAAGAAAAAAATAAATAGTTCAAGCACTTGGACATTCTTACAAAAATTTCAACATAGTTTTCCCTAATATTATTCATTCCCCTATTCACAAACCAATTCATATAGTCATGATGATCCACCAAGGGTCGATTCAAAAACTGAGTTCGATTCAAAAAATAAAATAATAGTTCAAACACTTGGCCATTCTTAACATATATTCTTATAAAAATTTTGACATAATTTTTCCTAATTTTGTACATTTTCTTATTCACATAGTCATCATGACCCGACAAGGGTCGATTCAAACATACACAAAAATTTACGATACTGTTTAGTACTAACTAAAATTTGAAATTTCATATTAACTAACCCGCACATACAAAGCAAAAAAAAAAAAAAAACATAATAGCTCAAGCACTTGGCCATTCTTAGCATATATTATTACAAAAATTTTGACATAGTTTCTCCAAATCTTGTACATTTTCATATTCACGAACCAATTAACATAGTCGGTATGATAACCCGACAACAATTGATTTGAACATACACAAAAACTGGAGATATTATGTAGTACTAATTAAATTTTGAAATTTCATATGAATTGAGTAACATACACATACATACACTAACCCCACATACACATACACTTTTAAGTATCTACATATTAAGCATGTTTAAAGACAAATGGTGATAAGCATACATACCTTTATTGGCTCTCCGGTATAAATTTAATTGTAAATTTAGTTGTCGTTCCAAATTTGGTAGTATTCCAACTCCAAAAGGAAAAAGACATTAAGTTAGCACATACATGAACGGAGGGTAATATACTTCAAGGTTTAACCTAACCATTAGGATAAGAGATATCCAATGAAATAATTTCAGTTTCAAGAACATATTATAGCTTAAATTGGTAACTGACCCCATAAAAATAATAACCAAGTTCATCCATTTCTAAAAGCAATGCCTCTTTTTTTATAATAAAATCTAAGAAATCAGTGAAAGTTCATACTAAATAATTTTTCTGCTGGTGATATATAAAATCATTTCATAATACTCAGTCAGGTAAGTTACAAGCCTACAAACTTATCTATATGAGCCGAAAAGCCCACACATGGCTTGGGAGTGAGATTACGATTTGGAGCTACAATGCAACCTACAGTCACTACAGTAACATTGATGATATACTTTTTTTTTTTGTTTGGTTTTGTTTTTTTTTTTTTGCTTGTTTAAACTTTGAATTTAACATTTGTGTCATTTTTAGGTGCCTTAAAAACTAGAAAAATAGTATCTTCTACAGTACATACAAATTTTTGGATTTGGTGGGACGAACTACAACCGTGGATAATGGGAGGGATCGCATAAAACTCGAAACAAATCTTCTGTAGTAGCTACGAAAAATGGAAATGAAGCTAAGTTCAATGAGGTGCATACAAATGAAAAGCTATTGATGGAATGGACTAAGTGCCAAGAAATAGATAGGAAAGAGGGACTTGATTGAGAGATTGTGTAACTGTCTTTAGCTAAGTTATTACAAGAAATTATGACGCTGGATTTAAAAAAGAAAAAAAATTAAGTAAAAAGCTTTGCAAAGCAATAATTCATATAACCAAAAAGTCACAGAACTAAATTCTACATTTGAATAAGAAAGGACGAAACAATTCAAACCCATAATGAAGCAACACAACTTCTATTTCTTAGTTTTTCTATATCTCTATGCTCCCTCCTGACACCAAGTACAACTAAAGCCTTCAGGCATCCATGGCCTCGTGATACACGTCCGTGAAGTATCTTACAGTGCTTTTGTGCCTCTTTCAAGGTTGCTCTGCAAGCAGTATTTTCCTCACTAGCCAATGCCTTCTCATTCTACAGACCCATGGTGTGAATTAATTTATTGAATTCCAAAAGTCTTTATTGTACCTAACTAAGAATGATTGAAAAACAAAAGATTAACTATGCTACAAAATGCAGTGAAGCAATTAAGTGCCATAATCTAAGTTCCAAGCAAGCAAGGATATTGGCAGATCATATTTCACCATTAAATAAGATTAGTCATAATATTATCCTGCTCTCACCCTTGAGTACACAACCTCTAAATTGTCAATCCAAAAATCTAGAGCTATATCAATCTAAGGTCCATAGAATTTCATTACTTAAATTGAAAGAAAAAAATTCAACAACAATTTCACGAACATAAAGTATGGCTTGCATAAACAAAATAAATTTTACACTCACAGGAATTTTCGCAGCTATATACCATGCACATGTGCTATCATGTCCACAGTTAGACATTATGGTCAACAAAACATCTCAGCATCTATTTATTGTTCAATGATTTATCATTTTGTTACCATATTTCCTACTATGGATTACTAAACGTATTCTTACCTTAACCACCAAATACTAAACGTATTCTTACCTTAACCACCAAATACTAAACGTATTCTTACCTTAACCATCAAACTCTTTAAAGTTGTCCTCAAAGGGTCGAGAGAAGAATGTTTAGCAGAGTGCATGCTCCACTCATTAGACAGCTTTATTTTAGAATAACCACACTTGCATCAAGATTTTCCAAATAGATGTTATCCTGATCCAAGAACAAAATCATTAATTTTGCACAACTTCAAAAGGAAAAATAACATCTACTAACTACATGAAGATGATACCGTTATAGTACTATGCACATCTGAAAACACAAACCTAAAAATTAGAAACTAAAAACAGTCTCTCATTTGTCCGGTTTCAGCATGTCTAAATTTGATTCAAAATTACTAAACCTCAACATTTGCAAGCTTAAGGTAAATAGTCTCAATATCTCCCAAATTTCAATCTACTAATTAAAACTAGCTAGTAGAAAATATTCATAAACGTAGCACGTGCCTAATATTGTGTTATTCTAGATAAAATTAACAAAGTTTCTCTATAGAAAAGCCAAGGTACATACATGATCTCCAATTATTTTTAGTGCCCCTTGTTCATTTTGGCTTTGTCAAAAACATTCATCTCCTTCAAGATTTCGGGTTGGTATTGGTAGCAAATACTACTCAGACAAATGCGAAAAACTGAAATTTTCTAAGTAGTAAACTCGAATTGGTTTTGGTTAAGCTAGAATTAGGGGAGAAAATAGGAGAAAGGAAAAGCAGAGAGAAGAGAAAGAAAATAGGAAAGGAAGAAAGGGGAAAAATAAGGGATGGATAGGGAGAAGAAATGGCGATGGAGGAGAATGGAGAATAGGAGAGAAGAAAGTGGAAGAAACGACAGAGGAGATAAGAGGGATTTAGGTTTTGCAAAGGACTTTACACCCTAATAGGTTGGTAACATAACCACCGATCTGTTTTTAAAAGTTACCAACGCATTTTTCTGTTGGTAACAGGTCAAATATTTTTTTTTAAATAAAAACTTATTTTTTTAAAAAAAGAATGTCCTTTACCAACAGGTTTTTTCGTTGCAAAATTTTGCGACTAAAAATTTCTTTTATCAATCAGTCGCAAAATTACTATTTTGTATCCCTCTATTTTTTTAATATTCCATCGAAAATTCCGTCACAAATACCAACCAGAAATTTTCTGTCGCTAAATCCTATTTTCTAGTAATGTTCTCTACCAATAAAAAATTAAAGATTAGTTACGATTTGAAACCTACTTTTTATCTTAATCGAGGGATCCATTACTCATACTTATAGAAGTATTAATATAATTTCAAAATTCTGTTTCTCAATTTCATAATCTAGTTTCTCACTTTTTAAGTGACCCTGGGATACAAATCATCTGCGAAGGAATCCACTTATTTCTCCCACCGCAATAAAGGCTACTACCAGTGAGCTCCACCATACCCAAATCACTTTCTATAAGTTGTATCTTCGTGAACTAAACTAAGTCACTTCCCATCTATCTGACAAATTCTGAATACACACGAAAAACAAGCCCGACTGAAAGCATATCTACGCTTCAAGCTACAGCAAGAACAAGGGCAAGCCATCTAAGCCATTTCTCTTTCAACCTTCCAAAGCACTTATTCCATCTTAGAACAGGCCCGCTCTTGGGAAGCTTTGGAAGCAACAAAATATATAAAATTGAATTGGAATGTGATTAAATGACTGAAAAAGCGCTCCACTATGGCCGATTCAATAGTTTGTCCTAACTTCCTACAAACAAGGGAAGAATGTTCGGTTTGGTAAACTCTTTTTTTGAACAAGTTATTTCGATAAAAAGGGAGACAAAGCCTTTTCACTTCAAATCTTTTCACATCTTCTACCAACTGTTTATTAACTCGCTTGACAAAGAAGTAAAATCGGAATCATTAATGATGAACTAGTAATCATAGATATATTACCCATTGAATTGGATTTTTTTAAACAGAGCCTGAATACTTTATTTTTTTCGTTTTTTAGTCCAATGAAGCCAACTATAAATTATTCGAAATAATAATAATCCCCTCAAAATGGATCTAATTGCACTTCACACTCCAAATTTTTTCTGATTCAATGAATCTTTTTGTTGGGCAAAACGGAGGATATCTCCATCAAAAAAAGAAAACAATAAAATCCTATACGGTTTGACAAGTCGAACGATACGATATACACATCTTAGATCGACCTAAGATGCATCTTCTTTTCTAATGTTGGGAATAAGTCGGCCCTTTTTACCAAATCTACCAATCCCTAATGCCTCAGTGCAACTTGTTGAGGAGATTTATGATTTGGAAAATTAATGCAACATGTTACAACCAATATTTTGAAAACTATACCAGATTGGCCAGTTTGACTTATTGGATCGCGAACTAGTAGAGCCACTGATCCAATCCATTTATACATCTAAGATGTATTAAAAATTAGAGTAAACTGAAGTTTTTTGTATTTCAGATTAAAAAATGATTTAAACAAAGAGAAGAAAATTTAAAAAAATTGTGAAACAAACTCTGAAACTGCAAAACAGTGAATACACCAAAGCCTAAACTATATAGTTATTATTTTTTGAGTTTTTTTACACTAATTTTTGTACATATTTAATTTTTCTTGTTAGAAATTTGATTAGTAATTTTAAGCATTAAAACTAGAATTCTCAAAAACTAACGTTTCTCTTTTAATTTTTGAATTTCATAGAAAATATATTTTAAGTCATTTAAATTATACCATACTAAAAAAAATAAAATAAAATAGTGAACCAACTGGTTCAATCGGTCTTATAAGTTAAATCGCAATCTGATCCGATCTAATTTTCAAAACATTGGTTAAACATCACACTTATGATTCTATTAAAGTTTATTTAGCTTTAAAAATCTATAAGTGCAATGCCTCTTTGCACCCTTTTTTAACAAAATTAAATAAATTACCTTTATTATATGACAAGGTCCCATCATATATTACTATTAGGAAGTCATGGGGAATCAATTGAGCCCAAGTTTGAACTAAAATAGAGCAACAGAGAAAATATTCCAATTGCCTTGCTGAGAATTGGACTCATTCAAGAAATTAGTTTAATTTTTGTTTTCCATTAACTGGTTTGACAATATGAAATAAAAGAGAATATTGCTACAGTCTTTATGTGAATAGAATAGCCAATTAGATTTAGTTGTGCTTGAATGAGGACTATCCTGCCATTATTATTAGATGGCCTTCCCTTTTGGCTAGCTCTCAAAAAGTTTTCTCATTAACGGATCAAAATTGAATTACTTGAATATTACCGATAATGGCTTCGATGTAAGCCTAAATAATTTGATTATTACGAGGTAAAAAAGTTGTACGGGCGAATTATTTCGAGGGTGTATAATACGGGGTACTTATATATCCCATTGACGGTACTTGGTTTTTTAGACCTGTATTCAATCATATAAATTTACAAAGTACAACTCTAAAAAACTAATAATATAATACAATAACGAGATTATGGAATTTCCAATAATATAAATATTTTGCAAACACATAATTGGTTTGTGTATAAGAAAAATTATAAAAACTTTATAATGGTTCAAGATTCACAAAGATTCCATTACATCTCAATATTAGAATCCCATAGTACTTGGGCTTCATTACAAGAGTAGTTTAAAATGATTAAGAAACAGATCAATCAAATCCATCAAGCAAAATAATAATAATAATAATATTTGTGTAAAATTTTAGAGTCATGGTTCTCCCCAAGTTTCAAGGATTCCAAAGAACATAGACAAAAATACTAGAATAGGAATGTAATACTTTTCTCGTCTCACATCGAATTGGAGAAAGTTGAAGAGAAAGCAATGATTATAAGAGCGCACATCGAATTGGAGGAAGTTGAAGAGAAAGCAATGACTATAAGAGCGCACATCGAATTGGAGGAAGTTGAAGAGAATGCAATGACTATAAGAGCGCAGACACAAGACGAACAAGAGCATACCTTTCTCGACTTTTTAGTTAAAATCAGAATAGTATCCATTCTTATCAATTTAATATATGATACGTAGATCATTGGTTTACATAATATTAACTCAATTCACATGATATTAAAGGGGAGAGCCCACTACGATAGATTGCTCCTTGGGTTCTCAAGCATCCTTGGCTTCTCGTGCATCGCCTAGGCTGTGCATTATTGTTTGGGCCTGGCACACCTTACCAAATATCAATAAGAAACTGTTTTCATAAGCCCAATTTTTTGGTACAAATATTTCCTTTATAAGCCGAATTTTATGTAGTTTAATCCAATAAAGAAGGCCCTGAGTAAATGGCTTCAAATAATTAAATTATATTTATTAAAGATAAGAAGCCCAAGTACCCACTTGAAATTGGGCTGGATATGTGTGGTCTGTATAATAAATGATACAAAAGCCATGACTAATTTAGACTATTGGGAGCACAAATAAAATTGGTAGTTGGCTTAAATTGTTATTTTAATGTCAGCTATAAAATACTTCCACTTTTTGACACCAAAAAAAAAAAAAAAGGGATAAGTTTCCCATGACAATACTCACTATCAACCCACAAAAATTAAGCTCTTAATAATACCGCACTCAAACTTTTGAGAATGCTTCCTAACAAAATTTCACATACTATGCTTGCAAGCTTCTAGTACCAAACTTTACCTATTCACAAGAAAAGATGAAAAAGGCATGATTCTTCAAAGCCCTCAATCTTCAACCTGCCAAAAGAAGCAAAAACCGATTCAAGTGACACTGCTCTGCATGTTTTACTGAGACATATTCATGGCACAAAATAAGACAGTACCATATTACATACTAGAATCAAAATAAGTATTTATAAGAAAATTAATTTTACATGTTTACTGGTAAAAACAACCAATTAAGGATACTAAAATGTACTAAATTAATAGTATATAGTTAACATCATGTAGCAGACGAAGTAACATCACGTAGATTACAAAGTATAATTTAGATAATAAAACACTTCTTCTGTGATTAATTGTTCATGAATTCGAATCATTATATAATGAAAAGAATTTTAAAAAAAAATAAAGGTAACATCATGTAATGTTATAGCTAGGGCAGCGGAAAGAAAAGGAGGGAGCTCCCTTCAGTCCAAGACGTGACAGCAAAAACTGAACACAGCTCCTGCATCATTGGATCACAAAAACATCTGATTTTGCATGAGCATTATTTCTTGATGAATTCATGAACCAATGAGTCAGCAGCTGATTTATCAGCCCTTAAACTGCCTGTGATTCGGACTGGACTGGAGAGAGCTCCTTCATCCTATTGCACTTGTCTATATGTGTATTTGAGTGTGATCAGTCTGTGTTGTTTGTGTGTGTGTTTTGGAAGGGGGGATTATGTGTATTTATACATGTGATGAAGAAAAGAAGAGGGCAAGAGGGACATGAAAATCTAAGCAAAGTACGTACTAAAAAAGTTAGGAGATTGCATCAACATGGACGATTATTCAGTACAGAAATCAAACCTTTTCTGAAGAGCCAGAAATTGAATCTCGTCCATTGATTTATTTGGAGCAAAAAACGGACCGTTGGATTGGATTGTAATGTGTCAGGAGAAAAGGAACGTCACCTAAGAAGGTGAACCGTGACCTGGCATTGTGTATTTCAATTAAAGAAAATGGAGAAGGATAAACTAGTAAAAGAACAACCCTGATGTGGTGATCATAAAATTTGAAGAAAGCTACTGCCTGCTTGTACTAGAAAGTCTCAAGTAGCAAGATCGAGTTGGCAGTAGGGAAGAAAATATATGCCTCCAAACCATAATATTGTCCAAATCAAGAATTCCCACCTTGTAAAACCAAAATTCAAACTTTAGTGCGAAATCAGAATTAATTAGAAATTTGCTTAATTGCTTGGCACCCAATAAACCCGATTTTACACCTAGTGGAATGTTCTTATATTTATTTCCTTAAATACATGGGTATTAGAATATTGAATGTTTGTACAATCAATTAGGATATTTCAAATAGAACATATTTTCATTGGTAATTTTTCCTTCAATACATGGATATTAGAACATGAAATCAGAGGCAAACCCAAGAATTGAACCTTGGGAGGAGGACAAAAATTATATATACATATTCTTAAAAAGATAGTTTTGTGATTTTTGTAAAATTTTAGGGGACAAAGTCTAATTTTTTAAGGGTGTTATTAAAATTTTTAAAAAAATAAGAAAAATAATTGTGCTGTTTGGACAGCAAAAAAAAAAAAAAATTACTTTTTTACAAATGATATTTTGTAATCATTGACCACACACATTTTCCAACAACTTTTTTATCTCACATACATCCTATCAAAAAAAGTTGTTACAATATTTTTATAAAAAAAAATTAAAGAATAATGACAGTCCAAACAACACCAATATATTTTTGAAACTCTAGAGGAATAATACTCTATAAAAATATACATAGGGAACAAATTTTTATATTCTCTAAAATTTTGAGAGGGCAAAGTCTAATTTTTATAACAGTGTAATAATAATTTAAAAAATTTTAAGTAGAAAAAAACATGACTTCGAAAATTTTGGGGGTGCCTGCCCCAGATGATCCACCCATGCGTGAAAATGGGAAAAAATGCTCCACTTCCATCAGTTAAGGACATATAAAAGAAGGGGACATTTACCCTTAAAAATTAAATTTTAAAAAATATTTAAAAATCAAAATCATTCATAATTTAAATCATGTTTCATAAAAATTAATGATGTTTTACTGTCTTATCAAACTTCTTCATATTTCATCAAAATCTGAAAATTTATGTATTGATTTACATTCTAAATGTGATATAAAATTTAACGGTGAATTTTTTTCTATATAAATTGATTTTTGGATATGATGATCTACTCGGCGAGATAAAAATAATAGTTTTCAGATTATTTTCTTAAGTTTTAATTATGTAGATATAGGTAAATGGACAATATATGAAAAAAAAAAAAAAAAACTAAATAGAGATAACAAAACATGGAAAATGATTTTCATATGTATTACTATTTTATCCTACGTTCATGGGTAATAAATGTTTGACTAATGAGTTGAGAACATATCAGCACCAATTATTAAAGGTTTTACTGGTCTTTAAGGACATATTTAATGTCTATTTAATCATTTGAGGATTAATGAAAGGTTTCACTAGTCAATTGAGAACATATTTAATGTTATAGGAGTATGTTAGATTGTTGTCGTTTGAAAAAAAGAAAACATATCTAATGTTTATTTACTCATTCTATGATTAATTAAATGTTCCATTAGTCAATAGGGACTAATTAAAGAAACAAAGCAGATAATCCAACAAAAAGTGACCACAAAAATAGTCATAAAATTTTCCTAAAATAATTGATTGAAACCAAAGAGTAACAGTCAGACCCATCTTAATGTCAGAAAATACAATACCAAAACCCATCTCTACTTACAAATATTTACGGTTGAAGTTCTCTAGATATTAAAGTCTCAAATCCTTATGTGATGGAAAGGGTTGTGATTTTCAATATTGTTTATTTGCAAAAAATGAAAGAATTACCCATAAGCATGTTGATATAGAGGAAGATAAATTGAGAGAAAAGAGATTAAGTAGGGAGGTAGATTAGGTGGGAATTGAGAGAATCATATCCGGGTTGGATTTTCAGAGAATGGAAAGAAGGCATATATCTACAAGAGGAGGAGAGTGAACTGATGTGAAAATTATTTCATTTATTTGTCGATTTGACTTCTCAGGACAATTTTGATATTTGGAATAATTTTGCTCTACCTAGAAACTTATTGCTCTGGCATTATTGCTGGCCTATAAGTGTGTTTATCTACTCATTCGAGAACTAATTAAATATTTCACTATTCAATCGGAGGACATATCATAAATTTTTTAACACATTTAAAGACTAATTAAAAACTTTACTCGTCAATAGGACTAATAAAAGGTTGCACTAAAAGTTCAGTTGAACTACTTCAAATTTGACTTTCAAATCGTGGGCTATTCAAAAGTTTCACTAAAAACTTATTAAGACTCCCTTAAGGCATTTTCAAAAAGAGTTTTTAACTTCTCAAAGACATTTAAAAGAAAAAGATTCTATTTTTTCAATATATATATAGTTAGATTAAACTAGAGAAAGCAGTTGAGAAAAATTCAAAATTCTTTGATATATATACCATTGAATAGATATTCGGACCACAATTCTTTAAAATCAAGTTAAAATTTGGATTAAAGTATCAAATACATATCCAAGAATACTGGAAGAATATTTCCTTCAAAATGGTAAGATTCTTTGCCATAAGAAGGGAATAGATAATACACACATTTGTAAGATTATTTCCTTCTATTTAGTTATTAAAATAAGCACTAACTATAGAATTCTTCTTAATTATTTATTTATTACCACAATAAATAGGTAGCAATTGTGATATAATGATTATATATTAATTTATCGGATGGATTCATTTCATAAAACTTCATTAACAACTGAAATATCATTCTTTGAAATATCATTTTTTTGGTTGCTGAAAGTAACGCATACATCTAGTGGCAGCTCCAAAAACAACTTGGACCAAACGTTTTCATCACATTTGTTTGTGGGTCACAGTAAAAATTTTCTTTCCATCATCATGCCCCTGGATCTCTGACTTGGAGTAGGTATTTAATTGTTAAAAGGCCTCAAATTTACAGCCCAAACCATAAAAATTACAGTTGTCATCTTCCATTGGGTTTCTGATATATCAGAAAAAGTAACTTTTCTGTTTTGAGGTCAAATCCGCATCAACAGTGGTGACCTTTGAAGGAAGAGAGGTGTGAATGATTTGCACGATGTACTGATAAATTGGACAAGCCTTTTAAGCTTCGTACATGTGCAAAACATCTAATCATCCAGCTGTGTAGTTCAACATGACAAGATTAAAGGTTATAAGTAACACTGTAGTAGTAGTACTCATAGCATTCCATACTCGGCATACGGTGAGTGCTGGATAATTGTTTCCAATAATGGCAAGTGCATATAGACAAATTCTTGAATTGTGATGCTACTTATTAGCGTGTCAATGGGTCATGTCGGTTTTTATCGGATTCGTGGTAGAAAATTTCAATCCTAAAACGATCTATTAAATATTCGTGTCGTGTCGTGTCATGACTCGTTTATTAACGGAGTTGATTCGACACGATCCGTTAGTCCATTATATTTTTTTACAATAATACAAAAATTATTTAACGGATTGAACCGACAAGACCCGTTAACCTTTTTACACTAATACAAAATTTACTTAATTTACCCAGTTATACGATAACTCACAATTAACCCATTGATTCAAATGACACGATTTATATGTCATTAAAGAGTGTATTATTATGTCAAATTTTCGTAAATACACAAATTAATTAACGGGTCATTCGGGTTACCCAATATCTTAACGGGTTAAACGGGTCGTGTTAGGTTACCCGTTAAGATAACGGGTTATCAGGTCAACTCGCGGGTTGACACGGCACAACCCGTTTAAATTCGGGTCATTAACGGGTCAACCCGTTAGTAAACTAATTAAATTCGAGTCGCGTTTAAACCTGTTAATTTCGTGTCGTATTCGTGTCTTGTTGTCGTGTCGTGTCCGAAATTGCCACCCCTACTACTTATCATGGTAACTAGGCTTAATGGACTTATAATTATAGCTAAAGGGAAGGTTTGGGATATTAATGAGTCGGGTCTAGATTGAATCTGATATTTTTTAGACATGCTTATACGTATTTAGATAGGGTTATGAATTAATTCAAACTACTTTACATTTAAATCAAACTCGGTTCAATAGGAGCTCATTTGAGTTTGATTCGTCAATAATGTGATTAACTAAACTTAAATAAAATTTAGCATTCGTTAATTTTTTATATTCAACTCGATAAGTTAAAAATTTTAAAGTTACATGTAAAAATTCCAATCTTCTCCGGCGCAATTTGAGTTCAGTTCGATAAAAGTTTATTTGATTTCGACTCAAAAGATAAATAAGCCAAACTTAATTAAAATTTCAAACTCAATAAAATAATTAAACAAATTTGAATACTAAAATATTCGACTTATTTATATTCATTTAGATCCCTAGGCCTTGATTCATGTGTAATTATGATTTTTCTGATCCATTTAGCTATTATCTAGCATAAATAGATCGAGTATAAATCTTGTTGTTTCGATTTGATTAAAATATTTATATATATAATGCATGTATAAATATTAATTATGAATTAAAATATTTTTATAATCACAAAAAGAAATTTATAATAAAAATATAAAATTTGTACATAAATTAAACATCAAATATCCAAAACTAAATATACTAATTAATAGAATTTGGATTGATCATGAATATGTTAAATTCGACTCGGATCTTACCCGTTTAGAATCCTAAAAAGGTGCAATTAAAATTCATTACCAAAACGTAATCCTAAGAAGGTGCAATTAAAATTCATTACCAAAACGTTCAAGTACATAATTAAAAGGAACAGACGGTCAATGACAAATTCATGGTAAAGCTTAAGATCTTCAAGATTTAAGCTTGAGACTCGAATTACTAACCAAATTACTTAATTTCGAGCTCAACTAAAAGTATACATTCATGAATACATCAAGTTAAAAATATTCAAACTTAAGCTCGAAAATTGAATCATTTCTCGAGTTGTTTCAAGTTGGATTTGAATATCATAAAAGTCAAATAGAGCAAATTTTTGAGTAACGCCGTGGTTGATTACTAGTTCAGATTTGATGAAAGCCAATTAAAGCAAGCTTGTATATAGATCGAGTGAAGATGAAGATGCTAAACAAATATTTGGACCATTTTAGCCCTAGTTTTACTATACCGATTATACTCTATCTTAAGTTTTAAACCTATGGTCACATTACTACAAGGTTGCAAAATAAGAGAATAGATAATTTCTCATAATTTGCGTGTGCCTTTTACCACATAATGTAAAACTATATGGGATTGAAATGCGAGACACAAAATAATGCACAGGGCTGCTTATGGACTTCTTTCACACAAGAGGAGAATACAAACATGAAGGAACTCATAACCTTGAAATTCAGTAGTATTTCTATAATTGCAACATTAATTCTAGTATGCTAAAGTCATGAGAGTTCATATCTTGTATGCTAAACAAAAGAGTTCATGTCTAGTATAATTATGGAACGACCCAGCTAGACCAACCAAAAAATGCATTCATGAGATGTTGGCGGTGTTGGAAATAAATACGTGAAACATTATGTTTTAAATTGTGTCTTTTAGCATTTTTCAATGATAACTTATAAAATTAATACAAGACTTGTTTGAAAAATACTTAATAAGTAATTAAATATTAAAAATCTGATTTTACAACTTAACTCTTGTGATGAATTAGTGCAAATTCAAATAAAAAAGTAGCACCTCTTCATTTGAGTTGTGGCTGAAAAGTTTTGTCCATTCATCTTAAGAGTTGTAACTTAATTTTTTAGGGTTGCCAATCAATTGAGACAACTTTTGGTTAAGTGTTTGATGTGTCTATAAATATGAGAATACATCAAAGGCATAATATACACACAAAAAATCAAATTTTTTATAGTTTTCTTCTTATTTTAGTCTTGTGGTTGTTCTTGAGTGTTCAAGGGAAGAACACTTACATTTCTAAGTAAGTGTTACTGGTGTGGCTTTAGTGATTTTTAGAAGTTGTATTTGCCTGAAACCTTTCAACAACTATTCATAGTGGAGGCAAATAACACTTTAACGATAGAAATCACTCGTACTAAAATTTTCAAAGTTGTTCTTAAATTATTGTGTTTGTAGTAAAATTTTCTCCAACAATCTTAAAGTGTTATTTTTTTTTTGTTAATATGGAGAACAACGATCCTACTCACTACTATAAAAGTGAATAATCATAAGTTCAAACTAGACCGTTTTGATGAAAATGGTCTTAACTTTACTCGTTGGAAGGATAAGATCAAATTTCTTCTAACCGAGTTAAGTATTTTCTACATTTTGGGTGTAAATCATCCAAAGCCTAAGGTGCCAATTGAAGAAAGTACAGATGTTCACTACTAAAAAACTGTTAATTACCTGCATATTTTGCTGCGGATTATAATGAAAAATCCGCAGCAAACAAGACTTTCTACGGATTTGGGCGCCAAAAATAATCCGCAGGTAAAAAGGCCATGGATAATAATTTGCTGCTGATTATAAAATCCGCAGCTAATTTTGATGGGGATTTTGCTGCGGAAATATACATGCAGATATTTTGTCTCTAGTAATTGATTACTCAAATTTTCCGTGACTATAGTAGACATGTTTACAAGGATTTTTGATGGGGATTTTGCTGCGGAAATTATCCTGTGTAAATTTCCGCAAAGAAAATCCCTAGCAAATATCCCCAGCAAATTCCCCATATAATTTCCGCAGCAAAATCCCCATATAATTTTCGCACCAAAATCCCTAGCAAATATCCCCAGCAAATTCCCCATATAATTTTCGCAGCAAAATCCCCGTCAAATATCCCCAGCAAAATGGAGCGATTAGGCGTTCTTCCTGGATCCTCTCGCCACCAGCATTCCCCACCCCTTGATGCAGATGATGTTTTTCTTCCCCCTGTATGCATCATGCCACATTCCAGCAATTTCATCACAAAAAACAACAATTGATCATCATGTCACATTCGAGCAATTTCATCTCAAAAAACAATTCGCATTGAAAGAAATATAATACGAAACAAATTCAAATACAATACATATATAACATTTAGTTATCTAAGTAAACAATCAAATACAGTCTAATCATCCGAGCTACCATCTGCATCATCCTCATCATCTGCATCAAGGGGTGGGGAACGCTGGTGGCGAGAGGATCCAGGAAGAACGCCTAATCGCTCCATCAAAGTATGCAACTGGTTTCTTGTTTCAGATAGTTGGGCTTGTAGTGAAGCTTGCTCTTTCTTCATTTCTTCCTTTTCCAATCTCTCCCTTTCCAGTTGGGCTTGTAGTTCGGCACTAAGGGAGTGGACTGTGCTCCTAATCCTCTCATCAACATCCTCAGGTAGGTCGTATGGGTGTGAAGGCATGGACGAATAACCCTTCATGGTCCTACCTAAAGAACCAAACCCAGAAACTCTGCCTTTCTTTTTTCCTCCCACGGCGTCATACCAAATATCCAAATCAGATGGCAGATGTTGTGAGTGTTGAGAACCATCAGAAGACATATTATCATTCTCAACAGTAGATTGAGAAGATATTTCAGCCTTTTTCTTCTCAAAGTTCTCCTGCAAAACTCATATAACAAAGATCAACTTTATGGAAACAAGAATATTAAAGGACAAATCATAAAAGATTGTAATAAAGCCTTAATGACTTACATAAGCAGCTTGGGCCCGAGGATTAATCCAATCTCCCTCCTACTTCTTATGCTTTGCCCTCTCTTCTCGAAATTCTCTCTCACCGCTGCATTGTGCCTAGGTGGCCATCTAAATTTTTTCTGCAACGCTCAAAGTAAGTTTTTATATAACAATATGAAACATATAATTACGTAGTCAATTAATACGTTGAAACAATATAGACTACCATAATAATACCTGAAATTTCTCAAACCACATGTCTCTTGTGGCCGTAGAAAACTTCTTCCACGAGGGTTTGCCTTCTTCAAACTTGGTCTTTATGCATTTTCGATGCCCTCAATTGCTGGTTTGTGAGGCCAAAACCTAGTTTAAAACCTTTCCTTAGAATATGAACATTCACCATAGATGTGTATGGTGTCGCTCATTTTTGCACTTCACACAGGGACATCTTATAACTCCCTCAGTTAAATATTTTGGTTGTTGACAAGCAAAATTTATAAACCCAGCCAAACCCTCCAAAAATTCTTCCACATACCCCCGACGATTTGGAAGAAGCCTATTGTACATCCACCTTCGATGCTCCGGAACTTTCATTTTGCCTAACCAAACTAATGACTTACTTAGTCTCCTGTTAAACAATTAATTTCCAGACAAATATAAGAATATAATTTCATGAAAATTTTCCACTTGCTTATTATAGTAAATATTTAGTATATTATAGTAAGTTGACTCGAGTCCAACAACACAAATATATGTATGTGTTCATGTTTTTCTTTATTTAATTACATATAAATATCCTAAATGATACTCTTTCATATTTATTTGACAATTTTTAATTAATATAAGCCTAACCACCTTTACATTGTTTGGGAGGCATAACTAGAACTTTTAAGTAGTAGGGTAATATTATTAGCAAAAATTAATCCAATTAATAACATTACGATGTTTGGCTTAAATGAATAAATCAATTCATTTATTTAAAGTGTCAAAATAATTGATGTGTTAACAAATTTGCCAAATAAAGGATCAAATATCTAAACCTAATAGTTGGTGAATAAATATATTTTTATTACGTAGTTACGGAAAGTTATGAGTAAGCAATTAAGAGACAACAAAGGGAGCGGAGACTATTTATAATTGACAAATAAAAAAAAATGATAGATACCAAATGTTGTTCCCTTCACTTTTACTATCCTGTTTTAAAATAATTATCATTTTTACAATATATCCTATATTAATATAATTATTTGTTGTTATCAAAAATTAAAAAAACAGTAAATAAATTTTTTTTAAAATTTTACCATGCATTTGCATAAAAATTAATATAATCAACTATTTTAATCACCTTTTCCCTATTATCTCATAATTAAAGTCTACTAAGTATCATTCCAATACATACATTTATATAACATTTCATTTAGAAACATTATTCATGGTTTAGTATTTTTGCATATAATATGCATTATGAACTTGTTCAACCCAAATTGTATAATCCTAGTAAAAAACTTGAATATCTCATGAAATGGAATTGTTTTAAGAAAAATGTAGTGTTTGTATATCTATTAAAGGAGCGAATTATGTCGTTAGGAAAAATAAGTGTAATTTGGTCACTTTTTAACCTATATTTTAGTAAAATTGAACGAATTTATTTGTTTTTTTTAATCCGTATCCACCAACTCAAAGTAGGAGTTATTTCGTAAACACAAAACGAAAAATTACTTACTTAAACGAAAGACAAATAAATTCTATAATAATAGTTAAACGGAAGATTTTTTAAAGGTTGAAAATTATTCTATTTAAATATTCTGTAATGACAAAAGGTTGAAACATATTCTGTTAAAATAGTTATTATTTTTAAAATATTATTTAAAAGAGTACTGTAATAATGTTTATTAAGATATATATATATATATTAAAAATATATATAAAATAATTATAAAATATTATTTAAAAAATAATAAGAAAAATTAATCATCCAACTTTTCGTTCAAGGGACATATTTCCAGATATTACTTGGTTAAATTAAGGCCCAAATGGCAAGGTTAGGAATCGCGTACTATGATAGGCTATATCCCCCGGAATTTTTCTTATTATTTATGGGTTAAATAGAGTCTCTTAGAATTTAATTAGATGAACTATAGAAGTCTCTTTTGTTATTATTTTAATTTTCATATAATAAAGTTGGTTGTTATATTAAGGTTGACGATATATTTATGATAATGTTAATTAAAGTGCAAAGCTTGTAGGAACATAGTACGGAAATCCCTAAACAAACAAGTTTAGTATAGGTGTTAAATATTGTCATTATATGGAAATAAATTGAAAATTACATAGCAAAAATCCTCGACAAATTATGGATAACAAACAGTTGAAAAAAAAATGTAAATAACATAACAAAAATCTATACGATAACAAACAAAATAAAAAAAAAAAAATAAAAATAAAACTGCATTTATTTCTTTTAATTACAGAAGGCTGAGACTGTCTCTTATACACAAAATAACATAGCAAAAATCTATACGATAACAAACAAAATAAAAATAAAAATAAAAATAAAATAAAAATAAAACGCAAAAATTATAGCAAAATCCTACGAAATTAGGGATAAAAAAATGAAAATAACATAGCAAAATCCTACACAATTTATTGACAACAAATAGCTGCAAAAAAAATAAAAAAACTGAAAATAACAAAATAAACCACTCACAAAAATTAAAGATAACAAGAATTAAAAAAAGCATAGATAAAAGAACAAAAATTGAAAATGGTAGATCAATCAATCACCTTTTATTGCTGGGAAATGCAGGTTGCAGCTAGAGGAGATGGTGGTGGACAAATCGAATCCAAGATGAACACCAAGTTCACGCGGCTTCTTCAAGAGGAAGGATGGAGCAAAATGGCTTGAGGAGAGAAAGAAATGAGGAAGAAGGGATGAAATTTAGGCTTGGAAATAGTAGAT